>CM032160.1:5748711-7089968 GCA_018901935.1 Pugionium cornutum | reverse complement strand
GTGTTAGTGTTTTTAGATCAGAGTATTTATCAGATTAAAATTCAGAGTATTTTAGATCGGTGTTAATGATTTCAGTGTTAGGGTTTTTTTTTATCCGAGTATTTATAAATCGGTGTTAGGGTTTTTTTAGATCTGAGTATTTATAACTCGGTGTTAGGGTTTTTAGATCCGAATATTTTAGATCGGTGTTAATCTGAGAAATCTGCAGACATTGATCAGAACTCACTGGAAACTGCATGTTAGCTAAGTCGATCTTTTGTAATCCTTGCAATTCTCGTTACAAGCTATCTTCTAATAACTCCAAAATAGTAGAAATTGTCTTTAAAGTTCGATTACCTGTCTATATTGAGATGTATTTTAGTTCTATATCATGGATATGATCTCCTTTGACATCTGTTCAGTGTTTTTTTCTTCATTTTTGGTGAATAAACCGAATAAACCAAATAAAACCGAATAAATTGAATAAACCGAATAAATTGAACAAACCGAATAAATCGAATTAAACTGAACAAATAAACCAAATTCAACCGAAATTAACCGAAAAATCCGAAATACTAAAAAATAAACTAAATAAATCTAAATTTTAAACAATAAAACCGAAATCAACTTATAATTCGTTTAATTTGGAATGATTTTATATACTAAAAATTGAACCGATTAAACCGACAAAAAACTCGAACCAAACCGATTTTCTATTTATTTTTTTCGGTCAATTTTTTTCCATAACTGAAAACCAAATAAACCAACCCGGTTGACCCGAAAAAACCAAAAACCCAGGTCTAGTATAGGAGATAATAATTTTTTAACTCATATTAATTTTTTTACTCATATCATTTTTTTAAACTTGGATCATTATTACATTTGATTAATATGTTATATGTATTATTTTTTTAGCTATGTCATTTTTAGCGACATGTAAAATTTTTTCAGAAAACACTTCTCTTTTAATGTATACGAGGTAATAAGTTTTTTTAGTTGTATTAATTTTCTTATTCATATCATTTTTTGTAAAATTAGATCATTATTACATTTGATTAAAATGTTATATCTATTATATTACATATTTATTATATAAGATAAATTTAAGAAAATTTATATATGATGATTAATATATCTAATGATTGTATTATATTATTATATTACATATTTATTATATACCTTAAAACTTACTTTTAAAAAAAAAAATATATGATGATTGTTACGTCACATTTGGCTACGAGCTATATCATAATTTATTTTTAATCTTTTCTAATGACAAGTTATTTTTTTTTTAAAACTCACTTTTGTTTTAATATATATGATGTTAATATATATGATGATGTCATGTCACATTTCACTACACACCATGTCATAATTTATTTTTAATCATGTCATCTTTTCTAATGACATATAATTATTTTTTTTAAAACTCATTTTTTTAATATATATGATATGATACAAACTTTGATTGATTTTTTTTAGAAATAAAATTATGTTTAATATTGCCATATCATATTTGAATAACCATCATGTCATAATTTATTTTTAACCATGTCATTTAAACAAAAAAATTACAAAATAACGTTTAGTCAAATATGGCATGATAATTTTAAACATAAATTTATTTCATAAACAAAATAAATCATATATATTAATTAGAATTGAGTTTACAAAAAAATATTTAATAACATATGTGTTTTTAATTTTAAAATTTTATTTAGATTTTATTGATTTATAGTTATTTTAAATAATTAATATAGTTTTTCAAATTATTCTGAATAATTTATATTTTTTCAATTGTGGTTATTATTTTTAAATATCGATTGAATTGTTGATATTTTAATCAATATCCAATTATTAAAAAAATAATATTTAAAGATTAATTTTATTTTTATAAAAAGTAACTAAAAATATATAAAATAATCAATATATATTTTGGAATATACAATCGTAGCAAATATAGTTTATTTTATTATTTGATTCTTAAAGTAAAAATATAAAAATATTAAAAATTAAAATATGTAATTATACTAGTTTTAAATAAATAAAAGAGAAATAAAATTCATTTTATATAATAAATATAATATTTTAATTAAATATAATAATAATTTAAATTTATAATATGTTATATTTACGTACAACGTGAACATATTATATAGTGTCAATTAAACATTGGCTTTTTCTTGTTAGGTCAAGAGCATGGAATAAACAAAAATTATTGTTAGAACTTTCGTCTATAGTTCTTAATTTATTGGGTTTTTTTTAAAAAAAAAAGATGATTAGTTCGAATGCATTTAAAACAGATGATTTATACTTTAAACACGATATTATTAAAGGTTGATCCAAACACCAAAAATATTAAGAGTCAAAAGGTCACGAATTTCCAACTTATATCATTGAAAGAAATTAAAACTAATGGAGTTACTCTGAATAAACTTTTTAACCATTTCATGAAGCAATAAGGAAATACAAGTGTTCCAAACGTTACCATTTATATTGTTTTCTCCAAAAACTCGAACACTATTAATCAATTTTCTTCCTGCTGCAAAATTTTTTTATATGAACATATGATTTATACAATAAAATGATGAAAAATTGACAAAATAGTATTTTTATAATTTTTGTTTCAAATATAGTATTAGTAGTTTAAAATTCTGAAATAGCACAAATATAATATTAAAATACTTTAAAACTTATTTCTAATAAAAAAATTAAACTATAAATTGGAAAATATCAAATATAATATTTTAATTATATTTGTAATTTATTTATATTAAATATGTATTTTCAGAAATAATTTATGCTATTTTTAAAATTTTGAATTTAATATATTAAATTTAGAATAAAATCTTATAAATATGCTATTTTAAAATATTACTTTAAAATGATCTAGGTTTCTCTTTTTTGGACTGATCCAAACTTATATATGCTACAAATTTGGGATTTCGGCCAATTCATACACAAACTTTTCTCCGCGGTTACGATTCGATTACGAACTTTGTACCTGTGCTATTTCATTCACGCACTTTTTGGTCAGCGCCATAACATACATTGACTTGATTAATTCGTATTAATCATACATTAAGGGTAAACGACGTTTAATCCACCGTTAATCGAAGCTGACTGGGATGACAGATCAGCGATGACATAATTTTATTAAATGAGTTAAGGAAAGTAGAAAAATGTCGTCGTCCAACTTCTTCTTCTCTTCTCCTCAATATCTTCTCTTCCCCATGGTCAACGACAATGGCAAAATAAAAATTAGGGTTTTGTAAATTTTCAGATTTTGTACCACGCCAAGCGATGGTGATGCCGTAAAAGCACTTTCATGACCTCCGTATTACGGCGACAAAATGCCTCCTGCAACGGATTCCATCCGGCTGCGTTTTGGAGAGAAATGTCGGCGCCGGCAGATGAAATCGCCCTCGCCGCGAACAAATCGTTGAGTCTAACTGCTAGATGGAGAGGTGTTTCACGAGAGGGAACATCGCGGCGGTCAAGCAGGGCTGAGATCTGATCCGCTACTCGCTCCTGGCTCAGTGAGTCAGATGCTCCCAACAAATGACAAAGCTTCCTCTAGGACACCGTAGCTCTTGCCGTGGTGTTCAGCCAATCTCATTGCTAGTAATTTCATTATCAAAGTGGGAGAGTTTTAAGTCAGCTACTGTTGCTCAGAAATTTCGGGAAAATCTGTTAATTACTATTATCCTCTTCTAAAACCAATTATTATCAGTAAACCTAGACATACACAAATTCAATTGTTATCCTTAATTCCTCAAATCGGCTCAACAATGAACTGCTTCTTCAGCAGAACCTATTCCTATAGCAGAAAGACTGGTCAATTTCTGTTCAGATAACAAGCTATTCTCTCACCTTCCCATAATGTTCTTCATTCAATTCCAATCTAATATATTAACAGAGATCAATCCGAGAAAGCAAACTCACGTGGAAAAACTCAAGCTGGTCTTCGAGGTTCTCAAGAGCGGTTCGAATTGCGTTCAGGCTCTTCGCCTCTTGAATCGTGGAGTCGTTATCGTCTACGGCAAATCCTTTAATGAAGACATAACCCGGTCGCTTTTCCTCGCCGGAATTTCCGTTACTCTTCCTCTTCTCCGATCTCGTTGTTGGTTTAACGGATTTGAGGAAGTGAGACCGCGAAATCATGTGAATCTCGTCGCTAAGCTTATCGTGTAGATCCCATATTTTCTCAAGAACGGCTTCGATTTCTTCGATCTCCATTTCTCCCATTTCATGAGCAAAAAGAAAGAAGCAACGACAAAAAGCAAAAAAAGAACAAAACTTCTTTTTATTTAAAATTAATTAATTTCCTATTAGCTGACTAAGCAGCACTTAACGGTTTCACTAACACCGTCAAGTCAACGTATGTTATGGCGCAGACCAATAAGTTTGTGAATAAAATAGCACAGGTACAAAGTTTATAATCGAATCGTAACTGCGGAAAAAAGTTTGTGTATGAATTGGCCGAAATCCCCTACAAATTTTAATTTTCAACTATTAACTATTGTTTCCTATGTTTTATATTAGTGATTTTTTAGCCATTTTTTGTTGTAGTTTAACTGATCTTTTCGATTTCTATACAAAATTTTTGAATTTTTATTTGTTTTAGTTATTTATATTAGGGCAAATGTCTAAAAAAATACCTTTCTAAGTTTTTGTTCCAAAAATAGCATCATTAGTTTAAATTTCCAATAATAGCACAAATTTAACAAAAACTTAGAAATATGCTATTTTAGACATTTGCCCATATTTTTAAACTTCTATAATTTTATGAAAAAAGATTAAAAACTTAATAGAATAGTATTAAAAGTTACCATTTCGTCCAACAACACAGGAGAGAAATAAATTATTAATAAATATTTTACATTAGTAGTTAGAAAATTTGTAAAATATATATCAACTTATTATTAACTAATCTTAAGTTTAAAATTCATGATAAACTCAAATTTAATTTGGTTTTAGTCATTTTGTTAATTTTATTTTTATAAAAATTTATGGTGTAAATAATTATGAATAAACGTAAGCTGTGTAGAAGAAAAATGTTATTGAAAATTGTGAAGTAATATATAAATAATATATGTCAATTTATTGTTAAATTCTATGATAAATCGAAAGTAAAAATTGGATATGAGAATTAAAATTTTAATACATATAAGCTAATAGATTGGTTTAATTTAGATTTTTTGTTTAATTTAAAAGAAGAATGACATTTTGAAGAAATAGAAGACTTTTGGTAATGTGATTTTGGGTTGAAATAAAATTAAAATAAACGTGGTGGGTGCAATTTATAATAAATAAAAAACACATGAAATACGTATTTACTTACGCAGTTGCCATCTCTTTTGCATACGTATGCCTAAATGGATTTGTCAGTTCTGACACCTATTAGAAGAGTTTGCGTTTAGAGGCTTTAGGATATAAACTCTTATGTTCCAATAATTAGTTTTAGTATATTTATGTTTAAGATATTACTGAAAATAAAAGGTTTAATTTTCAAATAATTATTAGCAATTTTTAAAATTTTAATTGAACTCAAAGATGAAATTAAATTATTTATTAAAAGCAAATAGTTTATATTTTACATGTTGTTTTATCACTATCCAATTTTAATTATAACATAATATGATTTTAGGCCGAAAAAAAAATTAAAAAAAACGTTGTGGGTGGAACTTTTTGTGTGTAAAGTGGTAGCACAATTTATAATTAATAAAAACATATGAAATATATATATATATATATATAAACGAACTTGATAGTCATAAAAGAATGCAAAAAGATTATCTCTTAGCCTAAGAAAAAGGGCCATCATTTTATCAAAGGACCATCATCAAGATGAATAAAGTAATCATTATCAAAAATAACAGTTTCTTATACTTTTTTGTAATATTTAAAACATACTAATAAAATACCTCAAAAATTTGGTTTATAATAGGTTCTTAAAATTTTAAAACAAACAAATGTTAGAATTCGTTTTTACAAAAGTGATTATATTTTTAATAAAATTTTAAATTTTTGACGATGACGTTCGTCAAAATAATTGGTTTTACCGTAAGATGTGATTATCATGATGATTATGATAACGTAGTACACATGTCAAAATTAAAATTTATTTGAAAAAAATAATGACATAAAAAAGGTTTTTTTTTTTTATAAAATTTAAAATATAGCATATGTTGGCTATTAAGAACAATTCTTCCTATTAATAGTTCATATTTGAACAATAATATTACATATACACACTTTTGTTTCTCATTTTTATCATCAAAAATCTTCCATAACTTCTTTTCTTTTACTCTTTTTCGGTTTAAAAGTGCAACATATTTTTTAAATTTGCTATTTTATATTTTTAGATATCACAGAACATTTGATTTATAAATTGTATCTTGGTACTCTAATCGCTATAAAACCATCACATTATATAATAATAATTTTTGAGTTAAAAAGATTACTAAATTTCTATTATGTTTTCTAATCATCATTTATTATATTTTTAGGATATTATTATATTTAATAACTGTTTTATTTTATATTATTTTAAAATATTTAGATTATTCCTTTTTTATTTAAGTATGGATTGTAGAATGTGTTTAGGATATCTTTTGCTACACATGTGATCATCGCAATGAGTTCAAAAGAGAGAAGTATACCTTGTTTATGATATGGATCTAAATGATCGAGCTGAATACTTAGATGAAGATGAAAGCCATTATCTTGTGGTGCATCCATCTTTCCTCCAACTCATGTCAATGATGAGTTTCGATTAGCGGTTTAATGAAAGAATCTACATAATCAAGATAGAAAGAAATCTTTAAGGTTATGCAACTATGCTCTTTTATAAAAAAAGTACTCAAAAGTTTTAACCCTAACCACTTCTTGCAAGACGTGCCAATACAAAATGGCGTGTAATGAGAAATATTGCCATTAAATACTTTTTTTTTCAATTCTACTTTTCAATTAATTTTTAGTGGAGAAATAAAAATCACGTTTCTAAAACATTTGTTACGAATTTGGGCTGAACTTATGAATTTTGTAACTAAGACTTGTTGTCATGGCTTTTTTCTGGGTCTAAAACCAAACCAAATTGAATTTAAACTCGAATGCAAGTCTATTATTTGAATGTGACTTATTTTATAAATCAAAACAAAATTCGAATTAAAAAAAATTATATAACCAAATAACTAAATGCCCATTTTTAATAAACACAATACTACGTTTACGTATGCACGCCCAAAATAAAATAACTATTGAATAGATATAATATAGTTTAATTTATAAAATCTATTACAGTTATTTCTGAAATATTATTATTTAATATTTAAAATTCGATTATATCTATTAAAAATATTGATTATTGTTTTTAATGTAATGATAATTTTATTTTATTTGAATAATTGATGTTTTCTATGTAAATATATTTCACTCGTAAAATATTAGAAACAATATTTTTTTCTTATTTAAATAATAAATACTAATGTTTTAAAATATCAAATTTATAACATATGTTAACATATTGCGATTGGCTATTAATTTTTTTATAAATTTTTGTATGTATAATTTAAAAAAATAAAAAGATTATTTCGAAATAAATAGTTTATTTGATTAATTTAATAAAATTGTAACTAAATTAATATGAGTGATATATATTGTAATTATTTTAATAATTTAAATCTATTTATATGTGGTGATGACATATCATATAATTACCGATAATACGTTGCAATAAAATTGTTTTCTAAAAATATTTTTTAATTAATATATTAAAGATGATTTGGTATAGTTAATATATTAACAAATAAATATATTTGACATATTAACATTTTCTTTACGTTAAAACCGAAAAGACAGATTAACATTTACACTAGAAGGAAAAACATCCTGAAAATAATTACGTCAAATCATATTTATTTACCCAAATTTTTTTAAACTTTTTGTGTCACGTATTCTTTTACTTATGTGACTGATAAAGAAAATTATATAACGTGAGAAAGAGAGTGACAAATTGAGAAAACAAGTGATTGGTCAAAATATGGAAGCAGCGACGAAGCAGAGCGTTACAAATCGGCTTCTCGCCGTGAAGTCAGCCTCCGGCAAGACTTACAGTCAATTAGCGGCAGAGGCCGGTCTCACCAACGTCTACGTAGCCCAGCTGCTCCGTCGCCAGGCCCAGCTCAAACCCGACACAGTCCCCAAGCTTCGGGCAGCCTTACCGGCTCTAACCGATGATCTCATCGCCGCGATGATGTCTCCGC
This sequence comes from Pugionium cornutum, assembly GCA_018901935.1. NCBI lineage: Eukaryota > Viridiplantae > Streptophyta > Magnoliopsida > Brassicales > Brassicaceae > Pugionium > Pugionium cornutum. Next base: position 7,081,722 of record CM032160.1, on the reverse strand, counting down.
CGTGGAGATCCTATGATCCCAACCTCATCCAAGAACCCACCGTCTACAGGTATTTATTGTTCGGCTCTCGAGTTAGTTATTCCCTTTCGTGAATTTTTTGTTTTTGGGGTTTTCAAAATTTCCTGTGGTAAACTTGTTTCTAGGTTGAATGAAGCAGTGATGCATTTCGGTGAGAGTATAAAGGAGATTATCAACGAAGATTTCGGCGACGGCATGTAAGTTTTTTATTTAGTCTTTACCCACTTGTGTTCGGAGTTCAAGCTATCATCATACTGTTGAATTGGTTAATTTAGGAATTGGAAGATATCAATGGAATCTCTATGTTCTTAGTATGTGATTTTTATCACAACTTAAAGAATCATAGTTTATTAGAATCCTTTGCTCCATTTTGTTCATGAACTGAAAGTTTCTTGATTTCTGATCTTTCTCTGTAGTTATGATCACATCGACTTTGTAAATGTATGAAAATCGTTTAACTCTTTCTATCTAAATTAGAACGGTACTGGGATTCCAGTCGCTGCCAAAGGGTGATTGGAAAATGGGAATAGATTAAACAAAAAATCAGGAAATATCAAATTCATTTGATATGTCCCAGACCATGGTACGTGGGCAATGCATTATAGGTCCCATTTCATTTCAAAATCCAGATTCAGCATTTAGATGCGACTTCCAAATTCCTACCATACAAATGGTTTGTCGATTCTATTGCAGCTTAAACAACTAACTATAGGCAATCATATTCCACATGCTTTGTTGTTTCTCTGCAATTTGCATTCAGTTAATCAGTTCTGGTCCCTTGTTTCCTGGTTTCATTCTCCATTGGCAAAGTTTTGTCCTATAGACTTTGTTAGCTTATTATTATGTGCATAATTTTGTTTCCTGAGTTAATAGATTGTTCCTTGTAAAGAAGTGATAAGATGTTTTAGTAGTTTCCTCTTAATAACGAAGATTTCGATTAGCTAATTAGTTCCTGATTGTGATTCCAAACCTTATTGCTGATTCTCTTAACTAGTGTATAGAGCAAAAGAGCTTGTGCATATGGTATCTTTAATGCTGATCCTTGCTTACTTTGCGTGCGGTATTTTCTTTAGCATGTCTGCGATAGACTTCTATTGCTCTGTGGACAAGATTAAAGGAGTTGATGGTAATGATCGAGTGGTCGTGACACTTGATGGGAAGTATCTGTCGCATTCCGAACAGGTTAGTGTTTCATCTTACGTATTAATATATTCACAATGTTTGAACAATTAAGGATAATTTTGTTGCAGAGGACGGAGAATATGGTCTCAAGGCCAAATCTCCGGGGAAGTACAAGCGAATGATATAAATGTAAAGAAGCAAAGGTCTTATTGTAGGCTGTAACATTGAAATACTTATGGTGTTTGTTTATCTGTACTCTCCACTCTCCAGCCTCCAAGTTAAAGCTGTTTCAGGTTGAATAACAGTGAATAAATAAATGAAAAACCTACAAATCTTTGTCTTTAATATCGTAATCCAGTTGTGATTCATGATGAATGTCGATTGAATAAAGCTCCTTGCAGTTCTATGTACTCAATTATTAGACACCAGTTTGTTGCTGTTACCTCATGAATCATATGTAAGAATAGAAAACGCAAAACATAAGTCTATCTTGACTATGACTTGTTAGCGAGCAACCAAAGTAACATGTGCTACTCTTGTTTATCTCCGAGCAGAAGAGAAGCTTCGAAGATTTGTCTACTTTGTAATTGGGCAAGCTACGTGAAAGGCGAGAGACAGTGAATAGTTAGTAATCTAGGAATTTTGTGGTAGTTTAGTAATCTAGTAACTAATCATGGACTAACTATCCTAGTAATTTGAAGCGAGAGACAATGAATAGTTTATGGAGACTTAGGGATAACAAGTAGGAAAGCTATGTGGTCAAGATTTTAGCTTTAGACTTTTTTATAAAACATTGTTTTAGAGAATTTAACTTTAAGAAAATAGACGGTAATTAAATAAAAATTAAAGCTATATATTTTTTTTTACATTAAAAACACACACCTTAAATACAAGATATAAAAAATGAAAAAATGGTGTGAATATTTTTAGGAAGAATTTTAGAAGTTTAAATTCTTTAAAATTCACTGGAAAGTAGTAAGTGTATTAGTGGTTACACCATTTGTACATCTATCTCAAAAATATAAAATTCGATTTCAGTTTCCATTGTAAGAGGGTGTAAAATATTTGTGTGAAAATATTAGTTTATTGTACCGACTCGTTGTGATTCAGGTGACAAAAAATTTCTAAAAATTTGGTTAAATTTAAAAACTTTAAAATTAGGTTTTTAAATCCCTTTACGATCATTCCAATATCACTGTTATACCTATACACATATATATATATATATGGAAGCATACAAGGAAGGAAGAATATGTGATGTTTTTATTCTACCTAAAATTTTTTTGAGTTTATTTGGTTACATAAACTTATTCGATTAAATTTATTTTTATTTGTATTTTTTTGGATTTTTTTACTCATATAAATTTTTTTTTTTTTGTAAACTATACAAATATTATAAGTTGTTGCAATTATAAAATTCGTTAACATTTACATCTTCAATCGCTATAAATTTGGTTTTAAATTTCGATTTCACTTCTGACTTTAACTTTGGTAGAGATACCGGTCAAAGTTGGAAATGCACTCGAAATCAAAATTGCAATGTAAAAAATTGTCAGTGTTGAAATTGAAGTGGAAGAACCATGCAAAATAAGAATTTAAATCGATTTGGAATAAAAAAATATATAAATCATGTTTTTAGATTTAAAAATTGGGTTTTTGGTTTGAATTGATTTCGAAATAAAACTAAATTTTCTAATTAAAATTAGTTTTAATAGCGATTTAACATATAAACGTTAATAAAATTTATATGAATATAAAAAATTTATAAAATTTGTGACTAGTAATGGCAAATGGTCATTGTGTGGCTTTTCTACCACGTTTTGTACCTGTGATGACATAGCAAAAGAGGAGTGTTTCAGATGTAAATTGGAGATGCAAACAAGATTTTTGGCTCTCAGGAGGTTGTTTTTTCAAACTTTGGGGTAAAATTACTGTAAGAAGCTCTGGTCTCTCTGCTCTAAGTGCACCTCTCATAACAGCTGCATTAGTTCCAGAGGCACCTGAAGTGTATATATGATTTTTCTGCAAGAACCAAATTATCAGAGAGATGTTTTAGGAAATGTCAGAAGAAAAGATTTGAACCAACCACATAGGATGAAGCTCAAATGTCTTACTGTAATAACCATGGCGTAGCTAAGTATCTCGATCAACTCTTGATGCATGAAACCCATATTTCTTGTCCCAAAGAAGCCAATTGATCTAGGCCCTTGTTGCTGTATCGCCAGTAACTCCTGCCAATTTAAGATAAACGTATCTGCAAAAGTTTATAAAATTTATGTGATTTATGGAAAAATACAGTTTTATATACATAGTTGAAAATAGATTTAGTCAAGTCACAGTGGACCTTTTTTTTTTTGAAAGAAAATATAGTAAAACAAATATGACACAATAGCTTGAAAACCGGATCAGATCGGCTGTCCGAGGCAATCATTGAAGTAATCTCGGAGCATCTCATCTCATCACAACTTTTCTTTCAGGTGGTTGAATCGTTAAATCCTTTGACGAATCCGAGAAATTGGTCTTTTGATTTCGATTCTATTTTTATCAATTTTCCAGCTTGATTCTCTGGATTTTTTGAATTTTGGTTTAGGGGTAATAGTATTCGATTCTTCTGCTACGGTACGAAAATGGCACACGAAGCAGCAGATGGGCTGAGACTGGAGCAAAGGCATGGGAAGGCGAGAGTTAGAGTGGCTAGAGTTTGGCGTCACGACGGATCTCATCACCATTTTGTCGAATGGAACGTTAGCATCACTCTTCTCTCTCACTGCCTCTCCTCTTATCACAGTGACGATAACTCCGACATCGTCGCCACCGATACAATGAAAAACACTGTAAGTCATTTACAACCTTTTTATTCGGTTCAAATTGGACTAAGTTTATATCTCTATCTGTCCAATTTTAGTCAAATCAAATGAAATGTTGTCTAAATGCCGTTTAGCTTAACAAATAACAATAAAAACGAAAGCTTTGATGTTGTATTACATCATCTTATTGTTTCTTCTCGATCTTTCTTATTGCCTATTTTTCAGTTACTTCCGATAATGGTTTACAAATCTTTCTCTGGCCAGCGTAGTCTTGGATTATAGATCATAGGTTCATTTGTAATGAACAACTTGTTGGCTCTTGAGCCTGGAGATATATTCTGGTGGTTAAGTATTTGTTTCACCAACTTAGTTCTTAGGAGAATCAGCTTTTTTAGTTGATTGGAACATATGTTGTGTTGCAATGAAGGTTTATGTGAAGGCCAAAGAATGTGGAAATCAACTCTCGGTGGAGGAATTTGCCATACTTATAGGGAATCATTTTTGCTCATTTTATCCACAGGTATGCACTGTCACCACAGCTTTAGTAAGTCAACTGTATATATTCACTTTGCTCATTTTCGTTAGTTTGTTTTACCAGGTTTTCACTGCTATTGTGAAAATCATTGAGAAGCCCTGGGAGCGCGTATGCATCGATGGAAAGCCACATTTACATGGTGGGTTTTCTGAACTTTTCTTCTGAAACCAATTTCGCTGTAGTATGATAAGCTGCTCAATAATATTTTCGTATGAAGGTTTTAAACTTGGGTCAGAGAACCACACTGTGGAGGCAACTGTCCACAAGTCTGGTGCGCTAAACTTAAGTTCTGGTATTGCGGGACTAGCTCTGCTCAAGACAACCCAGGTACACAACATATGTTTTCTGCAGATAGAATTTTATGTATTATCACTGTTTTATTTTTCGATATTGGTGAGGTAAATGTGTTCCGCTGTCTTTTGACCAGTTTTTTCCAGTTTTATCTCATGTTGCTAGGATGCATGTATCAGTTGTTCGCAAAAGAACTCATTGTTGTTTCTTCTTTATTGACGTGCTTGTGCTTCTCCCATACCTTTTCCAGACCTATATAATTGTTGGCAGTCTATTCTGTGATAAAAAAAAAAAACAAAATGTAGAGTACTCTAACTGTCATGGTTTTTTGATATGTTTTAGAAATAGAAATTTACTCCTCTAAGTTAGAAATTCGATGGAGAGGAAAGACAGCGAAGAATGCTATGAAAAACGAGTGAAATCGAGATTTAAATGTTATTATTATCAATATATTTTGAAAGATACTTGCGCTGAATCCTAGGATATTGACCCTAATCGACATAAAAAATAAAGATTGATTATTAACTGTTCACCCGCTTTGTGCAAATTAAAAGTCAGGATTTGAGGGGTTTGTGAGAGACAAATACACAATTCTGCCTGAAACTCGAGAGAGAATGCTGGCCACAGAGGTGAATGCATCTTGGAGGTATGAGTTGATTAATGATGCTACATATTTCTTATTTGTGATTGATTCTTGAAACCGGGATAGACGTTCATGATGACAGGTACTCGTATGAGTCAGTTGCAAGCTTCCCAAGAAAGGGACTCTACTTCAGCGAGAAGTTCATGGACATAAAGAAAGTTCTGATGGAGACTTTCTTTGGTCCTCCAGAAACCGGTGTGTATAGCCCTTCTGTCCAACGTACTCTCTATCTTATGGGAAGCGCTGTACTGAGAAGGTATCATCATATCTGTCTATATTTTCTTTACTGTTTGTGTGATTATGTGATTCTTACGATGACCAGGTTCTTATTTACATGATTAGGTTCGCTGATGTATCATTGATTCACCTTAAAATGCCAAATATTCACTTTCTACCAGTAAATCTTTCAACCAAGGAAAACCCTTCAATGGTTAAGGTAAGAATCTTCATGTGCTGTTGCCTTTTTATGATGAAACCACAAAATAAAAATGAAAATAACATAAAAGAAAATTAGCCCTAGGGTTAATATCTGAAAACCCAAACTAATAATCCCCAGATACTAATAGTTTCTGATAAATTGCTTGTGCAGTTTAAAGATGATGTGTACCTGCCAACCGATGAACCTCATGGATCTATAGAAGCAACTGTAAGCCGCATAACCTCGAGAATGTAAGGTTTCCGACAATTCAATTTCAAGGTCAGATTAAAGACTATTTCACAATTTCCATAACTTTTGGCATTTGCCTTGTTTATTAAATAAAAAGTGCCACTCTGCATGAGTTGCCATGTGTCGCAATTATGGTGTCTTTATGTCAAACACAAAATTATAATGTTATGTATGGATTTGCATTTATATGCTCTACTAAGTTACAGACCTGTGTTGCGCGCTGTTCCCTAAGATGTAACCACACCTCAAAGATCTTAAGTTTTAACATAACACTCAATCCATTAGTCTTGAATGCTAGTGTTGTTGTAGCGGAAGTTATAATCATTGCTCCATACCAGCTTAAGTAAAGGAGCAGACACATTGTTGAAGGCAGTTATGATGTGTCGTTGCAGGATGAATTGATATAATGGTCTGGACAGTACAAGATTGTTGGTACAGATTGCAGAATCAATCATCAAACAATATCCTTTTACACAATTTACATATACTTCCACACGCAAACAATGATGGGAAACAGAACAAGGAATCAGAGTAGTAATACAAAGTTTGGAGAGGGATTCATCTACTCTCCTTTTTTTTTAACTCTGAGCAGAAGGGAAGCTTCGAAATGGATCCCCGAGCCCAGCTACATTTCCTGGACGTGAGAACACTACCTGTAATGTTGCGGAAACGCATGATTAAGTATTCAAATCAAGTGCTTCAATGAGTGACACTTTGGAAAGATGCATTGTTAATACTAAATGTGTTTACCTGGTAGTTTCCAAGGGTAAGAGTCTTGAAACCTGCTGCACAGTAGTCGAAATAATATTCCCATGTCCTTATGAATTTATCATCAAATCCAAGATCATTGATTTGTCTGCGTAGATAATAATTAGACATATGAGCAAGCGTAATGATTCCAGAACAGAAAACAGAGGATATGTTTTGAGTATGTAGCTTACTTCTGTCTTTCCAAGAAGTTCTTCCTCCAACATCTCAACGTCTGGTAATAGTGAATTCCGATGTTCTCAACGTTTTCAATGCTGTGATTCTTCGGTGTTAGATTGGTCGATCAAAAGAAGAGAAATTTCAGTTGAGTCTAAGATCAGATCATTACCATAGCTTTGATGAAGAGGCCATGGCTGAAGTAACTCTAGCTAAAGAAGGAAGGCAACCACCGGGGAATATGTATTCCTTTATGAAATCTGAACTTCGTCTGTACTCATCGTAACGCTCTTCTGGTATCGATATGAACTGTTACGGCCAAAAGATTGTAAAAACAAGACATGAATGTTGCAAACATGACGTTGGAGATTGGCTCGAAGCAAAAGGTGAGGGAAAAAGATAAGAAAAATTTCACCTGCAATACAAAGATGCCGTCTTCTGCAAGTGCAGCTTCACAGTGACTGAAAAATGTCTCCATGAATTCATGGCCAACAGCTTCTAACATCTCACTGAAGCATCCAAAAATGTTATGTCATTAGATAGATTGCAGAGTTATTTAACAGAGGGGAAAAAGGTATTACCAAGATATAATTCTGTCATATTTGTGAGCATCAGAGAGTTGGCGATAATCACACAACTTAAAATTAATCCGATCCTGGCGAATCTCAAAAGTAATATTGTTATTCATAGCTTTTGAAAATCAGAAACAAGATCCAGAGATGGATTCTGCAAACCTCAAGTCCAGCTTCTTTCACTTTTTCTTCTGCATATTTAAGTTGTTCAATAGATAGTGTGATACCGGTGTATTTGCATCCAGTTCTTCTCACAACTTCTATGGCCAAAGTTCCCCAACCGCATCCGATCTCCAAAACCTCATGGTTCTTTTGTATCCTTGCCTGAAATGTTCCCCTTTGTCTATTAAAGAACAGAGAAAAAAAATCCGATCTAAATCAAGAAATTCTCTCTTCTATTGATGTTACCTTATCAATCAGAAGATATATTTTTCTCATTTGTGCAGCTCTCAGATCTTCATCAACAGACTATTACGTGATAATGGCGAAATCTTGAAGTCAGAATCACCAAACAGCAACAGAAAAGCAACAAGAAAAAGGAGTCACCTTGTATACTGCAGAGGAATAAGTCATGGTATCATCCAAGAACAAAGCAAAAAGCTCATTACTCTGCAGAATTACCCAAAAATGAAGCAAATCATAAACTCAGAATGGATATCTTTGTTTGAGACAGGATGAATTAAAGTGTTCACAGTGAGGACTGAGGAACAAATTACAAGGTCATAATGACGAGAAATGTTCCTTCGAGCTTGAGTTAAAGTGTTTTGTCTAGAGACATGCTTTAGAAAATGTTTTGCAGATGCTAAACCAGCAGTTAGAAACATCGGCGTCCACCATCCTCTGCAAGTTGAAAAACACAAGTTTGTGTAATATTGTGATATTTAATAGCTCAGCTAAAAAAATGAATCTTTCTCTTTTACCTTTTCTTAGTAACATTTGAGGTTTTTGAGTTCAATTCTTTGTTTGCAATGAGAATCTGCAAGTTTTTTTTTATTATCAAGCAGAAAGATCAAATTTTAAGACTCGATCTGAATGCTTCAATTAGTGTATGTACCATACCATGATCAAATTCAAAAGTCCCGTTTCCTTATCAGCAAAAGAAAAATCTCCATTGATATAAGCATCAGCAAGACCTAAGTCTGCTTGTGTCATAACCTATAGGGAAAATGAATAATCAAGAATCAATTTTCTCTATTTCAAAAAGCTCTTCTAAAATTGGTGGCCTTCGAGCTAACCTTCCAGTAAAACTGAGGACTGTGAATCTGTAAGACAGATTTCAAGTGACATCTCGAATCCTTTCCTTCAAAAGTGTACACCGATCCTCCTTCTTCGATTATTCTGTTACGATCTAACTAATAAGTAAATGTAACAATGGAAGAAACTAATGACACTTATGTGAAGCTAGGCATTTCAGACAGAAGATGGGGCTCACTTTACACAACCGGTCGATATGAAATGTCTCAAGAATCTAGTAACGAAAACCTGAGCTCCTTTCTCGGTTAGAGACAGGATCATATGTTTTGGGTTACTCAGAGGAGTCACCATATCTTTCCCTAACAGACCTTGTGCAGCCGCCATACCAGCCTGACATAATATCAACAAACTTTCAGTTTACCAAAGAAAAAATCATCAAGAAGAACAATGAATCAATTCAATTATAGAAGTAATCAATGCCTTGAGCCCATCTTCATGAAAACCATAGCCTACAGAAAGGTAAATGAACCAAATGACTATTGAATGAGATTAATATATGAATTTGAATAACAATACAAAATATAGTCTCTTTACCTTGATATGCACCACAGAACCATAGACCTCGTTTGCCTTGAATCTTGTTCATCTCTTGTGAAGCCTTCCAAGAAGAAACAGAAGGAAGAAGATGACCAGTGGTCCATTTGAACAATGTTTGCTTTGGAGTAACTTCAGGATTAAAAGTGATAAAGAATCGATCATGTTCCTCTCCAAGATTCTGCAACAGAACAGACACTTCAATCTCCATTATTCTTGTTTAAAAGTTATCCAAAATGGGTCAATATACCTGAGTTATGTTGAGCCAATATGTCAGACTCGAGTTATTCTCAGAACTCCTTTGGAAATTCCAAGCGCTCCACGCAACGAGGTTTCGTGGCATGAAATCAGTGTCGCGGTGGAGATAAATATCACTACATATCGATGAAACCGACATATTAATGAATTCCTTTAACTCAAATTAAAAAGCTAGAGTATTACCTGTAAGCGTATTGGAAAGCACCAAGAACCCTAGTTTCATCACATGTGACTTGTTCTCCAAGCAACCTAAGAGCATCTGGTGCGTGCACAGCTAATATACATTTATCAAATATTTCTTGCGATCCATCTTCAGTTGTTACTATGACACAACCATCCTCAGACGTCGAAACAGATTGTATATTGCAACTTGTTCTAATCTTGCATCCTTGTTGCTTTAATTCTGCCCTAACCTGGTCCACACGTAATATAAGTGACAAAACCAACTTTATATGTGTACAACTGTATTAAGTTAGAACCTTTGCCACATAAGTCTGAGAACGTCCTGCTATAGTCAGCCACTGTGGCCTCTCAAAGAGCTGCGAAAGAAATCAATAATGAAGCTACGAAATCACTCTTGTTTTTGGTTAAAGACTGAAATAAGAAAATTCATTTTCATAACATATTGAAAAATATATGAACCTGAAGCAAATGGTGGTTGCGACAAAAGGAAAGAACAGAGTAAGCTGAAAAGTTAAGGACATTGTCTGATGATGAAGATGGCCATATTGATCCACATGCAGGTATCTGTACCAACAACATAATATAATCTTTCTTGTCTCCAAAGAAATTTCCAAAAAAAACATGGCAAAACTCACCAAGTAAGCCTTTTGAAACATGTCAGAGTATCGATGAGACTTGAGAAACTGTCCTAAGGTTTCGTCTCGGTCGATATCAGGGTTACGCTCCAGCTTTTCAATATATTTTACAACGTCTTTCATAAACTTGTTATTTTCTGTGATCATCTGCCAGAAATGTGGATTTAAAACGTTCTTCTTTTGAGCAAACAAGCTTGAAAGGCCATTGCGGGTTCCCCATTCGCAGCCTTTGCCTTTATCAAGGCTCACTGAGAATGACATGTCAGAAACCTCCAAGTCTACTTCAAGATTCTTGAAGAACTCCATCGTGTTCGGATACGTAACCTAATCACATATTCATCATGATGGTCATCCACTTAGCTTTGATTTTTTTTTATTTAAAGGTGTTTACGTTTACAAAATTACATCCAATAATTAAGAAGAAAAGAGAAGTTCAAAAGAAAGAAATTACAGTTCCTAAATGTAAAATATTGTCAGCATTTCAGACAATATTTTGTATAGCGTTTACAACTAACAAAAGAAATTGCTTAATATATATTATTTTGTTAAGTATGAGGGGTTTGGGCCAACGCACCTTCATACTAATATTTGCTAATATTTTATGACATGTTTTCATTTGAAAAAAACAATTAATAAAAATAAGAGTAATTTTTTAAAAAAAATTTGTTCCAAATTTACCACTTTAAACTTAAAAATAACACAAATTATTTTATGAAAATACATATTTACCATAAATAAATTATAAATATAATTAAAATATTATATTTATGTTATTTTTTCTAATTTAGGATTTAATTTTTCCTTATTAAAAATAAGTTTTAAAGTATTTTAATATTAAATTTGTGAAACTTTGAAAATTTAAACTAATAATATTACATTTGGAATAAAAATTCAAAAAAGTGTTAATTTTTGTCAATTGTTCTAAAGATAAACATACATGTAAACGCAAATTGAAAATCAAGATTGAGTTATACACCACAACCAAGCTACAAGAGATTTATTTAGTTTGGCTCACAAATAATCAATGGGTATTATACATATTAACCTAATAATTAATCAGAAAAAATCCACGTCAAAAATGAAAACCAAAAAATGAAAGATAGGAGATAACTTTTATGGCTAAAATGATATGTAATACTGCTTAAAATCATGATGCTATCATTTCTAAAACTATATAATAGTTATAAAGTTTCGAGAGATAAAGAAAGAGTAAGCGTACGTACAGGACATAAACCTACGAATCCAATGTCCAAGTCAACACCATCAAAACGCATTGTTTTGGCATGACCTCCTAAAGACGACTCCTTTTCAAACAACACCAGTTCCTCAATTCCATCTTCTTTTGCAAGAACGTAGGCACTTCCCAGTCCACTTATTCCACCTCCAATAACCGCCACTTTCATTTTTATTTTAGTTTGATCCTATTCAAATTTTTATTTTTTCTGAATTTCTTGCAACAAAATCGACTATAGAATGAATCAATATGAAGTATCATGTAGACAAGAAACATACCTTTGTTTTTTTTGCACAAAGTCGATTTGATCTAAAGATGTGGATTCACTCATATCGTGTTTACTTATATATATACATAAGTTGGAATCTAAAGGAGACATTTTATTATATATATATATATATATATATATATATATATGACTTATGAAAAACCAAGTCTTTAACAAAAATCAAACGAGGCCATGTAATCCGGGATAAGCTTGATCTTCGCCATAATTCAATAGTTTTTAAATTTGGTATTGATATAATTATGCAATAAAAAAGTGACAAGTTGATTTCATAACATGTGTTAGCTGGCGGCTCATTCTTAATTTTGCTCAGTTCATGAACAATAACTTTTAATATTTAACGATCTAGTTGTGTTATATAATGAATCGAAGTTAGGAGATGTGTCAGTTTTGGTACTATCAAAGGTTGAAACTAAATGCCAAAATATTTTTTAAGAAAAAGTTATAGAAATATTCATTTGGAGTCACGTCACTCTCATGACAGCAACAGCTTTAGTTTAATATAATGCCTTAACGAACCAATCAAGTTCCATTGAATATTCAGTAATTATTGGGTTTTTTTTTTTAAAATAGTTCGATTATTAGACAAGACACTTTATCTTATACCCTTCAACGTCGCATATTACGTGTCATATTGGATTATTATTTTGACAAAAATATAATAGTAATTGTGGATACATAGCTCATAATTTTCACAATTTCTATTGGGTCACCAAAGTCGAAAGAAACCCTAAAATCTCCCAAAAATGATTGATATAAGTTAAAGTTGTCGCCTAGATTAAGAATCATCCCAAAAAGTGGCAGCAAAAAGGGAGGACGCCTAGGAAGAAGAAAAAGGAGAGAGAGAGGAGAGAGAGAGAAAAGAGAGATACAACAGTATAGGTTGTATTGTGCAATTTTTCTGATTCTATTCTTCCTCTAAAGTTAATCATTTGTAAAAGCTTCATTCAGATTTATAGTGGAAGTTTGTAGGAGACAGATCCTACCCGAAAGGTACCTTAAGTGGGAACTCGATAATCAAATTTTGTGTCTTTATTTCTAAGCAATCCAAAACCAACACCAAGGATAATAAGAAAAGATCCTAAAATCCTAACAAGTGGTATTAGAGTTTCCAAGTTTATTGCAAGGGGTGTGTTGGGAAACAGGGATTTTGGATTTGCTGGAAAATTCAGAAGCACAACAGATTTGAAGACATAATGATGAGTTCAAAGATTGAGGTTGACATGTTTGATGGGATAGGAGACTTTTCTTTATGGAAAGTGAGAATGATGGCTCATTTTGGAGTTTTAGTGTTGAAAGATATCCTAACAGATGAAAAACTACTCAAGGATCCAGTGGTTACAAAAGGTAAATCTGGTGAAGAGGCAAAAGGAGGCATAGAAGGCAGCAGCTCACAAATTGATCCGGTAAAGTTTGAAAAATCAGAAAAGATTAAGGATCTGATTGTTTTGAACGTGGGGAATCAGGTGCTCAGGAAAATCTCTAAGTGTGAGACAGCGACAGCCATGTGGTCTACCCTACACAAGTTATACATGGAGACATCTCTTCCAAATCGGATCTACCTATAGTTGAGGTTCTACACTTTTAAGATAGATGACTCCAAAAACATTGATACTAATGTAGACGACTGGTGACAGATCTCAACAACATAGGAGTTGGAATTTCAGAAGAGGTACAAGCAATTCTACTTCTAAGTTCTTTGTCTAACAGGTATGATCAAATCAAAGAAATCCTAAAGTATGGGAGAGATACTTTAAAGTTGAACGAGGTCACAGGAAAGGAAGCTAATCGAAAGTGGAAAAGTAACAAACTCTCAGGATGTAGGTTTGTATGTGGAATCAAGGGGTAGGTCGAATAACCGATTTGATAATGATAACTCATGGGGAGGCCGATCGAAGAGCAGAGGCAAGTCAAAACAACAATTTGATAACAACAACAAATAATGTTTTATTTGTGGAGATGAAGGGCATTGGAAAAGAGATTGTCCTCAGAGAAAGAAACGTGCAGAATTTGCTAACATGGCAGAGCCCTATTCAGCTAGTGGTCTTAACAGCTAGTACTGAAGACACAAGGGAATGTGTAATGGATTCAGGGAGTTCCTACCACATCACACAGAACAAAGATGTTCTGTTTGATTTCAAAGAAATCAATGGGAATAAAGTTCTGATGGCTAATAATACTCATAACAACATCAAAGGAACATGGAGTATTAGAATTCAGAACTCAGATGGTTCTATGGTGATACTCAAGGATGTGAAATACATACCAAAGGTGAGTAGAAATTTGATTTCATTTGGGTTGTTGGAAAAATCAGGTTGTTGTTATCAAGGAGGTGATTTGGGACTACAGTTTTATAAAAACAGCAAGAAGATAATATCTGGTAAACTCAACAACGGGTTGTATTATCTTCAAGGTAAAGTTTGTAGAGCAGAGATCAGGTCAGGAACGAAGAAGCTGAGTAAGGAGATAGCTACACACAAGGTCAAATTAGTGGATAGACAATCAAAGAAAGTGACTTTCAGTGAGAATCTAATTCAAGGACCTACACCGAATGGTTTTAAGGCATGACCAACTGTTCAAGGTGGAGAATTTTCTGATGAAATTTCTAGAGAAATTGTAGCAGAGCAGAATATGGTAGATGCTGATGCTAAAACTCACAAGGAAATATTTCACAAGGATTACAGAAATTCAGGAGTGGAAAAGGGAGTTTGAGCATGGAAGCCAAGTTAAGCTTTATGTATAAAGCTTTGCAAATATTAGGAACTGACATGTTCTACAATATTGTTGTTGAAAGCGGTGTAATTCTACCTAAGATTCAGATAAGCAAAGTTCCAGAAACCCTAACTAGCAAAGACATATCTAATTTGAATTCGCAGCTTTGCTGTAAATTTCTCAAAAGCCTCTAAAGAAGGAGAGGGCCTTCCAGGTAACATCACTGCAGTGTCTCGTTCTCGCAGAGACAAGAGGAAACAGGTTAGTTTCAGATATAACATTTAAGCACTGAAGAGGGAAGTATAATCAAGTGTTACCTGTGAGGATGGGTGCGAGGGGAAAAGTAGCAGGAAACATCTCTCAAGGTAGAGCTCATCGGAAAAGTAACCGGAAAAGTAGTCGGGAAAGTGGCCGGAAAAGTGGTCAGAAAAAATGGCCGGAGAAGTGGCCAGAAAAGTGGCCGGAAAAGCGGCCGAAAAAGTGACCGGAAAAGTGGCTGGAAAAAGTCACCGGAAAAAAGTCGCCGGAAAATTCGCTGGAAAAGTCGCCGGTAAAGTCGCCAGAAAAATCGCCGGAAAAGTCACCAGTGGTTGGCGTGCGTGACCGGAGGTGGCGGCGCGTGGACAGAGAACGGCGGCGCGTGGCCGGAGGGTCGACGGCGCGTGTGGTCCACGCATGGTGGCGTGTGTGTTTCACGCGCATGTGCATGTGGCACACCGGTGTTGGTGCGTGAGATTCATGCGCGGGGCATGGCCGGCACGTGGCCGTGCATGGTGGCGCGTGCAGGCGTGTGGGTGGCGCGTGTGAGCGAGTGACGGCGCGTGGCGGTGTGTGGGGGCGTATGGTGGCGCGTGGATGGTGCGTCGCGGCGTGTGGTGGCACGTGGCGGCGCATGGAGCGGCGCGTGGGCTTCACGTGCCCGTGGAAAGAAAAAAAAAGGTTGGGCTAAAGAAAAAATGTTTGAGGCCCAAAGCAAATTTGAGAAAGGTGGAGAATTGTGGATACATAGCCCATAATTCTCACAATTTTTGTTGGCCACCAAAGCCCAAAGAAACCCTAAGGTCTCCCAAAAATGATTGATATAAGTTGAAGTTGTCGCCTAGGTTAAAAATCATCCCAAAAAGTGGCAGCAAAAAGGGAGGACGCCCAGGAAGAAGAAAAAGGGGAGAGGGAGGAGAGAGAAAAGAGAGAGAAGTACAACAGTATAGGTTGTATTGTGTAATTCTTCTGATTCTATTCTTTCTCTAAAGTTAATCCTTTGTAAAAACTTCATTGAGATTTATAGTGAAAATTTGTAGAAGATAGATCCTACCTAAAAAGTATTTTAAGTGGGAATTCGGTCATTAAATTTTGTGTTTTTATTTCTAAACAATCCAAAACTACCACCAAAGACAATAAGAAAGAAAATCCTAACAGTAATTATTTAAAGTAACGACCACTATAACAAAAGACAAATTCATGTTAACTACACAAATTAATTAGCGACAAATTGGTTTTTAATCAGTATTCTTTGAATCATCGTTCTAATATGAAGCGACGCCATATTTAGAATCCATCAGGGTAATCCCAATATTTTTGTTAATAGGTGATTAATGTAAGTAATAAAAAATTAAGATATATAAAGGAATAATAATTTACAACAGAGAAATGAAGATGATTATGTGTTCTTAAGTTTCTTAAAAATTTCTCTTTTCTCGAAATATTTATGGACCCGACTCGATTTTGTATGAATCGGGTCGGAGATTGGAGATTGGAGATTGGAGATTGGAGATTGGAGATTGGAGATTGGAGATTGGAGATTGGAGATTGGAGATTGGAGATTGGAGATTGGAGATTGGAGATTGGAGATTGGAGATTGGAGATTGGAGATTGGAGATTGGAGATTGGAGATTGGAGAGTGGAGATTGGGCTTTTTGTCTTGTCGTGGCCTCGTGGCTATGATGTAACGTCCGTCCATGCATCAGCTTGCTTTTCTGTGAATGTTAATATATATTCACCTTAAACAATATTTATGTTCAATAAATCAAATTTTTTTCAGAGTTTTTTGTTTTTAATATAATAATTTTGAAACAATGATCTCAGAAAAATGCATAAATAAAATGAGACGGTGTTTTATCGAAAGTAATTATCTATCTTAAAAGAACAATTATCTAAAATAGCACATTTTTAGATTTTTTTTCCAAAAATAACATTATTAATTTAAATTTCCAATAATAACAAAAATTTAAAATTAAAATGTATTTAAATTATATTTTAATAGAAATAAATAAACTTTAAATTAGAAAAAATAAATTCAAATATAATGTTTTAAGTTTATGTATAATTTATTTAGAGTAAATGAATATTTTTACATAATTTTTTGTGCTACTTTTGGGATTTTAATTTTAGGGTACTAGATTTGAAAATATTTTTTTAAAAGGTGGTATTTTATGGTATTACTCATTTTCTTGAAACACAATTATAACACACAAGAATTCATTCTGGAACTTGTTTTTAGATTTTTGTTAATGATGTTTTTAGTTCAAAAGACATTCAATATTTATACATGTATATAAGTTTTATTTAATTCTTGAGTAATACCTTAAGGGTAATTAATAAAATAATACTATTTTAAGTTTTTATTTTAAATATAACATTATTAGTTTAGAGTTTCAAAAGCACCACAAATTTAATGTTAAAATACTTTAAAACTTATTTTTAATAAGAAAACAAATAAACACTAAATTGGCCAAAATAGCACTTTTTAAGTTTTTGTTCCAAATTTAGCATTTTAACTTAAAATTTCAAAAATATCACAAATTATTTCTAAAAATACATATTTATTGTAAATAAATTATACATAAATTTAAAGCATTATATTTGGGTTCATTTTTTCTAATTTAGGATTTATTTTTTTACTAACAATAAATTTTAATATATTTTAATATTAAATTTGTGTTATTTTTAAAAATTTAAATTAGTGGTAATATATATCAAACAAAAATTTAAAATATTGTTATTTTTGTCAATTGTTTAATATTTTATTAAGAATACAAGACCAATGAACTGGTGACGGGAAGCTTAAAATTTTTTTGGTCATCAGTACAACAATTTATAGATACAATAAACTCTATACCTATGATTCAAATGCAGAAATGGTTGAACCCTTATGTCATTTACTTTTCTCGTATATCAACTGAATTTATAAATTAAGTACTATATACATATTTAATATATAGTGGAATATATTATTATATGTATTTACTATTTACTTCTGTTTTAATCGTAGCAGAATACTGTTGCGATTGGGAGAAAACTTACAAAAATTAGTTGATGCATCACTTTCTTACATTAGTTGATGCATTATTCGTTATCTTATTTTCGATCTTTCTTTTTGAGAAAAACGAATATGATTAATAAAAATTATTGTTTGAACTCTTGGTCATCTACATTTAGTTCTATGACTATATTCAACCACGGGTTGCTCTTCGTGAAACAATGAAATTGAATGCAATAAAAAAAAAGCTAAATTGTAGTGCAATAAATCAATAAATTAATAACGATCGTTAAAAAAAGCTATCTTTAACTAAAATCAAATAGAGCTAATCATCAAAAAAAATTCCCATGAAAATAAAAAATCTAAAAGCTAACATTAAAAAAATCATTACGACACTCTTCAATTTGTCATATCAAAAAAAGTAATTTCTTATCATTAGAAAGATCATGAAATAAGTCTCGCACAGCATCATTTGTTGCAATAAGATCATGATATTCTGCTACTTTTTATAAAAAAAAATAGATTATGTAATAAATTTAACAAAATACCATAATGTTAATATGAAATTTATGATAAAAATATATAATTGCATTTTTAATTTGCTGTAGGCCACTAAATAGTTAGTATCGGCCCTGCAAAAACCTCTGTCTTTTGCAAAGCCACCCCCTCCGCCAAATCCTCATCCACCTTTGCCGATGTCGTCACCATCTCCTCCAGCTTTGCCGAAACAACAATCAACTCCTCCACTTTTGCCAATGCCGCCGCCAATTCTTCCACTTTTCCGATACCTCCTGCTTTTTCCAATACTGTCGCCAAATAGCTACGAAGCAAATTAAATATTAAATAAAGGAATATAAACGTAAGCAAATGGGGTTGGGAAGAAGGTACTGTCGACCTTTAAAAACAGAGTGGGGATTATTGAAATTATAATTTTATTAAGCAAAGATCAACAGGGAAAATAAAAGGCATAATCTTCACAGTGAAAAGAAAGTGGTGGATTTCACCTTTTGAATAAAACAACAAAATGCATGCCTTCACACTCATAAACCGATATTTGTTGGACCATATCTGTTGGATCTGGTTCAACATCTGAACCGGAAAGTAATTGAATTGGTATTCATCACTTGATTTAAACCGGCTGGTAAGTCTGGTTTACGACTTAGGGTTCGTGTAATGCTGAGTATAAAAGGGGCGCCGTCCTCATTCTTCTAAGGATCGAGAACTCGTGTGTGTGAAGCTGGTTTTTCGGCGATGGCGATGGCGATGGCGATGGCGATGTTGCATGCGACTGTGTGGTAAGAAAGAAGGTGAATCTGAGTAACTGGAGGTAAGTCGAAGACCTACGGTTAGTACTCTTCTCCTCTCTTCTCTTTTCAGTTTGTAACAAGAGTCGAAAACAAGAAATAGAATACAAAGAAGAGTATGTATTCTTCGAGTCTGTACGATCTTTCTTATATAGTGGATTCCGGGACAAAAGATCCCGGCCAGACGTAGGGTTGCTTGTTAACGCACCCGAACTGGATAAATCTTGTGTTGTCATATAGATGATAGGTAAATCTTGGTAGATCTTAATCGGATCATATTAACGAATATATCCCGAGATCCAAAAGACTAAATCAAGCAAAGATTTAGTCGTAACAAGTGGTATCAGAGCCATACTCGGTTGATTCTTTAGTTGATATTAAGTCGAGATTAGGAGTAATGGCAACTACTAAGATGGATGTAGAAAAATTTAATGGATCAATTGACTATAATCTTTGGAAAGAAAAGATTATGGCTCAATTAGAAATATTAGGTTTAATGGATGCATTAAGGCTGCAGGAGGAGGAATTAGGAAAATCTCCTGATGTCTCCAAAGATTCTGACTCTGAAACGAAAGAATCAGAGGGAAAAGAATCGGGTAAAGATCTTGATCCTCTGTTAAGGGAGAAACAGATAAAGGTTAGAAGCACTATAGTGTTAAGTGTTTCAGATCAAGTTCTTAGGAAAATCATTAAAGAATCGACTGCCGCAGGCATGTTTAAGGTTCTTGATTCCCTGTATATGTCAAAGTCTCTTCCCAATAGGATATACCTAAAACAACGTCTATATGGATATCGAATGAATGAGTCACTTTCGGTAGAAAATAATATAGATGAGTTCCTTAGGATAATAACTGATTTGGGGAATGTTAGAGTGAATATCTCTGATGAGGATCAGGCTATTCTACTCTTGATGTCATTACCAAAACAGTTTGATCAATTAAGGGACACGCTAAGGTATGGGAAGGATGCCCTAACCTTAGAAGAGGTAATAAGTGCCATTAGCTCAAAGCAGCTAGAGTTTGGTGTAGCTGGAAAGAGACCCAAAACAGTTGGAGAAGGTCTCTATACAGGGAATAACTTTAGGGGAAGGAGCCAGAGTAAACAGAATTCTCAGGGACGCAATAGGGGAAAATCTAGGTCTAAGTCTAGGGAAAGGAAAGTCACATGTTGGTTATGTGGGGTAGAAGGACATTATAGGAGAAACTGTCCAAAGAAAGGACAACAAAAGGATAAAGAGGGTAGATCTTCTAATGATGCAGAAGCATCATCAGTTAATGAGGTAAAATATGTAGAATCCCTTACTGTGTGTGAAGCAAACTTGGCTGGTATGTTTGACTTCAATGAGATATGGATTCTTGACACGGGATGCACCTATCACATGACTCCTAGGAGAGATTGGTTTACTGATCTTAAGGAGTATGATGCAGGTTCAGTTAGAATGGCTAATGAGTCTATAGCGGCTGTAAGGGGAATATGAACCGTGTTGTTAAAAACCTCTGAAGGTTCGTACATATCAATCAAGGACGTGAGATATGTACCAACTTTCTCAAGAAATCTTCTATCTCTAAGAACCTTTGAATCACAAGGATGTACCTTTGCTTTAGATAATGGAATCCTGAGAGTAAAGAAAGGCTGTAGGACAGTGTTAAAGGCAGAAAGACATGGACAGTTATATTTCTTAAAGGGAAAAAGCTGTATAGGTGAGGTGAATGCTGTGTTAAAAACAGATGAAACGCATCTGTGGCATAGCAAATTAGGGCATGTAAGCCAAAAGGGATTGAATGTGCTGGTAAAAGAAGGTTATCTAGATGGAAATAGGATTTCAAACCTTCAGTTTTGTGAAAATTGTGTGTTTGGGAAGGCTCATCGAGTGAGCTTCACAGCTGGTAAACATACTACTAAGGAAAGATTAGAGTATGTTCATGCTGATCTTTGGGGTTCCCAAAACACACCACCTTCCCTAAGTAGATGTCATTATTTCTTGAGTATAATTGACGATTTTTCAAGGAAGGTATGGGTGTATTTCCTGAAAACGAAGGATCAGGCCTACGAGGAATTTGTAGAATGGAAAACCTTAGTCGAAGCACATTCATCAAAGAAAGTTAAAAATCTGAGAACCGACAATGGCTTGGAATTCTGTAATCAAGAATTCGATAAGCTATGTATAGATAATGGTATAACTCGGCATAGGACAATTCCCTACACTCCACAACAGAATGGAGTCGTAGAGAGAATGAACCGGGCTATTCTTGAGAAAGTCCGAAGTATGCTGAGTGAATCAGGTCTACCCAAGATGTTCTGGGCAGAAGCTGTGAATACAACTGTGTATCTGATAAATAGATTACCTAGTTCAGCTATTGACCATAAAATCCCAGAAGAATGTTGGTCAAAGGTAAAACCAACATATGGTCATTTGAGAAAGTTCGGGTGTATATGTTATTATCATATCGATGATGGAAAACTATCACCCAGGGCTAAGAAAGGAGTGTTCTTAGGCTATCCCATAGGTGTAAAAGGATACAAAGTATGGGATATAGAAGAACAAAGATGTATCTTAAGCCAAAATTTAACTTTCCAGGAAACATCGGTTTATAGAGACATTCTAAAAGATAAGAATGCTCATGAACAAAGAGCTGATGAGTATAAAGAATTTTGTGTAGCCTTAGAAAATGACAAGGATGAATCATCTGAGGAAGAATCAGAATTAGAAATAGCTGAAAACCAAGTAGATCAAGAAACAGAACAAGAGGAAATTGTTTCTGAAGATTATCAGATTGCACGAGATAGACCTAGGAGAGTGATAAGAGTACCAGAGAGGTTTAGGGATCCAGATTTTACAGCAATGGCTCTGCTAACATCTAAGGATGGTGAACCAGTAGAACCAAAAGACTATAGTTCTGCCATGAGGGATAAAAACAGAGAGAAATAGAAATTGGCAGCAGATGATGAAATGCAATCCCTGTACAAAAACAGTACATGGAAACTAGTTCAGAGACCCAGAAATAGGAAAATTATCGGGTGTAAGTGGGTATTCACTAGAAAATCGGGAATTCCAGGAGTAGAAGAACCTCGGTTTAAAGCAAGACTAGTTGCAAAGGGTTTTGCTCAAACCGAAGGCCTGGATTATAATGAGATTTTCTCCCCGGTTGTGAAGCATGTCTCAATTAGATATCTAATGTCCATTGTGGTTAATGAAGACTTAGAATTAGAGCAATTAGATGTTAAGACTGTCTTTCTTCATGGAAATCTGAATGAAGAAATATATATGGATCAACCTGAGGGTTATGTTGTAAAAGGAAAGGCTGATCATGTGTGTCTATTGAAGAAATCCCTGTACGGCTTGAAACAAAGCCCACGACAGTGGAATGAAAAATTCAATAGCTTTATGCTAGAAGTAGGATTCTCCAGGAGTAGATATGACAGTTGTGTTTATATCAGAAAATCCTCTGAAAGTATCTTGTATTTGTTACTATATGTCGATGACATGTTAGTAGCTTGCAAAGAGAAGGAGGAGATACTGAAGTTAAAGGAACAACTGAAATCTAGATTTGAGATGAAAGATCTAGGTCCGGCCAAAAGGATTCTAGGGATCGAGATAACTCGAGACAGAGTGAAGGGAACTCTGAAATTATCTCAAGAAAGATATATGGAGAAGGTATTAAGAATTTTTTGTATGGAGGATTCAAAAGCTGTAGGTACACCAATGGGATCTCATTTTAACTTGGTTTCTGCAACCAAAGAAGAGTTGATCAGAGATCATAATTTCATGAAATCAATTCCTTACTGCAATGCAGTAGGAAGCTTGATGTATGGAATGATTGGAACCCGTCCAGATTTAGCTTATCCCGTAGGTTTGATAAGTCGATTCATGAGCAATCCAGTGAAAGAACACTGGAATGCTGTTAAATGGGTGTTAAGATACGTTAGGGGGTCAACACAAACAAGTCTAACGTTTAGAAAGGGGACTGAACTCAAAATCTATGGATTTTGTGATGCTGATTTTGCTGCAGATTTAGACAAAAAGAGGTCTATTTCTGGTTTTGCATTTCTATCAGGAAACTGTGTTATTAGCTGGAAATCCAGCTTACAAAAGGTAGTGTGCTTTGTCCACTACAGAGTCTGAATATGTGTCATTAACAAAAGCAGCTAAAGAAGCTACTTGGTTAAGGGGTCTGAGTAGGGAGTTTGGATATTCTCAAGATAGTGTGACTATATTCTGTGATTCACAAAGTGCTATTGCACTTTCGAAAAACTTGGTTCACCATGAAAGAACCAAACATATTCAGGTAAAAATTCATTTTATTCGAGAACAGGTTGCTAATGGTTGTGTGCAGGTGGAAAAGGTGCATACAAGTGACAACCCAGCCGATATTTTTACTAAAGTATTACCTATCAGCAAGTTTAAAAGATTACTGGAGCTGATAGGAGTTTCATAGGAGTAAAGACTCTGAAGATCCGGGATGGAATCCACGAAGA
Organism: Pugionium cornutum; assembly: GCA_018901935.1. Classification (NCBI taxonomy): domain Eukaryota; kingdom Viridiplantae; phylum Streptophyta; class Magnoliopsida; order Brassicales; family Brassicaceae; genus Pugionium; species Pugionium cornutum. Next base: position 7,058,011 of record CM032160.1, on the reverse strand, counting down.
AAAGAAGAAGTTTTTACTCAGATGTCGAACCAAGGGGGAGATTGTTGGATCTTGTTTAACATCTGAACCGGAAAGTAATTGAATTGGTATTCATCACTTGATTTAAACCGGCTGGTAAGTCTGGTTTACGACCTAGGGTTCGTGTAATGTTGAGTATAAAAGGGGCGCCGTCCTCATTCTTCTAAGGATCGAGAACTCGTGTGTGTGAAGCTGGTTTTTCGGCGATGGCGATGGCGATGTTGCATGCGACTGTGTGGTAAGAAAGAAGGTGAATCTGAGTAACTGGAGGTAAGTCGAAGACCTACGGTTAGTACTCTTCTCCTCTCTTCTCTTTTCAGTTTGTAACAAGAGTCGAAAACAAGAAATAGAATACAAAGAAAAGTATGTATTCTTCGAGTCTGTACGATCTTTCTTCTATAGTGGATTCCGGGACAAAAGATCCCGGCCAGACGTAGGGTTGCTTGTTAACGCACCCGAACTAGATAAATCTTGTGTTGTCATATAGATGATAGGTAAATCTTAGTAGATCTTAATCGGATCATATTAACGAATATATCCCGAGATCCAAAAGACTAAATCAAGCAAAGATTTAGTCGTAACAATATCTAATGGAAGAGAAAGAAAGTAGGTTTCAAAAGAGATATTTCAACCACTTAACTCCCAAATTTGATTAATTACGAGTAATATCATAAAATAATATTTTTAAATTTATCATATTAAAAATAAAATTTTAAAAATAGTATAAATTATTATACAAAAACAACTATTTATCTCAAATAAATTATATATAAAATTAAAACATAATATCTGATTTTATTTTTTCCAATTTACAGTTTAAATATTTTTTAAATTTTTTTTATTATTTATTTTAATATTAAATTTGGATATTTTAAAATTTTAAATAACCACTGTTATATTTGAAACACTAATTTTTTTAAAAAAATATTATTTTATACAATTGCCATTTATTTATTATAGTTAACTATTCAACAAGAATTGGTTTTTTATATCATTCTCTGAGATCAATTCTCATATATACAAACAAATAATTAGTATTTTTAATTCATATACTATGTTTTAGACTAATGGTAGTTTCTGATTTAATCGAACCACCAATTAGATTGTTTAAATCCATTGGTTTTACTTAGGTATTTACATTGGAACTGGTCATAAAAGTATTTTGTAAGGTTAAAGACAATTTCATTCTTTTTACATATTTGTCTAAAAGTAAGGTTAATGAATATTCATTTTCGCATTTAGGAATGAATGTTATACCTTAAAAGTTTTATTGTGGAAATTAGATTCACATGATTAATTTAATAAGTAGTAAGTATATTGAATATTAAACGAATTCCTAGTTTGTAACGATTTTATATGACTTTAAAAACATAGACATGTTTGAACAAATAAAGCAGAACCACAAGTTTTTGTGTATGAATAAAGGGAAATGGAATGATTATTTTCAAAAACGAAGAACATATTGTGGAATTAGTTTATGTTTAGTTAACATCAAGAAGATACGACTTAAGGCCCATTACAAAGAAAAGATCCACTACAAAACACTACTCAAATTATCGATAATGCATTTTCATAATCACTAAATGATAAAAGGTGTAATCAATAATTGTTTTTCATCTTAGTTTTTTTCTTTCTCTCCTATGATTGGATTGGCCAATATATATGATTTAAGATCATTAACTCTCAAATTTGAATTTTCTTTCGTTCCAATTATTTTGAAATGTTGATGATGGCATCATAATCATCATTTTTTCATAACCACCACTACAGTATTCACCACCATGGTCGTCATTATTGTTGTTATCGCCGACATGTGTTCATCATCTAAATATGGAAAACCATTAATGCAAAAAGATATCTTACAGTTTATTGAGAGTAGTAATTAACATTGTACAATTGATTCATTGTTATCTGATATTACTGTGTTTTATTTTTATTTAATAGACGGTAGCGTAGTAAAAATAGTTATGTATTTTTTGTGTGGTTGCCCAATTAAATCAACTAGATTTAGACTTATATTTTACACAGTAAAAAAGATTCACACATTATAATTAATTTTTTATTTAATAAATATAAATTAAATATATAAATAATTGATTTTTTATTTAAATTTTTTTTAATATTAATTATACAAGTGAAATAGATAATAAAATCGGATTATATAATGTAATATAAATTATTTCTATTTTTGATAGATAATACTATTAAATAGGTAAAAAATTATGGATATGATAAATATTCAATTAAACCAAAATTTATTTTATATTTTGTTTGACTAACTTTTTTAAATTCCTAATATATTTTATTTTATATTGTGTTTATATGTCAAAATATATTTTATTTCAAAATATTAAAAATTTATATATAATACACTGTTAAATATTTGTCTAATAGTATTTTCGTAAATATTTTAATAAAATATATGTTATATAATATTTGTTTTAAAATATTCTGTAATACATTAACATAATATATTTGTAAATCATAAATAACATTTCTCTGTTAAAATATTTTTTAATTAATATATTACATATATCTTTCGTCAAGTATGCTTTGACATTATCTCTTTCTTGATCACAGTAAAAAAAAAAGGGAAAATATAACTCTTGGCGGTTTTTCTGAATTTAATCCATTATTTTCATGATCCTTATTTATTTATATACACAACATTTTGCACATGCTCCTCTGCACATTAAATTACCTACGCAACAATAAAAGCTTATCTACAATATGACACCTTAACGTGTTATCTACATGATGACACGTTATTTTCCATTTTTAATGTATTTGAAGTACATTTTTTTACCATGATACACAATTTACACATATCGACACTATTTCTCATCCTTTTTTAATAATAATATGGTTTTTTTGTATCAACCTAAAGTGAGATAATAGTTAGATCATTTTTATTACGAAGTGAAACTCCTCCAGATCACCCAAAGACTAGCACTATTGTGTTGATATGTCTTACATCATCATTTTAGATAAATATTAGGTTATAAACTGTAATTTTCACGGATATTAATTTTGGGTAAAAATTCAATAGGTATATCCAAATTTCTCATAAAATAGTAAACCGAGAACCTGCTTTTGTATATAAAAAAACAAAGATTTAAAATATAAGGAGACTTAATTTTGAGATGGACTAAAAATGAATTTAGCCTACACAATTTTGGACATCCACTAATTTTTCTAAAAGAATAATCTTGTTCGATTGGTTATCGTATACAATTTTGGCTGTAGCTACGGTCAATTATGTGGTTGTTTCTGCGGTAAATGTTGTTTATTTGTCTATTGCCGATAATTACGATTGCGGTTGATCACAGATTTTTAATTGCACTTATGTTTTAATCATCAATAAAAAAAATTATGATGTATGATGCTATGTCTGTCACTGGTATCTGTTGCACCTAAACGAACAACAATCTGTCATTGTCGTATTTGTAAATTCATGCGGCTGACAAACAAACATTACTAATATATTATTAAAGCAGGAGCATTTTATTAATGTTAATTATTCTTAAAATTTGTCTGAACCCTAAATTCAGACAGAACATAAAAATAGCAAATCAATAAGAAAACATCTGAGCTTATTACCACCATAGTTTCCGAAATTATAAATAAGATTTTTTTTGTCCATTTTAACATCTCGAGTAATTTTAAACCAATGGACTAATTTATTTAATTATACATTGCATGGTCAGATACATAGAAACGTCTCCCGATAGAAGAATAAACAGATAAAGGAAAAAGAATGTAATAGTGGATTCTGAGTCAGTCGTTGGACATTTTTTCAAGATCTATAAATAACCACTTTGACATTTTATAATTCATATGCCATCTTAGGTAAAGAGATAAAAATTTCATTGCGTTTTTAACCATTATCCAATTCATCTTTATTTATTTTTTCATTTTTTAAATTCATTACGAGATCTTATTACACTTCACAAAAAGAATGGACGACAGGCTATAAATCTCAAAGATGTTATGAATAAAAGAAAAAGATATGAAGGAATTTTGTATTGTATTGATATATGAAAGTTACATCTTTATATATATTATTTTTAGTGTTTTGAAAATACTTTATTAATTGGTTCTATGAATTTCAAAAGACAAAAAGTCGAATTGAGTTGACCTCTGACTCAGATTTTTTTGTTACTAGATCAATTTTAATAAAATATAGTGTAACCATCAGTCCATTTTTTTTAGAATTTTTGACTCACATAATTTTTTAAATATTTGGCATTAGCGCATGAGACCTAAAATTACATGATTTTTTAAGCAACCACGGCCATTACTTTATGTTTTTAAGCAATTACGAATTTCTAAATAAAAATTTAATGTTATCTTTTAAAAACTAATACCATAAAATATTATTATTTTCAAGTTTTTTTCAAATATAAATATTAAAATATTAAAAGTAACACAAATTATTATATAAAAATAATGATTTATGTTAAATAAAGTATGAATAAAACTAAAATATTATGTTGAAGTTCTTGTTTACCAAGATTTAGATATTATTAATTAAAAAATATTTAAAATAATTTAGTATTAAATTTATGTTATTATTAAAATTTTAAACTAATAATACTATATTGAAATAAAAAATTAAAAATATAATATTTTAGAAAATTATTCTTTTCTAGAATTTCTTAGCATCCATAATATACACTTGGATGTTAAGAATTCATGTGACGAACGATATGGACCACTAAATTCAGTGTTGAAATAGATGTTCATCAATATTTAACGAATAAGCTAATTAAAACTTACCAGTATATCGTTTAAACAAAGACATAAACACACGTAGACTGGATAAAAAGCTAGTTAACAGCCACCATGCCATTGACATTATATTTGTATTCTTTGACCTTTTTCAAGAATTAGTGCTATCACGTTAGTATATTATTATTTCATATTTCTTAATATATTTTACTAATAAATCTCCTACGATATTGAAATACAAACTCTCTTTCTTTTTCTCTCTGCAGACCACTTGTAATTTTTGGGCAACGATTTATTAATATAAACTAAGAATTGCAACGAATCGCGTCAGCTTTTTGTGGAAGTTTGGTTGTCTGCCAGAGTTAAAAAAAAAAAAGGGAAAAAGATAGGTTTAGAAAATTCCAATTCTTTAAAGAACATATTTTCTTTTCCATTTTTAATGTTCTAGGAAATATATTTTATCAAATGCTATGTTAAAAGGATTTTAAAAAGAGCTATGAAAAATTAATTCTTTTTGTTGAAGTTAATTCACACTGAACACATTAAAGGAATGCAATAATGCAAACAAAAATGCCTCCAAGAACGATCAAATTTTGGAGTTAGTTACTTTAGTTTTAAAGTTATTGAATATATAATTTGGAGTTATGGTTTAAATTAGATTATATATGTTGTTAACTTAAAAATATACAGTTTTTATATAAAAAGTTTAGATTAATTTTCTAATTGTTTCTTTTTTTATATTAATAGAGAGCCACTTCTTGTAGATTATAAAATGTGTTAATAGATACAATTATAAGTAGTTGATGCTAAACAATAATCACCAAATCGTTTACTGATTCGTCTATGATATTTTGTTAAGTAAAATTATATGAGTGGTAGACGTAAATCACTATCCACTGAATAATGTACAAACTCATCAATAATAATTATAATCTATTTCTTGAAGATAAGATTCGTGCTGATTTGTATAGTTAGTCGAAACTCCATCTTTGAAATTCATTAATATTCTCATGCAGAGAAAATTACCATCTATCTGAACACATATAAAATATTTATTTATTTTTCTAGATTTTATTTTGTAGCACTAAAGGATTTATATTGATATATGAGGACAAGAAGAGTGGTGGGATATGCAATTACGATGATTTTTTTAAAGTACCAAAGAGTGCACTTTGGCATTAGAGAAGAGAAATAGTTGGAATATTTGTCTGTTGCTTTTGAGTTCTGACATTAGTATGGCTTTATGTTTCTTTGGTATCTTTCTTGAAAATAAAACTTAGGAGAATTGTATTAAGTGTATGCATTTCGTAAGGACAGTCTATATATATATATATATATTAAAATTTTCTATTAACAATATTATATCATATGTTTAGCTAAAATAATCCATCAGAATTAATGTTTTAACCATTTTTTATTGCTATTAATGTTTTGATATAAGAAATACTAATGAATGACCATATCTGTCGGAAAGTGTTTTTACGACAGAAACGTGTTGTTGGTTATACCTCGTCGAAAATATTTTTACCGTCGATAAATTTTTAGTGGAAAATTTTCGACAGTATTATGAAGGATGATCGACGTAAGACATCCATAAAAACTTAAAAAAATCTGTTGGAAAATAAAAAGTTGGAAATCCTTTGAAATGTATTCCGATGGTTTATCTAAGGGTGCATCCGTCAGTATTTTTGAATAGATTGCCGATGGTTTATAATGAAAAATATTCAAACAGAATTCAAACGGGAATATATCAAAAGAGTTTTGATGACTAGAATTTTTTTTTAAAAAATTTAAAATTATGGATTAAAAAATATATGAATATAAAAAATATGTTAAATTTTAATTGTTTTAATAAGAAAAGTATTAAAATATCTATAAAAACATAAAATATTTATTGGTCCGGTGGCGAAAATTAGTCCAAGAATTGTTGTATCATAAAATTTTGCATCCACGCAGCGCCGGCCATGAGTTTAACAAGGACGCAAACAAGAAAAAAAAGGTAATTAACAAAGTATTAGCAGTATAATCCAGGAATTTAATGAAAAAATTGTTTTTATTTAGTATTATATTAAGTTTATTTTCAAAATAAAAACTGATTATTTTTTTATCAATATCGAAGAACAAAAACACGGATCTGCTTCGTTTGGATTCAGAACCGGGTGATACACGTGAACAGCAGATGTCGTTGTTTTGTCTTGTCGGGCTATTTCTTAGTTGGGTTGCCATTTCTTCATCGCGTCGGACGAACTTAAATTGAAGGTCCTTCTTGCTAAGTTCATTCTTCTCAACCTCCCTAAACAAAGTCAAGGTTGCGTTGGTATGAAAAAGTAGACGATAAGTTAGCAGTGTAGCGATATGCAAGACTTCCCAACCTGAAACGACGCCCCTTAGATGTCTGAGTGTGCTACAAAAAATAATTAGTTATTGTTAGTTGAATAATATTATATAAAAGTATATATTCCCGAGACATGTCCTCGGTCGTGTAGAAGAAGCCATCTTGACTAGCAGACAGTTGAGACATGCAATCTCATTTTGCTTTCTTAAATGTTTCAACAATAACTTCCACTATCGGATCTTGAATTTTATTTGTTTTTTTTGTTTATGTGAGTATACACCATAAGATAGTAAAATAATTCAGATGCACATCAACAGATTAGATTATCTGTAAAATATTTAATTAGTTTAAAAATTATTATCGAAATTTGAATATTAATGTGCAAAATATCTTAATTGCCAATTCTTCCTCGCGGCTGACAAAACTTTTTGCATGCTCATTGTGTACATCAATTCCTCTGCCATCCTGATCACTCCATTGGTTCTTTGAGTTCGTGTTAGGAGTTTTTTCGATAGCCGACAACTCTACATATGCTTTGAACCATTTTCATACGATTTCATTGATGTTTTTTTTTTGTCTTATCTTTGCATTCCTATTCGTTCATATAATGCGAGTAGGAAGCAACTTTCTTATGGAATCACTCACGAACTTGGTTTGTATGTTTCGATAACCAATTAAAATCTTGTTAAAATATTTTAAGCCATAAGAAATAATTAATATTCCTATCAAGAATATATAAAGAGTATTAAAATATTAATTTCTACCGTAAAAGAACACAATCACGTCTCCCGCAGCTCAACTGAGACTTCGCAATACATTATTAAAATCGAACATTGTATTCCAAATCTTTATGATTGATTTGGTTATACCTTTTTTGTGCTTGAACCAAGTTTCTCCATTAATCCAGTCTGGATATGTGATCAGTTCTATACACATTAACGTTCCACAACTCGTTCAGCTTTTGTATTTGTTAATTTTCACATGAAAATTGCTTTAGTTTATATATGACTGTATGTGTTTGCGTAGAAGCTCAGATGCAAGATTCTGAATACCTACAAATCCACTAGGAATATTAGTGATTCAAATTTAGGATTAAAAAACATCTAGTGGTCTAAAAACAAACATACTCAAAAGAATAAATTTTTATGGAGTGGACTGTTCCATCGTCATTTGTACACATTAATAATGCGTTTAATAATATATAAAACAAAATAAAACAAAGGGAAAGAGTATAACATACCTTTTTATATATTCCCCAAAATGGCTTATTAATTTTCCATCACCAAAATCTCACTAGATGCATTATTTCACAGTGTTCCCCTTTGATACTGTGGAGGACAACTAAACCACAATACCTCTTTTAATTTCTTTAATTTTCTTGTGACTTGGCCACATATTATAATACATATATTATTCGTATATCTGCATATGATCGATGTGTAGTTTATTGATTATAAAACTAGATTCGAGATTCCAAAAGCTCACCAGATCTGATCGTGAACAAAGAAAGGCTCATATATTCTAAGAACGATAAAGGAATCACCACTTTCGTAGTATAGTGGCATCATATGTTGAGATCAAAGTTAATTTATAAGTTCATTTGCTTTACATGCAAGCATAGGTCTTGATCCTGTTAAATCATTATCGTATAAGTATCTAGAATATGAGACTAAAATTCTCGTCTTTTAGATCCAATAAGTTATACCTAGATGATCGACCACAACATCTCTTTATAGCGGTTGGATTATGAAAAGACTTGTGTGATTTTTTTATAAGTTAATTTGATGGAAGAAGAGGATTTTCAGCCAAATGTGTGTGAAACTGATGCATTCAAATGTAGGTGTGTGTCAGGATTGGCACACAAGTTCATTAATTTGGTTTATCCTCTTCAAGTTATGTGTTAGTTGAGGAGTAAACTAGTAAAAACAATCAATAAAAGGGAATTGATATATATCACTACGATTACAAGAACTAAGTTAATTTAAAATAACTCTTTTATATCATTTAGAATAAATTATGGATTTTTTAAAAGATATTGTGATTCTTATTTTTTAGTTGATCCAGATCATATGAAACGTCAATAACATGCATTGTTTTTACAGCTTCATAAAGTAAATTCACATGGAAATCTTATCTTAATAAAATTATAGGTTTATTCATTAAAAAGATTAAGTATAAAGTAATACTGTAAAATAGCACTTTTAAATTTTTTTTGTTTCAAATCTAACATTTTAAAATTAATTTCAAAAATATCACAAATAATTATGTAAAAAATACTTATTTATACTAAATAAATTATATATAAATTTAAAATATTATATTTGGGTTCATTTTTTCTAATTTAAACTTTAATATTTTCTATTAAAATGAAGTTTTAATGTATTTTAATCTTAAATTTATACTATTTTATATTTTTATAAATTTAAATTAATAGTGCTATATTTGAAAAAAAAATATTATTTTTTCAATTAATTTGAAGTATATGATATGCGTAGAGGTCACTAAAAATCAATTTTTTAACAACATTAGGTTTTGAATCAAGAGGTTTAGAGTCAAGAATTGTACATCTTCTTAGAACATATAATATGATCTCTTTCTTTAAATTCCCTCCGAACTTCTAATCCAAAGAAGAAGAATTAAACCATATAAGAACATCTTCAAAGATATTTAGAGGGTTTAAACCAGCATGAATTTTGAAAAAAAAAAATCTTGAAATTCTCTAGCATATATAATCACCATTAGGAAAAATCAAAGAGATATTTTACCATCGATTTATTAGTCTATATTTTAAGTTTCATCAATTTATAATTCGAAACCAAGAATATAGTTCTGCTAATTACTTTGATAACAAATCCTAAGTTTGTCACCACTATCTCAATTTTTTATTTACACTAAATATTTTCTTTACTCTATTTATAAGAAAAAAATTGTACTTGAAAGAAATTATGAGAGAATATATAATATTTTCAAATACAAACCTTTCGTCACACTATCATGGTGTCAAGATACAATGATCCGATGATCCATAATATTCATCGATTTATGTTTTCATTATTTGTAATTTTCAAAATTTTAAGCCCTAGTTATTGATTCTAGTGCTAAAATATTAAATATAATATATTTTAAATGAGAAAGTCGATAAGGTTGTTATATCCAAAGAGCTATCAAGTTTCCATACAATCGTTATTCAAAACTAATGCGACATTGGGTAAAGTTATACAAGTAGTGGGGTTTAATTGAATTTTTTCTAGTTGAATTGATTGTTAGAAACTTCCATTAGAAAATCTTGTGATATTTTTTTTGTAACTTCATTACAACGGGCTCATCCAATAATTTAATATTTTCATATAAATATTTAACATTTTCATACGAGGGAAAATATTATCAAACTTCACACTTTTGGAATATACAAATAGGTGGTACAACCAATATCTCATTTACTACTCCCCAAATCTTTTGATATTTTGATATATAATTGTTATTTAAACAAAATTTAGAAACTAGAAATTAGAACATTTGCATTTAATAGAACATAATATATCATAATCTTAAATATTAGTTTAGGAAATCATAAAGTAAACTTAAAGGCCAACTTTTTAAAATATCATTATTTTAAATTTTTGTTTTAAATATATTATCATACGTTTATATTTTTTAATAATATCACAAATTTAATATTAAAATATGTTAAAACATATATCTAATAGAAAAAAAATTAAATCATAAATTGAAAAAACTAACTCAAACATAATATTTTAATTTTATTCATAATTTATTTACGAAAATAAATATTTTTAAATATAATTTTATTTTTAAAATTTTAGTTTTATTGTGTGAAATATAAAACAAAATTTTAAAAAATACTATGTTAACATATTAATCTAAAAGAAACAAATCTGATATTTTTAAAGAAAATTATATTAGATAACATGTTTTCAAAAGGATATTGAATAAACAGTATGACAAAAAAAAATTATTAGATAAAAAGGAAAAAAACAAATAACTGGACCAAAGTATTTTTATATATTTTATGTTGGTAGCTTGTCTATTTTTATCATATGGATTTTGATAGACACTATTTTCAAAAGGTATATATTAAAATTTTCATAATAAAATTAACAATGCATAGATTCCCTATCATGTAATGTTAGTGGACCACTACCAGTGAAAAGGATAAATATATTTTATTATGACTGTTTTACAAAATATTGTTAACAATACGTGTGAATTACAACATGTCACTTTGTAAAATAGAGTTTTGTTAAAAATATACAAAATCAAATTATATGTATTGCGCCATGTAATCTAATAATTTGTGTTAATCAGATTACATATATTTATTAACTTTGTCACTAAAATGTCGTTATTTTACAACATCTAATACGTTGTAACCATATGTTGCTAATTAAAGCATAACTATATATCACTATTCACTATTTAATGACATATTTATCTTGCAATTAAATCGCAAATTAATAACATAGAAAATATCATTAAATTATATTTATATCCATGTTTGGTGTGAGAAAAAATATTCATAAATTATATAATATTATTTATTAGTAAATATATATTAGATATTTATATAATTTTTAATCTTATTTAAAATTATTTTTGATATTAATTTTTGTATATGTAAATTTAGGAAATAAAAATAATTATTTTTCATATTTTTTTTGTTATTTTACTAAAATATATTATTTTTTTAATTATATTAATAAAAATAACATATATTATAATTATTTTTTTAAATTTATTTATATATTTATTTGAAATTTAATATGATGATGAAAAATGTTGTTAATTGATGTAAGTAAGGCTGATCAAAGATTTTTAATGGAATTATTATTTAAATCAACGGTCAAAAATAATAATATAAAACGATAAAAATAAACGTAGAAACTTAGATAAAGGAATACTAATATATTACTAGCAAATGATGATTAAAATAATATATAGTCGATACTTAGCGATATCAATCGCCTAATCAACATAATACGTTGATATTTCATCGTTATATAGTAACACATTGAATATTTTTTAATTAAAGATAATTTTAAGATATTAGAAAGAGGGCGTTAAGTAGCTTTGTAATACATACGAAAACAACTAAAATCATGTAATGAACGATATCAATAAGATTGTCGATAATTCATCGTAATTAAAAAGATTTACGGATTAACAATGATATTTATTGGAGTTTTTAAGCTTTGTGGTGGTAAAGTTAGTTTTCAAAAAATATAATTTTCTATTACAATGATCATTGTTAATTAAATGGTATTTCCTCCATTATTCAACCAAAAGTAGTATTCATGCATGTTATTATTCAGATGTTTCTAATTTTATTTATTAATTTATTTAGCTTAAGAAATTTATTTTTCTATAATATAAGTCCCATTGACTTCACACTATTTCATGAATCGGCTATCATGTTATTATTCTATTCTACTTATCTTCTGACGGACCAATCAGGCCTTTGCTTTGTGAAACAATGTCTCATTAACAATTTTATTTAATCAATTAATTTGTTTGCTACAGGTTAATTAACATGTACTTGTGGGTGGAAATTAAAGATTATGGACCCTTAAACACTAAAAAATATTCAAATATCGTTGTGAAGTAAATTAAAAAAAATAATTGCTAAATTTACAATGAAATTTTTGTCAAATTTAATGACGGTTATTTTCAAAATTTTGATAAAATATATATGGATTTGGTATGTGAGCATTCGCATATATATAAGTTTTAGCTTTAGTTTTGTTATTGTGGGGTTTGTACGGATTAAAACTATGACCATTATTAAACGAAAAACAGTTTATATAAGATTAAAACACTATGAACAATTCTTCAAATATATTATTTATGGTAAAGAATATTAATTTGCAATACAATGAATTTCATTTGAGACAAAAAAAAAAGTAGATCTTAATTTAGAAAAGAAAACATAATAGCCATATTAATACACGAAGTTCTAAATTAACTTCAACTCTTTCTTTTTCTTTTTGTAGATATTTCTTAAAAAAATCATCATGGAAAAAATCATTAAACGAAAACCCAAAATAAATTTTACTTGAACTACTATTAAATTTTCGATAGTATAACAAAACGTACAGAATATGTCTTGAGAAATTTGTATCATTATTGAAATTATTACCTACTTCGCAAAAAATCATTAAAATTGTAAATATGTGTTACATATATTATATACTAGATTTAGATTCATGTCTTGCGCGGAAAAAAATATTCACACATTATAATTAATTATTTATTTAGTAAATATAAATTAGATAGGAATATAATAGTTTTTTATTTAAAATATTTTAGAAAAAAATTAATATTGATTATACAAATAAAATATATAATAAAATTAAATTATACAAATGAATTTAAATTATGTATATCTTGGAAAGATAATATTATTAAATAGGTAAAGAATTATAAATGTGATAAATTTTTAATTATTCTAAATTTTTGTTTTATATTTTGTTTGACTAATTTTTTAAAAATTTAATATTTTATTTGATATTGTACTTGTTTTTTATTTCCAAATATTAATGATTTACATATAGTATACTGCTAAATATTTGTCGAATATCATTTTCGTAAATACTCTAGTAAATTATATTTTATGTAATAATTTTTTTAAAAAAAATTTATGGTGTGACACGACAACGTGTCATAGTTGTAAATCAGACGTGAAGATAAGAATTTTTCGTTAAAATGTTTTTAAAATAATATATTTGAAATTTTATAGAATTTACAAAAAGAAAAAAAATCTCTACATTTAAGAAGTCCATATATAATTAAAAATCATATATATATATATATTAATTGAGCATCTTTATTTGTTAATGATTGAAAACCGTAGAAATTGGGGAAGCTGTGGGTCGTGGAAGATGAGCAACCAATTAACACTACTTGGATTTGCAATTATGAGAGGAGAATTTATGCGCCTATGACGCTATTTTTATACCTTCTCAATCACTAATTTAATTTCATAATTGTCCTACCACTTTACTATACTATCTCACCTTAACATTACATTTTATTGTACTAATTATTGCTTTAACCACTTTTTTTTTTTACCAACTAATTGTTTTAATATGAAGATTCAAAGTTTACAATATGTCTTAAAAGAAGAGGACAAGATACAAATAATTTCCAATGATAAAGTCCTTCAAGCGATTGTGATGCCAATATATCAGCTGTTTTATTGCATAATCTTGGTTGATAGTGAAATTCAACATCATCGAATTTAGATATCCAGGTTTGAATTGTCTGGAGATAGTATTTGAGTCGCAAATTTATACCGTTGGAATTAATTAAATTATTTAGAGTGAGATTATCTCCCTCGAAAATAATTTTCCGATATCCCAGAGACCATGTTGCTTGTATTGCCCAAATCAATGCTGTGAATTCTGCTTCGAGTGCAGAATGACGTCCTTCAAATTTCCCCATACCAACATGAATGAATTCACCATCGGTGTTTCGGATGATCCATCCTAATCCCGAATTATCAGTATCACCACGGTGTGCAGCATCATAATTACATTTCACCCAATCTTGGGGAAAAGGTTTCCATTTAGCACAGTTGGCTCTTAAATTGGTGGGAGTATTAATCGACGTTTTCTGAACAACTGTTAACCATTCCAAAACATCATCAAGACATTTTTGTAGGATAACATCATCTGAGCAGTCCTTCTTATTAAACGTTAGTTCGTTACGCGCTTTCCAAATTCGCCAGAGGAGGTAGAAAGGTTGGTATTTTTGTGGCAGCTGAATCTCACATTTTTGGTAACTGGTTAAAAGATATCTAATATTATCATAAATATTAGAATTGACGTCACAAATGGTTGTTGTTAGAATCTCCAATTTTCTCCACAGCATCTGAGATAGAGGGCAGAGGAAGAAGGTATGCATCTCCGATTCTTCAAATTCCCCACACCGAATACACAAATTATCTGGTATTACCTTACGAAGATGAAGATGTAACTTTAAGGGTAAGGCCTTAGATAATAATTTCCATAGGAAATGTTTTATCTTTGGAGCAACATTTATAGACCATATATCTTTTGTCAGATCAAGATGACTTCCCAAATGCGGTTGACTTGTTAGATTTGTCGGATACAAATCATTATGCAATTGAGTTGCTAGACGATATCCTGATTTAACTGAATATTCACCATTTGTATAATACTTCCAAAACCAATCATCTGATTCAGTAGTTGGTGGTAAAAATATTTTTTATATTAACTGGTGATCTCCTGTCTCTACGAAATCTTGAATCATCTTCGTGTCCCACTGGTTAGAAGCTGGATTGATTAGAACTTGAAGCTTCAATGTCGGATTTGAATATGGTAACAACCTCGGAGGACGAGAGGGCGCAACAGGTAACCAATTTCCTTCACCAATTGAAATATGTTCACCGTTGCCAATTAATCTCTGAAGTCCATGCTTTAATAATTCACGACCATGTAGTATAGATTGCCAGCCTAATGATGGACGACATTCAGCTTTAACCACTTTTAAAATTAGTTTATCAACTCATACCATTATTTTACCCAAAATATTTATGATATTCTATTTGAGGAAAATATAAAATCTTTAAATTTAAAGACATGAACAACGAGTAATTGCTATCATTTAAAAAATCTAGAATAATTTATCAGGAAATTATCTACCAAACCAT
Source organism: Pugionium cornutum (assembly GCA_018901935.1). Taxonomy (NCBI): domain Eukaryota; kingdom Viridiplantae; phylum Streptophyta; class Magnoliopsida; order Brassicales; family Brassicaceae; genus Pugionium; species Pugionium cornutum. The sequence continues at coordinate 7,042,238 of CM032160.1, read as the reverse complement.
AAGAATGACCTCATAAGTCTACTGGACAAAATTAAACAAAAAAAAATGCAAACATATGCTCAACGGAAGCCACAGAAATATATCTACCAAACCGACCAACAAATTACGGAAGCAAATATCCAAAAGACCATATAGGAATAGTCAACAGAGTATCGGTTCAGAAAAACTTTCTAGAAGAAGTTTTTACTTATTTAATCAGAACTTATGAGCAGACAAATCCTAGTAAACAGAGAATAATAGACTAACTGATTAGGAAAAGAACTCCTTGGACTTTCAACAAACTCAAAAAAATTAAGACTACCATCAATCTAAAACCTTTAGAAAGAAACCAGAAACCTATGACCAAAATAAGCAACGGTTTATAGGAACAAAGCCTACCGACAATGTCACTGTGACAGCCGACGACTGCCGGAAGAGATCACCAAAATCTTCGTTTTATGTTTACTGATTTATACAGATAAAAATTGATATAATTTGTATGTTATTAGAAAATGTTTGTCAGTCTTATGCAAGTATAGAAAAACCATCGAAAACCAATTAAATGTGATCGATAATAACCAACAACAATTATTTGATTGATTCAATTCAAAACGGTATAAAGTTGTAATAATTTTTTTGTGATTATGTAGACTATTTTCTCTAATGTTTTTGTGATTATGTAAACTATTTACAAAATGGAACGATCTTATAAGAATGAAAGATGTATATAAAAAATTATTTCCAATTCATATGGAATTTGTTAGGGTATATTAGATGAAAGTTATCCTACATAATATATAAAAAATATTGTATCAAATTCATTACTGATTCGACGAGGTTAGTTAGCTTTATAAATGACCCGAATGGATAGTGTTTACGACGGAGATCAAAGAGTTTGAAACACTTCGGCAACACTTCACTGACTTCGGCAGCATTTCACATACTTCTTTATCATCTTCCAACCAAAGGAAAAGAATGAACACACGAACTCATTGGGAAATCAGACGCGAAAGAATAACCTTATATTTTCTTTTGTAAACACTTGAATACTATTTTGGTTTGAATATAAGTAATGTATTTTCTAACCAGTTAGATATTATAGTGTTTATTTTAATAAAAAAAATTAAACAACAAATCAAAAACTATTGTATTAATAAATGTGTGGTTAAAAGAAATAGATGGATATCTTCTTTTAACGAAATTGTTAATTCCTTTTGGAATTTGGATTCAAGGGTCAAGGCCATTTGATCCCATCTAAGGAATATTCCTTTGAGTTGATTCCATGTAGAAAGCAAGATGCCAAATGTTTTAGGAAAAAAGAAAAGAAAAAGAAAATCTTTTCTGGTAATTTAAAATTGGTATTACCACTAAAGTGGCGATGTGTGCATGATCGGAAACAATTGCCATCCTAAGAGAAACTCCAAAGGCCATCACTAATTTTTTTGTAATCATTATTTCTTAATTAACCTTCTTTTTCGAGTTTACTAATATGTTCTCTAATTCATAGTTATTAATCCACTCAATGATTTAAATATAATTCCACACTTGACAAACCCTTCTAAATGTTTTTATGATTTGATAGAAGATATACCACCTAATCTAAATGACTTTGTGGTTGAACATGTAAGCTATAAACTACTTGCTTTCTTAATATTTACGTTCAAATCTAACAATTGTTATATTTAAGCATCGCTAATATATTATTTGAAAAATATTTTAAGAAAATAACATCATTTTAAAGTGTTATTAACAAAAATATTATGGTGACGTGTAATTACCATATTTAATTTCAAATAAATATATAAATGGATTTAAATTATTATAATAATTATAATTATATCATTGTTATTAATTTAGTTAGAAAATTAATTTATTATATTCACCTAAACAAAAAATACTATTATATTGGTAAAAAAATTATTTTTATTTTTTTAATTTATATATAAAATTAATATTAAAAATAATTTAAATAAGAATTAAAATTATATAAATATCTAATTTATATTTATTAATAAATAATATTATATAATTTGCGAATATTTTTTCTTACGTATAGTTTGGATATAAATCTAGTCGGAGGTTATTAAGAAAACATCACAATGATGTCTCCAATAATTACTTACGCATATGTCATTTTTTAGTTTACAACAATAATTTGAATATATAATATCTCTTTTTTTAACAATTTATAAAACATATCATCATATGAACTATTATAAATATTTGTAATGGGAATAGGATGTTCAAAATTAAAAATACAAGTTATCCAATGTCTAATATTATACATTTTTCGATAGTTGAGAACCATACATTGTAAAATTGATTAATCTACATATGTAACCTTTTGACACTAAATCAAAGATTTAATCTGAGTTTTGAAACATATAAGAAAAGGAGTTAGCTAATGATTCTTGTAATCTCTTGTGTTTATGAAATATACGTACAGATTACGACATATACGTCAATCTAACGAAGAAGCAAAGTAAAAGATAAGCTGTCAAAAAAACAAAAAGATAAGCTTGATCATGGTCGTCTTTGCTGTTCCACGTCACTGGTCATCGAACTACCACCTCACACAACACTTTTTATAGGTTTTACTACTTTTTTCCTTAAATATTTATCTAAGTTTCAAAAACAATGTAGTTAAAATGTAATGTTTTACAGCAAGTTTGTTAGTGTAAATGAGGAAAATTGTAGATATTTGCAATTATTCAGACATCGAAATCATCGACATTGATAGCTTCACTAGATAGTATGTGTTTGTTGAACAATTTTGTTATCCTTTCGTATATGAACTAGATCGTTTAAAAGACAACGCGAAATTATTTGAAATTAGACGTATCAATCACTCGTAGGATACATCTCAAAGAACTAATGGGTGTGGTTGTTTTCTTGTTTCTTTTTGTTTTTGTAAGTACCTTTTTATGTTATAATATTGTGTTTACGTTATAAGAAATCCAAATGTTTTGGTATTATAACAGTTTAAAGAATGTCAAAACAAACGGAATTTTTTTTGTATTTTTCTGTTTGTTTTTGGCTTTTATTTTAAATTGAATTTTAAACTCAAAATACTAAACCCAAATCCAAATATTTAAATTTTAATATTTTTAAAAAGGTAAAAAATCTTATGATAGTATTTTTAGAAAAAGAAATATTTTAGTGATATTTTAGAATTTTTTTAAAAAACCTATACATAGCTTCCGATGAAATCTGAATATGTAAAATTTTATTTAGTAGTTTTTCGTTTTTTTTTAAAATATGTATTAGATACTTTTCACTATAAGCAATATTTTAGGTTTTTATGAGAAATTAGTTAATTTTTATTGTTGTTGACTGTTGATGAATTCTACAAAGTTTTATTGACTAAATTGTTTTGTACGAAATAGTAAAAAATTAATTTTGAAATTACATAAAACTAAATAATTCTTAATCTGTTTATAAGCATCAATTAGTAAAAAATTAATTTTGAAATTATATAAAACTAAATAATTTCTAATCTTGTATAAGCATTAATTAATCATTTAAATGAAGTGGAGGAAGTAAAATAAAATTAGACTAGATACGGTATATAACTGTTATGTAAATTTTGTAGTGAAATTATTTAATAAAAATAAAAATTTATCTAGTAGTTTTTTGTTTTATTTTAAAAATACATTTTCGGTATCTTTTCACTTTAAACAATGTTTTAAATTTTCTACAAAATTATTTAATTTTTTTATTTGACTGTTGTTGAATTCTACAAAGTTTTATTGGCTGAATTGTGTGAAATTAATGATTAAAAAAAGTTATTTAAAATTAAATAATTTCTTAATCTGTGTATAAAAATTAAGTAATCATTTAAATGAAATGGAGGAAGTAAACAAGTTAGACTGTATACTGTATATAACTGTTATGTAAGTTTGTAGTAAATTTTTTCAGTTTTATTTTAAAAATACAATTTAGGTATCTTTTCACTTTAAGCAATGTTTTAATTTTTATACGAAATTAGTTTAAAAAAAATTATTGTTATTGACTGTTGATGGATTCTACAAAGTTTTATTGACTGAATTGTTTCAAAGTAATAATTTTTAAATCTATCTTAATCTGTGTATAAAAATTAAATAATCATTTAAATGAAATGAAGAATTAAACAATTTAGACTATATAAAATGTGACCATTTTATAAAAATCAAAATTTGGACATAATTAAAAAAAAAAAAAGAAAACTATTGCAATGTGTTACAGTTCATATGAAAGGCTATTTGTTAATTACACATAGTTTTCTTCTTTTTCTTTAACGTGTTACACGTAATATTACATCAGAGATCTAAGTATATGAGGATTTATAAGTAGAAAATATATAAAGTATAATTTATGGAAAAGAATGTGTGCAAGATAATATTAAATATTAACCTTGTTTGAATGCAATAGAATTGTGCACTAGTCACACCTTCTTTATAATTCCTTAATATTAATGAGTGCGTTATATTCAATTCCATAGTGTAATTTAGCTTGAATAATGGCCAAGCAATTTTAACTTAAAATAATTTCCTAATTTTCCTTTTTCCATTACTTTACTTTTAACAAATCAAAACAAAAAGTTTAGTCGCCTCGTAGCTGCATACCATGTGTGTGAAAAAAAGATTTATTTCCATTTAAGTAATTAGTAAAAAACCCAAAAACAAAAAAGAAACTAATTCATTCACCTTCTCTACACGTCTGTCTCTCTCTTTCTCTCTATATAAACAAACTTTCTTCTTTCCCTCTTAATGCCTCTCTTAAACATTAACACCTCTCTCTTTCTCTCTCTCTCTTGTTCACATTTTAGTTTCTTCCGAGTCACAATTAACATATTTATAAGAGATTACATGGGAAGAAGATGGTGAAATTCTCAAAGGAGCTTGAGGCACAACTCATACCAGAATGGAAAGAAGCCTTTGTTAACTATTGTCTACTAAAAAAACAAATCAAAAAAATCATAATCTCTCGTAAACCAAAACCGGTTTCTCATTACCCCATTGCTCATCATCCTGATTTTGGTAGATCTCTTTTCGATCCGGTTCGCAAATTGGCCCGGTCCTTCTCCGATAAACTATTTTCCGCCTCAGAAAAACCAGAAATTCTTCAGGTATACGTTAGTTTCTCTTTAATATAAACATATTCTTGGTTCTTCTGTCGGTTATAATTGAATCTAAGAAAAACCTTTACCAAAAAAAAGAGTTATTGTCGGAATTATAAGTCTAAAAATGCATTTTAGTTCGTATGAAAAGTAATATCATATATAGGGATTAGGGACTAGAAGACTAATTTTCGGATAAATTAGTTTACTTATCTACGTAGCTTGGCAAATTCGGAATATGATTTTAAAAGAAACGTAAATGTATTGATTTGGTAATAAATTTATTTATTTTAGCATAATTTTTGTTCAATGATTGTTTCTGTGGAGTTTCGTGTTATGTCTTTGTATTTTCCATTCCCACTCTTTTCTCGACTCTGCTTACGCGTCAGAATTTCCGGTTAATTCTTCTTTGTTTACAAATTTCTGTTTTTAATTATTTCCTATTTTCTTACAAGCTTTTGACATTTTTAAATTTATTCTTACCTTTTCTGATTGGGATATGTAAATATTACATTTTTGATATTATTAAGTGGAATTTTCATATGTCAAGTCTTGTATAGCAAGTTGGGAAATCTTTCTTTCTGTTAAAAAGGTTGGGATATCTTTCTGAAAGTTTTTTGTTTGTATAAATATGCAATATTGACATATTTTTGTATAGGAAAATAATCATTAAACACACGATTGAGATTTGAGACCATATAGTTCATTTCTTAACCTACGAACCCTACCTGTTTCCTAAATCATGAAAAATCCTTTAGCTTAACTAACCCTGTATTATATAGAATTTTGCTTGCTTACTTATTAAACCCTATTAAGTCTAGATTTTAGAATTTGTGATTACTAGTTCCAAAATAAGATTGTTTTTTCTTCATAGTTTCACGAAAGCCAAGAAGCGAAAACGGTTGTGAAGATTGTGATATCTCACGAAACCATCGTGACGAATATATATATCAACATAACAAACTCACAAGTCACCACCCCCAAAAACACTCAATTCAATGACACGTATATGAAAAATATCAAAAAAAATAAATATGATATTTACATGTTTGTTGGATTAAATTAACTGAAATTTAATATTATGTCGTCATTTTTACGAATTCACAGGTTCGGAGAAGAAAATGCTCGGAAAATGGAGATGATGTCGAGGAAATTTACCAAACTGAGCTTGTTCAACTGTTTTCCGAAGAAGACGAGGTATTACTTACATTTATTGTATATATAACTAGCCATATTAACACTCATTTTTTCTTAAATAAAATATATTTTTTTATTAACTTATTTGAATGCTTTTTTACTATTAAGGTTAAAGTGTTTTTCGCAAGACTGGATGAAGAACTAAACAAAGTGAATCAATTTCACAAGTCCAAAGAGACAGAGTTTTTGGGAAGAGGAGAGATTCTGAAGAAACAGTTAGACATTCTTGCAGAACTCAAACAGATCCTAAGTGATCGGAAGAAGAGAAACCTTTCTGTCTCTAATTCAAATCGCTCCTTCAATTCCTCTGCTCGAAACTCTGATTTCTCTGCAGGTCAGTCTTCTTATTTAAGGAGTTTAGTACAAGTTAGGTCAGATTTAGGGTATTTTAGTAAATTTCTACATTTTGACATCGACTCTTATAAAAGCTACCATTTATATATCTGAGCAGTGACGTGGCCTGCACCCATTAGTAACCACAAAAACGCATGTCCTAAGGGCTGATTTTTACGTAGTGCGGCTAGAAAAAAAGGAAAAGTAGGTTATTTTATATTTATATTATAATAACACAATTGACATTAATTACAAATCAATTAATTCAGGTGTTCATATGTTTTTTTATCAAACACTATAGAAATCTTTGCTATTGAATTGACAAGATTTGTTAAACTTATGAATCTTTTTGTCTGTGTGGATGCAAAACTCGAAGCTGCAAATATTATTTGAAAGAAGTTAGAGCTTTTTTGAGATTTCATGTCGACATATATTCAATGGCCGACAAGAACATAAGAACACAAATCGATTATATTAGCGAACAAAAAATTGTTTGTGAGTAAGAAAGTAAAAAAATAGACCGAAAATAGATGATTTTTACGTATGGACAAGACTGAAAACCAAAAAAGAAAATCCTTCTTCTCTTTAGAGATTGTGTATGTCTTCTGTTTGAAAGTTGTGTTTTTATTTGCGTCTTATTGTTTTAGGAGAACTAAGTGAGACACAAAGTGAAACATCAAGAACCGACGAAATAATAGAGGCTTTAGAAAGGAACGGTGTGAGTTTCATAAACTCTGCAACGAGGAGCAAAACAAAAGGAGGCAAACCCAAAATGTCTCTCCGCGTCGACATTCCCGACGCTGTAGCTGGAATAGACGCTGGTGGTGCAAGATCCATTGCGACAGCCACGTCAGTTCTCTGGGAGGAGCTTGTTAACAACCCAAGAAGCGGCGGAGGAGATTTCATCAACCGGAAAAAGATTCAATGCGCTGAGAAGATGATACGAAAAGCCTTTGTTGAGCTCTACAGAGGTCTTGGCTTGTTGAAGACTTACAGGTAGATTCACTGATTCAATATCATATGAATATTACATCGTGATCCTAATCATGTTTTAATTCATTGCATTTTTGTGTAGCTCGTTGAACATGATTGCTTTTACAAAAATATTGAAGAAATTCGACAAGGTAAAGTAGCTGTCTATAGATTGGTATATTCATTAATCAGTAAAAAGAAGATTATATAATAATGAATCTTAATATATGGTGCAACAGGTTTCTGGTCAGCATGCATCATCGAGTTATCTTAAAGTCGTAAAGAGATCACAATTTATTAGCTCTGATAAGGTAATATAATATGATTGAAATGAAAGTAGGTCTACTTATTTGGTTATGTATGGTGAATCATATTATAAAAAGACTAAAAGGTAATTGGTGGTTTTGATTTAAAATTAACAAAAAAAAAGGTGGTAAGACTAATGGACGAAGTGGAGTCCATATTCACAAAGCACTTCGCCAACAATGACAGGAAAAAGGCAATGAAATTCTTGAGACCCCGCCAGCAGAAAGATTCTCACATGGTCACTTTCTTTGTTGGTACTATTCTATTTTCTCTGTTTTTTTTGTTGTATTTTTTTTTAATAGATTTTCTCTGTTTTTACTTGTTTAATTTTTAACAAATCTGAAATTGTGCTTTTGCAGGATTATTTACTGGTTGCTTCGTCTCATTGTTTAGTATTTACATAATACTAGCCCATCTTTCTGGAATTTTCACCTCTGGTGCTCAAGTTTCATATTTGGAAACTGTTTATCCTGTTTTCAGGTATTTTAATTTATAATTATTAATATTGGTTAAGGAACACAGTGTATATCTACGAAAGAAAATATATTTTGTTTTATTAATATATTTTTTCAAAACGCAGCGTTTTCGCGTTGCTGAGTCTACACATGTTCATGTACGGATGCAATCTCTTCATGTGGAAGAGCACGAGGATAAACTACACTTTCATATTCGAGTTCTCACCAAACACAGCGCTGCGTTACAGAGACGCTTTTCTAATGGGAACCACGTTTATGACTGCAGTCGTGGCCGCTATGGTCATACATCTCATCCTCCGCGCCGCCGGTTTCTCCGCCAGCCAAGTCGATACAATCCCTGGCATCCTCCTCTTGGTAAATTAATCAACTTTATATATAGTTAATCATCATCACTATCCAGCGTTTCAACCGCAATTGTGATTTGAAATGACTAATTTCTTTTTGGTGTGTTGTGGTTACAGATCTTCATTTGTGTCTTGATATGCCCCTTCGACACGTTTTATCGTCCAACAAGATTCTGCTTCATTCGCATTTTACGGAACATCGTTTGCTCACCTTTCTACAAGGTAACAGTTGGAATTGTTTTGGTGACTTGTACCACAAGAAACCTGCAGAAAGTGATGTTTCTTTAATTTTCTTATGGGTTAAACAGGTTTTGATGGTTGACTTTTTCATGGCGGATCAACTTACTAGCCAGGTAACTAATTAATTAATGGTGACTCCATAGAATTTAGTCGATATAATTAACCGACTAATCGTGTTAGGATTTTTCTTGATGTTGTATTCAGATTCCATTGTTGAGACATATAGAGTCAACCGCGTGTTACTTCATGGCTCAAAGCTTTCGAACACACCAATATAACACCTGCAAAAACGGAAGAATCTACAGAGAACTTGCTTACATAATCTCTTTCTCACCTTACTTCTGGCGTGCCATGCAAGTAAGCTCTCTTAGGGTTTTTATATCTCTTTCTTATCAAAGGACTTTAAAAACTATCAATTTACAATATTAGAAATATTCGTTTTCAGTGCATAAGGAGATGGTGGGACGAATCGAATACTGACCACTTAGTCAATATGGGGAAATACGTTTCGGCAATGGTTGCGGCCGGAGTCCGCATAACATATGCAAGAGAAAACACAAACTTGTGGTTAGCCGTGGTGCTTGTGACCTCGGTGGTGGCCACGCTTTACCAATTATACTGGGACTTTGTCAAGGATTGGGGTCTTCTGAATCCTAAATCCAAAAATCCATGGCTAAGGGATGATTTAGTTCTCAAGAACAAAAACATCTACTATCTCTCCATTGTAAGCCATCATCATTACATCAAGTTAATAAGATCTTAGTAAATGCTGAGAGAATCGATGTGAATGTTTTGCTGTTTTATTCAGGCGTTGAATTTGGTATTACGAGTCGCTTGGATCGAGACAATAATAAGATTCAGAGTCAATCCAGTTCAGTCTCATTTGCTAGATTTCTTATTGGCGTCGCTTGAAGTCATTCGTCGAGGCCATTGGAACTTCTACAGGTTAAAAAAAAAAAAAAAACTCTTCACCTATATGTCGAGATTTTGGATGTTACTAACTATAAAATTTCTTCTTTCTTCTTTTTTGGCAATGAATACAGAGTGGAGAATGAGCATTTAAACAATGTTGGCCAATTTAGGGCAGTGAAGACCGTACCGTTACCGTTTCGTGACATGGACTCAGACGGTTAAACAAAGATGTAATAAATTGGAGGGTTAAGTCTCGAACCAGGTTCCAGGATATAGAGGAAGCAACTAGGCTTTTGCATCAACATAGCCATATAGGAGAAACCTTTGGGAAAACTCCTAAAAATTGCGTAACCATTTATCCTTAAAAATCGAATTTAGGGGACTAATGGATTCTGGATTTGTTAAACGTTCCAAATGTTAAACGAAAAAGACATTTTAACTTCGTCATATATTGATTTCTGTAAAAAAAAATATTTGAGTTTTATGTTCAACTCTCCTTTCTTTTCTAATAAAGAATGTCACTACTTGCTCAATGTCATTTATTTATTTCAGCACTCAATAAAATTTCTTTTTTTTGCAATCAGATAAATTCAAACATATAAATGAAACACATTATACTCTATTTAAAACAACTTCTCTGAATTTTTTTTTGATAACATTCAACGACTTACCAAGAAAATTTTCACTATTATCATTACAAAAGCAAAACAAATTACAATTCTTCTAAATTTTTATTAGGTATTTTAGATGGTAGGAGTAGATGCTAAGTAGCCACCCACTTAAATATTAAGATATTTTTTGAACATTGAAAAATAACAAAAAAGGGGCAAATTTCATGGACTAACCATGTTTTATTGACACATAAAACTCACAATAGATGAGACGTAATACATTACATTACATTACATTACACCAGATTTGTATGGAGTGATGATATAGGAGTTACAAGAACCGAAACCAATTTCTTTAATGAGATAAACTTGTTGTCATGGACTTAGCTATTCCTGTGGATATACAATAAGCCGTAGACATAATTGTGATCATAGGATTAACACCAACAGCACTCGGCAAGGCACTTCCATCACACACAAACAACTTTTCAGCTTCCCAAGTTTCTCCATTGATATCGATGGCTCCTTCTTCTTCATTTTGTCCAATTCTACAGCTTCCCATCTGATGAGCTGAGCTATACACATTCCATTTCTCAGTCATCGCCTTTGGTCCTTCCTCTGCATTCACATCGTCTAAAAACTCATTGATCGACTTCTCATCAACGCCTTTGCATATCAGTCTCTGCCCATCGCTTCTGTGAGTTCCCACTTCCTCTGCTCCAGCTGCAATCAGTATCCTCAACGACTGCCTAAGCCCGGCTTTGAGATTCTCTTTGTCGGTTTTATCAACAACGTAGCGTATCCTGCCTTCGGTTTTCACCTCTCCAGACCCGCGATCTCTAACTATGGTTATGAGATTCGCGGTTCTTGAGTATCTAGACATTCTCTTCTTCATGTCCAGTCCTGATGTCCATGGACATAGCACTGAGAATGAAGCAGGTCCTAGTGCTGGTGTCTCTATGATTGCTCTAACCTGTGAATCTTCTGATAACACTTTGCTCATTGATGTTATGATCCCGCCTTCGTATGACTTTCCCTTGAAGCTGAAATTACAAGATTCCTTCTCCGGGAAGTAACCCCACGCCATTAGAACAGGGTGTAGGTGAAGATTTTTACCGATATGTCGGTTTTTCAACCCGCTAGAGATCATCAACGAAGGTGTTAAAAGAGAACCCGCTGCTGAAACTGTTACTTTAGCTTCGATCTTTAGCTTCTTTGCTATGTTTCCGTTTAATAAAGACTTCGCCATCACTCCTAAACATTTCATTTTCTTGCCTCCTCTTTTATTTTCGAGTATGAATCTCTCCGCTTTACATCCCGTTAGAATCACAGCGCCGTTACTCACAGCATCAACTAGCCAAGTCCGGTCGCTTCCTTTCTTGTCTCCTTGTCTGCATCCATACCCGCACGACCCACAATAATGCCTCTCCGAGGAGTTACGCCCAACGTTTTCGACATTGATTCCAAGATTTTCGCAACCTTTTCTCAGAACCTGATTCTGAAAACCCTCCACTTCGCACTTCTCAGTCACACACATCCTCTTACACACGAATTCCATAGCCGAAACATATTCTTTAGTGGTAAAAAGAGGTATGTTTCGATCCTCTGACCATTCTTTAAGAATCGATTTGGGCGTTTTTATACAAGCAGACCAATTCACAGCAGATCCACCGCCTACAGTTGCTCCAGCCAGAATCATCATATTCCCATCAACGCTTGGGAGAATTCCTCCATTTTCATATAGCTTGTCCATGGCAGTACCTTCGAAAGGAGTGTAATCAGACGGCGTAAAGTAGCTTCCTTTCTCCATAACAACCACTTTCAAACCAGATTTTGCTAGCACAGAAGCTGCCACGCCTCCTCCTGAACCAGATCCAACCACTACAGCGTCGCATTTGATTCTGATCTCATCGTGCTCTGTGTCGTTGTCCACTTCTAGGCCTTTCTGAGCAAGTGATTCGAGGAGAGTTTGCTCTGTTTCTTTCATAGTCTCCACTATCCCTTTCTCAAGTTGTCTTTCTTTATGAGTTTCAACTGGTTTTTTCTCGTCAAGGTTCACTCGATACCCTATAGCTTCCCATGCCGGGTTTTCGCCTTTTGGACTCACCTACACAAAACCAACTTGAAGATTTATATAAGTAGCTCAGTGAAAGAAAAACAACAGAGGATCCGAGACAAACCCGGGAGAAGAAACAGAAGAGGAATGCGACTTTAATATAGACGAAGGCAGCTCTAATTGGAGTCAGTATCCAATTCCTGAAATGTTTCTGAAGTAATCTTTCTCTCTTCTCCAACGAGAGCTCACTAAATTTCTCAACATAAGGCCATTTCGAGACCAAACATTCGCCTCCACAAATGAGTAACGTCCCAAGCCGAGTAGCAAGCAGGAATAGAACAAGTCTCGACAAAAGATAAGCTTCTATCGTCCCTCGTTTAGTGATCAAATCAATAGTCTGCATCCGTAAACAAACAGTGTTTGCCTTTAAACTCAAAACATATGTTTTTTCATTTAAATCCGGAGGTGAGTTAACTCTTTGGTCAAGGAGTTTTCTACAAATCCACGACGAGTAAGTCACAAAAACATATATTTTTGTTATTTAAAGATATGACTATAAAAATCCAAACTTTTAGCATATGAAAAGCAGAATATTTCAATTTACAGAAAACAGAGCATTGGATCATTAAACAGAGAAAGTATGTGCACCTGGCGAACGATGGGAGTTTGAGACCCAGAAGTCGAGTAAAATGACCGAAGAGCCTCTTTGTTCCGGTGATGAACAACATCGCCTTCTTCAGGCGGCGACATTGGAGGTAAGACGGCTTCGCAAAAGCTCGCTAGTGACTCCATCTCTGCCGCCGTGACGTCCCGGCGGCCAAAATCTCCGGCGTCTGTGTGCCTACCCATCACCTTTAACTCGCTGTAATTGTGTTAAAGTTTGATCCTTTTTAGAGTTGCGAAGCTGAAGCTCCATATATTTATATACAGCTATCTGCAAATTATATGAAGCTAGAAAAATAATGCAAAATTGCTAAGAGAAACCCCTCAAATTTGTCTCTAACTCTTTTTTCATGATTAAGTTTTCTACTTGTCGTATCAAAAAGAGATGATACCCATGACAGTTTGTCGTTTTCGTAGTTTCGATCATTGACGTTTTACAAAATTAGACCTAATTTTAAATTTTCGGAATATGATGCTTATCCATTCACACTATTTTATCCATGAAATGTGCCGAATTATATATGTATAATTATCGTTTTACTATAAAATTTTGTTATTTAAAGTTTAAAATGATGGATAGAATTTTATCTGTCTCTCAAATTGTGGTGAAACAATTACAATTGCTAAATACATGAACTAATATGAAATTATGTAAAGTTGGAGGACCGATGATGTGGCAAAAGTCTTTTTCTGAGGTTACATGCGAAAACTACAGGCAACTGAAGGAAAAAGATTGATAATTCATGATTAATAATGATTAGAGAGATAAGAACAATATTTCCTTATGGATACTAAAAAAAAAAAAAAATGTAGCATTTGTAAATCCCTGTTAGGATTCGAAATCTCTTTCTTTATGTTAAAATTTATTGTAATCGAAAATGATATAAAAATGGTGAGAAAATTATTGAAGTTCTAGAAACCACAATTTATTGTAACGCTCTAGAAACCACAATTTTGAAATCCATAGCCAACTCATGAGTTAATGCTGCAGCCAATAACGCTATCTCATTTTTCTTGTGTGGGATATCGGTTTCTCCTCACAAAAATTCATATTATTAAATATATATATATATATAAGTACAAAAATTGATAACAATTTCATTATTTTTTTGGAGAAAACACTTAATCTGAAGTCTAAAGCTATGTATATTGCTGATTGATATGTCTAACGATCTGAAAGTACAAAACATGACACTAACTGATAAAATACTATATGAAACAATTTTCTTCTCTATTTAATAGACGAATTAAATCTAAAAATAGCATAAAATGACTTTCAAAAACTACATATACATAAACTTAAAATTTATTTATTTAATAAATAGATATCCATGATATGAAAAAATATACACTGATTTTAGAATAAAACATGTATTCATATTTCTTCTACATCTTATAATCAATATTTTAAAATACGCTATAAGTTAGACATACGATAAAGTACTATATACTATATACATGTATATATATGTAGGGGTTATACGATAGATATTTTTTTATAAAAGATTATGAATATATTTGATCATATATAACTATAAATCAACTTTACGGTAAAATTAAATTTAAAAAGTAATTATTATGATAACAAATAGTATGTGAATCAGTTGTCTCCACGTCAGCATTTGAGTATCACGTAGTCGACAGTGGTCATGCCCATCCCCCAACTAACAAGTCAAGTGTCATCGAAGCATCCAAGAGAAAACTCTAGACTTTACAGATTTTATTAGATTTATGTTACCTAAGTATGATTATTTACTAATATATACATTCTGAATTCAAAGGGTTTGGTTAGAAATTAGAATAAATCATTTGCCCTGGATTATGGGTACAATTGCTTGGTGATAAAGAAATGTATGTTACCGTACTTCAAACGCAGTGGTTAACTGTATTTATTATATTATATAAATCTCTAAGTGCTTAGAAGTCAAATATATGGTTGGACACAATTAAAGATGTCACAAGTTGTCATTAATTTTATAACGATACAATTTATAACATTTTTTAAGATAAGTCACTGTTAACATTATTTTTGTCTGTTTTGTTTGAATCCAAGCTGTTTAACATAGATCAGAGAACACTGATTCCATGCTTGTGGGAATTCAAGCTCCTCATTGACATAAGTAAGAAAACTTTATTACGGCAGAAAATGTAACATGGCGATGAAGATTCATGGAAGCCGAGTGGTTGATGAATACATTATACATATATAGTTTATTTAATTTTAACTGTATAGATCTTTTCACGTCTAGCTGATGTATCCACCAATCTTTAGTGACAACAATGTGCAACATTTGTGTTACCATCGCTAGCTTCACATTATGGTTGAATGTTTCTTCAATGTCCACGTCATATTCATGTGATGATTTACCATAGACGAGCTTTATATAGAGATAAGGTTGCGTCAAAATTATATTTTTGTTTGAATATTTGTTCGAACATTTTTATTAAAAAAATTTGCATATTCAATTTAAATAACATAACTTAAATATTGATTACAAAAATTATTGAAATTTAAATAAAAAATGGATCATTGAACTCATGTAAAAACCATAAGTTTATTGGATAAGTGAACGAGTAAAGATAAAAATTTTATATTGAAAACTTGGAGAGAAATTTCTAATATATTATTTGATAAACTTTTTAACAAAATAAACTTATTGTGAAGTGTTAATAACAAAAATATCATGTTGAGCTGTCAACACCACATCGAGTTT
Organism: Pugionium cornutum; assembly: GCA_018901935.1. Lineage (NCBI taxonomy): Eukaryota > Viridiplantae > Streptophyta > Magnoliopsida > Brassicales > Brassicaceae > Pugionium > Pugionium cornutum. The sequence continues at coordinate 7,026,337 of CM032160.1, read as the reverse complement.
CACGTTAAATATATAAAACAGTTTAAATTATTAGAATAATTACAATACATGTCATTGATATTAATTTTGTTAGAGAATAAATATATTTTATTCGACTAAACAAAAAATACTAGAATAATTACAATAGATGTCATTGATATTAATTTGGTCAGAGAATAAATATATTTTATTCAACTAAACAAAAAATACTATAATAATTGCAATACATGCCATTGATATTAATTTGGTTAGAGAATAAATATATTTTATTCAACTAAACAAAAAATACTATTACATTTGCAAAAACAATAATTTTTTATTTTTTAAAAATTTTATATGTAATTTATAAATAATTTCAAATAAATATAAATAGATTTAAGTTACTATCGTAATCTCTAATATATTATTTGAGAATTATTTTAAAAAAATAACTTTACTCTGACGTGTTATTAAGAGAAATGTCATGCTGACGTATCATCACTACAGTAAATTTCAAATAAATATATAAATGACCTTAACTTATTAGAATAATTATAATATATGTTATTGTTATTAATTTGGTTAGATAATTAATATACTTTATTAAACTAACCAAAAAATACTATTCAATTCATAAAAATAATTGTTTTTCTTTTTTTAATTTATATATTCAAAAATTAATGTTGGAAATAATTTTAAATAAAATTTAAAATTATATAAATATTTAATTTATATTTACTAATAAAATATAATTTGCAAATATTTTTTCCCATATATAAATCTAGTTATTTATTATATAAAGAGAAAAACTCATGTAACAGGTTAAAAGGTGTTAGAGAGAAAAGAAATCAAGTCACGCGTGTGCCGCCGCCACCGGACCGGGCCCGGGTCTTGGTGAAGAGCCTTAATGCCTCATTAACGTTTTAAGTCTTGTGAATTTCTTTTTTGTAGATTATATAATCGGTTGTTGCGATTATAGTTTCATCGTATTTATATCATATAATTTTTCAATGTTTTTTATCCGTAAATTATTTTTATATGACGGTTTTCTAATTCAGTGCATTCTAACAATATTCACATAAATGCCATCGTTGCTATGCGTCGTCATTGGATGACGAGGAAGAACATGGTCTTTATTGATTGGTTTAGTTGGACCATGGAGGCAAAGAGTTGAGTTGGAGGATTAGTGAGGTCTTAGATTTTAGCAAATTGTAAATGGTAAACGACTGAGTTCTGTTTCTACGATATTAATATCTATATAAATTACATGATACTTGTTTATATTTTTGAAGCAAATTTTGTGTTTAAAAGAACTAGGGTAATTTAAGATTATTGAAACCAAAAGTATTTCTTTTTTTCATCTGATAACATACATCATAAACAAAGACATATATAACCTGAGACAATGCTATAGAATCCCAACATATATTCGACAAATCTAGAAACAAAGATTAAAAAGTAGGAATACACAAAAAAGTAGGAATACACAAAAAAGTAGGATTACACAAAAATAATACAAAAGGCAAAAACCGAGAACAAACTACGCCCACAACATGGATACCAAATAAAACTCTCGAAAACATAGGATACGTCGAAAAAGATCGGAAGACGCATAGCTATACACTACACAATCGAAGATGGAGAGGAACCTATTATTCATATAAGGTAAAGAACAGCAAAGAATAAAGTTAAAAGAGACCGTATTCAAGACCAATCTAGTACCTTGGAATATGAGAGTTCAACGAATACCCAAACAAGGAAAAATATCATCTGGAACAACCAAAAGTGGTCAAAGCAAGCAAATAGATGAATAAAGATGCACAACATATAATCGGAACGATGACAAGCCGACGACTACAGCCGTTGAGGACTCGAGAACTAGAGCTGGAAAGCTTAACCTTGGAGAATCAAAGATACGTCAAGGTTCAAGCCACACAACACCCGAATGCAGCACACCCTATGAAACTAGAAGAATCACAGTGAAGCAATGAGCATAAGTCGAAGACCCACCTGGCAGCATCCAAAACGCTACCATAGATCCCCAACTGGAACAGAGGATCGAGATACACCTGAGCTACTAAGAATCCGATTTCACCACCGGAACCACTAACCGGAGTACTCCCCCACACGAGCACAATTGCACCTTCCTCGCCGGATAAACATCACCCGACAATTTGGACCTTCAAGACCAAGAGCAAAGGTTGAAGTTCCATACTTCCAACGACAAGTTACGCTTCACAAGGGAGAGCGAAATTGCGGCAAGACTGCATATGAGTCATCCTCCTCATTCAAGCTTCACTGGAATGCGAAGTTGGCACACCAAAAATCTGAAAAAGATGGAAAACAGCTAGAGACGACAAAGAGAAATCCGGTGCCAGCGGCTGCTGGTTTAGAAAACTTTTTAGGCCCAACATCGGACTTTAGTTTTGACACACAAAAAAATTGTCTCTCTTTCGCAGGAATATTTGCAAAGCTCCCTATTAAAATAAAAAAATAGTCTGACCACATATATCCGATATACAAAGTCAAATTTAGTGAAAAATGATAATGTTTACAAAAAGAAAATGCGAATGTGTGATGCATTTGTTTATACACACGTATATGGAAAACGTGACAGCTTGCGCGCCCCACTCGTGGTTGCTTCTCGAATCACATAAACGAGAAGCGAAGTGAGATTCCTTGTTGAGTTTTTCCTCTTTCTCTAAAAACATCCGACAACTTTTCTCCTTCTCTTCGAATTTTTCCAATGGCGGTTTCTGCTACTTTCTCCTCACTGCTACGTTCATCACCGGCACTTCTTTCCGATCAGCGCTCTCCGCCGCCATGCATTTCCGTCAGATGCTCCTTTTCTTCCTCACCGGTGCTTATTGGTCTTCCCAGATCGTCTCGTTTGGGTTGCACTGTAACGGAAAGGAGAAATCTCGTTGTGAATTCGACGGTTGGTGAAGTATCCTTTCGCGACCCGACAACATCTGGGTCGGGAGAAGATGACCGAATCGAATCGCTGAAAGTCAAATTGCTGGTGGGTCTAATGAGAAGAATTGCCATAGATGCGAAGTCGTTTGAGTGAAATCGGCTTGGGAATTGTTTCTAGGTTTAGGGTTTTCAATCACCGTGAAGCTTTTTTTATGACCATGCGTAATCTATATGGAAAAATGGGATGGAAAATTCTGAGTTTTATGTGTGTTTATGTGAAAATGCAGAGTGCGGTTTCTGGATTAAACAGAGGACTTGTGGCAAGTGTAGATGATCTACAAAGAGCTGAGACGGCTGCTAAAGAACTGGAAACAGCTGGTGGACCGGTGGATCTAACCGATGATCTTGACAAACTCCAAGGGAAATGGAGGCTATTGTATAGCAGCGCTTTCTCTTCTCGGTCATTAGGCGGTAGTCGTCCTGGACTTCCCACTGGACGTTTGATTCCTGTAACTCTTGGCCAGGTATGTTTTGATTCTTGAGTCATATTCTGTTTTTATCTCTGAAGATTCTGAGTTTTTGGGTTTTCAGCAAACCTATCAAAATTGCTTGATTCAATCCAAAATTAAAAGCCATGATTTTTTTTGCGCCTGCTTTTGCATTCCCGTACTAATCATCATATGATTGGACATGCAAATGCCCAAGTTAATTTCAGTAAGGTGTGGCATCCTTAGTAGCCTGGTGGTCTCGGAATCACTAGAAAGCAAACTTCTTTTATATCAGACTCTTGTTTTTGAATCATGAACATGGAACCAGGTGTTTCAACGAATTGATGTGTTTAGCAAAGATTTCGATAACATAGCAGAAGTGGAGATAGGAGCTCCTTGGCCATTTCCACCTGTGGAAGTCACTGCGACATTGGCACACAAATTTGAACTCTTAGGTTTGTGTATCTCCACTACATTGTAAAACTTGTTCATTTGCGTAAGAGCAAAATAGCTAATGTGATATGATGGGATAACAGGAACTTGCAAGATCAAGATAACATTTCAGAAAACAACTCTGAAGACATCAGGAAATTTATCACAGATTCCTCCGATTGACATCCCAAGGCTTCCCGACAGTTTCCGGCCACCGTCAAACCCTGGAACTGGTGATTTTGAAGTCACCTATGTTGATGATAACATGCGCATAACTCGTGGGGATAGAGGTGAACTTAGGGTATTTGCCATTGCTTAATACCAGATTTAACATGTAAACATAAATACAGTCTGCTAGATGGCAGATCCCATGGATTTTGTAGTAATCGTGTTAACGTATAAAGAACTAATCGTGAGCATATGAATGTTTGTTTAACTAACTATATGAATATTCGCTCGTGAGTTCAGGATTAACCAATCTTGATGATTCAAAATATTAGAGGTAACAAGCAAAGATGAGATAATCTTCTTACACGAAAGCTAAAAGAGATGGATTCAAACTAGTAAAAATTAAGAAGAAACCAGCTTAGAAAAGAGATGTTCCCTTTCCCTTCTTGTCTCCACCAATCTCAAAATGCTTGCATCTCTGATGAAACAAAGACAAATACAAACGACACAATGTAAGAAAACTTCGAAGTCACAAATCTGGAAATAAGAATTGATGTATGAAGATTGTTCTTTTCACCTTGATCGAGTGCTGAGACATGTGCTTGCAGCTTTGGCACTGAAGCCTCAGGACAATTTTCTTCGTGGTCTTAGCCTGTTCAAAAGGGTTATGCAAGAAATGAGTCTCAGAAAAACAAAAGAACATTGATTCTATTGGTTATTCTCTCTCTCACGTCTCAATACAAAATTGTATTCAAAATAAACCCAAACTAAGATTACTAACAAAAGTTGATCACATGATTTTGATCTGAATGAGTACGCATATAGGGCTAAGATCAGCTCAAGATAAATGGTTCCCTACATTGATTAATGCTTAACAAAACCTTGCTTAATTAACTAGCTGGCCTAATTCAAATATGAAAACCATCTCTAAAATGCTTCTTTTACCTTCTTGTGGAAGACAGGTTTAGTCTGACCACCATAACCTGATTGCTTACGGTCATAACGTCGTTTCCCCTGAGCAGCAAGACTGTCTTTCCCCTTTTTGTACTGAGTCACCTTGTGCAATGTATGCTTCTTACATTCCTTGTTCTTACAGTACGTCTTCTTTGTCTTTGGAATGTTCACCTTTTAATTTCATAAAAAAACTTCAGTTAACTAGCACAATGAAACATTGCAACACATACAAAACCAAAACGTTGATATATATAAAATGATAAGGAAGCTCTCTGTATAACAAAGTTGAGATGTCAACTGATACCAAACGAGAACATACAATTAGGTTTATCATCTTCACCATACCCTTCTCTCACAAACCTAATAATCATCTTCTTCAGAGAATAGAGTGATTCCACAATGAAATCAGACCACCAACGAGGATCTATAGTGACTAAGTAAGTATATTTTCTTATAGAAAACCCAGATTATAGATCTGAAAAACAATAAATCAAGCCACCACGTCGAATTGTTCCTCACAGGACTTAATCCGAATCTATCGGGATTGAAGCGAGCTCTACAAGTACAAAATCAACTCCAAAGAGAAGAAATAATTACCATTTTGGCTTCTCTCTAATCTCGGGGGAAGCTTGTGTGCCGTCGTCCGCTAGCCCCAACGTTGCTTACAGAAATAGAATTTATAGTAAACTTTTTACAAAAACCCTAATCCTTAATGTAAAACGATGACTTTGGGCCTTCGGTAACTTACAGGCCTACAACGACCCATGGTGCATATAAAATGACAACTTTCAATTTTAAATATATATTAAATACACCTCAGATATTTTCATCTTATAATTAATTGTTTATTTAGTAATATATTTTAAATATATATATAATTTATTTATTATTTAAAATAATTTTAAAATTTTTTAATATTAAAATCAGATAATAAAATTGGATTATACAAATAAATTCAATTATCTATCTTATACTAAACTTTTATTTTATATTTTGCATCACTAATTTTTTTAAATATATAATAAAATTTTATGTTATATTATCTTTATTTTTATATAAAAATATTAAAAATTTATATATAATATTTTAGAGAAATACCCTAGATTAGCACTAAATGAAGTTTTAGTGCCAATAATAGCACTCAATTCAAAAACTCACATAAATAGCATTTCAAAAAATAAAAAAGACTAAAATATCCTTAATTTAAGTCAATGGTTCGATCCCCTTCCCAAGTAAAGATTTGCTATTTTAATTGCATGAGTGTATATATATTACATAAAATATAATATGCTGATTAGTTATAGTATCACAGTGGGTACACACTATTTCCTTCCCAACATGGGTCTAAGGTTCGATCCCCCTGCAGAGCTATTAATAAATCTTTTGCTATTTTACTTAAAGTAGTGTATATATATTAAACAAAATGTTATATGTTGATTAGTTACATCAGCATATTGGGTTACACACTCTTTCTCTTACCCAATTGTATAAGGTTCGATTCGCATAATTGTAACTTTTAATTTTTTTTTTATTTTATTTAGGAAACGGTTCCTTAATATTAAGAAATCTTTACTTAGTTTAGGTTATTAGTCACATTTTATGCAAAATTTAGGAAAGCTCTATGCAAATTTAGGAAGTATCTCTTACGTTTTAAGAATTCCTTCCTAAAACGTGAAATTAAATAAGTAATAATGCATATTCATGAGATTATTCCACCTGTTTTCATCAATAGTGTTTATCCAAAAAACATCAGCAAAAATGTTTATCAATAATCACAAATAAAAGTCATAAACGAAAACATCAAAATAAAAATGTCCAAACTAAAATTTATCACCAAACTCATGAAAAATGTCAAATACCAGCTTCGTTCTTATGTTTTCTTTTGCGGCATCAAATAGCTTTGACATATTTTTAATATCCATTTAATGATATTCAATCAATTTGAGCACAAAAAGAGAACAATTGGCATCGGTTTTCGTCATTAAAAAAAGGAAAAAAATAGTTTTGCTCCTCTCTCAAAAACTCATTAACGCGCTCAATATTGCTCCATGAGAATTTTCAAATCAACATCGTGAAATTGGAAGAGAATAATTTTGCAATCACCAAAATTTAGAAAGTTTTTTTAAGATACCATTGGAAAATTTAAACAGGAAGATAAATTTATGATGTAAAGAAAAAGTCTAATTTAAACTAAAATACAGATATATATACAAAAATAATATTTATATGTCAATTAGTTACAGTAGCATATTGGTTACACACTCCTTCTATTACATAATAGACCAAGGTTCGATTCCCCCTTTGTGAGCTGATTTAAAAATTTTGCAGAATATGAGGTTAAAGAGATGAATAAGGTTATTTTAGTATTTTTCATTTAAAAAAATGCTATTTGTGTGAGTTTAGGTTTGAGATGCTAATTTAGTCACTAAAACATTATTTAGTGCTAAATTAGTCAATTGCCCAATATTTTATTTTATATTATATTTGTTTTTATATTCAAATTATATATTTTATTTATCATCTATAACACAAAACCGTAATGTATAATTAGTTAATTGTGTTGTATTAATGCCTAACAAGATTTTCTTCTAAACTGTCATTTCAATTCAAGTTGTTAAACATGTATTAATAAGTCTAATATTTTCACAAACTGACTTTATTCATCAATCATTAAAATCTCTTATAAAACTTAACTATAAAACTACTCGAACATAGAATAAAAGAAACAAAACATGATAAAAAAATTGCATAATAATAAAGTTTCAAAAGTATTATCAAAATATGTATATTCAAAGATTCATCTCAAATGCACCTTTTCGTCAAAGATTTCAATTTATAGCCAAATAAAATTCCGTAACTTTTGATTTATAGCTCAGAATAAGATGAATCTAATGTCCACGTTAATGGAGCTCAATTTTTTATATTGTGGTGAAATTTGAGAGATAAATAGATTCGACGAAACGTTCAAGTAATCAAATCTATCCAAAACAGCGTCATGCCTTACATTGTGTTTCATTTATAAACCGTTACTCAATGAGCATCAATGATCAGTTTAGAATAATCATTTTAACTAGCGGATCAACTTGACATATCCGCAATAAATCGTCCTTAACTTTTGATTTATAGCTCAGAATGACACGAATCTAATGAGTATATTGATAATTGTTTAATTCTCAGCATATAAAGTTACGAAAGTAACAAAGAATAGTTACTCATTCTGTTATAGATCAATTCACATTGCCCTTCACTTCAAAAGAGTTGGGCATTAGATTTTTTTTCTTTCTTTCTTCTGCTAATGGTTTTTTTGTCTCGTTATTTTAAATTTTGATTTGGCATTTGATTTGGCCTACCAATATCCATTAGAATATGTTATTTGACTTCGTGTTCATTGCCCCTCCCCTGTTACTTTCTAAAGATGACAATGAAGCGATGGGTAAGAATTATGCACTGGGCATAGAAGATAGTATAGAAAGAACAATGGAGTACTTTTTAAAAAACATGCACCAACACATTTTTTATATAAATATGAAATGTTTAAATTATACAAGATTACAAAACCTATCTAACTGATATCATTTAAAACATGAAAAAATATCCATACAAACATCAGTGCAGTTATAAAACTTGTAAAAATTAAGATGAAACTAGCTTAGAAAAGAGATGTTCCCTTCCCCTTCTTGTCTCCACCAATCTCAAAATGCTTGCATCTCTGATGAAACAAAGACAAATAAAAACGACACAATGTAAGAAAATTTCGAAGTTACAAATCTGGAAATAAGAATTGATGTATGAAGATTGTTCTTTTGACCTTGATCGAATGCTGAGACATGTGCTTGCAGCTTTGGCATTGAAGCCTCAGGACAATTTTCTTCGTGGTCTTAGCCTGTTCAAAAGGATTACACAAGAAATGTATCTCAGAAAAACAAAAGAACATTGATCTATTGGTTATTCTTTCTCTCACGTTGCAATACAAAATTGTACGCAAAAGAAACCCAAACTAAGATTACTAACAAAAGTTGATCTGAATGAGTATGCATATAGGGCTAAGATCAGCTCAAGATAAATGGTTCCCTACATTGATTAATGCTTAACAAAACCTTGCTGAATTAACTAGCTGGCCTAATTCAAATATGAAAACCATCTCTAAAATGCTTCTTTTACCTTCTTGTGGAAGACAGGCTTAGTCTGACCACCATAACCTGATTGCTTACGGTCATAACGTCGTTTCCCTTGAGCAGCAAGACTATCTTTCCCCTTTTTGTATTGAGTCACCTTATGCAATGTATGCTTCTTACATTCCTTGTTCTTACAGTAAGTCTTCTTTGTCTTTGGAATGTTCACCTTTTAATTTCATAAACAAAAACGTCAGTTAACTAGCAGAATGAAGCATTGCAACACATACAAAATCAAAACGTTGATATGTATAAAATGATAATTGAGCTCTTTGTATAACAATGTTGAGATGTCAATTGATACCAAACGAGAACAGATCAATTAGGTTTATCATCTTCATCATACCCTTCTCTCACAAACCTAATAATTATCTTCTTCAGAAAAGAGAGTGATTCCACAATGAAATCAGACCACCAACGAGGATCTATAGTGACTAAGTACGTATATTTTCTGATAGAAAACCCAGATTATAGATCTGAAAAACAATAAATCAAGCCACCACGTCGAATTGTTCCTCACAGGACTTAATCCGAATCTATCGGGATTGAAGCGAGCTCTACAAGTACAAAATCAACTCCAAAGAGAAGAAATAATTACCATTTTGGCTTCTCTCCAATCTCGGGGGAAGCTTGTGTGCCGTCGTCCGCTAGCCCCAACATTGCTTACAGAAATAGAATTTATAGTAAACTTTTTACAAAAACCCTAATCCTTAATGTAAAACGATGACTTTGGGCCTTCGGTAGCTTACAGGCCAACGACGACTTTGGACCCATGGTGCATGTAAAGGCACAAATTTTCAATTTTAAATATTTTAGATACACCTCAAATATTCACATATAATTAATTATTTATTTAATAATATAAATTAACTATATACATAATTTATTTCTTATTTAAAATAATTTTTTAAATTTAATATTAATTATAAAAATAAAATAAATAATAAAATCAAATTATACAAATAAATTTAAATTATTTTTTATCTTATATAGACAATATTATTAAATAGATAAAGAAATATACATATAATAAATATTCAATTAAATCTAATTTTTATTTTATATTTTATTTAAATAATTTTTAAAAATCTATAGTATTTTGTTTTATATTGTCTTTGTATTTTAAGTAAAAATATTAAAGATTTACATATAATATACGGTTAAATGTTTGTCCAATATCATTTCGTAAATATTCTACTATATTATGTATTATATAATATTTCTTTTAATATGATCTGATGGTATAACACATCAACGTGTCATATTTGTAAATCACACGTAATGTTTCTCAGTTAATATAGTACGGATATGATATTTGAATTAAATGTGGTTGAATTAGTTTAGATGATTCTTGTAATATAATATATATATATATATATATATATATTTTTTTTAAAAATTGCTATTTCAAAACTCTATTTTTACGTCAATCAAAATTTACTACAAACAGTTTCATAACTATAAATATTTTCCAGAAAGCATATCTTCATGCAAGAAATCACCTAAAAACTTAAAAATCAACTTGACCCTTCGAAATTTGACTTTTTCTTTGGCTCTACCTCCTCTCTCATCGCCACAAATTCCGAGTCTCAACTCTCAACACCTCTCTCCTGTCCGTTACAAACTAAAAAAAACATGTCTTATATAAACATTTCACTCCTCAACGAATCATCAAATAAAAAAAAGACAGATCAAAGATCTTAAACAATTGATGTCTTCATTTTCTGGATTGGTCCCTCTCTTGGCCGTAGTGGCCATGCAACTCCTCTTTTTACGCAGCGTTTTGTCCTTGAACTTGACTAATGCGTATCTGCAACACAATTGCATCAACAATCAAGGGAAATACAAACAGGGAAGTATATACGAGGCAAACCTTAACCGTGTCTTGCGTCTCACCTCTAGCGACAATCTTCTCAATGGTTTCTCCGACGCCTCCTCTGGCGACGCCCCCAATGCAGCCTACGTCCGACTCCAGTGTCGAGGTGACTCCTATGGGTCCAAATGCCAGTCCTGCTTCGCCACCGCCTTACCTGAAGTAACTTCATCACTTCTATATACCTAATATATCATCGAATATCAAATAAATATATAAATAAATTTAAATTATTAAAATAATTACAATATATATTATCGTTATTAATTTGGTTAAAAAATTAATATATTTTATTAAATTAACTAAAAAATATTATTAAATTTGTTAAAAAATTATTTTTTATTTTGTTAATTTATTTATAAAAAATTAATATTAAAAATAATTTTAAATAAAAATTAAAATTATATAAATATCTAATTTATATTTATTAATAAGTAATATTATATAATTTATAAATATTTATATAAATCTAGTAAGTTATTACTTAGCAGTCACATATTTACATACATGTTGAGTTCAATACCGGCTTGAACCCAAACCGAACAATTATACGTTTTTGATCTATTTTTTATATAAAAAGTTAGCATTCTGAAAACGATTTATTTTTCTACAAAAATGTTCAAAACGTTCCATTTTCTATAATTGCGATCTTTTAGAACTCATAGAGGAAAACTACCTCTATAATGAGTGTTTTTGCTCAATGCCTAGTAAATAGTAATTGATTAAAATAGTACTATTTTAAATTTTTGATTTAGGTATATCACTAATAATTTAAATTTCTAAAATAAAATAAATTTAATATTAAATCATTTAAATATCTTCTTAATAGAAAAATTTATATATTAAATTAGTAAAAATAAGCTCAAACATTATGTTTCAATTTTATATATATTATTTGAAATAAATAATTATTTTTACATAATATTTTATGATATTTTAAAATTTTATTTTTAATATGTTAGCTTTGGAAGATAAACTATTTTACCATATCTACTATATATTAAAGGAGAAGTATTGCGATTAAAAATTTCTTACGTGTCATCACCATATTCACTCTCAACAATTTTACTAATTAATTTAATTTTAAATATAAATTATTTATTTTATTATCTAAACATCTTAATTAGATAACTTAATTATAGAATTTAATGAGTTTCCAAATACTATTTAATTTTCAAATATACGAAGATTCAAAAATTAAGAAATTTTGAGTTAGTAAATTACACATTTAATTACTCGCCAATTCTAAAATAGAAGATTGTTTTTTACATAAATAATTAATTATTGTACACATATATATGAAAAATAAATATGTCGAATTTTTATAGATATACAAACTTCATTAACACTATTTAATTTATTTTTATATGGGCAAATATCTAAAATAGCACATTTCTAAGTTTTTATTCCAAAATAACATCATTAGTTTAAATTTCCAATAATAGCACAAATTTAAGATTAAAATGGATTAAAATGTATTAAAACTATATTTTAAAAGAAAAACTAAACCCTAAATTGGAAAAATGAACCCAAATACAATACTTTAAGTTTATATATAATTTGTTTAAAATAAATAAGTATTTTTACATAAGTATTTATGCTATTTTTGGGAGTTTAATTTTGATATGCTAAATTTGGAAGAAAAAAATTGAAAATGTGCTATTTTAGGATATTACTCTTTTTATATTATATGCAAATTTACTTTTTAACTCAATAATTAAATTCAATATATTATAGTAATAATTGTTATATATATATATATTGTGTAATAATATAGTCGGTATATCTAAATCACAAATCATACAGAAATTATATCACTCAATTTTTTTTGTTTCTAAACAATCAATATATTTACAAGTAAAATTTTATATTATATCATTTGTTTGTAATATTAAATTTGAATAATGAATAATTATTTTTTAGTATGACTACTCTATATATAAGTAGATTCTATAACATAACAAAATTAATTAAAAATACTAATTTTATTAATTTAATTTAAAACATGTTTCAAATATTTTATTAAAAAATTTATAAATGTATTTTCGATTAACGTATCGAAAAACAACTATAAAATAATGTAATATTATTTGAATAATATATAATAATATTAATATCATTCTTTTATAATATATATAATAATTTAAATGAAAATATATTTATAATTTTTTCATTCAAATAATAAAAAAATTTAAAAAATTAATTTTAATAATATTCTAGTTACTCTTTATTAAAGATTCATATTTAGTTTGAGAAAATAGTATTGTTTCAGCTAATTAGGCATATATATAAATATGATATCGTGATAATATCTTGGCTAGCTAGTAGGAAAAATGAAAGGGTATAAACTATATATGTCCATACAGCATTGTTATTGATATATAAATATATGACAGCTTCGTAGGAGATGTCCCGGAAACAAAGGAGCAATAATATGGTATGACCAATGTCTTCTCAGGATATCTACAATCCATGCCTATGGGAAGATCAATTACGAGAACAAATTCTGTTTATTCAATCCGAACAATGTGAGAGGTAATCCAGAGTCGTTCAACAAAGAGACGTCATCTCTCCTGGAGAATCTGACATATAAAGCCACCAGTAAAGACAATGTAGAAAACAACATGCTGGTTTTGTACGCCGCTGGAGAGCAGAAGTTTGGGACGAAGAAGCTATATGCAATGGTCCAGTGTACGAAAGACTTAGTGTTTAAGAGTTGCTATGAGTGTTTGAAATGGATTTTAAAGGATTTTCCAAAGTGCTGCAACGGTAAACTAGGAGGGAGAGTTTTGAGTTCGAGCTGTAACTTTAGGTATGAGATTTACCCTTTTCTTACAACTTGAAGATTGTTACGATGCAAACTCTTTAACCAGTTATTCGGTTCTTTGTCAGAATCCGATCGTTTTCACTTTTAGAAATTACTTGAGACGTGTATTCCTAAGACGATGAGATTCTAATACTTTTAAAAGTTTGTTCCAGTGAAAATTTTATTTATAAGTATTCAATTTTTTGGTGGTTTCAACATTTTGAAAGTCGTATATATTCATGATATAATTTATTTAAATAATTCGTCAAATAGTATATATAACTGAAACTAAATTTGTTTTAGTTTAGTAATTTGTGAATGTTAAAGTATAATCAAATCTCGTATAATATAAAGTCACATTTATATAAGTTAGTTAATAATTAAGAGTCACGAATCATCAATTCGTAAAGTTGTGTCTTTTCACTTATACAGTCGTGGTGGATCAACACAAATAGTTATAACCTTTCAAGTAAAGAGTCGTGTCCTTTCAAGTATAGAGTCGCGTCTTTTCAAATAAAAAGTCGCGTTGTTTCAAATTATGTCTTTTCGTTATGTATAAATAGAGATCGAGTCTAGTCTTCATAATCATCAAGTTTTTGAGTGTAATACAATCAAGTTAATAAAAAGTTCATTACTTTCAATATATATTCTCCTTTTTCATAACCGTAAAAATCTTTCAAACACCAACATGGTATCAGAGCTTTACGATTAAAGAGAACAAAAGAGAAAGTACTAGTTTACAACTCATCGCAAGAACAAAAGCAATAAGAAGATATCGCATAAGTTAATCGCAAAATAAGCCGAGACTATGCAAGGCTCTTCACATCAAGTGATCCCTATATTCGATGGGGAGAAGTACGACTTCTGGAGCATTAAGATGGCAACCATTCTAAGGACTAGAAAATTATGGTCCGTGGTTGAAGAAGGCGTGCCGGTCGAACCGGTACAAGAACAAGAAACCCCTGAAACAGCAAGGGCAAAATCGCTTAGAGAAGAAGCGATGTCAAATGATACGATGGCATTGCAAATTTTGCAAACTGCCGTGACTGATCAAATATTCTCACGCATTGCGGCATCATCAACATCAAAAGAGGCATGGGACATATTGAAGGATGAGTATCAAGGTTCTCCTCAAGTCCGATTGGTTAAACTTCAATCGTTGCGTAGGGAGTACGAAAATCTAAAGATGTATTATAACGAAGATATTAAGACATTCACCGATAAGTTAATTGTTTTGGAGAATCAATTAACTTATCATGGCGAGAAGAAAACCAACTATCAACTCATACAGAAGATACTCATCTCTCTCCCAGCCAAGTTCGATAGCATTGTTAGCGTTTTGGAGCAAACTCGTGATTTGACTTCACTAACAATGACAGAGCTAATCGGTATTTTGAAAGCACATGAAGCAAGAATGGCTGCAAGAGAAGAAAACACTAATGAAGGAGCATTTAATGCTCGTTCAAAAGGAACCAAATCCGGTTTCAAACGAGATAACACCAAGAGACATGTTATTCAAGGCAAGAAGTGGTGTGAGTTTTGCCAGAAAAGCAATCACACCGAAAACGAATGTTGGAAGAAACCGAAAGAAAACAATCATGAAAAGAATAAAAGAAGTAACAAGGAGTGTTACAATTGTGGTAAAATTGGTCACTACTCAAATGTGTGTCGCTCAAAGAAAAAGGAAAGAGCGCATGTAAGTCTCGAAGAGGAAGACTTGGATGAAGACCACATGTTGTTTAATGCAAGTGAAGAAGCAATAACAACATTAAGAGAAGACATTTGGTTAGTAGACAGTGGATGTACTAATCATATGACGAAAGACGAGAGATACTTTTCTAAGATCGATAAAAGTATCAAGGTTCCAATCAAAGTCGGAAATGGAGAAATAGTAATGACAGCCGGTAAAGGAGATATTACCATCATGACAAGTTACGACAAGAAAGTCATCAAAAACGTTTTCTTGGTACCTAGTTTGGAGAAAAATTTGTTGAGCGTTTCTCAAATTATTTCAAACGGCTATCAAGTATGTTTTAAAGACAAGAAATGCATCATTGTAGATGCAAATGACAAGAAGATTATGGATATTCCAATGACTCAAAAGAGCTTCAGAATCAAGTTAAGTTCAGTACAAGAAGAAGCCATGAATACAAGTGAGCAAGAGGAAATGGAAACATGGCACAAGAGACTTGATCATGTAGACAACACACGGTTGTAACAAATGCAAGACAAAAATTTGGTAAATGGGTTACCAAAGTTTAAAGTCAACAAGGAAGTATGTGAGGCATGTAATATTGGAAAGCAATCACGCAAAAGTTTTCCAAAAGAATCTCAAACTAAGACAAGAGAAAAGCTTGAGATTGTGCATACGGATATATGTGGACCGATGCAACACAAATCGCTTGATGGAAGCCGTTACTTTCTGTTGTTTTTGGATGACTATACTCACATGTGTTGGGTATACTTCCTAAAACAAAAATCTGAAACCTTCTTAATGTTCAAGAAGTTCAAAGCGATGATCGAAAAACAATCAGATTGTACCATCAAGACGTTAAGATCTGATAGAGGTGGTGAGTTCACTTCCCAAGAATTCAACCATTTTTGTGAAGAAGAAGGAATCAATAGGCAAGTTACATTGCCTTATTCACCACAACAAAATGGTGCAGCAGAACGAAAGAATAGATCCTTAGTGGAGATGGCGAGAACAAAGCTTGTTGAGCAAGGCTTACCGCTCAAGTTATGGGCAGAAGCGGTATACACCGTGGCTTACTTACAAAACCGTCTTCCATCAAAGGCAATTGAAGATGATGTGACACCTATAGAGAAGTGGGGTGGACACAAGCCAAATGTATCACACTTGAAAATATTTGGGAGCATATGCTACGTGCATATTGCCGATCAAAAAAGGAGAAAATTAGACGCTAAGTCAAAGCGTAGAATCTTTATCGGCTATAGCAATCAATCCAAAGGCTATAGAGTTCTCATCTTGGAGAACGAGAAGATTGAAGTATCAAGAGATGTTGAGTTTGAAGAAAATAAGAAGTGGGATTGGAATAGAAAAGAAGAAGTCAAGAAAACTATTGTTTTATCTATGAATGACCTACAAGAATCAAGAGATCAAACCGAAAAAATCTCCAGCCCTGTTTCTTTTCAAGATGGTGACCATGATAACAATGAAGAAGGAGAAACTTCTGAACCACCAAAGAAATACAAGTCAATAAGTGAAATCATGCAAATAGCACCAAGAGTGGAGGTTGAAGAAGTGGCTCAAATAATAGAAGCTTGCCTTCTCGCACATGAAGAACCACAAACTTACAATGAAGCTTGTGGCAGTAAAGAGTGGAGAAAAGCCATGAATGAAGAAATAGAAATGATTGAGAAGAACAAGACATGGAAACTAGTAGACAAGCCGGAGAAGAAAAATGTAATAAGCGTGAAGTGGATCTATAAGATCAAAACGGATGCAAGCGGTAATCCTATTAAACACAAGGCGAGACTAGTTGCAAGAGGTTTTTCTCAAGAATACGGAATTGACTATCTTGAGATATTTGCCCTAGTATCAAGACATGATACAATACGAGCCATACTTGCATATGCGGTTCAAATGAAGTGGAGATTGTATCAAATGGACGTCAAATCAGCCTTTTTAAATGGAGAACTAAAAGAAGAGGTTTATGTCACACAACCACCTGGTTTTGTGATTGAAGGAAAGGAAGAAAAAGTGTTAAGGCTATACAAAGCCTTATATGGTTTGAAGCAAACCCCACGGGCATGGTATGGAAGAATAGACTCATACTTCATTCAAAACGGTTTTGAAAGAAGTATGAATGATGCGGCTTTGTATATTATGAAGCAAGGAAAAGATGTATTGATCGTTAGCTTATACGTTGATGATATCATCATCACAGGGAGCAATGTTCATCTCATCAACACATTCAAGTAAAATATGAAGAATGAATTCGAGATGACGGATCTTGGATTGTTGAATTATTTTCTTGGGATGGAAATAATTCAAGATGATCATGGTATTTTTCTTTCACAAGAAAAATATGCAAACAAACTTATTAACAAGTTTGGAATGAAAGAAAGCAAGAGTGTAAGCACTCCACTTACACAACAAGGAAAAAGAGTAGAAGATGACAAGGAATTTGGAGATCCGACTAAGTATAGGAGCATTGTTGGAGGGCTCCTATATTTATGTGCATCAAGACCTGATCTAATGTACACAAGCTCCTATCTCTCAAGATACATGTCATCACCCCGTGTGAAGCACTATCAAGAAGCCAAAAGAGTGTTAAGATACGTCAAATGAACGTCAAATTTTGGAGTACTTTTTACAAGCGTGGAGACACCAAGATTAATAGGCTACTCGGACAGCGATTGGGGTGGTTCTACCGAAGACAAGAAAAGCACATCAGGCTATGTTTTTAGTCTTGGATCGGCTATGTTTTGTTGGCAGTCAAGTAAACAACAAACAGTGGCTCAATCAACGGCAGAGGCAGAGTATATCGCCGTATGTGCAGCGACAAACCAAGCCATATGGTTACAAAGACTTTTGGAGGATTTTGGATTAAATTTTAAGGAAGGCATCCCCATCTTATGTGACAACAAGTTGGCAATAGCAATTGGAAGGAATCCGGTACAACATAGAAGAACAAAACACATAGAGATCAAGTATCATTTTGTACGTGAAGCCGAGCACAAAGGACTCATTCAACTAGAGTATTGCAAAGGCGAAGATCAACTCGCAGATATCTTCACAAAGGCATTAAACGTTTCAAGATTTGAAGATCTTAGAAGAAAGCTTGGAGTGAAGCCGAGATATGATTAAGGAGGAGTGTTAAAGTATAATCAAATCTCGTATAATATAAAGTCACATTTATATAAGTTAGTTAATAATTAAGAGTCACGAATCATCAATTCGTAAAGTTGTGTTTTTTCACTTATACAATCGTGTTGGTTCAACACAAATAGTTAACATTTCAAGTAAAGAGTCGTGTCCTTTCAAGTATAGAGTCGCGTCCTTTCAAGTATAGAGTCGCGTCTTTTCAAGTAAAAAGTCGCGTTGTTTCAAATTGTGTCTTTTCGTTATGTATAAATAGAGATCGAGTCTAGTCTTCATAATCATCAAGTTTTTGAGTGTAATACAATCAAGTTAATAAAAAGTTCATTACTTTCAATATATATTCTCTTTTTTCATAACCGTAAAAATCTTCCAAACACCAACAGTGAAAACATGTTACGTACGGTTTATCATTGACGAGATATAACGCAAACTGCTATAGCATGTGTTTGATATAAGATGATAGACTGCGATTTGTGATTTAGGCTGATGAGATTTGTTTCGTATTTATAAAAATAAAGCATTTTTACATTTTGATTGAGCACTTCTCTAAAATAATATTATTTTAATTTTTTATTCTAAATTTAATACTATTAATTTTTTTATAATAACATAAATTTTACTAATAAAATATATTTTTAATTGAATACAAATAAATCATAAATTAAAAAAAACTCTAAAGATAATTTTTTGATTTTAGTTGCAATTAATTTAGGATAAATAAATATTTTTACATAAAAATTTGTGTTATTTTTAGAATTTTAGTTTTAATGTCCTAAATTTAGAATAAAAATGTTTTAAAAATATTATTATAGAGTATTACTCTATAGTAACATTGGACATATGTGCTTACAATTTCTATTCTACTTGAATTTAATTTATTATACTAAAAGTTGTGATTTAAACTCAACTAAAAAATGATATATTGACGAGAGCAAGATAGAAAAAAATGTATTATTAGATTCTGTTGAAAATAAAGTTATATGGTGTATTCAATTATATATATATAGGGATAGAAACAACTTAAATATGTAAATAATCTAAATTTTCATAAAGATAAAACTAAATTTCTTCTTTTTAAATAAATATTAAAATAAAATAAGAGTAATATTCTAAAATAGCACCATTTTAAGTTTATCTTCCAAATTTAACACAATAAAACTAAAATTCCCAAAATAGCATAAATTATTATGTAAAAATAATTATGAGTAATATTCTAAAATATCACCATTTTAAATTTATCTTCCAAATTTAGCACAATAAAAATAAAATTCCAAAAATAACACAAATTGTTATGTGAAAATAATTATTTACCTTAAATAAACTATATATAAAATTAAAACATAATGTTTGGGTTACTTTTTCCAATTTAGGGTTTAAATTTTTTTCATTAGGAATAAGTTTTTAATTATTTTAGTATTAAATTTGTGCTATTTTTGGAAATTTAAATGATTAGTGCTATATTTATAACAAAAACTTGAAATAGTGTTATTTTAGTCATTTGCCCAATAATTATTTACCTAAAATAAAATATATATAAAATTAAAACATAATGTTTGGGTTCACTTTTTCCAATTTAGAATTTAAATTTTTTTCATTAGGAATAATTTTTCAATTATTTTAGTATTAAATTTGTGCTATTTTTAAAAATTTAAATAACTAGTACTATATTAGGAACAAAAACTTGAAATGATGTTATTTTAGTCAATTGCCCTATTAATAATCTTCTTAAATTTTCTTGAAGTTTTACAAATGAGTTTTTTTTAATATACTAAAGATTGTGATATCATTTGAAAAAAAGGAAACCCTATCATAACATGTAAACGTAAACAAACAATCAAGTCTAATAGATGTCATACTCAAGCCTATACTAATTCAACAGTTAAATAAAACCTTGAATTTTAAGAACAGTAAGGTTCCTTGAAGATATTTTTAGAGTGACAGAAATCATTGAGCAAAGCATATATATATGTTACACATCCCTGATTCTTAATCATCAAAATCGCTTGTTAAAAACATTGGCCTTGTTATGCAAAGGCATGTATATCTCCAACAGAAGGGAGTTAAAAAAAGTGTAGATATGAGAAGAAAAGCAAAACGACCACTCTAGTCTTAACTTCAAAAATAATCTCTTCTTTCTTTCATGACTCACCTTACAACTTCCAAGACTCATACAAGGATAAACCGCTTGAAAAAATTATCTGCTTCCTCTGATTTTGTAGGTCAAATAGGTGGAGGAGGCTGAGTACCTATTCCTCCCGTTGGCCCTTTTGACTTTCTTTGCTTAGGATGTTTTGTTCCCATAGACTGATCATTTTGTTGAGGTAAGTCTAAACCTGAACCTGACTCGGACCCTGAACCCATGTTTTGCTCCCTCTGTTTACATGCATTGCGTCTTGATGGCCTCGTTGATCCTCCTACCTTTGTTGGAGACTCTGTAGGTGAATTGTTTGTGCCTGTGGATGATTTATGCCTCACCTTGTTCTTTTGTCGTACCCCGGAACTCGTAACTTTCTTGTTGGAACTTCCTTTTGACTCCTCGTCTGGAGACTTGTACTCATGCATCTACAGATTTCCATGAAAAAGATATAAGCTTACTTTCAACCAGAACCTATATATATATAATGTATAATGTAATGTTTTATATACCCAGCTTGGGGTCGTAGCAGAAGGTCCTTCCCAACCTATATGAGCAACATGTTTGACATCGGTCGGTTTTCCAATCTCTATTTGTGGTTCCTTTTCATCTTCTACAACAATTTAGGTAATGTTTTAATTATGATTTTCTTGGTGAATAATTGTATGTATAGATAGAGATATATTAGTTAGGTTCGAATATTAACAAACTCACCGAAGATACGTGCAATATACCTCAACCCTTTTAATAGACCTTTCATTGGCGAGGTCATCTTCAACCCGTAGCTGCATACCTAACGTGCACACAACTAAATCAAAAACCTTTTTTCGTAATACGTCTTCATTTTCATTGCTCATACATTTCTCTCTACTCGTGTTATGAATCCTATTAACAACGAAATAGAAATCTTAAGAAATCAAATGAACTTACATGTTATATGGGAGGCGATAAAACCCTATTAACAAAGAAACTGAATCACATAGATTTCCCCAAGAGATATGAGTTTCTGCAAGTTTAATTAGGAATATAAAATCAAACATAGAACAAATACAATACATTCTTTGTGTTAAGAAAGCAAAAAAAAAAGACAAGCAAATACCTGGTATTTAATCCCAAATAGATTCAGGAGTAAAAATCTCGATTTCTTGTATTATTTTCTCGTTTACGTATGTTTGTTACAGGTCTCGGAGTTGAAGAGGGAGATAACGTAGGGATCTCAAAATTTGTTTTCTTTCTTTCACCAAAAAGTCTCTTTCTTTTTTTCATTGTCTATTTCTTTTTTACATATGTGTAATATACACGTGGCATATGATAATTGGATGTAAGAGTTGAAAGTCAACGGAAAACCGGAAGATTTCCCCCTTGTTTTGAGGTTTCTATGGAACTTCTTAAATTCTATATTAAGATTCTGTGAGTCAACCTTACGCCACATATAAGGTTTTTTTTTTGTTTATAAAGACAAACCCTATTAAGATTCAAGAAGTTAATTGAAATGTCCAAAAGTACCTAAATACTGAGAAACTACAATTATACAGTTTCAATTAAATAGTAACGATATAGCAGACATATCATCATGTATATCTTTTTCTTACACACATACATTTCACATTTCTCTTTTCTTTAGGGTCTTTCCACAAAACCTTGAGAATTTCATAAGGTATATAACTGTTGTTGCTGGTCGAACCACTCACTTCATACGATTTATCACTGATATCAATATTCTGATGCAATTTAGTGAAAATGTTAGGCTTGTTTAAGTCACATTTTTATTAATATTTAAAGTAAGTTTCGTAGTTTTTACGGTCAAATTCTCTACCGTCAAAAGCTTACAACCACAATCTTTATCAGTCGGCCCTTTTATTTCGATGAAAAAAATTTAATGAAAATTAAATATAAATAGTAATGATGGGATATAAATATTTTCGGGACAGATTTGATTTGTTCAGCTAGGAATTGATAAAAATAAATAGTGCAAATACAAACATAACTCTTTAATAATATTTTGCAAAAGTAACGGAAGCGGAAGCGTATACGGCGGACGGAATGGATGGAACCAACTTTATGAAACATAAGTAAATTATAAATAGTAAATGTTTTTAATAAAATCATCAGTTTTGTAAAATAAAACAGAAAACATACTTACTGGAATACTCTGTAAAATTAAGTTCAAAGTAGGTAATTATGAAAATTTGCTTATATATTTTTATCAAAAATTAATCTGTACAAATTTGCTCAAAGTTTGTTCTCATTTAGTTACATTTATTCAACTCCAATTAATAACTTACACAACATTTTTATGTGATCTTTCCAAATTCAATTCTTTTGTAAGAGTAGTAGACTCAAACATGAGAGCTAAATATAAGAGTTTGATGATGTAAAAAACATTGTAATTTCCATTGGATCAAGACAAATTTGTTTAAGATGAGTTCAAAAGATGCAGAAAGGTAAAATTGCTTTGCTGATTCCAAACACTTGGAAGCTCTTTAGTCATCTTCTCTTTCAGGAGGAAGGCCACAAGGTAAAAGCATTTTCTGCAAAATCAAAAGATTTTCTGAAGTTAAAAAAGATGGCCAAAGGGAAACATGAGTTATGCCATTATTCTGAATCAAAAAGGCCAACAAGAAAATATGCTTGTAGACTGGATGCATGGAAAGGGTTGATTGTGCCTAGCCGATGTCACAATCTAATCGAAATTCTACACTCCAGATTCCAATATTCTTGTGTTCGGTTACATCAGTAACTTGTATCGACACCATGGCCTAATTACTCTTTTCTACTGATCAACAGAGCTACATCCAGTTATCCTACTATAGAGTCGCGTAAACTAAAGTGCGAGCTATACACAAAATCAATGAATCATGAGTAAAAGGAAAGAGAAAAGAATGAAGCAAAGGAATGCAGAAGATACTATAGATGATGCAGAAAAACATAGAAAACCATCTTGTATGAAAGAGCTAGAATATCCCACAACCTTTGGAAACAACCCTCATCAGCTAAAACTAGAATCAGAATCTTAACCATGAGACGATGCACGTTGTCCTAAACCCTTAGTTAATACAAACAAACAGACACTAACACATTAAGATTCTCAATATGATTCTTTAACAGATGTACGACAGTCCAGAAAGAAAGAAAAGAAGAAGAAGCAAACCTGCATGAAGTTATAGCGTTCTCGTCCGATGGATTCGTTCTCGGCGATTGCAAAGTAAGCAAGCATCGGGTAGTGACCGATGTATGAAGCATAACTATCACGCTGAATGTTCACAGCCCATTCACTAGAGACATTTGAAATTAGCCAATAATTTTATATGTCCGGAAAAAATTCCAATCAGAAAATGAAGAAACAAAACTCACAATCTGCTTAAATCAGCATGCCCTGTTCCAACATATTTAGCTTGAAGATGTTCAAGCTGGGAATTGATGTTAAACCTATCACTTGCCTGCACAAACCCAACATACAAAAACAAAAATCAAAAAAGAAATTTAGAAAACTAAAACTTATAACAAGAGACGTAAATTTTCCCCAGGTTTCAACTATGCTTAGTTTAATCTTCAAGGAATTGCGTTAAAAAGGATAAATTAGCCAATAGGGTTTCTGTTATCCTCCTTGCGATAACCAGAAAGGATTTTGGCTTTGGGAACGATGAAGATGGCTGGAGATTAAAACAGAAAGTAGGGTTTCGAATTGATAAAACAATACCTGCATCTTTCAGAGAGTTCACAGAAGCCCTTTACTTTAAAGATTCAAATGAGGATCCTCAATCGATGCAGTCGCTTCTGCTTCACTTTCTTTGATTCGATTCATAATTTAATTGACATGGTTAAATTTTCTTAAGAAATTAAATGGGCTTTTAGAAGAAAAAAGTCTGATAGGTCTGGCCCAAATAAAATTTCTAGGCAGTCTTTTGTTTTTCACATAATCTATTGGGAATGGATTTTAAAGTTTTGGGAAATCATGGTTTATTGATTTTTACCTTTTTATTGGCTTAAAAAATTTTCAATTTCCACCCCAAATCTCTTACTAGTTGATGGTTAATAGACTTAGTTTTGTATATTAACAAAAATTCATCAAAAAATTCTATTATAAAATATCAAAGTAAATCAAATGAATTAGTTGATGAGCGTTTCTTCTTTAGAATTGTGGTACAACCAAATTTGATTACCCAAACAAAACAAGCAAACAAAAACAAATTCTGAAAAAATAATATTTACGAACTTTTTGATTCAACTAAACCTTTTGAACAAGAACATATCCAACCAAATCTCATCCTATGTGGAAACTGTATGAACAGATCCTCAAACCTTCTCTATCCACATGAAATCAAACAATCCATCTCCAACTCAGGAAACTGTACGTTCACTGAACCTTAAATTCGCCACGCAATGTGTTAACCAGGACCAACATTAAAGTGTATCTAGAACTCTGGTTTAGGCTGTGCCATTGTCACCCGGATGAGATGGTTTTGCCTTCTTTCTCGGGAACTTCGATCTGCGGTGGCAAGAGTTTCAAGAAGCTTCCTTGGTGACTTGTGGTACCACTGGCTGATTCATCCTCTGTCAAATGTTTTTTTTTTACAATCTGGTTAGAGCTAGATTATGATAGTATCAGGCAATTCTGAGACCATGGACTGAAATACATCGTAATAATCTTAGCTACGTAATGTCTTTCAGTAAACCAAAAAGCATCTTAACTGTAAATAATTCCAAAATAGATTCTTTTAGATATGAAATGCATTTTACCAAAGAGGGATTTAATTGATGGCCTCTTCGGCTTTGTGCTCTTCTTCTTCAGTTCAGCTGCAAAGAGCAACAGAACAAGGATTACAACACAGCAAACATGCAATGTTTAGTTACAAGTCAGATAGTTATGTAAGTGAGATCTACCTATCCCTGCTAATTGATCATCATTTACGATTTCAACGTTCTTGTAAGTATAACCCACAAAATTAATGTCTTTGGATGAGAGCATCTGGAGAAGAAAACAGAAACAAAGACACTCAAATGTTAAGAATGCTAGTGACAACAGAATCTATATATGCATGACTTCAAGCAATCCCTTTTTTGTAGATTGTTTTTTTGAACTCATATAAAATGAGACATGAAGCAAGAAAATTTCGTACCTTTCTCCAAGGTCCTGACTTTGACACCTTTGGAACTTGCTTGTCAGTCTGTTACAGAAGGACTATCGATTATTTTCTATCAACAGCTTATTAGCATCATTGGTGATGCCATCTATTTATATATCTAAACCCTCTTTCTGATAGGATCACTTGGTTACCTCATCAAATTTTTCGAAATTTTGGGTGTCCAGCTCATCATTGACTTGGGGAATAAAAGCAGCCTTCATTTGATACAATTTTCCCCATTCGACACCTCTGAACCAAGGATGGTCCTATCAGAAATGCCAGAAAAAGTGTTTACTAGGCGACTCTAGATAGTCTTTAGACAAAGGAACTCCAAATCTTAAGAGTTATTTAAAGCACAAAGCACCTTAATTTCATATGCTCCTTTTGTTCCAAGCCTTTGTTCTACGTTACATAACAGTCTACAAATAAAATCCTTGGCCTCTGGTGATAATCTGACCTCATCCGGGAACTTCAGATAATTTCTCCAATTTACTATCTGCTTAGGAAGAATAAGAAGATAATCAGAGATAAAAGGTGAAAAGATAGGTTACTGCATACTAGTATCACCACAGAGATCCAATAAGTAAAAGATTCAAGGGCTAAACCGACTGCAAAATCTGAGTTTACCAGAACTTATTAAAAAGGGAGGATCGCGTACCTTCCTACAAGTTGTCATTGGGTCATCTGAATAAAATGGTGGAAACCCCACAAGCATTTCATACATGATGGCACCGAGAGACCACCTTAAGAAAATTTTCCATCAACAATAGTGTACTTTAAATTAAGGAAATCAAACAGAATAAGGTCTAACAATTTTGCTGCACCTACCAATCACATTCCATTCCATATCCTTTCTTCAGTAAAACTTCCGGGGCAATATAATCAGGAGTTCCAACTGTGGAATAAGCCTATAAACGATAAAACCTTTTACTTAGCTTTAATTTAATAGAAAATAACTATATCAACAGAGAGAAAAACTTCCACAAGATGAATAAATTAATGACTGCTTGTTCAATCTTGCAGAAGCAGACATCTCAGAGAAAGAAAAAACAGATTGCATAACATAAAATCTCACAAGCATCCTTCTATTTCTCTGCCAGTTTTGCAGTTGTTCCATTTGGGAGCGGGTGCGTCTCGGTGCCACAGGGCGACCATCACTTTGTAGAGCCCCACTAAGGTTGTGTACAACTGTTAAATCCTTTTCCTGGAGAACACTGCAGTCCAATGGCTTACATAATCCAAAATCTGATAATTTCATGTGACCACTTCTGTCGAGTAGCAGATTATCAGGCTTGATGTCTCTGTAACAAATTGAAGAATAAATGGATGCTTAGAACA
Source organism: Pugionium cornutum (assembly GCA_018901935.1). NCBI lineage: Eukaryota > Viridiplantae > Streptophyta > Magnoliopsida > Brassicales > Brassicaceae > Pugionium > Pugionium cornutum. Next base: position 6,999,126 of record CM032160.1, on the reverse strand, counting down.
ACAAAAAGAAAAAAACAGGAACTACAAATTTATTCATATCTAGCATGATTGCTTTATTAACCTGTGGATATAGTTGTGCTTATGAATGGACTCGATAGCTAAGACAGTTTCCCCAACATAAAATCTTGCCTCATCTTCAGTAAGTGTGTCTTTCCTCATAAGTAACGTCATCATATCCCCACCAGGTAGATACTCCATAATAAGATACAAATATTCTTCATCTTGGAAAGAACAGTACAGCTTGACAATGCAATTGCTGTCAACCTCTGCAAGTAAATTTCTCTCTGCTTTTACATGTTCCACCTGAAAAGAAAATCAGATTTCAACAAACACGTCAATCGAACAAAAAAAATATATCAAATAAAGGCAGCTTGGAGGAGATACCTGGCCTCTACGAAGCATCTCAGATTTCTTAAGCTTTTTCATTGCATAGACATGGCCTGTTCCCTTCTCCCTGCATATCCTAACCTGCATAAATGAAGAAATAAAATTGTAAGAAAACAAAACAACTAAGTTATCATGAAATGTTAAATTTTAGGTACTATCCCCAACACCTAGAGCTAACTGTATGATCCATGTTGAAACTAAAAAACAATCTCATAAGTCCTTGTAGTTTTCACAGGTGGCATAATCTTACAGAACAGTAGTCAACTAAAGATCAAAGAATCAAAGTAATACTGCAGAATTCTCCCAGATGACGTTTACATTGTGCATAGAGTACATATGGATTCAAGCCCTTCATGGTGTCTAAATATCAAGATGGTGTACATATACGCATGTCAATAAAAAGCTGAAAAGAAACAAAAGTGATCTACAAAGCTGATAAGTTAATGCTACCTCTCCAAAAGCGCCCTTTCCTATCATTGTCAATGGCTCGAAGTCATCAGTTCCCATTTTATGTCTTTGACGGCGCATGTATTCAGTTTCCTTCTTCTCTAAATCCTTAAGCAAATTCTTTTGCTCTTCCTCAGAGACCTCTGCAGCAGCTAGCTTATTTTCCAGCATACTACGTCTGCAGAAAATGCAATTACCCAAAAAGTGCTTAGGAGTAAATAACCAATAAAAGAGCAAAATAGATGGACACAGTTAACATATAAATAGCAGAAGATATGTCTTATATTTCCTTCCAAAGCTATAGCCCACGAACAAAAACTTCCATTGAGGACAATAATAAAATGATCACGCCAACTTCTCACCAATCCACAGTATAATTTTACCTTCGCATATCGGATAAATAAAGCTCTCATAAAGATAGCATAGCCTGAGCTAGATTGTTTCTCTAATCCCAATCGTCAACAACAAATATGACTAATTTCTAACTTCGTGTTGTTGCCTTGCATAGGAACCAAGAAGAAAGCAAACCAAAATTATGCTGACAGAAAAATGTATGCCAAAAACTTGTGGAAGTGTCACAAAACTGGATGCAAATAAACAACAGCTTCATTATGTATCTTGAAGATATGTAATGAAACCATACCGCTCATGTCTTTCCTGCTGACTTTGCACTTGTTTTTTGTAATGATTTTCAATATATTGTTTCGCAGCTGCAGCCTTCTGCTTTGTTACATTTGACACAGCTTCTTCACCTCCAGCTGTTTTGGATACCTCATTTACATTATTTCTAGCAGTTTCCTTCTTATTCGAAGATTTGTCTCTCCCTTTAGACTTTAACTTCTTCAGCCAAGCTCTGGCAATATCCATCGCTTCGTTTAAGTCGATCCCAAAGACTAATATCCAGATATGCTCCTTAGTTAAAATTCAATACAGAGTTTGGACTATGACGTCTACTCCAGTTATGTACAACAATATTCATATGACACACGACCAGACAGATTGCTCAAGAGCCTTGCACCTACAACAAGATAACATAATGAGCTAACAGTGATTCCAACAACACATCTCAAGAGCATATTTAAACCAACAAGAAAATGTTTGACCCATTGTGCTTATGTGAAACATGTATTACCCTTGCAATAACCACAAAAAGTATATTGGAGAATATCGAATAAAATCGCAAAACTATCAAGGCATGGAGATAGATTATTGAATAAAAAGGCAGGATCAGCTGCGGCTATTTAGAGTAAACCAGAATCTTGAACTTTGACAAAGCTCCATGAATTCTGAGCATTGGATTGTTAATCAAATGCCTAGTGCCTAGTAAACTTATAAGGAATAGCCAAAGCTAGTACAGAAAAAAAAACCGTCCACGAGCAAAAAGTTGGTACCTTTTTCTCTCTTTATCACTAGCTAACCCTAACAGTATACCCTAGATCAAACACATATCTGAAACCAAATTTTGAGAATTCCCCATGATTACTTGTACAAAACAAACTCAACTACAGAATCAGTTGATAGTTAGAGCGATACCAAACCCATTAGCAAGAGTAAAGAGAATGTGCAAAAAACAGAATGTACCGGGTAAATTAATGAATCAAGCGGCAAAATATAAGTTGAGTCAGCGAAAATGCAGAAGAACTCAAATCAAACAAGCAGATATAGCGAAGAGCCCTGAAGAACAAGCGTGAGAATTGGAATACAAACAAGGAGAGACAGAGAGCGCAATTTGTGGTGAAAGTTTAAATGAGAGGAGAGGGAAAGAACCCTCGAATCCAGGGAATTGATTCCTCAATTTTTCCTCTTGTCCTTCGATTTTATGGTTCGAATTTGCAGTGAAAGAGAAAGGAGAAAGGAAAGTTTGAAGCTTTCGTTGCTTTTGATATGTGTAAATTTACAAGAGACTAAAGCACACAAAAGCTCTACTCTGCTTCTCTTTGGACAAATATTACAATTTTAGGAATGGGTTTAATCTCAGTTTATGTAATTGATATTTACTATTTATGGTGGATTAAGAATTTTATTACAGTATAACCGATATAAATTTATATTCCATAAATTAATACATCCATAAACTAATACACTTTTTGGTTCTGATTTATTTGTTCTAATCAATTAAATAAGTTAATAACTCTATTAACTAATAACTCTATAAATTAACTAACAAAATATTATAGTTCTGATATTATTAAATTAGAAATGTTTTACTGTTATACATATATTAATCGGATTGGCATGTTCCAATCCAGATCAAATAAAAAAACTTGTATATATTTGATCTTATTACAAAAAAATCTAGGTTTATGTTCTAAAGTCTCGCTTGAACATAGTTACAGAATTATTTGGACTTTTTTGAATTTTTATTTAAATAACCAAAATATTTGAAAGTTTTTAGGTATATTAATTAAAATTTAACCATTTTTAAAGTTAATCAACTTTTTATTTTTTTGTCGATATTTTGATTATTTAATACGGATGAAATTGACTCAAATTCGAATTGAATCCGAATTGAATCTGTATCAAAATTCTAAAATATCTGAATGGATCTTAACCTTTACGGAATCCGAAATTTGAAAGAAGCAATCCAAAAAATATTGAACTGATATTCAAGTACAAAAACCTAATAAATGATTTCGTAGATAAATTTTCTTTTGGAAAAATACTTATTACTTAATCAGGGCCGGACCTAGGCCCAAACAAAACAAGCTCGTGCTTGCGGCCCTCACTATTAATATAAAAAAAATCAGCTCTTATTTCAAAAGTATTTTTTTGTATTATAAAACGGCCCATTTTTTTTTGGCTTGCGGCCCTCTTAAATTCAGGGCCGGTAACTTAATTCAATTTAATCATTAATACAAATCTAAGTTAGACTATCAATTTTAATATTTATCAGTTTAGTTGCTAATAACAATTTTGATTTATCTTTATATCTTACCACTATAAATTGCTTGATTTGTTGCATTTGCCATATCACTAAATCTTTTCTCGACATTTTCGCATGTTTCATGAAATGCATTTATAACATGCAACATAGTTTGCTTTTCACATATTTTTCCTTATCAAATAGTTCATATCCACACTTCATATTATCATTACTACTATTTGTTGCATTCCACCATAAATTTTACTATTTTGAAACTAAAAATAATAATATAATGTAAACTTTATATTTAATAATATTTTTATTTCTTAACAATAAAAATAACTTTTTTACTCAAACATTTTCGATATGCACAAAACATTTTATCAGTTTCTAAATTTCTCTATGGTATATTTATGCATGATATATAAATCTCTCAGCTATTTTTTTAAATTCTTTTGAAATCGTTCTATTTGAATATTTATGCATATATATCTAATTTTATAATTCGTTTATAGAAAAAAAAATTTCAAAAAAAACATTAGTGTTATTTGAATTTTATAAACAATGATGATTTTTGATGCACTATGAATCACATTATAGGAAAAAATATGTATAAGCAATTTTCAATAATTATGGATGAATTACGAATGATTTTGCAAAGAAATAATTGACGTCAAATTAGCAACGGAATTACCAACTTGCTACCAACGAATTGCAGTATATACATTATTAATTTCTTAAACAATTTTCCCCGACATACTACGTATCCTCTTTCAGGTATAATTTAATTATTTCCTCACAGTACATATATATCAGAAAATAGGAACTAAGAAAGAAAAATTGTTATTTGAAATTTATGGTCTTGAGAATCTAGCTATTGTCATGGACTCATGGCTAATAAATTCCTAACTCAATTATTTGGATAGAATAAATAAAAAGTGGGGGCCGATATTATCGGAGTTAACTTAGAGAAATGGACAACAGCTTCAACTAGACAAAAATTCTAGACCACTTTCACATGTTTAGTTTCCTTTTGGACCAATAAAAAGTTCAAATCATCAAATGCAATTATACGTAATTATTTCCCTTTTCCTCTTAAATTAATCATATCACCAATTTTGCTTGGGACATAACTTAAAAGGTTTCTTCCAAAAACAGTAAAGTTACTTCTGAGTTATAATGATACAAGTAAATAACACGCATGCCTTTGTTTCAATCACCTTGATCACAGTTGATATCTTAAGGAGGATGTAGAGATGATTTCTTATCATCTGTGGGTTTTGGATTTGAGTTATATGAAGTATGATTTATATGAGATTCTAGTGTGAAGTATTGAATAATCAAGGGGTTTATAAATCTGTTAATCAGTGATCTAATACATAAATTGCACCCAAAAAAGATTTAATGATAAGAAACTGAGTCAGCTCTACTGAACCATAGAAAATCAGCATATATATGAATATGTAAAGAAAGAAAGATATCAAAAGAAAAAGAAACATTAAATTGCCGCTGTAAAACGAAATTTCTTCGTTGTATGTTCATTAGATTCTCCCAAGAAAGAAATGTCTTTGTGAATGTTGTTTTTTTCATGTTGGAGGCAATTTTTGGCCTCATCTTCACTCCAAATCTCTGAGGCTTTCACTTGTCAACCACAGCTTCTTCTGGACAATGAGTATGACATTGTCCGACTCTTGGTCTGAATCTGAGGCTGCTTTGGTTTCAACTGCTTCCCAATGCAAAGCTTTGAGATACTTCTTCACAAGATCGACTACAGGTTGTTTGTCCCTTATGAGTATGAAACCACTCGGCCGAAGAATACGGTCCATCTCCAACAGCAAATCCTCTGGGCTGCAACCTCTCTTCTTGATATCAGAAATAATGTCCCAAGCATGGAGTAAATCATAAGTCCTAGGGTAAGTTGAGAACGCTTCACACCTGTGATATAATCATATGGTAAATCATGGAGGAACACATTTACAAAATGGATTTTGAATAAGTGAAAGGTTAAAGAAGAAATTGACCAGCTATGAACAACACCCATCAGGCCTCTGTCATATATTAGTTTAAGTGTGTTAGGACCGTCTTCAGGAACAACATTCATAACCCAAACATCTTTTTCTTTCAGAGCAGCAGCAAAGGAACCCATGTTTGCTTTCATGTCCATTATGTTCCGCACAGTGTCCGATTGAATTTTTGGACTCAACAGATCCCAATAAGTATCTACCCTCTGCCTCCAAGTTTCCTGTATGGGAAGCAAGTAACAATATAAGATGACTACAGTCTATGTTATTGGAGGATTGCAACAAATAAGATCATAGGCATAGACATACCGTATCCTTCTCAAACATGTCAATGGAATATCCAAAATCAGCTAGCCGAGGAGGGGGAGAGGTTAATCGAGCTGGCCATGGAGCCAATCCACTTCCCTTGGTTTTATGGTCATCTAAAAAAAGCAGAACAATATTTCAGTGGGTAATTGGTTTCAGATAGGATCACAGACATGTGAAGTTATTTAAACAGGGTTTTATTTTCTGGTATTGATGAAAAGCAAGGGAAGAATTGAAAACTCACGGTCAGTGAACTGAGTAATGCAGGCTTCCATGTTTACACCATACACAGCATCAGGGTCACTGTCAGAATTGCATAGAGGAGGCTGGGTTCCAGGTTCTCTTTCCAGATAACAATCATTTGTCAAAGGTGTTTGCCAAATTACAGTTTGATTCCTTTTCGCAGCTATCGTCCAACACATTCGCTCCACAAGAGCACTCATTTCTCTCCATATCCTGAGGTCTTCTTCATCTTGTGCATATGCTTCTGGAGATGAATATGCAAAATATCCACCAGGTCTCAGCACCCTGTCTAGCTCGAGAAGAAGAATACCATCTCTTTGAAGCCAATCGATTCGGCAACGAGAACAATGTGCAAGTTCAAATGATCGACTTGGGTATGGAAGCCTCTTTGTCCCTAGAACGCCGAGGTAAGCAGGAATCCCTCTCTCAAGAGCAAATTGGATTTGATTTTGATGCACATCATTTGGTGCCAAGGACATCGTCATAATATCTGATGAAAGAAGATAACCTCCAAAACTTGCAACACCACAACCGACATCAAGAAATGTCCTCAGCCTTCCCCCATTGTTCAAAATGTTGTTCGGAAAATTAAGCATCTGCAATTTCCAAGAATAGTATCAGTAATTGAAGAAGTGCATACCTCTGTTGTTAATCATATACAGTAGTTAGCTGCCTTACATTTGCCATTGATGCAATATATTTATCAGCACCATAGTGAAAATGTGTGCCTCCACCAGGGAAGTTGATTTTTTCTCCTTTAACAACCATCCAATTTTGGTCAGACTTTTCATGCGCAAGGTGAGTGTGAGGAATGTTCACTTTCCACACTTCGTCTCTGCTTTTTGGCCACTTGATTGGAATCTAGACACATTGACAGAGAAAAAAAACTTCAAAGCGTGCATAAGATATGTCAAAACTGATCATATCAACAACGCCAGAGAAATGACCCACCTTATATCCTGGAGGAGGAGGAATCAAGCAGTTAAATCGCCTTTCAGGAGGGGGACAATGGCGTTCATAATGCTCCATCAAAGACAAGTCCAGCTTCAATCTCATTTGGTATATGAGATTCCTGTCTAAGCAAGGAATAAGCTCCGAGTGCCGGTCATCACACACCTTTGCAAGAAAAGGATATAACACGATTTAATCAGGCTGTCTAATCAATAATTCGACAGTTGAAAAAAAGGTCAAAGAACTCACAGGAAAGCTTCTTGGTGTGAAACCATTGTCACCAGCATACAAGCTAGAAGTGTCATCTTTCTTGGTATCATCTTCATCAGTTCCCAACCCAAGTTTCCTCCCATACTCAATAGCTGATGCCCCATGGTTAGAGGAGCCAAAGAACAGATATATAAAAACAAGTACTACAGCTGCAATGCAGACCAAAACAATCACTGGCTTCTTTTTTCCTCCATCTGATCTGCCCCTCATCGCCTTAGTGTATACTGATAACTCCAAACGAGAGATTCTACAAACAACAAGATTGAAACTTAGTATCAAAAACCGAAGATTTGTTATACAATGACAGCAATATATGACTGTTATCAATATCCCTAACAATTTGTACAAGCTATGTTTTTTAAGAGAATAAAACAAGTAGGTAAAGCTGGAAACCAAAACTGAAAAGGGACAAGTTGTAAAGAAAAGACATGTTTTGATAATTGATAGTCGCTAAAAAAGTGATCACACAGGCCTCCCAAAGTACCCAAGAATCTAGAAAAATGTAGGAGAAAACTAACACTTAATTTCACTATCATGGTGCCTAATGGCGTGTTGCCGTTTGTTCTGTCAATGAATTTGTTAGATCCGGATAAACGCCATTAATAATCTAAAAAGTTGCCTATTATGGATCTGATATGAAAAACCAGACCGACCATTTATCAACAAGTATCAAAATAGAAAATCGCACACAAAACTACGATAAGGGTAAGATAAAAACGTAGACACAATTACGCACAACACATCACAACAATAGCAACTGAAAGCTCAACGAAAAGAGAAAATCAAAGAGAATCCCGATTAAACAAAAAAAAAGAAACAGAAACCATGAAATCTCAATAGGAATTCCAAAAGTTAATAACTCTTCGATATGAAATCGTAAACGTATTAACCCGAAACCTAGTTCTGGAGAAGCTTCAGATTCAAACCCAGGGACGGAATCAGAGAAACATAAAAGACGATAAGAGAAAGCCGAAACGAAGAAAAAGAACTCACAAGTAGCTCTGTCGTTTTGGAAGAGAGTGATACAAACAGATGAAGATAAGATCAAGGCACAGAGAGGCAAAATCGTCGGTGGAGAAATGGAGTGAAATTCGGATCTGTTAAAAGAGACTGTTTCTTCTTCTTCTCTTCTTCTTCTTCGGTAGTTGTCTAAATTGGGAAATGAACGAATTTCTCTTCTCTTCTTCTCTTCCTTCTTTTCTGGTGGAAATGGGAATCAAAGCAGAGAAAGAGACTTACAGTGCGAGAGAAATAGTGTCAAGGTCGTTAATTATGTATTCAACAATCTGCTTTGCGTTGAAGTTTAATTATTATTTTTTAATTAATTGATACCCTATTTTTTTTTGTGTGTCGGTGATCTTTTTGTATGAGGAGCTATAATTTTATTTTATTCTTTTTCTGACTTTTGGTGTTGTATTGCTTCTGGATCTACGCTTTTTCTGTTCTTGTGGTTACTTGGATCATAAATCAACCATATGACAATTTTTATTACACTTGTCCAATAGTGTAAAGTTTAGAAGTCCACTAAATTTTTTAACCTAAAAATGTTAGTCAAAGGTTTCATATATACATGTATAACCTATTGGCCAACGTTAATAAATATGTTTTTTTTTATGTACACTAGTTTTAAATTTGAACAATACAGAACTTTTACCGTACACATATGATACTTATATTATTCTATATATATATATATACTAGATTTATATCCACGCCATGCGTGGGGAAAAATATTCGTAAATTATATTTTATTATTAAATATTTATATAATTTTAAATTTTATTTAAATTTAATTTTAACATTAATTTTTGTATATAAAATTAAAAAAAGAAAAATAATTATTTTTTATAAATTTAATAGTATTTTTTGTTAGTTTAATAAAATATATTAATAGTCTAACCAAATTAATAACAATGACATATATTGTAATTATTCGAATAAATTAAGCCTATTTATATATTTATTTGAAACTTACTGTAATGATGAAATGTAAATATGGTATTTCTGTTAATAACACGTGAGAGTAAAGTTATTTTCTTAAATTTTTTCAAATAATATATTAGGAATTAAGTAATAATTTAAATTTATTTATAAATTAACGTATTAAAAATTTAATGAAATAAAAATTATTATTTTTACAAGTGTAATACTATTTTTTGGTTAGTTGAATAGAATATATTGATTCTCTAACCAAATTAATATCAATGGCATGTTTTGTAATTATTCTAGTAATTTAAACCCTTTTCTATATTTAGGCTGAAACTCGTTGTGGTGTTGACACGTCAGCATGGTATTTTTGTTATTAACACGTCGTGGTAAGGTTACTTTGTTAAAAAGTTTCTCAAATAATATATTAGGGATATTCAAAATTGACAATTCAATCACTAATGCTGATGCACATTACATTTATTAATGATTATCAAAAGGGAGTACTAAAAAAGAGAAACATTTTTATTTTGTATAAATGTTATTATTTCTTAATTAATGAGAATTCTTAATTAATGAAACTAGTTATTGTTTTACATTACAAATATATAATGATTAGTAAATTTATATATAATAAGTAACTTACAGATTATAAAAATAAGAAATTAAGATTATGTTTACAAGTCATATTCTATATCTCCAATTTTTATTATTATGAAATTTATATTCAATTATTTGATATATATGTTGTCTTGTTCGTAAATTTTTGTTTCAATCCAATATCGTCTAGTCCCAAACAAAAATCTAAAACTTTTATATTATGAGAATGGATATTTACATCAAATAAAAATTTGAAACACAACTAAAATAATACATGTGATTTTGCACATATATATATATGATATACGATTTATTTCGTCAAATAACATTTTCTTATTAGATGTCACATTAGTTTATAGAAATCACATAATTTTGTATAATAGTATAAGGATTTCATCAAACCGAGATCTATTTCTCAATTCTTTATTATTGTTTATTATAAATCATAAATAAGCTGAAAATACACCAAATTAGATAAATAGTGTTAGTCAATGGGCTTTAAAACCCATAAATAAAATGGGGCTTTTAATATATTAAGCTGGACTGAAACAAGTCCAACTAAACACCAAGAAGAGAAGAGAAAAAAACATGTGACGGCAGAGATCATTCCACGTGTTCGATATTGAATTGATATTATTTTTGGGCAGAATATTTTTCCATAATCGTTATTTCAGCTGACATGAAATGACAACTGAGACGGTGAGAGCGTGTGAAGCGGGGCCTACACTCTGACCCACTTTGATCCACCAATCAAGCGGCACCTATGTGGTTTATTTTAAAAAATGTAATTGTAACATTTTTTAAATGATTAGGAAAAATATTTCTTGTTATAATTCATGTACTGTGTTATTATGGACTCATACTCTTTTAACAAAAAAAATTCTAGTGTTTTCGTATTAATATATTATTTTCTTTCACTAATTATTTTTCATAAAAATTAACTAATAATAATTCAATAAATTTTTATCCATCAACTGAAGTTTACAATTTATCAATATCTAATGCATAGAGAAACAAAAAAAAAATCAATCTTTACAAAGTAAGAAAAATTCCAAGAAATCATTTTTTATGAAAAAGAGAGCATTACTCATCAGAAACCTAAAAATGACATATTTTCTAACTGTTTGAATCGCCAAAACAAGTGTCATTTGTTAATTTTTATTTGTATTTTTGACAAAGTTGAGCACATCAGTAACAGATTAAACAAAAGTTTATGCATCTAACTGTAAATTTCTGTTATTGTTCAGTTGTTTAACAATTTTGTTTTAGTTTATTCAGCTTACAAGTTTTCTTATCCCACTAGTTCTGCTGTTTTCGCTATCCAGCTTATATACTAAACTATATGTTTAATGACTTTTATGTCAAAAAATTATCTATGTTTTTATAATATTTATCTTAATTAAATATTATAACACATTATCCTTATGAAAACCTTATTATGGGAGCAAGATTAACAAAGGATCAAAACTTTTCTCCAGAACATTATTGGTACACCATCTAAATTCTAACCGCAATCAATTGGAAACATATATAACCAATTGAGATCAATAATTCTAAGAGCAAGATTAAATATTTTGTTTAAAAATAAAGAAAGCAAAGACTGTTTTTGCTGTAGTAAAAGCAAAAGACTTTTGTAACAATGACAAGTAACTAAATGATTTGCCAGTTCTCTACCAAATTCTACAAAGAAAGGCATACACAGATCATGAAAAGACACGGACAACCATTTGATTCTACAAATCTTCTTTTGTCACGTCTTATCGAACTTCAAATAATATTCAACTTATATCATCCCAGATATATATTATCATACCAATAGAGGCCAATTATGAAGATTTCTACACCAAAATCTTAACTAGTATCAGAACCAAACAAACTAGTACTATATTTCAATTAATCCATATTCGGTCTTGCATTTATAACTTGATCAATTTATGCATGAAAATCATTTATAGATATAAAGCTTTAAAATATTATAAATTAAAGAGTTTCTTCTTGTTCATAACTTTTAAAGTATTAAACCCTTAAATAAGTCCTAAGAGAACGCATGTATAAAATGAAACACGACACTTGTCTAATAGTGTACGTATAGAAAATATACTAATACATATTATGTGAAAAGTTACATATTTATTTAATAAAACATAAAATTCTTTAGCCTGACAAATAAAGGATTATGAAGAAAAAAAGGGCATGTAGCTTCTAAATAACTCGTGCATGTTCGTCATTGACTTACAAATACTATATAAGTTGTAAACAAACGTAATTGATTGAGACATCTTAATGATATGACATAAAGCTAATTAGGGCTACTTGATATCACAGGCTGAGGCGGTGGCAACGGCGGAGGAGGTCGCTTCCGCTTCTTCTTTTCATAGCTGATCCCACGCGCTTTAGCCTGCGAGTCACGCACTTCCCTTAGGTAGAGTCGAACGGCTCGTGCACCAAAAGGGTTAGTCTCTGGTGAACCACCGTTCTCTTCGAAAGCGGCTCGAAGTCTGCCAATGAGTGCGTCGAGACTGCCCCACGCTTGTCGAAGTGGACAGGCACATGGTGCTGGTGGGTTTGGATGTCCGAAGAACGGACATAGTTGTGTGTGAACCTGGAGATTGCAAGATGAAATTAGCGTTTTAAAATCAGCATTTCCAATCTATAACGTTTATCATAAGAAGAATGATATATACAACTATATCATTTGAAGAAGGATAGAATAGATCAAATTTATTTGCTTATAGTGTTACAGTCAACCTTTTGAATTATAAATACAAATAACCATCATACTCCAATATCATTTGTCGGTGATAGATGAAAATATATGAAAGATATATATAACCTAAGTAATATCAAATAACCGTAGACCAATGACATCTACTCGTTGTAAGAATAATAATACTATCTACAAAATTCCAGTTCAACTGTATATTACACATATTTTGTAGGTCAAAGAAATTCAAAATTAGGCAAATATAGGGTTTCATTTGGATCTATATCTTCAAGGGGGAAATATCATAAAAGATTATACATACAAATATGTATGAACATATATATATATATATATACCTTGGTCTTGCCGAATTGATCGAGGTACCTGAGGAATTCAAGAACATGAGCACCACTGCAACGAGAGAGAGAAAGTGGAGGACGGTGGTTACGTAGATACTGTCCGAAAGTGTTCCAATCTCTTCTCTTCTGATTCTCGTACCTGCTTAGCTGGTTAGTAGTTGAGCCACCGGAGGAAGTAGACGAGGAGGAGGAAGAAGTATTGGTGGTGGTGGCTGCTGCGGCGGCGGCGATCATAAGGTTTGTGTTATGTGAGATGTTTGTTGTGCCCATAAAGCCATGGATAGGATCCATATATGATGATATCTAGATCTGATGATATCTTTTTAAAAACTCTTTCTGATTTTGTTTTTAGGTTACGATGAAGATGAGAGGAGCTTTATGAATCTAAGTTGATAAGGGAAGAATGATGGTGAAGAAAAAAAGAAGAAGAGGAGAGGGTATCGTAGTCATTGCCATAAAGAGTGATTGAATGTAGTCATAATATAAATATTTTGCCATTTAATCTTTTGCTTGACTAATAACAGTGGAATAAATAATAGAGACTGATTTATAGACTACAGATATTACATATATATCTTAAATCATTATTGTTGTCTATAAGACTTTGAACAGTTTTGGCGGATGACAATCAAAGAGGTATAATAATGCTTCTTGTTGTTTAATGCATCCTCAACGCAGTTAAAATGTTAAAAAAGTACATCAAAAATATTTTCACCCTTTCTTTTATATGTTTATTTTAAATAAATTACAATAAAATTAAAACAATTAGACTTCGTTTTTTTTTAATGTAGAATTAATTTTTTTACATTATTTTTTATTTATGTCTAATACTAAATTCATAATAGTTTTAGAAAAACACTAGTAGTAATATTTTATTTTTGAGAACTGTCAGTTGTTTTTTTTTCCTATTAAATAGATAGCAAGATATGATTAAAACATCTATAGTACATGTAGAATTTTCAACTTAAGTGTAACTGATTTTCGAAATCCTATCCCTAGAGTTTTCAATTTTATACATTAACAATAATGATCAAAAATAGAGGTAAGTAAATCATTTAAAGATTTTTCATAATTACATTCCTTCCATTCAACACAAATATCATATATATTTTTATGAACCGATCGTTAGGAAAATTGAAAAAATATATGCAAAGATTGTAAGACAATTGATAACATTCGTTTAAATTTTTGTTTTAAATATATAACTATTAATTTAAATTTTCAAAAATAAAATAATTTTAATATTAAAATATATTAAATTTATTTTTAATGATAAAAAAAAATTAAACCATAAATTAAAAAAAAAACTAAATATAATGTTTTAAATTTATTTCTATTTTTTATAATAAAATGTATTTTAAAAAATAATTTATAATATTTTAAATATTTGAAATTTAAAATACTAAATTTAAAATAATTTTTTTAAAAAAATATTATTTTACGGTATTATTCAAACTTAAACTTGTATTGTGGATTATTTGAAGGAAAGTTGTGCATTGACCTGCCAAGTAATTTTTGTAATACATAACGAAGATAGATTTGTTTTTTCAATAAATTCTTTGTTATCACCCAACGAGGAGGAGTTTACAAAAGAATTAGATACAACGGATATTATCTTTGGAATAATTGAAACTTCAAAGATTTATAAAACAAATATCAATGGACTTATTCTCATTGTTTTTTAGTCAACGCCTATTCTCATCACTATCATTTAGTTTGTTCTAAACATCAAATTTCGATTCGGCCATTTTCCTTCGTATTATGCCCCTATTTTCTTACGTCTACGTAATTTATATGATCATTTTCTTCGATTTTTAGAATTCAACTTGAACTCAAATTGATTACAGATTTTACACGTAAATAATAAAAAATATCTAAGTTAAAACTAGGAAACAATGATCTAACTTGAACTCAAAAATTGATTAGATACGAAAAAAATCTAGAAATGAACAACAACAGAGTATGCAGAGGGAATATAGTGACGAAATATTTGGTTGGTGGTGTGTGAGTGGACAACACCTGGAAACGAAAAGACTAAATTAACACTGTAAAAAGTTTGCGGTAAGAGGTAACTTGTGGCAGAGGTACAAAAACTGGATAGGGACAGAAAGGGAAAGAAGAGGAGCAGTGAAGTTTATTTGTTTGAATTGTTACTTAATAAAGAAGGAGAAAGGTTGAGTCAATCAATCAATCTCACTGTTGATTTCATGTCAAAGTGGACCATGTGGATTCTTTCTTTTTCTTAACTTGTGTTTTTTTCTTCTTTGTCTCTTTTCTATCTTTTACTAGGCGTTTGTTTTTTTTAGCTTTTTAATGTATTACAGAGCTTATATTGCTAGTGTGAAACAAAAGTGAAATCTACTATCGATTCATTCAGTTATATTGTATGTTTTTTAACTTACAAGGTGAAGTTATAAATTACCAAAAAACACGAATATGAAATTATGTATACATATAATCTTAGATCCCTTGAATAAACTGTTTAAAGCATTCTAAATTTAAACTAAAAGAATCATTGCATACGTAATTAAGTAAAAGACATAAAAAATAATCATATAAAAATATTAATTTTTCGTATGAAACTGTTAGTTTATTTTATAGATCCGTTGTTAATAAGTAAAAGATAGTGATAATACTGTGGTTTGTGGTGGTTGTAAGTTTAAATTTATATAATATTTTGTTTTAAAAATTAACATTGGATCCGAGATGTCATTTAAAAATTAACACTGCACACTGCTCCACCCTTATTTTGTTTGTAGTGATAATATTGTTAACACAATGATTGTGGCTAACCAGATGGAGCAGTGTGCAACACGCAAATCTGGAAGCGGGAAGTTTGAGAGTGCTGACGTGGCACGATCTCATTGGAAAGGAGATATCAAACTGTGTAAGGAAGAAAGGATATTCAAAGAAGGCAAGTTCGTGGTGATGAATATTGCTGAATATTCATTTAGGAAAGAGGAAACCCTAGTGCAAGACACATATAAAAAAGGTGGTGTCGTGAGGCAGCTAGGGTTGTCGCTCAAGTGAAGAAAGAATTGCTCTGTGTGTAAGGCGATTACACACGTTCTCTAGTGAGTGAATAAAGAGTGAACACAACTCTTATTGTGGGTGAGTTGGGTAGATTAGGAATTGGTCAGTGGCATGCTAAGTGTTAGCAGTGCATAAATCTGATTAAACACTATTGTAGAATTGTGTTTAAGTGATTTCTAATATAAGTTTGTGTGTGTTATACAAAGTTGTTGGCATTCTCTATACTCTAGTGCTTTAAATTGGTATCAGAGCGGGTCACCTAGCATAAATTTGAGATTTATCAACAGGTTGAGGTCCTGAGACAGAGTATGGAGACACCCAAGGAACTTATTGCTGTGCAAAAGCCACTAATACTGGATGAAAACAACTTTGGGCATTGGAAGGTGCGTATGCGACAGAGGATTCGGGGAATTGATGAAGATGCATGGACAGCAGTGGAGGACGGCTGGGAGGAACCATGGATATTGAACCAGGAAGGTGAGAAAATTCCAAAACCCAAAGAGAATTGGACAGATGCGGATAAAAGTGCATCCAAATTCAACTCAAAGGCTCTCACAGAAATATTCTGTGCAATCGATCTGGATCAATTCAAGCTTGTTCAGGGGTGTGCGGCAGCGAAAGATGCGTGGGACATCCTTGTAAATTCATATGAGGGTACATCATGTGTGAGGAGGACACGACTCGATCATCTAGCTTCCCAGTTTGAAAATCTGCGGATGGGAAGTGATGAATCCATAGCGAGCTTTGGGTCAAAATTAAGCTCGATTGCAAATGAAGCAGCTGTGTTGGGGAAGGTGTACAAGGACAAGAAGCTTGTCAAGAAACTGTTGAGATGCCTTCCAGCAAAATTCGGACCACATAAGGCAGTTTTGAAAATCGCCATGAACACAGACGACATGAAGTTCTCACAACTGATAGGGATGCTAAAAGCTGAAGAAATAGAGAATGCTGCGGAGCCCTCTAAGCTGGGAAAAGGAATAGCCTTCAGTGCCGAACAAGAGTCAGATCGAATGAGAAAGATTGAAGACAAATTGAGTCAAAAACTAGAGGAAAGCATGGGTCTGATGGCAAGAAGTTTCAAGAAGGCACTTAAGCGCATTGAGAAAGGACAAATCAAGTCGCACAACCAAGAATATGGGACTTATCAAAATCGCTCCAGTAATAAGTCACAGCGGATGGAAGCTGGAAGATCAAGTAGACGACAAGACGTACAATGCCATGAGTGCGAAGGATATGGATATTTCAAGGCAGAGTGTCCTCTCACCAAACGCAGGGAACTGAAGTGCTATGAATGTAAAGGAGTTGGCCACATTAAATCAGAATGTCTAAACCTTCAGAAGCGTAACGATAAGTCACTATTGAGCTTTAGTGAAACCGAGTCGGATGACAGTGAAGAAGACGATGAGATGTTAAACTTTGTAGCATTCACGAGTGAAGTAGTCAAGGAATCCGATCAGGAGACTGATTCTGATGATGACGGTGAAGTGGATGCGAAGGCTGAGTACCGACGTCTCTATGACAATTGGGTGGCATTGAGTAATACCAACCTCCGACTTCTCAAGGATAAGGCTATGCTGGAAGCGAAGGTCAACATCATGGAGATGGAGTCTGAGTGCAATGCTGATGAACGAAAAACAGTCAGCCCAAGCGAACAGCAGTCAGATGCCAAGAGGATCCAAATGCTAGAAGCATAAATGATCAAATTGAAGGACCTTCTGATTTAAACAAAGGAACGCAATCAGACGCTAGAACATGATCTAACAAAGAACTACAAAAGGATTAGGCTGCTGAATCAGGGTTCAAGGGATCTGGATAGGCTTCTGGAGATGGGAACTCCCACTGGACGTATGTGGGGTCTTGGTTACAGAGGATACACAGAGAGCGGTTGTGTCACAGAAAGTCCTGACTACACAAATCTCAAGAATTTTGTTCAGAGTGGGAAAGTGAAAGTTCCAGGAGTCCAAGGTAGAGAGTCTGAGCACAAGGAACTTACAGTTAGAGGCAGAGATGAAATCCAAAGAGCTAGAGAGCCAAACATTATGGGGTGCTACTTTTGCGGGAAGAGTGGGCATATTAGACGCAATTGCTACAGGATGATCAATCGCATAAGGCAGGCTTGGAGGTCAGGTAAGTGCTTTCTTGAGCCTAGTCAATTTAAGAAAGTTTGTCTGAGTTGAACAGGGAAAAACAGTGTAGTGATCTAGAACAGACTCCCGGCTCGAACAAAATAGAGGAGGAAAGAATGTGTGGTAAAGTGGCTTACATCTCAGAAACTGATAAAGAGTCGACACCATGGTATTTTGACAGTGGATGCTCATGGCATATGACTGGTAATCAGAGGGTGTTGGAATCATACAAAGAAGTCAAAGTAGGGAAAGTAACTTTCGGAGATGGCGCAAAAGGAAAAACATTAGGAGTTGGAATGATTGGAAATGACTCGCAACCTTCACTGATGAATGTTTACTACGTGGAAGGACTCAAGGCAAATTTGATTAGTGTAAGCCAACTATGTGACGAAGGGCTAAAAGTGTTCTTTACTAAGGATGAATGTCAAGCGATGGATAATCAAGGGAACTTGATATTACATGGGTCCAGGTCGAGTAACAACTTCTACATGTGGAATGCGACTGCCAAATGCCTTTCAGTAGTTGAATCTCAGTTGGAACTGTTGCATAGACGACTCGGACACATGAATATACATGGTCTTCAACGAATTGTGCAAGCAGAGGTGGTTCGTGGAGTTCCCAAGCTTGAAAAGGAACTCGGGAACACATGCAAAGGGTGCTGCAAGAGAAAGCAAATAAAAGTACAACACAAACAGGTACCTGAAATTGGCTCTAAACGAATCTTGGAACTGATACACATGGATTTAATGGGTCCAATACAGACAGAAAGTATTGCTGGTAAGAGGTACATTCTGGTTATGGTAGATGATTTCTCACGGTTTACTTGGGTGAATTTCTTGAGGGAGAAATCTGAAGCATTCGAGAAGTTCAAGATCTTCACACTACAAATGCTCAATGATGAAAGGAACATTGGTCAAATAAGAAGAGATCATGGTGGAGAATTTCAGAACGAGGTGTTTGAGAGCTTTTGTAACAAGTATGGGATTAGACATTAATTCTCAGTACCGAAGACTCCACAACAAAATGGAGTGGTGGAAAGAAAAAATAGAACCCTACAGGAAATGGCAAGAGCGATGATGCATGCAAACAATGTGGCTACATGGTTTTGGGCTGAGGCAATAAGCACGGTGTGCTACATCATCAACAAGGTGTATGTTAAGCCGGGTACCAAGACTACACCATACGAAATTTGGAAAGGGAAGACTCCAAATTTGAGCTACTTTCATGTTTTTGGGTGTGTATGTTACATACTCGATGAGAGGAATCACCTTGGGAAGTGAAGAGGGGCTGTTTATGGGTTACTCAAACCACTCCATGGCTTATCGGGTGTATAACAAAAACCTTAGGATGATTGTCGAATCAGTAAATGTTGTGTTTGATGATCGAAGCATATTAACAGCTGAAAGAGTTACACAAGAAGAAGATGTGCAAGGCAACCAGAACAGAGGTGATGTATCACTGCCAAAGGAGGAGAAAGTTAAAGATGAGGGCACAAAGGAAGGAACACGGGCAGACAGTCAGTTGCAAGTGCATCGTAACCACTCAGTAGGTGATGTAATTGGAGATATTCATGGTGATAGAAGAACCAGGAAAGTTCAGATTGATTTCAAGAATATGGTTAAGCTGGCCTCTTTTGTGTCACTCATAGAACCGAAGGATGTGAGTGCGGCACTAAAGGATGAATCATGGGTGGCAGCAATGCATGAGGAACTAGAGCAGTTCAACAGACACGACGTATGAGATTTGGTGCCTAAACCAAGCAATGCCAATGTTGTGGGAACAAAGTGGGTCTTTAAAAATAAGATCGATGAAGATGGAAACATTGTTAGAAACAAGGCACGTTTGGTTGCTCAAGGCTACAATCAGATAGAAGGAGTGGATTTTGACGAGACTTTCGCACCAGTGGCACATATGGAATCGATCCGGCTACTCTTTGGCATAGCATGCAAGATGGACATCAAGTTATTTCAGATGGATGTAAAAAGTGCATTCTTGAATGGGCTACTCCAGGAGGAAGTGTATGTGACACAACCCAAAGGGTTTGAAGACCCTAAGTTCCCCTCACATGTATACAAACTCAAGCGAGCTCTATATGGACTTAAGCAAGCACCAAGGGCATGGTATGATCATCTCACTCAATTCTTGTTAAGATCTAACTTCAGAAGGGGGAACGTGGATAAGACCTTATTTATTCAAGAAGAAAAGGGTCATATGTTGATAGTTCAAATCTACGTTGATGACATCATATTTGGAGGAACTAGCAAGGTACTTGTAGATCGATTTGTGATGAATATGACGCAGGAATTCGAGATGAGTATGGTGGGAGAGCTCAACTACTTCCTTGGACTGCAAGTGAAGCAAACATCAGAAGGGATCTTTGTGTGACAAAGCACCTATGCGCGAAATCTTGTGTCTCGATTTGATATGCAGACGAGTAAAGCTGCCATCACGCCTATGAGCACTACTATCAAGCTGTCCAGGGATGAAGAAGGACCACCAGCCGACGAAAAGCTATATCAAGCCATGATAGGGAGTTTGCTCTACCTGACGGCAAGCAGGCCGGATCTGTGCTACAGTGTGGGAGTGTGTGCAAGATACCAGGCCAATCCACGTGCATCACACGTGTTGGCTGTCAAGCGCATACTAAAATATGTGAAAGGGACAGCAAACCTAGGTATGTGTTACACAAAAGAGACAAATACTAACTTAGCTGGTTTTTGTGATGCAGACTGGACAGGTAGCACTGATGATCGAAAAAGTACCTGAGGTGGATGTTTTTTTCTTGGAAATAACATGATCTCTTGGCATAGCAAGAAATAGAACTGTGTGACGTTGTCTACCGCGGAAGCAGAGTACATTGCCCTGGGTAGCTGCTGTACTCAACTACTATGGATGAAACATATGTTGGTAGACTACGGTATGAATACTGCACCCTTGCTCATACATTGTGATAATATAAGTGCTATAAACATATCTAAGAACCCGATACAACACTCTAGGACTAAACATATAGATATAAGACATCATTTTGTCAGGGAACTGGTAGAAGATAAGACTATTGAAATTACGCATGTCACCTCTGAAAAACAACTTGCTGATATCTTTACTAAGGCTTTAGATGCGAACACATTTATCTCGCTAAGAAAGGCACTCGGGATGTGTGAATTATAACTGTTTGTACGATAGTGGGGAGGACAGGCAACAAACGTGCATATGTATATCACATGTTGAATGGGGTCAGTCTAGTTGTTTGATCGGTAGTTAGTGGCAGCCTTGAGTCTCTATGTACAAATGAACATATGAGGAAGGGAGTAGACATAAGGTACACAAAAAGGGGAAAAAAACCCACGTGAATAAAAACCAGGAGATAGGGGGCATGGATGAATAAGGCCTAAGATGATGGATACTCAATTTGGCGTAAGATGCTACCACATTTTGCTCTAGACTTGATCACTGTCCAGATTAGGCAAAACAAAGGACTTAGACTAGATGAGGTGTTTTCGGGTCACGTTGCTACCACAATCTGGACTAAAATAGATCCAATTCGATGTGATAGTCGCTGGTTCTGAAAAAAAAAATACAAATACAAAAAAGGGGTATCTTCCTTGATGTTCACAGTGATGAGATGACTGATTGCCATGAGATGACTGATTGCCATGAGACTCTGTTATGCAATTTAGGTTGGTTTGTTCTGTGTGCTTACATCACCTATGTGGCTTTGGTTTCCCATTTGAGTACAGGACAGTTTAAATTCAGATGTTTCCGTGGGTTCAATCTTTTTTTTTTTTAACTATTCTCTATTAATATATGTTATGCTATCTATCATATAGTCCGAATTCTTATGCCAGTTCCTTGGTTTAAATTGCCTGTGTTAAGAATGTCTTATTGTTTATCTTGGGGCACTTGCACAACTTAACCTGTGTAGCGGTTAAATATTAAACTGCTTTGAGTCATTCTCACTAACTAGTGTCATGTCTTTTTTTTTGCAAAACTATGCAACCGAGGTACCTCTTCCCTTCGCACTTGCTCTCTCCATGGGAGTATTTAAGAGTCTCTCTCTCTCTCTCTCTCTCTCTCTCTCTCTCTCTCCTTTATGCATCGACACAAATTCACCCACAAAAGAATAAAGTGGCGCAAATTTCACCTTCCAGAAACCCTAGACCTTCACGCGACCTCCATGGCTTCCTCTTCCCGGAGACCTTTCACCCGCCGCGCAGCAACCCTTGAGCGGGAACTCGTTGCTGCACTCTCTGCCGAACGAGAAATCCAGTCCGCACCTCTTGCACTTCCGGCTCCGCCATCCACCTCGCTCCATGCTCGTAGACGTGGTAAGGCCCCTGCTGCAAATTCCCCACCCTCACTCTCGGATGCCAGAGATGGAGGATGTCGAAGATTCGAGAACCAGAGGATATTACCCTTACACGGTGCTTGAAGCCCGATTCGAAGAGAAACGTGCTAAGGTTGCAGCGGCATTTCGGCTTAATCCCGAACTGTCCAAGCCGATGACACGGGCTTTTAATCAACGGTTTGCCTCCATCGATGTCGCGACACGCATGAAACAATTTAATTCTTGGGAATTTCTAGATATGAAGTATCTTCGGCTCGAGGACGCCAACCTCACGGAGGTGAAGGAAATCATTGAGAAAGCTGGGCTAATCTACACCATACTTGATGTAAGTCCCTATGTCCCTGAAATTGTGAGGGAATTCTATGCGAATCTTGGAGATCTAGAGTATTGCATAGGCACAAACATGATTTATGTTCGAGGTTTGATGTACGACTTCACACCGGACATCATCAACGAGATGTACTCACTCCCAAACTTGGAAGAA
This sequence comes from Pugionium cornutum, assembly GCA_018901935.1. Lineage (NCBI taxonomy): Eukaryota > Viridiplantae > Streptophyta > Magnoliopsida > Brassicales > Brassicaceae > Pugionium > Pugionium cornutum. The sequence continues at coordinate 6,976,058 of CM032160.1, read as the reverse complement.
TCAGCGATGTCAAATGGGTGGATGTCTGAGAACCTAGATGTAGTCGTGCATGCTCTCATAGGTGGGAAATGGACCCGTTGGGAAGGCTTCTGTTCCAAGCATATGACGCTTACAATGCAGCTGTTGTACAAGTTTTACTGTCGAAATTGGTTACCTACCTTGAACAAGACCTCGATGATTAAAGGCCGAGTGCAGTTCCTGTCTATGCTGGTTCAAGGGAAGACTTTTGACTTCGGGAAAGTGGTCTATGACCAAATAATGAAGATTGGACGATCTCCGGATAAAACCACGCGACTCATTTTCCCCAACCTGATTCATAACCTGCTTATGTATCAACGTCACGTACCTGGACATCGTGGTGACTCCGCCTCTTGCACTCCCTTAGCGATGGTTCTTGACCCTAAACATGGGAGAAGTGTGAAGAAGGATGATGCAACGCCATCTACATCGTACATCCTGGACGACCTGAAGGAGCTAGCTCGGCTGGTTAAAGCTATGCACATGCGGGTTATTGGTAGTGCACCCTTTCCTTATTTTTTGTTACCCGTGCCTCTTATGTTCTAATGTTTTTTTGTCTAATTATGATCTCAAGAAGGGGGAGAATACACGGGTGGAGGTAAGCGCCAAGATGGGGAGGATACGTCGGAAGGAGGCGAGTCCGGAGAGGAAAGTGGCTAATGTGTACTCTGGTAGAGTCTAGTAGATAGGGGAGCCACTGTGTTTAGCTGTGATGCAATCTCTTTTGAGATTGGCTCTGTTTTTTTTCTGTTATGCTCTGTTTTCTTTAGAACCTCTGGAACATGTGTGATGTTGTGTAAGAGCATTGAATCTTGTGGTAGACTAACCTTGATGTTAATCTGATAGGTTTAAGACTACTTGGGTGATGCATGTTCTATGTGTGTGTGGAGTGTGTTAATGATGATGCAGGTTTCTGGAGATCTCACATTTAGACAAAAATGGGGAGATTGTTAGCACAAGGATTGTGGCTAAACAGATGGAGCAGTGTGCAACACGCAAATCTGGAAGCGGAAAGTTTGAGAGTGCTGACGTGGCACGATCTCATTGGAAAGGAGATATCAAACTGTGTAAGGAAGAAAGGATATTCAAAGAAGGCAAGTTCGTGGTGATGAATATTGCTGAATATTCATTTAGGAAAAAGGAAACCCTAGTGCAAGACACATATAAAAAAGGTGGTGTCGTGAGGCAGCTAGGGTTGTCGCTCAAGTGAAGAAAGAATTGCTCTGTGTGTAAGGCGATTACACACGTTCTCTGGTGAGTGAATAAAGAGTGAACACAACTGTTGTTGTGGGTGAGTTGGGTAGATTAGGAATTGGTCAATGGCATGCTAAGTGTTAGCAGTGCATAAATCTGATTAAACACTATTGTAGAATTGTGTTTAAGTGATTTCTAATATAAGTTTGTGTGTGTTATACAAAGTTGTTGACATTCTCTATACTCTAGTGCTTTCAATATTGTATGTTTTTTTAGTTACAAGATGAAGTTATAAGCTACCAAAAAAGACGAATATGAAATTATGTATACATATAATCTTAGATCCCTTGAATAAACTGTTTAAAGCATTCTAAATTTAAACTAAAAGAATCATTGCATGCGTAATTAAGTAAAAGACATAAAAAATAATCATATAAAAATGTTAATTTTTTGTATGAAACTATTAGTTTATTTTATAGATCCGTTGTTAGTAAGTAAAAGATAGTGATAATAGTGTGGTTTGTGGTGGTTGTAAGTTTAAATTTATATAATATTTTGTTTTAAAAAAATAAAATCATTGTTTTCAGTTTTAGCTTTTAAAAATTTATAGCCTATAGATTTCGAAATGAAATCCAACCAATTTATGAAATTTGCAGAGAAGTCAAGTATTTTACTATTTAAGACATATAGAACTGTCAGCATTATTGAAATCTTATGAAACAATTTTTTTGCTTTTTTCTTTCTGTCAAATTTTTAATCTTTTTTTAAAAGATCTTAGAGCAACTAAAATAGTATTGATATAATTGTAGTGAAAAGTAAGCTATCTTTGAATTGATTATAACATTTTCAGAAGAATATTTGATATAGTTATATTGGTTTAATGAAGTAGATCATTAGAATAATTGAACGTAATAATGAGTTATTAACTACGAAATCCTTCTTACATCTGTTATATTGATATATCCCAACGAAACAAGTTCAACTACTGTTGGCCTCAGTTTCACCGACCCCTAAAATTTTTAGGGTTATTTGATAACTGTAATTAGACTTATAGTTGATGCCATTAATAGCAATGACATGATGCTTCTCTTTATGCTACATTTAGTGCTAGGGATATCTTTATCTTTTATAGCCCAACTTTTTATTCTAATTTTCCAAACTTAAAAGCAGTAAAATTCCACTTTTTTTTTTTACTTTAGATTTGTAAAATTCCATTAGATATGTAATTTAAATTCGTTTTCGTATTCAGTGTACTTATTGTGGAGCAAGAAATCACATATACATATACTGCGTATAATAATAGAGTAATTAGCGGAAAGTTATCTGAACACAAATAGTTTATATTAACCATTGAAACTTTTCCGTACACTGATTACTTTGGTGTTCTTACTTTTGGGAACCAATCCACAATTCTTTACAATTATTCAAGAATATTTATACTCCAAGATTTGATATTACTAACTATAAATTAAAAATATTTGTATCAATACACTTTCGTTCTTCTAAAACCATATACATACATAACATAAGGATATGATCTATTGAAGCTAGTAGAGAAGAAGTACATGGAACATCCACATGTGTTAAATCTATTGTTGGGTAGTAATGAATCGTACCTTCCTCTACGGTTTCTATATCATCGTCTATCAATGGAAGAGGAAGAGCTGATAGTGAAGGTTCATAGACAATAACACTTTCATGGCTACTGAAACCCGATGCACTTGCTTTTCCTGAGGGAGGACGATGCGGAGGTGAAGATGAAGCGGCTGAGGAACTTGTTTCACCGATGGGATGGTGATTGAAACTTGGTGTGTCACTCATAACAGAATGAAATGGTGGCGTAGATGCTGTTTGGAGAAAGACCGAAGGATGCATTGACTGTATATTTTATTCCAAGAGAGTTTCATTATATATAACAAAGAAGGAATAAAGGAAACAAGACAATCTCTATAAATCCAATGACTATTGTTTTGACATTGCGTGTGGAATTCCTTTTACATGCTGTTATGATTGGAGTTAATGAATATTTCTTAAATTACTCAAATCCAAGAAAATGACAAATTCTGAAAATTACGAAATAAAGTAATAAAGAACGAAATAAAGAATTGATTTTGAAATGTAAAGGAAAACAAAGATGAACTCTCTCCCTCACAATCGCCAAGAGCACGCAGACTCCTCCTCTTTTTTCATAAAACAACATAAAGAGAAAAACGGTGTCTACGATCCTGATAATCTTCTCTTTCCTATTCCAACTACAAATCCTCTGTCTCTTGAAGAGGATTTGATATTAATTTGTCTCATGTGCTCTTCACGTGCGTTCTCTTTATTCTTCTTCACGATTTCTTTCTTGTGAGTTATCTTCTTTGTTTTTCTCGTAAAAAACTCGTAGTGTCTTATCAATACTCCCCTGTTTAAGAAGCTTGTCCTCAATCGTGAAATGTGGGTATTGCGATTTGATTTCCGATGTGCGGTGCCATGAATTCTCAGTTGAGGGTTGTCCTTTCCATGTGAGGAGGATCTCCAAATTGCATGTTGCGTCGTATCGTTCCGCAAGGATTGCCTTTGGTTCTGGCGTGAGGAATTCAGAATCTGTCCATGATGGCGGTAAAGGAGAAAGTGGAGTGTTGTTGCCGATGACCCGTTTTAGTTGTGAGATATGGAATACCGGGTGGATCAATGATGTGGCTGGTATAGGTTCAAGTATACCTTTGCCCTCCGAACTAACAGAACAACCCTAATAAGTGTATAGCAAATAGATTTAAAGAAAGCCTGCTATGAATTAAAACACAAAAGTATAGGTTCAAGTATACCTTTGCCCTCCGAACTAACAGAACAGCCCTAAAGAATGTGTCATTACTACTTTCATCACCACTAGAAGCAGGGCTTGCTAAACCCCTAAGCTTTGTTTCATCACCATCATCTAACCGAGACACATATTCTGTCATTTGATCCCACTCTCCCATATTCCACGCATCATTTGCATCCTAGTAAAGTTGCAAAGAGAAATCCATGTAACCATGTAGACAGTCACCAAATTTAACATAAGCAGAATTTACCAACCATTGGTGCCATTTCCAGACGCGCAGACGGCTCAGCTGGACTCCAGTACTCTTTGCAGAGATTGTTGAGCTCTTCCCATCGTGCAAGTGCAGCGAGACATCTCATTTGTCTTGCAGCATGGTCAATACGCTAGATATTCAGGACATTTCATTAAAGGAAAGAGAAGCAACACAAGAACACAATTTAATCAATGCACAACAGAAAATGTTAGCACTGGAACATAATCCTGAAAACAGGAGAGAGCAGCTTGAGTCTGTACGCTACCTTCGCAATGCGCTCCATGATTTCGAATGGTCCATAAAACCTTGCTGCGAGTTTCTGATATGTTCGTCGTGCCACTGTTTGTTGCCGATATGGACGTAGCTTTAGGTATACGTGATCTCCGATATTAAATTCGACATCTCGGCGATGTTTGTCTGCATGTTTCTTCATCACATCTTGTGCCCGTCTCAAGGCATCTTTGATTTCGGTTAACATTGCGTCCCTGTTTTGGAACATTGTTTCTACCACAAAATTGTTGGTGCTTCCCACCTCATAACGTGTTAAAGCTGGTGGATCCCGTCCATACACTACGTGAAAAGGAGTGGTCTTCAATGCTGTACTGTATGATGTATTGTACAAATACTCGGCCCATGAAAGGTATTAGTACCAAGAACGTGGCTGGTTGGATGCAAAGCATCGAAGATACGTCTCAAGACATCGATTCATGATCTCGGATTGGCCGTCGGTATGTGGGTGAAAAGCTGTACTATATTTTAGCGTTGTTCCGGCTAACCGAAAAGATTCTTTCCAAAAATTGCTCAAAAAGATGCGATCTCTGTCTGAAACGATTGATCGCGAAAATCCATGAAGTCGCACAATCTCCGTGGTGAACTTAAGGGCAACATCGGATGCTGTAAAAGAATGGTGAAGACCCACGAAGTGTCCGTATTTACTCAAGCGATCTACTAGCACCAAAATGACATTAAACCCACGAGAAGATGGCAAACCTTCAATAAAATCAATCGCTATATCCTCCCATATGGCTGCCGAAATAGGGAGAGATTATAGTAGCCCGGCTGGTGACAAAGTGGAGTACTTATGGATCTGACATGTTCCACAAGCGGCCACATGTTTTTGAATGGATTCCCACATTCCTGTCCAATGGAATGATTGTTGAATACGCTTAAGGATTTTGAGAATACCTGAATGCCCGCCTAGTTTGCTCCCACGAAATTCAACTATGATAAGAGGGATGAACCGGGAAGTAGGTGGTAATACCAAGCGACGTTTGAACCATAGGCGACCATCCACTATCGAATAACCCAGTTTAGAGATGCCCGAATTGAAGTCGGTAATCCATTGTTGTATCGTGGTGTTGCTATCAATCTTGTTATAGATGTCATGGAGTTGAATTGTTGAAGGAACCGTGAGTGAGAAAAAGAAGCAACTTAGCTGGTTGATTATGTGTCACGCGAGACAATCCATCCGCAGCTTTATTCTCAACTCCTGGCTTGTATAGTATCTCAAAATTATAACCCATTATCCGATGCAACCACTTTTGATACTCCAAATTAACTTCTCTTTGTTCCAACAAAAATTTGAGGCTTTTGTGATCCGTGTGTACCACAAACCGGCGACCAAGTAAGTAGTGTTTCCATTTCTGAATTGCTAGAACAATAGCCATAAGCTCCCGTTCGTAAATCGGCTTCAATTGCTCACGACCACTAATCCATGACTGAAAAAAGCAATTAGTTGCTTGTTTTGCATTAGAACCGCGCCCTAACCCATGTTGGACGCATCCGTTTCCACTATAAAAGTGGTGTTGAAATCAGGTAGGGCGAGAACTGGAGTGGAGATCATGGCTGCCTTGAGCGACTCGAAAGCTAGTTGGGCGTCCTTGGACCATACAATCTGGTCTTTACAGAGGAGCATCGTTAGGGGTCGTGCCAAAACTCCATAACCTTTAACGAACCTCCGATAGTAACCTGTAAGACCCAAAAAACCTCGTAAGTCCTTGATGGTTTTCGGTGTTGGCCATTCACGCATGGTTGATGTCTTGGCAGGGTCGGTAGATACACCCTCACGCGATATAATATGGCCGAGATATTCAACCCGAGGTTGACCAAATGTACATTTCTTCATATTTGCGATCAGACGATGAGTGAGAAAGACCTGAAGGACCTGAGCGAGATGAATGGTGTGATCGGCTTCAATCTTACTATAAATTAGAATGTTATCAAAAAATATCAAAACGAATAGTCGAAGAAATGGGCGGAATAGCTGATTCATCAAGGCTTGAAATGTAGCAGGTGCATTCATTAAACCGAAAGGCATTACTAGGAACTCATAATGTCCATATGCGGTTCTGAAAGCGGTATTATGAATATCCTCTTCCTGCATGCGAATTTGATGATAACCGGTGTGGAGATCCAATTTAGAAAAAATAATAGCACATTGTAGTTCATCAAGAAATTCATCAATTATTGGTATTGGAAATTTGTCCGCCATGATAGCTTGGTTCAATGCCCTATAGTCCACACAAAAACGTCATGAACCATCTTTCTTTTTAACAAGTAGTACCAGACTTGAGAAGGGGTTTGTGCTTGGGCAGATGATCCGGATTGCAACGTCTCAGAAACCAGCTTCTCCATGGCAGTTTTATGGGCGTGAGGATATCTATATGGTCGTACACTTACTGCCCTACAACCTGGTACAAGTGTAATGCGATGTTCTTGACCACGAAGTGGCGGAAGGCCCACTGGTTCTGCGAAAACAGAATCGAACTTTTGTAATACGTTGGCCAAGAAAGATGGGGTCTCAAGTGAACAACCTGCCGGAGGTGAGCTTTGAAAACCAGATAGTGTGACCCCCTTTGAGATGATTGAGAAACCCGGCTGCATGGATTTTAGAGATAATGTACGACTGTGTAACTCGGGCTCGCCACGCAACATCACCGATTGATTGTTATGGTGGAAATGCAATTCATGTGAGGTCTAGTCCACTTTGCAACGCCCCAATGTACTGAGCCATTGAATACCTAGGATCATGTCGGCCCCACCAAGGTCTAGCGTGATGAAATCTGCCTGAAAATGTAGACCTTGAAGAAGGAATGGAACCCGTGAGCAAATTCCCAGCCTTAAAACTGATACTCTCGTACCCAACCGGATGTCTAGGTTAGAGGATGGTCGCAGCTTGAGTTTAGTCCGTTTGACAAGAGAAGGCGTGATAAAATTGTGCGTAGCTCCGCTATCTAGCATCACTACTATTGGGATGGTTCCTATGCATCCGGATAACTTCGTTGTGGTTGGATTCCGCAATCTGAGGAACGATTGCAATGATAATTCCATTAGTGTGGGGGAATTAGTGTCTTTGTCTTCTTCTAGTTCCACCATATTGCCGTCTAGTACCTCCAACTCATAGCCATTAACGACGGTCAGAATTTGAAGTTCCTTATTAGGACATACCGCGTTGTGCCCCCTGAACCAACGAGCATCGCATTTAAAGCACAAGCCCTTCTTTCGTTTGTTGTCTAATTTGGCATCGGAGCACGTCATTCGTGGTCTTACGTTTGATCAAATTGGGGTAGAACATAACGACTTGTATTGGTTAGTAACAATTGTTTTCATTTTCCAAAAATTATGTCGATAATCTCCGGACTGTGACTGTTTCACGGAACGTGGAGTGGAGTGTAATTCCTTACTGACCACTCGTGTTAGGACATCGGACTCCATCGTGAGGGCGACTGAGATCATTTCGGGCAGATTTCGAGGCTTCATCAACTGCACCACAGCTCGCATTTTGTGGTTTGAGTCTAGAGAAAGATGCCTTCCAACAGATGTGAGTCGAGATTAGTAACCTGAGCAATTCTTCAAATTCATGGACGTAGGCTGATACCGAAGACACTTGAGTTAAGCAGAACAAGTTTTGACTTGGGACTTTGCTGTAAATGCTCCCGAAACGAATTATCAAACGACTTTTGAACTGATTCCACGTGGTAAACAGATCACGGGTGAGTTCGGAGTTGAACCAGTTGAGTGCATCACCCTCTAGACTCATAGAAATCATCTCAAGCTTTTCCATATCTGAATATCCTCATAACCGAAAGAAACGTTCCACTTTAGACAACCATCCGAAAGTGTTTATGCCTTCAAATATTGGCATTTCTACCCGTTTTACCAAACTCTCTCGAGGTCCAACGATGTTGTGGCGTAGATCCGGAATAGGAATAGGAACTTGCAATTGCGGAGTAGGTGTCGGAGGAGAAGAACTAGAAGGCTGGCTGGATTCTCTGTGAAAACGTCTTGTTTCTTGACGCGGAAGTGTTTGTAGTATGCGATCGAGGTTCTCCTATATGGTTTTTTCCATTGATATTTGGAATGAAGACAAACGAGAATCGAGCTTAGCATCCCATTTAGCCTCTACACGTCTTAAAGATTCATGTAACGTTAGCTGACCGGTAATTGTTCCCCTATACCCATCGTCAAGTGCATCTAATCGGTTGAAAATCTTCTCTAAACTGCCTGAGATTTGTGAATGGGGAAAACCTGGCGGTGGAGGTGGTGGAGTAAGGCTTTCTTCACGTGAAGATTCCATTGCAACCAATGTTCGATCCGATTTTTCACCGCACCAGTTGTTATGATTTGAGTTACTGAATATTTCTTAAATTAGTCAAATCCAAGAAAATGATAAAGTCTGAGAATTATGAAATAAAAAACAAAGAACGAAACAAGGAATTGATTTTAAAATGTAAAGAAAAACAAAGATGAACTTTCTCCTTCACAATCGCCAAGAGCATGCATGCTCCTGCTCTCTTTTCATAAAGCAACATAAACAGAAAAACAGTGCCCACGATCCCATATAATGATAATCTTCTCTTTCCTATTCCAACTGCAAATCCTCTCTCTTGAAGAGGATTTGATATTAATTTGTCTCATGTGCTACTCATGTGTGTTCTCCTTCTTCCTCTTCACGATTTCATTCTTGTGAGTTACCTTCTTGTTTTTCCTGTAAAAAAACTCGTAGTGGCTTATCACATGCATCCCAAAACCACTTAAGCTGTTGTCCGTCACCTTCAATCGATGGTGAGTTTAAGATGTGTTTCTGTAAGAAAAACAAATAAACTTGTTAGCACAAGGATTATGGCTAAACAGATGGAGCGGTGTGCGACACGTAAGTCTGGACGCGGGAAGTTTGAAAGCGCTGATGTGGCACGATCTCATTGGAAAGGAGATATCAAACTGTGTAAGGAAGAAAGGATATTCAAAGAAGGCAAGTTCGTGGTGATGAATATTGCTGAATATTCTTTTAGGAAAGAGGAAACCTTAGTGCAAGTGACATATAAAAAGGAGATGTCGACTGGCAGCTAGGGTTGTCGCTCTAGAAAAGAAAGGGAGGCTCTGTGTGCAAGGTGTTGCACACGTTCTCTTGTGAGTGAACAAAGAGTGTACACAACTGTTGTTGTGGGTGAGTTTTGAGTAGATTATGAATTGGTCAATGGCATGCTAAGTGTTAGTAGTGCGTAAATCTGATTAAACACTATTGTAGAATTGTGTTTAAGTGATTCCTAAAGGGAGGCTCTGTGTGCAAGGTGTTGCACACGTTCTCTGGTGAGTGAACAAAGAGTGTACACAACTGTTGTTGTGGGTGAGTTTTGGGTAGATTAGGAATTTGTCAGTGGCATGCTAAATGTTAGTAGTGCATAAATCTGATTAAACATTATTGTAGAATTGTGTTTAAGTGATTTCTAATAGAATTTGTGTGTATTATACAAAGTTCTTGGTATTCTCTATACTCTAGTACTTTCAATTGGTATCAGAGAGGGTCACCTAGTATAAATCTGAGATTTATCAACAGGTTGAGGTACTGAAACAGAGTATGGAGACACCCAAAGAACTCATTACTGTGCAAAAACCACTAATCTTGGATGAAAACAACTTTGGGCATTGGAAGGTACGTATGCGACAGAGAATTCGGGGAATAGATGAAGATGCATGGACAGTAGTGGAGGACGGCTGGGAAGAACCATGGATACTGAACCATGAAGGTGAGAAAATTCCAAAACCCAAAGAGAAGTGGACAGATGGTGATAAAAGTGCGCCTAAGTTCAATTCAAAGCCCCTCACAGAAATATTCTATGCAATCGACCTTGAGCAATTCAAGCTTGTTCAGGGATGTGCGGCTGCGAAGGATGCGTGGGACATCCTTGTGAATTCGTATGAAGGTACATCATGTGTCAAGAGGACGTGACTTGATCATCTAGCTTCACAGTTTGAAAACTTGCGGATGGGAAGTGATGAAACTATAGCGAGCTTTGGATCAAAGCTAAGCTCAATCGCAAATGAAGCAGATGTGTTAGGGAAAGTATATAAGGACAAAAAGCTTGTCAAGAAACTGTTGAGATGCCTTCCAGCAAAATTTGGACCGCATAAGGCAGTACTGAAGATTACCATGAATACAGATGACATGAAATTCTCGCAATTGATAGGGATGTTGAAGGCTGAAGAGATGGAGAGCGCTATAGAGCCGTCTAAGCTGGGAAAAGGAATAACATTCAATATTGAACAAGATACAGATCGGATGAGAAAACTTGAAGACAACCTTAATCAGAAGCTGGAGGAAAGTATGGGCTTGATGACAAGAAGCTTTAAGAAGGCACTTAAGCGCATTGAGAAGGGACAACCAAAGTCTCACAGTCACGAACAGGGAACATCTCAAAATCGCTTCAGCAATAAACCACAGAGGATGGAAGGTGGAAAGTTAAGCAGACGACAGGATGTGCAATGCCATGAGTGTGAAGGATATGGGCATTTTAAGGCTGAGTGCCCTCTCACCAAACGCAAGGAACTGAAGTGCTATGAGTGTAAAGGAGTTGGCCACATTAAATCAGAGTGCCCAAACCTTCAGGAGCGGAGTGATAAGTCATTACTAAGTTTCAGTGAGACCGAGTCAGACGATAATGAAGAAGATGATGAGATGCTAAACTTTGTGGCATTCACGAGTGAAGCAACCAAGGAATCCGACCAAGAGACTGACTCAGATGATGATGGTGAAGTTTATACAAAGGCTGAATATCAACGTCTCTATGATAATTGGGTGGCGTTAAGCAATACCAACTTGCGACTCCTCAAAGATAAGGCCATGCTGGAAGCGAAGATTAATATCATGGAAATGGAGTCGAGTAATAAAAGGAGCGGCAAACCTGAATGCGATACTGATGAAGGAAAAACAGTTAGGTCAAGCGAAGAACTATCTGATGCGAAGAGGATCCAAACGCTAGAAGCAGAAATGATCAAATTGAAAGATCTTCTGATTCAAACAAGGGAACGCAATCAGACGCTGGAACACAGCTTGACAGAGAACTACAAAAAGATTAGGATGTTGAATCAAGGTTCAAAGGACCTGGATAGACTTCTGGAGATGGGAACACCCACTGGACGTACATGGGGCCTTGGCTACAGAGGATACACAGAGAGCGGCTGTGTCACAGAAAGTCCTGACTACACGAATCTCAAGAACTTCGTTCAGAGCGAGAAAGTGAAAGTCGTAGAAGTGCAAAATGGAGACTCTGATCACAAGGAACCTACAGTTAGTGGCAGAGATGAAATCCAAAGGGCTAGAGATCCAAAATTTAAGGGGTGCTACTTCTGCGGGAAGAGTGGGCATATTAGACACAATTGCTACAGAATGATCAATCGCATAAGGCAGGCTTGGAAGTCAGGTAAGTTCTTTCTTGAACCTAGTCAATTTAAGAAAGTGTGGACTGACAAGAATTACTTGCACTGGTCTAGTTTGTCTGAGTTGAACAGGGAAAAACAGTGCAGTGCTTTAGAACAGACTCCCTCCTCAAACAGAACAGAGGAGGAAGGAATGTGTGGTAAAGTGGCTTACATCTCAGGAACTGAAAAGGAGTCGACACCATGGTATTTCGATAGTGGTTGCTCACGGCATATGACTAGTAATCAGGAGATTCTGAGATCATACACAGAAGTCAAGGCTGGGAAAGTAACTTTCGAAGATGGTGCAAAAGGAAAAATATTAGGAGTTGGAATGATTGACAATGACCTGCAACCCTCACTGATGAATGTCTATTATGTAGAAGGACTCAAGGCGAATCTTATCAGTGTGAGCCAACTGTGTGACGAAGGGCTAAAAGTATTCTTCACTAAGGATGAGTGCCAAGCGATGGATACTCAAGGGAATCTGGTACTACATGGGTCTAGATCGAGTAATAATTGCTACATGTGGAATGCGACTGATAAGTGCCTTTCAATGGTTGAGCCTCAGTTGGAACTTTGGCATAGACGACTCGGACACATGAACATACATGGGCTTCAACGTATTGTGCAAGCAGTAGTGGTTCATGGAGTTCCCAAGCTTGAAAAGGAAATCGGGAACATATGCAAAAGGTGTTGCAAGGGAAAGCAAATAAAAGTACAACACAAACAGGTACTTGAAATCGGTTCTAAGTGAGTTTTGGAATTGATACACATGGATTTAATGGGCCCAATACAGACAGAAAGCATAGCCGGTAAGAGGTACATTCTGGTCATGGTAGATGATTTCTCACGATTTACTTGGATGAATTTCTTGAGGGAGAAATCTGAAGCATTTGAGAAGTTCAAGATCTTCACAGTACAAATGCTCAATGATGAAAGGAACATTGGTCAAATAAGAAGCGATCATTGTGGAGAATTTCAGAACGCGATGTTTGAGATTTTCGGTCACAAGTATGGAATTAGACATCAATTCTCAGCACCAAGGACTCCACAACAAAATGGAGTAGTAGATAGAAAGAACAGAACCCTACAGGAGATGGCAAGAGCGATGATGCATGCAAACAACGTGGCTGCATGGTTTTGGGCTGAGGCATAAGCACAGCGTCCTATATCATCAACAGGGTTTATGTTAAGCTAGGTACTAAGACTACAGGTACTAAGGCTACACCATATGAAATTTGGAAAGGGAAGACTCCAAACTTGAGCTACTTTCATGTTTTTGGGTGTGTATGTTACATACTTGATGAAAGAAATCACCTTGGGAAATTTGACTCTAGAAATGAAGAGGGGCTGTTTATGGGTTACTCGAATCATTCCATGGCTTATCGAGTCTACAACAAAAATCTCAAGATGATTGTTGAATCAGTAAATGTAGTGTTTGATGATCGAAGCATATTGACAGCTGAGAGAGTTACACAGAAAGAAGGTGTGCAAGCCGACCAGAAGAGAGCAGATGTAACACTACCGAAGGAAAAGGAAGTTAAAGATGAGGTCATAGAAGTGAGAACACTGACAGACAGTCAGCTGCAGGTGCACCGTAACCACTCAATAGATGATATAATTGGAGATATTCATGGTGATAGAAGAACCAGGAAAGTTCAGATTGATTTTAAGAATATGCTTAAACTGGCCTCATTTGTGTCACTTATAGAATCGAAGGATGTGAGTGCAGCATTGAGGGATGAATCATGGGTGAGAGCAATGCATGAAGAACTGGAGCAGTTTACCAGACACGATGTATGGGATTTGGTACCTAGACCAAGCGATGTCAATATTGTTGGAACAAAGTGGGTCTTTAAAAATAAGATTGATGAAGATGGGAACATTGTTAGAAACAAGACACGATTGGTTGCTCAAGGCTATAGCCAGATAGAAGAAGTGGATTTTGACGAGACCTTCGCACCAGTGGCACGTCTGGAATCGATACGTCTATTGTTTGGCATAGCATGCAAGATGGACATCAAGCTATTCAAGATGGATGTAAAAGGTGCGTTTCTGAATGGATTACTCCAGGAGGAAGTGTATGTGATACAACTTAAAGGTTTTGAAGATCCTAAGTTTCCCTCACATGTCTACAAACTCAAGCGAGCTCTATATGGACTTAAGCAAGCACCAAGGACATGGTATGAGCACTTAACTCAATTCTTGTTAAGGTCTAACTTCAGAAGAGGCAACGTAGATAAGACCTTGTTCATTCAAAAAGAAAAAGGATATATGTTTATAGTTCAAATCTACGTTGATGATATCATATTTAGAGGAACAAGCAAAGCACTTGTAGACCGATTTGTGCTGAATATGACGCAAGAATTTGAGATGAGTATGGTGGGAGAGCTTAACTACCTTCTTGGACTACAAGTAAAGCAAACATCAGAAGGGATTTTTGTGTCACAAAGCACTTATGCGTGAAATCTTGTGTCTCGATTTGATATGCAGACAAGTAAAGCTGCTATAACGCCTATGAACACTACCATCAAGCTGTCCAGGGATGAGGAAGGACCGCTGGTTTACAAAAAACTATATCGAGCAATGATAGGGAGTCTACTCTACTTGACAGCGAGCAGGCCGGATCTGTGCTGTAGTGTGGGAGTGTGTGCAAGATACCAAGCCAATCCACGCGCACCACATCTGTTGGCTGTCAAACGCATACTGAAATATGTGAAAGGGACAGCAAACCTAGGTATGTGTTACACAAAAGAGACGAATACTAACTTAGCTGGTTTTTGTGATGCAGATTGGACAAGTAGTGCTGATGATCGAAAAAGTACCTCAGGTGGATGTTTCTTTCTTGGAAATAATATGATCTCTTGGCATAACAAGAAGCAGAACTGTGTGACGTTGTCTACCGCAAAAGCAGAGTATATTGCCCTGGGTAGATGTTGTACTCAACTACTATGGATGAAACATATGCTCGCTGACTATGGTATGAATACTGCACATGTGCTTATACACTGTGATAGTATGAGTGCGATAAACATATCTAAGAACCCGGTATAACACTCTAGGACTAAGCATATAGATGTAAGGCATCACTTTGTCAGAGAACTGGTGAAAGATAAGACTGCTGAGATTATTCATGTTACATCTGAGAAACAACTTGTTGATATCTTTACTAAGGCATTAGATGCAAACACATTTATCTCATTAAGAAAGGCACTCGGAATGTGTGAGCTATGACTACCTGTGCAATAGTGGGGAAGGAAGTTTCAAATGTGTGTATGTATGTCACAATAATGAGAGAGTGTATTTCCAGTTGTATGACAGGTAGATTGTGACAATTATGAGTCTCTAGGTACAAATGAACACTCGGGGAAGGGAGTAGATAGTGATGTGCCATGCATACTCGACAAACAAAATATAAGGATGAAAAGTTGATAAAAAAAATAATAAAAAAAGGGGAGAGGTGATGGCACATACAAAGGCCTGAGATGATAGGATACTCAACTTGGCGTAAGATGCTACCACATTTTACTCTAGGCTTGATCACTGTCCGGATTGGGCAGAAGGTAGTACTTAATCGAGAAAAAGTATTTTCGGGTCAGGTTGCTACCACAATCTGGACTGAAATAGATCCAATTCGAGGTTAAGTCCCTTCTAAGGAAACAAAAAAAAACAAAAAAAGAAAAGGAAGGAAAAGATAAGACTATTCCCATAAAAGTGGAGGAAAGGTAACTTCCCTATGTGTTTAAGATTAATGAGATGATTAGTTGGTACAGTATTCTGGTATACTATTTGGATTGACCTCCTCAACGTGACGGCATCATCTATGTGACTATAATTCCCATTTGTGCATAGTGCAGTTCGAAATCATACGTTTCTGTGGGTTTGGTTAAGTAATTTGTGTTCTCTTTTAATTTTATTTTTAAATTTTTAGTGTGATATGCAGTTTCTGACAGCCTATACCTCTTCATCGGTTCCTTGAGTCAAATTGCCTGTGCTTTGAGTGTTTGAAAGTTTCTTTTGCTATTGGAACACTAGTACATTTCTAGGTGTGCAACAGTTAAATGCGTTCTGTTATTTATGACACTAAGTGTTTTATTTTTATATGTTGAACGCGGGATGAGCATTAACACCTTGGGCGTACCTCGAACAAGACCTCAATGATCAAAGGCGAGTGCAATTCCTGTTTATGTTACTCCAAGGGAAACCTTTTGACTTCGGGAAGATCGTCTACGACCAAATTCTGAAAATTGGTCACACCCGGACAGAACCACGCGGCTCATTTTTCCCAACTTGATCCATAACCTCCTTATGTACCAATGACATGTCCCCGGTCATCGAGGTGATACTTCTTCTCGGCCTCCACTTCTAATAGTAATTGATCCGAAACAGGGCAGAAGTGTGAAGAAAGAGGACGGTGGCCCATCTACACCACGACTTTTAGATGACTTGAGAGAGCTTGGTCGATTGGTTAAGGTCATGCAACTGAGGGTTATTGGTATTTTTTCTCTATTTTGCTGCTGTGCACTAATGTGTTTCTCTTATGTGTGTTTTTGTCTAATTGTGATCTCAAAAAGGGGGAGAATACACGGCTGGAGGTAAACGCCAAGATGGTGAGGATACGTCTGAAGGAGGACACGAGTCCGAAGAGGAAAGTGGCTAATGTGTTCCTATGTAGGATCCAGTAGATAGGGGGAGCCATTGTGTCTGTTATCAGTGTGTACGAGACAATGCGATTTCTTTTGGTTTAAGACTACTTGTGTGATGCATGTTCTGTGTGTGTGTGAAGGTTGTTAATGATGATGCAAATTTCTGAAGATCTCACATTTAGAAAAAAAGGGGGAGATTGTTAGCACAAGGATTGTGGCTAAACAGATGGAGCGGTGTGCGACACGTAAGTCTGGACGCGGGAAGTTTGAAAGCGCTGACGTGGCGCGATCTCATTGGAAAGGAGATATCAAATTGTGTAAGGAAGAAAGGATATTCAAAGAAGGCAAGTTTGTGGTGAGGAATATTGCTGAATATTCTTTTAGGAAAGAAGAAACCCTAGTGCAAGTGACATATAAAAAGGAGATGTCGACTGGCAGCTAGGGTTGTCGCTCTAGAAAAGAAAGAGAGACTCTGTGTGCAAGGTGTTGCACACGTTCTCTGGTGAGTGAACAAAGAGTGTACACAACTGTTGTTGTGGGTGAGTTTTGAGTAGATTAGGAATTGGTCAGTGGCATGCTAAGTGTTAGTAGTGCGTAAATCTGATTAAACACTATTGTAGAATTGTGTTTAAGTGATTCCTAAAGGGAGGCTCTGTGTGCAAAGTGTTGCACATGTTCTCTGGTGAGTGAACAAAGAATGTACACAACTGTTGTTGTGGGTGAGTTTTGGGTAGATTAGGAATTGGTCAGTGACATGCTAAGTGTTAGTAGTGCGTAAATCTGATTAAACACTATTGTAGAATTGTGTTTAAGTGATTTCTAATAGAATTTGTGTGTGTTATACAAAGTTCTTGATATTCTCTATACTCTGTTTTCAAAACTCACATGTCTCTATTTCACTGAAACATAACTTTATAATGCAAGAGTAGATAATTAAACACAGACATTAGTTATAACAATTTTTTATACTTTCTTCGCAAAATTAAAACATGGAGGTAGAAAATATCTTATACGAACTATGGAAAGTTATCAGCAACTAAACAGTGTATAGTGTATACTTACGCCTAACTACTCCTACGTCTCCCATAGTCGGGTCCATCAAGAGGAGATTTAGAGCTAAACAGTCTATAGTTTAAAGCTTGGGCTAGCTTTCTCTCCATCTCTTGCTTTCATCCGGTATATATAATAGAGATTTAGAATTTTGATTTGCAAAGTTCACAGTAGCTATGGAGAGGAGAAACCGTCCATGGATTTGGTAGAGGATATACTCTCTAGGTTCCAGCTAAATCCTTGGCACGATTATGATCAAAACAATGTAACGCTTTATTGAAATCAGTGAGCTTTGCTAAGATCCTCTTTGCTTTATCATGTTGATGGATTTTAAAATTTGTTAGTAAAGATAAGTTTCCATAGAGTCCAGATGAAGGTTGCTCCATATATCTCAATTCTACTTCAAAGATCCTAAAGAGTTTTACATTAGCTCGTCCTATAAAAAATGCACCATTATGTCATTTATCTTCAAATAGACCTTTATCATGATTTACAAATGCAAAACGAATACACCAACTATTTACCATAAAACTAAACAAAATTTCAAATAATACACCAATTAACCTTTTTCTATCAGAAATTGCACCATTTAGTTCTGCTCTCATAAATTAACAAAGCCACTTTAGTGCAGAAGATTCTTCATGGGATCATCCTCATGCATTCTTTTCATTCGATACGCTTCAATCTCTTCATCTCTTCAGGCGTAACCTAAACAGAAATTTCATAAACTCAATTAATCAAAAACATATAATTTACCTCTACATGTATGTATAAATACCTGATCGTTCCATTGCACATTGTATTTGCGTTTTCTTTCGTCTTTCTCTCATCCTCCTGCTCAAAACCAATGACATGAATGAGTATACTGCAAGACCTAAAAGAAATAAATTTGTTACAGTATTCATACCTTCTTAAGAGCTTCCGCAAGTTTTTTCCGGTCAAGAACCAAATCTTCCGATAACTCACTTCCCCAAGTCGCAAACCTTTTCCCTTCTACAAATAATACCCATATATAAGCGCTCTGTAAAGGAGAAAAAAAGTTCAACTAAATAACAAGAAAGTAATAATGGAAGAAGCTTTTAACCATGAGACGTTGCAGACTGTTTTTCGATATTGGTTTTCATTAGATTTGTAGCTTCCTCAGCCGCCTCAATTCCTGCCATTCCGGTGCAATAGCTCTTCTTAATTGTTTGCTGGCAACATTTATATCCCCACTGATGATCCTTCCACCATGACCCCCATACACTTGTGTGGTTATTTATGTAAAAATCCTCCTCATATTTGCTTTTAGGCAGCGACGATTCCTGTGTAAAAGAACAATAAAGAAAACATGTATGACTTATGAAGTTTACAGTATGCGGAATGATTAAAACTGCGACAGAGTGTGGAGGTTTATAAAGTACCATTCCTTTGGTAACTCTTCCACAGCGGTCATATTCGACTTCTCTCTCGCTTTGCCCCATTAAGAGCTCTCTTGGGATTTCCTCCTCAGATGCAGCATTTCCATATTTCTCCATGATGGTTTCTTTCATCTGTTTCTTCAGTTTTTCTTTTACTGCTTTATAATTCTTGAAAAGCAGCTCCGCTTGAGAAGGAGCTGCTTGCATGTTGATCTCCTCTCGGCCTTTCTCAAATGATTCCCATGCGTGAATATTGAGCTTCTTGAATTCGAGGGCTTGTCCGGTCATTCTATATTGATTATCTCCCTGACAGAAGTTTAGATTATTAGTCAATGAAACTGCAGCTGGAAATTACAAAATCCTCGGGCACTTACCCCGTAGAATTTCTCGTTTGGATCAGCATTGGGAAGAGGATCTTCACGCATAGACCGAGTTTTGGGATCATAGTAAGCAGAATTGACATCAAGATTCAGAAGATATTTTGCAGTGTCTTCACGTATACGCAAGTTCCTGAGGAGAGAACATATCAATCAATCATTGCGAATAACAAGCAAGAATCAAACTCACATTATACATGTTAACCAACCTAACAGTTCCTGTGCTGCCACCACCAGTAGTTCGAACACGTTTTTCTACCTTAGCAAAATCCATTTGCTTGCTCTCATCAACTTTGGCTTCATCAAGTTTGAGAGCATCATCATCATCACTAGACTCTTCCTCCACAAGCTGCTTCTTACTTTTCTCTTCAAGCTTTTTCATTTGCTGCTCTTTTAAGAAGTTCCTTCTTGCTTCATCCCTAGCCTCGTACCTCTCAATAACTCGAGCATATTGAGCCGTATCAAAACCATTCCATCTATCCCTTTTCCCATCATAATCAAGTTCGAAGGTCTCAATCTTTTCATCAGGAGCTATATTCTTATTTGTCCACTTTGCTCCTATCTTTCTTGGCCTCTCTGTGCACAACTTTGTGTTATGCGTCATAGCCCCACAACTGTAAAAAAAAATATCAATGATGGGACTCAAAACCCGAGAGAAAAGCAAATCCACAAAGTGGGAGAAACAAAGAGTTTTTTTTCTGGTTGGCTTACTTACTTTTCACATGCTCCTTTCCTATACCTATCTGCCTGGAACGTTTTCGCACCTCTATCGTACCACGACTTTGTATAGTTTGGATCAGATTTCCATTTCCTTTGATGTTTCAAGCTCTGAGAAAAGAAAACACACAATCCGTGAGCATTCATTCAACAACATTTACAAGAAAGAATTGGTGTAAAAACACACTTAGGAACATGAAAATTACAGGTTTCTCAGCATTGAGGTACCATGGAGCAGATGACATGTATTGAGGAATGTGAGGGTTAATCTCTTTTCCTTCCTCATCAATCTCTGCTGGAGCAAGCCCGGCTTTACGTGCTTCCTCTAACTCCTGCTGCTTCCGATGCTCTTCTCTAGACTTAAACCCAACTGCAATCACACACAATGACAATAAAATACATTTTTTGTTCACATATCCATTTATGTACCAAAACTCATTCAATCCATAGACAATACAGTCAACTACTTCAAAACAGAGCAAGAAGAGATATTACATTGCAGTAAGAAGCAAAATTGACTAATCAAATATCCATTTCTTTAAACACAACTGCAATCACATACATGCCAAGAATATGTACCTAAAGCATTCAATCTAGCAGAATTCAGTCAAATTCTTCAAATCAAAAATCCACGGAGAGACATCACATTTTAGCAAAAAACCAAAAGGGATGGAAGTTTTCGAAAATCAAAACCCCTGCTTAACAAATTAGCAATTAACTCGAAATTAAAAGGCATATGCAGTTTCTTGCTTCATCACTTCGTTCAAACCCATGAAAAAAAAAATCCAAAATTCGTAAGTTTCGAAAAAGATGAGAAAGTGATACCAACCTGATGCAGTAGCCATGTTGAGGTTGAAGAACTTTTTTGTTGGAATTCGAAACCCCAAGTCCCAGAAAAGGGTGCCAAATTGATCAAGAGACTGCTTAATTTCACGAATTCGGAAGTGGTGAACGATGAATGATGAACGATGACAAATGTTTGGTTTTATTTGGTAGAGAATTAGATGTTTCCAGATACTTCTTTGTTCCTGAAAACGTAACGGTGAATACACACGGCGTTAATGATTCCGTTAGTTCGGATTAAATAAGACGACGGTTCTGGAGAGAAGTGGAATAGTTGAAAATCTGAACCCAAACAAAGTAGGGCAATTGTCTCATCATTGTTGAATTGGATCATCACAGTCTTTGCACCAGGATCTATAGATATGATGTTAAAATAGGTATTACCCACTCCAATCCATGTAGGGATCGATATATAACATGTTAAAATGGATATATCCACATCATTTATATATATTCCATATAAAATACAACCTATTTAAATCATATATAGTATAACAGTTATCCATTTAAACTTATTTATAATTATACTAATTTATTTAAATTTATTTAAATTTATTTAAACCTATTTAACCTATTTAATTCATTTTGTATTGTATTTTTTATTTATAGATATCATTTTTTTTTTTAACATCTTAAAAAAAGTATAGCGGTTTTCTCAAAACCGTTTTTTCTCTCAAGACTCCTCTTTCTCAGCGATCGTTAACGTCCTTTCTGGCTTCGTCCCCGTCGACAGTTACCCTGTCTTCCGTCGACGTAGCGTTTTTCTCTTCGCCGGGAAAAGTTCCTGTCGTCATTCTTTGACGGTTTTTTTCTTTAATTACCCAGAGTTTTTCCTTCTACCCTATAAATACTTCTTCTTATTCACACATTCTTCCCAAAATTTCCTACATCCTTTCACAGAAATCATGTCAGATTATCTTACCAAACAAATGCAAAACATTACATTAGGAATAGATGAAGCTACTGTTGAATTACCAGCAGATTTATGTACCGAAGCCACCCATGAAACCCGATACTCATTAATCGGAACTCCAACCAATAGCCGTAAGCAGAATCTCCGCGCTCTCATGACGACGCTTCCCCGGCTATGGAGTGTTGGAGAGACGATTGTATCACGAATTATCGACGGAAATAGAGTCCAATTTCTATTTCAATCTGAAGAAGGTTTGCTTTCGGTGCTCCGGCGAAGCCCATGGTCATTCAATGAGTGGATGGTTGTGCTACAGAAATGGACGCCGGATTTTTCAAAATTGGATTTCAATCAAATCCCGTTTTGGGTGCAGATCCATGGAATCCCAGTACAATTTCTTACTTACCGAATGGTGATTCATATCGGAGGTATTCTCGGCGAGGTGCTTGAATCGGACTTCAATGCCGAGGGGGCTCATCGTGTTGCCTTCGTCCGGGTGAGGATCCTCCTGTGCTTACGAAATCCTCTGATTTTTCAGAGAAAATTTCGATTTGGTGACGTTGAAGTTCCACTTCGATTCCGTTATGAACGTCTCCGGAATTTTTGCACAAAATGTGGTCTTCTCGACCATGAATCATCGGAATGTGTCTCCCGCCTAGGTCCTCCTTCACCGGCGAATCCGAAAACCTTTCCCGACAATGATGATGATGATGATTCAGACGACGGAAATAAATTGCCTCTGGGTTTTGCCGTACCGATGGAAAAACGATGTCTTCCGCCGGAAATCACACACACGGATGATGGAGGTCATGAGGCGAAACGCAGGAAATCAAATCATTTTGATTCCGGCCAACCATCGCATAACTCCGATTCACCGGATACAGGTCAGTCGAAATTTAGTTTCTTAGGATTGCCTAGATTCGGTTTAGGTAATCGGTTTTTAGTTTCTGGGTTGAGATTGATTCTAACCACGTCACTTGTAAACCGCTTAACCAAAACATATATTCATCATATGATTCGGTTAAGTTCTATTGGTTCTATTTTAGTTTGGTTAAGTGGTTTTCCGGTCTGGTTAGAGTTAAATCTCAAATTAAAAAAAAAAATAATACTTATATTAAACCATTCTGAACTTCATGGTGGTGCAAATATGAGTCATTTAGGTGATGGTGGGGTGGGCCATAATCCACCGGGTTCTGGATGAATATTGCATTTTGGAACTGCCGGGGTTTGGGAGGGTCTCTGGTAGTTCGACGCCTGAAGGGAATTATGAAGAAATATTTCCCGGACATACTCTTCCTCGTGGAAACCAAGAACAAGAATAACGTGGTTCATGATATTGCTGCTGAATTGAAATATTCACAAGTATTTTGCGTACCACCAAATGGAACTGGTGGTGGTTTAGCTTTATTGTGTAAACCAAACGTTGATATTACGGTTGTAAGCTCTGACGCAAGACTGATAGATTGTAAAATCAATAATAAGGATTATGATTTTTATTTATCTTGCGTCTATGGACACCCGATTCGAAAATATCGCTCTAATCTTTGGGAAAGATTACAACGTCTAGCTATTGTTCGAAACGGGCCTTGGATTATGTGTGGAGATTTTAACGAAATATTATACGCACATGAGAAAATCGGGGGAAAAAAAAGAGAACCTTGGAGTCTAGTTGATTTTCAACAAATGGTCTCGATATGCAAAATGTCGGATCTGCCATATAGTGGAAATCACATGACTTGGCTCGGAAAAAGAAAAAACGAGATAGTTCAATGTTGGTTAGATCGCGCGTTGGCAAATGACGAATGGAAAGCCATTTACCCAGCTTCAAAAGTGGATTATTTAGAAATGATTGAATCTGATCACAGACCTGGTATCATAAGCATTCGACGACACTCAGAAATCGGAACAAAGTTGTTCCGATATGACCCACGATGGTCGGATCAAGAAGAATTTAAAGATATTGTTAATACTGGTTGGAGTAATCACTGTCATTCCTCAACCTCAGAATTCTTATCTAGAATAGCTAGTTGCCGGAAAATGATATCCCGATGGAAAAGGAATAAGTATGCAAATTCTAGTTTGCGAATCAAGGCTATTACATCTACTATTGATTCTGCAAAGACGAATCCACAATATACGGCGGAATATATTTCCTCTCTGAAACTGGATCTGCAAAAAGCTTATGAGGATGAGGAAAAATATTGGAAATTAAAAAGCAGAAATCAGTGGTTAAAAGAAGGGGATCGAAATACGAAATTTTTTCATGCTGTAACCAAGAATCGCCGTTCACGAAATAATATTTCGACAATTAAGAATGTTAATGGTGTTGATGTTTTTGGGAATGATGCAATTGCTGATCTTGCTCAACATTATTTTCAAATGCTTTTCAGTCCAACTGATCAAGGAAATATGGAACCAGTGTTAGCTCATGTGCACCGAGTAGTATCAGATTCTACAAATGATGAGTTGGTTAAACCAGTCTCGCAGAAAGAAGTTTTTGACGCTTTAGCAACCATTGGCGCAAATAAGGCTCCTGGACCAGATGGTTTTTCAGCTGCTTTTTTCAGAAACATTGGGATATCGTGGGATCAACAGTTTTTGCAGAGATAGAACGTTTTTTCCGTACTGGACAAATGCTAACGGAATTAAACCATACAAATATCTGCCTTATTCCAAAGATGAAGACTCCCATATCTATGAAAGATTTTCGTCCAATCTCACTTTGCAATGTGATATATAAAATTATTTCAAAAATCCTGGTACTCCGGTTGAAAAAGGTTCTCGACACTATGGTTTCACAAAATCAAGCAGCTTTCATCCCAGGAAGATTTATCACAGATAATGTTCTAATTGCCCATGAAGCGCTACACTCCTTACGTACTCAAAAGTCAAACACTGAGTCTTTTATGGTAGTCAAAACAGATATTAGCAAGGCATATGACCGTATTGAGTGGACGTTTCTTGAATCTGTGCTCTCAAGGAAAGGATTCTCTCCAATTTGGATAAATTGGATTATGCAGTGTGTCTCAACTGTCTCTTTCTCAGTTTTGATTAATGGTAGCCCTTACGGCTCATTTAAACCAGGGCGAGGTTTAAGACAAGGAGATCCATTATCTCCTTATTTCTTCATATTATGTGCGGATGTATTGAGTTCAATGGTTAACAATGCTGAATCTACAAATCAAATTCAGACATTGCGGATTGGCAGACATGGACCGTGTATATCACACCTCCTATTTGCGGATGATTCCCTTTTCTTCATTCGTGCGGACAGGAAAAATATTCAGAGTCTACAGAACATTTTTCAAGAGTATGGAAGGGCTTCTGGATAAATCATTAATATGGAGAAATCGTCAATTATATTTGGGAATAAAGTTTATGAGCATACACGCAGAAACATTCAACATATGCTAGGAATCTATAATATTGGCGGGGATGGAAAATATCTTGGACTACCGGAACAGTTTAAGAGAAATAGAAGTCAGATGTTCAGATCTATTCTTCAAAATATTCGATCAAAAATCTCTGGTTGGCAGACAAAATTTTTATCACCAGCGGGAAAGGAAACTTTAATCAAAGCAGTTGGTTTTGCGATGCCAGTATACTCTATGAATGTCTTTAAGCTACCGAAAGGAATATGTCAACAGATGGATAAAGAATTATCTATGTTTTGGTGGGGAATGACTAATGATAAACGGAAAATATCATGGATATCCTGGAAGAAAATGGCTATACCTAAACTGTTAGGTGGACTTGGATTCCGGAAATTTGAGAGTTTTAATCAGGCTCTTTTAGCCAATCAGTGCTGGAAATTGATGAATCGACCGGATTGTCTACTATCAAGAATTCTAAAAAACAGGTACTATAGAAATGGCGACTTATTATCTACAACACCAGGTTCTCGTCCATCTTTTGGTTGGCAGTCAATTCTGTATGGACGATCTTTATTGAAATCAAGATTACAACGGATAATTGGCAATGGCTCAAATACTCTTATTGGGGATTCAAATTGGTTACCTATTTTACCAGCTCGGGCACCAAAGTTGTTACCGTACACGAACCCTACACTACATGTTGACATTCTTATTAATAAGGAAAGAGGTCAATGGAATGAATCTACTATTTCTGAATTGATTGAACAAGAAGATCATCATCTCATTTACAAGATTTATCTTCCATCGGGTTCTTCTACTGATTCTTGGTTTTGGAAGCATACGAACAACGGACTCTACTCTGTTAAGTCTGGTTATCGGAATGCAATATCCCTTGAGGCTTCTAATGTGATTGTGAGATCACCACCATTGGGTAGTTATCCAGACCTGGCAAAACATATTTGGAATTTGGATTTACCACCTAAGTTACACCATTTTTTATGGCTTTCTGGCGCTTTATCCTTAAAAGCAAATTTACATCATCGGAAAATAGTTGAGGAAAATCAATGTACCCGATGTTGTGATTCAATAGAGACGGAGCTCCATGCATTTTTCCTCTGTAATTTTTCTCAGATGATTTGGAGAAAGTTGGGAATATTGACCACGACTATTTGTGATCCACGTACCAATCTACAAGACAACATCCGATTTCTAATTGCAAGCTATCATCATTACGGTTTTTCTTCTGCACACAAATTTATCCCTTTTTTCCTACTTTGGCGCATATGGAAATCAAGAAATAATCTTATATTTAATAATAAGGTTATATCTTTGGATATGATACTTCAAGGAAGTATTGATGATTCAATGGAATGGATGACACATCTCAGTAGGAAGGATAAAATGACGAATCAGTCGCACACGCTATCTACAAAATGGAAAGCACCACCCGAAGATTGGGTCAAATGTAACTATGATGTGGCTCATCGTATTGGGAACATTTCATCAGGTATGGGATGGATCATCCGCAATAACAATGGAATTTTATTACGTGCTGGTAGAGGGAAATTTCAAGGCCGGCATTCAGTAATTGAAGCAGAATTTACTGCACTCATATGGGCCATTCAATCTTCATGGTCTCTGAGTTATCGCAAAATAATTTTTGAGGGAGACAACCTTATGTTAAATAATCTTATCAATCACAAGGAACATCATCTTCAACTGCAACATTATACCCAAACGATTTCAAGTTGGACTTCTCAATTCGAAGACATATTCTTTAATCATCAACCACGATCATGTAATAAGGTTGCGGATATTTTAGCTTCCACATCTATAAGTTCACCTGATTTTTGGAATATCTACCATGTTTGTCCGTCATTTTTACAACAATATGTAAACTCTGATTGTGGATTTCAATAAAAAGTATATTGAAGGAAAAAAAAAAGATATCATATTTTTAATAAAACAATATTATAATTTTTATTTGAAAAAATAGGTAATAAATTTATTTATTTGCTAAAAATACATTAACATAGTAAAAAAATATTGAATTTTTGTAATATGTTTCATATAAAATTTGAGTTTTCTAACATTTTTAAATGTTAGAATGGGTAAATTTACCTCATTTATAATTCATCTCGTTTAAATTTTTTTTTGTCAAGAAAGTATTCAAGATTTTTTTTCAAAAATTAATCATTTTTCATCCAAAACATGATTTTCATATTTTCCGTCAAAAACGTAATTCAACATTTTTCGCCAAAAACGTGATTCAAAATTTTTTCGTCAAAAACATAATTCCATATTTTTCCACGAAAAAATTTAATTCAGCATTTTTTTCGCTAAAACGTGATTTCATATTTTTTTACTAAAAACGTGATTTTTCATTTTTCCATCTAATTTTGCATTTTCATGCCAAAAATGTAATTTTGTATTTTCTTGTCAAAAACATAATTTCACATTTTCACGTTAAAAATATAATTTTATATTTTTTACTAAAATGTGATTTTTATTTTTTATTTTCGACAAAAAAATTATTGATTACTTATTATAAAATATTTTTTTGAATCATTGTTGATTAAACAAAAATAAAATATAAATGAATTTAATAAAATACCCATTTTTAAAAATAAAAATTCTTTTAATAAATAAGTTTTAAATGAATATTTATTTAAATCCATTAGTATTCATTATAATAAATAGGTATAAATGAATTTTAAATTTTATAAGTACCTATTAAAAATCTATTAATTATAACCTCATTTTAACATCCTATATATATATATATTGGAAGAGTTTTGAATGAAGCACAACATGAAAAGATATATAATGTTATTTTGGAAGAGAATATAAGAACGTTCAGTAAAAACATTCAATTATTCTCATATTATTACCTTGATAATATATATTATTCTCATGTTTTGTTTTTGACTGCCACGATTACTTGATTATGGTGCTCTTCGTTTGGTCGCCGCATGCAGCTGCAGCTGCGGTCAATCTTGCGGTTGTGGTTGCGGCTGCGGTCAATCCTCCGGTTGCGACTACGGTAGATGTTGTTCGTTTGTCTGTCGTCGGCGGTTGCGGTTGATCACAGATTTTTAGTCGTACCGCTGTTTTAATCAGCGATCAAAAAAATTGCGACGCAAGACGCAACTTCTAACCGCTGCATCTGCCGCAGGTACCTGCGGCAGCTAAACGAACAAAAAATCTGCCGCAGCCGCAGCCGCAGGTTCCTATGTCTTTTAGCTTTTAAAAAATGTAGGAAAATACCTATTAAAAATTAATTTATTAATGATAATTTTTTAAAGATTAATTTTTTAAGGGTTGATGTGCAAACCCTTTCGAAAATAGGTGACGTGTTAAATTACTGTGTTTTTACTTGTTATTCCAATAAAAAAAATTAAATAAAACGTCAACTTCCCTTGATACAAAAAAGCTGAGGTGTCATTTTATGGAGAATTATTTAAGTTTTATAGTAACTGATAATGAAATCTTTTATAAATTTTCTACCAAAAGATTACTATAAAAAAATTGATTTTCTCAATATAAAAACAATATATATAAGATTATTTCAAATATACCCTCTTTATGTTTCTTAAGTTTTTTTAAAAAAATACACTTCTTGAAAACTAACGTGTATATGTAATAAGATATTTATGTCATAATTTTAATTAAAAGTATACCTTTCAATGAGTAAAACTTTAAATTTGAATAGTTTATTTACGCATTCAAATTAATAATTGCAGTTCATTAGTAAAATTATTTTAGTTTTTAACTAATAAAAAGTGTGTTTAAAAGAGGAAATGTGTATTTCAAAAGAAATAAAAGAAAAAACGTAGTTTCAAAAAATTTAATCTCTTTTAGATATTTTTCTAAATTTCTTCTATATAGTATTTGAGATGATGGAACATAATTACCTTCCTAAACTTTTGAGAAAGATATTGGAGAAAATAAACGTATTTAACTGTAAAACGTTAATGTTATGTCTTCGTTATACACTTTAGATCTGGTAGATAAACTTTAAAGATTTGCTCAAAATATATCTCTAACAATATTGCTTATAATATAAGATATATCTATAACAATATTGATTATGATATAAAATATATTTCTAACAATATTGGTTAGGATATAACATAAATTTAAATTTATTTTAAATAAATCTATTAATATTATAAGTTATTTAATTCTAATCGATATAGGAATTGGTAAAGATGTGCTAATACTATATATATGTGTGATTGTTGAGTTATAACAAATCACAACAAAAACTTTAGTGTTTAATTTTAAGTTATTTTCTAAACACAATAAGAAAGTTATTCTTATATAAATCTAAGAGTGTTATTTTAAATCCTTGAATTGGTATAAGAGCTTAAGGTGATTAATTAATTTTGAAGTTTTCATCACGAAGATCATACGATATCAAGTCATGGGAGACATCGTCCCCAACCCGAAGGAAGTCATTCCTTCTACAATCTAATGCCCTATGCTAACGACAACAAATTATATCGTATGAGCCATGAGGATGAAAGTCTTGTTGCGAATTCATCAGGTATGGGAAACGATTGAACCTAGATCAGTTGAATCCCACAAGAATGATGTTGCAATAGGATTACTTTTTCATTCTATCCCGGAGACTCTTATCCTGCAAGTCAGCGAACAAGACTCTCCAAATGGGATATGGGAGGCGATCAAATCTCGTCACCTAGGAGCAGACCGTGTCAAGGAGGCAAGACTTTAAACCCTAATGTCTGAGTTTGAAAGAATCAAGATGAATGATACGAATACTATCGATAGCTTTGCGGAAAAGCTTTCGGAGATGGCGTCAAAATCAGCTTTTCTTGGAAAAACGATTGAGGAAACAAAACTTGTCAAGAAGTTTCTCAATAGTCTACCAAGAAACAAGTACATTCAAATCATAGCATGTCTCGAACAAGTTCTAGACCTAAACACAACCAGATTTGAAGATATAATAGACAGACTCAAAGCTTATGAAGAACGAATTCTCAATGAGGAGAATCTCGAAGAATCACGAAGACTCACAAGTCAAGCTATTATATGCAAATTCAGAACAACAAAGTGTTTCGAGATCGCGAGGAAGAGGTCGTGGAAACGGAGGCAGAGGAAACAGAGGACGTGCCAGAGGAGGAACATCTTATTCACAACAACAATCAACAAATCAAAGCGATCAAAATCAACCAAAGGTGAAAAAGGATAGATCGAAAGTAATTTGTTACCACCGTGATAAATCTGGCCACTTTGCTTATGTTTGCCCCGAGAGAACACAAAAGCTTCAACAAGCATATAAAGCAGAGACAGAAGAAGCTGATCAGTCCCTTTATATGCATGAAGTAGTGTTCTTGAATGAAGAAAACCTTATCCCAAAGAACTATGAATCAAAAGGAGGTGAAGAAAGGATTTGATATCTTGATAATGGAGCGAGTAATCACATGACAAGCAACAAGGCATATTTTTCAGAGATCAACGAAAACATAAAAGTAAAACTAAAGTTCGGAGACGACTCTTGTGTTAAAATAGAAGGAAATGATCAATCTTTTTTCAAAGTAAAACAGACGAACAGAAGCTTGTAACTGATATCTACTATATTCATGATCTCAACAGCAATATCCTTAGCTTAGGACAAGCTACAGAAGCTGGATGTGATGTTAGAATGAGACAAGATTACTTGGAACTCCATGATCCAAGTGGAAGACTCTTGGTGAAGGTCATACGGTCCCCTAATATACTTTATAAAATTAGTCTAAAAATAGGCAAACCGATATGTTTGAACATAAGTATAGAGGATGATACTTGAAGATGGCACACAAGGTTAGGACATATAAGCTTTAGAACAATGAAAGCCATGTCCCAACAACAAATGGTTCACGGTCTACCAAAGATCAGAGAAGAAAAAAGATTGTGTGAATTTTGTTTAGTCGGAAAACAGACTCGTCAACCTTTTCCAAAATCATCAATGTTTCGAGCTTCAAGACCCTTAAAACTTCTACACGCAAATTTATGTGGTCCGATCTCACCATCAACCATTGCTCATAACAAATACATATTTGTTATTATAGACGATTTTTTAAGATACATGTGGTCAATCTTGTTAAAAGAAAAAAATGAAGCATTTGGAAAATTCAAGGCGTTTAAGGAGCTAGTAGAGAAAGATTATGGAAAAAAGATCATGACTTTTAGAACCGGCAGAGGAGGTAAGTTCACATCAAGAGAATTTCACGAGTTTTGTGAAATAAAAGGAATCAAGAAACATCTCACGGCACCTTACACACCGCAACAAAATGGTGTAGTTGAAAGGAGAAAGAGAACATTGATGGAGATGACAAAAAGTATTCTCAAAGCAATGAAAGTACTAAACTTTTTATGGGGAGAAGTAGTTCGACATTCAACCTATGTAATAAATAGGGTAGCTACAAGAGCTCTTGAGAATATGACCCTTTACGAATGTCTGCGAAAAAAAAAAACCAAACCTAGATCACTTAAGGATATTTGGCTGTCTTGCACACTCGAGGATTGAAACTATAAACCTCAAGAAGTTGGATGATAGGTCAAGATCATTACTACATCTTGGGATTGAACTATGATCTAAGGCTTACAGATTGTATAATCCGACAACAAAAAAAATAGTGGTGAGCCACGATGTGTTGTTTGATGAGACGAAGTGTTGGAATTGGAATGAAACTACAGACGGAGCAAGAAGGGATCCGGGAATATTTCACATGAGATGGGGTGAGGTTATAGATGCAGGAGAAGGACCTACTGTAATCAATTATGATCAAAACCATGATCGGGGTGAAACAAAGAGCAACGAATTCAATGATCAAAGTCTCGAACAAGGACAGGATCACGACTCTAATGAAGATTCTCATAACAATGAGGGTGATGAAATGATGCACACAAACAACAAGTAGAACAGCCGCTAAGAAGGTCAACTCGCCAAGTAACAAAGCCATGCTACCTTGATGACTTTGTCCTTCAAGCTTCTATAGAATGCGAGAGACTCCTGCTCTCTATAGATGATGAGCCAAAGAATTATAAAGAAGCAAAGAACTTGTTCAAATGGAGACAAGCTTGCCAAGAAGAGATTGACTCTATCAACAAAAACAAGACATGGTTTCTGATTGAGAAACCAAGAGAGATCAAAGTCATTGGTCTCAAATGGGTTTTCAAAATCAAAAAGAATATAGATGGTACTATCAATAAGTACAAAGCGCGATTTGTAACTAAAAGATATGTACAAGAATCAGGAATAGATTTTGATGAAGTCTTTGCACCAGTTGCTCGTCTTGAAACCATATGACTATTGATAGCTTTGGTGGCATCACACGGATGGGAGATTCACCATTTAGACGTAAAAACAGCGTTTTTACATGAAGAATTAAAGGAAGACGTCTATGTTGAACAACCTGAAGGTTTTGAAGTGAAAGGTCAAGAACATAAGGTGTACAAACTTTCAAAGGCTTTGTATGGTTTGAGACAAGGTCCACGAGCTTGGAACACAAAGTTGGATCAAATCTTGAAAGGAATGAGATTCATCAAGTGTTTTAAAGAAACTTTCGTGTATCGCAAAGAAGAGGGAGGAAGTCTTCTCATTGTTGCTATATATGTTGATGACTTATTTGTGACCGGCAACATTTTCAAATTCATACGTGACTTCAAAACAGGGATGTCATCCAGGTTTGAGATGTCTGATCTAGGAAAGCTCACCTACTATCTCGGCATTGAAGTATATCAAAGAAAAGATGGAATCGAGATTAAACAAGAAGGTTATGCACAAAAGATCTTGGTTGAAGCTGGTTTGGAAACGTGTAACCCGACACAAATTCCTATGGAGTTTGGATTAAAGGTTTCAAAGGCTGAAGAAGAAGCAGAGATAGATCCTACATGTTATAGAAGAAATGTAGGGTGTCTGCGATACTTGTTACACACGCGATCGGACTTGGCATTTTTTGTTGGGATTGCAAGCAGATTTATGCAAAGCCCTCGTAAGTCGCATGGTGACATAATGAAGAACATACTTCGGTATCTTAAGGGAACAATTGCTTTCGGACTCAAGTTTGGCCGTGAAAAAACAAAGAAGATCATAGGATTTAGTGATAGTAGTCACAATGTGGATCCAGACGATGGAAGAAGCACGACTGGACACATATTCGATTTTGGAGCATCACCAATCACTTGGTGTTCGCAAAAGCAAGATACAGTTGCTCTCTCATCGTGTGAAGCAGAGTTCATGGCAACAACAGAGGCATCTAAGCAAGCAATTTGGCTTCAAGACTTATTACGTGAAATTACTGGATGGAAGACTGAAAACATTGTGATCAAGATCGACAACAAGTCTGCAATAGCTCTCACCAAGAACCCTGTATTTCATGGTAAAAGCAGACACATTCATAAATGTTACCATTTTATACGAGAGTGCATTGAGAAAGAGCTTATTGATGTGGAGAATGTACCGGGAGTTGAACAAAAGGCAGGTATCTTAACTAAATCATTGGCACAGATCAAGTTTAGTGAGATGAGAAATTTGATACAGTTCAAGATTTGTCAAGAACCAAATTAAAGCTTAAGAAGGAGAATGTTGGATAAACTTCAAAGATTTGCTCAAGATATATCTTTAACAATATTGGTTATGATATAAGATATATCTCTAGCAATATTTGTTAGGATATAATATAAGTTTAAATCTATTTTAAATAAATCTATTAAGATTAAAAGTTATATAATTCTAAGAATTGGCAAAAATGTGCTAATACTATATGTAGGTGTGATTGTTGAGTTATAACAAATCATAACAAGAGATTTAGTGTTTAGTTTTAAGTTGTTTTGTAAATAAAATAAGAGAGTTATTTTTATATAAAGTTATGAGTGTTGTTTTAAATTTTTGAAAATCTTTAGTTAACCAATGTATGATCTTTTTCATAAAAAATGTATGATCATTATGCTACTTTTCAAATAATTTATAAGTAGCAACTTTTCCTTTTCCGCCATAGTTGAACTCAACCTCATTAGACAAACCAGTATTGTTATTATACTAACTAGCTAGGATGCAATTTCCATCGTAATTTTATTTTTAAAAGCTTATAAGAAATATGCATAACTAAAATACGAAAATTGAAAATGTAATGAACCAAAAGTATAAGAAATTATATTCTTACAATAATAAGTGCAAGAGTCAAAATATAAAATATTCGAAAAAGAATTTGTATTTTTTAAAAATAGTTTATAAATTAAAAGTACTAGAGGTTTATGATAAATAAAAAATGCTACTTTCCAAAACATTTTCTACAATTTTTATTACTATTAAGTGAAACATAGAGTTTTTAGATAATATGAAACCATCCAAAATATCTTTTAAGAATGTTGAAAAAATATAGTGATAAAAGAGGCAATTTTCTACATCATTTTTAGGATCTTCATGTTCACTTTTTCTTGAATTTTTAAGGTCACACACAATTACATTAAAAGACAATATAGCTAGTAGTTAGTCATTGATTATTACTGGAACTAGCTAACCACTCAATTTTGGTGAAACAAAATGAATACAATCTCTTCAAAACACAACCTCTAATTAATAAACTAAATATAGTTATGACTTTTCTTAGCCTTAATCTGCACCATTTCACTTTACTTCTCGAAAATATTCATTACAGCTCAGCTAGTAGATCTGGTTCTCCTCCAGTTCTCGTCAATACATCAAACCCCAGAAGTCCATCTCACTGTCGAAAATCATCTCATTTTCTACGGAGCCTAACTGCTGAAACTCTTGTTGTATCACATCAAAGCCAGCGACTTCAAGATTGGTCGCGTTGTTATGTTCATTTTGGCTAAAAAGAGTCTCGTTCCAGAAGCTCTCGTCGATGTCTGCACCAAAATTCTCAAAAGAACAAATATCGTGATCGATAGTAGTACTGATGTCTCTTGATTGTATCTCCATCTTACTCTCGTCGCTATGGCCTTCGTGTCTCATGAGTGTCACCGAAGAGACCTCACTCATTGAAGGAGATGACGATAACAAGCTTTGTAAAGAAGGGTTTGTTGAAATTGCCAACTTGGATTCGCTTCTAATGCTGTTCGGTTTAGTTATTACAGATTGTGATTTTGGTTTTGTACCCTTCTCTTTCTTGCAAGTCTTAGGTTTAGGGGGTTGATAATCTTCGAGTCTTTTTTTCAAGTAAGTGTGCCATACGTTCTTGATCTCGTTATCCGTTCTTCCTGGTAATTTTGTTGCAATAGCTGACCATCTATACAAGAAGATATCAAAAAGAGAAAAGAACGTTAATACAAAACAAACTGAAGAGTACTCATTTTTATATAATAGTGGACCAAGGCATGTTTCTTGTGATGATTATTTATGTATGGTGATCTATTTTGATATACGTATGAGTCTATATATATATATGATGTATAAATATAAAGAATGTAAAGTATTACCTATTGCCAAGAATTTGGTGTAAGCTGATGATAGCATCCTCCTCTTCTTTGCTGAAATTGCCTCTTTTAATATCAGGTTTTAGATAGTTCATCCACCTAAGTCTACAGCTTTTTCCACATCTCAAAAGACCTGTAATTAAGTACCCTTCAATGTTAAAGAATTTTTTATAATCAAAGGGTATATATACATAAATGGAAATGGGATTTAATTTATTTGTTCATATATACCAGCTAGCTTAGGGAGGGCTCGCCAGTTACTATGGCCATGTTTGTGGATAAAAGAGATCAAAATTTGATCTTCTTCAGGCGTCCATGACCCTCTCTTCAACCCCATCTTCTCGCAGCATGGAGCTCTTCCCATCTTTCGATGATCGATGCGTTTTTGATTGCTGATGAAATTTGAAGTTGTGTTTTGTAATGAATGAATTAAGATCAAGAGAGAGAGAGAGAGAGAGAGAGAGAGAGAGAGAGAGAGAGAGAGAGAGAGAGAGAGAGAGAGAGAGAGAGAGAGAGAGAGAGTGTTGATCAAGTGCTTATGAGGTATATGATCAAATGTTGTGGATGAGCATGAGAATGAGTGACTAATGGTTTTAAGTATTTATACTTAAATAGTCAATATGCATGTGGGAGAATTCAAAAGCATTTGGTGAGCTTCCCGGAAGAGAGAGAGAGAGAGGAGAGAGAGAGAGATTTATTTTAGTTATTGGCACTATAGTCAAAAAAGTATGTTGTTACATAGGTATTATATTGCATGTGGGACTTATATGATATATGTGTTTTTAAAGATTACAAAATATATAAAATAAGAATTGGTATGCATGAGTAAAAACGTGTATAGAAATGTAATGGTGAGGTATGAGGTGTAAGTTTTAGTTCCAAGTAAAACAAAGTTGTCGTGTAGCCAGTCGAAGAGCCCCCACACGTACATTTTTGTAGAAAATCAAGTGTACATATGAGATATGACCCCAAAAAACAAAAATCAACGTTGGGTGGATTATATGTTGACTCAAATTAACAATGTTTTGTATTGTTTCGTAATTACATTACTATTTAAATGTGCACAAACTGAAATATTAATATTTATTCTCTTTTATATAATAATACTTACTATTTTATTTAAAACATTTTAATCAATTATAAAAATAATGCATACAGTTATAAATATTAAATACATTTACATTTTGTATATCAATAAAATGAAACAAGCAAAAATTAAATAAAATAGACCAGAAATATATATATATATATATATATATATAATAATATTTTCTCCTTCCTTAAAAAAGCTATATTTGCATTTACGAAAATGTTTTCATAAATAATTTTAGCCTTCGTATTGGTAAAAAATATATAATTTTAAGCTATTGCCAGATAATAGCTTATTGCCATTCTTGATCACTATTTAAAAAAACTGATCTTTGCTCTTTCAGCAATTTACGGTGCTCATCTAATTTTTAAGTCATACGTTTATTAAAAATTAGGTTTTATAGCTCTTAGGGTTCAATTTTGACTATCATATTAATTAAATATATATATAAATAAGGCATTTATCTATATATATTTGATTAAATTTGACCAATATTGTGTGATATGAGATTTTATTAAAAATTATTTGACTATATATGTATATATATATATCCTTCAAAATATATTTACTTTTACAAGTCATTATAACATAATAATATTAGTTAGTTTCTTGATTTAATATAACTAGAAAAATATGTGATATGCCAGAAAGTAAATGTGCATTTGCTAATTTTTTTTGTATTTGGCCTATATTTGTATGGATATTGAAACTTTTATTGAAAAATATCATATCAGAATCATTAATACATTATTTGAGAAACATTTTAACAAAATAATTTTACTGTTATTAACAAAAATGTCATACTGACGTGTCATCACGATAATAAATTTTAGATAAATATATAAATGAGTTTATCTTATTATAATAATTACGATATATGATATTGTTATTAATTTTATTAGAAAATCAATATATTTTATTAAACTAACAAAAATATTATTAATTCGTAAAAATAATTATTTTTCTTTCCTTAATTTACATATAAAAAAATTATTATTAAAAATAATTTTAAATAAAAATTAAAATTATAAAAATATTTAATTTATAATTAGTTATAAAAAAATATTATATAATTTACAAATATTTTTAACCACGTAGAACATGTATATAAATCTAGTTCTTGTTTATATGTTTTTTTCAAAAAAATATAATAATCTTAAATGGTATATATATGTATATATGTAACCTAATTATCATTCTAAAATTGAACATAACATAAAAATTATTTTCAGATTTACTTTGAAAACATCAATCGTCAGTAAGTATACAAAATAAGATTAAAATAAAGACAAATAAAATATATGACCGGGTGAAATTAGCTAAATGTGATGTAAGTTGCCTAACGCGTTCACACCCGTCAGAAAAAAACGTTACCCCTCGTGAAACCTATAATGTAGTTTATTTTTAATTTCTCTTTTGCTGTTAACAGAAGTGTTTTGGTTCAACGAAACAGGCTTACGGCAGGTTTCAACATATCTATTATTTGTCATTAAGAAATTAAACTTTCTCTTTTATTACCAAACTAAATAAAGTAGAAGAATACTATGGGTTAATAAGTTAGAGTAATATTAATCCTTTTGGCCTTGTTATAGACGAATAAGTAAGAATAAAATTTAACAAGGAGCAACTAAATAATAGTTAAGTACTGTCATATGTGTTTCATTGATGAAACTAAGGTTTCAGCTACATAAATGACAATGTGACATGCTTCATCGTCCCGAAGAGCAAAATTGGTTGACATGCTTCATCGCCTGATTACTAAACTGATACCATAATATATAAACTAATGTAAACTAATGGAATAAATGACAATGTGAAAGCGAGACATCTTTGAGTTTTTAATTTGGAAAATATTTATTCAAATATAGATCACTGCATGCAATTTT
Source organism: Pugionium cornutum (assembly GCA_018901935.1). NCBI lineage: Eukaryota > Viridiplantae > Streptophyta > Magnoliopsida > Brassicales > Brassicaceae > Pugionium > Pugionium cornutum. Next base: position 6,937,353 of record CM032160.1, on the reverse strand, counting down.
TAAAATTTATATTTTTCAAACGATTGAAAAGATTTTGTTCAACTCACAAGTTGAAATTACATAGTTTGTGCATGTTATATATTTTAATTTGTATTATACATTATGGATGTACTAATCCCAGAATTATAAGTCCTTAGTTATGAATATATCATATTCTAAAAATAGCGTTTAGTCCTAGAATTTGATCTTGTAAAAATTGACATTGAAATAATGATAAGGAAAGTCAACTTCATTAACTCTCTAACACAAAATAATTAACTCTATCTCTGCTGAATTCTAGGTAAAATGATATTAAATTACATAAAATTTGAAATAGGGGAAAATATGAATAATACTTTCTCTGTTTTATTATAAGTGTCATCTAAGATTTTTCACATACATTAGGAAAATAATATAATTTTATAATTTACCTTTTCATTATAAGTTTTTTAATTTATTCCAGCATATTAACAAATTAAAAATGTAGATAAAACAGAAATTTTATCAAAAATCCATAAAGAATTTTAATGAAACAAAAAGTAAGTTTAAATGACACTTAATGTAATAAAAAGAACAGAAAATATATACATAATTTGTAAACTATTTATAATGTTTGAAACCGCGTGATAGAAGAACAGTGAAGAAAAAATAAAGTCAGAAATTGTAAGTTCGGAGTGAGAGAAGACGATGAGAGGTTTGGTTCTTTTGTCCTGTCCCCAAAATATTATAAATTAGAGGACCATTATTCCACTAAATTCACCTTTAATTCTCATTCTTTCAATATTATTATATTTTGTAAGAACATTGGATTTTCTGATGGATATGATATGAGTCTTCTTTATCTAACGAGTCAATTATAGATTTATTTGCGTAGTTGAAAATTGTTAAATTTAGCTTATATAATAATAGTGAGCGGTCACAAGTTTTATATAGCTTCAAATTTAACATAAACAAGTTCCAATATTCTTTCTATAATATAATCACAAGGAATTGAGATATTAATTCTTCCGCGTTCTTTTATACCAAAATTTTTGTCAATACTTTGACTTTTAAATGTTATATAAATTTGCACTACTTCATAAGGTTTTACCCATATTGATTTGACAATTTGGTTTCAACAAGCATATTTAGTCTTCACATTATGGTTTCAACGAGCTCTTTTGTTTTATATAAATGCAGAGACATTTATATATGACAATAGACTTTATCTATATTCTATAATATTGGATATCCTGGAAATTATAATATCCAGGATATATTTTTGTCTTTTTTACTCTTTCTCTCTCAAAGTATATTCATTTAATTATGGTAGTTTATTATTAAGTTTTATAAACTAGTGTAGATATCATTAAATATTGTTGGATTGTTTAGTATATACTGAAACAGGAATCGTCCGTGAAATCGTTCGTCAAGATAAGTTCTTGAGAATTAGTGTTTTCCTGAATTTTATAAAATTAAAGCATTTCTTATAACAATGTAGCAAACGACAAAAAAAATAGTAATTTCACTAAATTTCTAATATATTTTTTGAAAAATATTTTTAAAAAATAATTTTACCCTGTTATTAATAAAAATATCATGCTAACATGTCCACGATAAATTTAAATAAATATTAAATTATTGCAATAATTACAATATATGTTATTGTTATTAATTCGATTAGAAAATTAATATATTTCATTAAAATAATTAAAAATACTATTAAATTTATAAAAAATAATTATTTTTATTTTTTAGTTTACATATAAGATAATTTATAAATAATTAAAAATAAATATATAGATAGATTTAATTTATTAGAATAATTACAATATATCATACTGCTATTAATTTGATTATAAAATTAATATATTTTAGTATGAAAATCAGTAACATATGTTGTTTATTTATATTATATAAATAATTTTTGAATTCAATTATATAACTGATAATATATTATATATAATATTTATACATAATAAAAAATAAATTAAATTATGTATTAATTCATAATTAACATAAATTTAAAATATTTACATGTTATTTATTTATATTCAAAATATTTTAAAAATTATGTAAATAAATCATTTATATTTATTAAATAATTAATTAATTATAATATACGAATATTTTTCTTTGTCTAAATCTAGTTTTAAATTAGTTTTAGAAATTTGAACTTGTCTATATGTACAAGGTGAATTAATAACCGTACGTTGTGAATTTTTTACCCCAAATGAGAACATGATTTTGATAGAATTAATAACCAGATCTGCTTATAAAATTAGAAAAGAAATGCCGTTGCAAATAAAGAGGTAAAATTTGGCGATCTAATGCATATTCTAATTTTTATATATATTTATCTTGTCAAAATTTTATTAGTCCTAATTTTTTAATTGAATCAGAACAAGCTATAATTTTGACCAGATGTTATAATCACTGTTAGACTTTAGTGTGAACGTAAATTATATATATAGAAATATGTACTCATTGAAGATTCAGTTTTATTATCCTTTATTTGAGAAACATTGATAACGTAACAGAATTGACTTCATCTACATGATTGGACCAGAGTTTTGTAATACTATATTAATCCACTAACACTTATTTTATTCTACCTAAACTCTCATATAAATTTAACATACTTTATATAAAGACATATTGATTGAATTAGTAGCTCCAAGAGGTTTACTTTTCAAACCAATCCATTTGCTGAAACAGCAAATGATTTCTCAGAATTTGGTAAAGTATTTCAACTCTGCTTTGAATAAACTGGAGATGTACATTTTCGCAAGTCTTACTTATTATTAAAATATCCTTATGATTATATAATAAGCATTTCATTTTGATTTATGCCATCGAAATGGTTAACATATACGGTACGTGGCGGCTATCTTTTAGTGACAAGTGACTGGTAAGTTGTTACCACTCAATTCATAACTATGCATCCTTGAATCTCGAAAATTTAAATATTAAAAAGATGGTCCATGCGACGTCAATTCATAATGATGATTATCATTGTATTCACGACTCAAATTTTAGCCACTAACTACATGTACTGCTGATATTATAGGCTTAATAGTTAATAGTAGGTGTCTTATTGTATATATGTTTGGCTTAATTTTAAGGTTTTCAGGATATATGATTAAGGTTATATATAATTAAATTTGTTAAAGAAAACACATTATTCAGTTTCGGGATTGATTCATAAGTGTGAAAACTTTCTCCGTCCAATAGAAATTGAGAAACCAACTAAAACAGTAGTAAGAATTTAAGACAGAGACATCAACGTTTCGTTAGTATAGAGCCATAATGGTCTCTCCATGATCATGTCACTCGAGCGTTTCTACTTCCACATATGAATATATTTATTAGCTTTGTGCAAAAATAATGTAAGGATGATCCGGAATTGAATTCGTGATGTCCACCACGACGGCCATCGATCTTGGAGACAATGTTTTCTACCGATGGCGTGTTGAAGTTGATATCTACGGTTTATTTGAATCCATTATTTCCAAGACAACTATGGAATATTTAAGGAATATTATCTTCCATTCCATTGGAAGTTGAAAATAATTTTAAGGAATATGGATTAATTTATTTATTGTTAATTAGTTTTAAATTAGAAGTTTATAAACCTATCCTAGTCTAATCGACTCGGTCTAATCCAATATATAATTGATCTAATCCAAAATTAGTCACATCGATCTATGCTCGAACATACCGAGATCAATGATTAAAAATAACAATTATCTAGAGTAGGCATATTTAAAAATATTATACCACATCGGAAATTTAAAATAATTTTAAGAAATATGAACTAATTTATTGATTTTGAATTAGAATTCACAAACCTTAACATAATATCTATCCACTCTATTCAACCCGATCCATAATCGATCCAATTCGAAATTGGTCACATCGATCCATGCCCGAACATATCGAAATTAATGGCCAAAAATAGCCATTTTCTCGAAAAGACATATTTAGGGAATATTATTCTACTTCGGAAGTTGAAAGTAATTTTAACAAATATGAACAAATTCATTTATTATCAATTGATTTTAAATTAGCGTAAATCTTAACATGGTATTAGAATTTGATCCACTATGTCCAACCCGATCCAAAATTGGTCACATCGATTCATACCCAAATATATAAAGATCTATATCCAAAATAACCGTTATCTCGAGAAAATTTATTTAAAAAATATTGTCCCATATCATAAATTAAAAGTATCATTGATTTTAAATTAAATTTCATAAATTTTAACAACATGAAATATCTACATTTAAATATATATATACCAATTTCTTCTTACCACTATCTTTTTGCAGACAAAGGAATCAACTTTCAATTTATCATATATATAGTCACAATCAATTCTTGTTCCAAAAGTACAAACAAGATAGCATCTCTATAAACCAATGAGCGGAATCTGTACATATAGAAATCAATGACCCGAAGACGCGTGTAAGTTGAAGTTTATTCAAAGTTAGGCAAACCTTGTTTGTCAAATCTTAGACAAGTCACAATCACTTGTCGATCTTTTTTGTCATCTACCGTAAACATAGTCCCGATTATTCCACTATATCCTTGATTATTTATTCATCTAGTTTCTTATAGATAATATATACAAAAATCTATTGCTATCTTAATGCATGCATGTGAAAAGTATAGCATCTCATGATCGTACGTTTAAATATTTCATTCTTTGAATGTTTGTAAAATTGTTTAAACTAATACAAAAAAAGTTCACAAGAAAATTATCAAGCTTTAGTAATAAAAAATGGAGTTGTTAGCTATAGTGGCTGAACATGAGAAACCTGTGCATAAAAAAGCTTACTATAATATGCAAAGGCAAAAATAAATGTGAAAACAGAGAAAGCTGAGACTAGAAAAGTCAATTGAAATATAAAATAATGTATATTGTACATATTGGATGGGCCAGTCAAGGAAAGAGATAATAGACTTAGAGTTGGGTAAGTATGGGCCAATATGTGACAGCTACGGACTGGTTTTGAGTATTGGGTACGAGTTTTCGTCCTCACATAGCTTCCTATTTCTCTAGTTAAATATGGATTTCTTCTAGCCAGAATTCTGATAATTTTTGTAGTCTCAAAGTAATTTAATGTATTGGTTTTAGGGATTGAGATTTTCTTCAAATTTCTCATATCATATACCTCATGGGAATATGTACACATAATTGAAGACTTTTATGTAATCATAAATAAATCTTACTAAATAAAATTAGGTAACTGATGCTAATAAAGTTATCCACGTAAGCATAAAAACAAGTTCTACAAAATTGACATATTATCAACTTTATCCACATCATTCTAAACCAAAAAAATTTTATTAAAAATTTCTATAAAATTAAATATCTAAATTATTAAAACTTCAAACAATTTTTGACGATTAATCTTATATATCCACAAACAATTAAAATTTATTACCACTAACTTATCTATTATTCGTCACTAACCCACTATCATCCTAATAATAACTTTCACTTACTAACATTATAAAACACCAACTATGATACCGTCAATCACAAACTTTTTACATATTCTCTAAAAATTAATCATGATATCCATAACTTATTTTCATCTTCATACTTTCATCTTTTTCGACGATTTTAATGGAGATTTTTATAAACAAAAAATACTAATAAGATTTTTTCATATTTGGAAAGCACAGAATTTTAACAAAAATAACACACTTATAGTTTGGAAATGCTACTCCCCGACAAAGATTATTGTTTATAAAGCTTTGAAATACTTTTCTTCGTATCTCGATTTTTATTTATACTTTTTTTTCATTTTTTAATCTCCATTATTATATTTTTATTCTGCTATATACAAAATGGATATATGACACATAGTATTTCTTTTTTGTTTAATTTCTTTTTTGATTACTTATAAATATTATATTTTAGTTCTATAATAAATAACTTATAAAATTAGTTTTTAAGAACACATATTTCCTCATCAAGTGAAATATGTGTTCTTAACACTATTTCCAACGTATTTTTTTTTAATTTTAAATATATTATAGTTTTCTGTAATTATTATTCTATTTTTTAAAACACTATATACCTTATAGAAAATTGTACAATCCAATACAATATAAAACTTTCTTTTGGTAAATTAAATTATTTGGTTTAAATATATTTTAAAGGTTAACTCAATTTACAAGCTAAAATATTTATGGTCAATATCGATAAAAAATTCTACAAAACCACCAATTATAAAAATGATATATGTTTTATTGAGCAAACAACAATAATTAAAAACTTAATCCGCGCGGTACACGTGGACTACCACCTAGTATTATTAATAAGTTCGAACAATTGCTTAGAATTCTCTTTTATATAATAACTCACATAATCTTTTAATTGTTTTTAATTGTTATCGAAACAATAATAAATAAAGTTTTCACGTAATTAAGAACTATCATTATAATAAGTTAGAAAACTAGCGTACAAAAAACAATGGTAAAAGTTAAAAATCAATTGTATACACTTCGCTTTTATGTAATAAGTAACATAATTTGTTTTTTTTAAATTATTTGTTATCGAATCAATAATAAATAATATTTTCACATAATTAAAAATTACACTGATAATAAGTTAGAAAACTAATACACAAAAAAGAGAAAAACAATGGTAAAATAGGTTAAAACCAATTGTTTAGGATTCGGTTTTATGTAATAAATCACATAAAAAGTGTTTATTTTATATCGAAGTAATAACAAATAAGGCAATTCACGTAATTAAAAATAATTTTGATAATAAGATAGAAAGCTAGCGTAGAAAAAGAAAAAACAAACACAATGGTAAAAATTAGGTTAAAATTGTTAAGGACATACTTTTATGTAATAAGTCGCATAATTTTTCTAAACTTTGTATTTGTTATGTATCTTCTTCAACCTTCAACCCTAATTTATGCCTTTCGATTACAACCGCTTATGAAATATTTTGTAAGTTCTATAATTTTCATTTGGAACTACAAGAAATTATTTTGGGTTCATATGTAATTTTTCACTTTTTGCTTTCCTTCCCCACTTGTTGAACATTTAACAGTTGGTCAAAGTCAAGGATACTGGATAACATATTTGATTATTGTAGGACCCTTAAAATAATCATTATAAAGCTACAAATTCATACAATTTTTTAGTATAATCAAAAACCATATAATAAGTTCGCCACCGTTAACTTTTAAATAGATAGAAACGGACCAAGTTCGTGTTCTGTGGAATACTTAAGTTTACATGATTTAAAGTTATTGTTTGTTCCTCAAACAAATGGGATTTCTGTAAATTAATTTTCTATTGATTTTTGACCCAATTCAGTTAACCATTGCGTGGATATAATGGATAAGCTATCAAGTCACGTCAGCAAATTAGTACAACGTAAGTGTACAGTAATAGTTCAGAGTATTTACATATGTTCTGCCTTTTTCACGTATTCTTTTATATGATTTTATTTTAATACATCCTTGTTTTTGTTATTTTACCCAACAATCTATATTGACCATTTGGCCCACCATCTTTAAAAAAAACAACAATCTTCTTCTGCGAATCGCCGACGTTCATAAACACGTGCTGAAATAAATTTTGGATACCCTTTATAATGTGTATATGATGTTTTTTTTTCTCCTTTCTTCTTGAAAAGTCTTTACACGATTCACTTCTTATTCCACTGAACTCAGTCAAAACCCAAACCCAAAAGTTATGACGGAGCTTTTTGACGAGAAAATAGTTCATTTCAATTTGAATAATATTTATTGTGCATTTTTATATAATTATGATATCACGATGTAACATTATATAAATTTCAACATTTACTTTTTAATAATTTAAATTATATATATTAACTAACAAATACGTATATTTTTCAAGATTTTTCGTTAATATAATTTGGTTTCCGTTAATAATAACTAACGTGGCCTAAGACATAAATAGATTGGAATAATGTGGTAATGCGTGTATAGTAAAATGACGTCGTTTCTCATAACACATTATTTTTCCTTTGTTCATCTTTTATCAATCGCGATTAGAGTTTAGTATTGGAAATTTTCTAAAAACGAAATTTTTCTGAAATCGACTTAACTCTTTATTTATCGATTTTGGATATGTTTTATTTTCGGATAATCTTCAATACCAAACCTTAATCGCAATTGAAAATGAAAGAAGGTTGATTAAATCAACCAAAACAATGTCTTTTTACTGCACACACACTTTTACGTTACCTACTCATATTTACGTCAGCCAATATAACGAAAAACTGAATTCCGTTAACGTAAATATCGAAAAAACACTTAATTGTTAAATCGTATCTAAAATTTGAATTATTAAAAAATAAATGTTGAAATCTACACTCACATCTTATAATCACATGATTTTGCTTGGTAGTTGATGCTACCAAAACGCGGAAAAACGCTTAATTTTAACCTAAACAATCTTTTTCTTAGCAAAATATTTTTGTTTCTCGCATAAAAAAGAAATAAGCATCTAAAAACTAGTTTTGTGCATATCTCAAACTTTCTTTTTGTTCAAAAACTAATTCTCAGATTTCACTAGATTTTGTAGTCCTTAGCTACCTTAAATCATAATTTAAATCATCGAAAAATAGCACATAATTCAAGGTGTTGCCAGCTAATCGCAGGGAAGTCAAGTCACGATTTTCATTAGACCACCACCATGACCATCTCTTTCAGTTGGGGTCTTATTTAAATTTAATGTTGTATAAATAAATTAGTATAAAATATAGGTTGCTCCTAAATACTATTATCTTCAAATCAAAAACTCGTACATTTATGTATATTGCTATAAAAACTGCCTTCTTTATATCAATAATACAAATACTACTAAAAGTTAAATACGAACTAGTTTTTTCGATGTTGTCTAAATAGATCAAACATTAGACTGTCACAAATAATAATATTGGTGCAAAAAAATACATATTGTGGGGACTAAATTTCGAAACATCTAAAAGTTTATAAACACAAATTCTAAAGAAAAATCTTCACCATGTCCCACTATTTTCAGAAGAACCCAAAAGCTCCTCAAGATACTGTTCTCCTAAATCCTCAAACACAACCACATTATCTAGTTTCACGGAGCTGTCATCAAAGTCAATGTCTTTCGTCTTCCTATTGGTTATTCTTCGTCTCATCGAGTGTTTCCTTTTCAACGCAACAACAGGAGAACACCCTTCCTCATTGCTATACTTTAACTCCGAAAGTGACTCTTTAACTCTCTCCACCGGAAAATTTAGAATCGCCGAAGAGCCTCTCATCGAGAAAGCTGCTTGATCGTAGGCTAGAGCCGCTTCTTCTGCGCTTTCGAACGTTCCAAGCCAAACCCGAATTCCCTTTCGGGTTGAATCTCTTATCTCCGCCGCGAATTTTCCCCATGGTCGTCGTCTTACGCCTCGGTACGACTTCTCTGACTTTCTAGAGCTTCCCGTCTCTTCCTCTGATTTTATCGGAAGATCCGATTCGATGTGGTTTTGTCCTGTGGATTGCTCGATCAGGCTGTAAAGAAACATTTCTTCTGAGTCGTTCTCGTTGAAGGGGAGAGAGTAGTTGATGGAAGATGAGGAGGAGAAAGATTCCGGAGAAGAACCGAGAGAATATTCCGGTGAGAATCCGGAAATCGGTGACTCAATAAAAGATGTATCCATGTAGAAAACCAGAGAGGAATCTTCGCCGGTTTACTCTGTTTTTAGAACTCTGTTTTCGGTTAGTATCGTTAGTAGATTGACGACGCCTATATATAGGGAGAAAAATATTTGTGTATGTTCAAATGTCCAAAATAGACATGAGTTTTTACTCTCTTAGTGAAGATAAATGCTACGTAATAAATGGGGTGAAATGGGTATTTACAAACAAAATGTTACACTCAATTAAAAAGCTATGTTGCTTCGTCGAAGATTCGAACAAAGACATTTTTGCATATATTTTCCCTTCGTGCGATATAGTCAATGTATGTTATATTTAGGACATCAGGTAAAATTAGAACGATACATAAAATTTAGGATGTTCTTTAGGCAATGATAACACGTAAAAACCAAGAAAACCAAATTATATCTTTTAATTTAATGGGTAGTTAATTATGACCGTGTATTTTAGTATTCGTTGTATCAATTTTTGACGTAATTATCTATTTTATTAACTTTTGCATTTTTAGAAATATGGTTTTTGTTGTCTTATTTACATGAGATTTAAATGAAAAACATAAATTTTCAAACATAAAAATATATTCCGTATATATGAGTAAAAAATTTAACTATTTAACTTGACATTCCACACATAGAAATAACAAGATCGATGTGAAAACGATGAAGCAAAAAATTCAAAATAACTGCGGTATTGTATCAACGCAAACATCATAATGTCTTGGCGTTAGAAATAGTATGAATACATAAATTGTCAAATTATCATTATCCAATAATCATATAAGAGTCTATTTTTTAATTATTATGTTCTCTTTTTGTTTTATCTTATTACCAAAAAGCAAGACTAAAGAAAAATGGTTGCTTGGAAGGAGTCAAGATACATGCCCCCTTGAACCCTAAACAACAAATAACTTTGTATTTTTTCGATGTCTTTCTCATTACTAAAAAAATTACTTCATGTCTTACTTTTCTTTCATTTTCCATAGTTCTTTTTACATTCTTGTTTCTGTTTATCGCAATATATAAATATTTATTTTTTTATTGCAAATTTAAGACAGTTTGGTGTTTCTAAATTAATAAATAAACTGCAAACATATGCGTAATTTGGTTAAAGGTTACGACCGGGTAAGTGAATGTGTGTATATAAGTAATCAAATTGGAAAAGAAGACTACACATGCATCCTGACAGGATTCAAATTTATTAATTCTTTCCTGATGCTTTCCAAAATAAGTCACGAACTGATTTACTTGATAACCCGCACGTGTTCATATGTGACCTTTTTTGGCTTTATTTTAAGCTTCGTATGTGCCAAAAACGATGAAAACAATTCAATTGACCAACATGAACAGAATCCCTCAAAATTGCTACTTATTTATATCCTTTGACAGACAATTTCCATAAGCTGAACAATTTCAATATTTACTTCATTTATCAGAACTTTATATGAAAATAGAACAAATTTTCCTAATTTTTCTACTATTTTTAGTGATTGAAACTAGGGTTGGACAAAACGAATTAGAACCAAAGAAAGCATGTTAAACTGAATTGAAATGGATAAATATTCAAATGGATTATAAACTCTTATATCCAAAACACTAGAATCAAATTAGTAGTTGAAACATAATTAGTTACAAAAAAATATTAATTAAAATTAAAGTTGATGTAATCCAATTAGATAAATTAGAAGTATATAACCGAAATATCATTTATTTTTATATTAAAATAATGAAAATAAAAATAATTGAAATATATGAAAATTATTAATTAATTTTGTCAAAATTTAACCAAACTTTATGTAAATTTAATTATTTTTAGTTTTTTCAAATATTTCAGATATCCGAACCTATTTAAACCCGAATGGAATCGAATTGAATTCAAATAATAAAATTAAAATATCTGAACAGATTCTATATTCTTAGTAGTAAAAATCCAAAACTTTGAAAAATCCACTTTGAATCTAAATGGGTATCTAAGCATCCAACCCAAATTTTAACACTTATTTAATAGTGATATCAATAATTAGTTGGAATACAAACCGATATCAATATTTTGGCACTAAATGTGCATTTATGTATTACAATATGATATTTCCATCTTCGTAAAATAAAATAATAAAGAAAAGGGATTATATAACTTTATAAAGCATGAGAAATAAGCAAATATAAAAGAGTATATTAGTCAAATCAAAAATGAAAGATAAAGAGTGTCCAGTAAACATTCAATTTTGACTAAGTTGTTAGGCGTAAGGCGATAGCTACACGTTCATGGTACGTGGTCACATTATTTCTTTTCTTTTTTTTCTGTGGTCATATTTTTATATTGTTAGATGCCAAAAAAATGTTTATATTGTTAGATGCCAAAAAATGTTTATATTGTTAGAAGCTAAAAAAATGTTTATATTGTTTTACTGGAACCACTTCTACTCGTCAAATGTAACTACAATTGTCAAAAAAACTACAAAACATATAAATATTAGCAATAGTTTTCTATTTTTGAAAATATCACAATAGTAAAATTAAATTTTAAATTAAAATTTAATTCTAAAATTTACGTTTTAAATCCTAAATCCTAAATTTAAAACTCAAAATCAAAATATTTAAATTATAGATTTTTAAATTAAAAATTATGGTTTATGGTAAAAAATTTAATGGTAATTTTGGAAAAATAAAACTATTGATATTTTTGGAAGATTTTTGTTTGATAATTCAAATTATTTCTGTTTATGTATAGATTGTTTGAATATATGAAAATGGATCATTTACGTTTTAACACATAATAAGATCAATGGTTAGTCGGTAGATTAGAAAATTTATACGACGACATTCTCCTAAATAATTGAACTCGTGCTCTGCTTTGTTATTATATATCATACATATGCATGATGTGATATTAAATTGAGGGTATTGATAACATAATTCGACAAAAGAGAGTTCAGCAAACACACCTTCTGGCCGACTAGATGTAGAAGAATGAGGGTGCCAATTTCCATTTATTATTGTTTGTAGGCCCAATGCATTTTTAATAAAATAAGGCACTGTATTGCTATGCCACGGTATAACTATCCTCCACCCTCAAAACTAATGGTGTTAAATATATATACAATTCTTCTAAAAAAAATCTGGTTTGGAAGCAGAAAGTCCTCTTAAATTATAAAAAAAAAAAAAAAGAAAACCCCGTAGAATAATGTTGTGGGCACCAAAATCAATTTGAGAGAACCGGACCAATTGACCTGAACCGAACCGGGTTCAACCAAATCATTAATATGATCAAATTTGTCATTTTTGTAACCGTTACAATAAATATATTTGTAACATAAATCACAATTAATTCTATAGCAATTAATTGTTCAAAACAACTATAAAAAAAGAAAAAACCTCATTTGGATGGATATTCTAAAATATATTGAGAAATAATACAATAACTATTCACACTATTATTTGTGTGAGAATTTTTAAAAAATTCATCAATCACAATGTCGATCTTCGGCGATGATCGTTCAAACTCCCTATCGGAGATTAAGGTCCTGCTGATGGACCTCAAGTCGACTGCTGACAAGCAAAAAAAGTCCAACGACAATCTCGTGGCACGGTTTAATGCACACTAAACTTAAATCGTGACGCAACTCAACAACCTTGCGACGGCCCAAGCCGAGCTCGAATCGAGAGTAATGGCGCTCAGCGCGCTGAACGATTTCCAAATTGAGGAAAACCCTCAACAGAGATCCACTAGAATGCGTCTCGACTCCGGCACCCGACCAAAGGATCGAGTCATGCTCAGCACGACTCTTCGCACCGATTTCCTCCCAGGAGAAACATCAGGCACCCCTACTCTTGCTCACAGCGCAGTCCATGATCGAACCCTATCTAGAGGACACTCCAAAAACTCTAAAAAAAACCCCTAATATGGCGGGATACGAGAATCTCCGGAGATCCATCGAAAGAACTAACGCCGGGCTCGTAGCAATGACCTTTAAAGTCCATAAAGCATCAATCGCAGCCCCGGAGATCGATCGCGTGATCGAAGAAACTAAGAAGTCACCATTCTCAGCTCGGGTAGCGAACACTCAGCTGAAGGAAACTGGCGAATTAAGATTACTGGTTTACGAGGGAAATTCAGATCCGAAAGCATATATGACAGCGTTCCGAATCGCCACGAACCAGACCCACTTTAGCGAGGAAGAAAAAAACGTTGGATATTACCGGTTATTTGTAGAAAATTTAGTGGGATCGACATTCGAATGGTTCTCCCATCTACCAGAAAACTCTATCGATAACTTCAATCAGTTGTCGAAAGTGTTTATCAAGCATTATTCCATCTTTATGGGAAGTGCATCGACTGATGCCGACCTGTGGAATGTCACGCAAGCCAAGACGGAGTCGCTACGATAATTTCAAGAAATTAAAGGCCAAGATAGCTAGAGTCAGCGACTCGACAGCCTTCGCCGCCCTGAAACACGGACTTTGGCATGAGTCCCCCTTCCGTTTTGATCTGACGATTCATAAGCCAGAAACAATCGAGGATGCATTACACAGATCAACAAAATGGATAATAGCCAAAGAGGAGAAATTGGTGCTCGCCAAAAAATTCAAGCGGATCAAAAGTGGAACAGAATCTTTTCCAAGCCAAAGGCGATTCGAGAAAAGAAATGGAAAAGATTATCGTACGTACGGAACTGGTAAAGTGGCATACGCTATAGATCGGAACCCAGAAAGAAATGCAGGGGGTAATCCTACAAGAAGAATGGGTTGGGACGAAAATACGTATTTCGAGTTCCATAAGTGCAATGGACACGCCACTAATGACTGTTTCAAATCTGAGAGAATTCTTAACGGCAAAGTATCTTGCAGGAGAGCTCTCGGATTGCGGGGCCAAGTTAGACTAGGGAGAAATCCAGCATAACGAAGAAGAAAATACGAATACTAAGCGGGGCAGGTCATCCTATGAGAAAGAACCGAGAGGTCAAACACAGAAAAACGTATCGATTTCATAATGGGAGGATCAAAATACTACCGCGATTCCATAATGTCAATAAAAACTTGGCAACGAAAAGCCGATTTCGGACGGTCCAAGTTTGAAGGAAGCTTTGGGGCAGGTCATATCCTTTTCCGAGGAAAATGCCGCTCACCTCAATAGCTCGTATGATGACTCGCTAGTACTCGAGCTATACATCAAACCCAATTGCGAGGTGTCAAGGGTCCTAACCGATACTAGAAGCTCCGTCGGCCTACTGTTCCTCGAGACAATCCAAAAGATGGGAATTGATAAGTTGGAGATTCAAGTACTTCCCCTTCCCTTGACAGGAATTCAGAAAGGTTCCGAGTCTAACTAAATAATTCAAGTACCCATCGATCCAATGAACCCGGATTGGAGCATCGGCATAGGAGCAAACTTGGATCATACGATCAAACAATAGTTAGAAATTTTTTTTAAAAGAAAATAATAATACGTTCGCATGGTCCACCGAGTACATGATCGGAATTCCCGCCGAGATAATCACCCACGAGTTGAACGTCGACACGGTGTTTAGGCCAATCAAACAAACACGGAGACGGATAGGGCCGGAGAAAGCTTAAGCCGTCAATGAAAAAGTAAGAAAACTTCTCAAAAATGGAATGATTCGTGAAGTCCGATACCCAAAATGGCTAGCTAATCCGGTGGTAGTCAAAAAGAAAAATGGAAAATGGCGAATCTATTTCGACTACACTAACTTGAATCGAGCATGCCCTAAAGATAGCTTCCCACTTACACACATAGACAAACTGGTAGATGCAATGGCGGGAAACCAATTGCTAACTTTCATGGATGCGTTCTCTGGGTATAACAAATCCTTATGCATCTAGACGACGAAGAAAAGACGTCGTTCATTACCGATATGAGAACCTACTTTTACAAGGTCATGCCATTCGGGCTAAAAAACACTCGAGCCACTTATCAAACACTAGTGAATGGGATGTTCTCGAATCATATCGGGAAAAAATAGAAGTTTACATAGATGACATGCTCGTAAAGTATGCCCGCGCTAAAGAAAACATGGATAATTTGAAAGAATGCTTTGACATCCTAAATCAATTCGGAATGAAACTGAACCATACAAAGTGTACATTCGCGTTGAACTCAAAAGAGTTCCTCGGATACTTAGTCACACAGCGAGGAATCGAAGCCAATCCTAGCTAAATCTCCGCTTTCTTACAAATAAGTTCTCCAAGAACTATGAAGGAGGTCGAATGCCTGACAGGGCGAGCCGCAACTCTAAACAAATTTATCTCCTGATCAACGGACAAGAGACTCCCATTTTTTCGAATTGTTAAAAAGAAAAAAATCGTTCGTTTTAAACGCGTAATGCGAGCGAGCGCCCACCGATCTGAAAACATACCTCTCTAGCACTCCAATATTGGTCAAACCACATCAAGGAGATATCCTTTACCTTTACGTAGTTGTATCTGCTGTAGCAGTCAACAGAATGCTAATCTAAGAAGAATAAGGGGAACAAAGGCCAGTTTTCTACGTGAGTAGACGATTGGTCAATGCTGAAACACGATACCCAACATTCAAGAAACTGGCTCTCGCAGTGATAACGGTGGCCTAGAAACCGAGGCCGTATTTCTAATCGCACACAATTATCGTAATGATAACCCAAACGCTACAAGGGATACTCCATAGCCCGAATCACTCTAGGCGGTTGACAAAATGGGCGATCGAGCTTATTGAGTATGAAATTGAATATCGAGTAAGAACAAGTATCAAATCTCAATTTTTTGCCAATTTCATCATCGAATTACCCAATGACAGCTTTGGGGAATCGTGCCGCAATGGGAGGTGGACTTTCTATGCAGATGGATCATCAACGAATCATGTATCCGAAATTGGAATACGACTCACATTTCCCACTGGATAAGTCATCAAACAATATTTCCGCCTATTATTCAATGCCTCCAACAACGAAGCATAGTACAAATCGCTAATCGCCGAATTAAGGTTGGCGAGTGGGATCGGGATTAACGAGCTAGAACCATTCACAGATTCTCAACTCGTAGCCAGTCAATTTAACGGTGATAGTTTAAGGATTATTGCGACTATTCGATCATTTCGAATTCAAACGAATCCCTAGAGCCAAAAATGCCACAGTTGACGCCTTGGCAACTTTGGCATCTACAACCGAACCAATGATAAAAAAGGTGATTCCGGTCGAGAGTATCAAAACGCCGAGCATATAGTCTCGTTCAAACTTTATCTTCGAAGAAAAGACGTCGTTCATTACCGATATGAGAACCTACTTTTACAAGGTCATGCCATTCGGGCTAAAAAACACTCGAGCCACTTATCAAACACTGGTGAATGGGATGTTCTCAAATCATATCGAGAAAAAATAGAAGTTTACATAGATGACATGCTCGTAAAGTATGCCCGCGCTAAAGAAAACATGGATAATTTGAAAGAATGCTTTGACATCCTAAATCAATTCGGAATGAAACTGAACCATACAAAGTGTACATTCGCGTTGAACTCAAAAGAGTTCCTCGGATACTTAGTCACACAGCGAGGAATCGAAGCCAATCCTAGCTAAATCTCCGCTTTCTTACAAATAAGTTCTCCAAGAACTATGAAGGAGGTCCAATGCCTGACAGGGCGAGTTGCAACTCTAAACAAATTTATCTCCTGATCAACGGACAAGAGACTCCCATTTTTTCGAGTTGTTAAAAAGAAAAAAATCGTTCGTTTTGAACGCGTAATGCGAGCGAGCGCCCACCGATCTGAAAACATACCTCTCTAGCACTCCAATATTGGTCAAACCACATCAAGGAGATATCCTTTACCTTTACGTAGTTGTATCTGCTGTAGCAGTCAACAGAATGCTAATCTAAGAAGAATAAGGGGAACAAAGGCCAGTTTTCTACGTGAGTAGACGATTGGTCAATGCTGAAACACGATACCCAACATTCAAGAAACTGGCTCTCGCAGTGATAACGGTGGCCTAGAAACCGAGGCCGTATTTCTAATTGCACACAATTATCGTAATGACAACCCAAACGCTACAAGGGATACTCCATAGCCCGAATCACTCTAGGCGGTTGACAAAATGGGCGATCGAGCTTATTGAGTATGAAATTGAATATCGAGTAAGAACAAGTATCAAATCTCAAGTTTTTGCCAATTTCGTCATCGAATTACCCAATGACAGCTTTGGGGAATCGTGCCGCAATGGGAGGTGGACTTTCTATGCAGATGGATCATCAACGAATCATGTATCCGAAATTGGAATACGACTCACATTTCCCACTGGATAAGTCATCAAACAATATTTCCGCCTATTATTCAATGCCTCCAACAACGAAGCATAGTACAAATCGCTAATCGCCGAATTAAGGTTGGCGAGTGGGATCGGGATTAACGAGCTAGAACCATTCACAGATTCTCAACTCGTAGCCAGTCAATTTAACGGTGATAGTTTAAGGATTATTGCGACTATTCGATCATTTCGAATTCAAACGAATCCCTAGAGCCAAAAATGCCACAGTTGACGCCTTGGCAACTTTGGCATCTACAACCGAACCAATGATAAAAAAGGTGATTCCGGTCGAGAGTATCAAAACGCCGAGCATATAGTCTCGTTCAAACTTTATCTTCGAATCGTTCATTACCGATATGAGAACCTACTTTTACAAGGTCATGCCATTCGGGCTAAAAAACACTCGAGCCACTTATCAAACACTGGTGAATGGGATGTTCTCGAATCATATCGGGAAAAAATAGAAGTTTACATAGATGACATGCTCGTAAAGTATGCCCGCACTAAAGAAAACATGGATAATTTGAAAGAATGCTTTGACATCCTAAATCAATTCGGAATGAAACTGAACCATACAAAGTGTACATTCGCGTTGAACTCAAAAGAGTTCCTCGGATACTTAGTCACACAGCGAGGAATCGAAGCCAATCCTAGCTAAATCTCCGCTTTCTTACAAATAAGTTCTCCAAGAACTATGAAGGAGGTCCAATGCCTGACAGGGCGAGTCGCAACTCTAAACAAATTTATCTCCTGATCAACGGACAAGAGACTCCCATTTTTTCGAGTTGTTAAAAAGAAAAAAATCGTTCGTTTTGAACGCGTAATGCGAGCGAGCGCCCACCGATCTGAAAACATACCTCTCTAGCACTCCAATATTGGTCAAACCACATCAAGGAGATATCCTTTACCTTTACGTAGTTGTATCTGCTGTAGCAGTCAACAGAATGCTAATCTAAGAAGAATAAGGGGAACAAAGGCCAGTTTTCTACGTGAGTAGACGATTGGTCAATGCTGAAACACGATACCCAACATTCAAGAAACTGGCTCTCGCAGTGATAACGGTGGCCTAGAAACCGAGGCCGTATTTCTAATTGCACACAATTATCGTAATGACAACCCAAACGCTACAAGGGATACTCCATAGCCCGAATCACTCTAGGCGGTTGACAAAATGGGCGATCGAGCTTATTGAGTATGAAATTGAATATCGAGTAAGAACAAGTATCAAATCTCAAGTTTTTGCCAATTTCGTCATCGAATTACCCAATGACAGCTTTGGGGAATCGTGCCGCAATGGGAGGTGGACTTTCTATGCAGATGGATCATCAACGAATCATGTATCCGAAATTGGAATACGACTCACATTTCCCACTGGATAAGTCATCAAACAATATTTCCGCCTATTATTCAATGCCTCCAACAACGAAGCATAGTACAAATCGCTAATCGCCGAATTAAGGTTGGCGAGTGGGATCGGGATTAACGAGCTAGAACCATTCACAGATTCTCAACTCGTAGCCAGTCAATTTAACGGTGATAGTTTAAGGATTATTGCGACTATTCGATCATTTCGAATTCAAACGAATCCCTAGAGCCAAAAATGCCACAGTTGACGCCTTGGCAACTTTGGCATCTACAACCGAACCAATGATAAAAAAGGTGATTCCGGTCGAGAGTATCAAAACGCCGAGCATATAGTCTCGTTCAAACTTTATCTTCGAAGAAAAGACGTCGTTCATTACCGATATGAGAACCTACTTTTACAAGGTCATGCCATTCGGGCTAAAAAACACTCGAGCCACTTATCAAACACTGGTGAATGGGATGTTCTCGAATCATATCGGGAAAAAATAGAAGTTTACATAGATGACATGCTCGTAAAGTATGCCCGCGCTAAAGAAAACATGGATAATTTGAAAGAATGCTTTGACATCCTAAATCAATTCGGAATGAAACTGAACCATACAAAGTGTACATTCGCGTTGAACTCAAAAGAGTTCCTCGGATACTTAGTCACACAGCGAGGAATCGAAGCCAATCCTAGCTAAATCTCCGCTTTCTTACAAATAAGTTCTCCAAGAACTATGAAGGAGGTCCAATGCCTGACAGGGCGAGTCGCAACTCTAAACAAATTTATCTCCTGATCAACGGACAAGAGACTCCCATTTTTTCGAGTTGTTAAAAAGAAAAAAATCGTTCGTTTTGAACGCGTAATGCGAGCGAGCGCCCACCGATCTGAAAACATACCTCTCTAGCACTCCAATATTGGTCAAACCACATCAAGGAGATATCCTTTACCTTTACGTAGTTGTATCTGCTGTAGCAGTCAACAGAATGCTAATCTAAGAAGAATAAGGGGAACAAAGGCCAGTTTTCTACGTGAGTAGACGATTGGTCAATGCTGAAACACGATACCCAACATTCAAGAAACTGGCTCTCGCAGTGATAACGGTGGCCTAGAAACCGAGGCCGTATTTCTAATCGCACACAATTATCGTAATGACAACCCAAACGCTACAAGGGATACTCCATAGCCCGAATCACTCTAGGCGGTTGACAAAATGGGCGATCGAGCTTATTGAGTATGAAATTGAATATCGAGTAAGAACAAGTATCAAATCTCAATTTTTTGCCAATTTCATCATCGAATTACCCAATGACAGCTTTGGGGAATCGTGCCGCAATGGGAGGTGGACTTTCTATGCAGATGGATCATCAACGAATCATGTATCCGAAATTGGAATACGACTCACATTTCCCACTGGATAAGTCATCAAACAATATTTCCGCCTATTATTCAATGCCTCCAACAACGAAGCATAGTACAAATCGCTAATCGCCGAATAAAGGTTGGCGAGTGGGATCGGGATTAACGAGCTAGAACCATTCACAGATTCTCAACTCGTAGCCAGTCAATTTAACGGTGATAGTTTAAGGATTATTGCGACTATTCGATCATTTCGAATTCAAACGAATCCCTAGAGCCAAAAATGCCACAGTTGACGCCTTGGCAACTTTGGCATCTACAACCGAACCAATGATAAAAAAGGTGATTCCGGTCGAGAGTATCAAAACGCCGAGCATATAGTCTCGTTCAAACTTTATCTTCGAAGAAAAGACGTCGTTCATTACCGATATGAGAACCTACTTTTACAAGGTCATGCCATTCGGGCTAAAAAACACTCGAGCCACTTATCAAACACTGGTGAATGGGATGTTCTCGAATCATATCGGGAAAAAATAGAAGTTTACATAGATGACATGCTCGTAAAGTATGCCCGCGCTAAAGAAAACATGGATAATTTGAAAGAATGCTTTGACATCCTAAATCAATTCGGAATGAAACTGAACCATACAAAGTGTACATTCGCGTTGAACTCAAAAGAGTTCCTCGGATACTTAGTCACACAGCGAGGAATCGAAGCCAATCCTAGCTAAATCTCCGCTTTCTTACAAATAAGTTCTCCAAGAACTATGAAGGAGGTCCAATGCCTGACAGGGCGAGTCGCAACTCTAAACAAATTTATCTCCTGATCAACGGACAAGAGACTCCCATTTTTTCGAGTTGTTAAAAAGAAAAAAATTGTTCGTTTTGAACGCGTAATGCGAGCGAGCGCCCACCGATCTGAAAACATACCTCTCTAGCACTCCAATATTGGTCAAACCACATCAAGGAGATATCCTTTACCTTTACGTAGTTGTATCTGCTGTAGCAGTCAACAGAATGCTAATCTAAGAAGAATAAGGGGGAACAAAGGCCAGTTTTCTACGTGAGTAGACGATTGGTCAATGCTGAAACACGATACCCAACATTCAAGAAACTGGCTCTCGCAGTGATAACGGTGGCCTAGAAACCGAGGCCGTATTTCTAATTGCACACAATTATCGTAATGACAACCCAAACGCTACAAGGGATACTCCATAGCCCGAATCACTCTAGGCGGTTGACAAAATGGGCGATCGAGCTTATTGAGTATGAAATTGAATATCGAGTAAGAACAAGTATCAAATCTCAAGTTTTTGCCAATTTCGTCATCGAATTACCCAATGACAGCTTTGGGGAATCGTGCCGCAATGGGAGGTGGACTTTCTATGCAGATGGATCATCAACGAATCATGTATCCGAAATTGGAATACGACTCACATTTCCCACTGGATAAGTCATCAAACAATATTTCCGCCTATTATTCAATGCCTCCAACAACGAAGCATAGTACAAATCGCTAATCGCCGAATTAAGGTTGGCGAGTGGGATCGGGATTAACGAGCTAGAACCATTCACAGATTCTCAACTCGTAGCCAGTCAATTTAACGGTGATAGTTTAAGGATTATTGCGACTATTCGATCATTTCGAATTCAAACGAATCCCTAGAGCCAAAAATGCCACAGTTGACGCCTTGGCAAATTTGGCATCTACAACCGAAACAATGATAAAAAAGGTGATTCCGGTCGAGAGTATCAAAACGCCGAGCATATAGTCTCGTTCAAACTTTATCTTCGAAGAAAAGACGTCGTTCATTACCGATATGAGAACCTACTTTTACAAGGTCATGCCATTCGGGCTAAAAAACACTCGAGCCACTTATCAAACACTGGTGAATGGGATGTTCTCGAATCATATCGGGAAAAAATAGAAGTTTACATAGATGACATGCTCGTAAAGTATGCCCGCGCTAAAGAAAACATGGATAATTTGAAAGAATGCTTTGACATCCTAAATCAATTCGGAATGAAACTAAACCATACAAAGTGTACATTCGCGTTGAACTCAAAAGAGTTCCTCGGATACTTAGTCACACAGCGAGGAATCGAAGCCAATCCTAGCTAAATCTCCGCTTTCTTACAAATAAGTTCTCCAAGAACTATGAAGGAGGTCGAATGCCTGACAGGGCGAGCCGCAACTCTAAACAAATTTATCTCCTGATCAACGGACAAGAGACTCCCATTTTTTCGAATTGTTAAAAAGAAAAAAATCGTTCGTTTTAAACGCGTAATGCGAGCGAGCGCCCACCGATCTGAAAACATACCTCTCTAGCACTCCAATATTGGTCAAACCACATCAAGGAGATATCCTTTACCTTTACGTAGTTGTATCTGCTGTAGCAGTCAACAGAATGCTAATCTAAGAAGAATAAGGGGAACAAAGGCCAGTTTTCTACGTGAGTAGACGATTGGTCAATGCTGAAACACGATACCCAACATTCAAGAAACTGGCTCTCGCAGTGATAACGGTGGCCTAGAAACCGAGGCCGTATTTCTAATCGCACACAATTATCGTAATGATAACCCAAACGCTACAAGGGATACTCCATAGCCCGAATCACTCTAGGCGGTTGACAAAATGGGCGATCGAGCTTATTGAGTATGAAATTGAATATCGAGTAAGAACAAGTATCAAATCTCAATTTTTTGCCAATTTCATCATCGAATTACCCAATGACAGCTTTGGGGAATCGTGCCGCAATGGGAGGTGGACTTTCTATGCAGATGGATCATCAACGAATCATGTATCCGAAATTGGAATACGACTCACATTTCCCACTGGATAAGTCATCAAACAATATTTCCGCCTATTATTCAATGCCTCCAACAACGAAGCATAGTACAAATCGCTAATCGCCGAATTAAGGTTGGCGAGTGGGATCGGGATTAACGAGCTAGAACCATTCACAGATTCTCAACTCGTAGCCAGTCAATTTAACGGTGATAGTTTAAGGATTATTGCGACTATTCGATCATTTCGAATTCAAACGAATCCCTAGAGCCAAAAATGCCACAGTTGACGCCTTGGCAACTTTGGCATCTACAACCGAACCAATGATAAAAAAGGTGATTCCGGTCGAGAGTATCAAAACGCCGAGCATATAGTCTCGTTCAAACTTTATCTTCGAAATTGGGTGTAGGACAAAGAACCAGTCCGACGGACCACAACCCACATCGATCGAAGAAGAATGTCAAACCGAAGATTGGAGAGTCTCGATAAAAGAGTACATAGCAACATGAATAGTACCAAGCGATAAATGAGATGCAAGAAAACACAAAGTAATCAGCGACCGGTTCTGTATGCTTGAGGGTAAGTTGTACAAACAAAGCGTGGGCAGGCCGTATCTCAGTTGCGTCGATAAAGAAAATGAAGAAACAGTGATGAAAAAAATGCATGAAGGATAGTGCAGAAGCCATTCGTCAGTCCGTAACCTCGCACTAAAAACAAAACGAGAAGGATATTACTTGTCGACCATGCTTGCAGACTGTGAATGATACACAAAGCATTACGACGGATGTCAAAAGCATCCCCCTATGAATCACCACCCGACCAAGGAGATTCAATCAATTTCGGCCCCATATCCATTTATGAGGTTGTCAATGGACATCTTCGGACCTCTGCATCCTTCGACCAGAAACGTGAAGTACCTCTTGTTGATGACATATTACTTCTCGAAATAGGTAGAATCAGAATCATACAAATCGATCATGGAATCAATTGTTCAAAGTTTCATATGGAAAAACGTGATATTCAGACATGGCTTGACCTATGAGATCGTCACAGATAACGGATCCCAGTTTATCTCAAATAAATTCGAAAGGTTCGGCGAAACATGGAAAATTTGTTTAAGTAAATCAAGCCCCGGTTATTCGCAGGGGAACGGACAGGCCGAAGATACGAACAAATCCACACTAAGGAACTTAAAAAAAAGACTTGGAACACACAAGGGCAAATGGGTAGACGAATTGCAAGGGGTATTATTGTTATAGTGAACTACTCCGCGAAAGTGTACCAGTGAAACACCATTCTCTCTACATTATAGAGTTGAAGCGGTTGTCCCCGTCGAAGTCGCAATGCCAAGTCTACGAAGTGAGTATGCTCCGGAAAACGAAATAGTAAACGAAAATATGGTACAATATAATCTCGATTTAAAAAAATGAAAGACGAGACCAAAACCAGATACGGTTGCAGAACTATCAGTATAACGCAACAAGATACTACAACTCGAGGGTCAAATCACAGAGATTCAGCGTAGGCGAGTTGGTACTGCGAAAAGTGTTCGAAAATAATGCGGATGTTGGGGCAGGAAGCTGGGAATCACATGCGAAGGTCCATACAAGATCGCAAAAATAAATAAACACGAAGTATACAGACTAGAGACCCTAGACCGAAACGCTGTGATGAGATCGTGGAATGCGATTCATCTTAAAAAATAATTTTGTTAAATTATTTCATTTCAGCATATCAATCCAATTCAAAAAATTAATAAAGTTTCTTTTTTTATATATTGTGTTCAAAATAACGCTATGCGAACGAGAAATCACATTAAAAGAAATGAGATACTCGTAAAGAAAACAGACAACTAGCCGTTACAGAAACGAGGAGCACTTCGTTAAAATATAAAAAGAGCGTAAGCAGGTACTCGTAAAGAATACGGACAATCAACCCTTAAAGAAACGAGGAGCACGTCGCCAAAAATATAAAAAAGCGCGACAAGCTCCTCGTAAAGAATACGAACAAGTAGACGTTATAGAAACGAGTATCACTTCACTAAAATACAAAAAGAGCATAAGCAGCTCATCGTAAAGAATACGTACAAATAGCCTTTAACTAAACGAGAAGCAATTCGCCAAAATACAAAAAATGATGCAAGCAGCTCATCCTAAAGAATACGTACAAATAGCCGTTACAGAAACGAGTAACAATTCGCCAAAATATAAAAAAATAATGAAAGTAGTTGCTTGTAAATAATACTAAAAAGTAACCGTTACAAAAACGAGTAGCACTTCACCAAAATATAAATAAAAACGTAAGCAGCACATCGTAAAAAATATGAACACGTTGCCGTTATAGAAATGAGTATCAGCTCGATAAAATAAAAAAGAGCGCAAGAAACTCTCCGTAAATAATACGGAAATTTATGCGTTACAAAAACGAGTATGAATTCGTTAAAATAATAAGATCAGCACATCTCGACAAAAAGTAGATGAGCTGAACAGAGTAATCGTCATCGTGCGGCGAATATTAAAGCACTCAATGGAATAATAAAAAAAACCATCACAATTTCGTCCAATGACAACAATAACATATCGTATCAAATTGCCAAAGCGAAAGGAAACTAAACGACGACAATAAATCGTATCAAATCGCTAAAGCAAAAAAAAAGAAGGAAAAAAAAAAGAATCGAACATCAACAAAACGAAGCTGGGATGCAAAAGTTTCCAATACTCGCTCTAGTGAGGTAGATGGCTCCGAGGTTGAAACCAAACTCATCAAACGAAGTATATATGGGCTCACACTCTGGAACTTCGGACTATGGAGCTGGGACTAATTCTGGAGAGTTCAGCGTCAAAAACTACAAACACGACAAATCAATCTTCGGAAACGCGCCCTCAACATCGATTAACTCGCGGGCACTGATCTCTTTATCTGTTAGGGCAACTTTAATCTCAACGTTCAGATTCTCTATTTCTCCCTTGATAATCTCCTCTAAAATCTTTGAATTCGCTCTCGTTTCAGCAGAATGAGACAAGGAACCCCGTAACTTCTCCACTCTAGAAAGATTTGATCGAAACCGATCAACATGGATTTTCACCTCGTTCTTGAGCTCAGCCCGTGGAGCACGAGCGGCATCCACATCCCGATTGCGAGTCACAAGAAGAGCATTTTATTTGGGATTAACGCTCCTCACCTCAACAGTGACCTAAACATCCTTTTCGAAAAGCTTAGAGTTCTTGGCAATGGCGTTCGACATCTTAACTTCTTAATCATTTCGGGAAATCTCTGCTTTCCTGAGTGCGTACTCAGAACGATTTAATTAGAGAATGATCTTGTCAACGAATTTGACCTTATCAGCGTCACTTTCCCTAAGAACAGAAAGTTTCTTCACCTCAGACTATAACGATTTGATCCTCTTAATCGCCGCACGAAATTACATTTTAGTAGGAGATCGCACGCGCCTCTCGTACAAGTCCATCGAGTGATTATACTCCACCATTAGCTACACAAAGAAAGACATAGGAAAAATAATAACGAAACGTATGAGAGGAGAAGTAGTGAAAAAAACTTACATCTTCGAGATATTTCGAGAAACTAATGTAGTTCTCCCTGTGCTCCTTTCCCAACGTATTGAATGAAGAAAGTTTACATCCATTCTTCTTGAATTGCTCGGTGATGCGGGCCGTAGCATCGGGATCTTCAATGATATTAGCATTAGAATTGTACTCAAACTGGAAGAAATATCATAATTTTTTAGCACCGCTCCAAGGCATCGTATGGGTCGGAAAAGGATGTCTTTGCTTGATGCCGCGACGATCACCATCATCACCATCAGTAGGGGGACCCTGGGAGCTCTCCCCAGCGACAATCGCTACATCAACTTACATAGTAGAAGGTAGAATATTGGGGCACTCCAGATCAACAACAGGCGTGAGTGAAATCACCGCCTAGAGTAGGGAGAGCCGCGACGATTGAGCGAGGAGGTGAAGCAGGGGGCACGAAGTTAGGAGGCAAAACTCGTGGCAAGCTCTGAGAATCAGGAATGATAGAACGCTGGGAATCTCCACCCAGATCGATAGTCGAAAGTTGAGCCCTCCGCTCGGCACGATATCCAATACCTGACATTGTAGGCAGCAAAAAATCAAAAGGAAGACCTAAACAAAAAAAAAGAGGCGGTTAAACGACTTAGTTATAAAAAAACATGATAATTGGAAAACAGATCGGAGATGATAGACAAAGACAAAACTGAATCGAGGTTAGGAGAATCAGAATCTCGTATCACGAAATCAATGCTGAGATCGACGAATGCGACTCTGAGAAAAAGAACTCCAATGCGTCAAGCCCTCCCGTAGAATAATCACCAACACTTCGATGTCGTCACTCTCCGGAGCTCTCTTCAACGTAACTACAAAAAAGAAAAAAAACAGAACACGTATCACGAAAGCAACGATGTCAACAAGGCACAAAACACGAAAATCACAAGTCCACCAGGCCGCTATGACCAGCTAGCCAAGGCCAGAGGACACAAGTCACCATACGTAATTCTATCTATGCAAAAATAAAAAAAGGGAGCTCTCTCACTTCACGTTTTTATCAGGGAACCCATTAAGTATTGCTCGAGACGGGTTAGGAGTTAAATAGAAGGTACCCCAACAATAAGAGTTTGCCCTCACACCACATAGTTGGGCAATAACGAGCACGTCGAGGGAAAACCTCTCTTATTCCGCCAATATTTGCAGTCCGACCATGATTCGAATAAAATTGGGGCACAACTGTAGTAACGCAAGGCCAAGTTCATGCATCAGACGAACGAGGAGCTCGGGAAGCGGGAAGGACAATCCACAATATCGGAAGTAAACCTCATAAGCACAGCATAATCCCGGAGGCGAAAATTCAAGAGAATCATACGAGCCAAGAATAATAATATTAGTAAACCAATCGATCAGACCGGATGATCGAATGTCGTGAATGCTAGACTCAGAATAAGCAGATTTCAAGTGAGGCCCAAACTGACTTTGCATCGCCATACCAAGTAAAACAACAACACCAGAACATGAAGGAGCACGCTACGCGAAAGCTCGTGCACAAGACAGCACGACAAGCTCACACGAGGCCAAGAAAAGCTCGACCACAAGATAACACGGCGAGCTCGCATGAGTCCCAGGAGAGCTCGCACACAGTACGAACAAAGGACAGCTCGTGCAACGTCGACCAAGGGCGAACAGGAGGCTGCGAGCATGTAGGGCGAACAGGAGGCTGCGTGCATGTAGGGCGAACAGGAGGCTGCGAGCATGTAGGGCGAACAGGAGGCCGCGAGCACGCGGGGCAAGCAGGCACGAGCTCGCACGGGTGTCGAGAGAGCTCAGAACGCAGGATGAGATCGAAGGGCGAGCTCGGTGCGAGACCTAGTGCGGGCAGATGAGCGCGGACACCAAAAACGAGCACGGCGCAGATCCAAGCAGATCGGGCGAGCTCGTCCATGGGGCGCACGAGAGGAAACTCCCATGTGGCGTAAAGGACGCGTGTTGTAGGAACCGCAAACCGCGAGCACGACGCACCGAGCAAGGTAGACCGCGGATCCGGTTCCAAGCTCATCCACGAGGCACGTAGGGGAACACCCACAGGGTGAGAGACAACACAGATTTGGCTCATGAGAGTCGGAGCTTGCCAACGCGAGCACCATGCAACGCAGGGAGGAGACCTATGGGGCGCGAGACGGCGCAGACCTGGCTCACGAATTGGAGCTCGTCCATGCGAGTAGCATGCGGTGCAGAGGACGTGAACGCGGCATCGGAGCTCGCACAAGAGAGGAGTGGGGGGAAGCTTGGATGACAAGAGGAGCGCGGAGAGCTCGCGCAGTGCAAAGGGAGAGAACTCGCGAGGCGGAGAGCTCAGTCAGCGTGAAGGACCAAGAGTCCGCGAGGCAGCGCGGAGAGCCGCGCGAGGGATGCGAGCGCGTGACGCGCTCAAACGAGACCCTCGGGAGACGTGCGCGACAGTCAACGCGCGAGGTGGGACCAGACGGACCGGAGGTTGCCGGAGGAGGAGCAACCTCGCCGGAGAAGGGAGTGTAAAATAAAAATAAAAAAATAATAATAATATGTGGACAAAGTAAAAGGATGGTTGTGCCACGGAAAATAAAAAGAAGAAGGTAGGAAGACACTAACCTCTAAGACACCAATGCTATTTTTAAAGGGAAAAATGAGAACATTGGAATAAATAGTCAAAAAATATGGAAAAAAGGAAAATCAATAAATAGTAATATACGCATGATACGTATATGGAAGGACGGAAAATATGAAGTTAAAAATTTCTTAAACAAATTCGGGAAATTTGGGGGGCACATTGTGGACACTAAAATCAATTTGAGAGAACCAGACCAATTGACTCGAACCCAGTAAGTATTGCTCGAGACGGGTTAGGAGTTAAATAGAAGGTACCCCAACAATAAGAGTTTGCCCTCACACCACATAGTTGGGCAATAACGAGCACGTCGAGGGAAAACCTCTCTTATTCCGCCAATGTTTGCAGTCCGACCACGATTCGAATAAAATTGGGGCACAACTGTAGTAACGCAAGGCCAAGTTCATGCATCAGACGAACGAGGAGCTCGGGAAGCGGGAAGGACAATCCACAATATCGGAAGTAAACCTCATAAGCACAGCAAAATCCCGGAGGCGGAAATTCAAGAGAATCATACGAGCCAAGAATAATAATATTAGTAAACCAATCGATCAGACCGGATGATCGAATGTCGTGAATGCTAGACTCAGAATAAGCAGATTTCAAGTGAGGCCCAAACTGACTTTGCATCGCCATACCAAGTAAAACAACAACACCAGAACATGAAGGAGCACGCTGCGCGAAAGCTCGTGCACAAGACAGCACGACAAGCTCACACGAGGCCAAGAAAAGCTCGCCCACAAGATAACACGGCGAGCTCGCATGAGTCCCAGGAGAGCTCGGACACAGTACGAACAAAGGCTAGCTCGTGCAACGTCGACCAAGGGCGAACAGGAGGCTGCGAGCATGTAGGGCGAACAGGAGGCCACGAGCACGCGGGGCAAGCAGGCACGAGCTCGCACGGGTGTCGAGAGAGCTCAGAACGCAGGATGAGATCGAAGGGCGAGCTCGGTGCGAGACCTAGTGCGGGCAGATGAGCGCGGACACCAGAAACGAGCACGGCGCAGATCCAAGCAGATCGGGCGAGCTCGTCCACGGGGCGCACGAGAGGAAACTCCCATGTGGCGTAAAGGACGCGTGTTGTAGGAACCGCAAACCGCGAGCACGACGCACCGAGCAAGGCATACCGCGGATCCGGTTCCAAGCTCATCTGCGAGGCACGCAGGGGAACACCCACAGGGTGAGAGACAACACAGATTTGGCTCATGAGAGTCGGAGCTTGCCAACGCGAGGACCGTGCAACGCAGGGAGGAGACCTATGGGGCGAGAGACGGCGCAGACCTGGCTCACGAATTGGAGCTCGTCCATGCGAGTAGCGTGCGGTGCGGAGGACGCGAATGCGACATCGGAGCTCGCACAAGAGAGGAGTGGGGGGAAGCTTGGATGACAAGAGGAGCGCGGAGAGCTCGCGCAGTGCAAAGGGAGAGAACTCGCGAGGCGGAGGGCTCAGTCAGCGTGAAGGACCAAGAGTCCTCGAGACAGCGCGGAGAGCCGCGCGAGGGATGCGAGCGCGTGACACGCTCAAACGGGACTCTCGGGAGACGTGCGCGATAGTCAACGCGCGAGGTGGGACCAGACGGACCGGAGGTTGCCGGAGGAGGAGTAACCTCGCCGGAGAAGGGAGTGTAAAATAAAAATAAAAAAATAATAATAATATGTGGACAAAGTAAAAGGATGGTTGTGCCACGGAAAATAAAAAGAAGAAGGTAGGAAGACACTAACCTCTAAGACACCAATGCTATTTTTAAAGGGAAAAATGAGAACATTGGAATAAATAGTCAAAAAATATGGAAAAAAAGGAAAATCAATAAATAGTAATATATGCATATCTACGTATATGGAAGGACGGAAAATATGAAGTTAAAAGTTTCTTAAACAAATTTGGGAAATTTGGGGGCACATTGTGGACACCAAAATCAATTTGAGAGAACCAGACCAATTGACTCGAACCGAACCGGGTTCAATCTGATCATTAATATGGTCAAATTTGTCCTTTTTTCTAATCGTTACAATAAATATATTTGTAACATAAATCGCAATTAATTTTATAGGAATGAATTGCTCAAAACAAGTATAAAGGGAGGAAAAATCTCATTTGTATGGACATTCCAAAATAGATTGAGAAATAATATAAGAACTATTCAGACTATTCTTTATGTGAGAGTTGAATTGTTTATTCGGTTCTAACAAATATGGTTCTTAGATATGAAACTTTTTTATGCATAGTTTTGGGTAAAATGATAAATTGATGATAATGATTATTAAAAAATTTTATTAGATTTTTATAAAAACAATATTATATAATATATTAATTTATATAGAGTTAAAATCCTAAATTTCTAAAATAATAGTGACGACATTATTATAGCACACAAAATTTACCATTTGTTTACATGAACTTTGAACATTTCTATTGTAAAACACAAACTAACTGATCGTATCTAA
Source organism: Pugionium cornutum (assembly GCA_018901935.1). Taxonomy (NCBI): domain Eukaryota; kingdom Viridiplantae; phylum Streptophyta; class Magnoliopsida; order Brassicales; family Brassicaceae; genus Pugionium; species Pugionium cornutum. The sequence continues at coordinate 6,905,317 of CM032160.1, read as the reverse complement.
ATTTTATACGAATTTTGTAAATATTTCAAAATTTTTATAAATTGTGTTTTTGCTGTGAAATTGCGATCAATACACGATTATCACATTAACTTAAATAATAACAAAACACACTGAATACCGACACATTGTTATTTGGGTCAATTTTTGGTTAATATATGTGTTAATACGATTATCGTGTATTAATTGCAATTTGATAGAAAAATAATGATTTTTACAATTTTACAGACATTTATGAACTTGTGTAGTATAATAGTGTACCAAAAAGAAATGTAACTTTTGTTGAATAATAATAGAGAGATAGAAATTTTATTATTATACTGATTTTATTAATCTTATAAATTTTACAAATGAAGAAGAGAGAAAGAAGGAAGAGAGAAAGTTACTTCATCTGAATGAAGTAACATACGTATTTATAGAGAAAGAGTAAGTCGGCAAACGTAAGTTTACATAAATAATCAGACGAAATTGTTGACTTTTTCAACACTCCCCCTTGATTATTTATTATTATTAAATTATTGCGTTTTGCCTCGTTAAAAACCTTATCATATAAAAACCCAACGGGATAAAAATCATGATAAGGGAAAAAGAATACAGATACGCAATCTCCCCCTCGAAAAGATAGATATGTTTCCCTTTATAAGTCTCGCAGATGACGCATTCCAATATTCTGAACGTGTTTTCTGAACATTGTCGTAGGAAGCGCCTTTGTAAACAAATCTGCTGCATTATCACTTGAACGAATGTATTCGACGTTAAGTTCTTGATTTTTCTCAAGTTCTTGGATATAGGAGAAAAATCTCGGAGGAATATGTTTTGTTTGGTCACTCTTGATGTAACCTTCTTTGATTTGGGTCACACATGCAGCATTATCTTCGAATAATTTTGTTGGCTCCTTATTGTTGATTAATCCACTTGCTCCTTCTATATGTTGAGTCATAGATCTGAGCCATACACATTCTCTGCAAGCTTCATGAAGGGCAATGAAGTGGCAACCAAAGTTTGTTTTTGAGATCGCCACGAGATTGCAGTTCCACCAAGTGTAAAAACATAACTGGTTTGGGAAAGAGCTTTGTGTGGATCCGATAAATATCCAGCATCTGCAAAACCAACTAAACCAAACTCGGGGTTTCTAGAATAAAATAATCCCAAATCAATGGTACCTTGGAGATAACGGAAAATATGTTTTATTCCACTCCAATGTCTTCGTGTAGGTGATGAACTATATCTCGCAAGTAAATTTATAGCAAATCTATATCTGGTCGAGTGCAATTTGTGAGATACATAAGTCCACCGATAGCACTCATATAAAGTACTTCAGGACCTAATATGTCTTCATTATCTTCACAAGGTCGAAATGGATCCTTGTTTATATTAAGCAATCGATTAACCATTGGAGTACTCAAAGGATTCGCTTTATCCATATTAAATCGTTTCAATATCCTTTTCGTATAATTGATTGATGCACAAATATCCCATCTTGGAAATGTTCAATTTGGAGTCCTAGACAAAATTTTGTTTTTCCAAGATCTTTCATTTCAAACTCTTCTTTCATATGAGTTCTTGCATTATCAATTTCCTTTTGAGTTCCAATTATATTTAGGTCATCTACATAAACAGCAATGATCACAAAGCCTGATGGGAATTTATTTATAAATACGCAAGGACATATCGCATTATTAATATATCCTTTTTTCAACAGATATTCACTTAAGCGATTATACCACATGCGTCCGGATTGTTTTAACCCATATAATGATCGTTGTAATTTGACTAAAAATAGTTCTTTGGGTCCTTTAGAGATCTTTGATCCTTCTGGGATCTTGAATCCTTCTGGGATTCTCATGTATATATCACTATCAAGGGTTCCATACAGGTATGCAGTCACGACATCCATAAGGTGCATTTCTAACCTTTTGGATGATGATAAACTCATTAAATATCTAAATGTAATTGCATCCATGACCGGAGAATATGTTTCTTCATAATCTATTCCCGGCCTTTGAGAAAATCCTTGTGCAACAAGACGTGCTTTATATCTAGTGACCTCGTTTTTCTTATTTCTTTTTCTTACAAAAACCCACTTGCACCCAACTGGCACTACATCTTCAGGTGTAATGACAATGGGTCCGAAAACATTTTTTTTTTTTGTAGAGAGAATAATTCATTTCTCATGGCTATTTACCATTTTTCCCAATCAGATCTTTTTTGACATTCTGTTACAGACATTGGTTCTGCATCATCATTTTCATTTTCAATTTCTTTGGACACAAAAAGGAGAATATTCCATTAATATCCTCTATTTCATTTCTAACCCATAATTTTCTATTTTGGGTATAGTTAATTGAAATCTCATATGTTTATATATTACGTTCGTCTTCTGGACGGAGTTCCACTTCACGGTTTTCAAAAACCTGTTTGCATATGTCTTCTGGACATTCCGTTTGAGTTGGTTCCTCTATAACCTTTTCACAAGTATTTTCGAGACGCTTTTTGTAAGGTTCTTCCAGAACCTTTTGATTTTGTTCTCCCAAATACTTTTTCTTACGGGGATTTTTATCTTTTGAGCCCATCGGTCTCCTCCTCTTTAACTGAACTCTGGGTTCATTTATTTTATCGCCATCAACATGTTTTACAGGAACATTAATTCTTGATGGGACATTCACAGCGGGTATATATGATTTTGTCACTCGTTTTGTATCTGTGAATGCATCTGGCAACTGGTTTGCAATATTTTGCAAATGTATGATTTTTTGATTTTTTGATTTTCCATTTCACGTTGTTTTGTGGGAGGATCATGATACAACAAAGATGGCGTACACCATTTAATATCTTCTTGTAGTTGTTTAATTCCTCCCCCTAACGTAGGAAATTCTTCTTCATCAAAATGACAATCGGCAAATCGTGCCGTAAACATGTCACCAGTTCGTGGTTCAAGATACCGAATAATACTTGATGATATAAATCCAATATATATTCCTAATCTTCTCTGTGGCCCCATCTTTGTTCTTTGTGGCGGGGCTATAGGAACATAAACCGCACACCCAAAAACTCGGAGATGAGATACATCAGGCTTCTAGCCAGATGTTAATTGTAATGGGGAATATTCATGATATGCACTTGGTCTTATTTGGACCAATGCTGCCGCATGCAATATAGCATGACCCCATACTGAAATTGGGAGATTTGTTCTCAAAATTAACGGTCTTGCAATGAGTTGTAACCGTTTTATCAAAGATTCATCCATACCATTTTGTGTATGAACATGCGGAACCGGATGTTCAACATCGATTCCAAGAGCCATACAATAATCATTAAAGGCTTGTGATGTGAATTCACCAGCGTTGTCAAGTCTTACTTTCTTTATAGTATAATCAGGGAATTGAGCTCTTAACCTGATTATTTGGGCAATGAATCTTGCGAAAGCCATATTTTGTGTGGTTAACAAACACACATGTGACCATCTACTAGATGCGTCAATTAAAACCATAAAATATCGAAATGGCCCACATGATGGGTGAATAGGCCCACATATATCACCATGTATTCTTTCTAAGAATACTAGGGATTCATTACTAATTTTGGCTGGTGATGGCCGAGTAATAAGTTTTCCTTGAGAACATGCTTTACACGAAAACTCGAATGATTGAAAAATCTTCTGGTTTTTCAATGGGTGGCCATTAGAATTCTGCACAATTTTTCTCATCATAACTCATCCAGGATGTCCTAGTCTTTCATGCCAGGCTTTGAATGTACTCGTAAACTTCTGGTTTACCATAATATACGATTAAATTATATTTATTTTTGTGTAATATAATCCAGAGGACATTATTGGTAATTCTTCCAATATTTGTTTCTGCTCCCATGTAATGCAAAGATATTCAATGTTATTTTTGCTCATTGTCTCTATGTGATATCCATTTGTACGAATGTCTTTGAAACTTAATAAGTTTCTATGAGACTTGGGGGAATATAAAGCATCATTTATTTCAAATTTCGTTCCCATTGGCATTGAAAAACTAGCTCTTCCGGAGCCTATGATAATATTTGCATTACCCGATATTGTATTTACGCTTCCGGCGGAATCTTTCATTTTGAGGTAGGAGAAAAACTTTTTATCTTTAAGTATTGTATGCGTTGTAGCACTGTCTGCTAGGCATATATCTCCATTCTCACTCTCAAAACGATACATTTTTTGTATTAAAATATTGATAAAGATGTATTAATAAATGTTAAACACACATATTTCAAAATCAACTTATATTATAATAAAACTATTTTACATTAAGTAATTAAAGTTCAAACTTGCATATATTTTTTAAAAAGACATTAAGTTTTGTTTTTGTTCGTAAGGAAACTAAATAAAACTTTTTATATATAACATTAAACTTAATTATCTTGTTCTTTGGTATTCTCGGAATCAACCAGAAAATCTGCAACATCGAGATATGCATTTCCATCGAAGGAAAGTCCGGGTTCATCCGAGATAAAGTTGGTTTCACTTTCTTTTCCTTTTTGTTTCTGTGATTCTTGATACAGATTAGCCAAATGTTTTGGTGTACGACAGGTACGAGACCAATGACCTTTCATGCCACATCTGTAACGAACATTTTCATATTGTATATTTTGGCGTACAGCAGGTACGCGACCAATTTCATTTTCGTGGACTTTATTCTTTCTCCCGAATTTGAATTCATTGGAACGAAAACCTCTTCCTTTTCCTCGTCCACGTCCACCTCCTCGTCCATGTCCATGACCACGACTATGGCCTCGACCACGTCCATGTCCTTGCCAATTATTGTAATTGGATGATGCAACATTCACTTATGGGAATGGAGCTGATCCAGTGGGACGAGATTGATGGTTCATCATCACAAGTTCATTATTTTGTTCAGCAACAAGGAGAACTTGCATTAACTCCGAATAACGAGTATATCCCTTTGCTCGATATTGTTGTTGTAGGATTACATTTCCAGGATGAAATGTTTGGAGAGTTTTTTCAATCATATCATAATCACTTACTTTTTCTCCACATAATATCATTTTAGAAGTGATTTCGAACAACGCGGAATTATATTCACTTACACTTTTATAATCCTGAAACCGGAGGTTTAACCACTCATGTTTGGTTTTTGGTAAGATCACATATTTCTGGTGATCAAACCTATCTTTTAGTGATTGCCAAAGATCTGCAGGATCTTCTTTTGTAATATATTCATCTTTTAAACCATCATGGATATGGTGGCATAAAAATATCATGGCTTTTGCTTTTTTCTCATCGGATGTTGTTTCCGACCTATCGATGGTGCCAAGAAGGTCTTTTGCCTTTAAATGCATTTTTGCAGCTACTGCCCATGTCATGTAATTTTTTCCAGATATATCAAGGGCAGCTATCTCGAGTTTTGCCAAATTTGACATTATAACTATACACATAATAAAACAATGTGTTAAACATCAGTTTTATAAAAATTATTTTATAATTATTTTTTAATAAATAATCATGATAAAATTTTGGGTATAGATTTTAATTTATTATTGTTATTATTATTATTATATATATTTAATAAATATGTATAATTAGTTTTAAGAATTTAAACATAATGATGACATAAATTAATTTATGATAAAATTGTAAAACATTAGTGAATATAATAACACATAAATTAAAATAATTTCTAAATATAAATCAGGAGGCAGCGCCTACCATATAATATTCAGAAGGCAGAGCCTACCATATAATATTCAGAAGGCAGAGCCTACCATATAATATTCAGAAGGCAGAGCCTACCATATAATATTCAGAAGGCAGAGCCTACCATATAATATTCAGAAGGCAGAGCCTACCATATAATATTTAGAAGGCAGAGCCTACCATATAATATTTAGAAGGCAGAGCCTACTATATAATATACACATATATTAATAAAACAGAATTTTATCTTATTTTAGTATCTCAGGTAGATGGTAGAAATACTCGTGCTGATAACGTGTTGAATAATAATAGAGAGATATAGATTTTATTATTATACTGATTTTATTAATCTTATAAATTTTACAGATGAAGAAGAGAGAAAGAAGGAAGAGAGAAATTTACTTTATCTGAATGAAGTAACATACGTATTTATAGAAAAAGAGTAAGTCCGCCCAATATAATTGTAAAGTGTAAACAGTTTACTATGATTGTAAAGTGTAAACAGTTTATAAAATCAATATAATAACAAAATTGGTCCAGGCCCAATAGTTTGCTGATCTAAATAATCATTTTTGAACTGCCAATGTGGGCTCACTGACTCAACATTATCAGTTTTCTTTTCCAGCGGTTATAGTTGCATTTTGTCAGCCCAAAAGCCCGACGCTTTTTTGCGTTAATAGAAACACTTATGATTTTTCTCATAATTTTCCAAAGAAACTTTAAACTAGTAGCATGTTTAAATTTATTATTAAAATATTTTTTTTAGTTTTATTTGCATGTATTTAAGATAAATAAAAATATGCATTTAAGATAGATAAAAAAATATGTAATATTTTTAAATTTTTAATTTAATGTGATAGATTTAAAAAAATTAAAATATATTATTTTATGATATTACTATAAATTTTTATATAAGTTATGTTTGTTTGTCAACATCAGTTTCATGCAGTTACGGTAGATTATTATTCGTTTACTTGATAAAGTTACATGTGTTCAATCGCAGTAGTTAAAAAATTGCAATGCAAATTAAAATATCAGTGTAATTAAAAATCTGCAATCAAACACAATCACAATCGCCGACGGCAGATAAACAAACAACATATGTTACATGTACAATATTAACTACAGCCACAGCCGCCGTCGGCGAACAAAAGAAAAAGATTATATTAATTTATAAATTTTAATTGATTTATACATTTAAATAAAAATTATATGTTTATTGGATAACTGATATTAATTTTTCTATCCAAAAGATATTATTCATTTTATGCTTTAAATTAACTATTATACAATACTATCCGAAAATCTTTTGAATTATGAATGCTACATGAAATTCCTATTCAAATTTATTATAAATTTTTAAATAAATGAAAATACATTATATAATAACATCGTTTTAGGACTCAACGAATTATTTGTTTTATTTTTTGCTTTGATATTTTTGGACCAAATTCGTGCATCATTTAGATCAGAACTATAATATATAATATTGTCATTTCCTAAATGTCACCTTGATCCTGCAACTTTTAAAATTTAACCTTACGCTTTTCAGTCAAACTAATTGCATTTGGTTTATTTATCTCCCAAGGTCTACAAAATTTTATAAAAACTAAAATATCCGCAGACAAAAAGGGAAGAAGCACTTCAACGAAGACATTACTGAAATTACAATTGATTAAGAGAACGCAACCGGTAGTTATAAAAGTCATATTTGTATGTCCGTCAAAATTTTTTACGACTCCACCTATCATATATTGTTTTTCATTTATTTGTTACACTTACATATGATCAATATCGGTTAGATATTAAGTTATATGTCATAATTTTTTTACTATTAACTAAAATAATAATACGATTAAAAACATACGATCAATCGTAATTAACGACGATAAGAAATACAAATAAAATATGTTATAATTGCAACCGGAACCGTCATCGACAACCAAATGAACAAAACCAAAAAAACCTTTTAGATCTCTGTTTGATTTTTTTTTTACGTTTTTGAATTATTGTAATTTTTTACAAGATTTTCTTTGGTTAATATAATATACAAAAAATCATTATAAATATACAATAATATATATAAAATCTATAACATAAAAATTGGATATTTTTCTAAGACTTTATCCGTATAAATCCTCTTAAACTCGAATCCATGGTTTGCAATACCTTAAAACCTGGGATTTAAAGATTGAGGATGGCCGAAGATTTTTCTACGAATGAATATTATATTATCAGTCAGTAAATTGAAAGGTTGGAAAAGATTGTTACAGATTCTTTTTAAAGAAGTAGAAAAACATATCATTACTTTGCTTGTCGAACGAATTGAGTGTAATTAAAAGGCAATATTTATTGAAAAATGGCATCGTTTGACCAATTTTATGTCTAAGAGTATTCTCTAAAAGACACTTTTATGACATCCACATCGACCAAATTGCAAAATCTGAGTCATTGTTTGGAATTATGTTTTGATACTAATCATCATACTTTTTAGAGAAAAAAATCCATTTGACTAAAACAATTCTTAAAAAGTTACATAATAAGATTTGACTAATTTAACTAAGCACCAAATTCGCGAATCTATTACTTTTTAGTACTTCGAATAAATAATTACTTTTTAGCAATTAAACACCATTTTGTTTCGTTGATATTTAGAAATACCATCAGATTTTTATTTTATTTTTTTGTCGACTAAATTACATTAATCTCAATTATTGTTTGGAATACTTTGTAGAAACTATAAACAACAACTGTACAAAAATCATTGAGATAAACATAATAATTGCGAATAAGAAGATACAACGTGTCAAGCTCGACCTCAAAAGATAAGTTTATAAATATAAACATAATTAAATTAAATATAAGGTAATTTTTTAAAATAGTATTATTTTAAATTTTTATTCTAAATTTAGTAGTACTAATTTATTTTTCATTAATAACATAAATTTTAATATTAAAATACATTAAAAAAATTTTAATAGGAAAAATAAACCATAAATTAGAAAAAAGAATCTAAGCATAATATTTTTAATAATTTTTGTAATTTAATTTAAATTTATAAATGAGTAGGAATATTTTAAAGAGATTTAAGACATATTTATTTATAAGAAAATTTTATATGAAGGTAAGCATAAAAATAATTTAAAAGAAAAGAGAAAAATGTGGTTTTAGTTTGGAAAATGAAATGATTACTTTGGATTTGAAATTTGATGATTACTTTCTTGATCTTATAAAATCATGTATAAATTTGAATCATATGTTAATTAAAAAAATTAATAAATAAAATTACAATATTACCATAAATATTAATAAAAACATATCAAATCGGATATCCGTCAACTAACAAAGTCATTACATGGATCCTTGAATCTGTCTATCCCAAATATCGAAAAAAAATTATAATGAATCACAGTTCAGATATAAAATCTCATATAATTTTCCGGGACCCATTTGTGAAGTCTCTCCATCGTCGTCGTTACACCAAACCCATAATGCATCTAATTCCTTTTATCTCATCAGTTTCATATCTTACTTTGGGTGTCACTACCACACAGAAAATATTACTCCCCTCTTTGAATTCTGAAAGACTGTGATTTTCTAGGGTTGTAAACGATAATATAATTTTTGATGCCGTAAATCGATAGATCATGTTAAAGATTTAGAATCTTAACTTTTCGAAATCCTTTCAAAATATACTTAGTCACATTCGAACCAAACTAAATGTCCACTATAAGAGTTTACATTTGCATCAAATTATACTAAAACCCAAAACAAATAGCCATAATGTAATTAACTAGTTGAAACTTTAAAAGTTCTATTTTAATGCTACAAAATTTGACTTTCGTAATTAGTAAAGGTTAGTCTCGATCTAAAGAAACTACATATCAGAGGACCAAATTGTTGGAACAATTTTTATGAAACAAATTTGTATGTTCAATTTGGATAATATGTCCCAAATATTGATTGCAAAAATTGTTAGAATATGAATGAAAAATGGGTTATTGAGCTCATAATAAATCATAAGTTTGTTGGTTAATTTAATGAACATAGACAAAAGTTTCACATTGAAAATTTGAGTAAAAATCCGTTAGTATATAAAAGGGAAAGCTCATGTAACAACTTAAAAGAGTTAGAGAGAAAAGAGAACAAGTCACGTGTACCGGCGCCGCTGGACCGGTCTTGGGTCTTGGATCTTGGTGAAGGTCGTACGTCCAATAAGGTTGTTTTTGAGCCAAATTCTTATTACGGTTTTGGCCCAAAACCAAGTCAAAATCCTAAACCGTACCTACGATTTTCTCATCGGTTGGGCTTTCTCCCACGTTTTATTTTTTGCGAAAATCGCTCTCTGAAGACTATAAAAACGAGCCTTAATCTTCATTAACCTCTGGCGATCTTTTCATCGTCTTTTCTTTTCACACATTGTAAGTTCTCGAGAATATATCGTAGTTGTTGTTCGTATATTGTATAATTGGCTGTTACGATTATAGTCTTATCGTGGTTGTATCATGAAATTCATAATCTCATCAAACCGCTACATTGCGAGAGATTTATTGAATTAAAGAAAAAGATCATCTCGCATACGCGAATTCGTCTTTTTCTTAATTCGGTTTGCAATCATTTTTGATTCGCAAATCGTTTTTAGATCGTGATTTTCATATCTAATTTTTTGCGTTTAAATTATTAACAATTGACACTAAGTAAATATGAGATTGTTGTATATATTGTACTATGAAAAGACAAAAGAAAATAAAGATACTTTGGGAATCAAAACACATGTAACATCAACTGTATTGTTGGAACAAAATCAAATATTCCAATTTGGGCAAATCAGAATCCCATCACTAATGAAAAAGATTAAGGCAAAAACAGACATCTCATATATTAGGTGAAATCAATACAAACATAATCAGACATATAGACATTGATTTGACCTTTAAAGATATAAAGCTATTATTGTGCTATTATTATTATATATATAATCCGTAGTCTTAATTATTAGTGTTGGCTTTACTCTGCGAGTAACCATTCGATTTCTCTTTTGTTGCAAAAAGAGTGAAAACAGTAATTTGTTTAAAATTGCACAACGTTTTCTTTGGACAATATTTTAAAAAAATTAATTTATTCTCATCCCCACAATAAAATTCAAATAAATATAAAAATAAATTTAATTTACTAAAATAATTATTATATATATTATTATTATTAATTTAATCACACAATTAATATATTTTAAATTAATAAAAAATAGTATTATTTTTAAAAAATAATTATATTTTTTTAATTTATACATATAAAAATATAATTTAAAATTATTAAAATAGTTATTTTAAATAAGAGTTAAAATAATGTAAATATATAATTTATATTTACTCAATAAATAATATTATATAATATGCGAATATTTATTTATACGTATAACGTGGATATAAATCTAATAATTCATTAAATCAAATAGTTTTAGATTTTATTTTCAACTTTGTATGTTCCATTTATTTTCTTTATCTCGTTTTTCAAAAAATTTTAAGGCGATACTAACTAAATGATGGACTAATATTCAGAACCTGTGAAGAATCAGATAGTTTTTTATTTTTAATTTGATGTGTTTACAGTGACTGATTACGATTAAAACTGTAAGAGGAAGATTCATACTTTATTCCCCCCCTAACACATATAATTCATTCAACTATAAAATCACAGTGCGTTGGTTTAAATTATATATTTATTTGTAGCACTAGAAATATACTGTAGAAACATATGTTGTTGTGTAGATTTGTAACGTTTTCTATAGTTATCGATAAATAATCCGAACCGAATGAATTAAAAAATAAATTTCGTTCGATATTTGATTATAAATAATTAAACGAATGGATATCATTTTGTAAAATTATGTTTGTTGGTTACTAACTTAATCCAAACCAAAAAATAAAATAATATCCCAAAAACTAAATTATTTTTGGTTATCCAAAAATATTTAATATATTTTAGATATTTTGGTTATTTTTTTGTTATTTTTAGTTATGTTTGGATTACTTTTCTATTATTTTTGTTTATTTCAGTTTTTTCGATTAACTAAATTTTTTTTTTTTTTAAATTTAATAATCGAATTGACCAAAACTAAAGTATAAAAATAATTGAATGAATTTTTAATCTTAACAACCGAAAAACAAAAACAAAAATTAACCAATTAAAACCAAACCGAATATCCAAATACCCAAACCATTATTATATAGCTTTTAAAAACATCTTAGCAGTCGTCATTGATGCGTAGGAATTACGAGATTGGGTATATACTGTACTTACTTTGGTTAAATTATGCTTAGTCTATTCTATGGGCTCATAATTTTTTCACATCCAACTAATCCGTCTAAAATGAATGTAGCTGTCAACTAACCTATTCACCATGATTTTAGACAACAAAAAATTAAACCATATTTAATTGAACATGCAAAATAAAAAAGTAGTTATACACTTGAGCAAATCTATATATTTGCGAACATTATAATTATTGTGAAATTTTTTATTACCAATGTTTCTACATGACAATTTCTGAGAAATAATTTTGCTAACTCTCTAGAGTCAAAGACTAATTAAATAATATATAGTTACATAATTTAAAATTATGTATTTGTGTGAAGAACAACCAAATATGGATTTGTGCAGCAGATGGAACCTTCCTTGAAAATAACACTTTATTATTAAGAGAATCCATAAAATAGAAGAAACATAAATAAAATAAAAAGGGTACAAATGTAAAGAGAACAGTCAACCTCAAGAATCGTCAAGTCACATGAAAACGAACGTCGATTCTGACTCGGGTAAAATCCAGCCTTGTATATAAATATACCCATGACAATGCATCATCCATATAATTAATATCTATTATTAAATAATCCACCAACTCTTCAAAGCAAACCGATCTTGAAACACCAGAGACTAATTAGGACAAGTTTTATGGAGGGATCAAACAGGAGAAGCAATAGCCAATCACACGATGACAAGCAAGCTCGTTTCCGAGGTGTACGTCGGAGACCATGGGGAAAATTTGCAGCGGAAATTCGAGACCCGTCAAGAAACGGTGCTCGACTTTGGCTCGGAACATTTGAGACTGCTGAGGAGGCAGCAAGGGCTTATGACCGAGCTGCCTTTAACCTTAGAGGTCATCTCGCTATACTTAACTTCCCTAATGAGTATTATTCGCGTATGGACGACTGTTCGCTTCGCCCTCCTTATTATTCTTCTTCTTCATCTTCCGGTTCAACTTCTACGGGTGTGAGTCGACAAAATCAAAGGGAAGTTTTTGAGTTTGAGTATTTGGACGATAGGGTTCTTGAAGAACTTCTTGATTCAGAAGAAAGGAAGAAACGGTAGTTTTTGTTTTATTATTTGTTGTGGTGGCTAGCTACGTGTATTATGTGCATGTAGATTGCTTATTTAATTACTACTTATTTTGGAATTTGATAAGGTACTACGGCTATATATAAACCTGTACGTACTATACAAGGTGTACTTACTATGTGTTTCCATGAACTATGATTGTTAGATGGTTTAAGTACGCAGACTAGCTTAGAAAGGGATATATATTGTTCTTTCATGAAATTTTCAAGAAGTTACATTACATGATCGATGGCAATATATAGTACTAATTGGCCTAATTATCGTATATGCTTGATATGATTTCACATACAAATTACATTTCCATATTGAACCATTCTATTAAAACCTCTGAGAGAAAATATTATCGATCCATTATATATTAGATTTAACTAGTTTAGTTCATATGATCTTTATATGATTTCCTTAATATTCCTTATGATTCTTATTTTGCACATTACATTTTATAGAATCTCTAACTCTGAACTTATCATTTGATTTATAAAGAAGAAGAAATCATAGGGTAGTATTTCAACTTCATCAACCTATAAACATTGATGTCATTATACATATCAACAAAGCTTAGTTTTTTATATAGGTATTTTGTGAAAACTCTACATTGTGCTTTAAGCGTGTTTGAATCAGATCGATGACTAATAGAGAAATGTTTTTCAGTGGCTTATAAATAGAGACAAAACACAGAAATATCTTATTGTAATATGCATAACGAATCAAAAATTCTTTGGATTTTTTCAGAATAACGATTAATTGGTCGTCAGACTAGTGTGGGCCAAAATCTGGTGTGACACAAAATAAGTTCATCCTTTCTCTGGTTTCAAATCCAACGTCCGTTTAGTGAAGAAATTTGAATAAAAAGAAAGGTTTATTTTAATATATATGATATTTTCTCTCTTTTAAAAGTATTTAATGTAGCTTTATAGCTTTATTGTCTTCCAAGCGTTCTCTAACATTGTTTTGAAAAACTTTAGAATATCCATTTTCAAAATGAAAAAGTAAAATGATAAGTTCACTATAACTTAATGATAAACGAAATGAAAGAAGTTCATGTAAATGACTATTGTTAAGGACCTTGATTAAATATTTTTTAATATAGAAACATTAGAAAGATGACTCCACATTACTCTTGTTCTGAAACTAAAGACAAATGTTGCTAACTCGAGTTGGATCGATGTAATAGAATGCTTAAAATCAAAAAAAGTCAGTGTCAACTACCTCCATAATATGTGTATTAAAACATAAGAATTATGAACAGAATTTCTGATGGTAATAAAATCGTCATAAAATTATCAATGGATAATTGATGATTTACCAACAGATATGGATCCGTTGGAAAAGTTCCAACGACATTCTGACAACTCTTGATGGATAAGATCATTGGTACTACGTCGGGACTTTTCAACGGTTTATTTCATCGAATAATCGTCAGTAAATTTCCGACGAATATCTATCATCGATTTTCCGTCGGGTGTTTTTGACGGATGGAGGTCATCGTTTGTTCATTGGGAAATCTCGACAGAGGATTATCATCACATATCCATCAGAAATTACTGACAAACATTTTTATCGCATATCCATCAGAAATGACCGATGAATTCCCGATGGAATTTATTTTTTGACGAAATATTCCTGATGAAAGAAATCCGTTGGAAATACATCAGAAATACATGTTTTCAATAGATTTTTGATTAATATGGTCATCGTAATTCATTATTTTCTTGTAGTGTTATATGATTGTCATGGTCATACCCACATATGTAGCGGTTTAATGGTAATTCAGTAGAAACTATTTAGATTATAACATGAAGCACAACTAACTTTGACAAAACTAGTAATTTAATTTGACAAACCTATTAATTTAATTGTTTCTCGCAATAGTTGAATACTTACCACAAAAATATAGGCATTTGGCCGGAGGTCCAATTGCCGCAGCCCCACGGCCGAGACGAGCCGCCCAGCGGCTGCAGTGCGTGGCCGACGTTGCCCCCCTTTTCTCTACACGTTTGAGCTATGTGTTATGTTTTTCTCTATATATAACATGATTTGTGCGATATTTCAACTTATATTAATTTTATCATGTCCACTAAATCCAATTACACATTTTTCATTCACTTGTCAACAAATTTGCAATCGTTTTTGACCTATATAATTCAAATTGAACTTGCAATTTTTTTGTTCCAATGGAATAAAGAAAACAAAAGAAATAACAGTTAATCTAAATGTTTGTGTCGTTTCAAATATCTTGGTTAATATTCTCTCCATAGTCTAAAAGCTCTTCCAATAAACTATCATCTAAACACTCAAACTCAATCACATCCTTCCCGCCACCACCGTCCGACGACGAAGAAGCCACCGCATTCTCCCTGCCGCCACTTGAACTGTTACTCTTTATTGGATACTCCTGAGGGAAATTGAGAATGGCGTTGTGGCCTCTCATGGAAAAAGCGGCTTTGTCATAGGCTCGAGCCGCGTCTTCCGCTGTGTTAAACGTCCCAAGCCAGACACGAGCACCATGTCTCGCCGAGTCGCGGATCTCCGCCGCATACTTCCCCCATGGACGCTTCCGTACACCTCTGTATTTCACTTCATTCGTGTTCGATCCTCTGTGTTCCATAAGTTTATGTAAGCTTTTAAGTTATATCGTTTTCTTTTTTGCATGTACATGAGTTGATATTGGTAACAATTTATACGTGGAGGTAATGCCATAGTAAATCTAGTGGATCTTCTTTTAACACACGTGAGGGTGATCAAAAGCCTCCTTTTAAAGCAAAGTCAATACAGGGGGTAAATTGAAAAATTAAAATATATGCGTGTCATTGTAATAGTAAAAAGAAATTATTGGGGTTGAGAAGGAAAAGCAAACTGTTGGGGCTGCTCCGTTTCCAGTACAATTTAGGATAAATTCAGGGGCTAAAATGAAAATATAAAAACCATCAGTGAAGTCCAATGAATCTAGATGGTCAAGGTGACGGCTAAATTGAAAGAAAGTATTTTTATGACTACGGACCAAAATTGTTCTCAGTCTCTTACTTCTTTTTCTTTTGTCCAATTAATTTTCACGTGCCAACTATGACCGCACGTGTCGTTGATTCTAGTCTTTTAAATTTCATTTTGACCATTATAAAAAATCATTGACTTATCCATTTTGTTGATAAACAAATTATCTCAACAAAATACACGTTATACATATACATTGCGATGTATGTTGACCATTGATTAAAAAATTAAAATTTTATAATCAGCCGGAATCATAACGGACAACAGTTATAATCGTAATCAACGACCACACCTAAACGAACATAGCAATTAGCAAACATCGTAATGGAAAATGATCATTTTAGTTTTATAACTTAAAACTTAAAGATGTGGCGTTTGATAACGCCAACGTTTTGTTGATCCAAACTTTTAAAATTTCAGAAAACTTGAAAAAGAAAAGTCATGAATGATTCTTTTATTCTTTCACTTTGATCAACAAGGAAAAAATTACTTCACTTGTTATTTTTTTTCGATTGGTCGCTTTCCCACTTTGTGTTTTTGTTTCTTGTTTTTACCAAGCTTAGATTTTTTTCCTTTGCTAAATGCTCACTCTTACCAAGGAACTCGAAAATCACCATTTTAAAACGAATTCGAGTTTAGGATTTATTCTTTGGAAGAAATCAATAGACCAAAAGCTACGTGATCACTATTTTTATCCAGATAGATTATTATAAAGGTAATTGACCGTGTATCAACTTGATTTATAAATAAATACACCAAACAGAATGTATACGGTCAAATCAGGTTATCGTTTTGCAGTTGATCTTGGACATAATATTACAGGAGAAATTCAGCCACTTTTGTATCCCATCAACAAAGATCTTCAGCTATTTTGGGTTTATCGTGGAAGATCCATTCTCAACTTCAGTATCATAAGCCATGGATCCAAAAGGTACGCTTTCGATATTGTGTTTCTTATTATTCAGGAATTAGCATGAATTTTATGATTATAGAAATCATAAAATAATCTACAATTGGTATCAGAGCATCATGTCTAGTTTCTGTATAATAATCAGATTATTTTTTTGTTAAAATTCTGATTTAATAATATGTTTAGAATTTTCATATTGTTGAATCTGGTTTTTGGTTAAAGTTTAGAGATTAAATCTGTATTATGTGATTTGTGGTTAAATTGTTGAAAGATATGAAATTATGCTTATCATTTTAGATCTGCTTATAGTGAAAATCATGTTTAGATCTAGAATAAATAAATAAAATAAAAAAAATTCTGGAAATTTGGATGGAATCATAAAACATAGTTTTCCTGAATTTTTTTTGTTGTGAGGTAATTTTTTGGATTAAATTCGATTTTATTTTTAGTAGTCGATTTCATGCTCGTAAAAATTTACTCGAAATTTTGGGATTTTTTCGAAATTTTTTTGAACAATCTAAAAATGTCGAATATGTAAAAAAAAAAATTTGGTGGCTATTCATCTTCCTTTTGTCGGTTTCGTTATTAACTATAAACGTAACCGTTAAGGTTGAAGAAGAATGAATAGGAGAAAAAAATTTATTATTTTATTTAATAATATTTTAGGCTTATTAGCCTTAAAAAAGGGGAATTTTTTAATCAATAAAATAAATTTTATTGTGCAAGTTTAATTCTTGAAGTGGATTAGTTGATACAAGATGTTACCAAAGTGACCTCTTTGTGGATATTTTTTCATGAATAGTTTTGAATGATATGTGTATGTATTTTCATGCGAATATTAAATCGACCTAAAGGTAGATTTTTATTTGGCCGAATTACATACATACCTGTGATGATAAGCATGTGATAATTATTAGTAATTAACATGTGAATGATAAATCGGTCCAAAGAAAGATTTATCATTTTATCATGTATTATTGTCAGTGTTTGATATTGTCCAAAGACTTGTTATTAATGTTGCACTTGCTATCTTGAGATGGATTATACAATTTTTTTATGATTTATTTGTTGATTATATTTAGTTAAATTGTGAATTACTAATTAAGAATTGTTCTCTTTTCAGCAAATTTCATTACATTATCTGCTAACTTAGGTTCAATTTCAACACTTACTGGTTCCAACTATAAGGAATGGAAAAGTAAGGTTAAGATTGTCCTTGGGTGTATGGATCTTGACCTTGCATTAAGGATGGAACAACCTACTTCTCCTATAGATACGAGCATTGCTGAGTATAAGATGGTTTATGAGAAGTGGGAACGTTCTAACCGCATTGGTTTAATGATCATTATGGACACTATTCCAGAAACCTTTAGAGGTGATGATAAGATCCAAGATCTCAAACAGTTCCTTGCTAAAATGGACTTGCGTTTTACAAAAAGTGATAAGGCAAAAATAAGTACGCTTTTGTATCATTTTAGTACCATGAGGTATCACGGCAAGGGAAACATAAGGGAGTATATTTTGGAAATGTCTAACATTGTTTCAAAGCTTAAAACACTCAAGGCTGAGCTTCCAGAAGAAGTGCTCATATTTTTTGTCTTGAACTCTCTTCCTCCTAGTTTCAATCAATTGAAATCTAGTTATAACACACAGAAGGAGAAATGATCTCTTAATGAGGTTATTTAATATTGTGTGTAAGAGGAGGATAGGATGAAACAAGAAAAGTCTGAAAGTGCTCATATGGTTAACACCTCTAAGGGACAAGGCAAAAAAAAAATTGAGGATGTTAAGAATGATGTTGCTAAAGGTCCAACACAAAAAAAGCAGACTAAGGTTGAAGATACCTGCTTTTTTTGTAAGAAAACTGGACATATGAAGAAGGACTACAAAAAGTACCATGCTTGGCGTGCAAAGAAAGGTATGTTCCTTACTATGGTCTGTTCTGAAGTGAACATAGTTGAAGTACCAAAAAATACTTGGTGGTTAGATTCAGGTACAACTACTAACATTAGTGTTTCATTGCAAGATTGCCTGAGCTATCGAAAACCAACTGATGCTGAAAGATGCATTTATGTGGCTAATGGAATTCCGGTTTATGTGGAGGCAATTGCGCATTTTAGATTGTTTTTTAGTACTGGTTATTTTTTGGATTTAAAGACACTTTTGTTGTACCGTCATTTAGACGAAATTTGGTTTATGTTCCTTATTTAGACAAATCTGGCTATTTTTGTCTAATTCAACATGGAAAAGTTATTTTGTCTTTAAATTCAGTTTTAATTGGAACTGATACACTCATGGATAATCATAATCTTTATATGCTTGACATTATAATTTCTCGTGATGAAAGCTTAAATGTTGAATCAAGGAATACAAAACGTAAATTAGAAAATGCAAGTTCAGGAACTCTGTGGCACAAACGCTTAGGTCACATTTCTAGGAATAGAATTGAGCGACTTGTGTCTGATGGTATCAGAAGTTTAGTGGGAGTAAGTGTATTTTCCTGGTTTTGTATGTCGATGATATACTACTAGCCACTAATGATATGGGCATGCTACATGAGACCAAGATATTTCTGAAGGGTAAATTTGAAATGAAAGATCTTGGTGAAGCATCTTTTGTATTAGGAATTCAGATTCACCGAGATCGAACTCGGGGAATTCTTGGACTATCTCAAAAGAGCTATATCGATAAAGTACTCAAGAGAAGTGGCATGCAGGATTGCAAACCAGGTGATACCCCAGTCGCTAGAGAAGATAAATTTTGTCTTAATCAGTGCTCTAAAGGAAATTTAGAAATTCAGGAGATGCAAAAGATTCTTTATACGTCGGCTGTAGGGAATCTAATGTATGCTCAAGTTTGTACGCATCCAGATTTAGCCTACATTATTGGAGTTTTGGGCAGATACTTAAGTAATCCAGATTTGGACCATTGGAAAGCAGCCAAAAGGGTCATGAGGTATCTGAAGAGAACAAAAGACTATATGCTCACATATCAGAGATCAGATAACTTGGAGATCATTGGGTATTCTGATTCTGATTTTGCTGGATGTCAAGATAGTAGAAAGTCTACATCAGGTTTTGTTTTTCTGTTGGCTGGTGGAGCTATTTCTTGGCGTAGTGCAAAACAAACACTTGTAGCTTCCTCCACAATAACGGTAGAATTCATAGCAGTTTTTGAGGCATCCAATCATGGACTTTGGTTGAGGAATTTTGTCACTGTGCTACGAATTCTTGAAGGAATTGAAAGACCACTAAAGATATATTGTGACAATAAATCAGCTATTTTGTACTCCAACAAAAATAGCAACACAACAAAGTCCAAGTTTATTGACATTAAGTTCCTCGTCGTTCAAGAGGAGGTACAAAGTGGAGAGATTTCCATAGAACACTTATGGACAAACTATATGATAGCATATCCTCTTACAAAGGGCATTCCACCTAAGGTATTTCTTGAGCATACTGCTCGAATGGGTTTTTTATTTGGTTTAGTGAGAGTTTTTCATTTGGTTTAGTGAGAGTTTTTCATTTGGTTTAGTGAGAGTTTTTCATTTGGTTTTGGGTTTTATGTTTTAGTTGTGTTTATGCACATTTATTTTCTTATCAGAAATAAAGTTTTGTTTTTGGTTTACTCTTTGTACAATAAAGTTAATGGATCTCAATAAGGTAGGACAAGTTGAAAATCGACATGTATTTATCATTTTTATGTGATTTTCATGCCACACTTTTCATAATTGATCTATGTCGTTTGTCTATATTAATTTCAGTGATTATGGAAGGTTTAGTTATTTATCATTATAACGAAAACCGCTATGATCCTATGTTACTATAGTCAATGGACGGGGTTGTTTATGTCTTGCTATATAATGACAATTTTGAGCTCATAAAGTCTATCACATTTTCAGAATACATATGTGACCCATTGAGAGATTGTAAGAATTAGTTTGGGGTCACACATGTATAATCGATGTGTTAGAGTCATTATCTAAAGTAGTCAAAATTATGTGGTCACTTATTTGTAAAGATAAAAGACTATGATGTATAAGTGTTATGGAAAATTTGTGTGTGGATACATTATGTAATTTCTAATTTGATGAAGGGCCGAATTAAAAATTATTTTCTATATAAATAGAAGAGTTATGGTCCTCATGGCAACCCTAACAAGAAATTCAGCCACTTTTGTATCCCATCAACAAAGATCTTCAGCTATTTTGGGTTTGTCATGGAAGATCCATTCCCAACTTCAGTATCATAAGCCATGGATCCAAAAGATACGTTTCTGCTATTGTGTTTCTTATTATTCAGGAATTAGCATGAATTTTATAATTATAGAAATCATAAAATAATCTACAATGTGATGATGTCGATGAAACAAATGTGAATAATTTTTTTCTGTGCCCTTTTGCTCAGATGGTTTAGCAAAAAATGGGCATTTTTACTAATTTGATATGTGACCGGCATAAGAATGTCTATGATAATATGAGATTTCTGATTGCAAGTTATGAACTATTTGATTTCAATTCACCTATCTTCCTTTCTTTACCTTATGCCGACTGTGAAAATTGAGGAATGATATTATCTTCAATAATAAAGATATCCCGGTGGATATTTTATTACAAAGAAGTTTTAACAATCTTCAAGAATGGATCGATCACATGGAATCCTTGCAAATGAGTTCAACGTTGACGTCATGTGTTAGTATCTCAAATCAAATACATTGGAAAAGGCCACCACAAAAATGGGTTAAATGTAGCTACGATGTTGCTCATCGAAATGCATCGGGTTAGGCTAGGTTATTAGAGATGCGAATGAATTTTTTATATATGCAGATATGGATAAATATCAAGGTCGGTACACAGTTATTGAGACAGAATTAACTGCACTTTTATGGGCTTTACAAGCATCATGGTACTTGTATTTTCGTAAAGTCATCTTTGAATAAGATAATTTGACGATAAACAATATTGTTAATGTAAAGAGTTCTACTTTTCGTTTCAACCACTACATTGAAACTATTCAACAATGGATGACGAAGTTCGAGTCCATCTGATTCCAACACTAACTTTGTTTCTGTAACAAAGTGGTGGATGGTTTAGCGTTTTTTTTTCTTAAATCTAATTTAGATTAGAATTTATTTAATATTTGTTCATATTTTTTACAATATCTTATAAATAATGATAATTTAGTTTAATAAAATATTTATCTGCGGGAAAAATATGATTTATTAAGGTTACCAGATTTCAAAATATACTGATTAGAGTTAATTAGCTCCCTTTTTTAAGAAGAAGAAATCAAAGAAAAGTAATACC
Source organism: Pugionium cornutum (assembly GCA_018901935.1). Taxonomy (NCBI): domain Eukaryota; kingdom Viridiplantae; phylum Streptophyta; class Magnoliopsida; order Brassicales; family Brassicaceae; genus Pugionium; species Pugionium cornutum. The sequence continues at coordinate 6,883,027 of CM032160.1, read as the reverse complement.
GTAATAAAGCATCGATAGCAAGCTTTTGTAAATACAATTATTATAGTGTTACATTGACCGCATTGAAACCACAGTGCCACTAAGATTCGCATCACTCCCACAAAGTACATCAAATCAATGAAAAAAAATAATGGTCTTCTCCAATTCCTATATTTAAAATAATACTCAAATTAACAAAATAAAATTAAAAATGAGAAAATGGGATAAAAATCGAAACATAATGGAACGCCTTTTAGATAAAGCGATTCAACACTAAACGATACTCTTTTAAGTTTTGACCCAACCAATTTCTTTTGGTAAATGCGTGGCTTTCTATAATCCCTACGTATATTTTATTTTATTCTTTAATTAAATACAACTCTCTGATTTTGTTGTCTTCTCATATAACCAAAGTGTTATTAAATTCGATATGTTTTTTTTTAGAATATGATTTTGTTTAAAATTCCGAAATTCGCTCAAACTTTTTTTAATATTCCCACCAATAAGAAACTCCGAATATTTACGTCATTCGATTTTCTAATTTATATTTTCTCTACACACAGTATCTATTTAGGGATATAGTTTTTTTTGTGTTTGTGCGTCTCTTGACGATTTGCAGATTCTCAATTCTGCATTCAGTCCCCTGATGTTTCCATCAATCGATGACGACGAAGATTTTCTCGCTGCTCTTTGCTTCGATCAAAGGTTCTTATAAATATCAATGCTTCTTCTGCTTTCAATCTTTCTCTATTCTGATGGTACAATTTTGATGTGTCTACCTTTAATTCTCTGGCTTCTTAAATTTTCCAAATTTGAAACCAATTTCATATTTCAATTGCAAAACACATTGGTTTTTTTTTCTTGTAATAAGAATGGGGAAACCTAAAAGTCAATATTTTGTTATTGTGTGTACGACGATTGATGAACGTTAATGTTTGCGGGTTTTCAGCTATAATTTTGAACAGCAGAAAGTATTATGGGATCGTTCTTTGCGTTCATCTGCTATTGTCATTGATTTAATGGAGAATTTTACCCTGATTATGTAGCAATGGAGCAGATGATCCCTACGCCTTTATACAGTCAGATCAGGAAAACCTCTTTCCGGATTTTGGGTCATCTGATGTGAATTTTCAGCCAGAGCAAGAACAAGTATTTAACATTGAAACTCAATTCGATTCGTTTAGTGGAACCTTTCCTCAAGTTTGTAGCGCTAGAGGGGAAAACAACGGTTTAAGACCATATAATGGAGGTGTCTATAGTAGCAGCATTAGATCAGGACAATTGGATTTGGCTACGTCTTATAGTGGAGTTTTGCAGCAAGAGTCACATCAAGTCTGTAGCTTTAGAGAGGGAAACGACTGTTCAGGGCCTCACAGTGGTGGAAATATGCAGCAGGAACCCGAACAAGTGTTTAGCGGCGTAGTAGAAATCAATTCTTCATCATCTGTTGGAGCTATTAAGGAAGAGCATGAACATGTAGAGGAAGAATGCTCAAGAAAGAGGTAAAGCTTTTTGGAATCCGAATCCTTGCTCTTCAGATTTCTTTGTTTTGATGATTTCAAAAACTCTTGTGGTTTCTGCTTGTGTTTTCTGTTGTGTTGTTTTGGTAAAACTATTTGCAGCTAATGATTTCTCGTCTTTGTATTCGATTCTTGTTAAGTTTTGTAGCTTGGATTGACCTTGATTGCGATCTTGTTTTCGTGGGAGCCGTGTACTATTATTAAGTAATACATAATTCTTTGGGTTTTAACTAAAACAACAAAAGAGAACTTTTTAAGGCATGAGGATCAACCACAAGTTCCTTTGCAGTAAGAGCATTAGTAATTATTGTTTCAAGTGGAAACTAGCTCATATGTGTTCTGTTGAGATTACCTAAGCTTTCATTATTGTTGTGTAATCTTCATGTTTGTTTATCTACAAAGACTACTTTAGCATCCACTATTGTCTGATCTGATTATATATGAACAGGGGACGAACTGGATCATGTAGCAAGCCAGGAACCAAAGCCTGTCGTGAGAAACTGAGAAGGGAACAGCTAAATGAGAGGCATGTTCAGAGCTTTGCATATTGCGTATGTTTTATTGTTTGAACAATGTTGTTCCGCAGTCTCAGAAGAAAAAAACGGGTGCTTTTCAGGTTCATGGATTTGAGCTCTATTTTGGAGGTTACGAGGACTCCAAAGACGGATAAATCAGCTATACTCGATGATGCAATCCGGGTCGTGAATCAGCTCAGAGGTGAAGCTCATGAGCTTAAAGAAACCAACCAGAAACTTTTAGAAGAGATCAAGAGCCTGAAGGTTGGTCTCTCACTTTGTCCTAAAGCCTATGTCTACCTAGTCGACCTGCATATGAAATGAGAATAGTAAAACCCATTTTAAGGAGTCTGTTTTAGCTTTGTTTCTGATTTCACTATCTATGTGGCCTTATTTGATTTCGGTTTTAACTGTCTGGAATAGGAGGAGAAAAACGAGCTACGGGATGAAAAGCTGGTGTTGAAGGCTGATAAGGAGAAGATGGAGCAACAGCTGAAATCTATGGCGGTTCCATCACCGGGTTTCATGCCCTCACATCTAGCAGCTTTCCATCCAAATAAAATGGCGGTTTACCCGAGTTACGGTTACTATCCAAACATGTCAATGTGGCCATACCTACATCCCTCTGACTGTGATACATCTCATGATCATCTAAAGAGGCCTCCTGCTGCTTAATCTTCTATTCAGTTACTTCATCATTCAAGCATAATATCAATCATTTCGGAGTTTTGTTTCCTTCAAATGATTCTTTATCATTAGATTAGAATTTTGTGTTTCTTCATTTTTCAAGTGTTGAGCTTATTCCTAGGTGCTATTTTTGAATAAAAATGCTGAGAAATTTGTGACTGTTATCGTTCTGTCTTGATCAGATATATAGGTGGAAATATACAAATCGAAAATGTATTGTACGAAATTAAAAGGAATCTGAAAATGCAGGGACGGGACTTAAAAAAGCGCACTTAAAAGATAGTGGTCCAAGTGGGTCCTAATCATCATAACCGCTCTTTTGATTACTCAGTAATTCCCAGCCGTTGGATCTATGCCAAATTTTAGCTTTAAAGGAAAGAAAACCACCACCAACCGAATTTTACTTTGTATCAAATTTAGTATATGATCCAAACGAAACCTGAGATATATCTATTTTCGTACCATTGTAGATGCTTTTAATCATAATCGAAAATAGAAAAAAAGAAGAGCATTTGAACTCGATAAATCTGTAAATTTACATAAACATTATAACATCAAAATTACAATCAATTTCTAACAAATGAGAAAAGCTGTGACTTAATGGCATCAGCAAATTAAGTATACAGTGAGAGTTTTAAAAAAATGATGTAATAGTTTCTATTAACATAACAAAGAATCAAAAATCTCAAATGAGTTTGTCTAATAAGTATATATATAAACTGTAAAGAGAGAAAGAGAGATATAATGTTATTTTTTTGGTTTATTACCCAGAAGCAAGTAACCAAAGTGTGGTAAGTGAAGAAATGGCAATGGTGATCCAACAAAGGAAAGCTAAAGCAACAGAGAGTTGATACTTCCAACACTCTGCTTCAAAACTACAGCTTCCTAAATCCCCAAAGTATAAAACCGTTATTCCTGCTGAGGACGAGGCTCCTGCTAAAGACAATGTTGATGTTACCTGAAACCCGAAAACAAAACACAAGGTGGTTTAAGGTTTTGATTTGATGATTCTTGTGTCATTGCTTGAGTGAGAAAGCTATAAAAAAGAGGGAGAGACTTACCCAATCTCCAACTACAAATAGGCTGACCAAAACCGGGCTCAGAAGTGTTTTCTTTCTCACTAAAGCGAAGGTGTCTAGTACCGCAAGACCGAAACTCCATATGACTTGCAAACCCATTGCTGCTATTAGGTAGCTGCAAACCAAATCTCCATGCGTAAGAACAATTAGACGGTAACAAAATCACGAAAAGTTCACTCTTTTTCGAAAAGTTTGCAGAATATGCTTGGGAATGCTATATTGTTACAGAATCCAAGATACAGAAATATCAGAAGGTTTCAAGATCCTTGCATTTCAAATAACAAGAAAAAGCAAAGCAGGGGTTCCGATTCATCCATCCCAGCTACGTAAAAATGTGTAGAGAATTAGTAAAAAGCATAGCTTCTAGACATTTAAAACTTGATTCAAACCAATTTCAAATCCAGAATCATAAAGCATTACACAACACTTGTCTAGAACAAGATCTTGTAGCCTGTAGGTGCCCCAAAACTAACTATTTAGAAAGCAGAGATCTCCATGGTACCTAACATGAGACTCAACTCACACAAAATTTTACTTCAAAATCCTAAAACTGAGTCCAGATGTATAAAACAATTCAACTTTCTCGGGATTGGATCTGTACGATTCATCTGAAATCCACACTCTTCAAGAACTCAATTCCGAAACTGATCAAATATATAAAGAGTAGAGTTTACCAGAAAGCAGTGAAGCTGAAGAATCCACCTGAAGAAACCATGTAAGAAATCGAACCAGCGGCAAAAACACACTGCGAAATTCTCAAGAACAGACCGGTCAAAGTCCCTGGTGTTCCAGGGATATCTATCATTTCTCTTCCAAAACACACCCGAAATACCCAAATCAAAACAATCGTGAAAACATTGTCTTTGTGTACTTCTCCGATAAACTGAGAAAAAATTTAAAATCCCGCCGCCAAACAAAAAAACCAAATTTCTGGTAGCTCAGGCGATTTTTCCAGTGAGAAAACAAAAAGTTAAATTTTGTGCGGTATTCAGGATACGAAATTGAGAAATCAGAGGAGTAGAATATGGGAAAATTGAAGACCTTTTGCCGATTTTGTTTTAAAACACAGGGCACATAGAGAGGAGGGCGTAGAAGAACAAATGCGCATTGTTTGTTTATTGGAAAGTGGAAAGTTTATAAATAGTAAAATAAGCTAATGGGGAAAGTGATGGACAAAAATAATTTTTTATAATTCATCTTTGAACTTTCGCATTGTTGGAGGATCACTTTTTTTCCATTGGGAATTTATTTTATTAATCTTGATTGATTCAATTAATTTTTATCAGCTTTGTAATTGTATGTAGTTTATAAATAATTCAGTTTCATAATGTTGAAACTTTTTTTTTAAGTTACTGATACAGAATATGTCCAACTTTATTGGTAAACCAACAGAGAAAAAAAAATATCAACTTTTGTTTTAATTCCAAGTAACAATGATTAGATCACTGTGGTGAAAAACATGACTATAAGTATAACATCATATTTGCAGCTGTTTTGATATAAAACAAAATCCACACACATAATAAATTCACACTCGCTGACGAATTATTTTTAAATTAGAGAAATTTTAATCCACTGAGGCAAATTAATCTACCAAAGACCAGAAGCTCCGAGATAGGTGTTGAAGATGAACAAGAACCCTCCAAATAACATCATCAATATAACCAAGACTCAGTCTCGTGCTTACGTGTATAAGGGATCTAAGACAAACTTTATATTATTATTTTTAGATAAAAAGTCAAAGTGTTTTAAAAGATCGAAACTATAAATGCTTTGAAAAGTTAATATTAAATAAATTAAAATAATTTTTGAAGGATAAGGTTTTACTAAACATCATATTACTAAATATGTATATGAATAATCAAATTATAGAAAAAATGAAGGAAAATCAAATAAAATAGTATTATTTCAAGTTTTTTTTAAATATATCATTAATCATTTAAATTTACAAAATAACAAAAATTTAATTATAAAATAATTAAAAACTTTTTCGTAATAAAGAAAAATAAATCATAAATTAAAAAAATAAACTCAAATATTATGTTTTAATTTTATATATAATTTATTTATATTAAATAATTATTTTCAAATAATAATTTGTGTTATTTTAAAAATTTTAATTTTATTATTTTAAATTTGAAAAATAAATTTAAAATGGTGGTATTTTAAAGTATTACTCAAAAATGAATGCAAACCTTAAAATCCTTTGAAAGTTTTAGTAATGTTTCTTCCTTAGCCAAAAGAATAAAGATGGTTCAATATTTAGAGTAACAGAAACATAAAAACAAATTAAAAGGGCATAACATTGAAATGATGTAAAGAAAGGTAATATGTAGAAATGAGGTTATTTTCAGTCAATTTTAACTTTGGATTCCTTCTTGACTTTGTTGAGTTTGTGCTTCATCGCAAAGAAAAAAAGCAATGCTCCTACTACAGCTAATCCTTTGATGAAGCTTAAGAGACGTTGAACAAACTCGTTATGTCCGAACAATGCAGAGTTTGTTGCTGCGTGATCCGCAAACTACACAAAACATATATATACTCTCTGAGAGTCATCATATACAGATTTTACAATCTAAACATATGGCCTCAAGAACGCACCTCATGGAATTTTGATATCACTCGTTCGATATGCTCTTCGTCAAAGTTTGACTTGTAAAACTTGTGTGCGGTGTCGTACGACATCGTTTCATTCAAGAACTACACAAACCCCGGAGACGAAAGACGAAAACTAATGAGATTCGATAGAAACCATAGTGACTGAATATGAAGAAATATTAGATGCTACTATTACCCCTTTGAATTTCAGATAAAGTAATCCAATTTCTTCAATGTCGATACGTTGGTTGTAGAAATCATGATGGGTCATTGTAACTATGCCTTGGTGTAGAAGCTACATAGCCACAATAAAACATATTCTCTTGATTTCTTGTTTCGATAGTTTTGGTAAAGTGAAGTTCTGTGTACGTTAGAGATTCTTAGACTGAACGAATCAATCTTTGCAGTTATATAACTAGATTTGGCTACTATTACTAAGAGTAAATTGAGAGTTGGTATACCAAGAGGAAAGCTCCAAAGAAGCTGCCATAGATGAAGATAAGTCCACCAAACGTTTTCAATATAACACCAATTGCCATGAGATGCTTAATTTGGTTTCCTGAATAGCCAAATTTCGGTCTCCAGTAATCATCTGTACTTTCCCAATTGAATTGGAGCTCCATGTAACTAAATATTACAAAGAAACAAAAACATAAACCCATTGTTGAGTCTAATCATCAACTGAGAGGAGTATCAATCAAGAGTCTCTCCTTGCTAACACAGAAAGTATATGATAATGACATAATCATTTGAAGGAGATTGATGAGTAGTACTCATGCCAAGCAGAGAAGAAGAAGGAGGAGGTAAAGAGTGTTCTTCCAATAGCTTCCACGTAAGGGAAAGTAGCAACTTTTCTTCCTAAATTGTTTACTTTTCTCTGCACAAAATCCATCTCAGATTTTTTACTCTGTACCCTGAAAAAATAAGCTAGAGGAAGACGATGATGAAAAAAAAGTTGGGAGCTTTGGAAGATTTTGCAGAAAGATAGTGTCTTTCTCTTTGACCTATACAGGAGGAATAGAAGATGAATGGGCTGGTTGTGAAAAGATGATGATTTCACAATAGAAACTGCAACTCGGTCTTCTTCTTGACATAAAAATAAAGTGGTTGCAGTTTACACGTTCTAAGCTTTTTTAATTTATTTTTAACTTTAGAAAAATTAGATTATTTAAATCACACAAAATAGATGTGTACTATTTTAGTCTAATACCATGTTATTATGTGTTTTCTATTTACTTTGGTGTGGTATATATCAAGCAAAATAATTTCTTCGGAAATATTATTTTGTTTAGATACACAACGTTCATAGTACTTCCAATTCGAACACATACAAACAATAGCTCGAACAGCTCTTGACACTTGTTTCAGGCATTGGACACGTGGATATATAACATGCAAGACTATATGGACACTTGCTTAAAAAATATTACAACCAAAACCAAATCATTCGTAATTCTTAAGGTGAAAAACGATTTGATAGAGGAAAAGAGAGAGAGCAACTCGTAGAAGGGTTTGGCGAAATAAGTAGAGAGACTATGAAAAGGAATATCAGATGTGTATTTACTCTGGTGAGGAAGAAGAGTCGATAATCATCAAGGGAGAAGAACACTTAATTAAGGTATAATCCACCACATAAATCATTTATTTCTTGTGAAATAATGATCGTATATCATAAACTTGTAAGAAGAATTATTAAATCCAAGTGTTACTTATGCTTTTAATTCTTCTTAATTTTGCTGTCTAATACGATGGTTATTTTTTTTTGTTTAGTGTTGTTTTATAAGAATTCGGAGTCCACGTTAAACACATGATTACAATAATATAAATACCACTACTGTGCATTTTAGTCTTGATTAATCATAAAATCATAAAATGATAAAATCATAATCATGACATATACACCTAACTATTTTTATGATACACCTAACTATTTTTATTCTATAATTAACAATTTATACATACTAGCTTGCTCATAAAAAACACCATTTTTACTACATGTTTTTCGTTGGAGATGGGTTATTGACTTATTGTATCCCTCCATAATTGGCTTTGATCATGTAACAAAAAAATGTTATCATTACATTTTTCTTTTCTTATGACGATTAGTCTTAATCACTCCGATTATTTTGTCCTTTATATTCCAAATCCAACGTAGCGATCATATCCCGACAACTGGTTATCATGTGAACGCCACTAAAACTATCATTATTTTATTAAACAGAGCTATTATATATTTTCAGTTATTTTGTTATGCAATGCACATCTCTTAACATATTATTATTTTATAAACTATAATATCTTTTTATGTAAATGTTAGACTTCAAATACCCAAATCATGATTCTCACCTTCTCTAAGATAAAAAATAAGTTTAATTTATTTTTTATGAACAAATTATTATGCTTTTGGATATTGAATTGGTACAAGCCGGTCTAAGTGAATGATGGTCATTATTTATTACAATTGGATGAGTAAACCAACTTCTTTCTCGTCAATGGATGCCTTAAATCCATTCCTCTTTTTAATCCATCTCTAAACACAATCTATCTAGTTATTTACTTCTTCTTCTTCTTCTTCTTCTTCATATGCTTTAGATTCTTAGTTTTACGTACTTTTGGAACTAGTAAGATTATCTGCCTCCTAATCCTACTCAACGTTCGATTCTTGTTTTTGTATTTAGTTATATATAAGCTAGTATTATGCTTTCTAGGAAAAAAATTCACTCTGTTTGCAAAGTTCTTGTTATAATGACCCAACATCAAGATTCTTTTATAATGATCTGACGCTTCTTTTTTAGTTTTTGCCACTGTCTCCATCAGATTTTAATAGCTAAACTTGACATCAAGAACACAATCTGATCACGATGTCGAACGTCAAGAACATGGTGTGCACAACCCTAACAAAGTCGATGCCGGCCATAGCTTTCATTGGGAGAATGGCATTTGCCTTTGTCTTTATCATCTCTGCTATCCAAGAGTGAGACGAATGTTAACTAATCCTTGAGTCGTTTGCTTATGTATTCGTTGACTCGCACTTAATTTGTACGTTTTAGTTATGCTGACCATTTTGGTGGCGGTGGTGGACCACTCGAGAAGACGATAGGACCAGTAGTGAATGTGATGACGAAGTATGGTTCTAAGGTACTCACGTTTTACACTGGAATGCAAGTGGTTGCGTTCGATGTTAGACTCTTAGAGCTTTCTCTCATAACCGCAAAGGGAACTGCAGCTTTGTGGTTCATCTTTGGACAATCAATCCCAGCTTACTTCTTGGTAAAACCACAAAATCTTGAATTTTTTTTCTTTTAATTCAAGATTCCATTTTTAAGACAATGTTTTGTTGATTTCAGCTCGCAACGCAAATTCTCTCAACTGTTATTCCATTCCCTACAAACTTAAATGACTTCACTCAGGTTAAAATTAGCTTTAATTGTTACGGCGTAAATATTGATCTCATATGTGATCAATTAAGTTAGAAAGATTGTGACTGATTCAATTAGCAGAACTTGACGTTAATCGGGGCGTTGCTTTATTACATTGGATTGAAGCATTCTATCGATAACCTCGATGGTGCAGAGAAGAGTAAGGATAAGGATCAGAAAGAAGATGACAAGCCTTCCATTTCTAAACCCAAAGCAAACTGAAAGTGTCAACTTCACAAACTCTATTACTTACTTCCCTTTTTGTCCTTTTCGTTAAGTTAGTACGAGACTTATCAGTTTCGATCCAATGTTTGGGTTCTGCTGTTATGTTTTCTGGTTTCTGATCAACATCTGATAGCTTGTATCCACCAAAAAATTTGACTTTTATTCATGTGAAAAAGAAAGTGACTTGTGGTGGTTGCAAGCTCCGGAAACATGATTTGACTGAAGATGTTCCGTAAACCACATAAACGGTATTGCGAATTGGCCACTAAAATCAAAGAAGAATCGACATAAAGTGTTGATAAATGGAAGCATAGATTACTTGAGTTACAGTTTGAAAAGTTCTGTGTTTAACTCTATAAGGATTTTGAAACTTATTTCCTAAGTTTTTCTAAAGTTATAAATGCGATTGTAGTTGTAGGCCAAAAATCGTACACCAATTTGTTCAAAAATTAATTTGCACGTCATGTCAAAGGTATCGCCACATTCAACACACCGACGTTATCATGTTTGACGTCAAAGATAAACAGACGATTTGATTTTTTATGATTTATGTTTTAAAATTCCAGAAATAGTCAATAAATTTGAATTATGATTGGTATGTTAAGTGATTACTGCAATACCAATGAAAATATTTTAATTCAATATGCCTCGGTCGGCATAAAATTTATGATTTTTCAAAGATTTCTCATGGCGACACTTTTGGTAAAAAGTCCGGTTGTTCCAAGTTCTTTTGGATCAGGAGAAAGCTCAAAGGTAGGTAAACCCTAATGAGTATTTAACGAGTATAAATACATCACAAAGTTAGGTTTTCTAGTAGCACCTACAAAAAAAACGTCCAGAGAATTCTAAGAGAGAGAATTCGTGAGGAGAGAGAGGAGAGAGAAGAGAGAGATTTACAACAGGTTCGGTTGTATTGTAATTTTTCTAAGTCTATTTTTTTCTAAAGTTGTTTCATTGTAAAAGGGTTCATCAGATTTATAGTGAAGTTTGTAGGAGACGGATTTTATCCGAGAGGTACCTTAAGTGAAAACTCGGTAATCAAATTTTGTGTCTTTATTTCTAAGCAATCCAAAACCAACACCAAAGACAATCAGAAAAGATCCTAAAATCCTAACAAGTGGTATAAGAGCTTCCAGATTTCTTGCAAGGGGTGTGTTGGGAAACAGAGATTTTAGGGTTGTTGGGAATTTCAGAAGCACAACAAGTTTGAAGACATAATGATGAGTTCAAGGATTGAGGTTGACAGGTTTGATGGGACAGGAGACTTTTCTCTATGGAAAGTGAAAATGATAGCTCATTTTGGGGTTTTAGGGTTGAAAGATATCCTAACAGATGAAAAGCTACTCAAGGATCTAGTGGTTACAAAAGATAAATATGGTGAAGAGGCAAAAAGAGGCATAGAAGACAGTTCACAAATTGATCCGATAAAGTTTGAAAAATCAGAAAAGGCTAAGGATCTGATTGTTTTGAACGTGGAGAATCAGGTGCTCAGGAAAATCTATAAGTGTGAGATAGCGGCAGCCATGTGGTCTACCCTAAACAAGTTATACATGGAGACATCTCTTCCAAATCGGATCTATCTACAGTTGAGGTTCTACACTTTCAAGATGGATGATTCTAAAAACATTGATACCAATGTAGACGATTTTCTAAGGCTGGTGACAGATCTCAATAACATAGGAGTTGAAATTTTAGAAGAGGTACAAGCAATTCTACTTCTAAATTTTTTGTCTAACAAGTATGATTAACTCAAGGAAACCCTAAAGTATGGGAAAGATACTTTAAAGTTGAATGAGATCACAACAGTAGCTAAGTTTAAGAAAAGGAAGCTAATCGAAAGTGGAAAAGTAACAAGTTCTCAAGATGTAGGTTTATATGTGGAATCAAGGGGTAGGTCGAACAACTAGTGCGATAATGACAACACATGGGGAAGCCGATCAAAGAACAGAGGCAAGTCAAAGCAATAATCTGATAACAACAACAAAAGATGTTTCATTTATGGAGATGAAAGATATTGAAAAAAAGATTGTCCTCAGAGAAAAAACGTGCAGAATTTGCTAACATGGCAGAGCCTATTCAGCCAGTGGTCTTAACAGCCAGTACTGAAGACACAAGGGAATGGGTAATAGATTTAGGAAGTTTCTACCACATCACACAGAACAAAGATGTTTTGTTTGATTTCAAAAAAATCAATGGAGGTAAAGTTCTGATGGCTAATAATACTCATAACAACATCAAAGGAACATGGAATATTAGAATTCAGAACTCAGATGGTTCTATGGTGATATTCAAAGATGTGAAATACATGATAGAGGTGAGTAGGAATTTGATTTCATTTGGGTTGTTAGAAAAATCAGGTTGTTGTTATCAAGAAGGTTATTTGGGACTGCAATTTTATAAAGACGGTAAGAAAGTAATATTTGGTAAACTCAACAATGAGTTGTATTATCTTCAAGGTAAAGTTCGCAGAGTAGAGATCAGGTTAGGAACGAAGAAGCTAAGTAAGGAGATAACTACACACAAGGTCGAATTAGTGGATAGACAATAAAAGAAAATGACTTTCAATGAGAATCTAATTCAAAGACCTACATCGAATGGTTTTAAAGCAGGTTCAACCGTTCAAGGTGGAGACTTTTCTAATGAAATCTCCAGAAAAATTGTAGTAGAGCAGAATATGGTAGATGATGATGCTAAAACTCACAAGAAAAATGTTTCACAAGGATTACAGAAATTCAAGAGTGGAAAAGGGAGTTTGATCATGGAAGCCAAGTTAAGCTTTTTGTATAAAGCTTTGCAGATATTAGGAACTGACAGGTTCTACAATATTGTTGCTAAAGGCGGTGTGATTCTACCTAAGATTCAACTAAGAAAAGTTCCAGAAACTCTACCTAGCAAAGACATATCTGATTTGAATTCGCAGCTTTGCTGTGAATTTCTCAAGAACCTCTAGAGAAAGAGAGGGCTTTCCAGGTAACATCACTACACTGTCTCGTTCTCGTAGAGACAAGAGGAAACAGGTTAGTTTCGGATATAACATTTAAGCAGTGAGGTCTAAGTATAATCAAGTGTTACTTGTGAGGATGGGTGCGAGGGGAAAAGCAGTAGGAAACATCTCTTAAGGTGGTGCTCATCGGAAAAGTGGTCGAAAAAGTAACCGGAAAAGTTTGTCGGAAAAGTCGCCGAAAAAGGTCGCTGGAAAAGGTCTTCGGAAAGTCGCCGGAGGTCGGCGGCGCGTGGCCGGAGGTGGCGACGCATGGTCGGAGGTGGCGGCGCATGGCCAAAGAGACGACGGCGCGTGTGGTACACGCGCGGGAGGCGCGTGCATTTCACGTGCGGTTATGTGGCCGGCGCATGGCGGTGCGCGGGTGACGCGTGGAGGCGCATGGTGGCGCATGGGCGGCGCGTGGAGGCGCGTGATGGCGTGTGGGCGGCGCGTGTGGGCGAGTGACAACGCGTGGGGGTGCATGGTGGCACATGGACGGTGTATGGCGGCGTGTGGTGGCACGTGGCGGCGCGTGAGGCGGGGCGTGGGCTTCACGCTCCCGCGGGAAGAGAAAAAAAAGATTGCGCCAAAGAAAAACGGTGGGTCCAATAAGAAATGGAAGAAGATGGAGAATTGTTGGTAAAAGGTCCAGTTCTTCCAAGTTCTTTTGGGTCAGGAGAAAGCTCAAAGGTAGATAAACCCTAATGAGTATTTAACGAGTATAAATACATCACAAAATTAGGTTTTGTAGTAGCACCTAGAAAAAAAACGTCCAGAAAGCTCTAAGAAAGAGAATTCGTGAGGAGAGAGAGAGGAGAGAGAGAAGAGAAAGATTTACAAAAGGTTTGGTTGTATTGTAATTCTACTAAGTCTATTTTTTAAAAAATTGTTTCATTGTAAAATGGTTCATCAGATTTATAGTTAAGTTTGTAGGAGGCGGATCCTACCCGAAAAGTATTTTTAAGTGGGAATTCGGTAATCAAATTTTGTGTCTTTATTTTTAAATAATCCAAAACCAATACCAAAACAATCAAAAAAGGATCTTAAAATCCTAACAGAAACTGAATAATTAAACCATTGATTGGAGCAAAATTCATCTTTGTCACGTAACTTTTTCGAGAACCATCGACTCTTACTCCACCAGATACTTAAAAAAAACAATGTTCGGTGCACAAACGAAGAAGAAAAAACAAAGAATTTATTAAAATTGACTCCTTGCCATATACATAAAACAAGAAAAATCGATATGTCAAAAAAGAACAACAACACGGCTTCGATAAGAAAGGACATCCAAAGTCGGCCTCCATAAAACCAGATTTACATACTGTCGTTTTCAACATTTGAGATTTTTTTCTTCAGAATTGCTTTAAATATCATAAAATATTTTGGTACAAAAATAATAAGACATTAAAAATTATTAAATATCATAAAATTTTATGATATAATAATAAGACATAAAATTTTAAATATCATAAAATTTTATTTTTTAAATATTACTAAAATTAATTTTCTTTAGAATACTAAGACATTAAAAATTATTGGACAATTGACTAAAATATCACTATTTTAAGTTTTTGTTTTAAATATAGCACTAGTCATTTAAATTTCTAAAAATAGCACAAATTTAATCTTAAAATAATTAAAAAATTATTCCTAATGAAAAAAAATTAAATCCTAAATTAAAAAAATGAACCCAAATATTATATTTTAATTTTATATATAGTTTATGTAAGGTAAATAATTATTTTTACATAATAATTTATGCTATTTTTAAAATTTTAGTTTTAGTGTGCTAAATTTGGAAGATAAACTTAAAATGATGCTATTTTAGGGTATTATTCTAAATATTTATAATAAATTTTTGGACAATTGACTAAAATAGCACCATTTCAAGTTTTTGTTTCAAATATAGCACTAGTCATTTAAATTTTTAAAAATAGCACAAATTTAATACTAAAATAATTAAAAATTTATTCTTAATAAAAAAATTTAAACTCTAAATTAGAAAAAGTGAATCCAAACATTATGTTTTAATTTTATATATATTTTATTTAAGGTAAATAATTATTTTAACATAATAATTTATGTTATTTTGAGAATTTTAGTTTTATTGTGCTAAATTTGGAAGATAAACTTAAAATAGTGTTATTTTAGCGTATTACTCTAGATTTTTTTATGTAAAGTTTACTTTTAATTTTTGTAATATTTTATAAAATATTTTAATATTATTTTTAAAATAAATTATTAATAGGAAATTTTCTAAAATATTTTTATTCTAAAAATAATATTATTAGTTTAAATTTCAATAATAACACAAAATTTAAAATTAAATATATTAAAATTATATTTTAATCGAAAGTTTTAAATTATAAATTAGAAAAAATAAATTTAAATATAATATTTTAAATTTAGTTATAATTTATTTAGAGTAAATAAGTATTTATAATTATTGTTATTTTAAAATTTAATTTTAAAATATTAGATTTGGAAGAAAATTTTTAAAAATTATAATTTTAGGATATTAATTTTATGTTATTAATAATATTTTTGAAATAATTGTTTTTGATATTTTTGAACTTCGCATTTTTCTTTTTACTTATATAATGTTACGCATATAAAGATGTTTATAAAGCAGAAAATGGAATAGACGTTAATAAAACAAATAAATAATGAGAAGCGGTCAAAATGGCGGTGGCCTGAAGCATCAGTT
Organism: Pugionium cornutum; assembly: GCA_018901935.1. Taxonomy (NCBI): domain Eukaryota; kingdom Viridiplantae; phylum Streptophyta; class Magnoliopsida; order Brassicales; family Brassicaceae; genus Pugionium; species Pugionium cornutum. The sequence continues at coordinate 6,867,312 of CM032160.1, read as the reverse complement.
ACTACAAGTCCATTGGATCTTATACACTGTGGTCCCACCTCTCAACGTCGGTTCTTTCGCTGTTCTCCTTATTATTTCATCGTAATCATCGTTTTTCTTACTTTATTGGTGGAAGAAGAAAGAAACTGAATTTTGATTTTCGAACAAATTAATTTGAGATAAAATTTAGGTGGGTATTAGAAGATTGATGATCAGTACTAAAAATTATCAAAAAGATTTAGAAAAAAAAAAAAAATTAAAGCGAAAGGATTGAGAATCCAGCAAAGCCAGAGAAAAATAAAACGGTAAACAGCTAATTCCTCTTTGTCATTATCTTTGACCATACCCAAAACATTATTTGTAGTCCACATTTTATTTATCCCTTTATACATTATATGCATAACACACGCACACGCATATATATAAATATATATATGCACACGAATCTTCAGACTCACAGATTCAATTCAAAGCACATAAAGAAACGATATTTCCCCATTCTCTCTGAGCTTTTCTTGGAAAACCAAGCTTCGATTCCAAATCGCATATTAAGGCTTCTTCAACACCAGTTTGATTCGCGCTTTATGTCGACGATGGAGAGGCCGGGCTGCAACTCAGATTCTGGAAATCGGCGACAGTCCAGTCGTTTACAAAAGCGACCTCCGGCGTTAAATATCGTTCCGGCTCCGGCGAATAACTGGAAAACGGCCATCCCTCTACTCTCGCCACTAGCTCTTTCCCCAGAATCACCGGTAGATCAACCGCCGGTTGAGAATCAGACGAAAGCTATTGCGACAGCAGTTGAGAAAACGCTTGTTTTCAAAACGTGGCAACATCCGGCGGCGCCTTTTTGTTACGAGCCATCATCGACGTTTGTTCCACCGTTCGTACCGGTTTAGATTTGTTTTAAATCCAAAGGTTCAAAAGTATAGTTTGTTTTTGGTCTTGTGTAGATCTAACGGCCTAGATTTACGCGTTTTGTTTTAACAATCGCGCGTTTTACTATTTTATGGTTGGAACAACGCGATTTTTGTATAGATTAAATATAAATATAATAAAAGATTATTAAAATAAACATGTTTCTGGTTCTGGTCATGGTCATGGTCATGGTCCTATCTGTTTTCATAGAAGGTTTGATTCACTTGTTGTGGATGTCTCTGAAATGTGTGGATCAGATTAATGTGCTCATGATTATTTAGCTTATTATTGGTAAAATTGTGGAATGCCCGATAATATTTTAGAATGTATTTCAGATATTAAAGTCCTTTTTAAAAATTTTTATTTTTCATAATCATCTGCATATTTTTTAAATCAGTGGAATCATGATGACTTCACCTTGAGATAAGATTGATTATATACCGTAATAATCTTTACTATGTAGATTACTGTTTTTATTGATGATTAGTTTTTACCAATTATTTTTTTCTATTCTACTAAAATTTGTAATTTCCCCATCAATCTTCTTTAAATCCAAATTGAAAACCAGAATTCCCTAATCGTAAAGATTCACTAACTCTAAAACACATTTAGAAACAAATTTCTCTCAAATCTCGAATTCGAAATCGAGCGAGCACATCTTTTACAAAATTGATGAACTTTGCTTTCGGTATAAAGTGTCTAAAGAGTAATAGTGACGAAAAAAACGAATTAAACAGAAAATAGTGCGAACGTAGAGAGAGTGCGAACATAGAGAGAGTGCAAACGCAGAGGAGCCACCATTTTTTCTCATAAAATCAGAGAAGTCGAGCTTAGAATCTGACTTATGATTCGAGCACCGAACTAAAATGATAAGGCCTCATAGATTAAGGGTCTATTAAGAAGATAAGGCCACTTTTAAGCTTAAAGCTTATATTTTGTTGGTCTTGTTGTTATTGTGTTCGATAGCTCATATTTTGTTGGTTTTGTTATTATTATATCATTCACTTAATATTCACTAATAATTTATGTCTATTCGGTCGGATTTCTCCAATCTCAAATCATTTCAATTTTCATGTGCAATCTTAATTGGGCTTTAACCAGACAATGGATCTAATTTCGCAAGCGAACCAATCAGCAAATGTCAAACCCAGTTAAGTAATCATCATCGTATCCAGTTTTGAAAGATAACCGGTAGAAAAAAAAATCGGATTGGACTTCTTAGCTTATTGGTTCTATTACGACAACATATCATCGTATCCAATCTTTTGAAAGAAAATTTAACGATCATTCGAATTTTAAAGTGAAGTAATTCTTACGGACAAGAATAATACTAAAATATTACTCGTGAGTAATGCATATGACAAGATTCCAAATGAATAGATGCAAGGAATATTATAGGATTTGGCCACCAAACAAAATTCTGAGAAGAGCGTTTGGTTGCCAAACTTATTCCCTAAACTAGTCCGTTATATTTCACTTAACCTAAATTTTTCTTTATGTATAGCCATCCCATCATATATTAGGAACATGAAATGTTACTGACTTGGAAGAATTGGTTCATCTGGAAGACATTCCTCTCATTATATCATTGACACCATGAGGTATATTGCATGAGGATAGCTATTATTGGCACTTCATTATGTTTGACATCTATCCTTTCAAATAGACAATCTATAACATAATAACATCGTGCAAACTTCAACATTTTCTTTGTAGGATTTTTTGTGAGCATTCTGTTGGAACAATTTTTATGAACAAATTTGCATGTTCAATGGGGTAATATAACCCAAATATTGATTGCAAAAATTGTTGGAATGTGAATGAAAAATGGGCATTGGGCTCATTAAAAAGCCATAAATTTGTTGGCTAAAATAATGAGGAGGGAAAAAAGTCCCACATCGGAAACTTGAGGAAAAATCCTCTAGTATATAAATGGGAGAGCTTATGTAGTAGATTAAAAGAGTTGGAGAGAAAAGGGACCAAGCCACGCGCGCGCCGCCACCGCCGCCGGGCCGGGCCGGGCTCAAGCTCGGGCTTGGGCTCGGGCTCTGGCTCTGGCTCTGGCTCGGGTCTCGGGTCTTGGGTCTTGGGTCTTGGGTCTTAAATTCCGGGCCAATAATTACGGTTTTGACCCAAAACTAAGTCAAAACCCTAAACCATACCCACGGTTTTCTCTCCTAACCGTCCACGATTTTTTCGTCGGTTCGGTTTCCTCCCACGTTTTAGGGTTGCGAAAACCGCTCCCTTAAGGCTATAAAAACAAGCCTTAATCCTCATTAACCTAATTCGGCCGCACCTTCTTCTCTCCAAAGTCGTTCCAGTGATCTTCCTCCTCTCTTCTTCACGCACTGTAAGTTTTTCTCGAGAGTATAGCGTAGTTATCGTTCGTAGATTCTATAATCGAGTGTTGCGATTATAGTCTTATCGCGGTTGTATCCTGGGATTCAAAATCTCATCAAACCGCCACACTACGGGAGATTTATTGAATTAAGGAAAGAGATCAAATCTCGCCTCCACGAATTCGTCTTCTTTTTAATTCAGTTTTTCAATCGTTTGATCCGTAGATCGTTTTCTCATATCGTGATTTTCATATCCGGTTTTTCGCGTTCTAACATTCTTAATTCAATAAATCCGCTTCCTGCTTATCGCTTGAATCGGATTGAGAATTGCGATTGATTTTTAAAACGATTTTCAAAAACGTTTCAAAACGATTTTTCGATCTGGAAAAAAAAACGGTTTCAAACGATTCTGATCTGGTTTGTAACGTTTTTTAAAACTTTTTCACATTATTTCAATCGATCGGAATCGATTTCATAAACGTTTTCAATCCGTTTTTCTGATCGATCTGAAACAGTTCTACGAACGTTTTATAACGATTCAGTGGAAAGTTTCAAAACCTAAAACGATCTAAATATTTTTGTCAAACGGTTTCCGCGAAGGCCTAACGGCGAGTTTCGCGAAACCTGAAAAAAAGAAAAATATTATTCTACAAACCCTTACTAGGGTTTCACGAATATATTATTTTAAATATATATATATATATTTATAGAAACGCCTGTCAGGGTTTCTGAAAGGAGGCAAAAATATTTCTGATTCATAAAGGAGTCAAAATATTTTTCTGGAATTTCGCGGAATATCAAAAAAAATTTTTTTGATATCCGCAGAAATCTGAGCGAATTCTCGGAACGCTTTTTAAAGCAAATTTCTGCAAAACGCAATTTTAACGATTTTTTAAATCGATTATATTGCTATCGCATTTGTTTGTGATCCATATTGATTCTGTTTCTTTTATATTTGAACAGATTCATCTGAAATGGCTAACGAAACTGCTTACGTGCCTGTTGATACCACATCCCGAGGTGCAAATGATGGGATTAACGCAAGTGAGATGATGCCCCAGATTGGGAGTGGTCTACCACTTGGTTCATCCTCATCTGATGTCCCGTTTGTGCCTAGCTCTATAAGTGCAGGACTTACGCCGGACAAATTTGATGGGTCCAATTTTAAGACGTGGCAGCAAAAGATGCACTTCTTTTTGACCACTCTGAAATTGGAGAAGTATCTCACCGAGGTTAAGCCTGTCTTACCTCCGGGGAATACTGATCCACGAGCTCTTGCTAGTGTTGAGTCGTGGAACCATGAAGACTACTTGTGTTGAGGCTACATTCAAAGCCGCCTGGTGGACCAACTGTTCAATGTGTACAGTGAGGTCAAAACTTCCAAGGATCTCTGGGATGCCTTGGAAAAGAAGTATAAGTCTTTCAATGTAGGCTCTGGGAAATATGTAGTTAAGAAATTTCTTGACTTCAAAATGGTGGACTCAAGGCCCATCATGGAGCAAGTTCATGAACTGCAAATGATATCCCAAGAGTTAACCGATGAGGGAATGAAGCTGTGTGAGACATTCACTGTGAATTGCTTTATTGAGAAGCTACCTCCCGGTTGGGTCGATTTCAAAAATTATCTCGACCACAAGCAAAAGGCTTTGACGTTGTCAAACTTAATTTCCAGGTTGCAAATTGAGTCAACACATCGCAGATCAGATTACCATCTCGATCATAATGCGAATGTAGCCGAATATGCAAGAAAGGGCAAAGGCAAGGTTGTGGCAAACAACAATGGACCTAATAAACATGCGTTTAACAAGGTCGCACCTCAAGCCTCCACAAGCTTTAAGAAGCAAGGCAACCCGAAGAAATTCTCAGGGAGTTGTCATCATTGTGGTAAGAAAGGGCACAAGTCCTCGGAGTGTCGTAGTAAGGCGAAGGGAAAAGCTCAAGCCAATCTGACTGAAGCTGACCTATGTGCGGTGGTCACTGAGGCAAACATGGTTGAGGAAAACCCTAGGGAGTGGTTCTATGATACTGGAGCAACCACTCACATCTGCATTGATCGAGATATGTTCAGTTCTTATCAGAAGAATAAGTCCGAGAAGCAGTTGATGATGGGAAACACGGCTTTTTCCAAGATTGAAGGTCACGGCAAAGTGGTGCTGAAGCTGACATCTGGACACGAAGTCACTTTCACCAATGTGAAGCACGTGCCAGACATGAGGAAGAACCTGATATTCGGGACATTGATGAGCAAGCATGGATTCGCCATCAACTTTGAGTCCGACAAATTGGTTCTTAGGAAGAATGGGGTGTACTTGGGAAAAGGGTATGTTAAGGGAGGACTGATCAAAATGTGTGTAATGACAGTTCTCAAAAACAATGATGTTTCTACTTTTTCCAATGTTGCAATGAATAAGAAACCAGTTGCTTATTTGGTTGAGTCTTTTAATTTATGGCATGAAAGATTAGGACATGTGAATTATAAATCGATGCAACGATTGATTAATTTGAACCTAATTCCAAAATGCAAAATAAGTAAAGACAAGTGTGAGATATGCGTCGAAGCAAAACTCACAAAAACTCCATCACCTCATGTTGAATGAACTACTGAACCTCTAGCATTAATACACACTGATTTATGCGATTTGAAAAGCATACAAACTAGAGGTGGTAAAAAGTATTTTGTGACATTCATTGATGATTGTACAAAATATTGTTACGTATATTTGTTACGTAGTAAGGATGAAGCCATACAAAAATTTAAAGAGTACAAGCTCGAAGTTGAAAATCAACTTAAGAAAACTATTAAAATAGTTAGAAGTGATAGAGGAGGCGAATATGATGGACCGTTTAATGCATTTTGTCAAGAAAATGGCATTATCCATCAAACAACAGCTCCCTACTCACCAGAATCTAACGGAGTTGCAGAACGCAAAAACCGAACTCTGAAAGAAATGATGAATGCAATGTTACAGGAATCTGGGTTACCCCAGAATCTGTGGGGGGAAGCATTTCTCACCACAAATTATATCCTCAACAAAATACCACACAAAACAACCGGTAAAACGCCACATGAGTTGTGGAAAGGCATTGTACCTTCGTACAAATATTTGAAAGTGTGGGGGTGCCTAGCAAAAGTAGCAGTACCTCCTCCTAAAAAGGTCACAATTGGACCTAAAACTGTGGATTGCATATTCATAGGATACGCACACAATAGTAGTGCTTATCGGTTTTTGGTACATAAATCAGATATATCAGATATCCATGTCAATACGATTATGGAATCAAAAAATGCAACATTTTTTGAAAATGTATTTCTGTGTAAGGATAAACATCCGAAACGAGCACGTGAAGAGAGTGATGCAATCACCTCCACAAATGAGGCAAGCACATCTAGTACTTCAGTAACTGAAGTAGAAAATTTTGAAGATGAACCTAGACGAAGCAAAAGAGCTCGTAAGGAAAAATCTTTTGGTGATGATTTCTTGACTGTCTTTCTCTTAGAGAATGAACCGAGAACATTCACCGAAGCCATGTCTACACCTGATGCGCCTTTTTGGAAGGAAGCTGTGAATAGTGAGATCGACTCCATTATGCAAAACCATACATGGGAGATAACCGATCTACCACAAGGCTCTAAGGCATTAGGGTGTAAATGGATTTTCAAAACAAAATTGAAAACCGATGGCTCAATAGAGAAGTACAAGGCTAGACTTGTGGTGCAAGGATTCCGACAAAAAGAAGGTTTGGATTTCTTTGACACCTATTCTCCAGTAACGAGAATAACTTCAATAAGAATGCTGATAAGCATCGCAGCATTGAGGGACATGGAAATACATCAAATGGATGTAAAAACTGCTTTTCTAAATGGTGATTTAGAAGAAGAGATTTATATGAAACAACTTGAAGGGTTTGTCGTCCCTGGTCAAGAACACAAAGTGTGTAGACTTGTAAAGTCATTGTACGGACTCAAACAAGCTCCTAAACAATGGCATGAAAAATTTGACAATGTAATGATGTCAAATGGTTTCAGCATAAATGAATGTGATAAGTGTATCTATGTCAAAAATACGCCAAATGGGTATATTCTGTTATGCTTATACGTGGATGATAAGCTTATCATTGGTAGCAATAAAGACATGATCAATCAAACTAAGAGTTTGCTTAGTGGAAAGTTTGACATGAAAGATATGGGATTAGCGGATGTCATTCTAGGAATCAAGATAAATAGACATTCTGAAGGAATCATCCTATCCCAAACTCATTATGCTGAGAAGATTCTTGACCGGTTTAAGAACTACTCAAATGGAAGTGCAAAAACTCCTGTCGACCCTCAACTTCACTTGACAAAAAATTCGGGTGAAGCGGTGTCACAACTAGAGTATGCACGCGTGATTGGAAGCTTGATGTACTTAACAAACTGTACTAGACCCGATCTGGCGCACTCGGTAAATGTACTAAGTCGCTACACGAGTAATCCAGGACATAATCATTGGAAAGCTATAACTAGAGTATTAAACTACCTACGTTATACAAAAGATTATGGGTTGTACTACGGTAGAGAACCCGGAGTTTTGGAAGGATACAGTGATGCGAACTGGATATCCGACTCCAAAAACTCAAAATCCACGAGTGGATATATCTTTACACTTGATGGTGCAGCAGTGTCCTGGAAATCTTCCAAACAAACTCTGTTGGCTAGATCAACCATGGAATATGAGTTCATAGCTTTAGACAAATCTACAGAAGAAGCAGAATGGCTTCGTAATTTTTTGGAAGATATCCCGATGCGGGAAAAACCAGTGTCAGCAATACGTATACATTGTGATAGTCAATCGGCTATTGCTCGGGCACTGAACAATCTGTATAATGGTAAATCGCGTCATATACGAAGACGACATAAAACCATTAGGCACTTAATCTCAAGTGGTGTAATCACGGTAGATTACATCAAATCAGCTGACAACCTAGTGGATCCGTTTACTAAAGGTTTAGCTCGAGATCAAGTCGTACAATCATCAAGAGGAATGGGTTTAAAGCCTATGAACAAAGATGAAGTTTGATGGAAACCCCACCTACGTGACTGGAGATCCCAAGATGTAGGTTCAAAGGGACAACTAAATCAAACGAAATCTGAAAAAACACTGTGAGACTTACGTCTATACCCAGTTCCTAGGATGATAAACAGTGTTGTTACCTGTATGTGTAGGATAAGCATTGCTTTTAATGATTTGAGACCATAGTTTTGACATATAAGTGGAGTATTACAGGATGCTCCTTAAAACAAAGCTAATGGCGAATCACCTTATGAGTGTGAAATGGGGCCGTTTCTAGGAGAATGAAGGAAAGGCTATATTCTCCAAGTTCACTCATGATTAACCAGGCAAGTCCACGACCACAATGGACACAATAGAGAACATAGTTCTACGAGAAATGAAACTGTGTTATACCTGTTGTCTCGGTTTACATCAAAGCTCGGGTGGTTCAAGACATCATGTTCACCTCCTGGTCGAGTAAACCCGACAGATATTAACAATGAGTGGTTCAAAGTTGAAACATGCTACCAACTCAGATACAGTGAATTTTCGTTTATACTCTCGAAAGTCATTCTGTCTAGTCTATAGAATACGTCTAGATAATAGAGTCTGTCGAGTCTATCGAGTCTGCATTGTATAGAGTCATTTCTATTCATGTGGGGAATTGTTAGAACAATTTTTATGAACAAATTTGCATGTTCAATTGGGTAATATAACCCAAATATTGATTGCAAAAATTGTTGGAATGTGAATGAGAAATGGGCATTGGGTTCATTAAAAAGCCATAAATTTGTTGGCTAAAATAATGAGGAGGGACAAAAGTCCCACATCGGAAACTTGAGGAAAAATCCTCTAGTATATAAATGGGAGAGCTTATGTAGTAGCTTAAAAGAGTTGGAGAGAAAAGGGACCAAGCCACGTGCGCGCCACCGCCACCGGGCCGGGCCGGGCTCGGGGCTCGGGGCTCGGGGCTCGGGGCTCGGGGCTCGGGGCTCGGGGCTCGGGGCTCGGGGCTCGGGGCTCGGGGCTCGGGGCTCGGGCTCGGGCTCGGGTCTCGGGGCTCGGGTCTCGGGTCTCGGGTCTCGGCAAAGGGTCGTAGGCGGGTCGTAGGCCCAATAAGATTCTTTTTGGGCCAAATTTTGATTATGGTTTTGACTCAAAACCAAGTCAAAACCCTAAACCATACCCACGGTTTTCTCTCCTAACCGTCCACGATTTTTTTTTCGTCGGTTCGGTTCCCTCCCACGTTTTAGGGTTGCGAAAACCGCTCCCTTAAGGCTATAAAAACAAGCCTTAATCCTCATTAACCTAATTCGGCCGCATTCTCTCCCAAAGTCGTTCCAGCGATCTTCCTCCTCTCTTCTTCACGCACTGTAAGTTTTTATCGAGAGTATATCGTAGATTCTTGTTCGTAGATTCTACAGTTGGGTGTTGCAATTGTAGTCTCATTGTGGTTGTATCCTGGGATTCAAAATCTCATCAAACCGCCACACTACGGGAGATTTATTGAATTAAGGAAAGAGATCAAATTTCGCCTCCACGAATTCGTCTTGTTTTTAATTCAGTTTTTCAATCGTTTGATCCGTAGATCGTTTTCTCATATCGTGATTTTCATATCCGGTTTTTCGCGTTCTAACACATTCATAGGATTCAATACCAGTTTTAAATATGTAAACAGTTTTCGGTTTAGTTTTTTTGACAAAATTAACTGATCGACTTTATCTAAACCAAATAAAAATTCATTTCACAAATAACGGAATAAATCAAAATTTATCAAATAAATTAATTTATTTTAAAAATAATCGAATGAATCAAAATTTACTTATGTGGTTTTTTGTGGAGATAACAAAAAAAAATGTGAGAAAAAGTATTTATTTATGTGGTTTTTTGGTTAGTGGGAATGTATTTGTCTTAAACGCGAATTATAATTTAAAATAAATTATGTAAATTTTTCTACGAAATTAGAAATATTTAATTTCTTTTTTTCATGGGGAATATTTGATCATAAGAGAATTCCACTGAGCTGGAAATCAATCTGTATTTTTCGATTTGTTGTCTTCGTCTGTTTTGTCTCATCTTGACACGAAGAATGTTAAGTCACCAACTGCTACCTCCTCCACTCAACTAATCATCCTTCAAAAAAAAAAAAAGCTTTATTTATTTCTTGTTTAATCGAAAACATTTCAAACACGACACATCTAATTTGAAAATGGGACTTGAATTTTTGGTTTGCTTTAATATTTAATTCCGTGTTGATAATGGGACTTGAATTTTGATCTTAGGATATTTCTTTTCCAGATTAGGTCAACGATAAAATTGGTGTTGAAAAATAAAGAAATTGTTGCAAATTTCTTAAGTTAGTGAGTGTCAATTAAGAAATCTTTATCCGACAAAAATCCAAAATGAATGGAGACAACAAGAAGAACATCATCAGTCAAACGAACTCCTTTTTAGTCTACTTTACAAGTGCTTTCCTGTATCCAATGTAGTGGTTAAGTTATGATGATGTCAGGCACACACAACATTATTTTAATATTTTTCAAATTTTCGAATTTCAATATAATATTTTATAGAATAATATCCTAACCTAATATTTTTTAATTTTTATTTTAAATCTAACATTATAAATTTAAAATGATAAAATAACATAAATTATTTTAAAAATATATATTTATCATACAAATATAATTAAAATATTATATTTGTGTTTTTTAATTTAAAATTTAATTTTTAAAGAAATTTTATGATATTTTAATATTAAATATATATTATTTTTGGGAATTAAAATTAATTATATTATATTTAAATTAATTTTTTTAAAAAATATTATTTTTATTATTACCCATATTTATAAATTTATACTCATTAAACTAATAAATCGATATTTTTTAGTTTCTAAATTAGTTTTATGATAAAATCGTTGAGAAGGTACCTATAACAATTCCCAAAGATTATCTTTATCCATAAGAATTGTCAAAAATGCTTCACCTATTTTTGCTTTATGTAATTCTACATGTTTCAATATTTCTTATCGTGAAAAAAATATATTACAACGTGGTCTACCAATATTATAAAAAAATACCGATACACCAATAAATTTCAGTAATAACCAGACATATAATCTAGTACTTTACATTAACATTATTATTATGTAACCATTCGATTAAAAGTCCGCATCAAATTGCATTTTGTTTAACTTCAAAAAATATGCAATTGTGGAAAAATATCGAAAAATTTGATATGGAATTCTTAATATATTATTTGAGAATTTTTTTAATAAAATAATTTTAACATGATGTGTTAATAACAAAAATATCATGATGACGTATAAACATCACAACGAGTTTCATCTTAAATATATAAAAGGGTTTAAGTTACTAAAATAATTACAATGCATGTCACTTATATTAATTTGGTTAGAGAATCAATATATTTTATTCAACTAACCAAAAGATAGTATTACATTTGCAAAAACAATAATTTTATTTTAAAAAAATTTTAATGCGTTAATTTATAAATAATTTCAAATAAATATAAATAGATTTAAGTTATTAACTAATCTCTAATATATTATTTGATAAACAATTTAAAAAATAATTTTATTCTCATGTTATTAACAAAAATATCATGTTTACATTTTATCATTACAGTAAATTTCAAATAAATATATAAATAGGTTTAATATTCGAATAATTACAATATATGTCATTGTTATTAATTTGGTTAGAATATTAATATATTTTATTAAACTAATCAGAAAATATTATTAAATTTATAAAAAATAATAATTATTATTTTTCTTAATTTATATATACAAAAATTAATGTTAAAAATAATATTAAATAAAATTTAAAATTATATAAATATTTAATTTATATTTATAATAAAATATAATTTATAAATAAAATATAATTTACGAATATTTGAATGAGTGGATTTGACCTGCATCACTCCGTTTCAACATTTAATAACAACACTCTCTCTCTCTTACACCAAAATTTCCCAACTTTCAAAATCTCTTTCTCTCTCTTCTCTCGCTGCTCTCTCTACAAGAAGCTTGCGAGTCGGGTCCAAAGTTTGGCGCACATTAAATCTGTCTTCTTCTTCTTCACCGCTTTTTTACTTTGCCCTCTCCAATTCCTCAAAAGCACAGGCCGAATCTAAGTATCATATCACATCAATGGTGTTCTTCTTCTTTTCGTACCGCCCATAATCCCCAATGATTATCCCCCTTTTCATGCGCGAATCCCATTCCCTTTCTTCGTTTCTCGCGAAAGCTAAATCTCCACGGATCTGTTTCTTTTAGTGTTTAACCCCTGAGAGAAAGAAGCAAACTTTTTTAAAATTTTCACTGTTCAAAGTTTCGATTTTTTTTTAAAAAAAATCGATTCGCCATGGTTGCAGAAGCTTGGATTGTGAGAATGGGAAACCAAGTAAGTGCTAATCTCAAACACGCTCTGCTTCTCGAATCTTCCACAAAGAAAATCCCTAAAACCTCTCAGCCAAAGCAAACAATTGGAATCTTATCTTTCGAAGTAGCTAACATCATGTCCAAAACCGTTCACCTTCACCGTTCTCTTTCCGACACGGAGATCTCAAAGCTCAAATCCGAGGTTTTCCGGTCTGAAGGAGTCAGGCACTTGGTTTCTGACGACGAGAATCACCTCTTAGACCTCGCCGTCTCCGAGAAGCTCGACGATTTGAGTCGTGTAGCGAGCGTCGTGTCTAGGTTAGGGAAAAAGTGCAACGAACCGGCTTTACAAGGATTCGAGCATGTCTACGAAGATATAGTGAATGGGGTAATCGATTTTAGGAAATTAGGGTTCTTGGTGAAGGATATGGAAAGTATGGTTAAGAAGATGGAGAGATTTGTTAGCGCTACTTGTAGTCTGTATTGTGAAATGGAAGTGATGAATGAGCTTGAACAAGCGATAATGAAGCTTCAGAGAAGCCAACAGCATCAAGAGAGTGTTAAAGCTTTCCAACAGAAGCTTATGTGGCAGAAACAGGACGTGAGGAGTCTTAAAGATGCTTCACTATGGAACCAAACTTATGATAAGGTTGTTGAGATGTTGGCTAGAACGGTTTGCACAATCTACGGCAGGATTGAAACTGTCTTTGGGGGTTTGGCTCTGAGAGGGAAAAAGGATTCGACTTTGAAGAGAGATCGTAGCAAGAACGAAGCTAATAAGCTTGCTAATTCGAGATCTGTTGCTGGTTTCAAGGATTCCAGGAGAAGTGAAGCAGAAGAATTTACGCGTGCAGAGGATTTTAATTTCCCTTGTGGGAGTAATCCTGGCAGGATGTTCATGGAATGTCTCGCTATGAATAGCTCGGTTTCTAGTAGTAACGATGATGATGATGCTTGTATCAAGATTCCTTTAAACACAGCTCCAGCAATGCGAACTAGTAAGGTTGGTTCTAAAAGCAGACTAACTCAACACGCTTCGGTTTCAACAATTGGAGGATCTGCCTTATCTTTGCATTATGCAAATGTAGTGATTGTGGTAGAGAAGCTTCTTAAGTACCCTCATCTAATAGGCGAAGAAGCAAGAGACGATCTTTACCAAATGTTACCAACAAGTTTGAAAACATCACTCAAAACGAATCTCAGATCATATTTAAAGAACATTTCGATCTTCGATGCTCCTCTAGCTCACGATTGGAAAGAAACAATAGACGGGATACTATCTTGGCTTGCCCCTTTAGCCCACAACATGATCAGATGGCAGAGCGAAAGCAATGTAGAGCAGCACAATCAGATTGTGAAGCGAACTAATGTGCTTCTACTTCAGACGCTTTACTTTGCTGATAGAGAAAAGACAGAAGCTGTGATTTGTAAGCTTCTTGTCGGGTTAAACTACATTTGCCATTACGAACAGCAGCAGAACGCGTTACTAGATTGTGCAAGTAGCTTTGATTATGAAGGTTGTTTTGAGTGGCAAAGGCAATGCCGTGCAGCTTACTTGGACTAACAACTGTTTTTTTCTTCTTCTTTTTCGAGTGTTGGTTTATAGATTCATTTGTTTATGATTCAACACAATGTGAATATCTAAATCTTTAGTTTTGTTTGCATACATAAAAAGATTGTGCAACTGAAATATGTATGTTACTTTGCTCTAATCTTAAAGATGGTTAAATCATGGTTAAGTGTAGCCAATCAACAAGAGAGATGTTGGGTGATGTTAATCAGAGAGATTGGGTAGAGGAAGTGCATTGATGGTTTTTGAACCACGCCTGAGATTTTTTTGTGGTTGGGATTTTCTTTTGTTGTCAACGTTGAGAATTTCATTTACTAGAAATGATTTTTAAGTGTAGGAATACAAAGTCAACTTTTCTATGATTGATAGAATATTTAATGGGCCAAGTCCATGGATTTGGGCCTCAACCTTTATTGACTAAGAAGTCTGTAGATCAACCTTATTCTACATTGGTATTCTTCCAAATAAACGAACAAAGAATGTAATTTTCTATAAGAAAGGTTCAAAATAAATACGTTCTTTTCAGTGATTAACCCGGACATCGAACCGAATGTATTTTTAGATCACTGCTCGGTCTGATCTGATCACTTGAACCGAGTTTTCTATTTTACAATAATAAATATTATGAAAATATAGAGATATAAATATAAAATAATTTATATAAATGTAATTGTCTAAAATAATATTTTTTAAATTTTTGTTCTAAAAATAACGTAATTACTTTAAATTTTCGATAATAACACAAATTTAAAATTAAAATGCATTAAAACTATATTTTAATAGAAAAAATTAAATTTTAAATTGGAAAAATGAATTCAAATATAATATTTAAGTTTATATATAATTTATTTAGAATAAATAAGTATTTTTACATAATTATTTATTATTTTTTGGAATTTTAATTTTATAATGATAGATTTGGTAGAAAAAATTTAAAAATTGTTATTAATGGTATTACTCTTTACATAATTCTAAATTTTTAAAATTTAAAAAATTCAAAAAAAAACATATTAAACGTAATAAAATTCTATAAATGTGAAACATTGTTAATCATTTTTTTTAGAAAAATTATAAAACTCTACGAATGTGAAATATTGTAGTTTGTGTGATTGAAAAGTATTATATAATTTTAGTTGGCCCCATCCGAGTGGTTTTCACTTTCCAGTTTTTTTTTATCGGGATTTAATGTATTTTTTGAGTTAACTACTATTTTGATCTTTTATGAAATTCAAACCGGATTGTCTATTAGCTCACGGTTCAATCGGTACGGCCGGCAAGTCTGGTCCAATATTTAAATCATTGGTTTTTTGCAAATAAATATAGCTAAAACATCAATTAAATGCAATAGTTTTGAAGAATTGTAAGAAATATAATATGAAATTTCTTTTTTTTTTTTGTCATTGTGTCATATTGGACCAGAATGGGGCAGCCTAATAATCTAATATTTTCATACAAAAATTTAACATTTTCATACGGGATGGTGGATTCGAATTTCATACTTCTTATATAGACGTAAAGATAGTGCAACCAATAGCTCTTCTCTAATATGAAGTTTTTGTTCACATAAAACTATATATGTATACAAGATAGGCCCGGTATCATTTTATGCCTAAAGCACATAAAAAATTAATATCCTTTAATCATATAATTGTTTCTATTGTATTTAAAAAAGATTATGATGGTTCAAATCAAACATCAATAGAAAATTTATAACAATTCTAACCATTAAGTATAAGAAATTTAATTGATTATAATGCCCCAATATTTTTTTATTTTTTTGACGTCTAAATCATTTGTTTTATGAACTTTAGCCCGTACCATCTCTATATATATAAACGTATTAGGGTGACAGAGCTCTCTACTTCTCAATCGTTAACTCACTCAATTTTTTCATATTCAAAAGAGAAGTTTATAGTTAATGATAATATTTAGGTACCATGATGCTAAATCGATCGGAATTTAAGCCAACATAGAATATGATATTCGCCCAACTTGTTACTTTGTTCAATTTGTTACTTCCTATGAAATTTATCATTATTTTTTGTATTTGAGATCATTGGTTTTATTAATATCATATGTACCCATCTCTCTCTACATTTTCACAAAAATATCAACAAAGATGAGCTTTTCCTTTGCTTATGTGTCTTTACAATTCTCTGTGTTTTCATTTTCTTATGACGTCATCAAAGTCATTCAATGGTGATGCCTCTGCCTCACGTTGCAACCCTAAGTGCTCCTTTTGGGCTTTTCTTGTTGTATCTGCTCATTTATATAATTTCTTGAATGTACAATATTGTCACACTATTGTATAAACTTTTGATTACAAATTCACGACTTTAATACTGACATGCACACATGCATACTTTATGTGAAGAGATCTTGACACCACTTGCCATTATGTACGAAATGAAATAGCTTTATTAGAAACAGCTGAGTCCGTATAGATGAAGCATAGATATATTAGTTTGTATCTATAGTGCCTACTGTCGTTGTGAAGAGGAAAAGTGAAGTTAAAAATTGTGAGTCCAAAGGAATAAATTAAAATTCTCATTTACTATCATCTTAACGTTCTTGTCTCAAACTATTTGAAGAAATTAAGAGAAAAAGATATGTATATATATAAAAAAAAAATAACGGAGCGTATGAATCCCAGGGTCGGACCATAAAAATCGATGTTTGTGATTTTCGATATTGAGATAAAAATCGGCATTTGTTTTAAGAATACTATTAGCATAATAGTAAATAAAAACAAGTTTTTAAATCAAATTTAGAGTTCCAACTTTGTTAATATTTTGTTAACAGTGTTTTTTTTCCCTTTTTAAAGTCAGATGATTTATGAGAAAAAGGTGTTGACAAGATTTAAATGCTTTTTAAGAAAAGTAATATGGTGAAGAAGAGAAGGTGTTGAACTGTTTAGTCATGTGTAACGTTTAGAATTTCTTAAAACATAACTTACTATAAAAGGAAAGTTCATTATGCCATGCTACAGCCAGACATTGTCGGGAACATGCAAACCCTCATCAGGTTTTGGGAAATATATACCAAAATGTATATACCCTCTTGTATATACACATATGTCTTGTATATCTTTGTATTTATCTATATATATATATAATCATTCTTTTTTACAGAATCTATATTTATGATTATTCTATGTTATATCATTCAAGATGTTTGAATATTTCTATAGTTTTGTATGTCTTTTTCTCGGACGTGTTCGTGTTGACTCTTTCAAACCAAATGAAAAAAAGTTCTGATGGAGATCGACTAATCATTACATGTTTAAAGTTTTTGCACTCATGAAAAAATATGCTTTGGGACTTGTTTTCGTATAATGATTTGTTACCCTCAGTGCAATGATTCAGTCAAATAAATAATTTTTTGTACACTTAATCAAGATCACACGCAAACACAATTTCTATTCTTTTTTCTCTGCCAAGTGTTTATATTTTATATTCAAGTTGGAATCATAGATAAAAATTAACCAAAGATACTATGTGGGTCGAGAAAACTTCACTCAACATCATTTGGAGTTTGAGTTGGACTTTAGCATCTCCATAAAACATTTGAATAAAGTCCTATTATTAGGAATTTCACCTAAAGAAAAGCGATTATATATATATATACATATTAAAAATGTTAATTCGAGAGACTGTTTTTTTTGTAAAAATTTAGTTAAAAATATATATTGTAAGTTCCAAACTATGTGACATGTGAACTTTCATAACCATCAAATAGGACATATAGTTTCCTATAAATGATATAATATTACATTAAAATAGTGTCTATATAGAAAAAAGGCTGAAGCCCTAATTACATGAAACACTAGCTACAAACCAAATGAACAATTATAATCAAGATAAGTTCCATGAAATTAACTACACTAGCCCATGTCTCGTAATTGTTACCTAAAAGCTAGATTAGATGTCTTAATTCAAAGGACATCATGACTTTTTTCAGACTAATCAATTGATTCAAGGTAGAAGTCATTATATATTTGCATTTTCATATATATGCCCTTGTCTAGGGTTCGACCTTCAAGTGCATCTACCTTATTAGGTCTGAAATATGTGAATTGAACTACTATATCGGAATTTCAACATTGAACATTAACAAAAAATCCTTAATGAAATCCGAAAATCAACAAAGTTTCCACTAAGAGAGCATCTCTATCATAATATCAAGTGATCAAGTTTTTAAAACATCTTAACAAAAATTATTAAATTTTTCTAATATATCTTTCTAACTATTTTTTATTATTGAAAACTGTACAATATTTATAGGGTTAACAAAAAATATCATATACTTTTAAAAATGTACATTAAATTTGCAGAAAAAACAATTAACATATCAATCTTTATAAGAAAAACAAACAAGCTAACACATCAATTTACATGAATTGGAAGGAGTCAGAGTATATAGAAGATCTAATAGGAGATCAATTAGTACACAAAATTGTATTCATTCTCATATATAAAACAGTAGTAAAAACATACATATATCATTAACTATAATTTTTTTTAACTAATTAGCAAGCTTAGAGAAGTTTATGTAGACGGAAGTCATTAACTTTAGAAATGCAGCATTTTTTTCTAGAGTGATATAATGTGGACTTCGAATCATTTATGGATGAAGTTATATAAAGCTTTACCATCTAAGCAAAACCCAAACGGAGCTCTAGATCTAGATCTTGCTCTGACTCGTTGATCAAGCCTATCTCGAGTTCCAAGCTGATGATTTCACCATTTTTCAAGAACTTGCATGGATCTTTCTTGCAAAACCTTCTAGCTTCCTCCGCCTCGACTAGAAGAGATGGCTTCATAGTCTCACAAGCATTTTCTGGTAGATATTTAGACTTAAGGCTCAAGGAACCGGGCAAACATGAGCTATAAACTGTTGAGGAAGGAGGTGAAAGGGTTGGAAATAGGGTTAGACGAGGAGGAGGAGGAGGAGGAGGAGGAGAAGGAGGAGGAGGAGGAGGAAGAGGAGGAGGAGGAGAGATAGCCATGGAAGAGTAAGTGTAGTTACAATTAGGGTAACTAGGAGGAGAAAGTGTTGAAGATGATGAAGAAGACTGTTGTAATCTGAGTCTGGCTCTGTCTCTTCTGTGAACGTTCATATGGCCACCAAGTGCTTGAGCCGATCTGAATTCTCTTTTGCAGAAGCTGCAAGAGTAGGATCTTGTTGGCCATGAAAACCCTAGAAGATACTCATGATCCTGTTGGTAATCTCCATAGCTCCATTGTGAAGATCTTGGACGGCCATAGAAGTTGTTGTTCCTCAATTCCATATGAGAATTTTTCTTTTTGACTAATTTTTTAGATCACAAAGCGTGAGGCTAATTAAGAGAGTACTAGCAATGGTTTGTGGCGCATCAGTTTTTTAAGAAAAGTGTTTCTAAGATCTGACAAAGATGAACTCACTTTTTCCCCTGGGAAAATCTAAGATCCCTCTCTTACATAGAGAAAGAGAGAGACAGAGAGAGAAAGTGTGGGAGAGATGAGAGAGAGTTGGGGCTATTTGGTGTTAAGACTGTGAAAGAGACTGATACTTGGACACATTATCAAAGCCTCATCACAGATTAATAAAATGAACATTAAAGAAAAACAAAACCTTAATATAAGTGGGGAGAGACATGTAGTAAAAGAGCTTCTCCATGATTTGATTTATGGACATTCTATCACACCTTTAAATTTCGTTATTATTACATACTATTAGACCTTACTTTCGTTAAATCATATCATAACCTTAAGTTTTCGTAGAAATCGACGATACAGTTAATTTGTCTTAAAATCACTCATTGATTTTTTGCTATGCAAATCATCTTCGACAAACATCTATCCACATAGATAAGACTCCATACATAATGTTGATTTGTAAGACTCCAAATAGTTTTGTCACAAGACGATAAGAAAATCCATAATAAAAAGATCTGAACACAAAAAATGTTTTTCTTGTAAAGGTAGAAAAAGTAATGGAGGGGGATGGGAAAAAGAAGTAGAAATGACTAATGAGTGATAGGATTTATAACTTTACAGAACACTAAAAGTTTAAATCATATTATTTTCAAAACCAAACACTACAAATTAATAAAAAAATTCCCATTAATTACTAAATACAAATACCCTAAATTAGCATATTTTTAAGTTTTTGTTTCAAATTTAGCACTCTAAATTTAAAATTTTTAAAACAGTACAAATTATTTTTTGAAAACATATACTTACCATAAATAAATTATAAATATAATTAAAATATATATTTGGGTTATTTTTTTAATTTAATGTTTAGTTTTTTCTTAATTACAATTTTTTGAAGTATATTAATATTAAATTTGTGCTATTTTTGGAAAAATTAAACTAATGGAACTATATTTGGAACAAAATTTCTTTAAAAATGTTATTTTTTTTTTCAATTGCAATAGAAATATTTTTTATAAACCAAAGCTTCATGAATATTTGACATTTCACAGCAGTAGTCATGAGAAAACACTGTTTATAAATCATAATAATTTTTCCAAAAGGTAATAAATGTTTTTTAAAAAAAATAAAAGAGGTAGAGGAAAGAGTGATGGGTGAGAAAATGCATGTGAGAGATGAGAAATGTATAAATAAAGAAAACCTCGGCGAGCAAAGGACATGTAAAAAGCTTTATAACAAAAATGGAAAAGTGGATGTTCCTTTCCCACAATTTTAATTAATTTATTTTATAATTTCTCATTAATCATTTATAACTAATAATCCTCACTAAGGCTTTTTTTTCTCGTGAGCCATATCTTGACATTTGTTTGTTAGCAAATAGAAGACAACGATGCACATTATTAATAGACTTTGGTCTTTATGCCTTTCCTCCACAAAAGTTCGTTTAATGTTTATATGCATAGATTGTCTCTTTCATTTGTTATATATAGTTAATATATTACCATGATTTCTGTATCAATTCCTTTCAACATGTGTTGTGTTTGCTCAAATTGTAACCTCTTACTTGACATCGATTTCATCGTTAGTTATGGTAAATTTCGATGTTTACTTTTCTCAGCCGTTTGATCAATATGACTGAAACATTCTACTGGTGGAAAATTAAATGTTTTAATTTTATAATCTTATTTCATTTTATTTGCTCGTTTCTTAATTAATAGAGGAATATGTGAATTAAATAAAATGCAAGGACCTAACGCAATTTGAGACAATCATTTGGAGATTAATTTAGGAAGCGATTCCCATTGATTTCAATTTGTTTTTGTAATATAGTAACAAAGTGAGAATGATTCAAAAACCACAATGCAAATACTTTGGAGGAACAGTTCAATCACATAGCTCAAACATTCACCAACCACGAAAGTCTCATTTATTACACAACTAGATGCTTAATTCATATATATATATATCCTCACTATATGAACATATTTCACATTTTGTCGTAACACAATAACTTATCTAACCATCTCGCTCGTTTTTTTTCCACAACTCTCTTTGAAATCCAGCTTTTGTTACATGTTATCACATTTCACCGATTGTACAAAATATACAAAAAATGAAAAAATTAATCATCTAGACATTACCATTTTTAACACGGTTATACCATTGTTACATTATGAAAATATTTTAACACAAATTTACATAAGAAATAATTTACTAAATTATTTATAAAAATGATATTAAACAAATATTTAACAATATAATATATGTAAATTTCTAATATTTTGGTATAAAAGCCAAACACAATATAAAAGATTAGAAATTTTATAAATTTTAGAAAATTAGACAAACAAAATATATAACAAAAATTTAGATTAGTTGAATATTTTTATCATATATACAATTTTTTACATATTTAATAATATTGTATATCCAAGATATAAATAATTTAAATTCATTTGTATAATATAATATAATTTTATTATATATTTTATTTGTATAATCAATATACATTTTTTTAATAAAAATTATTTTAAATAATAGATAAATTATATATATATATATATCTAATTTATATAAATAAATAATTAATTATAATGTGTGAATATTTTTCTCTATGGAAGGACATAGATCTAAATCTAGTTTTATTGTAAATAGTAATTACTTAATCGAAGTATACATATAGTATTTGTGATTATGATAGACATTTTTTAACAAAAAATTAAGACAGATATATTTTCCGTAACACACATATCAATATACTATTCTACCTGCACTATATATAGAATACATATAACAACATCTAACAATATAAGAATATCAGAACGTATCAGCAACAGAGAACAACATACGAAACAAGGATAAACGGTTTTATTTGCAGCACCTTAAAAATTATAATGAACTTTACATTTGCTAATTCGGAAAATCTGCACAACCAAAATTCAATTGGATTTACAAGTCTTGACAACTGCACCGAAATGTTTCTACCAGAGACTACCATTCTAATAACATCTTGTTTTTTTAACGTAAATATATATATATTGGAAAGAATAAACTGAAAAACAGATTTGTAAATGTGACTTACTAGGAAAAGTGCCTTGATTAGTTATTCCGGTCAGGGGAAAGAGTATCTAATGAATAAAGTAATCTATCACATAGAATGGTTAGACTTTAAAGTATTTCAGAACTAACCAATGGATTTCTTAAGGTCCTCTCACCTAAATTAAATTAATATTGCCTTGTAATATAGTTCCTTAATTTTGTCAACATCCTTTCATTTATGAGTTTACGACAACAAAAATTGAATAATTCATTTATCCTATGCTTCACAAAATTTCCCTCAGCTCAATGTTCTATAACAAAGTACTTACAACATGTTTGAAAAAGATAGTGTGCATGTGTGTGATTCGTATATTTTCAATTATAAATAGTTTAAATATGTTTTTACTTTTAAACTGATGAAAAAATTATCATTTGGTTGAATCCACGTATAACCTTATATTTTGCTACAAGTTGATAACTTTAGACGGACCAATGGATAAAAATAACACTAAAAATAACATTTTTTAAGTTTTTATTCCAAATACAACACGATTAATTTAAATTTTCAAAATATCATAAATTTAATATTAAAATATTTTTTTAAAAAATTTAATAAGAAAAAACTTAAACCCTAAACTAGAAAAAATAACTCAAATATAATATTTTAGTTTTATTTATAATTTATTTATAGTAAATATATATTTTCATAAATTAATTTATGATATTTTTAGAATTTTAAGATTAAACTACTAAATTTAAAACAAAATTTTAAAAAATTCTATTTTAAAATATTATTCTATTAAACATTTAAAACTAAAGCAAAGGGAATAAACTAGATTATAAAAAATTACTATACTACAGGAAGAAAATATTTATAATCAGTCTTCTTAAAAAATAAAAAATATATATAATTTACTAAACACAAAACAAAACGCTTGTTAATAGTAAAATTATGACTTTTTCCAGTAAATCCAATTAAAAGAAATGTCACTCCACTAATTATATAAATTTAACCAAAAAAGGTTCAATAATTTTGGGTTTACGATAATATATTTTCATTATTAAAAAAATATATAAATAAGAAATGATAGGTTACCTGGTGAATGAAGTGAAAAAGAGGGGAAAGTTTAGGACAGAGAAAGTGGAATTAGACAAAAGATTCTGCCAAAATTAGAAGAAGAGATATCTCATCATTGAAAGGACACATCCAACGGTTGAAAGAGAAAATCTAAAAAGTCTAGTGGTCTCTTTTTTTATATATAATTAATCTTACCATTTGTGAATAAAGGGCCTCGATTTACTTATAGCTTCCTTGATCGAACTTGCAGAGTTTACTCGCAGTAGTTCCCCTCCCTTTATTGCATTAGCCCTTCCCTACGTCAAGTGTTATTTTTTTTTATATATAAATATTTTCTCATTTTCTTTTTGCTTTCATTTTGAGTTTGGTTGAAATCTAAAGATGTCAAATAGAATTGTTGGAAACTAAAAAAATTATACCACCAAATAATGGTCGAAATGGAACCGAATAGGAGTATCTAGCTGGTTTTCAAAAATAGTTGTTTCTCTATTTCTTCCTTTTTCTGCAGGAAAATAGAGGCAACATTAAAATCAAAGTTTTAAGGCCCATTAATTAAAGGCCCATTTCCTAGATAGAGTTGTACACTAGTCATATATTTGCCTTCATAACAAAATCCACTGTAATCTTCATAACAAAATCCACTGTAATCTTCTTGTTATCATGTGATGGTTTACATTTCCACCGTCACACTTCCTTCTTATAATAAATCCAAGTGAGCTAAAACCCAAACAAAATCAGTTTTTTTTTTCCAACCCAAAAAAAAATCAGTTTTTTTCCAACCCAAACAAAATCAGTTTAAGTATATAGAGAGTTTGGTCTAGTTGATTACACATGAATATGGATCTTGTAATTTTCTTTATAAGAAACACTTGTTTACTGATCATATAAGTCACTATATGACTTTTTCTATATATTATCTTAGCTCGTATGGTATCGAAAATTACTTCTTGCCTTTCTGATAGATCACCCTATCTTTATATTGATGCAACTCAATCTTTTTCAACTCTAAAGTTTTGTCGATGTAAAATGACAAAAAAAAAAGTAAGTACTTTTGGTAACATATATAGTCAA
Source organism: Pugionium cornutum (assembly GCA_018901935.1). NCBI lineage: Eukaryota > Viridiplantae > Streptophyta > Magnoliopsida > Brassicales > Brassicaceae > Pugionium > Pugionium cornutum. Next base: position 6,842,460 of record CM032160.1, on the reverse strand, counting down.
ATCAATTTTTTTAATTCGGCTAATGCACCACTAATTTCTACAAACCGATGTATTACATATTTACATCAAAAACATCGGAGAAACCCTAGATGCAGGTTTGGGTTTGGACCTAAACAAAATAAATTCGTGCTTGCAGTCCTCAATATTAATACAAAAAATTAGTTTTTATTACAAAAATATTATTATCACAATGATAAATAAAAATATATTGAGTTTTTAAGTTTTTCAGTTCGATTATTTATAATAACATAATTTTTAAAAAATTAGAATTTTTTTTTTGTAATATAAAAGGATTTATTATTTTTTTCATTTGGGGCCCTGTTGAATTTAGGGCCGGCTCTGCCTAGACGGAATTTTGGCGAGTTCGAGATACTCCGATACCAGGATATGAACTGTACCAAAGTGAACGGAGGTATTGAAACGGATCGATGCCGGAGATTTCAAGTAGAAGACATGTGTGCTTCGTTCTTTCCGGCTCATCATTGCTTTCTTATCACTGTAATATTAATTCTTTTGTTTTGCTTACGTGGATGCTTACGCAGCCTTGATGTTAAGAACAACTCGGTTAGAAAATCTATCAGTTTTTTGGCTTAAATAGTTCCACTTTTAGAAATTTTATAGTTCACTAATAACATCATAATAATTACTAAATGCATACCGACAATCAATAATAACTATTTTCATTCAATTGTTCACTCTGAATCTGTGAACTATAATCTGAGGACTACTAGTTTTCCAAATATTTGTCCTTTTCCTAGCATCCTCATTTTATCTACACTTATAAAGTTAAAATATATCCTCTTTTAAAAGTAACAGTTTGGTTATGTTATGAATCTGATACTGTAGGGCTTAAATTTACCATATAAATAAAATGTATTTATTCTTTATAAAAACATTATAATTTACATAATGATTTTTTTTATTAATATGATGTAAAAGATTTCTACAAAATGTTGTCATTGTAAACCCCGTAACAATGGTATGCGTTTCTTGAACATGTTTGTTGAATATTAAGTTTTAGAAAAATTAACAAAGCGCGATTGTGATCATTTTTATAATACAAGATTGATATAATTTGTTAAAATCACTAATCTAACATGGACGTCTACATACATGTTTCCAAACTTAAATATTATAATTTTGTAAAAACTATTATTGTTTTTCTAAAACCTTCTTTAGAAAATATTATTTATGGTATAGCTATAGACAAATGGGACCGACTCACTTATTTGTTAGATAATCTTTCTTTTACTCCACTCACCGCATACGGCCTCTATCAGACACAGCTCAATCATCCGACGTCTTCTTTTAAAATTCCATATATACCCTTAAATACTTATTTTAGTCCTTACGTAAACAAGGGCATATCAGGAATGTGACATAATGAGATGCTTATTTTATAATTAAATATTAAATAAGGTGGTGGGAAGGAATTTTCAATAAGGGTTTAGGTGTGGGATAATCAAAATCAAACAACAATAAATAAGATTGAATGCAATGCCAATTAGGATGTAATGTCTTTTCTATAATCACTTTATTAGTTTTATTTTTTTATTTGTCTGGTTTTTTATGGATTCCTTGATAATTTTAAAATCATGTTTCTATACCAATCTTAATTATTTGTGGTATGTTTTGGTTGTTGATTAAATGATTAGTGGTTATATACCAAATTTCACGTTTAATCTTTAATAATATATATATATATATACATTGATGCATAATGCTGTTTGAATTGTATTGTAGTTTTGTGTGTTTCCGATATGATTGTAGACGATCAATCATTAATTTTAATATGTTAAATTAAAAACTATAGTAAATATAATGCCATTGTAAATGAAAATATATATTTGACTAGTTGCAGAAAAGTAATATAGTTGTAGCCAAACTTAAATTGGAGTTTGGAAATAATATATATAGTTTGATATCTTGTCCCTTTGTGCTATGATAATGATTGTCTGATTTATTCAAATTAATATCGTTCACATATTGACATATATAAAAATAAACTTTGCATAATTGCCAAAATAATTTACCCCACACGGTGCTCAAGTGGTACATAATTTCTAATTTCGTTTCGTATAAAAAATTACTATTTTCTAATTGCAATATCAAAATGATAATTTTGAGTACTAAAAAATTATGGGTCATTCATAATTCCCACGGTTTAAAAATAAAACAATTAATATATATATATATATATATATATAAAGGGTTTGAGTATTTATTAATTAATTATGCATTGAACTTAAATATTTATTTTTTGTTTACTATTCAAAATAGTTCACCAATCATTCAAAGTTGTAAGTAAGCATAAATGCGATTTTGTGGTTTGTGAGACAACTTATCTATTATATATTAAATGAAAAGCATTGAGAATGAAAATTGTTAGCTCTCATCACCATATTCACTTTCAACAATTTTACTAATTAATTTAATTTTAAATATAAATTATTTATTTTATTATCTAAACATCTTAATTAGATAACTTAACTATATAATTTAATGAGTTTCCAAACACTATTTAATTTTCAAATATACGAAGATTCAAAAATTAGGAAATTTTGAATTACTAAATTACACATTTAATTACTCGCCAATTTTAAAAATAGAAGATCATTTTTTACATAAATAATTAATTATTGTACATATATATAAGGAAAGTAAATATGTCGAATTTTTATAGATATAAAAATTCATTAACACTATTTAATTCTATTTTTATATTATATGCAACTTTACTTTTTAACTCAATAATTAAATTCAATATATTGTAGTAATAATTGTTTTATAGAAATATATATATATATATATATATATAGTGTAATAATATAGTCGGCATATCTAAATCACAAATCATATAGAAATTATATCACTCAATTTTTTTTTGTTTTCAAACAATCAATATATTTACAAATAAAATTTTATATTATATCATTTATTTGTAATATTAAATTTGAATAACTAATAATTATTTTTTAGTATGAGTACTCTCTATATAAGTAGATTCTATAGCATAACAAAAATAATTAAAACTACTAATTTTATTAATTTAATTTAAAACATGTTTTAAATATTTTACTAAAAATTTTATATATGTATTTTTGATTAACATATCGCAAAAACAACTAAAAAATAATATAATATTATGTGAATAATATATAATAATAATAGTAATACCATTTTTTATAATATATATAATATTTTAAATTAAAATATATTTATAATTTTTTCATTTAAATAATAAAAAAATAAAATATTAATTTTAATCTATGCATAACACCGATAGTATTTTAGTGTAATTGATAAAGATAGTTTCCTTCTTCTTTTGTATCAACTTATTTTTAAAATATTAGATTCTACAAATATTAATATCCAGTTAAATTATTTTTTTAGTTAAAAATGCAAATGTTATTAGTGGAGCACTATGAGACGCTGTCAAGTAACGGCGTTAGCACCGACGAGGAAGGAGATGGTATAAAATACACAGCAACAATCAAAATTGCATAGTATCACCATTATTCTCATAGAAATACACACAGAAGAAAGATAGAGAGTTGTATCGCCTTTCACCAGAAAAATGGGTGAGCAAACGATCTTCTACTTCGATTTCATCTATGTTTTATTTCGTTTTCCTTGTTTGCGACTTCGAACTTCGGTTTGAGAGTTCTGCGTTTGTTGGTTGCGATTGGTTATCATAGTCTCATAAAAGTCGCTTCTTCATCTCTAATTGACATTTCATTTTATCTGTTTCGATTCCGGGAAAATTTAAGAAAATCGCTCTGGTTGGCTTCAAAATGAAGGAAACTTTGAGATTTTATTTAGATGGATGTTCATTTTTGTTGAGGAAGCATCGGCTTGTTGAACAAACAAAATCGAGTTTCTTATTGTTAAATTTGGGCTTTTCATCTTCTGTGAAAATATTGACAATGAAAGTTTTATGTTGGTCCAAGTCATGATGAACAAAGCATTTTTTTCGTCGTTGATCCTTCCTTGACTATGCAAAAAAGATTTGGCCGTGTGTACAGTTTAATAAATCTTTAGAGAAGTTGAAAGCTGATTGATTATTACTATTATAATATTTGTATGTTTGATTATGCTTTAGAATACTATATGGTTTTCCTTTAAACAAAAGCTGTATTCTTCTTTGAGGTCCCACGTTTGGTTAGCCTAATGCTTTTAAGGGAATAATTAAAATGGTTGGTGTAATTCTTGGTCATCATTTGTAACTAAGCATTCTTTAGTTATTATACTAATAAGTACAATTGAGTTGTATTGTCTGCGATGTTAAAGAGGGATATATATTATAGTTTCTTTTGTCAAGTAGACCAAATATACCATATAGTCGTAAATGCCGTAGCTTGGTTTCACATACTTTGTTTGTAATATGATCCCAAGTTTGAAAATTCATTTGGTAAGACTATAGTGGATTTTCATTTTTTTACTTGATTGTTTGGTGTTGTGACAGATATATGTATGGACAAGGAGCCAGATGGTGTGGTGGTCTATGCTAAGGGTGATTCGTGTAATACAAACCAAGACAATGTTTCTGTACCTCCCTTAGACTCAGAATCATGTGATGAAGCTAATGGAAATACAGAGCTTCTATCTACCGAAGACAACACCGAAGTAAAGGAATACGATGTTAAAGAATGTACCAATGAAATTCCAGTTGGTAAGCCATTGGAAGATGGCAATATCGACATAGCTGTGTTGGGAAAAGATGTTGGAGGTTCTAAGTCTGTAAATAAGTCAGTTTTACCTGCGAAACATGCTTCAAAATCGACTCGTGGGAGTAACAAAATAAGGAACACGGTTCCACAGCCATTTGCTTTAGCTACTGAGAAGCGTGCTTCATCTCATAATGCAGCTGTGTCGAAAATATTTCCGAATGGGTACAGTAAAGAACAAAATCAGGCAACTAAGGTCAGGATTTTATGCTATTATACCAAACTTTCATGAACTACATCATACTGCTGATATGAAACAATTGATTTGTCTAACGGTAATATCTATTGCGACTGCAGGTACCAAGGAAACCATTGCAGCCAAAAAACAAGAAACTTTCTGATGAGGAAGATTCTTGCTCTGTTGCTTCCTAGTATGGCTCCCTCTCTTCAAAATATATCTCTTCCATTTACAATTGTCTACCATTTCTCTCCTGAACATGTGATAATATTAATCTTGCTTATTGTTGACAGTGCCACGTCAGCTGCGAAGTCTTCTAAATCAAGAACTATTGTCGCCTCAGCTCCTTTGTTTCGATCCACTGAGCGGGCACAGAAGCGGAAGGAGGTAACTTTTTTGTATGTAGTTACTTGTCTTTTCTACCATTTACACTCTAACAAGTTTTTGATACATGGTGTATTGGCATTGTTGTTCTTCAGTTTTATACAAAACTGGAAGAGAAACATCAAGCCATGGAGGTTGAGAAAACGCAAAGCGAAGCAAGGAACAAGGTGCCATGCTCTAATCCTTTAAGCGCTCAAGTTTTATAACAATGCCCTTTAACATATATATGCTTAATGTTTCTAATATACAACTTTTCTCCCACAAAACGTCAATTCTAAAGGAAGAAAATGATGCAGCCTTAAGGCAATTAAGAAAGAGTTTGATGTTCAAAGCAAACCCAATGCCAAACTTCTACCACGAAGGGCCTCCTCCAAAGGTTGAACTTAAGAAGGTAACACACAAGGTTGTCTACAATTTCACTACAACATTCACAAAAAGTGAAATCACCCACAAACTTTAGAAAGAAAAAAAAGCATTTCGAGTTGTTAACTTTAAGTTATGCTGATTCATAACCTTGTACACAAACACAGCCTCCTCCAACTCGAGCAAAGTCGCCAAAACTAGGGCGGAGGAATGCAAAAGAAGGGAACAGAGCAAAAGAAGCTTCGAGGCGGAATGAAACTCAAAAGACTCTAAAGATCTCCGATGTTGAGACCACAGAGCATTCTGACCAAATAAACCTAATTGTTTCAGAGGACATGAACCGATATTTGGAACCGAAGACAACTTTTGCATGCTAAAGAGAAGAGAGAGAGAGAGAGAGAGAGAGAGAGAGAGAGAGAGAGTTATATGTTCCGTTGAGAGAATGTGTGGAATGCTTGTGTGCGTTTAACTTATGATTTGAAGTGTAAATGTGTGTAATTTAATGTTATTTATGTTGTGTTTATGAATGTGTACACATACAAGTCCAAATATTCCTGTTGGGGTTTGTTTAATGAATCTTGCCTCTTAATAATTTACATATTAACCTACCGTGGCCGTGAAGAAAAACATAAAATTGCATTATTTTCTCTTTTGAATAGGGAATTGGTTTGATCAAGCTGTCATTATTTTTGAATCAAAATGAATTGGTTATTCAATTCCTTAAGTTATTTTTCTTAGTCTTTGATTATGGTTTCATGAATGTGCAAGTAATGTTAGTATTGGTAAACTCTCTTTGGGGCTTTTGGGCTTCTTGACTACTGTTTTTTTTTCTATGTAATAATTATTCATACGACAATATATATCAATCATGCATCTCTCTCATGTTAATAAAAAGGAAATTTTCTAATTTAAGAATTAAAGGAAATTTTCTAATTTAAGAATTAAAGGAAATTCACTAATTTAAGAAAAGGAATGTAGAGGACAGATGGATTCGTAATTTTTATTGGTTTAGTAGTAATTCTTTGGAGAAATGAAAGTAAAATATATTAGTAGAAGGAATGGAAACAATAGAACCAAATAAACATAATAGTTCATATTCCTAATTTCTATGATATAATATTTCCTTAAACTCAACGGTTAACATATTTTTCCATTATAAAAATGTTAATATATAGTCATCTTCTTTCTCTTATAGTGTATATATATTACAAGTTTTCGTTTAAGTTTTGATTACAGAAAAAATTAATACAAGCAAGAAGAAGCTAAGTTAGAAAAGAGAGAATGGAGAGGTATATGGATTTTATAATATTCGGTTGCCTTCTAATCCTTGCCATCATTGTTATGGGATGCTTATTCATGAGGCCTGTTCAAGATGAAAAGCCAAATCCTTAACTAGAAACTTATTAACTTTTTCTTTTTCTTATTATATTATGATTTTCTCATTAGAGCTTTTGATGTGAAAGTAAGAGTCTTGTTTTTTCTTTTATTTTTTCTAATTATGTTCTCGATATTATTGTATTATATCTCTCTAAAACAGTTTAGTATGTTTTGATATTTTCGTTATTAGTTGAATTTAAAAGAATTTATGTTAAGCTTGTTACGAATTATCTTTACTCATTTATCATAAATAAGAGAAGTTGTGTGTCAGCAAAGAAAAACATAAATAGTCAACGTTTACTCAGTTGACATCTTTGCTTTGTTATTCAACGATGATCTTTGTGATGTAGCAGACGAATGTTCTGGCTTTGTACATCTAATTATATTCGTTTTCGTTGGAAGATCCTCTGTGTAAGCTCCATATAATATATTCATCACCAAACTCGATTTTTGATTCATATGAATCCCAATCTCCATCATCTGCTTTAGAATCTCACCTCTTCTTCTCCTTCTGCATAAGTCTCTACAATTGCATTCATCTTTTTACTACACCCCCAACAATAATCCCGTTTGAACGATAGACAAACTTGCAGTAATCCAATTCCAAATTGTAACTTGCAAAATAAAATATTCAACTTTATCAAATTCCTTGCTGCGAAGCTCTAAGTGTGTGTTTAGATTGTTTGGATTCAAATCTTTCGTAAAACCTAACCCAGTCTAGAACCAGGTGTAAACTAAACCAAACAAGGCAGAGTGTAATCGATGCATATTATCAAATAAACAGGCTAAACTGAACCTCATGTCCAAAAACGATAATTCCAATCGTCACAAGCAAAAGTAAGAAATAACAAAAGGTTTCCCATACTTTATTCTCAGAAGTTAATAAATAAAGGAAAGCTGCAGACCTTAGGTTAGTCTTCTTCATGTTTTCTTGCTACGCAAGAAAGAGTCTTAAACAAAGAAAAAGGGTTTAATGGTGGATGAGAGAAGAACTAGACAAAGAGATGCGAGCGAGTGTAGTAGAGAACCATGACGAATTCAGCACCGGAGCTTCCAACGGTGGCGCTCTTTCGCTCAACAATAGGAGTAGTCTGAACCCACCAATCCACCAAGTTATGCAACCTCTGCGTTGAACACACTGGCTCTTGCCTTAGCCATATCTCTACCTGCCAAAGGACATCAAACTATTATTTGAGGGAGAGAAATAGAAAGAGAGGGAGAGAAATAGAAAGAGAGGGAGAGAAGAGTATAGTTACTTCGTCTTCCCTTTCGAGACTGAGTTTCTTCGCTAGATACTTCTTAACATATGAGACAGGTAAGTTTCCATTACTGTCAAGATTCACAAATCGAAGAATTACTATCAACACATTCTGAATGAAGTTATTATGATTGCAAAATAAAGTTCTACTGTTCACTTACGTTACTCTCAAGTAGAGAGGGGAGATATCTGGTAGTGGCCTATCTGTGCTTCTGAAAACGAACAAGTCGAGTCGTTAAAGCTGTCCAAATTCTTAAGCTTAAAAGAGATGAAAAGAAGATGGAGAAAAGTGTTAACTGATTCGAGGCAGCTTTTAGTGAAAACCAGACTGGATTGTTACTTCTTTTAACTTTACTTTCTGGTTCCATAGAAATGGCAGCTTGTGATGTACCAGCTAAATTCATCTTCCTTTGCCTTCTAGGTCTCAACAACGGAGGAGAATAATCTTTTTCTTTCCTTTTCTCACCGGAGATTCTCCCTGGGTTAGAGATATTTTCTTGGTGTTCTTTACCATTGTTCTTCGGTTTCTCACCAGAGGCTTCCTCTGTAACGTTATCAGAGATACCAAGGACAGTGTTTTGATCTCCTTCAACAGGGACTTCCTCTGTTTCACCCTCAGAGCAATGAAGGACAATGTCTTGATTTTCTTCAGCACATTCCTCTGATTTCTCACCAGAGACATAGTCTTGATTTTCTTTGCCATTTAGAGTTATTTCTGGCTCAATAATCAATGCGGTATCGTTGCTCTTTAGCAGTGTGACTTCCTTATCAGCACTCGAGAACTTCCCAAGATCATTGTTGTCTTTTACCGAGTTGTTTTCCATTTGTATGCATCCTTTAGATGTCGATGCTCCAGCCTGTAATGCATCATTTCATCTAAATAACAGCATCGGGAACAAAACCATTAAAACTCAAAAATGATATTATAAGTTTTACTAACCAAACCATTGTCTTGTTCAATGTTAAGAAGAATCTTGAAACCATTTTCACCTTCCTTATGAGGTTGTTCCGGTTCCAATCGGGTCTCATTCCTTTTAGGCCTTGGATTTTTCCTTGGACGCTTCCTAAACTTTGAAATTGGTCTGGACAAGCTCTCAATCAGAGGAATGGCTTCCACTTGCTCGCCCAGCTTCTCAAGTTCTAATGGAGCATCATGATTTGATTCAGGTGAGGTTGGTATTCTAGATGAAATTGCGAGGAGCGAAGATAGAGCTTTTTTCTTCTTTCTAGAGTATTTCAGAGAGGTTGCATTAGTTTCAGTTGCTGTCTCTACGGTTTTCGGCTTTGGTTTAAAGACATTTACCCTCAAATCTTGCCATCCGATATCCATCCTGCACTTACATAGCTCGGTTTCATATTTTGATATTCCGGTTTTTGGTAAATGCACAAACATAGATGCAAATGCTGAGAAGAAGAGAAGCCACATTATGAAACTAGAGACAATGAAATGTATTTGATTTGAGATTATATGTAGGGTGAAGGATAATACCGGAGTCTATCAAGAGGAGCAACACCAAGATCAGTATTACAGTCTGGACAAGCTTTCAGATTTTCTTCTTTAAATTTGTTCTCTATGCATTTCCTGCAAACTGTTCCCAATTATCCATGTCCCAACTTATTTATAGCACAAGAGAAGACAAGAAACATAATAACCCGAAGAACAGACTAATATCCAAAACATTCAGAGTTTTGTTTGGTTTCTTTTCGAAAAGATCATAGCTTTTCATCTTTCAGAACTTTTTTCAATGAAAATACAACAGATGAAACCAATGTTGGAGTAAAATAGCTTGAAATTGAATCATCATGTATAAAACAGTACTGCTTTTATATAACTATGAAGTATCCTCAAGGCGGTTCATATCTGAACAAAAGAGTCTGAGATTGAATCTAAATAATGTATTATAATGCAAAAGTACTAATGATTAATCTATAGAAATAGAGAGAGAACTGTTTAGTTTGATATGATTTATTGACTTTTAAAAACATACTCTCAACAGAACCAAGTGGTGCCTACAAAAGCAACACTAACGTAACAACAAAGAGAGACAGACGTCGACAAAACTCACAACTTTAGAACGAAATAGACATAAACACAAATCAAAAATCCAGAAGATAATTAAATCCAATCACATGAAAACAAATCCCCAATAAGAATTTCGAAATCTGAATGAAGAAAGGAAAATCAAAGGCTCACATGTATGGAGGCACTCGGATATGCTGGTGGCACAATCATAGAGTTTGTTACAGATAAGACAAGTGAGAAATCCCTTCATCTCCTGCTTCCTAACTTTCAAAATTATCTTATCCTCCATTCCCATAAATCTCTGAGAGAATTGTTTGCTTGTTTCTTTATGGATTAGCTTCTTTCACGTAACGCAGCATGGTGCATGTACGAAGAAACCCACAAAACAATTTCAAGCTTTCTCGTTAATCCAACGATATGCGTTAAATTTTGGAATTTGTGTCCAATCTCTCAGTTTTCGGTCTTTCTGTCTATCTCTCTCAGAAGAAAAAGATCTCTGGTAAGAAGAGAGGGTTTTGATTTTGGACGTGAAATTTGTGAAAAAGTATTGTTTTTCTCTTCGAGAGGGACGGCTTCGAGACTTTACACAAGTAGAAAGCTCAACGCCAAAAAGGTTAAAATTCAGTGGCCCACAAAAAAATAACAAGGCATTTCTTAAAAATATTGACAAAGACTTTTTAAAGAAAATATAGCTAATAATTTTAATTTTTCAAAAAATATTATTAATAATTTTTATCTAAAATTAATAAAAAAAACTAAAGTAAAACTTTAAATCTTAATTAAAAACTAAAAACTACATATTAATCTCTAACTCCAAAAATACGAAATTCAAATTATAATATTTAAATTATAAAAAAATCATCTTTTAGTGTTGTTGATATTTTTGGAGAAAATAAATTTGTAATAATATTTTTGAAAAATTAAAATAATGATGGTATTTTTGGGAAAATTTTTGTTTATAATATTTTATAGTATTTCTCTAAACAAAAATTATTTGGCCAATTCCCACAAAACATTTAATTTTGATAATTTAGTGTATGCAGACTGAGATGTGAAACATTTGTATTCGCCAGGACAACATGTTTTATTCAACAGTAAAGTCTGTTTTGTTTCTAGTAGCGTAAAAGAAAACTAAACAGAAATGTAGATCTTTACAATGATATTTCAAAACTTTTCTTTGAAAAAATATTTTGGTTGATAAAATTAAATATATTTGAGTGAAAAATATTTAATTAAAATAACTCATAATCAAATGTTTCAGCATTATTTTTCACGGAAATAAGCAAGTAAAAATTTACCAAATGCAAATTTAGAAATGAAACATATTAAGTAATGAATCCATAAAATGCATATGTGTTGTCACCAGAACATTTAGTTATAAGAAAACTATCCACATTAGATTTTAAGTCAAAATCTAGTTTCCAAAGCCATGTATTATACAATTGATATAATTATTAACCACACATAATTTGGATATTAAACTTAATATACACTTGAACTCGAAAATTTTCAGAATTATTAGCTTTATAAAATTATCTCATATATATTATTTAAAAAATTAGAGATAATATCCATACAAGTATTCATATGTGTTTAAAATTGTTATTCGTAATCGAAATAATAGCTACGTTTAGTTTTGAATCAAAAGTCTAATTATTTTTAAAAATCGGTGCATTTCGTATTAAAATTATTATTAATTATAAATAATAGGGCAATAATTTTGAAAGCTTCCTTTGAGCTTTGAAAAAGAAAGATGAAAATACTATGTTTTTATTCAAAAATCCTTAACTCTATTTACATAATTGTGTTCTTATTTATACACAAACCAATAGAAAAAATAGCAAGATAAGGATTAGCATTAGACGTCCTTCAACTTGGAATCTCACATAATCCAAAAATACGAAATCTGTTATTCGTATCTCCTCCTGAGATTATCGAGTTCGTACTCCTGCAAATGTTGCCACGAATTTCCTTGTTCGAGCTGCTGTGATTTTCTGCCGTTATTCAAGTTTTGCGTTTGGGCTCTATTTTCTGCCACGAGCCCAAGTCTGTTTTCTTTTCCCTGCATTGGGCTTTCGGCAAATCTTGTGTGAGATTTACACTCCCCCGCAAACTTGTGTCGGGGTTGTCATCGACACCAAGTTTGTATCGAATGTCAGCAAAGGGTGTTTCTGCCAGAGATTTCGTAAAGATATCGGCTAGCTGGAGAGACGCGAGAATGTGTTTAACGACCAAATTTCCCAATGCAACTTGTTTCCGAACATAATGAAAATCGACATCAAAATGTTTTGACCGTGAGTGCAAAACCGGGTTTGCCGTGAGGTAAACGGAAGATAAGTTATCTCCATATAACTCAGGAACTGTCTGTTGTTTTAAACCGAGATCACAGAGAAGAGAATTAACCCATTTTAGTTCTGTTGTTGCAATAGACAACGTGCGATACTCAGCTTCCGTAGACGAACGAGACACTGTCAGATGACGTTTTGCCGACCAAGAAATGATATTTGCGCCAAGAAATACACAAAAACCGCTAGTAAATCTTCTAGTAATTTTATACCCAGCCCAGTCACTATCATTGTATGCGCGAAAAACTAAATTTGTATCCTTGGATAGATTGAGACCCATCTAAAACGTTCTTTTTAAATACCTCAAAATTCGTTTTAGAAGTTGAAATTCTGACATCGTGGGCTTATGCATTTTCTGACAGACATAATTGACAGCAAATTGAATGTCTCGTCTTGTCAAAGTGAGATATTGGAGTTTACATGCTAGACTCCGAAAGTATGTAGGATCGGGAAATTCTTGATCTTGACCAGACACCTTATCTAATTGCAGAGGTAGTGGTGTGGGCATTGGAACATAATCGACCATTCCTGCAGCTGCTAGAAGATCCAGGGTATATTTTTCTTGGCTGAGAAATAGTCCTTTGGAGTTAAAATGCGCCTGAATGCCAAGAAAATAGTGTATGGCGCCCATGTCCTTCATCCGAAAACGGGTGCCTAAAATTTGAATAAGTGTTTGTAGCAGAACATTATTATTCCCGGTAAGGACCATATCATCAACGTATAATAAAAGAAACATGACATTCTCGTGTTTACGATATATGAAGAGTGAAGAATCTGACATATTGCATACGAAGCCAAAATCCAGGAGATACGAGCTGAATTTATCAAACCAAGGTCGCGGGGACTGTTTTAGTCCGTAAATGGCTTTCTTTAATTTGCAGACATGATCCGGAAATTGGCTATCTTTAAACCCGGGAGGTTGGGTCATAAACACAACTTCTTTGAGCTCTCCGTGTAAGAAGGCGTTTTTAACATCGAGTTGTTTGATTGTCCATTCTTCAATAGTTGTAAAATGTAAAACAGATCGAATTGTCGTTGTTCTAACAACTGGACTGTAAGTTTTAAGAAAATCGACCCCCTCCTCTTGTTCATATCCCTCGGCGATGAGTCGAGCTTTTAATCGATCGAGAGTACCATCGGAATGTAATTTGGTTTTAAATACCCATTTACTTCCAAGAGGTGTAATATTTGAAGGACAGGGAACTAATTCCCAAGTCTCTGTTTCTGCCATTGTTCGAAGTTCATCTTGCATTGCTTAGACCCACCCGGGATCCTTGAGAGTAGTTTTGATACTCCGTGGTTCTCGATACGTAGCTGTGGCAGTAAGCATTGTATATTTTAGGTTGGGTTTAAAGACTCTTGATTTTGATCTTGTTATCATAGGATGTGACGTAGTTACTAGCTGCAAAATAGGCAAATGAGATTGTTCTGCATCTGAAACAGGGACATTACCATCGATCACAGGAGTGTGAGCTGTCGTAGGACTCTGCTCGTGTGTGTTTGTCCTATCAGAAGAGGGTGAGAAGCTGTTGCCTATAGGATCAAGATCTAAGCTTGTCGTACACCCATGACTTCTACCCTCTCCGACAGTAGACACAACATAAGAGTGAGTATTTGTCGGAACAGAATGTCGCGTGTAAGCAATATCTTTCTCAAGTATGAGAGTTTCCTTTGGTGGATAAGATTGTTGAGGAGGCAAACTCTTAAGCCATGCTGACAGAAGAGGTGAGGTTGTTGTGGGTAAAAACCGTTGGTACACATCTTGATAGGAGAATTTCCATTCATCGAAGAGCACATGTAGGGCAATATATACTCTGCTGGTGGGGGGATAAAGGCATCGATAACCTTTATACCTCTCATTGTATCCTACAAAAACACATAACAGTGACTTAGGATCAAATTTAGAATGTGAGTAAGAACGAAGAAGTGGATAGCATCCACATCCAAATACTCTTAAAGCCGTATAAACAGACGGCTGTTGGTATAGCTTCTCATAAGGACTAATCATGGAGAGAGTCGATGATGGAAGAAGATTGCCCAGAAATGTCGCAATAAAGAACAATTCAACCCAAAGATTGTGTGGGCAGTGAGCATGGAAGAGCATGGATAGACGGAGCCGATGCTTCCTTTCGGGAAGACCGTTCTGCTGAGCAGTGTGAGGACAAGATATTAATTGTTTGATTCCACAACTGACAAGATGTGTGAAAAACTTGTTGGCAATGAATTCTCCTTCTCCATCACACTGAAACATTGTGATTTTTGTGTTGAATTGAGTCTCGACCAACTTTTGAAACAGCAAGAATATTGAATGAAAATCATATTTCTGTTTTAAGGGATAGAACTAGGTGTATCTTGAGTAATTGTCAACAAAGATAACGTAATATCTAAACCCTTGAGTAGAAATCACAGGGGAAGGGACCCATAAGTCGCAATGAACACGTTTTAAAGGTCTTTGCGCAACAAATTCAGATGAAGAAAAAGGGAGTTTACAAGATTTTCCCATTTGACAAGTTGTACATAGATGCTTGCTCGTTTTATTAATTGCAATAGCTTTATTCCGAGAGAGATGTTGAAGAATTTCCTGATGAGGATGCCCCAAGCGTAAGTGCCATATCTCATCATTAGTAGCTTGCTGTCTATAAGAGTAGTAAGCTAGAAATTGCAGATTCTCCAACACATATAGATCTTTATGTCTGATGCCCTTGGTTAGAAGCTGCTTGGTTTGTTTGTCTTTCACAATAACACCGTTAGCATCAAAATCAAAGATACACGGATAATCAGATGTCAGTTTAGAAACCGATAATAAGGATTTTGTGATATTAGGACAAACTAAGACATCTTCTAAAGGGAGATTACCTTGAGTACTAGGCAAGAGAGCTGATCCAATATGTGTTATAGGAAGGAAATCTCCATTACCGACAATTACCAAGTCTTCTCCTCGGTAAACTTGAGCACTCTGAAGTTGGTCTGTTAAGTGTGTGATGTGACCAGTGGCACCCGTGTCTAGATACCACTCATGACCAGATTTTGGACTAGGATTCGACATTCTCACTGCTGCAAAAAGCATTTAAAAAATCCTCACACACGTATGTCTCATCAAACCATTTGTAGCATTTATCTGCAAAGTGTCCATACTTATTGCAGATTTGGCAGGTAGGTTTGTTGGCTGGTTCAGATGATGTTGAGTTGGTACTAGTATGAAATTGTTGATGGAAGCCTCGTCCACGGGTAGAGAAAGAACCTCTTCCCCTGTAGTTTCCGAACCTGTTATTGTTCTATCCTCTCCCACGATTTCCATATCCTCTTCCAACATTAAAAGCTAGATGAGGGGATACACTGCTTTGGTTCATATAGCTCTGGAGTTTATCATCAAAGTTGGTGAGCTTAAAAACGACATCATCAAAACAGGGACCCGGAAATGAATCCATAGAATGTTCAATAACAGTCGAGATCGATTCATACTCTTTACTTAACCCATTCAACATGCCATAAATCTTTTCATTGTCAGCTACTGGGCATCCAATAGAATCTAGCTGGTCACATATCATTTTTACCTCATTTAAGTAATCTGTCATGGTTTTTCTTGTTTTGCTAATAGTTTGTAGCCTCCGCTGCAAATCAAATCTTCTTGAGGCTGAAACACGATTAAACTTCTTAGCTAGGGTAAACCATACCTCGTGAGAGGTATGAAGGCCGTAGATAGACCGTAGTGCATCCTCTGATAAAGACCCGAAGAGCCATGATAGCACCGTCTGGTCGTTTTGCACCCAGGTGAGAAAATCCTGGTTTGGAACCTCTGAAAGTTGGTCTCCATTTCTGACTGTGATGGATGGAGTCGGTCTAAGCATTCCTCCAGTAACGTATCCCAGTAGTTTTTTGCTTGAAAGCCATGATTCAAATTGTGTTTTCTAAAGAAGATAATTTGTGGCATTTAGTTTCAAAGTTACACATTGGGTGATGCTCACTGTTGCAGAAAAGATGGGAGAGAAGGGTTAGAAATGTTGGTTTGCAGAGAGGAGGTTCCTTCCATGTCTCTGATACCATGAAAATACTCTGTTTTTATTCAAAAATCCTTAGCTCGTTTTATATGACTGTGTTCTTATTTATACACAAACCGATGGAGAAAATAGGAAGATAAGGATTAGCATTAGACGTCCTTCAACTTGGAATCTCATATAACCCAAGAATAGGATTAGCATTAGACGTCCTTCAACTTGGAATCTCATATAATCCAAGAATACGAAATATGTTATTCGTATCTCCTTCTGAGATTATCGAGTCCGTACTCTTACAAATGTTGCCACGAATCTCTTTGTTCGAGTTGTTATAATTTTCTGCCGTTATCCGAGTTTTGCTTTTGTGCTCTATTTTCTGCCACGAGTCCAAATCTGTTTTCTTTTCTTTGCATTGGGCTTTCGGCAAAGATTTACAAATTTACCATCAAATTTGGTCAATTTAAATAATTATTCTAATTTGTAAAATTTTGCCATACATTATTCAATAGTTTTGATAGAATATCTACAAATTTATGCATACGAGTTATTATTCCATACTGTTTTGCAGAATTGAATATGTGTTAAATTTTGAGAAAAATTCTGTTTCTTTTTAAACAGCCATGTATTAATTAGTTCCATTGTTGACGACACATAATTTGGTTATTATGCCAAATATACAATTGAAGTGGAAAATTTAAAGATTTTTGCTAGCTGTGTAGAATTATCTCGTAAATATTATTTGAAAAACTAGAGAATATTCACTAAATCCTGCATACCTATTGAAACCACAATCCTTTTTCTTAAAAGCAATTGATTAAAATAAGCAATTGATTAAAATAATACTATTTCAAATTTTGGTTGTAAATGTAATATTAATCATTTAAATTTTTAAAAATATTTTAAATTTAATATTAAAATAATTAAAATTTTCGTTTTAATAAAAAAATTAAAATCTAAATTGAAAAAATTGAATTCAAATATTATGTTTTAATTTTATATATAGTTTATTTAAGATAAATAATCATTTTCATATAATAATTTATATTATTTTAAAATTTATTTTTAGTGTTTTAAATTTATAAGATAAACTTAAAATGATACTATTTTATAGTATTACTATTTTTTTTAATAGAAATATCCACATTTAACTAATTTTGAGTTGAAAGTAGAATTTGTTTTTGCGAATACAACTAACATCATCATTAACCACACATAATTTGGATATTATGCCAAATATACTATTGAGTTCGACAGTTTTATAAATTATGTTAAATTTATAAGATTAGCTCGTATATATTATTTTACAAGTTAAAGATACTATCCAAAAAATTATACATAGGTGTTGTTAATATAACCGTATATTCATAATCATACTCGCGTTTGATTTGAAGTCAAAAGTCTACTTTTAAAGAAAAACACCAAATATATAAAGCAATCATCCCACAAATAATTTAGATATTATATCTATTACACCATTAAATTAACAATTTTAGAAATTATTCTACCTTTATAAAATAATCTCATATATCTTTTTGTATCTACTATTACGATAGATTTATATTCATTTATTTATAACCGATTATAGTGATCAGATATTACTTTCTGCATAAAATTATCTCGTATATATTAGGGGCATTTGCAAAATTCACCTAAAATTTGTTTTCAATTGCAAGTTTAACAATTTAAAATTTTTTTTGCAAAACTAACTTTTTATCTCTATTTTATCCTTCAACAATAAGTTTATTTACAACTCTGCCATTAAATTAAAAAAAACAACACAAATACCATTATGAACAAATTTTTCAAAAATATTACGAAAATGTCATCTTCTTCATTGCACACAACCACCATTGTCGTGGTTGTTGGGAGCTCTTAATTTCATTGACGCATCCACCATTATACCTCTATTCGTTCATCAAATCTCATTCATCTCAACCTCTTTCATTTTCTCTCTCATTTTCTTCCAATTTCTCTCTTCAGACTACATTCAAAAACTTCTAACTTTGCAAAAATTCATCATTATCCGTTAAAACAAGCTTTTGGGAGTCTATATCGGTCATCATTTAAGTCGTATAGCTAAAAAATCAAAATCGAAGGTTAGTTTTCGTATTTTGGCTTCGGTTATAATTTTCAGTTCATACAGTTACAAGAAGTCTGCTTTGTAATATATTTACAAAGCAGACTTCTCTAACAGACATATATTACAAAGCAGACTTCGAGAAGTGTGCTTTAATCGGAATAAATCTCTCTTTAACCGGAATAAACTATTTTTCTCACTAAAGCAGACTTCGCGAAGTCTCCTTTGGCGAGAAAAACAGTTTATTCCGGTTAAGCAGACTGCTTCAGTGAAAAAATTTAGTATGTGTACTATGATCTAATCAAATTCGTTAATTTGTACCGTAGATAATGGTCCAAATCGTTGTTGTTTTCGGGGAGTGGAATATGACAGAGACTTGGAATTTTTCTGCGGATAATACAAGAGGAAAAAAATGTTTGTAATTGTTGATGATGATTACGTTGTTGATGAAGATGAGAATAAAGTTTACTCAAGTGGTGAGGATTACATTCTTTACGGTAAAGTGAAAGATGAATAAATTCAGTTTTAGTGTTGAGTATCTCAGAAATTAAGTTGCAAGCAAGGACAAAGTACAAAATCTGCCGAGAAGTCTGCAAAGAAGCCTGCCGAGAAGTCTGCAAAGAAATCTGCGAGATTTATGCAACAAAGTTTGCCGATATAAGTATGTAGTTTCTGAAACATGTAACCAATCAATTCAATTAATTATAAGGCACAATGTTATCGATGTTGTGTTACAAAAACATCCAACACTATCTTGTTAACTTAGTATTTTGATGGAATTTTTTAGACATATCTTTAGATTTTGCAAATCGATTTATTGTTTTTCATTCAGTTCTTGTTCTTTCTTGTTATTAGGAAGTATGCATTAATTATCTTAAATATGCACTAAGTCCTTAACTATGTATAAAAGAGTTTATGAAAATTTATAGTAATATTTGTGTTTTTAATGGTTGTCATTTTGTAATTTTATAAGTATGATTTGACTTGAGCTGGTTGAAAGATGATTGACATACAACTAATAGTTTATTATAATTCTGAAAAAGTTGATTGAAAACTGACTGGCAAGGTGGAGTGATGGGAGCTAGTGATAGGTACAATAAAGTTTACAAAAACTCATTTAAAATATGACCAAAAATACAAACGAAGTCTGTAATTAGTAGTGAAGTCTACAAGTGAAGTTTGCACTTGTAATGAAAACGTGTTATGAATTCTACAACTGAAGTCTGCAACCTGTAATGAAGTCTGCAACACGAAAATCCATTGATTCAAAAACCAAAGTCAAATTCAAAACGTAAGAAAAAAAACTCAAAAACATCCACAAAAAACTGTAATACCATCATAAATTTCAAACATCTATTGAAAATCTTAAAAAAACCATCTAAAATTTTAAAAACCATTAAAATCACTTTAAAAACTACTAAAACAACGATATTACTTTTTGTGAATCTTTTTCTAGATCTACAACAAGAGAAAATGAAAAATAAGATAAGAATATAAGAAGTCTGCAACTGAATATACAACTGAAGTCTGCAACTGAAATCTGCAAACCTGTAATAAAGTCTGCAACACGAAAATTCATTAATTCAAAAACCAATTTCAAATTCAAAACGTAAGAAGAAAACTCAAAAACAACAACAAAAACTGTAAAACCACCACAAATCTTAAACATCTATTAAAAAACTTAAAAAACCATATAAAATTTTAAAAACTATTAAAAATCACTTTAAAAATCTACTAAAACAACAAAATTAGTTTTTGTAAATCTTTTTTCTAGATCTACACCAATAGAAAATGAAAAATAAGATAAGAAAAAAAATTAAGAAAAAAACAAAAAACAACAAAATCTCTAAAACCACGAAAAACATAACAACTAGTAAAAATAACAAACTTACATCTTTATATCTCGTAACTTCCTTTTCCAGATCTACAACAATACAAGATGAGAAATGAGATAAGAATATAGGAAAAAACTTAAGAAAACAACACAAACAACAAAAATCACAAAAACTATGAAAAACTTAAAAACTAATAAAAGCAACAAGCTTACGTTTTTAGATCTCTTCACTTCCTTTTCCAGATCTACAACACTATTAGACTAGAAAAAATGTTATAAAAATAACAAAAGATCTAAACAATAAAATATTCTAAAATCACAAATCCAAAACTATATAAACAAAAAAAACTTACCTTTTTCATATCTCATGATTTTTTCCAGATCTACAAAATAACAAGATGACAAAGAACATGAGAAAAGAAGAAGAAAAAAAAAGGGGAGGTAAAAAGAGAAGAAGAAAAAATTTACCTTGTAGTCATTTTTTGAGGATGGAGGCTCCCACGTTTTTTTTTGGAAATGAAATTATGATAAAATTTTAGGGTTACTTACTTTATATATGGAGAGTTAAATTTGGATAGGTTAAAAACTGTCAATTTCCGGTTTGCGCAGACTTCTTGAAGTCTTCGAAGTTTATTCCGGCTGAAGTAAACTTCTCGGAGAAATCTGCTTTAATAGGAATAAATCTCGAAGATTTCTCGAGAAGTCTGATTTGGTGAAAAAAATAGTTTATTCCGGTTGAATCAGACTTCTCGAGAAGTCTGTTTCGTATTTTTACATTACCCTAAACTCTAAATTGAAGAAAACCGGTTTAGTTATATTTAATTTTTGGTTTGTGCAGACTTCTCGAGAAGTCTGCTTTATTAAATCTACGACAACATCTTGAGAAGTCTGCGTAACCCTAAATCCTAAATAATAAGATTCACTAAATGTGCGAATGTTTTGTTAAAAATTGGATGAATATGTTGAAGATAGTTAAGTAAATGCAAAACTCAAACAATTTTTCTTTAAAAATTTGTAAATCTAAATTTTCAAATTTATCACATGATATTTCAAATTCTAGCATGAATTCTCTACACAAACATCAACTATTAACCCATAACACATACCAACAAAAACTAGCAAATATTTTATACCATTAGATCGAATCCAATCTCCTTATTTCTGACTTCATTATAACTTTTACGTGGTTTTGATATGTATATAAATTATGTTAATAACAATTTTAATATTTTTTAATATTGCATGATTTTTATTTGATTTAGGTAATTTATTTACAAAGTAGACTTCGCGAATTCTGCCTTAGCCGGAATAAACTGTTTTTCTCACCAAAACATGTCTGCTTCAACCGGAATAAACTGTTTTTCTCACCAAAGCACACTTCTCCGAAAAGTAAATAAACCTCGCAGATTTCGTGAAATCTGCTTCACCTAGAATAAACTGTTTTTCTCACCAAAGCAGACTAAACCTCGTAGATTTCGTGAAATCTGCTTCACCCAGAATAAACTGTTTTTCTCACCAAAGCAGACTTCTTCGAGAAGTCTGCTTTGATCGGAATAAACGTCGCAGACTTCGTGAAGTCTGATTCAGCTGGAATAAACTGTATTTTCTCACCAAAGCAGACTTCTCCGAGAAATCTTCTTTGATAACAAAAAAACACGTAGGGACTGAAATGTAATTGACATTTCGATATTATTTTTTAGACAAAATGAGTGTTCAGTAATTTCTCCACCCTCATAGGTTAGTTTTGCAAAAATGTTTTCATATGGGTTAAACTTGCATTTAGAGTTAAGTTTTAAGATTATTTTTAGCAATTCTCGCTATATATTATCGCCAAAGTTTTAGGAATATTACAAAACTGTACTTACGTGTTGTCACTAGAAAAGTTTTTTTTTGTAAATTATTTACAAAATATGGCATTATTCCGTAATATCTATTATAAAAACTAAAATTAAAAGAAGATGATTTATTAGAATTAATTAGTCGCCACATCATTAAACAAAATTCTAAGCTCACTTAAACAGAATATTAAGTTAAGGACCACTTCTTAGAATTCAACGATCATTTCGATATCATTTTGCATTACTAAAGGACTTGCACAGCTGATCAGATAAACTGAAAACTCTTCAGTGTAGTTATCTATTTCCATCTATCCTTCAGTGAAAATTTTTGTGCATCAGGTTCATCTCAGTATAAACACAGAGAGGATCATATAATTACAGAATCGACAAGATAAATATATATATATATATATATATATATATATATATATATAGATGTTCGTGAATGGAATTAGACGATCCCAAAGTTTGAATTTCTCGTTTGATCTTTTTTTCTTAGCGTTTGGAATTGGGCTATATTTTATGTTAGAAATTAGAAATAGAACAAGTGTAGAGGAAAGGGCTCTCCTCGGAAGTAGAAAATAAACGAACATCTGAAAGAAGGAAACTAGGCCTTTCCTTATTATGGGTTTTTGAGTTTTGGTTAGGCTTTTGGGTTTGTACTTTAAATTTATATGCTTTGCAATTTGTAAATTGTTATGTATCAAATGGCCAGTTAATAAGAAGTGGATTGTCAGTAGTCTTTCGAAATGAAAAGAAAATGTTAGGATTTTAGGATTTTTTTTTTATTGTCTGTTAGTTTTGGATTGCTTAGAAATAAAGATACAAAAATTTGATTACCGAATTCCCACTTAAGGTATCTCTCGGGTAGAATATGTCTCCTACAAACTTCACTATAAATCTGATAAACCTTTTTACAATGAAGCAATTTTAGAGAAAATAGACTTAGAAGAATTACAATACAACCAAACTTGTTGTAAATTTCTCTTTTCTCTCTCTCCTCACGAATTCTCTCTCTTAGAGCTCTCTGGGCGTTTTTCTTTCTAGGTGCTAGAAGAAAACCTAATTTTGTGATGTATTTATACTCGTTAAATACTCATTAGGGTTTACCTACCTTTAGGCTCTCTTCTGGCCCAAAAGAACTTAGAAGAACTGGGCCTTTTACCAACAATTATCCACCTTCTTCCATTTCTTATTTGGGCCCACCATTTTTTCTTTGGCCCAACCTTTTTTTCTTGTGAGTTTTAGCATCAACATCTACCACATTCTGTCCTGCTACAATTTCTCTAGAGATTTCATCAGAAAAGTCTCCACCTTGAATGGTTGAACATGCGTTAAAACCATTCGGTGTAGGTCCTTGAATTAGGTTCTCACTGAAAGTCACTTTCTTTTACTGTCTATCCACTAATTCGACCTTTTGTGTAGCTATCTCCTTACTCAGCTTCTTCGTTCCTGACCTGATCTCTGCTCTGCAAACTCTACCTTGAAGATATATAATATAACCCGTTGTTGAGTTTACCAATTACCTTCTTGCCGTCTTTATAAAACTACAGTCTCAAATCACCTCCTTGATAACAACAACCTGATTTTTCCAACAACCCAAATGAAATCAAATTCCTACTTACCTCTGGCATGTATTTCACATCCTTGAGTATCACCATAGAACCATCTGAGTTCTGAATTCTAATATTCCATGTTCCTTTGATGTTGTTATAAGTGTTATTAGCCATCAGAACTTTACCTCCACTGATTTTTTTGAAATCAAATAAAACATCTTTGTTCTGTGTGATGTGGTAGGAACTCCCTGAATCCATTACCCATTCCCTTGTGTCTTGAGTATTGGCTGTTAAGACCACTAGCTGAATAGGCTCTGCTATGTTAGCAGATTCTTCACGTTTCTTTCTCTGAAGACAATCTCTTTTCCAATGCCTTTCATCTCCACAAATAAAACATCATTTGTTGTTGTTATCAGATTGTTGTTTTGACATTCCTCTACTCTTCGATCGGTCTCCCCATGTGTTGTCATTATCAAACCTGTCGTGCTTCGAAATTTCCCAACAACTCCAAAATCCCGTTTCCTAACACACCCCTTGCAATAAACCTGGAAGTTCTGATACCACTTATTAGGATTTTAGGATCCTTTCTAATTGCCTTTGGTATTGGTTTTGGATTGCTTAGAAATAAAGACACAAAAATTTGATTACCGAGTTCCCACTTAAGGTACCTCTCGGATAAGATCTGTCTCCTACAAACTTCACTATAAATCTGATGAACCATTTTACAATGAAGCAACTTTAGAAAAAATAGACTTAGAAAAATTACAATACAACCAAACCTATTGTAAATCTCTCTCTTCTCTCTCTCTCCTCTCTCTCTCTCCTCATGAATTCTCTCTCTTAGAGCTCTCTGGACGTTTTTCTTTCTAGGTGTTACTAGAAAATCTAATTTTGTGATGTATTTATACTCGTTAAATACTCATTAGAATTTATCTATCTTTGGGCTCTCACCTGACCCAAAAAAACTTGGAAAAACTTAACCTTTTACCAACAAATAGCCGGTTAATAAGAAGTGGATTGTCGTACTCTTTCGAAATGAAAAGAAAATAAGATCAAATAAATAAAATATTTCCGTGGAGACATGAATGGATGTAAATAGTTAAATTAAAAAAATCAGAATTTAAAAAAATCACATCTTCATGGACATTTGTTGTTGCTTTTCAACCATCGAATTTGTTTTAAGAATCAACATTTTGAATGTGAGATTTTAAATGAACAAACAGGCATGCTATTGTTTTTTTCCAATATGTGATTTCAAAGTAACAAACAGACATGCTATTTTTTTTTCTTCTCGTAATGTCTTTTTAGTATTAAACACGTATCCACGCATTTTTCATATTTACTGTTTATGTAATTTGCATATTTTATGTTAGATTATTACATTTGGCATTGTCTTAGAAATTATTCAATAACATATAGTTCTTAAACTTATTAGATTCGGCCTAGAATTCCCAAACGCATGGCCCTATTAGCTTTACCATTTTCATCACTTGGCTTATTTTAAAAGGAGGTTCCCAGTGTTGCATCGGATCCAAGAAAATATTTTCCAATCATCAAAACTCATGAATTCTGTATTTAGTGATCCCATGACACCCACTATCTTTATAAATATAGATAGAACTAGAAATAGATATGTATTACCAAACTTGTTTCACTTTACGTTTAAATTTTATATATTATATAATACATTGAACGTTGGTAATGACATGTCTGAATTTAGTGGAGCTGGCGAGTTTGTAAGGGTTTTAGGATTTATTTAGGTATTTAGCTTATTCCCTTATTTACATATTGTATATCATTTTCCTTTATTTACTATCACATCGTGAGCATCAATATATAAAATCCAGATCCAAGTGGTCATGGGCTGAGAATGAGAATTCCATAGAAGCCTATATGAAATTCCAACAAGATCATGGTATATATAACATGTTCATTCCTCAGTTATCTCTTAATTTCTGCTTTATAGTGTTCTTCTTTAGTGTCCTTCTTTAGTGTCCTTTTTAGTTGGTTTGCTATCAAACTGAAAATAATTAATTTACAATTAAATTTAGAGATAATTTTCTAAAAGGACAAATGTCTAAAATAGCATCTTTCTAAATTTTTATTCCAAACATAGCATCATTAGTTTAAATTTTTAATAATAGCACAAATTTAAGATTAAAATGCATTAAAACTATATTTTAATAGAAAAAAATTAAATCCTAAATTGGAAATAATGAACTCAAATACAATAATTTAATTTTATGATGCTAGATTTGGAAGAAAAACTTTAAAATGTGCTATTTTAGGATATTACTCTTTCTTCTTAAAATATCACATTTTAAATTTTTTGTTTCAACTCTAGTACTCTAAATTAAAATTTCAAAAATATCACAAATAATTATGTGAAAATATCTATTTACTCTAAATAAATTATAAATAAACTTAAAACATTATATTTGGCTTCCTTTTTCCAATTTAAAATTTACCTTTTTCATTAAAAAGAATTTTTAATGTATTTAAATCTTAAATTTGTGTTATTATTAAAATTAATGATACAAATTTTGGAAAAAAAAAACTTAAAAATATATTATTTTAGAAATTGTCCATAAATTTATTCAATCTTATAAATTAAGAGTTAAATAGGTTCAAAAGGCGGAGTAGCCATGATCTACAACTACTAAAGTTTAAAATTTTCATGTACCACATATTTTGTTTTAGATTTATAGTTTGTAGAACATAATTTTAATTTCTATGTTTTTGTTTTGAATATTGATATTCAATTAGAGCTTGTCATATAAGATGTATAAATTAGTTTATTTTATTTTATTTTATTTTGTCATTGCACCACAACGAACCGGTCCAATAGTACAAAATATTTATACGAAGATTTAACACACTCTCACAAATAGAACTGGAGTCAAACTATATATCTTTAAGACATAGGAAAATGTGGTACAGTCACTATCCCACTTACTATTTTCTTAGTTAGTTTATTTATTAGTTTATTTATGTTGTGTATGAAAAAATCCTTTTTGCTTCACTTAATTGGACCAGTATTTTTATTGGACTGAAGCTGAAATTAACTAATGTGTTCTTTTAACCATAGTAACATAAATATATATATTAAATCTGAATAATGACATAATATATAATGGTACTAATTTGGAGTGAAATTCCTAATCTGAAAGCTAACACGAGGAGATAAAGAAGCTCATGAACGAGAGGAAGAGGATAATCGAACATTCAGTAGCGAACTCACAAGAGTTAGGCAACCATAAGAAGCACTTATCTGGATTTTACCATAGATTCTCTCCCTAGCCGACAAGTTTCTCATCACGTGTTTGTTAGCTATTTCCAAGAAAATTAATGAAGTTCTTCCCGAGAACAAATTCAACCATATAATGCAATATTGATCTGAACTCTACTCAAAAATTATTATATTGATTACAGTAAAATAGTTACTAAGACTTAACAAATATTGTTGATTTATAATTTAATAATTAGCATCTATTTGAGTACGCATTTCAATATTTTTATTATATGTTAAAGTCATTTTCAGATTGCACGCTTGACCTTTGTGTAGTTATTTTTTCTATAAAATTCGACCGGGAAACTATATATTATATGAGTACATATTAAATTAGAATATGACACAAAGATTGAGACAAATTATAAAGTAGGATAATTTTTTCTTCTGGTGATCGGGAAAATAGGGTACAAATTACGATAACAAAATGGCCATATATGAATCAAATGACCCATGAACATGCACATGCTCTTGCTCCCTACCCTCTCATGGGCCCTGCATTTAATAAATTCCTCCCACAAAATTAGAGAGCAAAAAAGTCAAATTATATCATTTGGAACCATCCAAGACTTACATAATGGAGATGAGCTTATTAAAGTAATTTAATATATATAATTAATATCGATCAACAAACAATAACCATCAATAATTCTTCACATATATACACACTATAAGTATCCAAAATGTTAAATTAAAATTTATATATGCTATTGTAAGTTTATAATAAATATCTTCCAAAAAGTTTTCATTTTGCAAAATGGAAAAAAATATTCATTTACGATTCTCTCTAAAGTATATGTTAAATTTTAATTCTCACTGAAGTATTTTCCTATGTTACAGTTTAACAACAATTGGATATCTCAACAATTTTAATGGTAGGTTTCTCACGAAAAAACCCGCTTGTTACATAATGTCATGAGAAACCACCATTATCCGATTTGTAATCACCTCCGGTACATGAGAGTCATTTACGATCGTTAGATATCACTGCATTATCATTATAACTAATGTGGGCTCCGCAAGCAACTACATTGTTCGTCTTGAGCTAAATTAGTTACATTTATATGGATTTGATTTTATGATTTGACTTACATATTTTGACTATTTTTATATAAACTTTGGATTTGCAACTTGTATTGTCACCATATTTCGATGAAATCACAAAATATCTGATTTATTAATAATTTTATATTCTACTTATCATCATAATATTAACTTTAATTGATAACCATATTTTGTATTAGTTGAAAGGTCAAACTCTAAGTAGACCCATTTTTCTTTAGTTTACGACTTACATTTTTTTAATGGAAGTGTCTAAAAATCATTTTTCCAATTTTGTAACCTTTAAAGTTCATATCCGATTTTGATTAGTTGTTTTAGCATATTTTGATTCAAAATAGTTTTGAAGCACTTCATTTGTATCATTAATACATATACGTGCAATAAAAATTACTTTTGGGAAAAAATATTAAAATACTAGACTTAAGAAGTATAATATTATATTAATAATTAGAAACACATAACAACTAATAATTTGTTGTCAGAAAACAACTAAATATTCATATTGGCTAAAGAAAAAGCTATTGTACACACAAGAAACGACAAGAAGCATCGTAGGGACTATTGTACACACACAAGAAACGACAAGAAGCATAGTAGGGATCAAAACACATGTACATACACATACATACAGTATGCATATATCATCAAGTAGTGATTGATCATCAAACCGACAGACACATGCTGGGCAATAAATATGACACAAACACAGAGATTTTGAAGTTTCCTCTCTTTTGGTCACATTACAAATTTGTCCACATCTTTCTGGTAAAATAATACTATTGCCCTATATACCCATCAAGTATTTAAAATTACAAACACACATATATAGGAGAGACAGCCACATAAAATCATAACAAATACATAGAAAAATCAAGAACCCGTCATATGGTACGTTGATCATTGATACTTTTTTTTTTCTTCTTATTATTTAATTCAAGACCTGTTTTTGCAGTACTTCTCCATTGCTCTCGGGGCTATAACAAAATCAAGAAAGAAACAATTATATTTTTTATTTGAAAAGAGGTAAAATTTGAAATAAACAAAAAAAAAAGTTGGATGTTATTGTACCAAGTCCAATTGCTTCAGATCCCTTCATGATGCGCAAACGTTTGCATGATTCGACAAACATTCTGAAATAGATATTCAAGTTTCCGGTTAGAACATTGGTATATGAGTCGTTAACATTGAAAGTTTATTCTAAGGTTTTAGGCAATAATGTGGTGAGAAGAAGTTGAGTTGTGCCAGCTAGAAGTTAGCTAAACTTATTGCTACAATTGCATAATTTGAAAGATCTTTTTGTCTCTTGCCAACCACTACATGGTTGTACGTATTTATCACACATGGAATTCCAATATGTTTGGCTTATTCACTACCAAATTCGGAAAATGTGGCTAATGCGTCAGGTTATTAGTTAAAAATGTGAATAAATTTGACTTACTCCCATGGGACATCGCCGACGAGCATCCAATCGCCATCTTTGTCCTCGTAGCTTGGAACATATTCAGAACTGTTGAGCAGATCCATGAGCTTGCTTTCGTTCATGAAATCTATCATTCCTTGAGCTCCATAGTTTCCTTGAAATTATTCAAGACATTCACAAATCATATAAATTTATGTCCCTACACATATATACGCTTTACGTAATGTGAAGATTCTCGAATTTTCAATGTAGTAAATGAATTCGTTATACATTCGTAGTTTATATTGTTCGATTTTTTCTTTAAGTATGAAATTTCTAACACGTACCCATAGTGAAGGAGCTGAACATTTTGGCCAAAGCATCAGAGAGATCCTGGTAGCTTTTGTACATCTTGAGGTCAACTTTCCTGAGATAAGGAGCTCCATCCATAGAAACCTTCACCAAGGCGGCTCCTCCACCGCCACTTCCGGCCTTCTCGCTGCTAGCCTCCTCCGTGCCATTGGCCTTTTGCTGAGTCATCATGTTCTTCCTGTAGTTTCTCACAGGTGGCCATCCCACCACTTGCGCTCTACGTACATACACCAACATTTGTTATATATATGTATAAAGTGTAAACCAATCAATGTTTATTATTATTACCAGTTACCATTTTGAGTATTTTGACTAAATATAAATGTATGCTTGTACGCATGTATAAATTGGTGTTTAAGCATCAACCACGCTTTAACTAGTTTTTTGGGTAAAATAATTCTTCACAATATTGCTAGAAAACAATTTTGGCATCATAATTATATATATGAAAAGGTTCTATATATTGGAAATACATATGTATATTCAACACTAAAAATTCGAGAATTTTTTATTTTGTTATGTTTATAGAAATCCCTATTGAACTTTTGGAGGACGTATAACTATGCAATTTATTTGGATTAAAATAATGCTAACCATTGTAGATATGCAGTCCAAGAACTTGGAAATATTTATCCATGTATATTAATATATATGTATGTATAGCTTACTTAGAAGGAGGCTTAGCAGGGTCTTTGAGGAGAGATTTCGCCTTAGGAGCTGCGGCGACGTTGTTGAGATCAACGGTTCCTTCTTTGTTAGAGTGAAGATTGAGCATGAGATCAACAGTCTCGGTGAAGCCTCTCTTGTTTCCCACCGTCGATTTAGCAGGACTCTCAACGGCTTCGTCGCCGCCGGGGAGACCGAGACAAAGCTCCGTCGCTTTGAGGTTCATAAGTTTTCCGATCATGTTACTTGTAATAGATTGTAAGTCTTATTTTCTCTGTATATGATTTGGTAAGAGGGGAAGAAGGAGAGATAGGAAGGAGCAATAATAATATAAAGAAGAGAGGATGGTGGTGGGGTGTATGAATTGCATGTGCATGTGCATGTACTTTGCTTTTTTCCTTCAAATGTGGGGTTTAAGACACGTGGGATTGATTAGATGTTAATACTTACTTTTACTGCAAAAACTAGATTCTTTCTTCTTTAATTTTCCTGTTAGAAAATTTTGTTTTATCTATGATGGTAAATGTGGTGGAATTACAAGTTTTTATGTTTTGATACTAAAATTATAAAAGGTTTTTGGAGACTTTAAAACTATTCCGAGTCTTTTTTTAATAAATGAATTTCTTTTTCTTGTAATAAAAATAAAATCCAGGAACTATGGTGGATATTTCTTCGAGAGAATTTAGCCTCTGATAATATTCGTTTTTGAAGATAAAACTATTATCGTAGTTCAAAATGTATTTATAAGAAATTTAAATAATATGTAAGGAACTAATTGACAATTCGTTTTGAGATAAAATTCATAAAATTTAACAATATATTTTATTGAAATATATAAAAATATATCCTTAAATTTTCACTTGCATATTGAACTCCTCATCTAGTGCATAGTTTAAGATTGATAAATATGCCCCAATTTAGAGTATATAAGTAACATTCATGCTTTTGTATAATGGTTAAATGAATTCATTTAGTTTTAATTAGACAGATTTTTTTTACAATATAATTTCTTGGTGTCCCTAATCAAAGTTAAAAGTTACCTGCAGTAAGATTTTAATTAAGACATGGTACTTAAAAGTAACATCCACACAAGAGATAGAAAAAAGGTAAATTTGGCTGGCTCGATTGTCTCCCTTTAGCTATTCTATTATGAGTCGATGCCTCTCCTCAAAATATCTCATCTTAAATTATATATTTATTCGTTTGATCGTCGTACGTGAATACGCTTGTAGATGTATCATATGTTGTTCATTTGTTTACCGGCAACAATTACGTTTATGATTGATCACAAATTTTTAGTTACATTATTCTTTTAACCACTGATCAAAATAATTATGACGTAAAATATAACATATAATTGGTGTCAATTGTAAAAAATTATAGTTGACAAATGAATATTACTTATATATAAAGCTAGTGGATTATATAACTAATTAATTAAATAATACTAAGTTAGTATGAAACGAACTCAGATTATTTGTAAAAGAAGAAAAGAATAAACTGTCTCAGCATTTTTATATATAAATTGTATTAATTACTTCTGACATTTGTTGTAAGAATGCATCGATTTAAGTGAAATCATGGCTTTGTTTGTTGATGGGTAACTGAATTCATTTAGTATTATTATTTAAGAACAGAAAATATAAAATTAGATAGTTTAGACACCAATAAATATATAACAAAGTAAATTTTACAAATAGTATGAAACGAACTCATATTGTTTGTAATAAAAGAAAATAATAAATTCTGTCAGCATATATATATATATATATATATATATATATATATATATATATCAATTATTGTGAGATTTGTTAATAGCCTATGTGTTACATATTGTCTCATCTGGTCAAGTTCATGGCATGAACAGCAAGTGGAATTGGGCGGTGAAATTCCGCTAATCGAAGTAGTCAACATTCTAATTAGTATTTTTTTTTTGTCAAGCGAACCTATAATGTTTATATGTTAATTAAATTGAATACGATATGCCTTTTTGTAATTTAATCATCTTTGTTAATGTGCTTTAAATGACGGGGTAATAAATAATGCTACCAGTAATTTAAATAAAAGCGTAGACATTGTTGTATATCAAAAGGGAGAATCTGTTTATTGGTAGGTTTATGTTCATAATTAGTGAGGACACTTAGTGTGAAGAGTGGCGTAAATCCTCTTTTTCCCCTCCACGAAAATATGAACATAAAGGGTTTATTTTTTAATGTGAAAATATATTACCAAAAAACTTTATTGTAAATTAGTTTAGTTGTCTCGCATAAAGTAATAAATCAAGTTAAAGTAATAAATAATTTCTGTGGAGCAATAACAGAACCACACAACATGTACTGAAGTCAAATATTGCACTTTCATCAACATAGGCATGAGCAGGGTTATGGTTAGATACAATTACGGTTATTTGATGATTTTTTAATAAACCATCTTAAAAAAACTGTAACTAAATAATTTTCAAAAGATCTAAGTAAAATAGTTGTCAAAATATGATAATATATACTTTGTTAATTAAAAGAGAGAAGTTTACATATGCTTAGATGGATATTATACATTTCAAGATATGATATGCTATTCACTACATAACATGCTATTCATAAAAGAGGAATAACATGACTTAATAACATGATATTTTTTAAAAAATAGCAATTTTTTAGAGGAAGAGCACTACTTAAGTATTTATTTCCTATAAAATAATCCAGTTATTTACTTAAACACACTAAAACACAGTCATTAACATAAAAATACACAGTTAAGTAAAGTAACTACACCTGATTGATCCCCTTTGTTTTTCTTTTCAACTTTCAAATTTCTAACAAATTTATAATATTTCAATTGAAAAAGTTTTACTTGCCATTAAAAGTGTGTATCAAAGGTCATAGATGATTAACCACGAGACGAACACCCAAATAGCAAATTTATTTAGAGAAATAGTCTCAGTTAAATGTTTTTTAGAACAAACACACTAGAAATCATAGTCATTAACACATAAAACACACACAGTTAACTATTCATACCTGATTGATCCCTTTGTTTTTCATTTATTACTTTGAAATTTCTAACAAAATGATGTCTTTTCGTGTTTTTTGTTAATTGGTGATTTTAATCTTCCGAGGCTAATAGAAATTGGAGTTTTTTTTTTCACTGAAGAAAGTTTACCGTTGGTCAAAAATGAATATGAATTGTGCCAAAGAAAACCTTTAGAATGAACCTTGAACCACTTGATTATTGCCATTTTTTCAGTGTAGAAATTTCTGTGACTCTTATCTTTAAGTTATTGCTATTTTATTCGTGGTGGTCCAAAAGTTTAAAGAATTACTATGTTGTAGCTAGATCCAGCTGAATATTCGATTCATTCTACCATGAATTAATTATGATTTGTACATAGAAACTAGATAACCCTTCAACCCAAAAAGGAAAAAATAAAATTCTGTTCCACAAACGTCATGTATTGGTTTAACCTTACGATCCGTGATTCATAGTTATATTCATACAGAGGAGAGGGAGAGAGAGGCTAAAGACTATACGTAATTTATATAATATTATCTCTCATTTATTTGATAAATATTTTAAAAAAAAAGTCTTTTACCATATTGTTTGTGTCATTTTTATATAATATTATTTCTCATTTATTTGATAAATATTTTTTAAAAAAGTCTTTTACCATATTGTTTGTGTCATCATCACAATAAATTTTAAATAAATATATAAATAAGTTTAAATTTTTAAAATAATTGAAATATATGTCATTTTTATTAATTTAGTTATATAATCAATATATTTTATTAAAATAACTAAAATAATATTAAATTTGTAAAAAAATAATTATTTTTTTCTCAACTTATATATACAAAAATTATTATTAAAAATAATATTAAATAAAAATTAAATAAATATAAAAATTATATAAATATTTAATTTATATTTAGTAATAAATAAAATTATATAATTTGCAAATATTTTTCTGTATAAATCTAGCTACACTATATTAAACGTAAACTTTACCATCTTTAAATAACTTGACATCTCTAATTTTTCAGTTAGTTGACTTAGGTTGAATTGTATTGAATTTTTGAAAAAAATTATACAGAGGAGAATTAAAGAGTTTGTCAATTAATTATAAAAAATGTATACAGAGGAGAATTAAAGAGTTTGTTAATTAATTATAAATATCAGAATGTAACCTGAGTTAGGGAACTAGTCAATCTGTATTTCAGAAACTGTTTAACCATCTAAAGAGGGATATGTCCACCACTACATGTCTACAAATATACCATTTAATTATACATCTTAAATTTTCAAAGTCAACATTCTGTGAAATCAATAAAAAAATACTATATTATTATAATTATTATTAAAATGATAATATTTTATTTTTTAACCATCTTCTCTAAACATCTTCCTTGTTTGCCGCAAATTAAAATGTGGGATGATTATAATATTCAAATTCCAATTAAAGTGGTTATACATAATTTAAGAAAGATTGTTCCCCCAAAATTTCCAATAATGTAAAGCCACATGAAAAAGTTCCTTAATCCCACGGAAAAAGCGGATTAGTGATAAATATTTATTTCCATGTTTATAATTTTTTTATTAGTATATTGCTTTTAAGTTAATCATTGGATAACAAAATAATATAAACACTTGGCCGTTCACAATTAGTGGTAACTTCTTTTAAACATTCAATAGTATACTTAGCTAAAATCACATTCTTTTTGTTTTTTTTTTTATTACAAAGACATGATTTATATTTTTCACATCCGACTAATCTTTCATGATAAGTATAACTGTGGACTACCTCACTTGAGCCACTTGAAAATTAGATAAGTTTAATTAGAGTAAATTAATAAGAATAAATGGTGAAGAGAGAGAGACAAATCACATCAAAAGAAACATACCAAACCCCATCAAATCAGTCTCTTGTCTTTGCCTTGTCAACATCTTCACACCATTAACCCTTTCTTTCTACCATCTATCCCTACTTTTCATATCCATAATCTTCTTTTCTTTTCTTATTTAAATCATAATGTTATTTGAATACCTCTCAAATTCATCATCTAATTTCTAATATATTATTTAAAATTTTTTTTAACA
This sequence comes from Pugionium cornutum, assembly GCA_018901935.1. Lineage (NCBI taxonomy): Eukaryota > Viridiplantae > Streptophyta > Magnoliopsida > Brassicales > Brassicaceae > Pugionium > Pugionium cornutum. The sequence goes on along the minus strand of CM032160.1, from coordinate 6,806,620 downwards.
AACTAACGTTACCATAACATATTAATAACTAAAATACCATACTAACGTGTCAACACCACAATGAGTTTCAGATTAAATATATAAAAGGGTTTAAGTTACTAGAATAATTACAATACATGCCATTGATATTAATTTAGTTAGAAAATTAATATATTTTATCAACTAACCAAAAAATAGTATTACATTTAAAAAAAAATAATTTTATTTATTTAAATTTTTAATATGTTAATTTATAAATAATTTCAAATATATATAAATAGATTTAAGTTATTACATAATTCCTAATATATTATTTGAGAAAAAAATTATATTACTCTCACGTGTTATTAACATAAATATCATGTTTACATTTCATCATTACAGTAAATTTCAAATAGATATATAAATATGATTAACTTATTCGAATAATTACAATATATGTCACTGTTATTAATTGGACAAATGTCTAAAATAACATCTTTCTAAGTTTTTATTCCAAAAATAGTATCATTAGTTTAAATTTCCAATAATGACACAAATTTAAAATTAAAATGTATTAAAATTATATTTTAAATGAAAAAAAACTAAACCCTAAATTGGAAAAAAATGAACCCAAATACAATACTTGAAGTTTATATATAATTTGTTTAAAATAAATAAGTATTTTTACATAAGTATTTGTGCTATTTTTGGGAGTTTAATTTTGAGATGCTAAATTTGGAAGAAAAACTTGAAAAAGTGTTATTTTAGGGTATTACTCTTATTAATTTGGTTATAGTATTAATATATTTTATTAAACTAACAAAAATATACTATTAAATTCATAAAAAAATAATTATTTTTTTTCTTAATTGATATATACAAAAATTAATGTTAAAAGTAATTTTAAATAAAAATTAAAATTATATAAATATTTAATTTATATTTACTAATAAAATATAATTTACGAATATTTTTTCCCACGCGGCATGGATATAAATCTAGTTAAGAAAGATTAAGCATGATTACTTGGATGCATTTACTCCATTATGAGTTTAGCATTAGATATTAAACAATACACATTTTGGATGTATCTCTAGTAAAACCTCTGAAAATCATCATTTAAGAATTATTTATATTTGAAAAAATAAATAATGTAGTAGTTGTATCACGTCTATATCCATTTCAAAATTATGAAATTCGATTTAATATTTTCTCTTATGAAAATGTTAAATTTTCATATCAAAATATTTGATTATTGAATCGATTTGTTATGGTTCAACCGACAAAAAAAAAATATGCTGATTAGTGGTTAGTGGTTAGTGGTTACTGGCTTACTGCTAAAAATCGAATAATTAGTTATTAGTTGTAGCAATCAAAATCTAGGACCACAAATGTAGAAAAATATACTTTTTTGTTGTAAATATCTCTCAAAAGGATATGCTATATTTAGTTCTAATACAGCCTTTCAATTTATAAGTAAAATATTAAATATTTCCTGGTCGCACAAAAAGGATAAATATTGCCCAAAACAATGGATTATTAAGATTGAAGCTTCTCCAAACGTTAATGTGAATTATACGAATTGCAAATAGTCATGATTTGGATCTGATTTTAAGTCATCCACATCGTACACTAAATTAATTTATATCTGAAAAAGTCAAATCTTAATTTTATTTATCTTATTTAAATATATTGCTGCGATATTCATATACACCTCAAGACAGCCTAAAGCTAAAGCTAATGTAAGCCCAAGTTCAATAATACATTATACAGAGTATAAAAACAATAACTTGGGCCCAATTTCGATTTATGCACAAATGTCTACCTGATTAGTCGAGGGTGGAAGCCAGCTTTTTGCAGTCAATGCGAGAAAAGTAGAAATATAGCTTCATACAAAAAAAAAATGTTGCTTTGATTCTTTGAATGGTGAACATATTTTCATTTATTTCTAAAAAAATTAATTTTGTTGTTTTTCGAGATTGGTATATTAATGTTTTTTATATTCTTATTGGTACTATTACCATAGTTAAAAACGTTATTGTCATTAGATCTATTACATTCATCACTATTACTATGTGTTACCATTTGAAAACCATTCATTGTATTTGCCATACAAGCCAAGCTTGTTGTGGTCTCCTACATTGCTATAGCCAAGCATGTGTATGGTCTATAATCTCTACAGTTCAGACTTTATTTATGTGTCTTAAACTAAAAAAAATAGACCGTTGTGAATTTTTTTATAACAAATGAGCCGTTTTCAAATTTTGAATTTTTTTGTAAGAAATATTATTTCACTCAGAATCGCCTCTAAAAACAATTTCCAAATTTATTTTACTTTGATCTCTATTAATTTGTAATATGATATTACCTATATATTACATCCATGTTTTTTATGAAAACGTTTTAAGTACATGTAGGTGATAAATCATAAATAAACAAAACAAAAATATATGAATTCTTGCAAGATGCATGTATTTGCTTAAAATTCCATTATTTTTATTTAATAAAAAAAGAAAGAGGTGAAAAAAGATCACACGTGCATGTGTTTAAGGTACGGTATGGGTTACATGCATTGGTCGTTTTTGCTTTTTTCCATCTCTGCGTTGGCTTTTGGCCTCACTTGTCACGTATATTAGATGTTTGGGCCATATACATTACCTACATTCCAAGATTTGTCGGGAGTCACACGAGTGTGTACTTGATACATATCCCATCGACACACACCTATTTTACATCTACTCATTTATGTTATTTGGACAATATTCACGTACATGTCATGATTCATTCAATTTAAATGATCTAACACTTCAGACAGAGAAGCTTTCAGAACTAATTCCTAACTCTTTGTTTAGGCTATGATTTTTATTTGCTTTTTTCGATTGGGTTTATTTCATAATCACTCGCAAACTTTTTGCTTAATTAATTATTATTGTATCTAAAATCATCAAATCTCATTTTGTTTGCCAACATCTTATTTTATTAATTCGAAATATCATTCATTAGAACAATTCTTAAAAACGACGAACAAGTACAAAATAAATACCAATTAACATGAAATACAATAGATGAATTTGCCAATGCATCAACAGTTTGATTACAATATCTTAATTAACGATGAAATTGCACAACATCAAAATATGCATTCCATTGGTTAATTGTTTGAATGTAATGATTGCGCCTTAAATGAACATTAGCTAGCATGATTAATTAAATTATTTAAAAATAAATTATCTTTCTCAAAAATAACACATCCTTATCCAAATGACCAACAAACATGTATAGTCCAAAAAATAGCAAAAAATTCTGTTTCGAGTACTAAAAAATCATCAAATCTCATTAACCACGAAAAGTTATAGTTGATTCTCCTTTTTACCTATACTTTGTATTCGTTTTGGAACCTATATATATATATATATTCTAATTGAGAAAATTAGAAATAATTTCAACTAAATTGATACAATAATATACTTGATATTTTATTATTTAATATAGAAATTCATATGATTTAAAAGATGCTAGAGTTTGAATTCATCATGTTTAGAATTTTATTTGGCTTCTATAATTTTGATAAAAATAAAGATTTTAAAAGAAAAATATTTCTCGAACCTTTGTTTCAGCATTAAAAAGTGATTAATCAACGATATTAAATAAAAACTCGTCATTGGCTATATATTCCAAGGTGTCAAGGGACAATCAGTTTCCTACATATATCGCATCACAAATTCACAATAATATGAACCACAAGGCAATGAAGTGAGAAAACATTACAAGCGTGTGCATTTTCAAGATCATAAATGAATCAGAACATTTACACGTTTCTTGTTTGCTCAACCATCACTTTCTCTCGTTTCATTTTGATCCATCCAATTCACTTTCCATGCTCTTTGGGGTTCACTATACAAACTCACATTAAATTTCGTTGAATATTATTTTAGATCTCTATATGTGTTGATTTATAAACAACACTCCATGGCGATTTAAAGCAGGTAAATATCCTCACTTCGGAGAACAGTTTCGAACATAGAGAACCACTTTGTTAATATTTGAATCTAAAAAGAAAGATCTCCTAGGGAACCACTAGATTTTATTTACTTAAAGAAATCTCCTCTTTAAAAACAACATCATTTATATGGTCTGTGTAAAGAGATCTTAAAAAGATTCCCATAATCCTTAAGCATTTTATAATCAACATTAAACGACTTTAATTTACTAATTAATGGCACCATTTTTAATTGTTTTTCGAACCAAACCGATCAGAAACAGTGTCTTTCTCATGAATAGTAAATTAGAAATGGTACGACATCAAAATCGATTTAACTGAGTCAGAAGATAACTAACACAAGATCATGATCGGCTATATATCGTGCCACGATCATTGATGCGCTGTCCACAAGTTTCAATCTTTTCAAAAACAAAATTATTTATCGACAGTTGGTTCGATGTTGCTGTCCGAATGTATTGGCCCCGTCCCTACGTTTGCCTTTCGAACAGCTTATGTTATGACTAATGCTTCAACGAAAAGACAGTGAGACATATCCAGCTAATTAGGGTTGCTCTTGTTTAAATCGTTTAAACCCCACGAATATTTAATTTATTAGGCACAAAAAGTTCTCTCAGTTTCTTGTGTTGAAATCCCGAGTAATCTTGAACCAAACGAGTCATGTCAATGTTTCACATCATAGCGTTTAGATTTGGACTTTAAAATTATTTCAATCGATATTTTAAGGGTTTATATAATTTTGAGAACAACAGTGCATTCATAGTGATTTCTATGAATTCTTAGGATTTAAAGATTTTTTCTGATTATTTTTTTATGTTGGTAAATATTGTTTAGAATTAAAAAAATATAATTTGATTATCAAGTTTTTATTTAATCTATCTCTCGGATAGAATTTGTATCGCACAAATTTCCACTATAAATCTGATGAATATTTTACAATATAACAAATTTACAAAAAAACACACTTAAAATAATTACAATACAAATCACACTATTGAAATTCTCTCCTTTTGATTTTCTCTATTTTTGCAGCAAGCTCTCATCACAAGATCTCTTTGTTTTTCCTATCTATTTTTTTAATGGTTAGTCACAAACCTAAATGCCAGAAGCTTTTATATGTAACAAGCATTAGGGTTTTATAAAGACAACATTTGGGATTTATTGGGTATAAGAATATTAAACCCACATGAATGCACTGTTGTTTTGATGACCTGATTATTGAAAAAAAATGTTAAAGAGGTTAGAAAGTAAGATGTTACATTAATAGTTAACAAAAAATCATATTAAAGTAAAAAAGAGAAAGGTGGAGATAAGAGTAAGATAGTGATGAGTCGAAAAGGGAACAAAATTTTAATAATTTAAAGACCTAACTTTTTTTCAGATATACACGAATGCGATTTGCAAAAGACACGACTCTTTGGAATCTAGCTTGTGTTTTCATCACAAGACAAGTTGTATGTTTCAATACCATTCTTTTTCTCATCCTTAACTTACTATTTTTTCTACCAAACGTACCATCTATATTTTTTACATATATATTTAAACATTTCAAAATTGTTCCTATTCTTTTACCCGACTATATAAATATAAATATAAACATAATCCAAAATTAAGATCCATGTCATAAACTATTAATTTGATCAAACTAACCAAAATGATTTGATTTTTTTTGCTTACTGTTCAGTTTATACATGTTTTAACATCATAAATACCTAACATGTTAATTAATGATAAATACTCTCGTGAATGGTTTCTCAAATCGGTTTACAGTAAAAATGTTGAGCTTAACCAACAACTAGCTTTGCCAATCACTACTCAATGAGCTAAGGGAGCTAATCCTATCTTTAAGGCTTTAACAAGACTATGAAAAACTATTTGCGAAGTTAGTTCCCACTATGTTAAATGATTTTTAGAAATCTGAAAATGGTTAACTAAAGTATTCATTCGTGCAACTGACAAAAAAAGAAGTTATACACTCGTGCAAGCTTTTCTTAACTCGTGAGCAAATACATTGAATGAGTTTGTTGTAAGTAGAATTACACATGAAACTCAATCATAACCTCTACAATATATAAATATGTAAGAAGAGAGGCTACATATCATGCATCTCTTTACTTATCTAATCTTTGGGATATTGGAAAGGCCAAGAACATAGAAGGAATCTTTATCTCAAACTAAAATATTAAAATTGGTAAACATATACATTGTATAAAGCCCAACGTAAACATCAAAACGCATGCGGATTAGAAGCTATATGAACATAGTTACGCGTAATTTATGGGGAAAATTAAATTACCATTTTGGTTCATACTTCTAAGTTTTACGATTCAATGTATACAATAGCACGTGGAGCATCTTCCCCACAAACCCATTTTAAAGGGAAATAATTACATGAATAAAAGAGACAAAATTATAAGAAAGCACATGGCTTTACCATTCCTCTATCAGTTACCAACACATTTGACCTTATCCACATGGGTCTCCCTCTCTTATTTTCCATTAATCGATAACATTTTCTAACTCAGAATATAAGAATTAACAATTCAAAGATAGATATACTCTATAATATATTATAAGAAATACAATTGATAAATGTGAACCTTCATATATAAGAAAATACAATTGACGGCAACAACTACATTTGAATGAACATTCAGTAAATTATTCCTGACCTAGAAGAGAAACTCTATGAAAGTCTCATAATGGAATTACGACTCAATGAAACTAGTATTTTTTTTTTCGTCGAAGTGTCGGTTTTATATAAATATTCTATGAAGTCCTTACAGAACAAGCTGTCTTAAAATTCTATTCTATATTACTTTAAGAAAATTATAATGGAAAATTTACAAGAAATATTTTTCAAACAAAACTTATATTAAAATTCTAATTACCGATATTATTTTAGAAAAGAAATATCTGAGAACAACACTTACTATTAAACAAATAGAGTAATGATTAACAACACTCATATTTCTCTAGCAAAATATGAAGAAAAAGACTTATATACACTTTAAAAAAGATGCAAAACAAAAAGAACTTTAAGAAACAGTAAATAAAATGTTATAATAATACAAATCTTTTTTTCTGGTTGCTTTATTTCCGGGTCGGCCGATAAAATTCAAATTCTCATTCATCATTTCGCTCATATTTTTTTCCTTTGGTCCCTTATAATATTTATAGTTTGAAAGCGAAGGGAAAGACAGATCGACGGGTAAGATGTAGCGTAAGCAAAGTTGGCGGAGAGGCGAATAAATAAAGAGTCGAGTCCACATGGGCGGCCAAAGCGTTTGTGTCCCACCTTTGTCCCCTTGCCTCACTCTTGCCTTTCTTCCTCCCGACAACTTCTCTCTCTCTCTCTCTTAACCCTAATTTCTATGCATCTTCTCCCTCCTTTATATATCTCTCTCCCATTTTCTATAAACCCATAACTCACCAACAAGAGCAAGAACAAGAGCAAGAACAAGAGCAAGACCAAGAAGAAGAACAAGAAAGGTCCGATTCTACGTTGTAAAACTACTCAAGAAACAGAAACACAGAGATACAGAGATTTATTGATCTTGAAAAACAATGGCCTACGAGAAAGTCAAAGAGCTTAACCTTAAGGACACAGAGCTACGTCTTGGATTACCCGGAACAGAGCAAGTTATACAAGAACAAGAGGTTTCTTGCGTTAGAAGCAAAAAACGTCAATTCCAAAGCGATAACGTAGAAACCCGTGACGAAGAAGAATCTGCACCTCCTACGAAGTAAGTAGAGATCTGAGTTTCATATTGTTTCTTTCAAATGATTTTATACGATCAATGAAAAAAAGTACTCATGATTATTGAATTTTTCTTTACAGAACTCAAATCGTTGGTTGGCCACCGGTGAGATCTTACCGTAAAAACAACAGTGTTAGCTATGTGAAAGTTAGTATGGACGGAGCTCCATACCTCCGAAAAATCGATCTCAACACATACAAAAACTATCAAGAGCTTCTCAAGGCGTTAGAGAATATGTTCAAGTTCACGATTGGCGAATACTGCGAAAGAGAAGGATACAAAGGATCTGGATTTGTACCAACGTACGAGGATAAAGATGGAGATTGGATGTTGGTTGGGGATGTTCCATGGGATATGTTCTCTTCTTCTTGTAAAAGACTTAGAATCATGAAAGGATCTGATGTTCCTACTTTACACTCTGCCTTATGATTGAGAAGAGAAGAGAAGAGAAAGATTTGATGAGAGCTTTTGATTTCAGAGGAGATATATAGATGACTTCAGGGTTTTGTGTCTGTTGAGAGAGATAGATCCATCTGCAAGTGATTTTCTTTTTTCACTTTTTTGTTTGTTTTCTTTTTCAAATTTGAAGGAGTTTCATGATGTAAAGATACATGAAAAATTTCTGTATAATACGGACACATACAGTATAAGTAGTAATGATCCCATATTAGAAAAGAAAAGTTTCTACAAAATCAGCTTTCTGTTCTTGAGGATTTTATATTTATATTTTTTTAAAGCAATTGAGAAATTTATATTTCAAATTTCTAAATCTTAAAGCTACACAATTTGGATCCGAAAAAATTGTTCTCCTCATTATAAATTGGTTTAGCATTTGAATATATGTAATTAACGGATTATAATTGGTTCATAAGTTATTAGTACTTTATTAAGAACTAAAGAAATAAAAACTACTTTGGTCAACGAATTGTGGAGTTGATTTCCTCATCGAAATCCTACTCTCCTTCCTCTGTATCTCCGTAGTAAGCTTGCTACTTATTCTCTCTATCTCTTCTGGTCCGTCGCCAACAGGTCTGAAGCTTCTAGTATTCTGAAGCTCTGAAAATGAACTACTCAGTTTTAGATATGGAGTTCCAGAAGTTGGTGGATAGTATATTGCTTATCTCATGTTAAGAGTAACTGTAGGTGATAAGGGCTATAAGGCTATAACTATAATGCAGGTTTGAAGGGATCTCTGCGAAGAGATCCAAGGAGCTTCGTGTTACGTATACATAAAGATTGTACTTCACGAAGAACCTCTGGTTCGTGAGGACAATAAAGACATTCATACGAGTCTTATGTTACATTTCTACTTGCACAGGTGAAAAATCCGACCTTGTTTCTTTGGGAACTAAGGATATTCGTGTTCCAATGTCAAATGGATTGAAAGTAAGATCCTTTTGGGTTACAGTTTCTTTAGACACAAACTCAATGTAGTTTAAGATCTGGTTTTTAATCTGTTGTCCCTGAAACGTCTACTACATGAGAGCATTGAAGGAGAAAGGAGTCCAGATTAAAGATTTAGTGTTCTCCACCAACAAGATTTTTAAACTACAAAGGGTTTTTTTTTCGTTTTTACATCTATGTGAACCAAGTAAAAGTACTTCCCAATACAAAAAAATATTCTCTCTACAAGAAGATCGCAGAGCTGATATTCGTTGGTTTATGTAACGAAACTTGGAGGGTGAAGCTGCAAATTGATTCATCTAACCGTGGCTTTACAGGGTTATTTAGGTGTCTCTGATGAAATTTTGGGATATTTAGTAAACAAAACAAATTAAGAGTTCCTTTTGTGAAACTAAAGTACCTTTAAGGGAAAGTCTTTTTTTCTTTCCGTCAGGGCTCAAGATATTATGAAGTATTAATTTAACCCAAAATGTCTCTTTTCAATTATCCGGACAAATAACGAGTGCGCGCGCAATTATTTGCAGAAATATATCGTCGGAAATCTCGTTAGATCTTTACGCTCGCCGCAGAAGTAAACACCGACGTCGCGCTTAGCGCTGCAAAATTTGTTTTAGATATCTCTTGAATAAACTAATGCTCGTTGCAGCTGAAAAATGTTGTTGAATCTTCGTCTGGATGGGAGCAGCTTACATGTTCTTTGTTCCACGAAAACCTTACCGATTTTCTCTCTTTATAAGTTCCCATCCGACAAGAAAGTTAAGCAGAACTACGTACCGGGAACCCACGTCAGTGACAAGGGACTACAGAGAAGCACCAGACATGGCGTTCGGGGTATTGGTACTGTTTCCCATGAAGTTGTAGCCGGAAGAAACTTACTTGTTGTAAACCCAGGTAATGGTTGCGTCGAAAAATCGAGGGTTAGTGACGGGTTTGTTGATAAGAAAGCTAGCGATGCGGGATTTGGTGTAGGCGGTATGGTTGATAAAGTGCACGCCAAGTGTTCGACGAAAGGTCTAAGTTACGGAGGATGTATACCCGCTATTTTGGAGGCGCTGGATAGTATTGAAGATGTTGAAGAGGCGCTGAGCCCGTGGGCAGAGAGGCTTAGCAATAAGGAGAGGACGATTATTTTGAAGGAACAGACACGGTGGGAGAGAGCGCTGGAGATTTTCGAATGGTTTAAAAGCAAGGATTGCTATGAATTGAACGTGATTCACTATAACATTATGCTTCGGATTCTTGGGAAAGCATGTAAATGGAAGTATGTGCAGATTTTATGGGATGAAATGATCATAAAAGGCATCAAGCCGATTAATTCAACGTATGGGACTCTCATTGATGTTTATAGCAAAGGCGGGCTTAAGGTACATGCCCTTTGTTGGCTTGGGAAGATGAGCAAAATCGGGATGCAGCCTGATGAAGTTACAACCGGTATTGTTCTTCAAATGTATAAAAAGGCAAGAGAGTTTCAAAAAGCAGAGGAATTTTTTAAGAAATGGTCATGTGGCAAATCATTTGGGTTGTTGAGCGTGAAAGAAAACACGGCAGACTCACATGTTTGCTTGAGCTCTTATACTTACAACACGATGATTGATACGTATGGTAAGTCCGGCCAGGTAAAAGAGGCTTCAGAGACATTCAAGAGTATGCTAAAAGAAGGGATTGTTCCAACCACAGTGACTTTTAATACTATGATTCATATGTATGGCAACAACGGTCAGCTTGGAGAAGTGACTTCCTTGATGAAAATGATGAAGCGTCAATGCTTACCTGATACAAGAACATATAACATTCTTATTTCACTTCACACAAAGAACAACGATATAGAAAAGGCAGGGGCCTACTTTAAGGAAATGAAAGAAGCTGGGCTTAAACCAGACCCTGTAAGTTACCGCACCCTCCTCTATGCATTCTCGATAAGACATATGGTTGATGAAGCTGAAAAGCTTATAGCAGAGATGGATGATAATAACGTTGAGATTGATGAGTATACGCAATCTGCTCTCACTAGAATGTATATAGAAGCAGAGATGCTTGACAAATCATGGTCATGGTTCCAAAGGTTTCATTTTGCTGGTAATATGAGTTCTGAAGGCTATTCAGCCAACATTGACGCTTATGGTGAGCGTGGATATTTATCAGAAGCTGAGAGAGTATTTATCTGCTGCCAAGAAGTGAGTAAGAGGACAGTTATTGAGTACAATGTGATGATTAAAGCATATGGAATAGGGAAAAGTTGTGAAAAGGCATGTGAATTATTTGAGAGCATGATGAGTTATGGGGTCACACCGGATAACTGTACATATAATACTCTCGTCCAGATCCTTGCGAGCTCTGACATGCCTGATAAAGCCAGATACTACCTGGAAAAAATGAGAGAAACGGGATATGTGAGTGATTGCATACCTTACTGTGCTGTGATATCGAGCTTTGTAAAACTGGGTCAGCTCAATATGGCAGAGGAAGTGTATAAAGAGATGCTTGAGTTCAATATAGAACCCGATGTTGTTGTATATGGAGTCTTGATCAATGCTTTTGCGGATACTGGAAACGTTCAAGAATCTATGAGATATGTAGAAGCTATGAAAGAAGCAGGAATTCCTGGAAATTCTGTTATATACAACTCTCTGATCAAACTATACACTAAAGTTGGGTACTTGGATGAAGCTGAAGCCATATACAGAGAGCTTCTTCAATCCTGTAACAAGACGCAATACCCGGATGTATATTCATCAAACTGTTTGATCAACTTGTACAGCGAAAGATCAATGGTGAGAAAAGCAGAAGCGATATTTGAAAGCATGAAACAGAGAGGAGAAGCAAACGAGTTTACTTTCGCGATGATGCTATGCATGTACAAGAAAAACGGTAGGTTCGAAGAAGCGACTCAGATAGCGAAACAGATGAGAGAGATGAAGATTCTAACTGATCCGTTGAGTTACAACAGCGTTGTCGGTTTATACGCTTTAGATGGAAGATTCAGAGAAGCTGTTGAGACTTTCAAAGAGATGGTTTCTTCCGGGATTCAGCCCGATGACTCGACGTTCAAGTCACTTGGAACCATTTTGATAAAACTCGGGTTGTCGAAGAAAGCTGTGCGTAAGATCGAAGAAGTGAGGAAAGAAGAGATCAAAAGAGGATTAGATCTATGGATCTCAACTCTCTCATCACTTGTTGGGATTCAAAGCAATAACGAAGATTGCGAAAGCTTTAGGGTTTAGTTTTGGTAGATTGTTGTGTCTATGTACATAAATCTTTGAAGCGGGAGATTTTTCTTCATTATACAAAATTGAACAACCGAAAAAAAAGAGCAAGAAGCTAAAGTCCGCACGTCATAAAATATTTACATGACGTCATTGTGCCATGAGAGAACTATTTCTTCAAGCTCTGTTATCAAATCGGACCACCGTGAATCTTCTTCTTCTCCTTCAACTACTTTCACTTCCACCACCACAACATCCACTGCTAACTCCACCGCCTCTAAAACTATCGCTGTTCTTCCTCTTCCTAATCCAACAATAGTTGCTTCTCCTTCTTTCTTCGTCTTCTTCTTCACTGCGTAACCTAATTTCTCCCCAATTTCTTTCGTTTTCTCCTCTACTTTGAGGGCGGAAACTTTGGCCGTGAATCTCCTTTCTTTCTTTTTCTTAATCTCAAATAATCCGGAGAGATCTAATCCCGATGAGAATGAGATTAAATCGAATGCTGTGATCGAATTGATGCTGGATTTCTCCAGAAATGGTTCCGACTCGAAGATGTTGCGATGGAATTCAGAATTTTCTAGGGATTTTTTGAACCAGGTTGTTTTCATGACGGTTTCAATGCTCATCCTCGTTGCAGGATTCGGATCGAGCATCCGATAGATGATCGATTTTGCTTGTTTCGAGATCCAGCTTGGGAAACGGTAATCTCTTCGGTGAATCTTCCTGTACATGGCTGCAAGGTTCGAATCGTCAAAAGGAACATCTCCGACGAGAAGAACGAATAGGATTACTCCACAAGACCACGCATCAGCCTTCGCTCCGTCGTATCCTTGCCGTGAAATTACCTCCGGCGCTGTGTAAGCCGGTGTGCCGCACGCTGTGTGTAGCAATCCGTTTTGAAGATGCTCCGGCAAAGCCGACAGGCCGAAGTCGGAGACCTTGAGGTTTCCTTGCTTGTCGAGGAGTAGATTCTGTGGCTTGACGTCACGATGAGCGACGCCGTCTTGGTGAGAGAAACATAGCGCAGAGGCGAGTTGCTGAAAGTAACGACGCGCCGTCGATTCAGGAAGTCGGCCACGACGGAGAACTTTAGAAAAAAGCTCACCGCCAGCAGCGAGCTCCATGACGAGATAGATCTTAGATTTGGTTGCCATTACTTCGTGGATCTTGAGAATGTTTGGATGATGACGGAGACGACGCATAGCATCGATCTCTCGTATTATCCTTGGCTCCATACCGGTTTCAATTGTCCTCTTCTTTTCAATGATTTTAATGGCGACGAGCTCATCGTTTTCGATCGAACGAGCCAAATGGACTTTCGCAAAGCTTCCGCTTCCGAGTCGGCGACCGAGTTCGTATTTACCGAGGAGAATTTTTGCTGGAGATGACTGGTTTTGCGGTTGAGGAAGAGATTCCATGAAAGATAGTGGCGGCGAGAAGAAGTGGCGCCTGAGTTTTTAGAGATTTCAGGGACGAATTGTTTGGTGTCTCGCTGTTTGTTTTTATAGAGAAAATAAAATATTAATTTATTGTGTTTACCGGAATTACCCTTTTGAGAAATAGTTTTGTTGTCTACTTGAATCTACTTTGCGTGTTATTCGGGATTGTTATTACTTATACACATTATGTGTTCCAATTACTTCGATGATATAATTTCGGCAATATCATATTTTTCTTTTAGTATCTTTTTCTCAACAATAACACACACTAATAAATTTAAGCTACTAAACAAAAAAACTACAAAATATATGAGTCATCAAATATTAAAATTCGCATTCACAATCTACAACACAAAAGTTTGGTATAATTTTTGTGTTGACATCATTAACAAATAAAACGAATCATGAAAGATTTTTTCAACAAATTATGTTTCCATAGATATTATTTGAAATATAAACATATATTAACAAAACAAATAATTTGAGTATTAATTAGACAAAATGCCAGTCATTCAGTCAATATTTTTTTAAGAAAACACAGCTGTAATTGCTTAATAGTCACTGAACTGAAAGAGAAAGTATAATTCATTTTGAATTGAAATTTATTTAAAACTTTTCAAATAAGGTAAACTAAAAAATATCCATAAATAATATAATATTATTTATTTAATAAATATAAATTAGATATTTACATATTTTTAATATTTTAAATATAAACAAACAATACGTATATATTTACAATATTATATTTTATTTATCTATTAATATATAATTTAATTTAATTTATTATGTCATTAAATATTATATAATCTATAGTAAAATATATTGATTTTGTAACTAAATTAATACCAGTGACATATACTGTAATTGTTTTAATAATTTAAATATATTTCTATATTTATTTAAAATTATTTAGAAATTATCGTATATGTAAATTAAAAAAATAAATAATTATTTTTTATAAATTTAATAGTATTTTTAGTTGGTTTAATAAAATATATTTATATTTAACTAAATTAATATCAGTGACATATATTGTAATTATTCTAATAATTTAAAGTGATTTATATATTTATTTTAAATTTTTTGTGATGATAATATATCAATATAATATTTTTTAATAATACGTTATCGTAAGATTATTTTTTAAAAATATTTTTTAAATAATATATTAGGGATATAAATTAACTTTTTTAATTTTGAGATTAACTTTTTTGGTCAGTAATAAAGAAATATAGATAAGTTCAATATATGTTGTTGGGATGGTTTTCCATTTGTAGAAACTAGAAATCAAAAAATCATCCCAGGACGGACGGGATTGTGGTAAGACTTCTCTGTTTGGACAAAGAAAATTTTAGCACATCATTTTTCATTTTTCACGATTTTACGTTTAAAAAAGTGTATAGTGATAAAAATATAACTACCAAAACACTATAGAATTATCGTGCATATACATATTCAGATTTAGTATTTTGACAATTCCACATTCCACATTTCTACGAACCAGCGTCCGGACTGAATCCAAATAAATCAAGTTCATGTTTACGATTTTTAATATTAATATAAAAAATCAATTTTTATTACAAAAATATTTTTAACACAATAACACATAAAAATAGATTATTTCATCAAGTTTTTCAGTTCAAATATTATGATCGATTCGTTATTTTAACGTTTGCGGTCTTTTTAAATTTAGGACCGGCTCTCCTACTAACTGGAAATTTGTTTTAACTAGTAATATTTTTAACATATAGTCTCTCTTTTTTTTTGCTTTCATTTCAAAAATTAATTTTTTTTAAAAAAAAGTTATTAGTTAACAATGATGATTTAAAAAAAAAAATTTAACTGATTTTCCAGTTACTATTAATTTAGAGTTTCAGAAAATTGTTAATCGCAAAATTATCCATTTGTAATCAAGTTTTATTTTTAATGTGTGTGAAAACTTAAAAAGAATTTATCAATTAGAAACAAATATAATATATAGTTTGTTACATGACATCATTTTCAATATATATATATATATATATATATATATATATATGATTAATAAATTAAACAGTAAATAGTTTACAAAAATTTGTAGATTAATATTATAAACAGATGAATCGATAATGGAAAGCATAAAATATAGTATATGCTCACATATTTTTCTTTTATACAAATATAAGTTGAAAAAAGTTATAACAAATTCTTAAATTATTGTATCATCTTTTCTTTCATTTTCCATATTCTACACGTAAAAAATTTTCCCAAACAGATTACATACTGAAGTTCACCAACCCACAAATTAATTAGGCGACTAAATAATTTTAATAATTGATCTCAATTATTCTATTGAATTATATAGTTTCCTTGTAAATCAATAGAGTTGGAAAGTATTCGTTGTATAATTGCAAAGCTCCTAAAGTTATACTATTAGGGATTACAAAGTTTTAAAACTAGATAATAGAATCACATGCCTCGATTAATAATCTTATATGGATGTATGTGTTGGCCAAAATGATATGTCTAACGAAAGTATTATTTATTGTTTACACTCAACTTTATACACTAAAATATCTTATGATTCATTTCACAATAACTATTCCATATTTCCACTATTGAGTGCTTAAAAGCTAATCATGAAATAGTTGTAGTAATCACAATTCCAATTATAATCTAGTTGTTCATCATTTTCAGTGGACATTTCGTGTTTGAGTTTAATATTTTATTTATTAAAATAATTTGTCTTCTTAGTTTCAATTTCAAAGGCCATAACATGTCCAATCTTTTTCTTGCTTAAATTCTCTCCTTTTTCTTTAGCCTGAAATTTAATTACCCATAATTAATGTGGCTTAAGACAACATTAATTACATTAAACTTGGGACGACATTATTGCTGTATACAATTTTTTTCACCTGAATTTCATAACTCTCTATTACACCATACAAATTAATAACAATACTTTAATTTTATACGAACTATTGATATGTTTTTCATAATTTTATAAATCGTTATTTTTTAGGAAAATCATAATCATTTAAAGCTAACTAGATTCATACCCACGCCATGCGTAGGGAAAAATATTCATAAATTATATTTTATTTGTAAATATAAATTAAATATTTATATAATTTTAACTTTTATTTAAAATTACTTTTAACATTAATTTTTGTATATACAAATTAAGAAAAGAAAAATAATTATTTTTTACGAATTTAATAGTATTTTTTTGTTAGTTTAATAAAATATATTAATTATATAACCAAATTAATAACAATGATATACTTATAATTATTCTAATAAGTTAAACTCATTTATATATTTATTTGAAATTTATTTTAGTAATGACACGTCAACATGATATTTTTGTTAATAACACGTCAAAATAAAGTTATTTTATTAAAATGTTGCGCAAATACTGTATTAGAGATTATTGTAGTAACTTAATTCTATTTATATTTATTTGAAATTATTTATAAATTAACGTATAAAAAATTTAAAGAAATAAAAAGTATTGTTTTTGCAAATGTAATAGTATTTTTTGGTTAGCTGAATAAATTATATTTATTATCTAACCAAATTAATATCAGTGGCATGTATTGTAATTATTCTAGTAATTTAAACCCTTTTATATATTTAAGCTGAAACTCGTTGTGGTGTTGACACGTCAGCATGGTATTTTTGTTATTAACACGTCAGGATAAGGTTAGTTTGTTAAAAAGTTTCTCAAATAATATATTAGGGATTATGTTTATCACATAATCATTTAAAGCTAATTACGTTTATCACATAATCCGAAAACCAACACAATTGATAAACCGAGTTTGAACCAATGTAAAACCCAAAAATCAATCCAATAAATCGATTTTAGCCACAAATTCGATTTAGAAATAAAATTAGAGATATGCGTACCTTTTCTAGTTCAAAAGTATTAAAGAAAAATTAGAGATACTTGTTCTTGTCAATGTTGAACATGCATATGCTGCACTTCCATTTCTTCTTCTTGTGCTTGAATCGAATTTGAACCTAAAATCAAAACTATGATAAGAACCCTAAATCGAATTTGGGGTTAAAGTCGATTTAAGGATTTATTGAGTTGATTTTTGAATTTTACATTGATTCAGGTTTGGATTATTAATTAAGTTGGTTTTAAAATTATGTAATAAATATAATTAATTTAATTGATTGTGTTTTTTCAAAAAATAATGATTTGTGGAATTGTTGAGAATGTTAATAACTCGTATAAAATTAAAGTCCATTTTGTTAGTTTATGTAATTTAAAAAGGAGGTTCAAAATTTAGATAGAAAAAACTTGAACGGTAGGGTAAAATAGTATAACTATTGAAATAAGGGTAGATAAGTCATTTACGCAACACGCAAACTGATCACTGGAGACTATTGACTAACAAACCGTCAAGATTGATTGGCAGTTGTCGACTATCAAATGTACGGCTCTCTTTCCGCCATCTCAGCAAAGAACTTGGGCTCAGTGGGACCTACGAGATGGTGGAACAAAATAGATGTTTATTTTAGCTTTGGTGTTAAAGTTAATATTCATAAGAAACATACAAACAAAGTTTCAATTTTTGGTTATTTTATATTTTCTGAGATTTGGACTTTGCTAGTCCACAGTGGCATATTCGTCCTACATTGGAAGTCACCAATATCAGTCCATAATAAAAGATTATACTAACATGGAAAATTTTACGCATAGGCATATAACAATGATTTCATATATTAAACCATTTTTGATACGTATCTTAGAAAAATTATTTCTATATTTTTGGAATTTTGGATGTTAGTGGAATAGTTTATGGATATTTTTGTATCAAAAATATCTTCTGCAGCTTGTATTAATTTATAATTGCGAGTCGCTCAAGACCATGTTGCAATTTAAAAATAAATAAATTATATCAATGTGAATTCATAGAGATCTTTCTTGAAATTATTTTTGTGTATTGGATCTACTGCATTGTAAATAATAAATAAAACTACTAAACATATTAATAAATAAAACTACTAAACCATTTGATTTTAAAAAGTCTCTATGCAATTTTCATGATTCTTTTTATTCTAATTGGTTAAAATGCTTTTCGTTAATGATGTTTTGTATATAAGGAAAACTAATTAAACAAATATATGTATATAATATGTGTAGTTTCTTAGTATCCACTCACATACCCAAAATATTAACATTTCATTTAACAAACAAACAAATATATGTATATTAAGTTATTGATAGAATTAAAATATGAATTTTTCTAATTAGATTTTTTATCATTTGAACGACAACGGTCTAGTAAACTAATATTATTGAATTAAATTCTACACATGTAAAATGATAATAAAAACAATGCAAGTATTGGTTCACTTATTCTTCTCTATTAAATAAATTTAATTTATTAGTATTGGTTCATTTATTCTTCTCTATTAGATAAATTTAACTTATTAATATGGTTTGTGGGAAAGACAAATTCAGATAAGAACAAGAGACGTGATAATATTAGCTGCCATGAAATTATATGTCGAGTTACGTGAGACACATCACAACTTGTAATTTAAAATTAAGCTTTTCATCAACTTTTGTTTTTCCTGTTACTAAAATCTGATTCTGTGTTATGTGGTACGTTGTTTTGAGGTGTTCTATATGCGATCAGATAGTTGGAGAAGGTGAAACGTAACACACTAATGAATTGGTACATTTGCTATATAATTATAATCAAGCAATGATATTACATAAATCATACTTTACTTTATTCTATTATTATTTCACTGGACAGGTTAGGCAAAATTGTTTTGGTAGAAATTTGGACACTAAGACGATAATTATTCGACATTCTTAATAACGGTTCGCACAGTTATATTTGCTAATTAGCTCTTTTTTTTACCATGTTAATAGATTCCAAGTCTTTAAAAAAATGTAGTAAGCACAAACAAACATAAAAATAAGTATCAGAATACTATCGTAAAAAAATTGCCAAACTTTCATAACAGATTTATGTAAACTTACTTTTGACATTTCTTTTAATAATCTTTGGTCGAAAAAAATGGCCAAGATCCATCATCGAGTGGAAAACACATGATTTTGACCCGAAAATGAAAACGACACAATGATATCATGTTTTTAAAAATATTGGAAAATAACAACGATACTGATACACAAATATTATATTATATAATTATATATTAGCTCTTCGGGGATGTTTGCCATGTGTTTTCGATTTTCAACAAGAAAAAAACATTGAATAATTTAAGAAATGAAAAGCCTTTCTACCTCACATTTAAATTATTTGAGATGTGGTCGATTTAATATTAGTTCTGGAGCATTCTGCTCTAAATGGTGAAATAAAAAATAGAATAAAAACTGTTTAAAAGGATGCGAGTCAGGTGAGTTGGAGTAAGTCAGTGAGATCAAATCATAAATAAGGAACTATATTTGACTAAATTAATATGATTAAATCATTATATGTCAAAATTAGTTCCATAATTGTGTGTTTAGATATAATGCCTATATAATGGATGGTATATTAGGTGGTCTTTTGTAGTAAGTACGTGTGAGACCAAAACATGTATGATGTTCATTACTTTTCATAATAGCGATCGAATAGTAGCCGTTAGATGAAAACTTTACAGGTCAAATGGAATATACTATATCATGGAATCATAAAATAATTAGAATAAATTGTTTATTTATTTATTTATTAAATATAAAATATATACGTGCATAGTTTATTTTAAATTTATAATAATTTATTTGAAATTTATAATATTGATTATACAAACGAAATAGGCAATGAAATTAGATTGTACAAATTAATTTAAATTGTCTTTATTTTAGATAAATAATATTATTAAATAGATATATCATTACAGATGTGATAAATATTCAATTAAATCAATCTTTTGTTTTATATGTTGTTTGACTAATTTTTTAAAATCTCTAATATTTTATTTTATATTATGTTTGCCTTTTTATGTCAATTTCTTTTATTTTAAAATATTATAGATTTATATATTATTTGTATAATATTATTTTCATAAATATTTTAATAAATTATGTTTGATATAATATTTATATTAATATGTTGTGTTAATTTGACACGTTGATACATTTGTAAATAATATATAAAAATGTAAATTATTTGATAAAATAATTCTCGATTAATATATTATTATAGATATTATAACTTATGATTATATGAATAAACATAATATATCCTCGTGACTATTGGATTTTTTTTAACATTTCCATGAAACTCTAAAATGAATAATTTATTAGTAAACATGTCATATCTCGAGTAATTTTCTGATTGTCATAAATAAGCATACGCATGTTACTCTTTGTTAAAGAAAAAAAACATATTTGAAAATGATATATCAAATATTGAAAGGTACGTTGTCATTAAGATGCTGCCTCTCATGATGGTGTGGGGGGGATGGATGCTCCACCACCAACAAGACTATATAAAAATAATTTATATATTATTATTTTGTTGGTTACAATTATTTTAACATCGTTAGAATTAATTACAAGTATTTATTATCATCATCAACATAGAACATTATAGAGTATGAATATAAATCGTTGTCATGGCAGTTTAATTGGTCTTTGCTTTCTAGTTTCTACGAGATGCAATAATAATAATAAGTGCAATATGTTATATGAACGGACCAAACTCAGTTCTTTTAAATTGTAATAAGTTGACTATTGCTTCATTACAAGCTTTTGCAGCCAAGTATATATGCATCCCCTACGATTATTATTCAATAAAACATTTGTATATTATTTAAATGCACACTCATTGTGAAAACTTAGCATATATATATATATACATATATAATGTTTGATTATCTATCGACGATTGCGACTGTGATTTGCAGCTACGATAGTCTATCGCAAGTTGTTGTTTAGTTTACAGTTGTAGTCACAAAACCTAATTGTAGAACTGATTTTGATTGACATTAAAAAATTGAAAATGTAGGTGACTATGGATACGTTATGTGATCAATCAATGTTTGTATATCGCAGTTTTTTTGTAATTAAATAATATGTTTAGAAGTATGCAAAGGAATACTCTTTGGCCGCATAATAGAACCACAGCCACTAATGATGGCTAGGCAATGAACCTCTATCATTTATAAGATTTTACTAGATTTATACCCACGCCATGCGTACGTGAAAAATATTCGTAAATTTTATTTTATTAGTAAATATAAATTAAATATTTAACTTTTATTTAAAATTTTTTTTAACATGAATTTTTATATATATAAATTAAGAAAAGAAAACTAATTATTTTTTATGAATTTAATAGTATTTTTTGTTAGTTTAATAAAATATATTAATATTATTACCAAATTAATAACAATGACATATATTATATTATTCGAATAAGTTAAGTCGATTTATATATTTATTTGAAATTTACTGTAATGATGAAACGTAAGCATGATATTTCTGTTAATAACACGTGAGATTAAAGTTATTTTCTTAAATTTTTTCTCAAATAATATATTAAAGATTAGGTAATAACTTAAATATATTTATATTTATTTAAAAGTATTTATAAATTAACGTATTAAAATTTTAAAGAAATAAAAATTTTATTTTTGCAAATGTAATACTATTTTTTGGTTAGTTGAATAAAATATATTGATTCTCTAACCAAATTAATATCAGTAGTATATATTGTAATTATTCTAGTAATTTAAACCCTTTTATATATTTAAACTGAAACTTATTGTGGTACTGACACGTCAGCATGACATTTTTGTTATTAACACGTCATGGTAAAGTTACTTTGTTAAAAAGTTTCTCAAATAATATATTAGAGATAGGAGATTAAATTATTTACTTTTGTGAAGAAATGGACATTTAATATGTTACTAAAAGTAAATTGACGTTAACATATTGTCAAAGATGATTAACAGCATTTTATTAAACCTAAAACAATAGCATATTTTTTTATGTTGTTTCACAATGGACTGGTATAATATCCCAATATTTTCATGTGAATATTTAATATTTTTATACGAATAAACATGAAGTTGAACCCCACACCTCTATCATATAAATAGAGACAGTGCAACCATTACACCATTTATTTTTTCCCGTATAGTTTTTTTTAGAAAATCAATTACCGATTTATATAATGAATTATATAATTGATTTTTCTAAGTAATTATTCTTATTCTATTTTTCTAATATCATTTATTTAAAAATTTGGAAATCAGGAAAAAAACAAAGCAAATAAACTGAAACGAAATAGATAAAAAAATAAAAGAAAAATAAACAACATATTAAATTGGAGAAAATATATTATTAAAAAGCCTTAACATTAGAGAAGTAGCAATAATCATTATTTATTTTAATGAAGATTAGATTTGAATCTAAATATTCAATTCTTTTAATATTAACTATAACCAGATTCAATGAAGTGGGTCATAAAAAAAAAACTCTATGAAACATGTCTTTATTGATAGACCAATTTTCTTTGGAATTTATCATCATTTAACACAAAAATTGAAGATGTAATATATGAAATATTCCCAAGCTTAAATTTTGGACCTACAATCACTGTTTATAACCAGTCTCGGATTTGACACGACTCATATCCTATAGAAACTTGTAAGTGACAAGAAACACAGATCCAAATAATAAAGCAAATTAGCTATTTTTTTTACTCAAAAAGGGAATATAGCTATACTAACTTATATGTCAAATAAAAAAACTTACTTTTTTGCCATATCTTTAAGATTTATTCAAAGAATTTTTTTAGAGTTATACAAATAATCAAAATGACACATTTCGTAATGAGTAATTGACAAAATTAGCATTTTTAAAATTTTTGTTCTAAATATATTACAGTAGTTTATATTTTTAAAAATAATACAAATTTAATATTAAAATACTTTAAAATTTATTTTTAATAAGAAAAAATTAAACTCTAAATAAAAAATAACTTAAATATAATATTTTATTTAGATTTATAATTTATTTATAATAAATATGTATTTTCATAAAATAATTTGTGATTTAATTTTGAAATGTTAATTTAAAATAAAAACATAAAAATATGCTATTTAGAGTATTACTTTTACATAATTATGAAATACTAAAAGTTTCCAAAAGATTAAAAGAAATTACGTAAAAGGGTTTAGGGAAGATTATAGTTATGGTAATATACATTCATTTGAAATTATTTTCTCAATAAATAAATGGATTCAAAACAAAAAGAAACGTATTAACGACACAAAACAGATATTTAACACTTTCTCTCATTTACCATTTTATCTCATCATTAAATTTGACTAATTTAAATACGGGTGAACAAAAATCAAATTATGCTCTTCACTAACTTTAATAAGCTGTCTGCCACTACATTAACTTGCTTTCTAATGTCTTATCTTTATACAATCTCTAAAATATAATATTCTTTTAGTTTTAACATAAACTATATTTATATGGAAGATCCTATGTATGAGAAAAATATTTTTACATGATATAATATTTTTCATTAGTAAATTTAAACTAAATATTTATTAAAATTATTTTTAATATTAATCTTTATATATGTAAATTCAAAAAATAAAAATAATTATATTTTTATGAATTTAATAATATTTTTTCTTATTTTAATAAAATATATTATTTCTCTAACTAAATTAATAACAATAACATATATTATAATAATATTTTTAAACACATTTATATATTTATTTGAAAATTATTGTGGTTATAACTCGTTGATATGATATTTTTGTTAATAACACGTTAGGATTAAGTTATTTTCTTAAAATATTTTTCAAATCATATATTAAAGATTTTATCCTAATAATTTTATGGGACTAAAAATTAGTTAAATACTTCTACAAAAAAATTATCCTTTAAGTTACAGTTTTATTATATATTTTAATAGTTATAATTATATAGTAAATTAAAAAATGATAGTTGATTTTGAAATAATAAAAGTATTGCGCTAAGTACTAATTTACCGTTGGACAAGTATTTAGCCATTTGATAAAAAGATGGACAGGTGTCCGACTTATTGAATGAGACCGGCTTCAAAATTCTGTTTGGTTACACAAACCGCACAAAACAGAATCGTGAAGAACCAAAGGAAGAGTGCATATCAATGGACCACACAATGGGAGCCAAAGGAAGAGAGCATCAATTGACCACACAATGGTCTCTCAGCTACGATGTCTTTACACCCACATGATAATATTTTAGTAGATTTTAATTATTATAATGAATTCATAGAATTATTTAATTGTTACGTTACATCATAGGAGGCTTCACACATGGACCAATAAACACGCGAGTTTTGATTAGCAAAATTGGGACCCTTTTCAAGTAGCACTACAATTAGAGAATTAGATTTTGTTTCTTTACCAACCACCCAATTTTCTTTTTCTTTTTCTTTTTAAGGGAAAAGTCAAATCTTCTCTCTTTTAAGAGAATTTCGACCTTACTACTCAAATCATATTGGATCCATATACATTATATATTTTATACGACACGAAAACCAGTTTAGCATTTACTAAAAAGTTTCAATAATGCACCCGAGATAAAAAAAATTATATTTACTACGATAACATATATATATATATATATATATATATATATATATTTCTTTTATTCTTTAATATTTTTTGATTTGTGATTTGTGCAAATGTTATTGTTATATCATCCAGATTAAAATCATGAAGCGACGGTTCCATTTGAACTCCATAATACAGCAAAGAGAAAGTTACCAAAATATCCAACGAATTCATTATAACATAATGGAAATACACATTAAAATTTGGTAGGAACGCGTTGTAAATGTTGTTGGTCACAATTATAGGTAATTAGGTGAATATCTAACATTCATAATTTATATTCCAAACAAATCCAATTAAATATATGTACGAAGAGAAAACGTCGCTTCGTTCACAAGAAAAGACGCTTACTGATTTCAAAGAAATAATATTTACCAAAAAAATGTAAAAGGACAAAGAGATTTTGATTGACCCCATCTCCAAAACAGCAAATCAGTTAGACTGTGTATTTGTGTTTTTGTGTTCGTGGCAGAAATGTTAAAAATGTTATCATACTAATGAGAAGAAACCATCTGCTTTTGGTACATATCAAATGATGAAGTTTAATACTAATATATAACAGAAGCGTTAATCCACACACTAATCTAGAGATAAACCCCATTACATGCCCCAGATTCCTCTAGCCGAAGCCACTCTGCTATTTGATCTAGCAGTCAATTCATACAAAATCCTAGCGAATGAATCAGAATACTTACCATCTTGAAAGAGCAGCTCTGCAAAAGCATTCTCATACGCCAGTAGCAATCCTCTGTTTTGAGGCTCAGAGACAAGATTCTCTAATATCATTGCAGCTTTCCTGCAGACTTCTGGAACTGGATGCGGAGTCTTTATCACTTTCAGCAATCTATCAACCGCCCTGAAACACGATTATGAAAACGTATCTATCTAGCTATCACTGTTGCAATGTAAAAAGCTTTGATTTTATTGAATAGAGAGGAAACATATTTTTAGGTACTACCATCTCTCACTAGCAAGCTTTAATCTGCAATCCATGTTTACTTCCACAAGATTGTAGAGTGCACCAACGCCAGCAGCTTGTGCATCAACGGCTGGTATGCTCAAGAGATCGACTAGTCGCCTGTGTATCTGCAAAACCATTTTTGGGTTTATTAACTGCTTAAAATGACTAAGGAAACAGAAGCCATACGATGATTAACTTAGCATACCTGCGGTATCAAGGGGCTAATAAAAGGTTCATTGTCTGGATTGATTATCAAACGCCCCAGCAATTCAGCAGCAGCACAATTCCAAGCTTTGACAGAAGAATTGAGAATTCCTACCACAGCTTGAACAGCTTGCTTTTCACTATTAGCAGAAGAATAACGAATGAGTCGCATTAGGTTAGAGTTTAAAACAAGTTAAGATGCATTCTGTTAGAATAATTTACGGATGTACAAAGTCTCACTTTATTTTGATGTATGACTGTTTCAGCGAGCTGAAAATTCGAAGATCCATCAAATGCGCTAGGTTTACAATTGTCTCAAGCGAGTTGGTGACCAGCTCTTCATCCTCTGTTAACAAAAGATTCTCTAAGACCATACTTTCCAATCAAGTATCCAAGAAACAGAGAGAAGGCATCGTAGCCAATTAATCCAAGAAGGCATAGGAATCTATCAGAGGTGAATGTGAGGAATTAACTAATAGAAGAAACCAAAAGGTTGGGATGATATTTATCAAACACACTATTTGTCCTTACCGGTCATATGATCGTGTATGCACTGGAAAACAGTTTCTAAGCAATGGCGATGCTGAGCCATTACAACTTCATTATCTGGCATAAAGGAGAAGTTGCGGATAACATTTGATGCAGCAATGGCACACAGTTGTTTCTCTGCTCTCCCTTCATCATCTAGATTAAATAAACCATCCTCTTCCATCCACCACTGAGATGACTGCTGTTTTCCAGTGCTCTTTTTTCCTAATGCCTCAGCAGCTGAAGAACCGATGCTGGGTGAAGCCAAAATTAACCGCACTTAGTGTCCAGACATATATAAGCACAGATAATTTAACAATAAACTAAAACCAAAATACCAAACATTTGACTGAACATAATGGCTCACCCAGGGGTTTGAATAGAGGCTAGAGCATCATACTCACTGCCAAATCCCGTAACTGAAGAATTTGCACCTAGTGATCTGATCCTAGTTCCTCTTGCGAAGTCCTTTGGGAGAGCTATGTCGCGCCAGTCATCTATCTGCAAAATTTGAGCATATGTTGGTTCAAGAAGAGAGAGAAAAACACAATCCCACACTAAACTAGTACCAAAAATCGAAAACCATAACACAAAATATTAAAATCAAACTCACAATCAAGAGAAGGGCATCGAGCAAGCCAGGTATCTTAGCAAGAGGCGTGACATCTCTTCGAATCTCCTCCTTTTCCTTGAAGGAAAGCAATGTCAGTGTATTCAATGCCCATGTAACCTCGCTCTTTAAACCACTCTGTAGCGCAAGGACTATTCTTTTGTTGTTTTGGTCTACAAACGATCCCAGCAAAAAATAACCAATTAAAATCAGCGTCAGTTCCACCACACACCCGACACATGGAAAGCACTGAGCTTTAGCTACAGATACTAACTCCTGTAAGAACCAGATCACCCATTCAAAACCTCAGACAGATTCGACAGTATATAAGCAAGTGCTAATCGATCTCAACTTAATTTTCAAACCAACGAAAGCTAGAGTAACATTAACAAGAACAGTAACTCCACAAGAGGAAAACAAACAGGAACATTAAACCCCACTCATTGCGAGCTTACCGACAAAGGAATTGTGAACTAGAAGAGAAGGACCGAGTAGTGCTGAAGGAGACATAGCGTCCGCCGCCGCAGCTGCAGCTGCTGCTGCCGCTGAGTTTGCACTTGTACTACCAAATGGTCGGCCTCTCTTCGGTGGTGGAGCCGAAGCTCCACCGGACTGGCCGCCGGATTTCCCAAGATCCCTTTTTTGCATCTCTCTCCCTTTCTCTCGATTTTGGCTAAGTTAGGGCACGGGAATTTGAACCCGGAATTGGTCCGGTTCAGATAGAATTCAGGCAATAAATTAAAAAATAAAAATAAATAAACCAAACCCTCTTTTCTTATTCAGTGTGGTTCCGGTTTTGATTAAACACGGTTCTACTATCTAGAAAGTAAAATAGGTTCACTTGGCTAGTTTTGCATAGGAAATCGCCAAACTCTGCGCCGCCTGTCCGCGGGAGCACCATCTTTCTTGAAACTTCTTCGTTTGTCTTGTAGTCTACAAACTCGTCGGAGAAAATCTCGGAATTTTTTTCTGCTTCTGGACCAACGGATTTTAGGTAATTTAGGTAGCAATTTTATTTCTCAATGAGCTTTGAATTCTTATTGAATCAAGTCAATTCGGGTTTGAATTTTTCAAATCATCTCTGTTTTTTATCTCTCTGTCTCTCTCTCCGATTCATACACAATCAACTGCATTATTCGAATTTTTCAAGGTTTGGGTTTGTTTTTCATGATTTATAAAAACGCAGCTCAGTCGCTGGAATTGGTTTCGTGAATGACTTGATTTGATAAATTTTTCTGTTTGTTTCCATTTTCTTATGTGACCAATTTGAATCGCAACGACTCTGATAAACTCTTCCTTATTGTCTACCAAATGAAGATCATGAGCTAAGGTCTCTAGAGTGGTTAAGCCTAACAGTAAAGTAATTAGATAGAAGATAATCTTTCATTGCTTGGAAGCGTGTTTGGTTTCCGTGTAGCTTATGAAAATTTCTTAATACAAATTTGGTTCCTTATGAATATTGAATCTGCAACTTGATGTTGTTCATCGGCAGGTAAGTATCAAGGGATAAGATGGATGAGTCTGATGGTAGAAAAGTTAGGAACATTTGTATCCTAGCACATGTAGACCACGGTAAGACAACTCTTGCGGATCACCTGATTGCCTCCTCTGGTGGTGGTGTGCTTCACCCGAGACTTGCTGGGAAGCTTAGGTACATGGACTATCTTGATGAAGAACAGAGGCGTGCAATCACAATGAAGAGCTCTTCAATTTTGCTTCGATATAATGATTATTCTCTGAACCTGATTGATTCCCCTGGGCACATGGATTTCTGTAGTGAAGTCTCAACAGCTGCCCGGCTCAGCGATGGGGCTTTGGTTTTGGTTGATGCTGTTGAGGGTGTCCACATTCAGACGCATGCTGTGTTGCGTCAAGCTTGGATCGAGAAATTGACCCCTTGCTTGGTTCTTAACAAGATTGATCGGTTGATTTGTGAGTTGAGGTTAAGCCCCATGGAAGCATATACCCGCTTGATAAGGATTGTTCATGAGGTTAACGGGATAGTGAGCGCATATAAGTCAGAGAAGTATTTGTCAGATGTTGACTCTATACTTACAAGTCCGTCGGGTGAGCTTTCTGCTGAGAGTCTTGAGTTGTTGGAAGATGATGAAGAAGTTACTTTTCAGCCTCAGAAAGGTAATGTGGTTTTCGTGTGTGCTCTGGACGGGTGGGGTTTTGGGATCTCTGAATTTGCTAAATTCTATGCCTCCAAGCTTGGAGCTAGTGCGACTGCACTGCAGAAATCATTATGGGGTCCTCGCTATTATGTTCCTAAGACTAAGATGATTGTTGGGAAGAAGTCTTTAAATGCGGGAAGCAAAGCAAAACCAATGTTTGTCCAGTTTGTGCTTGAACCTTTGTGGCAGGTTTACGAAGCTGCACTAGACCCTGGTGGGGATAGAGCCGTCCTTGAGAAAGTTATCAAATCTTTCAATTTGTCTATTCCACCACGTGAACTTCAGAACAAGGATCCTAAAAACGTGCTTCAATCAGTGATGAGCCGTTGGCTTCCTTTGTCTGATGCAGTCTTGTCTATGGCTGTGAAACATCTGCCAGACCCCATTGCAGCACAGGCATATAGAATCCCTCGTTTGGTCCCAGAAAGGAAAATTATTGGTGGTAACGTTGTTGATTCAAGTGTCCTTGCAGAAGCAGAGCTTGTTAGAAAATCAATCGAGGCTTGTGATTCTAGCCGTGACAGCCCTTGTGTTGTGTTTGTGTCTAAAATGTTTGCTATTCCCATGAAAATGATTCCTCAAGATGGAAATCACAGGGAGAGGATGAACGGTTTAAATGATGAGGATAGCAAAAGCGAGTCGGATGAGTGCTTCCTTGCATTCGCTAGGATCTTTAGCGGGGTTCTTCGCGCCGGACAAAAGGTCTTTGTGATTTCGGCTCTATATGATCCTCTCAAAGGTGAATCGTCTCAGAAGTATGTTCAAGAAGCAGAACTACATTCCATCTATCTAATGATGGGACAAGGTTTAACTCCAGTAAACGAGGTGAAAGCCGGAAATTTGGTGGCCATAAGAGGGCTCGGACCATATATATCAAAAAGCGCTACACTTTCATCTACTAGAAACTGTTGGCCCTTAGCCAGCATGGAGTTTCAGGTCTCTCCCACTCTTAGAGTGGCGATTGAACCATCGGATCCTGCAAATATGAGTGCTCTGATGAAAGGTCTAAGACTTCTGAACCGAGCAGATCCGTTTGTTGAGATCACGGTTTCTGCTAGAGGAGAACATGTGCTTGCTGCTGCTGGAGAAGTTCATTTAGAAAGATGTGTTAAGGATTTAAAAGACAGATTTGCAAAAGTGAACCTTGAAGTCTCGTCGCCTCTTGTGTCCTACAGGGAGACAATTGAGGGTGATGGATCTAATCTTTTGGACAGTTTGAGATCTTTAAGCTTGAATACGTCGGATTACGTTGAGAAGAGAACTCCCAACGGCAGATGCATTATCAGAGTACACGTCATGAAACTACCGCATTCGTTAACCAAGCTGCTTGATGAGAACACTGAATTGCTTGGTGAGATAATTGGAGGTAAAGGCAGTCATAGCATTAAGATACTAGAATCCCAAAAGCCTAGCCTCGAAGAGAATGTAGATCCCATCGAAACATTGAAGAACCAGTTAATCGAAGCTGGTGTTTCATCAAGTTCTGAGACCGAAAAGGATCGTGAGACATGTAAAGCCGAATGGGCCAAATTGCTCAAGAGGATTTGGGCGCTTGGTCCAAGAGAAAAAGGTCCAAACATATTATTCGCTCCAGATGGTAAAAGAATCTGTGAGGATGGTTCGATTCTCGTAAGAGGCTCTCCTCATGTCTCTCAAAGACTTGGCTTCACAGAAGATTCCACTGATACACCTTCAGAACCATCTGAAGCAGCATTGTACAGCGAAGCACTGACTCTCGAGAGCAGCATAATCTCGGGTTTTCAGCTGGCGACAGCATCAGGACCTATATGCGACGAACCAATGTGGGGATTAGCTTTCACCATCGAGTCTCATCTTGTAGAAGATTCCCAAACAGAGAAACAAGATGAAAATTTTGGCATTTTCACAGGACAAGTCATGACAGCTGTCAAAGACGCTTGTAGAGCGGCCGTGCTTCAGACAAATCCACGCATTGTGGAAGCAATGTACTTCTGCGAACTGAACACTGCACCCGAATATCTTGGTCCGATGTATGCTGTTTTGAGCAGAAGACGAGCTAGAATTCTCAAGGAAGAAATGCAAGAAGGATCATCTCTGTTCACGGTTCATGCGTACGTGCCGGTTTCAGAAAGTTTCGGTTTTGCGGACGAGCTGAGGAAAGGAACGTCTGGTGGTGCGAGCGCTCTGATGGTTCTGAGCCATTGGGAAATGCTCGAAGAAGATCCGTTCTTTGTTCCCAAAACCGAAGAAGAAATCGAAGAGTTCGGTGACGGAGCAAGCGTGCTTCCAAACACGGCGAGGAAGCTCATCAATGCCGTACGACGCAGGAAAGGATTACACGTTGACGAGAAAGTGGTTCAACACGCCACTAAACAGCGAACCTTGGCTCGTAAAGTTTAAGTTTATTTTTTTTTTTCTGTTTATTGGGCTTTTAATTTGGGCTTTTTGGTGGCTGTGCTCACATGTTGGGTGAAATATAATCGAAGAAAACGGATAATGTTGTAACTGTTTTGGATATAAACAATGCTTCATTCTTAGATAAAACCAGCAATCTAAAATTTTCTAATTTGTTGTGGACATTTACTGTTAAAAAAAATACATATAGCGACGCATTACGTAACATATCTGTAAAACGTTATGATCAAGTGTTGAATAAATTGATTTATATCTAAGGGTATCAATTCGAGCTCGAAAAATAAATGGATGCTGTGGAATGTGGATTGTCCCATACGAACACGGTTTTTTTTCATCATCACACAATCACAAACACGAACACGGTTTAACCGCATGGTTAAAGCCTAAAGGGATTGGTCCGCAACATATTGAAAAATTATAATTTAAATTTTTAGAAGATTTTTTATTTGTCATCTGGATTAGTATGTAAAAATATTATATTTTTATATGTGACCTATGTGTTTTTCGGTTTAGTTATACGGATCAATTTTGTATTAATATTTATAATTCTAATATAAAAAACGACACCGTAATGGATCGGTTTCGGATAACAACATTAGAATTTGGGTGTATTGATAACCATGCTCCTTTACCTAATTAAATTATATAAACACATTATAGTATATATATATATATTCATTATATATAAATTGGTTAATAAATAACTAATTAATTAATAGATAAAAAGGTGTGTATATAAGTGGTGGTTATAAAGAGATAGTAGTTATATACATAATGGTAGTAGCTTCCTTCTCCAATCATTGTGAATTACTTTTGGTAATTTCTCTCCGAAAAGTGATAAGGAGAAAAATAAAAACCACATACAATCACCATTAAGAGAAAACAAAAAAGAAAGTGTTAAAAGCATTGATTTCTTATCAAAGGAGGAGAGTTCAAAGGAGGAAAAAATTAATTTGTCCAATTCTTCATGGATCAAAGTTAGTATTTTCTTCTTCTCCAAGAAAAATATTAGGTTGAATTAAATTAAATCTAGATGTTCTTGGGATTAGATTTCATAATTGAAATTATTGAAAATAAATTTACAATTGGTATCAGAGCAAACTAAATTTGTTTAATTCACCATAAAATTAGTGATTGATGTTCATGATGAAAATCATGTGAATTAAGTTTTGGTGTTAGGTTTAGTTTGTTAGTGTTATAAAAATTCTATGTTAGATTGGTAATAACATTAAAAACTCTAATTAAAAACATTTTTTTTAAAAATAATAATAATTATGGTTACATATCATTGTGAATTAATATGCGTTATGAATTATGTAACGGTTATGGGATTCACATGAAAAAGTACAATTAATGATAATGATAATGATGTTGTAACTAAATTATTTAAAAAAAGTTAATTAAATAGGTGCATATTATCTGATTTTTTTTCTTATGAGTCATAATAAATGACATTCATTGACTAAGATAAAATTATAAAGTATGTGGAGTAAAAAATATATATATATATATATATATTTGATTAAATAAATTTTTTTATGTATATAAAAAGTTATATATATATATATATATATAAGTGTACAATAAAGTTTCCGCTGGTTTAATAAAAATGGTTAATAGTATTTTGAAATGTTAATACAGTATAAAGATATTTTATCTATTAAAATTTTAATGTTTATATTTTATATAACATGTTAGTCACCAAAGTGGCCTTGTTATAATAGATATAAATATTAAAAATAGTAAAGTTTATCAATTGATCATGATTA
This sequence comes from Pugionium cornutum, assembly GCA_018901935.1. Lineage (NCBI taxonomy): Eukaryota > Viridiplantae > Streptophyta > Magnoliopsida > Brassicales > Brassicaceae > Pugionium > Pugionium cornutum. The sequence continues at coordinate 6,772,623 of CM032160.1, read as the reverse complement.
AAGTGATGTTATAAATGACATTAAAGTTTTAATTGATCAATTATTTTAATATCTATATTCTAGAAGATTACCCAAAGGTATATCATATGATATAGTTATTAATATGAAAAGAATTAATCATTTCACTATAACCGTATTATGTATACCCAAATGTAGCATAATTATTTGATTTTATGTGATATAATTAATTGTTAAAAAATAAATTTAACATCGCTAAAAGTGTTTGTATTTAAAGTATTACCCAAAGTTTATTTGAATACATGTTTTATAAGTTTATGATTAGGTCTTTGAATCTATAATAAAGTCTCAAAGTAATAATGAGTAAGTATGTATAAATGTTTTGCAGCTTCATCAAATTTGTATGCATCCGCTAATTCTGTCGTAAAATTTAATGGCTCAATTATGGAGAGTGGTCAGAACATATCCGGTTCACACCGGGTATTATGGCACTCGACCTAGCAATCCTTACGGATGAGGAACCCTCATCCATTACAGATGATAGCTCCCAAACTAAAAAGACTCGGTATGAGACTTGGGAGCGATCTAATAGGCTGATTTTAAACCTTATGAGGATGACGATTACGGAAAGTATTAAACCATCTATGCCTAAGACAGAGAAAGCAAGGGAATTCGTACCGAAAATTAAGGAGTGTTCACAATCGGATTTGGCTGATAAGTCGATTGTAGGAAGCCTAATAAGTGAGTTAACTACAAAAAAGTTTGACTGGTCTCAACTAATCCATGATCATGTCACACACATGTCTAACTTGGCAGCAAAGTTAACATCCATGGGAATGGAGGTTCATGAGCAGTTTTTGGTCACATTCATTATGAACTCCCTACCTTTTGAATTTAACCAATTCCAGGTGAACTACAACACCATTAAAGATAAATAGAATTTTAAAGAACTAAAGGCTATGTTGATTCAAAAGGAAGGGAGATTAAAAAAATGAAGAACCAAGTTGCGAATCTCGTAGGTCTTGGAAGTTCTAGCAGCAATAAGGCAAAACCGAGTAAAAAGAATAAAAGGAACGATAAAGCTTTTTTGAAAGGACCTGAAAGCAAAATCCATAAAGAAAACGGGACATTTCAAGAAAGATTGTCTGAAACAAAAGACCTGGTTCGACAAGAAAGGTAAACATCATAGTTTTGTTTGCTCTGAATTGAACCTTATAGAAGTGCCTAATAATACTTGGTGGTTAGATTTTGGTGCTACTACTCATGTGTCTCATATTAAATAGGGATTTAGTTCGATCCAGCCCATAAGAAGAACTGAACAATACTTGTTCATGGGGAACAGGATGAAGGCATGAATTGAAGGCATTGGGACTTACAGATTGATTTTAGACACTAGGTGTCATTTAGATCTTAAAGGATGTCTCTATGTACGTGAATGTGTTAGAAATCTTGTTTCCGCAAGTAGACTGGATAAATTAGGATTTTTTTTAAGGTTGGACATGGTGTTTTCTCTTTGTACCAAAATGATTACTTTTATGGTAGTGGTACTTTGTTTGATTCACTTTATAAATTCAATCTTGATACAAAATTTTCCGAATTCTTATTTAATATTGAAAGTCGAGGCATTAAACATAGTGCATCAAATGAAAATTCTGCTTTATTGTGGCATCAAAGATTAGGTCATATTTCCAAAGAAAGAATTATGAGGTTTCTTACAGAATGAAATTCTTCCTCCATTGGATTTTGGTGATCTAAATGTATATGTAGACTACATTAAAGGAAAGCACACTAAACATATAACAAAGAAATCAGCCACAAGAAGCACTCAGCTTCTTGAGTTAATACATATCGATATTTGTGGACCTTTAGATGCTCCTTGGAATGGTGAAAAATACTTTATCACCTTAATCGATGATTACTCACATTATGGATATACATATCTAGTGCATGAAAAGTTCAAATCTGTGAATGTTCTAGAGGTATTCATTGGCGAGGTGGAAAGGCAGTTAGATAAAAAAGTAAACGTTGTGAGATCTGATAGAGGTGGTGAGTTTTATGGAAAATTCAATGAAAATGGACAATGTCCAGGTCCATTTGCAAAGTTACTTGAAAGTAAAGGTATTTGTGCACAGTATACAATGTCTAGTACTCCTCAGCAGAATGGTATAACTGAGAGACGGAATCGTACTTTAATGGATATGGTTAGGAGCATGTTAAGTAATTGCTCTTTACCTTTTTTGTTGTGGGTATATGCATTAAAAACTGCAACGTATTTGCTAAACCGAGTTCCTAGCAAGGCTGTTCCTAAGACCCCTTATGAACTATGGACGGGAAGGAAACCTAGTTTAAGACATCTACGTGTTTGGAGTTGCCTAACAGAAGTAAGGTTGTATAACCCACATGAAAAGAAACTTGATTTTAGCACCATCAGTGGATTTTTCATTGGTTATCCTGAAAAATCAAAGGGGTATATATTTATTATCCTAAACATAGTACGAGAATAGTGGAGACCGGTAATGCTAGGTTCATTGAAAATGCTGAAACTAGTGGGAGTGGTGAACCACGAAAAGTGGACATTCAGGAGGTCCATGTTGATGTTCCTTCACCTATCATTGCACATGAGGTTGTTGTTCCTATTGTTGCATCACAATTAAACGACGCAATAGAACAACATAATGATGTGTCAATCCCGCTAGCAGAAAATATAATTAATGAACCGGTTACAATTCAAGAAGAGAATAGTGTACCACAAGAACCATTAAGGCGATCTGGAAGAGAAAGAAGATCTGCTATTTCAGATGAATATGTGGTTTATACTATTGAAAGTGAATGTGACTTAAGCATTGATGAAGATCCGAGCTCATTCCAAAAAGTCATGATAAGTGACAATTCTGAAAAATGGTTAATTACCTCGAAAGAAGAAATAAAATCTATGGGTGATAACAATGTATGGGACTTAGTAGAGTTGCCTAACGGTTTTAAAACCATTGGTTCTAAACGGGTTTTTAAGACTAAAAATGACTCAAAAGGTAACATTGAAAGATACAAGGCTCGTCTTGTTGCTAAAGGTTTCACCCAAAAAGATGGTATTGACTATAAAGAGACCTTCTCTCCGGTTTCAAAGAAGGATTCTCTAAGGATAACTTTGTCTTTGGTGGCTTATTATGATCTAGAGCTTCACCAAATGGATGTGAAAACCGCCTTTCTAAATGGAGAGCTTGAGGAAGAAGTATATATGGACCAACGTAAAGGTTTCGTGGTCACAGGAAAAGAACATATGGTATGTAAGCTGAGAAAGTCGATATATGGACTAAAATAAGCTTCTAGACAATGGTATTTAAAGTTTAATGATATCATCTTGTCATACGGTTTTGTAGAGGTCATCGTTGATCGATGTATCTACATTAAAGTTAGTGGGAGCAAGTTTGTGATTTTAGTCTTATATGTTGGTGATATTTTGCTTGTTGCAAACGATATGGGCATGTTACATGATATAAAAAAGTATCTCTTTAAGAACTTTGAAATAAAAGATATGGGTGAGGCATCATATGTGATCGTAATAGAAATATTTTGAGATAGAACACAAGGATTGCTATGATTGTCTCTGAAAGGATATATCAATAAGATTTTAGAGAGATATAAAATGGATAAATGCTCTACAAGGATAGCTCCAATTCAGAAAGGGGACAAATTCAGTAAAATACAATGTCCTAAAAATGAATTAGAGCGTAAAGAAATGGAAAGAATTCCATATGCATCAGTGGTTGGGAGTTTGAACTATGTTCAAACATGTACTCGGCCAGATATCAGCTTTGTGGTTGGTATGTTGGGTCGATATCAAAGTAATCCCGGAATGGACCACTGGAGAGCTGCAAAGAAGGTTCTCAGGTACTTGCAAGGCACCAAAGAGCACATGCTTACATACAAGAAATCTGATCACCTTGAGGTCATTAGATATTCAGATTCAGATTATGTCGGATGCGTTGACAGTAGAAAATCGACGTTTGGCTATTTGTTCATATTAGCTGGGGGAACAATATCATGAAAAAGTGGAAAACAGTCTGTCATTGCTACTTCCACTATGGAGGCCGAATTTGTGGCATGCTTTGAGGCCACAATTCATGCATTGTGGTTGCGGAACTTTATCTCAGGACTTCGTATTGTCGATACTATAGCGAGCCCGCTGAGAATCTATTGTGATAATTCTACAGCTGTCTTCTTTTCAAAAAATGACAAGTACTCTAAAGGTGCTAAGCACATGGAGTTAAAGTACTTAGTTGTCAAAGAAGAAGTACAAAAACATATAGTGTCATTTGAACGTATAAGAACTGATATGATGGTAGCGGATCTGTTAACTAAGGGACTACCACCCAAAATGTTTATTGGTCATGTAGAGCATATGGGTATTATAGACAAAGTCTTGCTATTATGATTATGATATGTTCATTATATGTATGACATTATGAATTCACTTTAAGTTATGTTTTTGGTTTTAATAGATATGTTATCATTAAAGTATATGTATACATTTATAGTTTTTAGATAACATATGATTAAATTGAGAATTAAGGTTATTCTAAATATAAAAAAAACTATATATGAAGTTGGGATTGTTTTGTGATACATGGAAGGGATCATGTCGTCTAATGATGTGTAACCGCCATGATCCGATCAATTCTAATTTTATTATGATAGTTTAAATTAAAATGAACTTGATGTAAAGTGAACATTAAGGTTGTTGAATCATCAAGTCGACACAAGATAAAGTGGGAGAATGTAAAAATATTTATATTCTTATATGTGACATATGTGTCTTTCGGTTTAATTATACGGATCAAGTTCGTATTAATGTTTATAATTCTAATATAAAATACGACACCGTGATGGATCGGTTTCGGATAACGATATTAGAATTTGAGTGTATTGATAATCCTCCTCTTTTAACTAACTAAATTGTATAAACACATTATATTCATTACGTATAAATTGGTTAATTAATAACTAACTAATTAATAGATAAAAAAAGTATGTATATAAGTGGTGGTTATAAAAAGATAGTGGTTATATACATAATGGTCGTACCTTCCTTCTCCAATAATTATGAATTATTTTTGGTAACTTCTCTCCAAAAAGTAACGACATAAAAGAAAAAAATAAAAACTATATACAATCACCATTAAGAGAAAACAAAGAAGAAAATGTTAAAAATATTGATTTTTTATCGATCGAAAAGATCATTAAAGAAAAAAATTCAAAGGAGGAGAAAATCAAGAAAAATATTAGATTGAATTAAATTAAATATAAATGTTCTTGTGATTAGATTTCATAATTAAAATTATTAAAAATAAATTTACATAGTCATGTGCATTATTTATCTGGAACATAATTACATGATACGAAATTTTTTTTACAAGTGATCTTACATGATACAATCACAAAAGGATGACTCGCATTATTAGAATTGTAGTTTTTTTATAGTTTTTAGAAGATTTTATTTGAAGATTTTGTTATATGATAAGGATGCTTTATCAATATATTATGGCAAATAAGATATGTTTTTTTATCAATTGTAGAATCAATATGTACATATACTTGATAAAATACATACGTAATCAAAACATTTACATTCATGAATGTGTATATGTGTCACTAAAAGTCAATGACACACTATAAAACTTGCAGTTATAAACCGAACCGAGTTAAGTTACCATATTTATGATTATGAATTTCGGTTTATCCGCAATAACTCGCAATAAACCAAATTGTAATGGAGATAATAAAAAAGTTTAAAAAAATGTGGATCTGCATCACTACGCAACATTTTAAGAATAAACATTATAACTATTTCGTTATTATTTCATTCTAGTCTTTATGGAAAAAGATAGAATAGCGACGAGCAAATACATGTTATATTGTTGATGATTTGGCATCTTCTCCATTAAAGCATCAAGAGACATGTTTTTTTCTTTTGCTAAAACATTAAGACATGTTGCAAAGCAAAGACCAAAAGACTTATCACATGCAATAGTTTTGTGAATAAAAGCTCAAGCAAGTGAAAATGAACCAATTTGTGATCAAACGAAAGACAAGTTTTGGTTTTAATTATAGCTGCTTTTTCCATTGTTGTTTTGTCTTTGCCTGCCTACACCACACAAAGTACAAAACAATAATAGAGTGGGCTTTAATTTGCTTCGAATTGGGCTTTGGTTCTCTCTCTTTTGGGAAAATGTAAATAAATAAATAAAACATATTTTGTGAGTGACCAAAACACACTTTATAAATCATGTTCAATAGAAATGTGATTACTACATATTATTATTCGTTTAACTGTTACAATTATTTGTGACTAATTATAACAGTTAAATATTATATTTTACGTCATAATTATTTTTTTTTTTAATTAAAACAATAATGCGACTAAAAATTTACGATCAACCGCAACTATCAACGACAAATAAACGAATAAAATATATCGCTGACACAATCGCAATACTAATCATAACTATAGTCGTAGTGTTAACCACAATCGCAATTACCCAAAATAAATAAACAAACAAAACTATGATAAACACTTATTTTTATAGGTGAACTAGAGGAAAAAAACCTATTTTTATAATATTCAGAAATGAATACGAACCAAAATTAAAAGTGCACCTACAAAAATACAAGACATATCTCTGATTCCTAGTAGAAAATCCTGACTTCATTTCTTATAGCTTTTAATATCATATATTTCTCAAACAATCAATGTATGTATTAAAGAGTATATTATATTTTAATTTTCTGTAAATAGATCTCTAATGAATAACCTCTGAGTTCCATTAAGAGTGTTCTCTTCATAGCTGTCAGTTCTTTTGCTTCTATAACAGATAACACATCTTAGAGAAATTAATGAAGCATTCTCTCTCTCTCTCTCTCTCTCTCTGGAAATCTACCTTCAATTTTACTTTTCATCTATTTGTTATATAATATTGTTCAAGTTTTGCAAGCTGTCTGATATTTTGGATCTAGTAAATTGTGGATTAAAGATCTACACAATAAGAGAATCAATGACAAGTCGATTTGAGATTTCGTTTATTTTATTAGTATTATACGTTGCCTTCTCAAGCAACACTACATTGTTTATATGTGTAAAATGACTTTGGTTTTGGATTGATGTAAATCATTATGATCTTAACAGATAATAATTCAGAAGGTACAATTAATAAATATATTCATAAGTTGTCCATAGTTATCCATAAATCCGACAAGGAGGGTGAAGTTCTTTTACTTAACTTGTACCCAACCCATTTAATATTGTTTTCAAGTTAATGCTCATTTTATACACATTGTTTTCTTTTCTATCTATATAACTCAAATTTCAATGACTACTTTTTGCAAAATAACATTCGAGTTTAATATAAGGAAACTAAAGAATGTGTGCATAACTATGTAAATCATTAAATAATATAAAGTTTTTGTTCCAAATATAATTTTTTTAAAATTTTAAATTTTAAAAATAGTATAAATAATTATGTGAAAATAATTATCTAGTTTAAATAAATTATACATAAACTTAAAACATTATAGTTGGATTATTTTTTTAATTTAGAGTTTACTTTTTATATTAAAATTTTAATTTTAAATTTATGATACTATTAGAAATTTAAATTAATGATACTATTTTGGAAAAAAAGTTAAAAATGTTGTTTTATACAACTGTACTGTGTACTGTGTAGTTAATTCTTTTATGAAGTCGTAAACAATTAACTATTTTAAATATACATAGTCACTATTTGAATATGTAGGTAATTCGGTAGACAAAAATCTCATTGTTTCTAGAGTATTTGCAACTATGCAGAAATATTTGAGGTAAAAGTAGACATTTTGTCACAAATAAAGAGAAAACATAAAAATAGTTATTATGTTGAAATCAATTCAAAATTTGAATTATAAATGAATCCTAACTGATTATAACGAAATATATGTTCGAGAAATTAAAAACTGAGTAAAAGGTAAAACGGATATAATACATGACGAAGTTATCTACTCAATGTACTGATTTTTGCTACTATTGGCACAATTTATTCCCAAAAAACCGTTTAACACATATGCCAATTTCTCTATAAAACACACAAAAATGTCCCTTTCCACACATTTATTTCAACATATCGTTAGAATGATGAAAACTTTTTTTATTTTCAATAACTAATAGAAATATGATATTATTAGATTCAGAATTAAAACATCAAAAATACAAGTTTTAACAGTTAGAATATGTTAATTTTTACAATTGTCTATAATAAATTTAAAGTATTGCTTGTTGGATTGACAAATATATTTAATTCTTTTCATGGATAAAATCATAATTTCAATCCACTAATGTATAATGTAATTTCTTAAGGCCAATTGACTAAAATAATACTATTTCAAGTTTTTGTTCCAAATATAACATTAATAATTTAAATTTCCAAAAATAGCACAAATTTAATACTAAAATAATTAAAAATTTCTTCGTAATAAAAAAACTATAGGGCAATTGACTAAAATAGCACTATTTCAAGTTTTTGTTCTAAATATAGCACTAGTCATTTAAATTTCCAAAAATAGGACAAATTTAATACTAAAATAATTGAAAACTTATTCCTAATGAAAAAAAATTAAACCCTAAATTGGAAAAAGTGAATCCAAACATTATGTTTTAATTTTATATATATTTTATTTCAGGTAAATAATTATTTTTATATAATAATTTATGCTATTTTGGGAATTTTAGTTTTATTGTGCTAAATTTGGAAGATAAACTTAAAATGGTGCTATTTTAGGGTATTACTCAAAACTAAACTCTAAATTGGAAAATATGAATCCAAACATTATGTTTTAATTTTATATATAGTTTATTTAAAGTAAATAATTATTTTCACATAATAATTTGTGCTATTTTTTGGATTTTATTTTTAGAGTGCTAAATTTGGAAGATAAACTTAAAATGATGATATTCTAGGGTATTATTCTTTCTTAATAAATGTTATATAAATATAATTTTTTTAAACTATATTTTAAGGCTTAGTTTATAAATATTTGTTTGTCTATTGATAAAAATCTTATTGGTGCGATAAATTATTATTTGTTTACATACTGTATTTATTTGTGGTCAATCGTGTAATCAAATTTTACATTGTGTGTTGTAATTTTTTTTACCGCTAATTAATACACCTCATCGAATAAGTCTATGCGTCTTAGGAGCACAAATTCCATATTAAAAAATGTCAAAAACGAAATATGTTTCCTCTCTATTGGTATATATAATAGCGTTGTTCGTTTGTCTGCCGCATATGCTGCGGCAGCGACTTGCGGTTAAATGCTGCGGTTAGACGCTGTAATATTGTTGTTTATTTGATCATCATAGATTGTCGCCGCATATTGTATCGTAATTGTTTAATCATAAACGCTATAATTTCACAGCGGTTAAAAATTTTTACCATAGTATTGTGCGGTCAACCGTAACGTTTGACGGAAGAAAACAGTGGCGGTCAAACGAACAACATTTGACTACATGATGCAGTCGTAAGTTCCTGAGAATACAAAATGAACAACCTTAATTAAATTTTATTGCGGCCAATATCAAGTGTTCTTGATGAAAGAATAATCTATTTAAGTATTCGAGATGAATTGTTCATAGTTAATAAATATAACGAAGCCATTGGGAATAATGATCCATTTTTTCCAATCTTCACAATAGATTTTTAAATTTCCCTTTCTTTTATTTTGTTTATCTTTAAATTGAAGGATGAATTGTTGTTTAACTTAGTTGGTATGCTAATAATTTTTACAAGTTAGATAATTAATCACATGTTGTCACCTAATATTCCAAGTCTTATATCAAGATGGATAAGTCTCTCTTCACATCTCATCCGTGTCTCTTTTCTTTTCCAATTTCAATTTAAATATATAATAATATATTTATTTATAAAACTATTATAAATTCGTATAAATGAAGGATTTATATTGATGAGTCTTAGCATTCTGCAGTGAATTAACCAGATATGTAAAAGAAAGAATGTATATTCTAAAAACTAAAAGAGAAATGGCGAAAAACAGACAAGTGAGTATGTAGTAAGTTTCGATTTCGATGAAAAATTAAGTTTCAATTTCAACACTAGAAATCACTTTCAAAAACATCTAATGATTCAATGTGGGATCATTTGGTATAATCATATAAACATAACTAATATATCTTATAGACTGAGTTAAAATCGAGAATCATGTGTAATATATGATATAAAATTTTTTCAAAAGTCATATGTCAACGGTTAAATAATTTTATGTGACCTAACTTCGAATACACAATATGATTTTGTGTCAAAATTCTCATGATATCTGATAATATTCTTATGGGTGCATTCTAGCTTACATGTTCTTAGAATTAACATCTTTTGTAAAATGCATAGCAGTGAAAACGATATGAAAAGACTTATCACTGGTTAGAATGGTATTTCATCGAACAAATTCTAAAAAATGGGGTTTGTATAAAATGGATATCATAGATGATGTGGTGTATAACATAAGTGAAATATCAAATATTAATCAATGGAAAAGCAAAGGATCAAATAGTTCTAAATTGAGATCTTAAACCGGAGAACACATTATTGTTATATACTTTTATTCTTTTAACCAAATTTTTAGTAGCGAATATTTGAAAATTTTTAAGTGAAAGTAGGATAACCGGGATAAAAAAAATTCCAGTTCAAAGTTTTTGCACATATTATTTAGGAACGATACTATTATATTATATAAAATTATGTTACTCACGGTATTTCAACATGATATTTAGATTTTTCTATTGTACTATACAAATTAATTGATTACAATTTAATTTTATACGAAATTTGTAAATATCTCTAAAATTATATAAATCGTAATTTTGCTATAAAAATGCGATCAATATATAGTAATCATATTTAACACATTATGATTATATTAACAAAAACCAACTCATATAACAATGTGTCCATCTTCCATTAATGTTATCGTGATTTGTTGTTATTTGGCTCAGTTTTCGGGTAATGTAATCACAATGTGCTAAATACGATTATCGTGTATTGATCGCAATTTCACAACAAAATCACGATTTGTAAAATTTTAAAAATATTTATAAAGTTCGTGTAGTACGATCAGTTAATTTGTATATTAAAATAGAGAACTCTAAAATTCATGTAGAAAAACCGTATAAAACATAAATTTCTATAGGATAATAGTGTCGTTCCTATTATTTACTACGGAAAGTTTGTTTTCTTGTTAAGCAACTAAAGAACAATGTAAACTTTTCTCGTAATAAAGAGCTTGATACAAACAAATTAATTTATCCAAGTCATCTACCCTTTTGTCATACCGTTGAAGAAACGATTAACGATTCAGAAAGAGTTGATGGATGTATTAGGAATGGCACAAATCAGTAGAATGAACACATTTATTTGGGTCTCCTTGAAAGTTTGGGTGCCTCAAAAATAAAGATATTCTCCTTTGTAAGAGAAAGCTTGTAGGCCAGTAGAAACATATGGTTAATTAAAGTCTTACGAAAGAGTATCTCGTCTACACTTCAAATTGAAAACTTTAATTAGGGTCATGTAAAGTATGCTCGAGCAACAAACAATATGGGTAACTTTCTTCATGGATTGCTTTGAGTTGGTGAAATTTGTATGTACACCCGAAGAAATCGGTGTACTTTTTTTATATTCATTTACAAGAGTTATATTGGAGTAAGATCTTTTCTGTTTTACTTTATTGTATTTCTCTCGTACACGTAATAGAAAAGCAGATAATCTTGCAGAGAATACAAGACAGTATCCACTTATTATTATTTCTAGGGTTTACTTCTGTCAACTACACGAATTTATGCGAATAAACCTATTTCATTCATACTTTTTAGGTTTTTTATAAGTTACATAAACTGTATTTTTCTTCTCTAAACTCCATAAACTTCATAAATTATTCCAATTACAAAAATTTTGTTAATGTTTACACGTTAAATTGTTATTAAACCTTGATTTACTTCGAAAATCTGGTTTTAATTTCAAAATAAACCCAAGTTAAAACCAAATTCTTGAATTAGAACCAGATTTAGTAGCTATTTAACGCATAAACATTAATAGAATTTTTGCAATTAGAAAAATTTATGAAGTTTGTGTAATTTATGAAAGAAAAATACAGTTTATGTAGTTAAAGGAAGACCCAAAAAGTACAGGTGGAAATAGGTTTAGTCGCATAAGTTTGTATAGTTGACGGAAGTAAACCCTTATTTCTACGAACTTATATATCTTTGATTTAGTATATAAAAAGAAAAAATAATTATTTATCTTATCTAATCTTATAATATAAACAAATCAATGTAACGTTTATGTTCGAGATTAAAAAATCATAATAAGAATTGCTAACATTCTAACAAGTTGCTTGTCCAATAAAAATAACCAAAACTGCAATTAACAAAGAAAGATAAATCTTCAAAACTATTTAATTTTAACAAATGAGTGGTTGAAGAGTCGTTTTCTATAGACTTTAATCTAATCCATGGTTGGTTTATTGATAAAAAATAATAAATAATAAATGGATATATAAAAATAAAAATATAATATCTACCCGTGCAAATAATGTCAAATCCAGAAAAAAAGAGTGGATGGTAATAAGAAAAGGGAAATCAGACCCCACAGCTTGTGAAATTGTTGTAACTGACCCTACCCTATTCTCATATAATTTCGAATATACAATACATTATGACGTCTAAAATAATAATAATAATAAATACTATAGTTATTGATGAATTGACTGCTGCCCCCACATCAATGATTATGATGCATTATTACATATATATTACATATATGTATGTGTTTAAAATGAGAAAGCATATTTAATTACATACTAATTTGGAAACATAGTTAGGTCCATGTACAAAAGTTGGTTTAGGTTTCAACAGAAATGGAGGAAAATAAGCTTTTTTTGCTACAATTATTTCCAAAAATCAGAATTTTAATTTTCCATCTCTGACATGGCATTGAAAAAAAAGAGTAGATTAACAATATCACCTAAAATTATTATAGGTTTACCCATTAAATGAATTATTTTGTTTGACTTATTTTAAAGACGATATTTTATTTATATGGATCTACCAAAATAGTTAAATGAATTTGGGAAAATCTCTAATTAAGAACTATAGACGATGGGTTGTTGGCTAAAGTTATTTGTAAACTTTTGGATTGGAAGAGAGGTTATGAATGCATATCAACATTACAAGTATACAAAAATTCACATTTCTTTTTGTGTAGTTTCTAATTTGGTATTCGGAGAGCAATCACGTAAAAGACTTCGCTCGTTACTTTGATAGTTCATCCTATCTTCATATTCATATTCATTTTAAAAATATTTATACAAAAAACCATTAGGACAATTATTTAAAATAGCATATTTTTAAATTTTTGTTTCAAAATAAAATAATTAGTTTAAATTTCCAATAATAGTATAAATTTAAGATAAAAATATATTAATTTTTTTTTATTTTAATAAATAATTAAATATTTAATTGAAAAAAGAGTTCAAATATAATATTATAATTTTATGTATATTTGATTTAGAATAAATAAGTGTTTTCATATAATTATTTGTGGTATTTTAAAAATTTTAATTTTAAAATGTTAGATTTAGAACAAATTTTTTAATAAATACTATTTTAGAGTATTCAAACCAAACCTCATTACACATACTTATTTTAATACATTAAAATATATATATATATATATATATATCGATATTTTTGTTTTCTTAGAACCGACTCCACAGTATTGTAAAATTCTACGTAAAATGATCAATCATAATTTTGCTGAGCATTGCTTATGTTGTTGTTTATGACAATATTTTAAAATTCTACGTACTAAGTTACTAACCTTACCCACACAAACAAATAAATCATAATCAATTAAATATTTGATTTATTAATTTTCAATGGTTATAATTAACATCTCAATCTCAGTAAGAATTCACGGAGTGATAACAAAATAAAATAAAAAAGCAAAATGAAATTTCTTGACCGTGTCACCAAGTTTGTATTATTAAACTTAAAAGACATTTATTATTTTTCTGTTTTATAATACATACAAATTATTTTTTATGGTCGATAGTTGTTTTTAATACTAAAACGTTGATTGATTGTTACAGTTAAATAGTGTTGCTGGAGTCTTCTAGAATGCCTATGTGGGAAAATGGTATCCATTCCAGCTTTCTATCCATGCCACATTTCAGATTCATCTATGCTTCGATTTGGAAAAAACTAGAAGAAACGATTCGATCCTTCTTTTTAAACTACCATCAGTACTTATTTTTAGGATTTAGGATTTAGATTCGTCAATGACATCAGGAATTTGATCGCTATAATACCTCCTTAGTTGCACCTCTGATTGCCATCGTCTTATGGAATTAAGACAATTGAGATCATTTGTTGTGATAGTTGTAGGACGATGCTCAATGCTCAACATTTTCCTCCATCTCCAACCCTCGAGACCACCACTATCTTCACCGGACTTTTCGGATCTTGATGATTGCAATTGGAGGGCTCAAATCTGACTTCATCAAGACTCTTGTAGCCTTATCAATTGCAAAGTTCCTGACTTGTGGCCATAGATGTAAGCTTTAAACCATATAATAAGTAAATACACTGGATTTGTGCACGAAGGAGATGGGAAAACAATTAAACACAGACAAAATTCCGATCTAAGCAAATATATTACAAGCACGATGGAATCACCACAATGCACAACGAAGCGTAATAAACGACGGTTGCTAACCCCAAAAAGAAAATAAAATAAAAGAAAAATGGGTTGGTGTTTTGAAAAAATAAAAAAAAAATGATAGAAAACTTTCGAACCAAAGATTATACTAATTTCTTGAATAAAAATATTTGAAATTTTTTATATATAATTAGCAATTCTAGGTACAATTATTGTTAAACAGTTTAGTTTCAACCAAAACATTATTTTTAGTGAAAACGACAATTATACATAGCTTGAAACAAGCAAAAAAAAATTGTCTTCCTGTTGTTTTTAAATTTTATATATAAAAATGATTCTTTTTACTACAATTGTAATATCTCTTTAGATCATGAAGTCCTGAAAAAATAATTTCTATAGGTCTACCGATGGGTACTGCATGTATGTGTTACAAGCACAAGCCACAAACCTTTTTTCCTCATTTTCTTCAAACTGAAATGCAATATGACAAAAAGAAAAAATAAAATCGTTTTTCCAAAAAAAGTTTGATCTCGTTGATACACAATGTGAATCGAATTAACATCCAATTACATAATTAATGTGAATATTAGGAATAACGAGTCAAATACACCCAAGATAGGTAGCCATTTTTTAGAGAAATTAGACAGGGTTTTGGGATATATTTAAAATTATGCAACAAAGAAATCAAATGAGATTATCGAAAAGAACGTTTAAAAATAAAATAATTAAAAGATGAAAGCAAACAAAAAAAAAAAGGTAAAAGAATAAGAGACGTTGTTCGAGAATAGCTCTGGGAACACTCCACGGCTATCGAGAGCCCACGAGCTTCTCTCTTCTCTCAATGCTGTCGTCATTAACAAACAAAATTAATCAAATTCGTAACGTTTAATTTATCAATTTGCATTGTTCATGAAAAGATGAGAAACCAGAATTATAAAGATCGTGTCAATACTCTTCTGTTCCCTTTCGTGCTTGCATTTTTCAAAGTCTAACAATTAATTTAAAATGCTATTCACAACAATGCACAGGTAAACTAAATTCTAGAGATAACTCATTTTATTTACTTTGAGAGTAATACAGTTTTTATTTTTATTTTATTTTAAGTACAAAGTGGTAACCCCTCGGGCAGAAAAAAACAAAAAACAAAACAACTACAATAGGGTAAAAAAAGGGGAATATATAGTAATGTTATAATACTTTTTTATATATTTTTTCTTGAGTTTTTTTACCTTGGAAATTAAGGAAAATTAGGGAAAAAAACTATTAGGGCTTTTCCTTAAAGAGTGAAGCTAATCCGGTGACGGCCTTCACTTCTCTCTCCACCGTCGGGATAGTCACGTCATTGTCGCCGCCAACAACAGACGGGAAAGGAGAGGAGGAAGAATTAATTACTGCCGGAGATAAAATTTTCACCTCGAAAACCAGATTATGCTGTGTAAAATCCACCTCGGACTCCGCCGCGGCCGCCGCAACTGGCGGCTCTTCGGCGTTTCCAGAGGCAACGACGGAGGCTCGAATGTAGGACGAGAGCCATTTGGATCGCATGTACTCGACTTTCCTCCATGGAGGCAAATGCATTCCTTTCTTCTTCAAGCTCTGTTTCGCCGCCTCCGATATCAACGAGACGATCTGGCTTAGCCGATCAGACTTTCCGACGAAGATGAATGGTAGAGATTGAAGCAACGCCTTGTAGCCACTGGTTTGTCTCGCTATGTCGAACTCCGATCGGAAATCTACATCTATGAGTAATCGTTCTTCTCCAACAATCACATCTATGTACTCGTATTCACCTGGAATTTCGAGAAATTGTTTAAATCAATCACACAACTTTCGTGAAAAGTCTAAGGAGAAGGTTGTGAACAGATCTATACCAGCTGGGAAAGATGGAGATTTTTCCCATTTCGATTTGCAGACTGAAGAATCGTAATTAAGAGCTAAGAGTCCTTCGCTGACGATATTTCTCATATCGTCTTTTCTCTTGACGGATTTGTTCTTATCTACAATCTTCGCCGCGTCGGCTAACAGGTTTCTCTCGGCGACGCTCGTGCACGGGATTAAGCTCTAGATTGGAGATACAACACCGTTAAGACTTTTGGTGATAATCGAGAGAACGGAGAAAGAGAAACGATATAGTGTAGTACCTTGAGATGATAAGAAGCGTCACACGGAGATCCGCCGTTCAAAGAATCGGTTGAACCATTAAAAATATCTAATTCATCGTCGGAGGAGCTATCGTTGTTTCCGTTGAAGCAATTACAGCGGTTCCGTCCACATTTCGCTTGCTTCTCGTTGTTTTCCTCTATGAAATTCTGAACCATCTTGGCTAAACAAATGGAACTCGGCTCGAACTCCGTCAAGGCGTTTCCATCTCGGTTGCATTGAGCTTCACCAGCGTTGACAACGGCGGCGAATTGTTTCTCGGAGGGTGCGCTTCTCAATACGTTTGTGAACGGCCGATCAAACAACCGCTTGAGACGAGATTTGAGCACCGGTTTGCCTGACTCAGGTCGAGCTACGGCAGGTGAATCGATATCAATCGGTTGGATCTTCATCGTAAATGGCATCGCTTACCAAAAGACTGACAAAGAAAAAGATCTAACTTCTCTCTCTCCCTCCTCTTCTCAAATTACGGTCCAAGTCAATTCTCCTTCAAAGAAGGCAGACACAGACGACAGAGAACGACACAGAAAAATTCAATTTCTATCAAGAACTGCACACGTTTGTGTTCAATACTCTCCACCTCGTTCTCAGATCTCTCCAACAAAAAAAAAATTGTCAAAAATTCCAAAATCGGTATCTCCACGGATTCAAAACCACTTAATAAGAAGAAGAATCTACCAAAACCTCTCAGGTAATACCAGAAGAAACCTACACCGTCGTCTTTAGTAAGGGGAACATTTTCACAAAACGAAGCAAAGAATAATAATACTAGAAGAAAAAAGTCTTAAGAGACGGATCGGGGTTTCTTAGTTCCGACGATTTTCACGGAAAGCATGACGGCGATGGTCGGAAACAGCGTTACTAGAAACGGAATCAGAGGACATAATTACCGGAATACTCATTTTCCCGGCGAGATTCATCGCCGGAGAATTTAAAGGTAAACAACAAATCTAAAGAACAAAAAAAAGACTTCTTAGAAGAAAAACGAATTTCCTGATAATTGTTGTGGGTGAGATGGTGGTGTGGGTAAAGAGGGGTTTGCTTAGTCTTATAAGGAGCAAACATCCGAAGCTGAAGAGGCCCAAAGCTGAAAGCTGATGTGGCACCTGTAATGCCACATCAGATATTTACGTGGTAATTGTTTTTTTACCATTTAACCTTCTTTGTGGGGGACGATACGGTTTTTAATTTTTTTAATGACATTTTGTCGTATTCAACTCAGCGTGGTGGTAAATTCTTTTTACGGAGACGTGTCAGTAAGGTAATAGTAAATTACACTTTTGTCCTCCACTACCGTGGAATATCCGGCACTATCGGAAAATGGATTACTCCTTTTTTATATTTAGTTTGATTATTTAGTGGAAAGTGGAAACTCCGAACCAATAATTAGACAACACGTGTCGTTAGTAAATCTTATACTCCTCTTTTTGGACCGTCGGCGTATATTGTACTATATATAAAAAAATTAAATACAAATGTGATGATCTTAAATTTTAATTTACGTTTACATTTTTAATACACCATTGTATAATCCACTTATTTTTAAATTAAAATGTGAGTTAATAGGGAAAAACAATATTTTTAGACTGACCACTAAAGGACAAAATAAGAAAAAGGCTGAGAATTTTTCTTTTTTGTATATTAATAGAAAAGGAAATAGAAATAAAAGCAGTAATTATCTGAATGTGAAATGATAACAAGAAATAAGCCATTTAAAGATTAAAACTTTATCCCATGCTGTAATTATGAGACTTTAGCTTTACTTTATTAACAACATTTAAATCACAAACCTTTAACTAAAAATTACAAAAATTCATGCAAAAGACGGGACCCAAGTATTTGACCGTTTGGTTTAATTCATATAAAGAAAAGTAAAAGTTAAAACAAATTAGAAAAAAGAGTAAAAAGAAAAAGGTGAAATTGAAAATTAAAAAGAAATGTAGGGTTAAAAACGAATATAAAGAAGATGACACTTCCATGAGAGAAGACTCTTCCTTTGTACGCATGTATGCAATTATTCTAGCTGCTGGTAAATTAGAGGACAACCAATTACATTATGAGTTTGAAAATAGTGACGACTCCTTCTCATCTATATAATGTGTCGATTATCGTTTTTTTTTAAGTTGTATTTCTTTTTTATATAAATCTCCATAATAATTTCAACATGTTTTCATCATTTTACATTGAAATGTGTTTGGCTGAATGTGAAATAGATTTACTAAATTTTTTTTTTATTTTGTGCTTCATTTCTCCATATTTATTTTATAACTAATTATTTTGATATTTAGCCGTAAATCTGTAAAAATAATTATGAATACATTTATGAATAAAACTTTTTATATTAAGAGCAATTAATTATAAAATTTAGTTATATCTATACACAATTCTATGTGAATATCCATATTTTAAATTTTTTTCATAGTTATCTTTTGCTTTGTGTCAGTTTTAAAATTGATAATTAATATTTGATTTAAGTAGTAAAATTATAGTTATTTTTAGTTTTTAATTGAACATATTGAAACAAATAGATTTTATTTGTTTGTGTATTATCGATAATTGTATACACGGCTAACACTGCAGTTATGATATATATTATTTATTTTTTATCATCGATGATTATTATTACGATTGATTGAAAATTTTTGTTCTTACTAATGTTTCAATTGGCGATTAAAAAATTATAATACAAAACAAACTATTTGACCATTATTAATACTTGTGACAAATAAAAGAACAAGAATCTATCACATCGCAAAAATGACAAATGAACATGAAAATAGTGTGTACAGTTTATGCTATAATCACTTGAAATATATACAGTGCACTATAATCTCCTAAGCTGTCAACTATACAAATGTAAATATATAATACTCAGATTAAAATCATGCATGTTGTTGAAATTGAGGAAAAAACGAAATAACAAACTTTAATTTATTTTTAATAAGTTCTGTGGAATTCCCTTTTAGTATTTGTTTTGTTGAGTAGAGCAATATTCGATAACTCGGGTCTATGATATTATAACAGTAATGCTAAATTACAAACAAAATCGAATTAATGTAACACGAACAAAAAAAGAAATGAGGTGTCAATTTCTTCTCCTCAAAACGCAAAAGCTTATGATACTTTCCCTCAACAGCAATCAAGTTATCAAAACCTTTTTTTCTATCACTTTATTTAAAAAACCTTAATTAACCAAATAAAATAGATTTTCTTCTGTAATTAAAGAATAACATCATATAACTAAAAGAAAATTTATGTATGATATAAATTTAAAATAAAAAATATGTCATAACCAACTAGTATTGAGAGTCAAATTCAATAATAGGTTTTTACCAAATATGACACATGAATTTCAGATGTTAAACACATGAATATTATTTTAGAAAATGCATGTGAAATGCCTTCAGCTATATATCAGTTTTATATGTTTTTGGTCAACAATGTGTGTTGGGTTTGAATTCAAGTCATTACACATTATCGATACTAACACAAATCACTAAAATTATGTGTTTATATGTTTTCTAGTCAACAATTTTAATTAATCATTCGTAATAACTTTTAGTTTCAATAGATCATTTTAACCTTTTTTCTCTTCAACTGAGTAACACTTATATATAAAGCATTTATGTGCAAATATGTCCTTTATTATTTTTTATATATAAAATAAAATTGGAATAATTTTCAAAAACTACATTTTAATTTTTTTCAACGACATTGAATTAAATCAGTTTAGAATCCACACCAAAAATACTGTCTTAAGTCTCGCACACCAAAGTAAGATATTTGTTCTGAAATTATCTAATTTCTTGTCCAATTTATTTTATTGTATAATTTTAATATTGTTTTGGACAAAGATCTAATATTTTTTTTTTAAATAACAATTCTTTCAAGAATTGCAATTTCTTATTTCACAGCCATCATTTCCCCTCTAAACAATTTTCCAAGTTAAAAACTTTCCATTATAACAACAACTACAACTCAGGCCATGATTGTAATCCGTACAAACACTCGATCCCTATGTCTAAATTTTCTTTTGTAGATCATTTAATTGTGTAATGCAAATTTTATAAACTCATCTAAAAATATGAGTTCATGATTCAATGGTTTCATTGGAAAATGTTGATTTTTTTTTAATCATATAATTTTGCTAGATCATTGACAGAGAAATACAGCTGTATTTGAACTGATTTTGGAGATTATCTATTTCCAAGACTCATAAATCATCATAATTAACACACTTTTGTCTTTTTAATTGAATTTAGGTAATATTTCAGCCTTTGATTTATTTTCTTTTGCTTGATAGGCTCTGGGAATTACAATCTTTAAGTCCAACCTTTTGATGACTTTCATGAGCTTTTTTTTGGGAAATTTGTAAAATTGATATAAAAGTTGCTTTTAATTGCAAATTTAACCCGGTTAAATTTATTTTTATAAAACTAATTTTTTTTATGTTTTTTTATCTTTTAAAAATAATTTTAGTTACAACTTTGCAATTAGTTTAAAAAAACAACACAAAAACCATTATAAATATATTTTTCGAAAGTATTACGAAAATACCATCTTTTTCATTGCACTCAACCACCATTGTCGTGGTTATTGGAAGTTCTTAATTCCATCGACACACCCACCATTTACTTCTATTTTTTTTTTTATCAAATCTCATTTATCTCAATTTTTTTTATCTTCTCTCACATTTTATTTTAATTTTTCTCTACATTTAAAAGGTTCTAACTTTGCAAAAATTCATCATTATCCGTTAAAACAAGATTGTGTGAGTCTATATCGGTTATCCTTTAAGTCGTTTAGCTAAAAAATCAAGATCGAATGTTAGTTTTTGTATTTTGGTTTTGGTTATATTTTTCCAGTTCATATAGTTACGATAAGTTTGATTTGTATTATATTTACAAACCAGATTTCTCTAGCAGAATTCGAAAAATCTGCTTTGCAAATAAAATACAAATCAGACTTCTCGAAGTCAGCTTTGGAAATAAAATATAAAGTAGACTTTTCGAATTCTGATTTGATTGAAATAAATCTCTTTTTAACCGAAATAAACTGTTTTTTCATCTTTTTTTCTATATTTTCCGTGACAAGCAGTCTATGTTTTTACTAACATACCAATTCATAATTTTATCATTCAAATATTATTTACTGCACTTTCTACCATATCTTGAAATTTAGTTCTAACTAAATGAAAATGTAGTAAGTGTAATTTATTCATATGGAATTAGTAAGCTTATTATTATTTATTTCTAAGAACCATTCAAGACATGTTAATTAAATTACCAAGTGACTCATTTTGATAATTGCTATTCTTTTCATAAATTATTCTAATTACAGAAATTCCGTTAATGTTTACACGTTAAATAGCTACTAAATCTAGTTCTAATTCGAAAATCTAGTTTTATAACTTGGATTTAGTTTGAAACTAAAACCAGATTTTCAAAGTAAAACAAGGTTTAATAACAATCTAACGTGTAAATATTAATGGAATTTCTGTAATTAGAATAATTTATGAAGTTTATGTAGTTTATGAAAGAAAAACATAGTTTATGTAACTTATGAAAGATCCAAAAAGTACGGGTAAAAATAGGTTTATTCGCATAAATTTGTGTAGTTGAGGTGTTTCATGATGAAATATATACTCATTATAGATAATAGAAATAGAGACAAGAAACCTAATTGAAAAGTACAAACGTTCTTTGATACGTTAAACATAAGTAAACTAACATATCTTATGCAAAATATGTAAGGAGGAACATTCAGTTTTATCATCTGAAATAACCATAAAGACAAATTTCAATTTGATAGATGATTGTGTAGATACAATAGCAAATTTTGGGACACACATTTTACCCGTAAATAATCTTTTACAACTTTATACAATGAGATGCCATGGCTGTTGGTTTGCCATATTAGTTGATAGATGTGTACATACATCAACAATTTCACTATTTACTGCAAATAAGATGATGACATGTATGATATGAAGTTTTTATAGCAAATTTTGATCTCAGGTAACTAATAGATGAGTTAAAATTAAAGAAAGTGGTATTTACAATTAACCAAAAAAATTAAAAAAGTTATACCAATGATATTTAGAACATATTATATAAAAAGAAAATATGCATCCCTCAAATACAAAATAATTAAAATATTTTCAATTATCGTATTCTAATTTTCCGTCTGAATGAAAGAATGTATAAATGTGATGAATTTTTTTGTACAGATATATATCCGATGATATTGTTTCAATTTATCAATAGCGTACAACTATTGGTATTTCGTAAGAAAATTATTGATATTTTATAGTGTACAAATAAGACTTTCGCATATAAAATTAATTGTGATAAATGTCGTAATGCCAGAAGAATGCTTCGAAAGCCAAACGCCAGCTTTGAAAGCCAAAATAAGAACATTTATGGGTTTGGCGAACTGAATAGTTAACTTGGTGATTTAGGCAGAAGTTCAGGTATGACTCTTTTTCTTTTTGGTTGGATTGGGTTTTAGTGGGTTCTTTTCAAACCTAACAAATAGTTCAATGCAAAGGCACACCCTATTTTCTCATTCTTAAAACACATCGTCGTTTTAGTATACTAAGCAGTGAATCGATACAGTACTGTTGTTGTGTTGTTTAGGTGATTTCTAGATCTCTCGTAGTTTTTCTGTTAAATGACTCCATGGAAATGTTATTGCAAATTGAGACAGTGAAACATGCACATATTTTACATATATCCAACAAAGACAATTTCAAAACATTTAACCCAATTTAAATATTCAATGTATTAGCTACTAGTAAAGTTTAAAGTGATTACGTGACGTTATTCAACTCTGCGGAAATCTTTTTAAGAATGTTACGTATTTTTTGTGGTGCCATTATATAAATGCGAAGATTTAGGAGAATAAACTAATTTAACAAAAAGTCAAGTAAAATAAATTAATAAGTTTAATATTATTACAGTACAAAAAACGTAACATCATTATCTTCAAATACGACCCCATTAGTTGGCCTACTTCATTTCAACTTTCTGTAAGTTTATATCTAACCTTATCTTAGTCATTTAAAAATATTAATTTGCATTTCTTATTCTCTTTTCTGTAATATTTTATACTTACTGTCTTGTACTTTTATACACATTTTATTTACTCACATTGTTACCTTTTACAAAAAAATTTTATTTTATAACACAAAGATTAAGATAAAAAAAGGAAATTTTCTTCAATGTCATATATATATACTATATACAGATCGGTGTTTTTACATAATTTTTTTATAACACATATTATAATTTGATAAGTTGTAAAAATTATTTGTATATAATAATATATATCCATGTTTGACAAGATAAAATGCTACGAAATTAAAAAGAATTTCAATAAATTTAAAATCAATCAAAATTTTGTTAAAAAAAAGAAACTAAAAATAAATAAATCAATCTTAAAAAGAAAATATTTATATACATATATCCAACTGATCACCATATCTTAATTCTTGATTCGGATAAAATGTGGAACCGAATTAATAAAAATAAAAGTAGTTGTGGATCTACAAAAAATTATATATATATATATAATATGAATTAGATGTATGATTGCTTGCACACATGGATAAGAGAAAACTGAGTTTAGGGTTAAATATGAGTGATTAAATCTGAATATCAAATTTAGCAAATCAGAAAAGGATTGAAGAGGACATAAAGGCTTTTGATAATGAAGGTCTTGTATGTATATATATATATGTGGTTATGTGTAGCATATGAAATGTATGATACATTGATGTGATGGTTACATATATACTACTTTACATCATCATTACCCTATCTGTTTTTTGCATCTTTTTGTTTTTGAGCATATTCCTATTTTTCAGGTAATTTAGATTTGTGCAGATAAAACAAACCACGTTTGATGTAATTATTTTAAGAGATAATATAATTGTTGGTGTTGTTGACTCTATTATTATTTTGTTTATTTGTTTGTATATATCTTTATAATTTGGATCCGTAAAGAATTAGCTAATTCCCCATTAATTAAAGTCTCTATTCTGAATAGTGAAAATATATAATTGAATTATTTATCTGTTTCATGATTAGTCTTTACATATAAAATTTTGAGAAGGGTCCCACCCTACAATTTTTTTTAATACAGATGGGACCATTAATTTAAGTAATGCAAAATAATAGAAAAGGGAGATATGATCAAATCCTCAAATATTATTTTATTTGTATTAATTTAATGTAAACCATAAAAAATACGTTCCCTAAGAAGGGATGAAAAAATCAGGTAAAATGTTATTATATAATATGGTATAGTATCTTAGAGAATTGAGAAGTTAAAGTGAAATTTGTTGTTTTTGGTGTCAAGGTTTATTAAATCGATTTAATAATCAACAAAATTTTTAACTCTACCATATAACATATTTTAAAACTTGATATATATATATAAAGTTAATGAAAATCGATGAAAGACGTATAATATATAGTTTGTTATTCTTTAGCATATCAATTGATGTGTCTTCTTTAACTTAGAAGATTATCAGTGAATAATTGTTTGAGGTGGACTTCGTATTCCACAAAAATAGAGTTCGGCCCAAAAGATATTAACCCAATTCTGAGGCCCGTTCGATGGAGTTGTGCACCGTTTTTGAAGAGGTAAAAATGATCTTATTAAAACATTCGATCTCACAAATTTTTGAAAATGGCGATGAACTTTTTGAAAAAGAACATTTAAGACCATTAATGAGAATTACTGATCCGCAATGATGCATATTTTCTGGATTCGGTAAACTGAAAATATAAAAAAAGATAATTGACGCTATGACACAAAAAAATTATTAGGTCGGAAATATTTACATTGAATAGTTCGTCATTCTATTGTATCGTTGAACTGATTAATAAAAACATATATTTTTTACAATTATGTGTCCTAAATTTTTGGTATTAAATTATTTAAAATTATGATCGGAGGAACTAAGTACAACAGTAATGTATCAAGAAGTTTTCAATATCATCTTAAACACGTTTTAAATCAATTTGTACTAAAATCAACCACAATTTGTGTATTATCAAAATATCACACCTTAATGTTTTGGAGAATCGACTAAAACATAAACGAAAATCGTAGTTTCATAATGTAGCTACAAATTTTGTAATTCAATAGATAGCAAAAAAAAAGGAGAAGAAAACTCTTCAGTTGTTGTTTACATTATCGTTCCGATTACACGACGATGGAGTTTTTTCACCTTATCCTTCCGATTACACGACGATGGAGTTTTTTCACCTTATCCTTCCGATTACACGACGATGGAGTTTTTTCACCTTACTTTCTTTGGTCTCCTTCATCTCTTTCTCTAAACTCTGCAACCTAGGTAATATAGTTTGTACGGCAAGTTTCGGATTTGCCTTAAATATTTGTGGCACCTTCTTACGCTCATAAAACCACTGCACTACTTCATTAAATCTCGCCGGTGGTTTCTGGCATGGTTTCTTGCCACGCAAGTCATTCTTCCCAAACTTAATGACCGAACTTAGGGTTTTCAAAAACTGTTCTTCCTCGAGCAATTTTTCCTCGAGGTTATCCATTCTCAGATCTCGCCAAGGCCGAGTCTTCCTCTTCTTCGTTACTACTTTCTCCTCATCAAACCGACCCACCGAAAAGTATTTTCCGTTTAAAACTTCATCAGAGCAAGATTCAACTTCAGCTTCAGGTCTAGTCCAATACGACGGCGTCACGTTTCTGCTCTCTTCACTAATCTTTTGCTTAGTCCACTTGTCCTCTCGATCAGATCTAACTGCAGCTCCCAAATTGCGTTTTGGTTTGTGTAAACGCGAAGAGATTAGGAACGTTTTAATCTCTTCCTTCAGAGTCGTGTGATCGCGTAAAAACTCGTCCAGTTGTAATTGAACATCTATATCGCCGGGAAATCCTAACGCACCGAGAAACGCTCTGTATACATTATCTCCCAAAGGTCTTATTTTGTTTAAGATCTCAAGCGTGCTTTCTTCGTATGATCTCGCGTTTTGATTTGAGTTTCTTCTTCCCGGAGAATCCGATAAAAGGTCATTGAATTCCTCGAGCAAACCGTCACAATTCCGGAGAATGAGAGAGACTCGGTGTTTGACATCGACGTAGCTTAAACAGCCAGATTGATAAGACTTCATTGCATCCAAAAATTGATTAAATCTTATGGTATCAACCATCTTTTTCAGTTTTTCCACGAATTCATAACTTCGTTGAATCTGTTCCTTCGAACAATATGTCGGTGTTTGATTAAAGTCTCTCGCCGGATTCATCAGGGGTATCTCGCAATTTTGTATGCTTGTTAATTTCTCCATAAGTGACTTTTAATTATGATAGAGAGCAGTTTGCATTTTAAAATGTTAGTGTTTCTATAAATCCTAATTCTACATGAAATTCGTTTATTATAACTCCTAATCCTATTTGGTTTAGGTATAGAAATAGTTTTTATTTTTGTGGCTTTTTTTTTTACGTTAGGGATATTCCATAAAACTGGATAATTTTTGGGTTTATGGGCCCATTTTGTAAACCAAATGCGACAATTAAGGAAAAAGGTAAATTACAAGTATAAATTAATCAGGTCAATTACGATTTCTGATATATTTCAAATCTGGTAATAGAGGGAAAAATATTTGTAAATTATGTTTTATTAGTAAATATAAATTAAATATTTATTTAATTTTTATTTTTATTTAAAATTATTTTTAATATTATTTTTTGTATATATAAATTAAGAATTAAAAAATTTATTTTTTATAAATTTAATATTATTTTTTGGTTAGTTTAATAAAATATATTAATATTTTAACCAAATTAATAACAATGACATATATTGTAATTATTCGAATAATTTAAACCTATTTATATATTTATTTGAAATTTACTGTAATGATGAAACGTAAAAATGATATTTCTGTTAATAACACATTAGAGTAAAATTATTTTCTTAAATTGTTTCTTAAATAATATATTAGGGATTAGGTAATAACTTAAATCTATTTCTATTTATTTGAAATTATTTATAAATTAACATATTAAAAATTTAAATAAATAAAAATTATTGTTTTTGCAAATGTAATATTATTTTTTAATTAGTTGAATAAAATATAATTATAATATTTTTATTATTAACATGTTACGATAGAGATATTATACTATTTTGATTTTTTGTAGCAAATTCATGTTGGCTCCAAATCCGATTCTCATGAATGATGTCGCGTTTATTAATTAAGGTACGAAATAATCTTCATAAAGACAAAATGACTTGCATAATGAGGAAAAACAGTAGACAATAAACAAAGCTTACATTCATGGCACGTCCACTGTTACAGTTACAAAAGGGTTTTTGGAGATTGCGAAACTGTAAAAGAGAGAGATAGATAGAGAGAGAAATTATGGCACGTTCATTACCTGGATAGATTGCAACATGTCTGAGACTGCGATCACGAGGTCACCAGATTTGATCATACCTCTTGCTTTCAGTAATGAGAATGTTTTGTTCAAGTTGCTTTCCATGTCGTCTGTGAAGCTTAGACGAAACGGAATAAGTCCCCATTGTAGGTTTAACCGCCTTCTCACCGAGGTTGTGGTCGTGAAAGCAAAGATCGGACACTCTGGGCGACACCGAGAGACTAATGACGCCATGTGTCCGCTCTTTGTGTAGACGAAAACAGCGTCCACTCCGAGATTGTTAGCTGCAAGTTTTGCCATGATTAAAAACGATTAACTAAAGACAGGTTGCTTTCGAGGAACAAAGAACCTGAATTTACCCATTTTAGCAGCAGAGTTGCAGATCTCTTCAGAGATTTTGTCTGAAGAAGTAGAGCCTATGGCTTGAAGTGGCGTAGCCTCGTAGCGTTTCTCTTCCCTCCACCATCTTTCGATTCTTAGACTCACACTCCTAAGAACCGCGAGAGCCTTGTCCGGGAATTGACCCATAGCTGATTCTCCAGAGAGCATCAAAGCATCTGATCTTTGCCTTACTGCTTCAGACACGTCGGCTACTTCTGCTCTGGTTGGAGTTGGGTACTCAATCATTGACTCGAGAAGCTGTGAAGCAACAATTACAGGTTTGTTAAGCGCTCTGCAGACTTGGACGATTCTCTGTTGAGCTGCTGGAACTTGCTCAAGAGGTATCTGAGCTCCCAGATCTCCTCTTGCAACCATGGCTCCATCTGATGCTAGGATTATTTCTTCCAAGTTTGTCAGTGAATCAATACTCTCGATCTTTGCAATCACTCCTATGTCCCTGCATCATTAAACTACAACTATAACTAATATGGTGGATACACAAGGCAAAACCCAATAATAAAATAGCCTGATCCCCCAAAGTAGACGATATGTTTCTCATACAGTAGTATGATGTGCTGGTAATGAATATATTTACTTACCCTCCACAGGAACGAGCAGCAAGATAACTTTTCAGATGATTAATTACTTCAGCCGACTTGACAAACGATACAGCAATGAAATCCACACCTTCAGCAATTCCAAAATCAATATCCAACCAGTCCTGAAATAAAGAATTGAACAATCATCAATGGGGAAAGGCATCTGTTTCCCTCAAAGGAGATATTCTATATGTCAGTTTTTGAGTAAAACATCATTCTTCCTGCAGAATACTATATGTACACTGTGCACAGCATTAATTAGGAGAAAAATTAACTTTTGTACACTTGACGACGCAGATAAATCCAGCACTCTGTAGGTTCACATGGACTATAGTTTGATAAAAAAAAGTTGTTGGTAGTGGTAAATGTATAGCAGAGAACTGCTGGTTCATGTAAATTCTCTCTTAAAGTAATGAAGACCACGAAAAAAAAAGATACACATGGACTCAGCTATGTTCCAAAAGCGTACATATTCACGTTGTTTTTATCCATCCCCCACCCAATTTACCAAATAAGGTGAATCAAAAGGCAAAGGGAAGAGAAAATCTCAGACCTTGGAAGAAATTGTTGGAAGCATAGCATTACGTTCTCGTACAAGACTTCCATCTCTCCAAAAAGTCAAGTTAGCTCGAGGAAGCAACAATCCAGGGTCGGTACATAGACACTTGACATCAGGACCAATCTTCTCAATCACTTCAAATCTCACCATTCCACCATCAACCAGAAGTTCATCCCCAACTCTTACATCTGCATCACAAATGATTTCAATTTCATACTTAATCATCATAAAAAAGTCATCTAAATGGTCTTCACCTCCACTTCATGCTTTATAAGACAAAGCTACTTATACATAAAATTAATTGCATATATACCTTCAGCGAAACCATCATAGCTCACACTAATGGTGCGTTCAGGTCGAGAAGAATCAAAAGATCTAACAGTGAATGTCCAAATCTCACCATCCTGCAAATGTGTCATACAAAGTTTTTCGAGCATCTATTTATATACAGCAAAGTACGTCTGCCTCATCAAACTAGAATTGAGAAGATAAAACAAACCTCTGCTTTAGCTGAAGCTTCGCCGCCAAGATCTCCCATGTGAATCTCACTGCCTTCAGTATCCATCATGATTGCAACTGCAAATCCTTTTTCCTCGTTAAGCCTACGGACGCTACGGATAACATTGCGGTGCCATTCTCGTGTTCCGTGGCACATGTTGAGTCTTGCCACGTTCATGCCTCCCACGGCGAGCGCTTCCAATTGCTCAAACCCACACGTCGCGGGTCCGATCGTGCAGATCAGCTTCGTTCTCCTCGTACTCCTGAATCCATTCTCCCTAAGCTCCGCCTCCGTCACTGTATCGACCTCTATCCCTGCCGTATCTGTCGAAACTGCAGTAGCTACGACGGATCTTTCCTCTGCTTTGACAGCTCCAGTGCCGTTAGGAGAGAGAAGGACCTGCGACGAAGAAGAGGAAGAGGAGGAAGATTCAAGATCCGGTGAAGGAGACGAAGAAGCTCTGATTGAGGTATACTTGATGGTGGATATTATAGGGAAGCGGCGGAAGGAGAAGGAGGAGAGAGAACGGTGGAATCGTAATTGTGGGAGATGGAGAAGATGAGGAGTGCGCGAAGGAGTGGAGAATTGGATAGACTGAGACATAGTTTTCCGGCCAGAGGCAATCTGAGAAATGCGTACAGTTGGCTCCGACGGATGTTGCAGAAGAAGAAGAAGGCGGATATACCGAAGTGAGAGTGTTGAGTTGGATTTTGTTTTGATATGATAGAACTTAAGGGTCAAAATGGGAATATATCGTTGGCGTATGTTTTATATTTGGTGATGCTAAATGTTAGATCAAATCAGGGGTACGAGACTGATCAATTAGATTTTTTGGGGCTTTTTAAAGTCAACCAAATTTATAGTTTTTTTAAAGTTACGCCTTAAAAAAATCCATCTTCGAAAACACGGTCAGGTATTCATATTTAGATGCGAATCCCAATCGCAATTTGCCGATTTCCGTGTAGCGGACCATAAAACCGGAGGACGGCAGCATTGTTGTTTTAGCTCAATTAATTTCCAATTAGCCTATTTTTTATTTTGTAGATTGAGCCTTGACTATTTTAATTTTTTCATAATTTTAATAAACATCATAACGTTTAGGTCTAAGATTTATTTTATAGTTGAATAGGTCATTCAACTAAAAAATAAAATAAATTAAAGAATATATTTTTTAAAGAAAAAGTTGGACGATTACATGTGTTTAAAATTTTAAATGAATAAACAAACAGACTACAGGACTAAAAATAGAGAACTCAAAAAATTAAACTTTTAAAAAAAATTTGGATTTTTTTACATCTTTCTAATGTTGAATTGCTTTTTATACGTGATTAAATCGATTGATTTCTTTAAATCTTGAATATTTTTCGTAATCTCAAATATTAGTAAATATTAAAAGTCGTTCAAAATCCATAAATTTTGAAAATCGGTCAAAGTGAATTTTATATTGACAGTATACTATATATTTCTAACAATGTTTATGTAATCTAAAACACAATACTTTACGGGAGGAACAACTGGTATATTCCCATATCAGAGATGTTTAGTTCGATTTCACTCTTTTTATATAAGATTATTAAATATTTGTATAAATATAAAGATACTGAGTCGGACCGTTGTGACATATTGACAAAAAAACGTACACGATACTTTACTAATACTATAAATTATAACGGGTTAACATGTCTAAAAAAATATTACAAATTCATAATAATGTTGTTACGGTAGTAAAATCTTTGTAAAGATCTCATAGTTGAGTCTTTTAAACAATGATACTGTATTGTGAGAATGGAACACCAATTCATTGCGCTCAATTATGTGTTCCGGGTGTGCGCTGAAATGGTCTATCACTACATTTAACAAAAAGTTGAAGAAGATATAATATTTTATCTCCAACCAAAAGTTTAAATAATTTTGTAGATAAGAATGTGAATGCATTCACCACAAGATTTATTTACCAAATAGTCACCAACCAATCTTGAAATGAGAATAGTTCAGAAGCTACAAAAGTCCGGACTCCGTAAACCTTCAAGACTCATGTGTGTGTTAAAAGTAATCTTATATAAAAAAACTCGAAGCTTTAAATATTATATATTTACTTTTATTCTTTGAACAAGTGAAATGTCTCTATATTAAAATATATTTTCATATTTAAACATATAAAAAATACAAAGAAACTTCATATATGTAAGAACATCTTCAACTTGTTATTTACTTCAAAATGGAGAAGTGATAAGATTATACTCGATATCCTACTTTGAAATAAATTAAGTAGGATTATAATTTGTTACTCCAAAATATAATTTGAAGTACAAAATGGAATAGGATTTGAAATGTTCTAAAAATATCATTCTTATTATCTTGTTATTTACTCTTTCTTTTATTGAGATAGCAATCCTATTCTGTTCACCAGGCATCAATTACAAAGTTTGATTAGCCACGACGATTGATTTATCGAAACGATTTTTTAATAGTTTCAGAATGGAAAGGGGAGATAGGGATTGATGAATTTTTTAAAATTAATTAGGTTATAAAAATGTTAAGTTGGAATAAAATAATTTCTATAACAAAGTTATTTGAGTTACTAGAGTCATCTGAGAATTTAATCCTTACTTTCCTGTATTTGTAAAAATATGTTAATTTATTCTGATCATATTTGACAGTTTGACACATATATTTGCCGAATACTCTTCTTCTTACCACCGATATGCTAAGGAACATCAGAGCTAAGAAGAAGGCGACTGAAATCTAACCCTTTTTCTTCGATTCGCCAGGATTTAGCTGAATCAAGGTCTGACCACAAATTCCCGACTGGTATTTATTTTCTAATTTTCTTAAATTGGTTAAACTCCAGACAATCTGGGATCATTGTATCGGAATCTCATCTGGGTTTCTCTGCTCGTTACGGATAAATCGAATCTAGTTCACTTGTAGAAATTCTTCTGGAATTGAAAGGGGTCGATTCGAAGCTATATCTTAGGGTTTTCTCCGTGGAATCGAGCTAGAGGAATGAATATGCAATTTTTTCCTTCTTTCTCTTGATTAGGTTTGTTTTGACATAAAAGATGGGAGCTTTCGTATCAAGGTTTTGGTTCATGATGTTTCCTGCAAAAGAGTACAAGATTGTTGTGGTTGGTTTGGATAATGCTGGTAAAACGACGACTCTTTACAAACTTCACTTGGGCGAAGTTGTCACTACTCATCCTACTGTAGGGAGCAATGTTGAAGAACTCGTCTACAAAAATATCCGCTTTGAGGTACCAAACTTTCTTGATTTGTTTTTCGAATTTTTGTTTCTTAGGTTCTGTTTAGTGGTTTAATCATGGGACATGGAGATAATTTTGAATCTTTATTCGATGTTTCTTGACTATCGAATCCTGTTTCTTAGTGTCTGTTCAAGATTTTATCTTGACGCTGGGAATAGAAGTTTGAATTTTTGTGGATGTTTGGTAAATCTGCAATCTTTTGTTGATTAATGTCTTTACTAAGTTTACTTGCTTGAATGTGTGTGTGTTTTTTCTGCCTCAAATTGGATGTTCTGTGTAAGTTCTTGTCATGATTGGCCGAGTCACAAGCTCATAGTGTTGAACGTTTTCATATGTACTATATGTGGTTTCGTATTGCAAATTTCTGTAGATGCTGTTTCTTTGTCGTGGCGAACGATTCTTTCTGCACTTCCTCTTTATACATTAAGACATGTCTGTAGATGAAACCATATCTGTTTGTGGTCTTTTGCATGTGTTGTTATATGTCAAAACGAATGATGCAGATTGAACATTACTGACCTTATACATCGGACTTCTTTGTCGCATGAAGCTTTGTCAAGCATTAAAAAGGAGAATAGGATTTTTACAACTTGAATCAGTTCCTTTCCCAAAAGCAACTGTCTGACGCAAGCACATATTCAACTAGGTCTTTAAGCTTTGCAAATTGAGGTTTTGATACGATGTTTACTTAATGATATATGTTGTTTTTAGGTTTGGGATCTTGGTGGACAAGATAGGCTAAGAACATCATGGGCAACATACTATCGCGGAACACATGCCGTGATTGTGGTTATCGATAGCA
Organism: Pugionium cornutum; assembly: GCA_018901935.1. Lineage (NCBI taxonomy): Eukaryota > Viridiplantae > Streptophyta > Magnoliopsida > Brassicales > Brassicaceae > Pugionium > Pugionium cornutum. Next base: position 6,738,225 of record CM032160.1, on the reverse strand, counting down.
CAGACAGAGCCAGGATCTCCTTCATGAAAGATGAGCTCTCCAGGTTACTTGGTCACGAGGATCTTCAAAACTCGGTGATACTTGTGTTTGCAAACAAACAAGACCTAAAAGATGCCATGACTCCAGCTGAGATCACTGATACACTTAACCTTCACAGCATCAAGAACCATGATTGGCATATTCAAGCAAGCTGTGCTGTTACTGGAGAAGGATTGTATGATGGGCTCGGTTGGATCGCCCAGAAAGTTACCGGTAAAGCCACAAGTTAATAAGAAAAAATTATAACTGAATCAGAGAGTTTTTCTTCTTTCTTTTATATGCTTCGGCTGTTGATCTAACAGTGTATTATGTCCTTTTATGTACAAGTTTCAACTATTTGGTTGCTCTCATTGAAACTTTGTCCAAAATTTTAAATGATGCTTTGTTTCAGTTCTTGTCACTGTATTCTTGTAAATTAAGAGACCCAATGATTTCAAATGATTTTTATCTGCACAAATGAATCATTCAATTACATCAATGTCTCACTGCTGCGGTATGAATGTATAATCACAAACTCTTGTGGAAAAAAAAAAGAACTGAAGGAAATGAAGATTAAAGAATGGAGCAGCCACATCGTTTTGCTTCTTTAGGAGCTTCGAACCATTGATCCCATGTCGCATTAACAGGCCCTGTTGTTCTGCAAGTAGTCACAAAAGCTTTCACATCAGACCAAATTATCTTATAGTCATGAAGAAATAAAACTCAGAGATAGACGAAGGAAGGAGGCAAAACAAAAGTAGAATTTACTCGGGAAGAAGTTGATCGGGTTTGCTGACTACATTGTCTAAGAACCTGCATCCACTCGAAAATATGAGTCGAGACTACAGAAGGATTATTCGAAAACTGGAAATTAGTTATGTAAAACTTCTTACTCTTTGCAAAAAGCTGATGCATTTTCCATCCTCTCAAGCTGCTCCAGTTCTTCCTGTACAGAAATGGAGAAAATATCATATACCTTAGAACTTTTAAATTTTAAGACACCCAAAGACGAGTATTTTCGATTCACAAATGTCCAAACAACTACGTGAACAAAAGATCTTAAACCCTCAAGAGCTCAAGACATTGCCTAACTTGAATGAAATAATTTTCCTTTTGATTTGTAAAGATTATGTGACATTTTCATTTCACTCCTCACCATTCTTGAACCTTTCTAATATGTTGTTACTGACCCCTGATGTTTTGTTCTATCAACAGAAGCATGCTTTTCGCAACGGATCTACTCTTTCACCCAGAGGCTTATAACAATTAGCATCACAAAAACTTTTCGACAAGGAGAGCTTTCTACACTACATTTCCTAAAGAGAAATTGCAGATTTCTAAGGCCCCTCCTTCACTATCTAGCGAACTGGATATGAAACTATCTCATTAAACAGTTCGCTTAAACCCTTAAAATATCTATCAATCAAGTCTCTGCAATCTGAGATCCAGTTTTGTTAAGCTTCTGAACGGTTATAAAAAAGGATCTGCATCAAGATTTGGGTACTCATGGAAAGCAAAACTCACAAGTATTCCAACTAGTACAAAATCAAACTAAACAAAACTGTTTTGTTTATCCACTCATTGAATAATAACAACAACAAAAATTGCCTAAATTATCAACCGTTATACGCTCAGTTGATAAAGCCAAATAAAACCTGAATAATCCAGATACTTAACCAAACAGGGTCAAAGGAGAGAGTAAACCTCTAAATATCGAGCTTCTTGTTCAAGCCTTATAAGTTCGGCTTGGATCCTGTGTTTTCCTCTTGTGTCAGCGACCCGCCCGGAAATCTGACCTGACGAAGTGGAGCTACCTGTTTCCATCGAATTTCTTTTCACCACCAATCTCGATTCAGCCCCAAAAACCAAACTTTAACAGCGATAGAGAAGAAAGAAAGTCCTGTGGAAATTTTACTCAGACGAAAAGATAACCACTGATTATGGAATCTCATAAATCTTCACAAAACCCCATTGTTACTACTGGTTGGACACAAATTACAAGGATTGAGAAACAAACTTCTCGAGAATTCCACAAAGAGATAAGCAGAGCGAGAGCGTTGGAATTTTCCGATGATCGAAAAAGTATGAGTCTGGTGACTTCAAAAAGAGCTTTTCCGATGATCGAATTCGAAAGGGTGGAAGGAAAAATAAAAAAGTTGAGATTTTGAACAGAAAGGAAACGAGAAGAAGAAAATAGCTTTTTCAGTCGTAAAATTCTATTATATGGAAAAATCAAAAACATTGTTTTGTTTTCTCTTCCGAAAAGGTAGATTTTCTGCACGCGGCATTTGGTATTTTATGGGCCTGTTAGTGGCCCAATAATTTGTAACTTATCACCTTTGCAACATAATTATATTAAACTATTTTAAGTTCGGACAAAATATCAAAATTCCAAAACTAAAATGAATTCAACCCAAAAAAATAAATATCAAATCGAATGGAAACCAAAAGATATCTGAAAATATCTTAAATTCTTATATTCGAAAAACTAAAAATGGATCACAAAAGGAAGAGCTATCTGAAATATCCAAAATATAAGTATTTAACTAAAAATATTGATTATATATAGTGTTAATATCATTCAATTATTCAAAATTATAATTATAAATCCAAAAATAAATTTATTTTTATATTTATATATTCAAAATAATCAAAATATCTGAAATTTTTATTTATATTTGATATTTGGATATCCAAACCCAATTTTATCTGGATAGAATGTATCCAAATCGAAATTCTAAAATATCTAAATGAATCCAAAATTAATAGTACTGAAATACCTAAAAACTGAAAAAATGATATGAAACACACACATATATCCCAATATTTATCTCTAACTCAAATGGTTCAAAGTACAATATTTACATAAAATATATCATTAAAATATTTTGGTACACATATCGAATTAGTTTATCTGCTTTGGAGATTGTAGTTATAAGATAAATAAAAACATATTCTTAGATCATGTGATTTCTTCAAAATTTATCAATTTTATCTATAATATTATCAATAGAGAAAAATCATATAAAAGTCTTTTAGATTTTCAAGGTTTTCTAAATATTAACATTCACATACAAAAACCTAAACTACATTTCGAGTACGTCACAATGATATTAACAAATTGTTAATTTTCTTATAAAACTGAGAAAAAAAGATGATCATACCGCTGAATAAATGACCACATATTGCGATGAAATTGGCATTATACATTTCAGTTTTCCAAATAAATAATTCTTTTTATTGTATTTGTGTAAAAATATAATTAATATTGTATCTTTTGTTAGGTTTGTACATCATAAAATGTTTGTCAATTCCATTTAATAATTAATAAGCTTGCTTACCTATTAGCTTTTCAACTACCCAATAAAAAAATATAATATATCGCTATCTGCTATAAAACTTTAACAAAATAGTATATAAATTTATTTTTAAGATTAAAATAGAATTATTCATCGTTTGATTTTGATTATTTTTGGGATAATATAGTATGTTAAGAATTAAATAAAAAAACAAAAGGAAAGAATTAAGGAGGTGATGACATCTCGTGAGTTCACTAAAGACAAATATGTTGTATTTTCTTTGGTTAATATTCTTGTATAATAGCTATATGACAAGAGGATGAATATTTAGGTGAAAGATCTGTTTATTTACGAGAATCTTTGGTCTATATTTATACAAGTTTTAGATATTTAAGAAAAATAAATATATAATGAAAAGATAAATACAAATTTCGAAGACAAGTTTATCTCTTAATACCCCCTCTCAAGTTGGAGCATGCAAATTTTGAATGCCCAATTTGCAAAAAAATGAGTCAAACTCCTTCCGTCTCAATGCTTTCGTTAAAATGTTCGCAAGTTGATCTGTAGTGAAACATGTGAAGCAAAGATAGAACCATCTAATATTGCATCACGTACGAAATGACAATCAACTTCAATATGTTTTGTTCGTTCATGAAATATTGGATTAACACTAATGTGTAAAGCAGCTTGACTATCACAACGAAGGGTCATTGGAGTGGTATGATCAATACCAAGTTCACGGAGGAGTGATTTGAGCCATCGTAGTTCACGTGTCAAAGAAGCCATTGTTCGATATTCTGTTTCAGCAGACGAACATGAAACTGTGTTTTGCTTCTTTGTTTTCCAAGAAATTGGAGAATCACCAAACTGAACCAGCCAACCAGTAAGCGACTTGCGAGATATAGGACAACTAGCCCAGTCCGAGTCACACCAACCCGTAATATGGAAAGGAGAATCAGCTCGTAAAAGAATACCCTGTCCAAGTGTGCCCTTCAAGTATCGAACGACTTTTAGTGCAGCAAGCCAATGGTCCTCTTTAGGTTTCTGCATAAACTGAGACAACACATGAATAGCATATGCCAGATCTGGTCGAGTGGAAGCAAGGTAAACCAAACGCCTAACCAAGCGACGATATTGTGCACGATTAGGAAGAGGAGGACTAGTTGAAAGAGACAACTTATGGTACTGATCAATAGGTGAACCCGCTAGTTTACATCCTAATAACCTAGCTTCTGTGACAATGTCGATGGAATACTTACGTTGACAAACATAGAAACCCAAAGGACTACGCACAATTTCGAGACCCAAAAAATATTTGGCAAGACCAAGATCTTTCATGTGAAAGCAAGTAGAAAGATGATTCTTAAATTCTTGAATAACGGGAGGAGAGTTATCCGAAATAATAAGATCGTCAACATAAACCAAAATTTGAAGAGAAACACCACCATGATGGAATGTGAAAAGGGAATAATCAGAACGAGTTTGCTTAAAGCCATATTTCTGTAGTGTATCAGCCAATTTAGCAAACCAACAACGAGGAGATTGTTTAAGACCATATGTAGATTTGCGAAGACGACATACACGTGGATCACCCGGTGTAGTAAATCCTAGAGGAGGTTTCATATATACTTCTTCATTTAGATCACCATGAAGAAAAGCATTATGAACATCCATCTGATGAACCTCATAATTCTTTTTAGCAGCAATATCCAAGATGAGACGAACTGTAGTCATCTTTGCAATAGGAGCGAAAGTTTCTTTATAATCAAGACCTTCTTTTTGATGATTTCCAAGAGCAACAAGTCGGGCTTTAAAACGTTCAAGAGAACCATCTGCTTTAAGCTTTATGCGAAAAACCCACTGACTTCCAATGGCTGTTTTTCCGAATGGTAATAAAGTGAGATCCCAAGTATGATTGTTTTCAAGAGAGGTGACTTCAGACTTTGCTGTGGCTCTCCATCTTTCGTCTTTCATTGCTTCTTTGAAAGATTTAGGCTCAACTGCATTGGTGAGTGCAACAAGATAGCTACAATGGGACGCAGAAAAGCGATTAGAAGAGAGATAATGAGATAAAGGGTGATCTGTACCTGAGGAAAACTGAGGAGTAGGTGATATCGAGGGAGATGAAGGATGAGAGACTGAGACTGTGTTAACAACAAAACCATGAAGATGAGTAGACGTGGTTTTGGATCGGTGACCACGACCAAGTAACTCGAGAGGAGCTTCCTGTGAAGAGGAAGAATTCGTATCTACTTTAGGTTCTAAGGTAGACGTGACAGTTGAAGAACTGGGTGAAGATTCTGGTGTTTCATCGATAGTAGGCACAAGATCCTCAGATGCGGTTCTATTTGTAACATGTGTCGGTGGTATCAATGACTCCGATGAGGTATTTTCTAACGAAGAAATTGGATAAGGAAACGTTGTTTCATGGAAAATAACATCCCGAGAGACAAAAAAACACATTGCGTTCCAAATCATATAACCGCCATCCTTTCTTTGCATAAGGATATCCGACGAAAATACAACGACGACTGCAGGATTCAAATTTATCACCTTTATGATCGAGGTTATGAGCATACGCTAAACACCCAGACGTACGCAAATGTTTATAAGCAGGAGCATGACCATAAAGAATCTTAAAAGGAGTTTTACCATGCAGTACTTGTGAAGGTGTACGATTAATCAAGTAAGCGGCAGTGAGAACACAATCACCCCAAAAGTCAATAGGAAGATTTCCTTGGAACCGTAGTGCTCGTGCTATCTCAAGAATATGTCTGTGTTTCTGTTCAACTCGTCCATTCTGCTGAGGCGTATGAACACATGAGGTTTCATGTATTATACCATGTTCTTGGAAGAATCGAGTCATAGCAAGAAATTCGGTGCCATTGTCGCTACGAAAAGTTTTGACTTTCTTTGAGAATTGGCGTTCTATCATGGCTAAGAAGTTGCGTAGTTTAGTGGAGACAGACATCTTATCAGAGAGCAAGTATAGCCAAACAGCTCGAGAACAATCATCGATAATTGTTAAGAAGTAACGAGATCCACAGAATGCCGGAGTACGATATGGTCCCCATAAATCGCAATGTATTAAATCAAAAACCTCTTTTGTATTACTTAGTGAATCTGGAAAACATCGTCGAGTTTGTTTGGCACGAAAACAAATATCACAACTCTTATGAAAAAGCTCACTACTTTCAGAAGAAAAAGCACGAACACCAAGAATTTTGCCAAGAATACGAGAAGATAGATGACCCAATCGTACGTGCCATAAGGCCAAATCCTTTTGAACACTCGTCTGATTTGAAGCCACAGTCTCAATCGCACAAAACCGGTACAATCCTTCTCCCTCACGATCACCCGCTCCAATCAGCATCCTCATAGTGCGATCCTGTAAAATCATTATTCGATTAGTAATCTGACCAACCAAAAAATTATATGTAACTAGTTGACCAAAGGAGATCAGATTTGTGTGGAATCCTGGCACGAGATAAATATTCCGTAAGTGTAGGCGAGAGGTGAGATGAACAGTGCCCTATTGAGAAGCTAAGACATCATTTCCAACAGACAGTTGAACTGAGACAGGAGGGATTGATCGAATATCATGAAGAAGATGAATTTCTCATGTCATATGGTGTGTTGTTCCCGTATCTAAAATCCACAAACTATCATTGAGCTTACCACTTAAACGATCAAAAGGAGGAGTAGAACCAAACACACGTTGAATTGTACGCCACTGTTCATCAGAGAGGCCACTAAGTCCTTGTCTATCAACTTCGGTTAAAGGTATAGATGCATTTGCGGAAACTGTGTTTACAGTAGCAATCTGAGTAATGTTGGCACGAGGCTGAGATCCTCGACCACGACCACGATTACGAGAATCTGATTTAGTACGAGATCGATCCTCCCACCAATCTGGATAGCCTACAACTTTGAAACAGGTAGAAATTTCATGACCGTTGCGTCCATAGCCCATACAGTATCTAGATGGATCACGATTGATAGGCCCTGTTCGTGATGAATCAGGCACAAATGAAGAACGTGGAGGAATTCTAGATGATGAAGAAACCTGAGAAGCAAAACTCATTAGGTTTGTTTGTTTTCCTTGAGCGGTATGAATAGTCTCGTTTTACAGCACCGTTTGGTAAACAGTATCAAGATCAGGTATCGGTGTGAGAGCACAAAATTGAGAACGAACCGCACGGTGCACAACATCATCCAATCTAGCAAGGAAATCATGAACTTTGAGATTGTCAAGTTCTTGATCACGTGTTGTATTCAAATTACATTCACACTTACCACATTCACAACGCTTTGAAGTAGTGCACTCAGCAATTCCATCCCACAATTTGGTTAATCTCCCAAAATATTCATCAACAGTAGAGCCGTCTTGTTTGCAGGTTGCCAAGGCATTGCGTAGCTGTTGAAAACGAGCTCCACTTTTTAAAAAAAGTCGCTTTTTGATGATGTCCCAATAGTCTTTGGCGACTTCGCGAGTTGAAATAGAAGATCGGAGTTTTGGATCAATTGTGAGTTTAATCCAACCCACAAGAAGATGATTATTTGTTGTCCAGTCTTCAAAGTTTTTAGCACCAACAGTTGGTTTAGGGATTGTCCCATCGAAAAATCCAAATTTTTTACGTGAGCTTAAAGTCATACGTAAGTTGAGAGCCCATTCGTCGTAATATGAGCTGTTGAGAAAAGGCTGTGAAATTACGGCACCAGGATTATCACCGGCGGTTAAATCATAAGGAGAGATTGTCATGTATGTTGTGGAAGAATCGCTAGTAGTCATTGTAAGACAATGATGTTAACGTAATAGAGAGAAATAATTTCTTTGTTTCTGGATTTTTTTTTTATAATAAAGAAAAATATAAATTGATTTGCTGATAACAATCATTCGTTTATAAAAATAAAGAAGAAAAGATATGAATGATTGAGAAAAGGAGATGATGGTGCTCTGTTTTGGGAGGGCAAAAATAAAAGAGAGAAAGATCAAACATATGTAAATAATAGGCTAAGGTTAGGTAGCTGTTGAAAAAGTAGAGAAAACAAAAAAAAAGTTTTAGGGTTTTTGTCTTACACCTGCTCTGATACCATGACAAAAGGATGAATATTTAGATGAAAGATCTGTTTATTCACCTTTACGAGAACTTTTGGTCTATATTTATACAAGTTTTAGATATTTAAGAAAATAAATATATAATGAAGAGATAAATACAACAAGTTTATCTCCTAATACTATATGATCACATCTTTAATTTAGGATAGAGTTATGGCCTTTTGACCTAATTTCCAACTAAAGTAATTCGTTATTCAGAGTGAATTATCGTTTTGACTGAAAATGTAAGACTAAAAAACCTTTTTAAGAATATCTAAATTACGTTTTTTTATCTATAAATACTTTCTTATCTCAAGTCAGTACAATAATAGACACATAGTACATCTCTAAGTCTCGACCACGAATTGAGATCTTTGACTGTTGAAACCGCGTTCCATGCTGTCTGCTACTTTCTTTGGTGTCTTTTAAACAAACCAGAAAAAAATTATTTCACCAAACATATATAATTTCAATAAACGTGCATCGATTTTATATTCCATAGATATGAAATGAAAAATGTAAATCAGAAATTCCAGTAATTTAGACATTTAACAGAATTCAAATATACATATAATAGTATTCAAATGTTGTTTAGATTAAATTTCATATTCGTTTAGCATTCCTTCGATCAGGTCATAAATAAAAAGAAGTGTACACCGACTTGGACTTACAACCAACTTCAATAGAAGTGCACATATATACTATATGATTATAATCATTATAAAAAAAATATTAAAGCAACAAATTTCAACTTGGATCACGATTATGGAGTTCATGCGAGCATAACTATTTTATGAATTAATTAGAATGTGATTCAAACTTCTTTTGAAAAGTATTACTCACTTCTGTAGAGTGTAAGGAAACCCACAGGTTCTTCAAAATTGATTATTATCATGCTAATAATATATTCAAATGCTTAATATAGAAGTATCCAAATTAGTCTTGATATCTCTACTAACTTCACATCTTATTATATAAGAATCCAAAAAGACATATTTAGTATCAATTTTTTTGAACTATATTGATTTGTTGTAAACGTGATTAAACTATCAAGTTGCTCTTTTATATATTCTTAATTTCATTCATAATTCAAATAACAAGTAATGTAAGTCTATCATTTCATTATGTTAATGCGTAGCTAAATAACATTAGTAATTATTTATAGTGTACGTTCATATATACGACATTTTTAAAGCCCTATAAGATGTCATTCAACATTTACATTTATATTCTTTATCAGAAAAAAACATCTACGTTGAACCAAAAGGTCAAATATAAAAGACAAAATATAAAGCAATAATATTGAATTGGGTCACCGCAACGTTTAGAAAGGTTAGCATTTACTACTTTTGACCTTATATCCCACTTTATATGATTTGATATTTTTTAATTCTATCAACTATCATATAAATAAGAATACGATTGATTATTAAATTATTGTGTATCCATAAAACTTAATATTTTACGAAGTTTTATTAACGATATACATCAAATTAGATCTTCATCACTTAAATGATTATTGTATATTTGTATTGAATGCATCATTTCCTCCATTTAATTATATTCAAATATCAACATTTTCAAGTCTAACTTGTAGCAATGAAGGAAAAGTTTGATAATGTTGAATTAGGGCTTTGTGAAATGTGAATCATCCCGATCTTTGTATATTTGAAATTTTTGTTATTTTCCATGCCTCGTGAAATTTGAATTCATTGACTCATGGAAATTGTGTAAATATATAAACCTATCTATACACGTTCAAAATGCATATTTAGTAGATTATTTGTAAAATTAGAAATTCTACACAGGTTAATTAGTTAATTAATGAACATTACTTTCGTGTTTTCTAAGGGTTAGAAAAAAATTGTTGCAGGTTTTTTTAAATAATGATTAATTGATTATGAAGCTATGATGATTTTAGACATGGTCAACTCAGCTTAGTCAACATGTTTGTCACTGTGCAATGTCTATACAATATACATGGTGTTTGATTGGTTGCAGCTTACTGTCCTCTTTAAATTATTAAAAATATTCTTTTTTGTTTCTAATTATTTTTTAGATTTACTATGCATTTTTTATAAATAATTTTAAACTATAATATTCAAGAAATATTAATTGAGAATTTTTAATTATTTTTCTAGTTAAAGAAAAATATGTATGATAAAAAAGCATACATTTATAACTAAATTTTAATTTTTCAAATATATGTAAAACACTAAAAGTCATTTTTGTAGAAAGAGAGGAAATAGTATTTATTTATGCATACTACAAATATTAATGTATAAAAATATGCAAGAAATACGCGTTGCGTCTAAAATAAATGATTTTTCATTACAATACAGAATTAATTAAAAAAACTACATTTGTCACAACTAATGAGTAATGGACAAGCAATTATCGTTTGATAATTATATGTTAATTTTATAAGAAATAATTAAGGGCAATTGACTAATTTAGCACTAAATAATGTTTTAGTGATTAAATTAGCATCACAAACCTAAACTCATACAAATAGCATTTTTTTAAATGAAAAATACTAAAATAACATTATTCATCTCTTTAACCTCATATTCTGCAAATTTTTTAAATCAGCTCACAAGGGGAGAATCGAACATTGGTCTATTATGTAATAGAATGAGTGTATAACCAATATGTTACTGTAACTAATTGACATATGAATATTTTTTTGTATATATATCTGTATTTAGTTTAAATTAGACTTTTTCTTTACATCATAAATTTATCTTCCTATTTAAATTTTCCAATGGTATCTTAAAAAAACTTTCTAAATTTTGGTGATTACAAAATTATTCTCTTCCAATTTCACGATGTTGATTTGAAAATTCTCATGGAGCAATATTGAGCGCGTTAATGAGTTTTTGAGAGAGGAGCAAAACTATTTTTTTTCTTTTAATGACGAAAACCGATGTCAATTGTTCTCTTTTTGTGCTCAAATTGATTGAATATCATTCAATGGATATTAAAAATATGTCAAAGCTACATGATGCCGCAAAAGAAAACATAAGAACGAAGCTGGTATTTGACATCTTTCATGAGTTTGGTGATAAATTTTAGTTTGGATATTTTTATTTTGATGTTTTCGTTTATGACTTGTATTTGTGATTATTGATAAACATTTTTGCTGATGTTTTTTGGATAAACACTATTGATGAAAACAGGTGGAACAATCTGATGAATATGTACTATTACTTATTTAATTTCACGTTTTAGGAAGGAATTCTTAAAACGTAAGAGATACTTCCTAAATTTGCATAGAATCTTCCTAAATTTTGCATAAAATGTGACAAATAACCTAAATTAAGTAAAGATTTCTTAATATTAAGGAACCGTTTCTTAAATAAAATAAAAAAAAATTAAAAGTTACAATTATGCAAATCGAACCTTAGACAATTGGGTAAGAGAAAGAGTGTGTAACCTAATATGCTGATGTAACTAATCAACATATAGCATTTTGTTTAATATATATACACTACTTTAAGTAAAATAGCAAAAAATTTATTAATAGCTCTACAGGAGGATCGAACATTTTACTCATGTTGGGAAGGAAGTAGTGTGTAATCACTGTGATACTATAACTAATCAGCATATTACATTTTATGTAATATATATACACTCATGCAATTAAGGATATTTTAGTCTTTTTCATTTTTTGAAATGTTATTTATCTGAGTTTTTGAATTGAGTGCTATTATTGGCACTAAAACTTCATTTAGTGCTAATCTAGGGTATTTAATTGACTAATTTAGCACTAAATAATGTTTTAGTTATTACATTAGCATCACAAACCTAAACTCATACAAATAGCATTTTTTTAAATGAAAAATACTAAAATAACCTTATTCATCTCTTTAACCTCATATTCTGCAAAATTTTTAAATCAGCTCACAAGGAGAGAATCGAACATTGGTCTATTATGTAATAGAATGAGTGTGTAACCAATATGCTACTGTAACTAATTGACATATGAATATTTTTTTGTATATATATCTGTATTTAGTTTAAATTAGACTTTTTCTTTACATCATAAATTTATCTTCCTGTTTAAATTTTCCAATGGTATCTTAAAATTTTTTTCTAAATTTTGGTGATTACAAAATTATTCTCTTCCAATTTCACGATGTTGATTTGAAAATTCTCATGGAGCAATATTGAGCGCGTTAATGAGTTTTTGAGAGAGGAGCAAAACTATTTTTTTTTCTTTTAATGACGAAAACCGATGCCAATTGTTCTCTTTTTGTGCTCAAATTGATTGAATATCATTCAATGGATATTAAAAATATGTCAAAGCTACATGATGCCGCAAAAGAAAACATAAGAACGAAGCTGGTATTTGACATCTTTCATGAGTTTGGTGATAAATTTTAGTTTGGATATTTTTATTTTGATGTTTTCGTTTATGACTTGTATTTGTGATTATTGATAAACATTTTTGCTGATGTTTTTTGGATAAACACTATTGATGAAAACAGGTGGAACAATCTGATGAATATGTACTATTACTTATTTAATTTCACGTTTTAGGAAGAAATTCTTAAAACGTAAGAGATACTTCCTAAATTTGCATAGAATCTTCCTAAATTTTGCATAAAATGTGACAAATAACCTAAATTAAGTAAAGATTTCTTAATATTAAGGAACCGTTTCTTAAATAAAATAAAAAAAATTAAAAGTTGCAATTATGCAAATCGAACCTTAGACAATTGGGTAAGAGAAAGAGTGTGTAACCCAATATGCTGATGTAACTAATCAACATATAGCATTTTGTTTAATATATATACACTACTTTAAGTAAAATAGGAAAAAATTTATTAATAGCTCTGCAGAAGGATCGAACATTTTACTCATGTTGGGAAGGAAGTAGTGTGTAACCACTGTGATACTATAACTAATCAGCATATTACATTTTATGTAATATATACACTCATGCAATTAAGGATATTTTAGTCTTTTTCATTTTTTGAAATGTTATTTATGTGAGTTTTTGAATTGAGTGCTATTATTGGCACTAAAATTTCATTTAGTGCTAATCTACGGTATTTCTCAATAATTAACTAGAAATGAATTAGCAAAATTGTTATATGTTTGTATGTTTTATTATCACAACTATTAACATGATAAAGTAAACTAGATTTATATCCACGTCATTGGAAAAAAATATTCATACATTATATTTTATTATTAAATATGAATTAAATATTTATATAATTTTAAATTTTATATAAATTATTTTTAACATTAATTTTTGTATATATAAATTAAGAAAAGAAAAATAATTATTTTTTATAAATTTAGTAGTATTTTTTAGTTAGTTTAATAAAATATATTAATACTCTAACCAAATTAATAACAATGACATATATTGTAATTATTCGAATAAGTTAAGCCTATTTATATATTTATTTGAAATTTACTGTAATGATGAAACGTAAATATGTTATTTCTGTTAATAACACGTGAGAGTAAAATTATTTTCTTAAATTGTTTCTCAAATAATATATTAGGGATCAAGTAATAATTTAAATCTATTTATATTTATTTGAAATTATTTATAAATTAACGTACTAAAAATTTTAAAAAATAAAAATTATTGTTTTTGTAAATATAATACTATTTTGGTTAGTTGAATAAAATATATTGATTCTCTAACCAAATTAATATCAGTGACATGTATTGTAATTATTCTAGTAAATTAAATTTTTTTATATATTTAATCTGAAACTTGTTGTGATGTTGACACGTCAGCATGATATTTTTATTATTAACACGTCATGATAAGGTTACTTTGTTAAAAAGTTTCACAAATAATATATTAGGGATTTGAATTTATATTGTTGTAATCCCGTAATGTAACGCAAGTGCCTTTGTCTTCCAATTTCAATGCTGTTTGTCTCTTGGGGTCATCTACCCATACAATATGTACCTTCCATTTATTGTTTTTTCATTATGTAAATTCCATTTATTGTTTTTCAACATGTAAATTTCATTTATTGTTACAAATTACATTATTCACCTCCATCTATATTTTTATTTTTCGTGTCATTATATTATATTTTTGACAAAAAAAACTTATTTTTATTTTTGTATGACATCGGTTTTATGGGAGAAACAAGTGATTTATTGGTTGTACTACCTTTACGTACATCGCAGAGATGTGAAATTCGACCGTCCCTCGCAAGAATATACTAAATTTTCGTATGAAGATATTGAATTATTGGGTCGGTTCGTTGTGAATTAATGACAAAAAAACATCGGTTTTATATCTAACCCAAAACTAAGTTTAGCTTCGGGTGAGCAGTAAATTAAGAACTTTGTTTGAAACATCATATTGGAATTTAGAATGAAATTCTTTTAGAACAAGAAAAAAAATTAACATAATAATTTTTGTGAAACTAAGAGAATAAAAATATATATTGTTTTTAGAAATAAAGCCGTGACTATTATTATGTAAATTATAAATACAATTATGACTTTCAAGAAAATTGACGTGATGCTGATCTTCGAGTTAGCCGAATAACAGTTAACAAAATAATATCTCCACCCGACGCGTTCGTATTAAATTCTTTTACATAAATAATATTTTCAGGCATGCGACTGGAACTATAATATTCCAAAGAAATAATTTGAAAACGATTCCAAAGTCGGAAAGCCTAAAAGCCAAAGACTTCTTCAAATAGGAAAGCAGTGTGAGACCTGTGAAGCACTTCAAAGCTTTGATCTCTCTCTCTCTCTCTCTCTCTCTCTCTCTCTCTCTCTCTCTCTCTCTCTCTATCTGAAGAATACACAAAGTTTTAATTGGATGGAAGAGACAAAACAAGAACTGACGCAAGAACAGATAATGGAGTTTAAAGAGGCGTTTTGTCTGTTCGACAAAGATGGAGATGGTTGCATCACTGCTGATGAACTTGCCTCTGTGATTCGCTCGTTGGATCAGAATCCAACCGAACAAGAGCTTCGAGATATGATCAATGAGATCGACTCCGATGGCAACGGCACCATTGAATTCTCTGAGTTTCTTAACCTCATGGCCAACAAAATCCAGGTTCTTTTTTTTTTTACATTAGATCAATTAATCAAATTGCTTTTTTCTATTCACTGATTGTTTTTTAAGAAAACAAATATAGGAAACTGATGCAGATGAAGAGCTAAAGGAAGCATTCAAAGTGTTTGACAAAGACCAGAATGGTTACATTTCTGCCAGTGAGGTTAGCATATAATTATTACCCTTTTCACTTTTAATATATCACATAATTATATATATATATATATATATATATATATATATATATATTCTGCTTTCTTTCTTTCTTTTTTTTTGTCTTCAAAACTTTCTTCTAGGTTTTTCAATTATTTACGACTTCTGTTAAGCATATCTATGTGTCTACATATATATTTTATTTATTTAATTGTTTGATTAATTATTATAGTACAAATATCAATTTGATTTACTCCGTTACATGTACAACAGTCAGTACGTGCGGTCTAAATATGTTTTTATTTATTTAATATAATGATTGGAGACATATCGATATATAAGTATGACTGGTTGTATTCGTATCTAATAATTCAGTGTCTAAATTGGGTAAGAATCCTATATAGGAAAAAAATAATAAAAGTGGGTTATAAATTGTTTACATGAACCAAATTATATATATACTAGATTTATACCCACACTGGGAAAAATATTCGTAAATTATATAATATTATTTTTAGTAAATATAAATTGAATATTTATATAATTTTAATTTTAATTTTAATTTATTTTTAATATTAATTTTTGTATATATAAATGAAGAAAATAAAAATAATTATTTTTTATGAATTTAATAATATTTTTATTAGTTTAATAAAATATATTGATTTTTAAAACAAATTAATAACAATGATATATTATAATTATTATACTAATTTAAACTCATTTATACATTTATTTAAAACTAACTAAGATAATAAAACATTAAAATAATATTTTTATTAATAACACGATAAATTTATTTTCTATTAATCAAATGGTATATATAAGACTCTACTACTTTTTTAAACCAAAGTCTAAATCATGGCAATAATATAATCTTTTGAATTAACGACAATACCAAACAACAAACAAGTCTAGACGATATTTTTCGAGTTTTACGACTTTTGTGACTCATTCATTTTTTATTTTTTTTTTGCTTTTCGAAAATTCATATTTCGATATCGACAAGAAAATAACAACAAGATATGGCTGTTTATTTTTTTTTTTGTTAATTAACTAAAAGGTGTCTGTCTAACGTCGTCGAAGGCTAAATGGTTAATAGTCTTTGAGGCCGAGTTGGCATTGTGACTTTTGGAGGATAACGAAAAGTAATATATTAAAATGTTAACAACATTTAATAAAATGTGTATGATTCTATTGGTTTATTGGGCAGAGCACATGTCTCCCCTATTGCAAATAATATGTTTTCACACCCATAAATATGTTTAAATATTCGATTTTTTTTTTAATATTTTTTCTTTATAAACTATTTTTATAGTTTTGACACAAATTAAAACAATAAATATATACGTTAACGATACAAGTTAATTAATTTTGAGAAATAATTTGTAGTTGAGGCACGTGATGATCAATCTCGGGGAGAAGTTAACAGATGAAGAGGTTAATCAAATGATAAAGGAGGCAGATTTGGATGGTGATGGTCAAGTCAATTATGATGAATTTGTTAAGATGATGATGACCACCTTTTAATTTCTATATAATTCTATCTTTTATAACAAATTTAATCCTTTTTTTCCTTTTTCAGAATATGATATTTCCATTTAATTTAATCCTAAGCTTTCATATTCAATCGAACAAATAATTCCTTTTTGAATTTTTGATATGTATCTCTGCTATATAGTATATTTTCTTTTGGAAATTTATTTAGCATCTTTATTGAAAATGGTCAATCAGATTGAGTATATGTATATCCTCTGCCTACTTCATATTTTCATTATAGAGGCACTAATTACATATTTAAATTAAAAGAAAATTACTTATTCTTAATAATCAATAAAACCGGTTTTCAGACACTCGGATGTAAATACAAAATTAAAAGCTTTGGTTGGTACGATCAAAATCTATAATTAAATTCATAGAATTTTAATTAAAACATCAATTAATATGAAACAGAAGAAGTATTAACAAAAAAACAAAATAAATGATTTTTGTCAACAAAACAAAAGAAGTCACAAAAATTAAGGATGCATATGAATGAGAATGTATATATATATAATACAAATATACACAAACCTCCTTTTACGTTGATAGAAAACAAAAAGCAATCTTCTTTCACATGTTCACATCACCTTTATCAACAACCAGCTACCTTTATTTCCTTTTAGTATTTTCAGATATATTGTGAATTATGCAAAATTTATAACTTAAATACTTATGAGATCATGAGAAGCTCTTTTATGCAGAAATGGATTTGATTTAACATATTAGTGTATATCAGATATTTTATGAACAATCTCTCCTTCAAAGATTTTGAACGTAATTCCGCTAAAAACTACTGGGAAGAGAATTTCACCTGTGTTTTCTCTGATTTTACCCTCGCCGATTTTCTCCAGATTAGTGAGTGACAAGAAGCAGCCATGATCTTTGGTTGCTTTCTTGGAAGCAAAAGCATCTAGTAACCGAATGAGAATAGCTCTCTGAAGCATAAGGCCTTTGTCCAGATCTTCAGCTGGAATCATGACATTCCATTGCAATTCGGCCTCGATGAACATTTTATCAGCCTGTAATTGTTACATTCCATTACAAACCGCAACAATGTCAAGCGTTTTTGAAGTATTCTATTACATTTATAGGAGTAGGATGGGTAAAAATTGAGTTGATTCGCGAAATTAACAGGGAATGCCAAGGCTGTTTATTAGTAAAGATAATTTGAGTCGCAAGTAGTAATCCGTAATCACATTCTGATTCAAGATTATGCATTCTACAGAATCAAGCTACAAATTTCTACCTCGCTGCCATAATTATACACAAAACCTTTAGTTTACATTAATAAACGGTTAAGAAAAGCAGAATGATCAACTTTAAATTTTCTTTCAGACATTTAAACAAACAGTTTTCACCATCAACAAATGCACCATCAAAAGTTAGTAAAACAAAGAATCACAAACTTTCCGCATCAAACCGTCCATTGATGCTATGAGTTTAGATAAAGTCGTATACCGAAGCGTAATAAAGCACTGGCTCTTCACAAACCATAGACTGAGTCTATCGAACAAATTTGGCCTAAAAAGTCAAACAATTTAAGAAGTTCGACTTTTATCTTTCCGGAAAAGAAAAAAAAAGAAGCTACAATGGAACAACTCCGGCAAAACACCGATTTTCCCTTCTCGAGGATCAACGAATAGTCGAAGAACAACCGTCGTTACCTTCTCTCTTTGGTTTCCAAATTAACAGGCCTGTGAAGACCCATTAGTAAAAAAAAACTGCTTTTTGCTTTTATACAAACAGTTTTTTGGGATCAAATATTACAACTTCCATAAAGAAAAAACAAGACTTTCTGTATTTATTTGGGGAAAGGTCCGACCAGATTATGTAGTATATGTATAGGCTTCTCCTATACAACAGTGACTCTTGCCACAATGCCAACAACGCAAACTCACAAATGGTTCAAATTTGAAACGAAGCAGAGACAGTTTTGTCCTTTTCTTAAACCGGGACTACTTCCGGTAGTCTACCAGTACCTGCCGGAGTCAAGCTGTCATAGTAATCCACCAAAACTTTCCATCCACCTGGACACATGAATCCATCCGGAGGGTTTTCTTTGTTCTTCGCCAATGTGCGCATCTGAAAAACCAAAAGCACAAAGAGATTTTTGTCAAGCAAACCATGAAGAAATTATTGTCTTTTCGAACTAGTGACTTAATTACCTTAGTGCCGGAGATGAACAAGAAATCTTGAGGCCTCGAGGGATCGAAGAAAGCCATCTTGCCTTGTGTCTTGTCATATGCAGCAACCTGTGTTTGAAACAAAATCGAACCAACATATCAGATCTCAGCATTGTCAAATAACAAGTGTGAATATGTTGAACTGGATGGGTTTCCATCATACTCTGAAAGGAAGAATATTGAGTCGTTCGAGTCCAGGTGCCATGCTTAGTACTTTCTTTCCATGATCAGCATCGTAAAGATCACGTTTCTCTACTGGATGACCCATCCCAGCTGGATCACGACCCACAATGTAAAAGTTAGCACCAGCATTGATTCTAGCCTTTGCGTGCCACTGCACTTCGGTTGGACCAGCATAATGCATAGGAGACGGGAATATCGAAACCACTGTTGTCTCTGGATCAAGAACACCGTCCTCTAGCACCTGTTTAGATCCATAAACCCATTTAGCATTAATTGTCAATCAAAGACGAACAATTAATAAGTTTTATACCTTCTCGTGTTGTTTCATTCTCCAACTTAGAGGAACATCATCAGCCTTTGTGTACCCTCCCAATGGATGAAGCAAAAGGATAGGGTTTTTATATCCCATCTCAAGAAGTCTCCTACGAGTATCAGTCATAAGGAGTGCATGACCGTTGTGCACAGGGTTCCTGAGCTGGAAAGCAAATACAGCATCCGCCCCACGCTTCTCTAGCTCTTTGCGGAGCTCAGCAGGCGAAAGCCTGAAACGGTCAAGCCCATCGTTGTACTTAACTGGCTCTAGTACCTCAAGATCACCACCAATTAGCCAATCTCCGGCGTTGGTTATGGCCTCTTCTACATAGGGCAAACCTGGGGCAGTTGTTCCCCAAGTTCTAGCTATCCGTTCTTCCTTGGGGTGCTTGTAAATCTCAATGCTGATCACACAAATACAAGTTTGAGAAACTAATTATATCTATAGCTTACTTCAGCCATTAATCTATATATCATTGACTAATCTCAGGACAAGAAAGCTGGATTTGAAAAGTCTTATTTCCACAAGCGATAGAAAGCTGGATTTTTAAAGTCATAAGTCTGAATCGTCAATCCTATGAACTATGAAGCTTGTACGACCTATAGTTACGCACAAAACAGTCTTCAGCTATGTGGCCGTGTCAAACAAGTTACACCTTAAGGACAAATCAGATCTAACCTAGTTCAATCATGAATCATTATCATTGACACATCTCGGATTTTTCCTCTATTTGCCTCGTAAATCTTCGAATTATGAAGAAGAAAACAAGAATTCGATCTACAGAATTGATGAATGAAGGAGCGAATTCGGGGAATAAAAAAACTTACTCGCTGAGGATAGCAACGGGATTACCGTCGGAATCAACAAGTGCGACGCGTTTGGACTCGCCGATTCGAGCCTTTTGCTCGTCGTCTATGGCGAGGACGATAGGCACTGACATGTTGACGACGGAGCCGTCGTCAAGACGTAGTGAGTTGAAATGAAGAGTTTGGAGGAACTCGGATTCTCTCATGAAACCTCCGAGTGGACTTGCCCAGCCTTCGCTCAAGACGTGCATCCATTGCAGGTCAATCGCCGTCAGCTCTACACGCGGTAGCTCTGCCGCCTCGTGTTTCTTCTCTCGACGCCGTGGCTCCTCCACGACAAGCTCCACTAGCTTCCCTCCATCAGGCGCAATCAGCGCAGCCCGAACCGTTCTGCGACGGCGCAATTCCGAAGGGAAAGAAACGGAAGCAGCGAAGGGGAAATCGGAGTTGAGAGATTTGGTGAGTGGCTGAGAAAGGAAAGGGGTTTTGCTGAGAACGGCAGCCATGGAAGCCATTGAAGGTTCTCAGGTTATATGGCTGCTTCAGTGGAGATTCCGTAAGATTGGCGAGGAAGAGATTGAGGAGAAATGTTTGTTCCCAATTCAATTGGAAATGAAATTTCGTTCTTTTGGGAGTTTTATAGCCTTCAGAGTTATTTTGGACCTTCGTTGCGAATATTTATGTACGTGGACACTAATAATTAATTATTTTTTATGTTTAAAAGTTAGGAAACGCAAGATAAGTGTGTAGACTGATGCTACAGTTGAATATATCCAAGAATACGGTCAGGTTCGATCATCAATTTGCTAATTGCAAAACAACTTGATAATAGAATATTTTACACCACTCGAACTGCCACGTCACATCACGAATACGTAATTCCCCTTTATATACTATTTTCATTCTTTTGATGTAATTGTACGAAATAGTATTATTTTCATTTTTATTTTATTATTATTAATTTAAAATTTTTAGTAATAATACAAACTTAATAGTAAATTTTTTAAAAACAAAAATATAAATTTTAAATTAGAAATATAATATTTTAATTTTATTTATTTATAAAAATTATTATTTTTGAAATTATAGTTTTACTATGATAAATTTGAAACAATTTAAAAATTATATTTTAGAATATTAATTTTTATAGTTTTAAAGTGTTGTAGTATAATTTTACTTTTTGGTCACTATATAATTTTACTTTTTAGAATATATATTATGTGTAGTCTCTTGCAAAACAATTAATGGATATCACAAAATATGTCGAATGTTAAAAATAAAAGTGGTTCAGTTGTTAGGAATTAGGATTATGAATGTTTTACAATTTTCTTTTCTACTAGTACAATTTTTTCCAGTCATATTCAAAAGATTTATAATTATAGATACAATTATATGTTTCTTTAATTATTGTCTCAAGTTACCAACACAAAGGTTAAATTTTTTATTTAAACCGGACATTTAAGAAGAAAAATCTTCACAATATTAAAATTCATATATTTCATACAAATAAAGAAGGATATAACTATAAATTATTCAAACAATATATTAACCAGTAACTTGTCTTTATGCTTCTCTTCACTCAAATTCACTCTCTGATTTTATTTATTTTTATTAATTTTTAATTAATTTTCACTAATTTTTCTTTGTTTCGTTTTCCATTCAAGCATATAGTTTTTTGTGTGATTTGAATGAAAAAATATTTAAGAAATTGACCTTGTTCCTCTTCCATAATATTATCTATAACATGTTATTGTTTTTGAATATTAAAATATGTATCATATAACATACATTCTCGCATATATTATTAGAGTTTTAGAAGTTGTTACAAACATGTTTCTTTGACACCAATTTTATTACAGACATATACATATTTCGATCTCCATCTATTATTTTTTAACTGTATAAATAAATCTAATAGAAGTAGAATTATTAAATTTGAGTTTTAGTGGAAAAATTGATAGAACTAAATTTATTGAATTAGAGCTTCTTTGGATCTTTGATCAGACTTTGTTAGGGATATGTTTCATACCCGCTTTTCTTAACATATATAAATAATTAGATTTATACCCATACTTTGCATTAAAAAAATATTTGTAAATTATATAATATTGTTAATAAATATAAATTAAAATATTTATATAATTTTAATTCTTATTTAAAATTATTTTTAATATTGATTTTTGTATATGTAAATTAAAGAAAAAATCATTATTTTTATGAATTTAATAGTATTTTTAATTAGTTTAATATAATATATTGATTTTCTAACTAAATTAATAACAATGACATATACAATAATTATTCTAATAACTTAAGACCATTTGTATATTTATTTGAAACTTATGGTTGATACGTCAACAAACATTATATTAATAACACTTTATGATAATGTTATTTTTTTTAAATATTATTCAAATAATATATTAGGGATTTGTGAGAAGTAAATTTGTTCGGTCGAAGTTTCAGTAGATATATATAAATTTGGTTAAAATACAGTTATTAAATATTACTTTATCGATATATGCACATTATATATAAATTTGGTTAAAATACAGTTATTAAATATTACTTTATCGATATATGCACATTATCTTTTAATTAAATATTTGTTCAATTTCTATGTAAAAATGTTTTATTAATATTCCTTCCGTTTTAAATGAAAAAATTCTTAGTTTTTTTCTTGTTTCATAAAGATAAGTTATAAGATTTTTATGTATTTTTATTAATTAATGATGATAAATTTATAAATTTTCAAAATATTTATTGAAATACTTGATGTTGTTGAAGCACCATTGATCTAATTAATGTATAGAAATTGTTTAATAAAACGTAATGCATTTACGATCAATAAGTGTGAAAACTCTAAATGAATAAACGTTACATCATGAGAATTAAATTGTAATTTAATAAATGATTTGATGATATGTCAAAATTATTTAAACAATGGATAATCATTATTTTTCAATCAAAATTATTGTATAATATTAGATATTTATTAAAATAAAACTACGCTATTTTTTTCTAAAATATAAATTTAACGATATATATACTAATATATATATATATATATATTAAACTTCTTAAGTTAAAAAAAAATAGATTTCAAATGAATAGATCGTCGTATCTAAAAAATAAAAGTAAGGGGCTCTATTCCACCGATTCATTGAGGTACTAATTATCGGGCGTCTCATATTTGACCGGACCAGAGAAATCTTTAATCTTTGACTTGAAGCTGCCAAGAATGCTTTAATGTAGATAAACATATGTATGAATGCTGTTTTCCGACACGTGGTAAATATTGTCAGGAACTGGAAAGTTGGTAGGCTGGTAGCTGAATAATCCATCATTATATTTTTTATCCATTTTATCAATTTTATTTTCAAGTACTCTGGGATGATGTTAGTGGGACAACTATATGTGTTTTCTATGATTAATTATTCAAATTTTACTATTTCTAGTTTTTGCAATTATGCTATAATATTCTGAACAACGAAAATCTCATATTTTTTTACAACATATTTAATCTTTGCTCTTTGCACTAAAATGTTTCAAAAAAAAATAACCGATTTCTATACGAATTTTTTCTGATTAAATTAGAGTAATATCCTAAAATAGCACATTTTCAAATTTTTTTTCCAAATTTAGTATCTCAAAATTAAACTCTCAAAAATAGCACAAATATTTATATAAAAATACTTATTTATTTTAAACAAATTATATATAAACTTAAATTATTGTATTTGTGTTCATTTTTTCCAATTTAGAGTTTAGTTTTTTTTTAAAAAAAATATAGTTTTAATGCATTTTAATATTAAATTTATATTATTATTGGAAATTTAAAGTAATAATGCTATTTTGGAATAAAACTTAGAAATGTGCTATTTTAGACATTTGCCCATTAAATTATGTATATTTAAATTATTTAACAATGCTAATAATTAACTGAATTATTCTGAAATTTGAAAATACTATACAACCTACAAATTTTCTGAAGTTTATTTGTGGCTAAAACCAACAATTATATATTGGGTAATAAAAACATTTGACCAGTTTAAGGTAACAGATGGATTGGATGATATGTAACGCTTAATCAGTATATTGGTAGCTGGGGGGCTCGCATTGAACATGTGTCAAATAAAACATTCTTGATCGACCTACTTGCTTTTTTTCTCTTTAATCATTAACTGAATGATTAAAAGCCGCAAGCATGTTCCATGCAAAAGACATATTTATATATCCCTAAAATCCAATATTCAAATATTTCATCAAAAACACATCGGACATTGTCTTATAAACAATCATTGCAAAAAGGTCAACATAAATATCGCATTATTTTCTTCACCATGTGTTAAAACATGAGGCCTCTTACAGGTTAAGTTAGATTGAAATTATCGGATTCGAGTTTATATAAATATAAACTTAAAATATCGGATTTTAGACTGTTTGGGTTCGAGGGCCTTTTCTGTTTAGCTCAGTCAGAGTTTAAAACTCTAAATAAATGCTTTTAATCTAAAGATTTAGTAAATAATTTGTAGGTAGCCTTTTATGATAAAAAAATTATTTATACCAAAATATTTTCAAATTGGGTTATATTATCTAATTTGATTTGTTTTGATTTTACGTTTGATTTAGTATGACTTCAATGGTTTTATATTTTTTACTTTTACATTAAATTAGATTTGATATAAATATATTTTTGATTTTAAAATTTTTTATTCACTCGGTTATAGAAATAAGTTTTTCAAAAATTGTTTTATCATATATGTTTTTCAATATTCGTGTGTAAAATTTTTAAATAAAGAAAATTAAATATAAGCGGTAGAAGTAATTATACATTGTTAATTTCTATAAATTGCTCAATGTATTCTGTGGTTAATTTGAACCGAATTCAGCTCTATGGTCCATGAAGTCATTCAAATTCCAGGAAATCTCCATTGTTTCGAAATCATCCTATTAAAACATCACAAGTAAGTTGTTATCTGGTTACGTAAGATACATTTTTTTTTATTTTTTTTTAATAATCTTCGAGGTAACTAATACGGAATGTGTATTTGAAAACGGACATCTAATTGCATTGTTGCTTATAGGCTCAAATAAAAATACACAAAAAATTTCCAGACCTTTTTGATAAATGACTTTAGTAATTTTGTAGTGATTTTCCGAATAATTTAGTTATCGGAATGATATGATAGAATTGTTAGATTATTTGTTGAAATCATTGTATGATAGGGTATTGATATCAAAGCAGATTTCTCGGAGAAGTCTGCTTTGGTGAGAAAAACAGTTTATTCCGGCTGAAGAAGACTTTTCGGAGAAGTCTTCTTTGGAGAGAAAAACAATTTATTCCGGTTGAAGCAGACTTCTCAGAAAAGTATGATTTGGTGAGAAAAACAGTTTATTCCGGCTGAAGAAGACTTCGCGAAGTCTGCTTTGGTAAATAAATTACCTAAATCAAATAAAATTTTTGAAATATTTTAAAAAATTAAAATTGCTATTAACATAATTTATATACATATCAAAAGCACGTAAAATTTATAATAAATTCAAAAATAAGGAGATTGGATTCAATTTAATGGTATAAAATATTTGCTAGTTTTGGTTGTTATGTGTTGTGGGTTAATAGTTGATGTTTGTGTAGAGAATTCATGCTAGAATTTGAAATATCATGTGATAAATTTGAAAATTTAGATTTACAAATTTTAAAGGAAAATTGTTTGAGTTTTGTATTTACTTAACTATCTTCAACATATTCATCCAATTTTTAACAAAACTTTCGCACATTTAGTGAATCTTATTATTTAGGGTTTAGGGTTACGCTGACTTCTCGAGATGTTGTCGTAGATTTAACAAAGCAGACTTCTCGAGAAGTTTGCACAAATTGAAAATTAAATGTAACTAAACCAGTTTTCTTCAATTTAGAGTTTAGGGTAATCTAAAAATATGAAGCAGACTTCTCGAGAAGTCTGCTTCAGCCGGAATAAACTGTTTTTTTTTTCACCAAAGCAGACTTCTCGAGAAGTTTTCGAGATTTATTCCTATTAAAGCAGACTTCTCGAAGAAGTCTGCTTCAGCCGGAGTAAACTTCGAAGACTTCGAGAAGTCTGCACAAACCGGAAATTGACAGTTTTTAACCTAACCAAATTTAACTCTCCGTATATAAAGAAGATAATCCTAAAATTTTATCATAATTTCATTTAAAAAAAACGTGAGAGCCTCCATCCTCCAAAAATGACTACAAGGTAAATTTTCTCTTCTTCTCTTTTTACCTCCCCTCTTTTCTTTTCTTCTTCTCTTTTCATGTTCTTTGTCATCTTGTTATTTTGTAGATCTGGAAAAAAAATCATGAGATATGAAAAAGGTAAGTTTTTTTTTGTTTATATAGTTTTGGGTTTGTGATTTTAGAATATTTTTATTGTTTAAATCTTTTGTTATTTTTATAACACTCTTTCTCGTCTTATAGTGTTGTAGATCTGGAAAAGGAAGTGAAAAGATCTAAAAACGTAAGCTTGTTGCTTTTATTAGTTTTTAAGTTTTTCGTAGTTTTTATGATTTTTGTTGTTTTTGTTGTTTTCTTAAGTTTTTTCCTATATTCTTATCTCATTTTTCATCTTGTATTGTTGTAGATCTGAAAAAGAAAGTCACGAGATCTAAAGATGTAAGTTTGTTATTTTTACTAGTTGTTACGTTTTTCATGGTTTTGGAGATTTTGTTGTTTTTTGTTGTTTTCTTATTTTTTTTCTTATATTCTTATCTTATTTTTCATTTTATATTATTGTAGATCTAGAAAAAAGATTCACAAAAACTAATTTTGTTGTTTTACTAGATTTT
Source organism: Pugionium cornutum (assembly GCA_018901935.1). Taxonomy (NCBI): domain Eukaryota; kingdom Viridiplantae; phylum Streptophyta; class Magnoliopsida; order Brassicales; family Brassicaceae; genus Pugionium; species Pugionium cornutum. Next base: position 6,710,742 of record CM032160.1, on the reverse strand, counting down.
TAAAGTGATTTTTAATAGTTTTTAAAATTTTATATGGGTTTTTTAAGATTTTCAATAGATGTTTGAGATTTATGGTAGTTTTACAGTTTTTTGTTATTGTTTTTGAGTTTTCTTCTTACGTTTTGAATTTGACATTAGTTTTTGAATTAATGGATTTTCGTGTTGTAGACTTCATTACAGGTTTGTAGATTTCAATTGCAGACTTCAGTTGTAGACTTCAGTTGTAGAGTTCTTATATTTTTATCTTATTTCTCATTTTCTTTTGTTGTAGATCTGGAAAAAGATTCACAAAAAGTAATATTGTTGTTTTAGTAGTTTTTAAAGTGATTTTAATGGTTTTTAAAATTTTAGATGGTTTTTTTAAGATTTTCAATAGATGTTTGAAATCTCTCTTGAAATTTATGGTGGTTTTACAGTTTTGTGGATGTTTTTGAGTGTTTTTCTTACGTTTTGAATTTGGCTTTGCTTTTTGAATCAATAAATTTTCGTGTTGCAGACTTCAGTTGCAGACTTCACAACACGTTTTCATTACAAATGCATATTTTTACATGAGTTTTTGTCAACTTTCTCAAAGAAGTCTGCTTCAGTGAGAAAACTGTTTATTCCGGTTAAAGAGAGATTTATTCCGATTAAAGCAGACTTCTCAAAATCTGCTTTATAATATATTTACAAAGAAGACTTCGAGAAGTCTGCTAGAGAAGTCTGCTTTGTAAATATATTACAAAGCAGACTTCTCGTAACTGTATGAACTGAAAAAATAACTGTAAGTAAAACACGAAAACTAACCTTCGATCTTGGTTTTTTAGCTACGCGACGTAAATGATGACCGATATAAACTCCCAAAAGCTTGATTTAACGGATAATGATGAATTTTTGCAAAGTTGGAAACTTTTGAATGTAGAGTGAAGAGAGAAATTGGAAGCTTTTGAATGTAGAGTGAAGAGAGAAATTGGAAGAAAATGAGAGAGAAAATAAAAGAGGTTGAGATGAATGAGATTTGATAAATGAATAGAGGTATAAAGGTGGGTGTGTCGATGGAATTAAGAGCTCCCAACAATCACGACAATGGTGGTTGTGTGCAATGAAGAAGATGATATTTTCGTAATATTTTTGAAAAATTTGTTCATAATGGTCTTTGTATTGTTTTTGTTTTTTTTTAAATTAATGGCAAAGTTATAAATAAAGTTATAGTTGAAGGATAAAATAGAGATAGAAAGTTAATTTTGTAAAAAAAGGTTTAAATTGTCAAATTTGCAATTAAAGACAAATTTTAAATCAATTTTGTAAATATCCCAAATTCATAACATCATATAACTGTCACAATACAAAACATTTTCATAATTAAGAAAAGTGTTATGTACAACCAATCCATTATTTTCCAAATTTTATATTAATTTTTTGTTATATCATTGATATATTTTATATTCTTAATTCATAATTATTCAATTTATTGTATTGTAAAATAATACTTTTGGTCCACACTCAAATAATGTTTATACAATCTTAAAAGTGATATTGTGTGAAGGTTTGTTTTGGTAAAATACAGGTTCGGTTACAAATACCATTTATGTGCTTATGCAACTTTTAAGACTAGAAGACTAGAATTTTCTTCAACATCAGTGTTGTTTGTTTGGTCGTTGTATTTGATTGCGATTGCGATTGCACCAAATATTATTCGTTTATCTGTTGTCGACGGTTGTAGTTGCTATTGATCGCATAATTTTAATCGCATCGTTATTTTAATCAACGATCAAAAAATTACGATGTAAGATGTAAAATCTAACCTGAGTCGTAAATAACTGCGATAATTAAACGAACAACAATCTACTGCAATCACAACTCCAAATTTCTACGAATAATAAACCAACATGAACATCATTTCCAAATTCCATGTTTAATTACTATTACTTCCCCGTGAGATTGTTTCAATGGAACTTCATCAGGAAGCAATGATTTAGCAATGATTTTAACATAGTTAGTGCCGATATGTCAAAGAACTCACGTTTTTTTGGAGAAAACTCCATTTGGAATATATGACAAACAAATAATGTGTAAGCTTCACAGAATATATCGAAAAATCTGAGTCTGTGATAAAAAAAAGCTGGGAATATTTCTATTTTGGGGACAATTGCTAGTATTGTTTGATCATCATCAACTCGTAGGAATTTCAGCAATGCTTCGACTTTACAATAGTTAGATGCATACATAATTGGGACCCTACATAATTTGATAAAGCTTGATTCCCATTCATAAAGTAACATAAAAAAATATAAGAATATTTGTTCGTTACCTGATGAAAAAAAAACAGCTCCAAATAAACTTTACATTCACACCAGAGTGAGAACAAACATTCAGCATAGGCCTAATTCAGCATCTTCTTGCATATTTAACTATTGGAATTTTTTCTTTTCATTTATTAGATAAAAGACGAGTCCTATTTATTATAAAAGTTTATGCATTTTTTTAATAAAATAAAATTTATGCACTTTTTAACAAAAATAGTTAATTTCTGTTAATTATACTGATTTATACAATTAAATCTATTTAAATTCGTATGTTTTAAAATTTTTATCTATATAAATTATGTTTTCGTAATTACAAAAACCCAGATTTTTGTAATTTGAGTTTGAGTTTCGTAAACTACTTATGCAATTAAATATATTTAATTTTATAATTTGAGTTTTGTTACCAAAAACTACACAAACTTAATAAATTATTATAATTTCACAAATTTCGTTAATGTTTACACGTTAAATCATTATTAAAATCTTGTTTTAATTTGAAAATATGGTTTTAACTTTGAAAATCCAAATTAAAACCAAATTTTCGAATTAAAACTAGATTTAATAACGATTTAACGTGTAAACGTTAACGAAATTTGTGTAATCGCAATAATTTATGAAATTTATGTAATTTCTAGAAAAAAATATAGTTTATCTAGTTAAAAAAAACCCAAAAGCTATTGGTGGAAATATGCTTAAAAGGATATAAGTTAGTTTTTTTGTCACTGATAGTAAGCATTACAATCGGTTCTTAGTTAGAAAATACGTAGCGTATCCTCAAACTAGTACGGTATTGCAGTGCTTACATAAGAGAAGATAACTTTTCTGTTACTCGCCTGTTTTGCCAAAAGATATGCATGCTGATTTTGTTCCCTCGGCCGGTAACTGAGAGAGAAACCCGGAAAGTGTTGTCGCAGCGCTTCGTATTTCTTTATCTCTGTTGTGAATGCCAGCCATCCCTCTAGGTCGTTGATTAATCTGATTAAATCACTTGAATCCGTGAAAAAAGTGGTGCAATATCTATGCATAGTATGTAAACTTCTAATTGTGTAACGTAGTCCATCGAATTCCATATGAAGTGGAGATAAACCTTTGTAAACTCTCTTCATACCCAACAGGTCACTAGTCTCATCTTGCAGCTTCACGATCCAGCCAAACCCCGAGGTATGTTCCCCTTCTTTCCATGAGCCGTCGATGTAGCACGAGAAGGTGGGGAGACATGGACCTGTCGGGATCTGTTCTATGCCATGTATCTCCTTGTCGTCCCGTGATGCCACTAGGGCAATTGATGACTGCCAAAGGTCTCTCTCTCTCTCTCTCTCTCCGAGCCTTTTCCAGGATATCCATAGCTGTTCGTTGTATGTTGTTGAAAATTTTGTCGTTTCCTGCCTTCCAAACGAACCATAGAATCTATGGGAATATTGTATTGTCAGATTCACCCTAGACGCCCCCTGGTGTGCGCCACAGTAGGTAGTCAAAATTCCGGAATAGGTTCTCGAGTGGAAAGACTAGGGGTGCCGAGGGGATGTCGGATAGCGCCCACGTTTGGCAGGCCGGTGGGCACATGAAGAGGGCATGATTTATGCATTCAGTTGCCAGACCACAGATTTCACAAGTATCGTCATCACGAATGTGACGGTATTGAAGTCGCCCATGGGTGGGAACTGCTCCCGAAAGGCATTGCCAGAGGAAATGTTGTAATTTCCTTAGTATCTTGATTTTCTATATCGCTTGTTTTAGCGGGGAAATCGATAGCCTTTGTTGGAAAAACTTCATATTTGCTAATCCATATTCGTGTAGGGTCTCATAATCCGATTTGACCGAGTATACACCCGTTTTCGTAAAGTGCCACCAGAAGCTACTTCTGTCTTCCCGAATATTTGGTCGGATTGTGGTAATTATGTTTACATCCTCCGGTGTGAAGAATCTCTTTAGCTCTTGGACCTTCCATCGATCCGATTCTAGATCGATAAGGTCACCGATCTTCAGGTTTGGGGATTTTGCTTGGTGTAGATTATTTGGAGGTCTCGGGCAGTGGTCAGGGATCCAATGATCGGTCCATATGTTATTTTGGTGGTTGCTTCCCAGAAATTTCTTAGCTCCTTTCCTAACTAGGTCTATGGCTGACCAAATACTCCTCCAGCCATAGGATGGTCGATATCGTTTTTTTGCCTGGAAGACGTGTGATTTTTTGAAATATCGACCCTTCATTACCATAGACACCAAAAAGTTGAGGAAACGCTATATGCGACATAGCTGATTTGTCCGAAGGAATTTTTTGAAATTCTCAAAGTTTTTGAATCCGATATCACCTTCTGATTTGGGGGAGACATAACAAAATAAAGTTTATGCATTTATTTTAGCGATTTTGAAATATTTATATGATGAAATCCTTTCTGAGTCATTTGTAGATTAGGGAAATTAATCGTAAAACTAAACCGAATTTAGTGTTTTCGAAATATAGCATATGTTTGTATAATGTTCACAGTTATATTAAGAATCTTTACGAAGATTAGGCCCAATTATTTGGAAAAAACCAGGCCAAAAAGTTATGGGAACTCAAAACTCGGCTTGCCAATTACGTGTTCGGGTTCAACACTTCACTTCCAATACGGATAATGTTTCTTCGTTCCTGAAGTCAAGCACGTAATACCATTTTTTAATCCAAAGCAAAAAAAAAAACAAATTTTTAAATAAGTTGAAGCTTCGCATCTTAATCACATATGTAAAATATTTTAAAAAATAATACCATAAAATAGTATATTTATAAATTTAGGTTTCAAATTTAAAATATTAAAAATAAAATTATTAAAATAACACAAATTATTATGTAAGAATAATTATTTACCTTAAATAAATTATATACAAAATTAAAATATAATGTTTGGATTCATATTTTTCAATTTAAGATTTAAATTTTTTTTATTAGGAAGATATTTTTAATTATCTTAATATGAAATTTGTGTTATTTTGAGAAATTTAAATAATTAGTACTATATTTAGAAAAAAACTTAAAAAATGCTATTTTAGTAAATTAATACCTTAAAATAGCATTTTTCTAAGTTTATCTTCGAAATTTAGTATATTAAAAATAAAATTTTTAAAATAACATAAATTATTATGTAAGAATAATTGTTTATTTTAAATAAACTATATACAAAATTAAAATATAATGCTTGGGTTCATGTTTTTCAATTTAGAGTTTAAATTTTTTTATTAGAAATAGATTTTTAATTATTTTAGTATTGAATTTATGATATTTTTAGAAATTAAAATGATTAGTATTACATTTAAAATAAAAACTTAAAATAATGTTATTTTATTGAGTTGTCCAATAGTAAATCACTACACCATAACTAATTTCTTAAAATTAGTGTCTTTAACCTTTTTACTATATTTATATCTCTAAAACTTTTATTTTATGAGTTTTAGGTTAGAGCTGGACCTATTTGAACTTATTGAAAAGATGCACTCTATGCGTAAGTAAAGAAAATTAAATTCCATTATTTTTTGTTGGTTTTTAGTCCTTCAAATTTGATATCGCAGCTTCTTTGATTTTTTTCTGTTGGCTGTTTTTTTTTTAATATCATTTAGAAATAGAAATCTCTAATTCGGATGATACTAAACTTCATTTTTTTTCATTGGTATAATCTTTCTCTCCAGAGTTTCCTAAATTTTAATTTGACCCTTGAATCAAGTCACGATTTACTAGTTAAAACTTAAAAGGTTATGAAGAAAAATAAAAAATAATATCCTAAAATGGCACTATTTTAATTTTTTGTTCCAAATTTAGTATTTTAAATTTAAATTTCCAAAAATATCATAATTTTTTTTAAATTACATATTTACCATAAATAAATTACAAATATAATTAAAATATTATATTTAGGTTGTTTTTTCTAATTTAGGGTTTAATTTTTTCTACTTAAAAAGAAGTTTTAAGGTATTTTAATATTAAATTTTTGCTAATTTAAAATTTTAAACTAATGATGCTATATTTGAAACAAAAATTTAATATAATACTATTTTTGTCAATTGATCAAAAATAAATATGTAATTGATTTATTTCTAGAGACAATATATATAAATGCAACAAAAAAAGGCTTGACCTATTCTTTGAGAAGGAAAAGTAACGGTTGGAGGAAATTAAATGTGATACGGAAACAGACTGATACATTTTGGTGTAAATATATCCAAAAATGTAGTTATTTACATAAAGACGATTTTTTTTTTGTAACTGACGAACCAAAACCATTAAAGGAAAGTTTGAAAGAGACGAAAGCAAATTGGAATCTCATTTCAAAATTATACAAAAAATGAAGACAAAATGTACATTCGGTGTAACTTTCTCATACAAATAGAAAAGCCAAAGTTTCGAAACCCATTAACTGAATCATATCATCCTTATAATAGACTACGTACATCTATATGATGACGATGGATGATGATATATATTGATTATGTTATGATTCTTTTGTATTTACTACTCTAGATATTTAATCAAACATGGGTCCAAGAAAATGTTTTGATCATAAAAAAACATTGTTTGCGTATATATATGGTCTTGATTTATACAACTAAAATTGTAGCTATTCGAAACTTGAAACAAACATTAAATAGTTTTATCGGTATGTTTTTATATATGCAAGGGGACCATTAATTTGCCACCCATTTCCAGCAATGAAACAGTAAATTTGACATAAACTATTCAATGTTTTGATTTAAACCGCTCTTTAATTTCTATAATTACTTATCATGTTCCGGTTATCTAAACACAACTCTAGGATTCATGAAACCATTCAAATTCCAGAAAAACATTCCGAGGCTGAAGCTAAAAGACTCTAAAAGCCTAACCGAAGAAAGAGCTTTACCTTAGCTTTGCTCAACAGTAATTTTTAGTTCTAGAAATTTTTTATCTCTCTCTCTCTCTCTACGTTTAATTTTCATATTTCTGGTTAATCTAATTAATCAGGATCTAGAAGTAGATTTAGTTCAGGCAACTAGTAATTCTATAGTTATATATACTAAGAGATAAGTATATATGTGAGTTAATCTCAAAGACATATAGATGTGTCCGAATCGTAAGCAGCTTCAGTTTCATCTTCCCCAAAAAAACCCTAAAATACTATTATATAAATATATAAGAAGAAATTGAAGTCTCTCTTGAGATACTCAAAAAGTACTTTGAGATCACTTCGAAATCTGCCAAAGGACGAATTAGGGTTTTCTATAGTCATGAGTCTACAACCCTAATAAAAAGCCTTCGGATGGATATGTACACACACATACAGAACCATATGATTAAAATTCAGATGAACATAATTATAGTAATAACAAAGACAAAGATAAATAATCTAAACAGAAGGAATGAAAAAAGGATCTCTTGAAAATCAAACAAATAAAAGAGCTAAATTTGAGTAGGAAACTAGGAATTATGATAAATGAATCGGTGAAGATTAGGGTTTAAGGGTGGGACAATCAACGGGTGAAACTGCGAACATGATCTAATCGAGACTAATCTCTTTTCCATAGCCATAAAACACAACGGAGAAAGAAAGCTACTTTAGATCATGCTGGCAGCTTCATCAGATGCCAGTCCACCATATATAGACTTCACCGTAGCAAGTCAAGAAGAAAGAGTGAGAGAAGTATAGAGAACGAGAGAGAGAGAATTTTCTGTAGCTAGGGTTTTATCGTGTAATTGATCTGATAATGAAGAAGAAGACGGTCTTTATATAGAAGGGAAAGGAGAAGATGAAGGAAGGGAGCGAGATATATTGAATATGTTTTAAAGGGGTTACTTTTACAATTAAGTGATAGTTTGTGGGTTAAAAGTAAAAAAAAAAAAAAAGAACGAGTGACAAACAAAAGGCGTTAAAGAAAAGTGGTCCAAAGTAGAACCGTGAATAAAATTGAATAATGTCACGCCGATTCTCCGAGCCTCATGCACTTCTTCTCTCTTACACACAGACAGATTGGTTTTCTGTGTTGTGTTTGCTTTTCTAACTCCATTTATTACTTCTACGTTGATGGGGACCTTTTCTTTCTTTCTTTTCTAATTTTTTAAATTTGTTCAATTAAATTACCACTAATTAACTCCAACAAATAACAGTATTTTAATTGTTTTTTTTTTAAATGAGATTCTACAACATGTTTGTTAATATCGGATATTCCATGAAATTTGATTTGAAACATATATATTAGCTCAAATTGTTATATCTCCGCTAACCTTTAATAATAAAATTTTGAGAATATATTAGATTTAGATCGGGAAAATTATTTATATATTATAATTAATTATTTATTCAGTAAATATAAATTAGATACATAAATAATTAATTTTTAATTCAAAATATTTTTAAAATTTTAAAATATTGATTATACAATGAAATAATATTATAAAAATGAATTTAAAAATTTTATATGTTGGAAAATAGTATTATTAAATAGGTAAAAAAATTTAGATATGATAAATATTTAATTATTACAAACTTTTGTTTTATATATTTTTACTAAATTTTTAAAAAATTAAAATTTTATTTTATATTATATTTTTCTTTTATGTCAAAATATTAAAGATTTATATATACTATATGTTAAATATTTATATAATACTATTTTCATAAATATTTTAATAAATTATGTTCTATATAGTATTTACTTAAAAAGACTGTAATAATATGACACGTCGACATAGTATATTTATCAATTATATATGAAAATAAAGTTTTTTGGTTAAAATATTTCTCAAATATTATATTAAAAAAATTTAATATTGGAGAGAAGAAAAAGAACCATTGCCGTGTTCGATATTATTAAGAAATAATGACTTTAATTAAGAGAAAGCCATGAAAAGTGAAGTTAACACATGCATAAAGTATAACCTACGGAAACTCTTAATTAGACTATTAATCTATGTGAAGTATTACTGTTTTGTTTTTTGGCTTCTATAAGCTCATCGTGCACCGTTACTACTTTATAACCAATCAATAATTATATAATTTCACCTGCAAACTTTGTTCCGTATTATATAATGCTAGTATTAATCTATACTTAACTTGCAAGTATTATAGATATAATTCTCAAATGTATTTTTTCATAATTATAAATGAAAGCTTTAAAAAGTATCACTTTCATGCGTGTATTACTTTCCCAAAGTATTATAAGTTTTATTGGTGATATAAAATAGTATAAAAATTTGAGAAAAACATTTTCAATATCGCTAGTTCTATTTACATGATTGAAAACTATTAAGACATACCTTTTTGTCGTAGGGGTTAGCAATCAAACCCTGAAATTTTTAATATTTTTTAAAAAATCCAAAATCTTTTCAAGTCTTTATCTTAAAATACGTTTTGTGATATTTTTGAACCTGGTATTTGAATGCAATTATAACCAATATCCATAATATATTATTTAATAAATATTTTTTAAAAATAATTGTATTTTGATGTGTTATTAACAGAAATATCATGATGACGTGTCATCAACACAATGAATTTCAATTAAATATATAAATAAATTTAAGTTACTAAAATAATTACAATATATGTCATTATTATTAATTTGGTTACAAAATCAATATATTTTATAAAATTAACAAAAAATACTATTAAATTCATAAAAATAATTATTTTTCTTTTCTTATTTACATATACAAAAATTAATATTAAAAATAATTTTAAACAAAATTTAAAATTATATAAATATTTAATTTATATTTACTAATAAATAATATTATATAATTTATGAATAATTTTTTTCACGGATAAAATGAGTATAAATATACTATATATATTTGAGATGACTTTAGATTGAGAATATTCCAATGATTTAGTTTAGGTGCATTTATATATATTATTAACTCATGTGCCAGCTGTCTCAAAAGTAAACTGTATATATGTACAAAATAATATATAGACAGTTCCATGCTTAATTGCCGACTACGTACACATGTGTTACAACAATTTGTTCTTGTAATCTACCACGATGCCAATACCCCTGCTACTGTAATTAATAGCTATAAAGTTATAAGATTATTTATTGCTGTAAAATGTATAGAAAGTGAATTGAATAATAAAACAACATTCCTAGAAAAAGATTCCTTATCACTAGCAATGGGATGATACCATTTCTATGCTAAAATTACCCAAAATTCGATAAGTTCTTGCCAAGCTGTTGAGTCTGTGACAGCTACGCGATATTGCAAGCTATTGAAAATTATTGATATGGACAATCTTTGATAACGACTTGTTGTATTTGGTAGAGATTAAAAGGCAAAAACTCTGATTGGTTTACAGGTTTTCTTTTTTCATTGTTCCTTTTTTAAGGTTTTAGTTTGGTACCCAATAAGTCAACAACACTAATTGCAAAAGAAAGATGTTGTAAGAAAAATTAAAAATTGCAAAAGAAAGGATACAGAAAACTTACTGACATCAGCTTCATGCTGGTGAAGTAAAATTTCCAGTTTAGTGATGTGTCGCGGTCTGCTGGAAATTTAATTCACTCTTAATAAATTAAAAGTAGGCTAGTCATATTTTTATTCTGTAGTGAACTTTTATGAGATGTGTTAGAAAAAAAATTGTTTGATATTTTTGTCAACTTTTAAATATATTTTTTTTGTTACTTTTAATATTTTGATGTATTTTTAGTTATTGATTGCATTTATTTGAATAATAATTAATAAATTAATACCCTAAAATATCACCATTTTAAATTTATTTCCAAATTTAGCACACCAAAAATAAAATTTCAAAATAGCACAAATTATTATATAAAAATAATTATTTATTTTAAATCAAATATATATAATAATTTTTGGGTTTCTATTTTCCAATTTATGGTTTAATTTTTTTCATTAGGAAGAAGTTTTTAATTATTTTATTATAAAATTTATGTTATTTTTAGAAATTTAAATTATTAGTACTATATTTGGAACAAAAAATTGAAATAATGCTATTTTATTCAATTACCCTAATTAATATTTAAAAATATAAAACAGAAAATTACAATTTAAACTATATGATTAATTCTCTTGCTATTGCTCGCAAACTCTCTATTTGCGGACGGTTGAGGTTTTTAGTGTTTGATAGCAAAAAACCATTTGTGTCGTTTCCAAACAAAATTTTCCACAAAATGTTTACGGTGGCAAAAATTGCATATGGTTTAGATTCCTTTTTAAAAGTTTAGCTAAAATTGTTACCAAATTTTTGTAAATTTTTTTAAAAAATTTTTCATCCAATATTTTTGTATTAGATTATATTATGAATAATATTCTAAAATATCATAATTTTTAATTCTTTATTCTAAATTTAAAACTTTAAATTTAAATTTTCAAAATAGCATAAATTATTTTGTAAAAATACATATTTACTATAAATAAATTTAAAATATTAGATTTAGGTTCTTTTTCTAATTTATGATTTAATTTTTTATTATTCAAAAACATTTTAAAGATATTTTAATATTAAATAATATTTTTGGAAATTTAAATTAATGGTGTTATATTTGGAACAGAAACTTAAAAAAATGCTATTTTTATCAATTACCCTTAGATTACTATGTGCTTAATATATAGTAATTAAAGTTTATTTGTAAATATAAACCTATTTATTGTTTATAAAAAATATTTCAAACTTCTTAAAATGTATATATATATATTATAATTTAATATTGGTATTTTAATGATTTTTTACTATTTATTCTGAGTATTTGGACGAGTTAAAGAAAAATATTTCTTGTGTGATGATTGATGAAGACATAAACGAGATTAGTTCTGGAGCCATAATATTCGTGAACTGCAGCAACGTTTTGTACATTTTATAGATTCAAATAGATGATAAATCCGTATATTTGTTAACACAGATAGCAAGAGAGAAAACCAACTGTGAGTTTAATTATCAATGTAATTAAGAAAATAGTACATATATTCCTCAACTTGCTTGATATTCGAAAGATCATACCAAATTTGTCACACATGCTTTTGACATGACCCATGAGGATGCTGATACAACTGCTTTGATGTATACGTCTGCAACTTCAGAAGTACTTGATCACACACATACGTGAGGCTCCAACTTATCCTTTTGTTTTTCTTCATCTATCGAATACAATCGTACAATGTTTTATTGTGGTGAGATCAGTTGAGCTAGGACTATGGATATATACATATATTGGTATCATTATAACTTGCATATGTACATAGTGCTAGCATGGAGTTTACTAAAACGGCGACGTTTAGTGGATCGGAAGTGAACTTGCAAGTGGGACTGAGTCTATATGGAAATAGGAGATGCAACATGCAAATGGTCCCCCTTCTGTATTTGTAAACAGAAATTATTGTTTACTGAGGAGGAAACATCCCATTTTTAGATTCACATCCATAAAATGCAACCTTCTCTTTTGATATTCTTTCATTATATATAACTGCTAGATATTTTTTCATATTCATCTATAAATATATAAACCCTAAATTGACTAATCTTCTAAACCTAACCACCATATGAGTAGATCCCTCAACTATCATTCTTTAGTTACCTACATAATGGGTTAATTATAATCTCTAATTCAAATGGTAGAGTTCAGATATTATATTATGTTCATCAGAATATTTTTTTTATTAAGTTATAGGAAAAGGTAATGATTATATTATATAATATACTCAACAGTGCGAGGATAATGTATTGTATATAAATATATATATCCTATATAAAGCTTTAAGATATCAAAAGTAATTAATTATATAAAATAAGGTTATTTTTTGTAATCAACTTCTTTTGATATGGAAGATTCGTTGCGCATCCATGTGCTCTTTCAATCGACCCTTTTATGTCTGTATCTAGCCAACCACATATACCTTCACGATAGAGAGATAATTCCGTAAATATTATTTAAATCAATATGTGATATAAATAAGTTATGTATATATGCACACAAAATTAGGAGGAAGAAGAAGATATATCATTGTAATATGCATATATGGCGATCAATTTGACCAAAACAATGTATATTAGATCAATAGTGTGAAAAAATTAAACAAATATAATGATTGAGTACTACAGCATGTCACTACAATTTGTTTTAGACAATTTTTTTAAAATAACATTCTTTTAATTATTTTTTTTGCTATAAATGTAGTATCATTAATTTAAATTTATAAAGATAACACAAATTTATTATTAATATAAAAATCAAAACTTTAAATTAAAAAAAATAAACTCAAACGTAATATTTTAATTTTATATATAATTTATTTAAGATAAATAATCATGTGTTATGTTGAGAATTTTAATTTAATGTTTTAGATTTAGGAAAAAAAAGTCAAAGAATGTTGTTGTAGAATATTATTTTTTTACTTACAATTCTATGTATTTACTTAATTTATGAGTATTAATCGGTTTATAGATTTGTTCTAATAAATATAGAATTTGAATAAAATGGAAAATATAGTTTTGCATTTAGTTTTGAAATATATGAATGAAATTTGACAAAGAGGATCTATGACCAAATTTCTTTTGTTGTTTGGTTAAGCAAGATGTTTTGAGCTTAAGTGAATAATATATCCGTTGCTAATGTTCGAACTCAGAACTTTCTAAACTCTCTTTGTTGGTAACCACAATATGCCTGCTGAGATTAAAAAAAAAAAACTAAACTAGGTGATATAAAAGGGCCCAATGAACAAAGATTAGGCCCGGAATGGATTCGTTAAAAGGATATTAAAAAGCGCATCAAATTTGGTTTGACTTTCAAATGAAACAACAAATTGGTGTAGTATAGCAGCAACAGTCATTAACTGTAGAAAGTGCACCGTTGTGATGCGATGCAATGACAATACTTTTTTCAACAAGCTTTTCTCTGTGAGCCGTCGATGAGAATGATTGTCACTCATAGATGACCGTCCAACTTAATGCCCATGTAACCGAATCCGGACTTCAAATTTTTATTAGGTTGATCGACTCAACGTCATTTGAGGGCACGCTTCAGTTCCGATTCCCGCCTTATATAAACAGTTTACACATTCCGAGCAAATCCACCGATTATTTTTAATTTTCAAATTCACTCATCTCTCGTTTCAAGCTTAGTTTTCCTAGAGCGAGAATGATTGCTGCTCTCAAGTAAGTTACTGATCTCCCTCTCGCTACTATGATTCTTCCTGCTTTTGTTTAGCTTTGTCTTAAGTTCTGTGTATCTGAATCTGTTTCTAATTTTTTCTTTTCCGGTGATCTTTTGTCTGCGTTGGTGCGGATCAAAGAGCTGAAGAAGCGAGTCAGATGCAGCTCGTTGAGCGAGAAGAAATCGATGAAGACGATGATTTATTTGAAGCTATTGACAAATGTAAGATCAGAATCAGTTATAGAAGCTTCGATTTGGGCTCTTCTTTCAAATTTCTTATGATGTTTAGTCAGATTTCGTTCAAATCTTCATGTTCTGTTTGGCAATGGTTATCTCTTCCATTGTGACTTATTTGCTTCTGAATTTCTGGGTCCTACGAATGAGATCAGAATCGTGCCTCTAATCTGTTGCTTATTCCCTAATCTCTATTTCATTTCGATTTTAAGTATGAATCTAGAATAAATATCCACTGCTTCGGAGAACATGTTTTCCTTGACAGCGAATAATTTATGGTCAAGTATTAATCTATGATCAAGTTCCATATCTGGCATAAACCTGTAGATGATTTCATCTACTTCAATTTCCTTGTGCCAGTGATCGCTCAAGGTATAAACGCTGGAGACGTGAAAAAACTACAAGATGCTGGGATCCATACCTGCAATGGTCTGATGATGCATACCAAAAAGGTATAGAGCAGCTTGTGTAGCTTTTATACTATCTAGATTTTGGATGCATGAACCTATTGTGTTGATTGACGCAGAACCTCACTGGTATCAAAGGTTTATCAGAGGCTAAAGTTGACAAAATCTGTGAAGCTGCTGAGAAAATAGTGGTTAGTTTAAATTTTTCCAACCGTCGTTTGCTGAATTAATGCCTTGTCTTAAACTTTAGCAGTTTCTTCATTTTAACTGTTACAACATTTCTCCTTCAGAATTTTGGGTATATAACTGGAAGTGATGCTCTTCTAAAGGTAAGACTCGTTGAATTTACAAACGTCTAGAAGTCTGCTTGCTGCTAAGTCCTGTTGCTTGTTCCCACTAACAGATCCGTGAGATTTTGATAGCTTATTCAGCATTTCGTATTGGATACTGAAACCTTGTTTTCGTTTATAGAGAAAATCGGTTGTGCGTATCACTACAGGTTGCCAAGCTCTTGATGATCTCTTAGGAGGTATACTAAATTTTGATGTTACTGTTTGCCATTTTGATAACAATATTTGGAAGTTCTGGTATAATTTCTCCACAATGCTTGGTAGGTGGAGTCGAGACCTCAGCCATCACAGAGGCTTTTGGGGAATTCAGGCGAGAAACAGAGCCCAGCTCTTTAAGTTTCCTGTCTATTCTAGCTTGTATTCTAATAGAGTTTAATTTCACCTCACTACCTCAGGTCTGGGAAAACTCAGTTAGCACATACCCTTTGTGTCACTACGCAGGTTGGTTTCCCAATACGAATTTGATTGTTCTGGTGTTTAGTTTAACTGTCACAGGGCATGAGATAAGATTCTTACTTTTTTTCAGCATATAATCATTGAGGCGTCTGTTTCTCACTGCTACTGGTACTCATTTCTGTATTCATTATGCAGCTGCCTACAAACATGAAAGGAGGGAATGGCAAAGTGGCTTACATTGACACTGAGGGAACCTTGTATCCTTACTATCTTAGAGAAAATCTTTAGACCAGATCTTGTAGCTTCATTAGTTGGTTTATATTTCATGATTTTTCCTTAACCCTGAAAATTTATAGCCGCCCTGATCGCATTGTCCCAATTGCTGAAAGATTTGGAATGGATCCAGGAGCTGTGCTTGACAATGTACGCATTACTAAGGTCATATCTCATCTCTTAGGACTGCAAATGACATTCACGATTCTTCTCATGTAACAGATCATTTATGCTCGTGCTTACACCTATGAACATCAGTACAACTTGCTTCTTGGCCTTGCTGCAAAAATGTCCGAGGAACCATTTAGGATTCTGGTAAAAAGAACATGTCTGCTTATTTTAGTAACTCTAATGCGAAAAGAGCTTATTTAGCTGAGCTTACCATGTTCTCAGATTGTTGACTCGGTCATTGCTTTATTCCGAGTCGATTTCACTGGAAGAGGGGAACTCGCGGACCGTCAGGTTACCTCTGCCTCCCACACATTACTACTCGTAATTATTAAAAAAATCCGTCCTTGCTCACAAAGTCCGGTTTCTGTGTTGCAGCAAAAACTAGCACAGATGCTGTCCAGGCTAATCAAAATAGCAGAGGAATTCAATGTTGCTGTCTACATGACCAACCAAGGTTTTACTTTTCGACTAGATGGAATTAATGACAGAAGAGAATCGATTCTTTTGATTTTCTTGGTTTCACCAACTGATAAGTGAATCATAATTTTTCATTTGGTGGTTGCAGTCATAGCCGATCCAGGCGGTGGAATGTTCATATCAGATCCAAAGAAGCCAGCAGGTGGTCATGTTCTTGCTCACGCAGCCACCATCAGGCTCATGTTCAGAAAAGGCAAAGGAGAGCAACGCGTCTGCAAAGTCTTCGATGCCCCAAATTTGCCTGAAGCTGAAGCAATATCCTTTAAAAAACACACACACACACACACACTTGTTTCATTGAATTCCATATGATAGATTCCAATTACTTATCCATAATGATGACTTTTATTCCTTGACAGAAAAAGCACATTTTCCAGATTACTCCAGGAGGCATTGCAGATGCGAAAGACTAGAGCAGAGCTCTCTCTATGTCTATCTTATTACAAATTATGCTTGTTTCTTTCTATTATGCATAACCATATTATATTACCCACAGGGAGTTTACGAAGGAACTTATTGTTTACTAGTGAGTCATGACTGATATGTACGAGTCTTTTATTATTAGCTTCTTATACCCAATACAGCTGTAAAAGCAATCAGAGAGGGTTCTTAAGACTAAAACGATCGAATCACCAATTTGTGGAACACACAAAGTAGAAACAAAGGAATGGTTTTTTTCTCAGTAAAAAACTCAAAACATTTGGCCTCAGATCTGTTGAGACCAATTCTGGACACTTCCGACCCTAGGCATATCTTTCTTGGTCTCGGAATCCACTTTAAACGTTACACCGCACACCTGACCCGAACTGTCCACCCTCGGTACTGGCTTTAACTCATTTAACGGATGCTCATAGCTCCTCAAGCCTCCAGATGAGGTAAAAAAACATCCTGCATCATGCAATATACAACCTCATCCTGTTCCCTATCTGCACTCTGTCAAGAATAAATAAAATGATTTGCATACCTTTAGGGAATGGTGCAAATGATTTACCACAACCTTTCTTCACGGTTTCAACATCATCAGAAAGAACGAGATGGCCTTCAGCATCGGTTCCCCAAAAGAGAGGAACACTCCCTTCTGCATCCTGCACCGTTTGCATTATACCTTAGTTTTTACACAAAAACAAAAAGTTTGATAAGTAAAATCATACTAACCCCGGCAAGGAAGACATTTTTTGTGGAGCAGTCAAAGAGCATAAACGCGAATTTCCCTTGAAAATCTCTAACAACTTGGTCAGCAGAGTACGGACCACGATCTCTGAGGGTTCTGTAGGCTTCCATCACAATTGTGACCTCGGTTGCTGTTTTGGTCAGTCCATATTGTTGCTTAAGAAAAGGAATGTTCTCTATATGTCCTTGGAAGATGCAGAACATATCATCCGTCACTGCAAACAATCTATCACACAAAATCGATTCCAGTAAAATTAACACAATATTTCACCAACAGGATCATGAATACCACAACATTAACTCGTGGAAAGACTAATAAGAACAGAGCATCTGAAATCAACATCTTCACCAGATGGAGAAGATATAACTTAGATTCTTGGGTAGATATCCATTAAGAACCAAAGACAATGAATTTAGGATTAAACAACAGATCAATGAAGCCCCGGAATTACCCACTAGTCATCTCAGCCCCATAGTCAATTTCTTCTTCGGAACAAATAAAAAAATGATCCGATTTTTTGAAAAACAAAGCAAAAGAAAACCTGGGAAGAAGAGGGTTCTGCTTGTCGAGCGAGCAAGCGATGAGACCAGAAGATCCGAAATTGATTTTAACGGCGGAAGGATAAATGGAGGAGAAATGGTTCAGCAAGAACCCATCTTTAAGAGCATAAACCGATTCACCTTCCGCACTCTGTAGAGCTTCAGGGCTCTTGGCCAAGTTTTTGTCGAAAATCGCCAACATTTTCTTTCTTCTCGATGATACACAGCGAGGGATCAAAAGTAGGGAAAATGACTTTATGATCGTTGAATGGCCATTTTTTTTATCTATACAGCTTCCTTTTTGTAAACAAATGGCAAAAGTTAATTGGCCTTTCGTTTCATGGAATAGAATATGTAAATATTTGGATTCTTGTCAGTTGGCATCTGTAAATATTCGGTCCTTTTCCTGCAAGTTTCAAGTTACTCTAAAATATCTACACTTAGATCATATTTTGCCCTAAAGGAGGTTCTTTTTGCAAGTGTCAAGATATTTGTTCGAAAGTGATAAATTAGTGGAATGAAAAACAAATTTGAAAACTAAATTTTAACGTGCACGTGCACCTTTTCCTTTTTTACAAAAAGAACCTCGTTTTTAGGGGCAAAATATGATCAAAGTGTAGATATCCTAATATATCAAATTAATGACATGTTTACGTGTTAAACTTACCCTAACGTATATCAAAGTGTAGATATCTTAATATATCAAAGTAATAAACATTTTAACAAAATAATTTTACCCTAATGTGTTAATAACAAAAATGGCATGCTTACGTGTCAACAGCATAACAAGTTTCAGCTTAAATATATAAAATGGTTTAAGTTAATAGAATAATTACAATACATGCAACTGATATTAATTTGGTTAGATAATACATGTCATTGATATTAATTTGATTAGAAAATACATGCCACTGATACTATAGAATAAATACATGCCACTGATATTACAATACATGTCACTGATATTAATTTGGTTAGAGAATATAATTTATTCAAGTAACCAAAAAATACTATTATATTTGCAAAAATAATAATTTTTATTTCTTTCAATTTTTTATACGTTAATTTATAAATAATTTCAAATAAATATAAATAGATTTAAATTACTACCGTAATCCTTAATATATTATTTGAGAAATATTTTAAGAAAATAACCTTACTCGAACGTGTTATTAATAGAAATACCATGCTAACGTGTAATCACTACAATAAATTTCAAATAAATATATAAATGAGCTTAACTTATTAGAATAATTACAATTATACAATTGTTATTAATTTGGTTAAAAAATTAATATATTTTATTAAACTAACAAAAAAACTATTAAATTCGTAAAAAATAATTTTTTTTAAATTTATATATACTAAATGAATGTTAAAAATAATTTTAAATAAAATTTAAAATTATATAAATATTTAATTTATATTTACTAATAAAATATAATTTATGAATATTTTTCTCCACGTATGCCGTGGATATAAATCTAGTTTTAGAGTATAGATGATAATCAACTAAAAATATATAGGTACTATATATTAAGGACTTATTTGAAAGACGTGGATCACAAAATTTGTGGTGAAAGCAGCGGATGTTTACTACAGTAAATTTTTTGCAATGTAAGCAACTTTGATTGGGGTGTTTTGCATATGTATAAGTTAGATTGTGTTTTACATTGAATATAAAAAATTTTGTTTGCTGAGTTGAAACCACCATATTCAAACATAAGAGAACATGTAACTTCCAAAGATGTAATCGAATTAAAATACTTTCAGATAACCTAAACGATGATCATTGGAGTAGGGTTGCTCATCTAAGTATCTTCTAGTGATAGTGCCGTTTAACATACGAAATGTCGAATTGGATGTCAATGGAGAAGACAGACGACGAGCGCCTTTGACATTGCCGGAGATAATGTCGGATTAGATGTCTTCGGGTTCTTCTTGCAAACATTCTCGGAGACTTTCTAATTTGAAAAAAGAAAAGGAATCACAAGTGCTTGAATAATTATAATTATCGTAACCTTAAGATAAACCATAATCTGAAAAATTGTAGGCCTTGTACTCCCATCTATTACTGATTTACTGAAACCCTAACAAAACAAAATGTATGATCGGTGTAAAACTGAAACTCATCATTCTTTTTGGAAGTGTCCGTCAGAAGCCAAGATAGTTGCAGCAACTTTGCTACTTTTGCGATTGATTTTGGGTTTTACCACGTTTCGAAGCAATATTTATAAGTATTAATATGCTATTTAATATAAAGATTTTAAAAAATTTAACATATTAGAAATGTATAAAAAAATGGTTGTTAACCTTAATTGGATATCCAAAAATTAATAAAAACATTATTAAATAACTCGTTATTGACACTAGTCAAACTAACATATATTACAATTAGTTTTCCTAAGTTACTTCGATTTTGATATGAGAATATAGGTTCAACAATAATCTTCCCAAGATAACCCAAATAATCAACAAGTTGGCCTTTTGGATCATGTGTGATAAGAACCGAAGAGATAATTACAATACCATTTGGCTCCATCACAAATCCGAACCGATGCTAAATCAAACCGAACCGAAGGGAATAAAATTAAGGGTAATAACGTCATTTACCACTGAGTAAACCCTTTCTTCAATCCGTCTTCACCTGCCGATCACTTCTTCTCCACTCCCCTCAGTTATTTTCGCCGGACGATCGAACGGAGAGCTTCTGCCGATCGGTGATTCAAAGATTTCTGCTTTTTTTTTACTATTAACTTTCACTAGGTGCGTGTTATGTTTAATTTTCTATGTGAAGAAATCTTATTAGGTTTGGTTTTGGATGCTCAGATTTGCTAGAAATATCTTCGTATCTCTGTATTTCTTTACGATGTGTAATTTTGTATATCCGATGATATGGTTTCTGTAGATTTTGCATCGTTTTGCTTTTTCATTTCTCGATTGATTTTGCGTCGATATGTCTCAGTAATCATTCTTCAATTTCATGGAATCTAACGTGGAATTCGTAGGAAAATTAGGGCTTTTCGAATTTTTTTCTCTGATAATCTGATTAAGTAAGAGATTTACATTTCTTCCTGTTTGGTTAATTGCTGATTTAGGTCAAATTTTTAAAAGAGGTAGGATGTTGAAGTTTCTATCAAAAGTTAGAATTGATTTCAACACATTGGATCCAAGACTTGCGTCTTGTGTTGAGTTCTTGGCTCAATGCAATGCAAGGAAGGCCAAAGAATCAAACCCGAATTGTCAAGTCGTGGTGAAACGTAGAACCGATGATCAACCACCAAAGATCACAGTCACATTTGTCAATGGTGTTGAAGAAGCTTTCGATGCAGCAGAAACCTCAGCTCAGTCAATCAGAAAGATGATTCTCGACAAAGGTCAGTATCTCGAAACAGAGCAAATGTTCCGTGAAGCAGGAGAACAGTGGCCTGTGATCATCCCTGATGAAGAACTTCACCAAGAGGCTCCTGGTGTTAAGGTCTGTCTAATTGCACCTTTTCATTTTTTCTCATTTGAGTCCATAAAGTAGATTACTTTGGAAACAACATATATCGAATTTACTGATCTTTGCATCTGCTTTTCCTTGTTTGTGCAGCCGAGAAAAGCAGAAGAAAAGAAGTAATGCTGCTGCATATATGTGTTATCGATATCTCTTGGTATAATCCCATTGAATTGACAAAGTTAAAGATCAATTTTATATAATGTTTTCTTTCTACCTGCTTTGTCAAATATTTATCCCACACATTGATTCGATGCTTCTTGTATTGCACTTTTTTATTGAGATAGACCCATCTTTGAATTCTTTCCCAAATGGGTTGAAATCTTCAACAATGTTTCCACTCAAATTATGCAACAAAATCATATTCTTATCATGCGATGTAATCATAAGCACAAAATGAAACAGAGTAGCAAAGAGTTACATGGTGACACAATACCACTTCAAGATCTTATTATGAATGACACACAAAGTGATGTGACACAGACTCTGTTGTATCTATAGAGATTCAAACAAACACAACTCTGAAATATATTATGTAGAAAGATATATGTGACTTAGCTCTTTATTTACTAGATATTAGAAGCTAAGCAAAAGAACTTTCTCACCACTTCTGTACTCGGTTTAATATCGCAGAAGAAGGTTTGGATAATAAGTAGTAACTAGATTTTGACACACACCGCTGGTCGAAAAAAATAGTTATAAATAATAATTAATTATTTATTTTGTTAATTTAAATTAGATAAATATGTATAATTTATCTCATATTTAAAATAATTTTTTAAAATTTTTTAATATTGATTACGAAAATAAAATAGATAATAAAATCGGATTATATAAATAGATTTAAATTGTATCTATTTTGGATAAAAGTATACATATGATAAATATTCAATTAAACTAAACTTTTGTTTTATATTTTGTTTGACTAATTTTTTAAAATTTATATTTTATTTACATTTTATGACAGAATACATTGTATGTCAAAATATTAGAGATTTATATATAATATACTATATAATGGCAATTTTCGTAAATACTCTACTAAATTATGTCCTAAATAATATTTTTCTTAAATGCTCTAATAGTGTGACACATCAGCGTGACACACTTGTAAATCATCCGTCAACATAAGGTTACTTTGTTAAAATGATTCTCAATTAATATATACTAGATTTATAGCCACGCCATGCGTGGGGAAAAATATTCGTAAATTATATTTTATTAGTAAATATAAATTAAATATTTGTATAATTTTAACTTTTATTTAAAATTACTTTTAACATTATTTTGTATATATAAATTTAGAAAAAATAATTATTTTTATGAATTTAATAGTATTTTTAGTTAGTTTAATAAAATATATTAATACTCTAACCAAATTAATAACAATGGCATATATATAATTATTCGAATAACTTAAGCCTATTTATATATTTATTTGAAATTTACTGTAATGATGAAACGTAAGCATGATATTTCTGTTAATAACACGTGAGAGTAAAGTATTTTTTAAAATTGTTTCTCAAATAATATATTAGAGATTAGATAATAACTTAAATCTATTTATATTTATTTGAAATTATTTATAAATTAACGTATTAAAAATTTAAAGAAATAAAAAATTATTGTTTTTGCAAATATAATACTATTTTTTGGTTAGTTGAATAAAATATATTGATTCTCTAACCAAATTAATATCAGTGGCATGTATTGTAATTATTCTAATAATTGAAACATTTTTATATATTTAAGATGAAACTCGTTGTGGTGGTGACACGTCAGCATGACATTTTTGTTATTAACACGTCATGGTAAAGTTATTTTGTTAAAAAAATTCTCAAATAATATATTAAGGATATAGATTTTAAATAATTTTTATAAATATAGCACCAATAATTTAAATTTCTAATAATAATAAATATTAAAATATTTATAGAAACTTACACAATTTATAAATATAGCACCAGTTATAAAATATATTAATAGAGAAAGTTATTTAACATGTTTTTTCAGGGTTAATGTGATTTTCTAATTAGGTGTAAATACAACCTGATCTCCTCGCACGTTATGCTAACTCCCCTCTCGAAAAGTGGAAGACGATAAAACCCAAAATCGTTGGGTTTGTTACCAACAACACATAACAAGACCGTTACAATTTGGACATGGATTTGCTCTCTGAAAATACTATGTGACCAATCAGATTAATAGCTTTTTCTCCTGGATACAGTAAATATCTTCTATTTATAGTGATTGTTGGGATGATAATGAAATTGTTGACCTAAAACCAAGTGATCCTAGAGAGGAGACGTGATCCATGAATCAATATAGCAAAACTAAATTGAAGCCAAAGAAAATTCTAAAAACCAAAGAAAAAAAGGGGGAGTCTTTTGCTATTAATATAACTAAACACTTTTTATGATTTGTATTTCGATTCGTTCACCGATTCAAACATCATCAAATGACACAAAACTTGGTCGGGTTCTGTTATGTTCAAACCCTGTTGTATGCAACCGACTTGCTGAAGAGCTTGCGGATGTAAAGAATCTGAAACCCACTTGCTGCTGCAAGGAAAATGTACTCTCCCACTGTGTAGAATATCACACGCTTTCTCGTGCTCTCATTCGCTGCACCAAATACAAAATCGACCACACATAGAAATGTCAGATCATAAAAGGTTGCATCTTTTAGTTCCTAAGAGCGTGCGTACTCGAGAAGCACATATCTTTTCGATTCATTATATTCTCATACTGCATATGAACATGTTCTTCATATCAAGAGAATGAGGTAGGGACTGAAGATAAATTACAAAAGAAAAAGCAAGATGAATGGAGAAAAACTCACTATGACGGTGACGGATTTCACGTGCTTTCAAATACTTCTGCTCAGCAACAACAGATTCCAAAGCTTCTCTAAGCTCACTTATCTTGACAATAGCGGGGTCCAAATGTTCTGAGAAACATTCCACAAAAGCAAAGGAACATGGCATCATGAAGTAGCTAACACAAAAACATCCCAAACTCAAACTCACGAGCTATATACAAAATCAAGTAAGGCCATGATTAGGACAAAACATTATTCAATTGAAATATATAAGAGAATTGGAACAAACCGTCTTTGGCTAAGTCATGCTCATTGGTAATATGACCAACATGAATATAGAAGGTGACAGTTTCAGGAGTAGAATAAGGGTTGTGGAAACAAAATTTGTACATTCCACTTCTTGGAGCTTTAAACTCAAACTTATCTCCGGATGTTCCCTTCAAAGTATGTACAATGTTTCCAGCAGGAGATGTCACCTATATGAATAATCTAATCAATTAACAACAAGTAGCTAAAAATTGCAATTCAAAACCAATCAACCAATATGTAAATTCAACAATTTTGATTCCAAATAACTCACAATCAGGAATACACTAAATCTTAACATCTTTTCTGAAGATCAGATTAGGGAAAAAACACAAGACAACAGAAAAAAAATCGATCCGGAAATTTTCACGGAAAACGTATCAACAGATCGAAATTGTCGAAGGAAATGTATCAAACTAACAATATCGACAAAAATAATTCAAAGATATTTTACCGTGAAATCCAAACCGGGATGATCTGATCCCCAGAAGACAGCATGATCGTCGACAACGAAATTTCCCGAGACTGTATCGCCTTCGTAAACGACATACTCTTCGACGCATTCATCGTCGCTAACCGTCACCGAGAGCGACATGATTTGCTGGATAGAACTCAATAGTATCAGACCTACCAAAACAAAGACATGGATCTTCGAGTTTTTCGCTTGTCTTCTCTTCATCTTTTTAGATCTTTCACTAACCTTAAATCAGAAGTTTCCGTTTCTTTCCCGAGAAAAAGTTTCGCCGAGCAGAAGAAGAAGAAGAAGAAGACAAGGATTTATTGTGCTTAGCTGATCAAACCAGAAATTAAACATGTTTATTACGAAACGGTGCTGGTCAACTGCTGCTCTTTAAGAATAGACTTTAAAGAGTAAGAGATAATTTAAGAATTAAATAGTAACTTTCCTAAAGATTTTCATGCTAATTTCCTCCAAATATGAAATTTTCTCTAATTTCTCATTAACACAGTATCATATAGTAGAATTAGAGTATTTGGATTACGTTCTTTTTACTTTCAAAATTTAGATTTATTTTATAAAAGAATGTTTTATTGTAATATGAATACGTTATCCTATAAAAAGTGTTTTGATTGGATATCTACTTTTGATTTTATATACATCATCAATAAATTTAATGGTAACATATAGGAGTTTATCTACACTACTAATAAATTTGATGGTAACATATAAGATGAACAAAATGCTAATCAAAGTGATAAAATATCCAACCTGATCTTACATTTTTATATTTCAAAAATATGAAATGAATCGAGAATTGAATGGATATTCAAAATATTGAAATACAATTATATAGTCAAAATACTAATTAGATTTGATATAAGATAATCCAATACTCAAAATTATAGTTATAATTATAATATGAAGATTTTAGTTATTTATATCACAAGAACAAATATTCAATCTTAATTTATATTGATAAACATAACCAATTTTATAAAATTTATCATTTCTTTAATTTAGGTTTAAGCTAGAATAGATTCGGCCTAATAAGCCCATTACAGCTCGTTATGAGCTTCGGCAAGTGTTTGAGTTAAACCATAAACGTTTTGAGTAGAAATCATTTATCAGCCCACTAACACTGAACAACACCTCAAAACTGCGACAACATTTTTATTCATGTTTGCTTTTCTTAAGCTACTAAGCAAATTAGAACGACGAAAAAGAATTTTTCACAAAACATATACGATGAATTTTTAAATAAATTTTAGTTTGGAAAATTCTTTAAAAATGTAATTTTAAATAATTTTTATAAATATATTACCACTAATTTAAAATCTTAATAATAACATAAATTTAATATTAAAACATCTTATTAATAAAAAAATTTAAACCCAAATTATAAAATAAAAATTTAGACATAATATTTTAATTTTATATATAATAAATAAATATGTTCATTTCCGTAGGTTACATAAAATTATCCGAATAATCCTATTTCTAACCAAACTTTAGTGATCATTTACTATCTAATTATACTTTTACTAAATTATACAATTTTTAGTATTTTTCGTATTACACAATGCTGTTAAGTAATAATAATTTTCTTTAAATAAATTATTTAACCTACTTTCAAAATATTAATTGAACAACTCGGATTGATTTAATCATTAAGATAATTTCAATTAAAACAAAATGATGAAATGTAATGGGGTAGAATTATGGCATTATGTATTTTGTTGAGAGTTATTGTTTTAATTTAAAATTTGGTTAAGTGTTTAAACAATCTTAATTTTTCAATTTGATATTTTGAAACTTGATTTAAAATTTATTTAAACAAAAATTGTTAGTAACTAAAAGCACTGCTAAGATAAACAGAATATAAAAATTTAGAGAAATCATCATTAGTTTGTGTAGTTAGTAAAAACACATGAAAATACACTTAATTGAATATGTTTGTATAGCTTGTAAACCTGAATAAATATTTTCATATAAAATTTTATGTTATTTGGAATTTTAGTTTTATTATGATAAATTTGAAATAAAAATTTAAAAGTATTATATTTTAAGATATTACTATTTTAGTTTTTATATCTCTATGGATCGATTTTGATATTTTTTCAAAAGCATTTATTGAGCTAAAAGGCAGCTTAATCTAAGGCATGTACGTTGAATTGCAAAGTTGTTAAAATGTTGAAACGACCGTAAAAAAACTGACGAAGCTAAGATGGGCCACGTAGTGAGAGAGAAAAAGAGAAGTCACGGACTCGGATGCAGTAAGTATGGGTCAATTTGGATCCCAACTTAGCTAACTTCCAAAAGAAAAAGAGATGTGTAATGAATGAAACCTCTTCTACAAACGAACCCAAATGTTAAGTTTTGTCTTGAGCCACATGATTCTGGGAGATTGAGGAGAATCTTTTTTTTTTTACGTGTTTTACCAAACCCACTTGGCAAAAAAGTAGAAGAAGAAGCTGTGACAAAGAAGAACACCACGTCATCGTCTAATTGCTCTTTTTGTACTTCAAAATTTGGTTTTATTATCATTGAAAAAGTTTTAAAGAAAATTTCTTTTATGCGTGGCACAATCCAAAGCAACGTGGTTTCCTAAATATCTTTCACTTTTTTAGCCTACGTGTTTCGTTTTGGAGCCACGAAAATAAGTTTCAGTTTTGTTTTGATGAATATACTTTAGATGTCCGAAAATGTTGGAATTTGGAAGATAATTAGCATGTTCCAGAAACGCAGATGATTATTCTTTTATCAAGGTGATTTTCTAAATGAAGTTTTAGTTGATTACTCTACTCGTATAACAATTTAATGTATAACAACGGTATGACAATACAAGAACCTTCTCAAAAAAAAAAATTTTGTTTGGTAGAGTTCTCTTAGACACTTCACTGTAAATTGAAGTCATGTAAATCACATGACACGATTTCAAAGTTCATTTAATAGGACAAACAAAAATTACGGTTAATATCTATTTTTCATGTGTTTTCTTTTTGACCGTTCGTTATTTTAATTTGAACAAATAACTAATAAAATGAAAGGTTAAATAAGTAAACAACTAAAGAAAGTTCAAGAAACAACCCGACCTACATTTTTTCTCATTCACCTCGTCCTATAAATACATACGTTGATCCTTCATTATTCATATCAAGTTTCAACAAAAGATCCAACTTAAAGTTTAATAATCTAAGTGATATTTCATTCTAGAGAATTCTCTTCTATTTCATCAAAATAGTAAAGGTTAAGAAATGGCAACTGCTTCGTTTAACATGCAGTCGGTCTTCGCCGGTGGATTGACCACTCGCAAGATCAACACAACCAAGCTTTACTTCGCCGGAAACTTCACTAACCTCAAGAGGAATTATCCGGTGGGAGTGAGGTGCATGGCTGAGGTACGTATACATCCTTTCAGTTTTTTTTTAATCCAACGGTCATTATATGACTATGAAATCCTGATCAGTCTGATTGGTTTTTTACTTTTGCAGGGAGGGCCGACAAAAGATGAGTCTGCTGCACCGTCGACCTCATCGGCTCAATCTTTGCCTACTAAACCTAAGGTACCTTTTTAAGGGTTAACTAAGTATCATAGTTTTGTTTTAATCAATCTGTTATTAGTTATTTCTTCCCATGTTTTTTTTGTTATTGCACACATAAAAACTATTAACACTTAACATATCTGTATTTTAACTCGAACTAATAGAGATGATTAAGAAAATCTAGTAGTATACATTTATGCTTATGAAACAGGTTTTGTTTTCCAAAACATGGAGAAAGAATGGTAATAAGTATGGAATAGTCTGTTACGTAAATTAAGCAATACAAGACAGTTATCTTCTTTGAATAATTAGTCAAATCGTTTTTGCTATAGAACGTTACAAATATCAAACCAATAATAAATGTAGTGAATAAATTTTGGCTTTTGGCGAAAATATAGGTGAGCACGAAATTTGGCGATTTGCTAGCGTTTAGCGGTCCAGCACCAGAGAGAATAAACGGACGTTTGGCTATGGTTGGATTCGTGGCTGCGTTGGCGGTCGAGCTTTCCAAGGGTGAAAACGTTTTCGCTCAGATCTCTGACGGTGGCGTCTCGTGGTTCCTTGGTACGACGGCGATCTTGACGCTTGCGTCCCTTGTACCGCTTTTTAAGGGCATAACCGTCGAGTCCAAGTCCGACGGTTTCATGACCTCAGACGCTGAGCTCTGGAATGGGCGTTTCGCTATGCTCGGTTTGGTCGCATTGGCGTTCACCGAGTTCGTCAAGGGTGGGACCCTCGTCTGAGTTAAAAAAAGTCCTTTTATGGGGAGGATGTTAGATTACGATTTTGCCCCTGAATGTGTAAAGTAATCTGGTTTGCTGTGTTAGGCCTATGTACTGTTTGTCTTATACATATATATGAGTGACATTTAAAACTTTGTGTTAAAAACACCACTTCAAAATCAGTTAAAGCCAAGGTTTCACTAAACTTTATGGGTTCATGATTTCAGAAATACGATTCGACATGTGAAAAACAAGGAATTTGATATGTGAGTTTCTCTCACCAAACCAAACCGAAATTTACGGATTCAATAATTCTTAATTCGCAATTACAAAGCCAACAGTTTTTGTGGCCATTCTCATAATTGCAAACCTAACTAATAAGAATACACCATTTCACCAACTTTCAAGTTTTGCATTTATTGGTCTTTATATATATATATATATTACTTTCTCTGTTTCATTACATATTTTTAGGAAGTTATTATGTTTCATTTTATTTATTTTTTTTCTTCAAATTCATGTGTAAACTAATTGAATAAAGTTTTGGTCAAAGAAGTAAAATCTTAATATCACCATCGGAAGTAGATTTTCAAAGTAACCTTTATTTAAAGTAAATAATATTATTCTAAAATGTTATTACCAAAATTGTCATACTGATAAATGTAAAAATGAATTTAGTTAATAAACTAATTACAATATATAACATTGTTATTAATTTAGTTTAAAAAATAATATATTTTATTAAACTAACCAATAATTATTATTAAATTCGTAAAAAATAAAAAAAAATTTAATTTACATATAAAAAATTAATATTAAAAATAATTGTAAATAAAATTTATAATTATATAAATATTTATTTTATATTTACTAATAAATAATATTATATAGTTTACGAATATGATTATAAATCTAGTTAGTTTTTATTCACTAAATCATAACTCAAACTATATTATTTGTATAAACAAAGACAAAAATGTGGAGAGACTAGCAAATGTACCATCATAGTTGCATAGCAAATGTGTCATTGTGAATGCATCATATCTGTTGTCTAGATGTATGAAGTTCAACTAGACAAGTCTTAACTGCCAAGTGCCAATAAAGTGTTTGATCTAAAACAAACCGTATGACGACGACGAAGAGTCTCTTCTTTTTTTTTTGGATTGTTTTTTAATTTAATTATTAAATAATGATTTTTAAACATGATTTCTTAATCTCTGCACATTTAACTAAAACATCTTACATGGTGAAACAGAGGAAGTACATTGTATATTCAATATAACGTGAAAAAACATTGACATTTATCATTTTCCGACGAAATAGGCGGAAACCAATGAAAGGGGTTTCTATCTTTTTTTTTTTAGGATGTTCATCTGAGTAAAACCATTTTTACATTAAAATCTATGTAAACTGTTTGTTTATTGTTAATAATAATATTTATAAATAAAAGCACAACAACTAATTAATTGAGAAAGAGTTACATACAAGATTTCAGTGACACTTGGTTATAATAATAGAAATCAAATTTTAAACAAAACAAATATTAAGATTTACCAAATTCCCTAATGGTTGAAAATAACAAAATTCAAAATAAGAGGAAAAAAAGTAAATAAAATGAACTAATGAAACGTGCATATGCATATGCAACAAGAAATCAATACAAAATTATTTTTCTAGTTTTTTTTACATTTTAAATGTGAATTTGGTATTAGATAATCATCGAACTAATAGTAAACTATGATACATTTTAATTTCTAATTACAGAGAAATATTTTATCAACAAAAAATGTATTTAAATTTTACTCTGTATAGATATAAGTTTCTTATTTTAACATTGAAGAAATCAAGCGTCTAAGGAAATAAGAATTTGCTTGAAGATTATTATTTTTTTTTTGACACTGAAGCTTGAAGATTATTTATACATTAAACTTATAGATTGTATAAATGCATTACATAAAATTATAATAGTAAATATTTTCATCTATAAAATATGCATTTATAAAAACAATAACTGCTTACCTATTTAATGTCAAAAAATAAAAATATGCATAGACAACCAATAAAATCATCCCTAGAAAGGAAAAATATGAAAACATCCGTAGAAAGGAATAAAAAGCTGAAAAAGTGGGTCGAGCTCTTGATTTCGAAGACAAAAACGACAATATAGGCTTCTTCCCTAGACGAAGGAAGACCTAAACAAACTTACACAAACTCCGACGATCTGATTGAAAAGTTCGACTACATACGGTTGGAACCCAAACACTTAGATGCTGAGATGAAGAAACATCAACTAAAGAGTTAAAAACATTTCTACACCTCAATTTCTAACCAGACCACCTCAACTCAATCATCTTATTCTATTGCTAAAGACCAAACAAGCCTTATCCAGGAAGAGAAGTGGTGAAAAAACCAACGTGAATAAAACTATTTATAAACTATTAATTTTTGGGAAAGAATGCTCCGAAACCGACACACTATCAACCCCCAAGAGGACAACCGAGACCGACAAACCTAAAACAAATTTTGAACCGTTGTTGAATCCTATTCAAAACATTGCAAACCGCAATACCATAACAAAGATAAAGACACAACAAACATCGAGACACTAAATAGCAATATTGACAATCCTAGAGCTCACCGGAAGTGAAGAAAGTTCCGAAGAAGCAATCTTATGGTTAAGGAGGCGGAATCAAACATGCAAACCATCACCAACAAGAGAGAACGTCAAATCCATCCTACGCCGCATGTTTGTAATCTAGCATAAATTTACTTCTCTAATCATAAAATACTTTTAAAGTTTTGAACCCATTTGAGATTTTTTTCACTATAATCAAAAGATTTCATATTCAATTTTTAACGTACGACAATTATATTTACCAAACAGTTCACTTTATACACATATTTCAAATTTTTTTGACAAAGGTATTCCTTGAAAATTTACCAGAAACAGTGAACTTTATTTGGTTACAAAATTACACTTTATTACCAAAATTAGGCACTGTTTTTGAAATTTTGGATAACAAAAATCGTCTCCGTAAAAAAAGGATTTTTTTCCGTCTCAATAATTCCATGTTCAGTTCTTTGTTTGTAGTAATTTGTGTTTAAAAAAACAAACCGTGATTTGCGTCCACTTTTCAACTATTATAAAACTTTAGTGAATAGGTCTGTTCGTTTCGTAGCCGCAGGAACCTGCGGCTGCGTTATGCGGCCAAACGTTGTTCGTTTAATCGTTGTAGATTCCTACGGTCAAACGCTGCAGTCGACCGCAGAAAACTGCGATCAAAATTTTTAATCGCTGCGAAATTATAGCGTTTGCGATCAAACAATTGCGATACAACCTGCGGCGACAACCTGCGGCGATTAAACGAACAACAATATTGCTGCGTCTAACCGCAGCATCTGACCGCAGGTCGCTGCCGCAGATGATGCAGTAGACAAACAAACAGCGCTAATAATAATATTTTTTACATATTAAATTTTTTTCTGCGAAGAAAAGTAAAATACTAATAATGGAAATAAATTAGCAAAAGTTAGTTTTTGCATTCCTACAAATTTGCACTAAAAACATCATTTTCTCACTTTTACGGCCAATTTTCACGCCCATCCCAAAAAAGGGAATATAGGTTAGTGATAAAGACTAGTATTGGACTTTTTTTTTGTAAACAAAAATTACCGTTTTCAGTATAAAAATTTGATTTTTTATACGTTTCACGTGTGATCAATAACGAATTTCATATGATCAATAGAATTTAAATCTGAAAGGACCGACAATAAAATAGTAATCCAAAAGAAGTCTGTGAATCTTATATGGGAGAAATCCAATAAAAAGGCTCAAAAATGTTATATATATTCAGTTAAAAATTTATTTTATATATATTTCAATTTGGTAGAAATGAAGAGATGAGCAATGAGTTAGTGAGTAATGATAAAATCAGCAGAGGCACGTGACAAAGACTGGAACAGATTTTAGGTGACTCCCACTTACCATTGTCGTTTGCTTTTTCTTTTTTTGTCCATTCCTTAATTAATAATCATCATTCATCCCCATATCTTCCTTTTTATTTTAAAGATTTTTTAATATAAATTTGAATCCATGATCTAGTGTTGGTAACTAGATTTGTGTTTTCTCCAACCATATGTTAAATGTAATATCAATTTTATTTAAACATTAATATATTGCTTGGTGTATAATCGTTGAGTAGAAGTAAATAAAGACACTGGTCAGATTGATAATTGTTGTTATGAACCACACTAGCTGGTTTATCGGCCAATCTGTTGTGTAGTCGGGACTCGGGACACCAGTCGGAATCTTATCTCTGCAAATCGTCTGTGTCCACTATCGAATGTCATCTCCATAGAAATGTGTACATTTGTTTTTTTTTTCATCAATCGAAATTAGAGAATAATTAGTTAGGACTTTTAAACATTTTATTTGTTACGTTTAATAATTTTGATCCTAAAATATCATATTTTTAAGTTTTTGCTTCAAATTTAGCATTATAAACCTAAAACTATAAAATAGCATAAATTATTTTTAAAAAATACATATATACCATGAATAAATTATAAGTATAATTAAAATATTATATTTGAGTTTTTTTTTAATTTAGAATTTGATTTTTCTTTATTAAAAATAAGTTTTAAAGTATTTTGACACTAAATTTGTGTTAATTTGAATTTTTAAAATAAGAGTTATATTTGTAACAAAAATTTAAAAGAGTAATAATTTGTGTCAATTGCCCTAATATTTTACCAATCAAGTATTTTGATTATATATGGGTTATTGTCTCACTTTATTTTGCTTATTTTTTTATAACTTTTACGTCTTATCATTACCGCAAAGGATTTATAAATGTATTTTAATTTTCAAAATTTAAAAATAATCATATTTACTAAACTAACTAATCGACTAATTGGAACTATCATGGAATCGCTATTTTTTACCGGATTGTTATTGTTGGTGTTTTTTAGTAATGGTTAATTTTATTTGATCTCTATTACTAAAATTCCGATAATTAGTTCCATAAGACTAAAAGAAATAAGAAATAAGCAATTTGGATCTGACGGTTGGCTATATCGGGAAAGTATCCAGACAATGATTATTATGACAAGGATCAAAAGCTAGTGGAGATAGCTATGCCATTTCCGCAACACGATAAATAAAAATTAATTTCTTCTGTAATAAATAGTAAAGAATATTCCTATAAGTTGCTCTGAGATTCCACCAATTAAGTGTGAAAATTAAAAGTAAAGTCAAATAAAGTGTGAAATTGAAAAACTCGATTGTTGCTTGTACAGCTTTGTAAAATTCCGTTGCTTTGAAAAAATTATACTAATCACTACAATAATATTAAATTTAGGGGTTTTTAATACTTACCACTACCATAGTGTTAAAATTTAGGAATGACGATTTATTTATTCATCTAAACTATCATATATATAGCATTAGATGTTCACCGAACGAAAATTATGGTTTATTTATTTTTGAAATAAAAGTTTCAATTTTTTTTCACGATACAAACAAAAATAAGTTTTGAATTTTTATGGCAGAAAAATGTAAAGTGATTTTAGTTCATTTGACATATGATCATTTGATATATGAAATTATATGATACTTTTGATGAAAAAATAAAAGGTACGATATAAAATTTACTAAATTAGAATCAACTACGTAATATTATATTAATAAAGGACACCAACCATATTTACTCTCTATTTTAAATCATCAACATTAAAATAAACGATTAAACATGATTAAAATTGAAATTTGTACTGAACAATAATCTACAAGTTGATATATTTTCATGTTATTTTACAGTCCATTCGTGTAGTCCTCTGTGTAGTTTAAACTGATTGCACTAACTTGCTCAGAACTTCATATATATACATAAGATAAGCATTAGATTCAGCATTCAATCTGTGTACATAACTTTCACTATTTTCTTAAGAAGATAAATAGATCAAATTAAGACAACTTAAGATGTTTTCTGGCATTATTTACATAAAGTAAGAGTTATTGGTTTATGGATTTTTTAATTTAAAAATCAAAACCGGTGTTATTGAATCAATGAATTTTAAAAACATAAGTTATTCGTTATATGATTTTAAAATTGAAATTGAAATCACGTATTATTCAGTGTTACAAATTTAAATAAAGATTGATTACTTTATTTTTCAGTGGATTCTAAGCGATTTGAAAAAAAAATTAACATTACAAATACAAAAAAGAATAAAATACAAGAGATACTTATGGATTAACACATAGTAACTATAATTCACATGTTAGATTTTAAGATCAACAAATTTTGCATAGGTTTCTAAATCTTAAATGGATTTTTAAATCAGTTAAAATACATTAATGAGTAATACTTTTTTTGGATCGTTGATTTTAACATTCCTATTAAGATCATATGTTGTTGATTTTAACATTTAAATTGAAACCATACTTTATTTTCAAGAGTAATACCATAAAATAGTATATTTTTAAGTTTATCTTCTAAATTTAGCACATTAAACATAAAATTTAAACATAATACTTAGGTTCATTCTTTCCAATTTAAGATTTAATTTTTTTATTAGAATGAAAATTTTAATTATTTTACTATTAAATCTATACTATTTTTGAAAATTTAAATGATTAGTGATATAGTTAGAACAAAACTTGAAATAATGTTATTTTATACAATTGTCTTTTATTCAGTGTTATTTCAATAAGACTTTGAGTTTGCAATAGATTTTAGGGATTTTAAAGGATTTCAAAATTTGATTTGGATTTTTAAAATCGATCAAATCTATAAACCAATGACTCATGAAATAATTTTATTCTGAATCTTTTTGGGAATAAATGGATGACTCAAATTTATTAGCAAAAAGACGAAACATCAAAAGAAACCAGAACATGATTGAACCCCATCAATAAGTTAGTCCAAGACTCACCTAATTGAAACAAAGCACAAAGATCCAATAGGAAACAAGTTGCTTCAAATGCCTAAATACTCTTTTTTCAAATTTCTTCTTAATTAGTATGAAGTAGAACCCAAATAACCAAGTTGCTCAATTAGAACATCAACATTTTCTTCATCTCCTTCAAACACAAAATTCTGACCTTTATCTAATAAATCATCCCAAAAACCTTCACCATATATCTCCTTATTCTGCTTTTGATACATTTCTTGTTCTTCTTCTTCATTTCCTTTTTCCACATCCAATACCTCTTCCCTATTCGACTGATCGCAAAGACCTTGAATGTGCATAGCAAGTCTGTCCAACTCCGACATCCCAAACTCAGACATATCTCCATATGTTTCTTGTTTTATTTCCATAAACGCCGAGGACGATCCACCGTCCGTCCCATTGATTCCATAACCACCACCACCATCCTCATAATCTTCCACACTAACCACATTTCTTGTTCCTTGATCGATTGGTCTTTGTCTCTTCTTGCTGATTGCCTCTTCTATCTCTCCCCTCTTCTCCTTCTGCTCGATGAGCTGCTGAATGAAATCGGGATTCTGCATTGCTCGGGCGAGGAAGCTCATCATTTGTTGTTGTTTTGATTCAGTCTTCTTGAGCTTCTGTTCAATCAATGTAAGATACATTTTGGTGCTTTGTTGTTGCTGTCTTAATTTCACTAGTTCCACCATCAGCATTTGTTTGTCTCGCCTTAGGTTGTCCATTTCTCCATCTAGACCACACCTACCGACTTCTACGCAACTACTTTCTAAAGATTGTTGTTGAGAAGAGGTTTCAGGTTGTTGAATTTGATTATTGTTACTTGTCTTTCTTCTCCTTATGGTCTTGAGGAGATGTCTTTTTCCTCTAAGAAACCCTTCATTTGCAAACTCCCATCGATCCTGATTCACCTTTCTGAAACCCTATTTATATAATTTCATGACAATTAGACTCAAAAACTCGTCTTAATCAACATTTATTATATATCACCAAGCTAAAGCCTTTCATGAACTCTAATTAATAACTTCATTCTCTATCTTATGTATTTTATGCAACTAGAGATATATGTACTTCATTTGTGTGTATATATTATGTATATAGAGAGATAAACAAAAAAGTTGCATATGATATTAATCATTCATTTTTGTAGAGATTTTTCCTTGGAGATTTCTAACAAACAAATGTAGTACATTTATATGAACTCCGTTTCAAATTTTCAAGAGATCTCTAGAAAAAAATAAGATACAAAAACACACAAGTGGGGTGTAAAATAATATAAGTGTCGAGATTTTTGGGAGAGAACAGTGATGCCCACTTGCAGTTATCTATATATATATATATACACTCACCAATCCTTCAAACAATCATATTTATTATAACTAACACTAATTAAACCACTCTAATGGATATCAAAAAGGCCGAAAAAAGCACCAATCAAAAGCCAAAGTATCAAGAACTCGATTTAAAGTTTGTCTGTACTATAAGGAAAATCCAAAAAAATCAAGCTTTTGACTCAATATATAGTTGCTGTCACCACTGGATTGTGAGTTAGTAGATCTCTTCAGATTGGTGAGATACACACACACATATGTACACGTATAGAGAGAAATATGAA
This sequence comes from Pugionium cornutum, assembly GCA_018901935.1. NCBI lineage: Eukaryota > Viridiplantae > Streptophyta > Magnoliopsida > Brassicales > Brassicaceae > Pugionium > Pugionium cornutum. Next base: position 6,672,416 of record CM032160.1, on the reverse strand, counting down.
CTTACATATGTGTTTAGCTGGCGAACAAAGCTAGAAAAGTTATTGTGCTTGAAGAATCTGGGGAGGAGAGTCGTGGAGAAGGCTTGTGGATCCCAGACGATGAAGCTGTTATTGGCTTGGCTCCAAGACACAACATGATTGGTTCTTGAATCTTCCACCAAATCATAAGTCTTTGTAAGAAATGGAGGTGGCCCTGATTCGTGGAGACCTTCGATTGGTTTTGGAGAATTCAACGTTGATAGATCATTTGGGGACATTGAAGTTGAAAAAAGGTAAGAGGAAGTTGAAAAAGATTGTGGTGATGGAGAATTATTGAATCTTGTGTGAAGCTCCTCTTTTATGAATCTATATGAAGGATCCATGGGATTAATTTAAACAAAGGTTAGATCTTTTGATGTGGGGTTTGTTACAATAGAGAAAAATGTGAATTGGATTACAGAGAAATGAATATTGAAAGATTGGAATTTTGGAAAACTTTGCTGAAAGAGAATTTTGTCCGTCGAGTTTGGGTGTGTGAGGATGAAGTATATAAGGAGGAGGGAGGAGAGAGGAGAGAGAGAAAATGAAACAAAAGAGTTTGTATTATATTTGCAAATTTATGAAATTATGATGGATTCCTTCCTCTTTTGTATATTTTAAAAGTTTTTCTTATAATTGTTTAATATAGGCATTGTGTTGGCATCTACAGAGTTTGACATGCTGGACCCAAAAGTGAATCCTGAGATATTTTCTCTACTCCCTAATGAACTTTTTTTTAAACAAATATGTAAGACTTTGATTAGATTCTAATAAATAAATATGTATTCGTGGTGTCCTGTGATTGGTTTAAAATACGAATTAGTGCATGTATTTTCATCCTTGAAAATATATCCTTTTCACGAAAATCATTGAAAGTGACACTATATATTATCAGAAATTGTAACATGTAAATCTAACCGTGGAGTACTAAAGAGTTTAATGAAAAAATCTATTCAAATTCAGTAAACAAATTTTATTAAATATTTCTAGTGTTATTTTTGAAACATATTTTGTTAATCATTTTTTTAATTCCAGATTTTTGTACGGCAATAATCAAACTTGAACTGAGCTTAAAACTGTTGACATTTCCCAATTCGTGGTCATAGGTGATCGTGCTACAACAGTTCAGCTTAATAATGGCTAAAAAGCCATGGATTTGACCATTAGTATTTAATTAACTACCGATTTAACCACCATCTATTGGCCAACTTCATTTTCTAAGTGAAAGACTACTTCAAAAAGACACTTCGATGAAATTCTGAAAAAATCAAATAAAAACATAACCAAATCATTTAATTTTGATTCAGTTTGGTTCATTTTTGTTTCCAGTTACGATTTTCCCACCTCTACTTAAAAAGATTTGCCTTTTCTATTTTTTTTCGGTGTGTATGTACTCTAAAAACGTATAATTATAAGAGATACTGTAATTCGTGAAATCTATCACAGAGGTACTTCGATAAGATCTAATAATTTACTCGAATAAAAATTAAAATTAAATTTCCATCAAGGAATAAGATCTCACATGTGTGTTGAAATTGTGCTATCGTGTCCTGTTCTCAGGCCGACAGCTTAACCAATCCAACCAGGAAAAACCATAGACTTAGAAAAGACTAAACCGGATAATCATCACTTTTACCCTTTTGGTTATAATATTCGAAAACTATTGTTATTGTAATAACATAGAACGTGAATATTTATTTTGTTTAATATATAACACAAAGTTCGCATCCATATGTAACACACGTCTGCGACACTTTTTAATCGCACAAATGTACTGAATATTCGCGATTTCTTACTGTCTGTTCTTATAAATATATTTTTGAGGTTAAAAAAGGAGAAATATCTTCCAAATTAAATACTATTATTATCTAATAAACCTTACAGCTAAAATCTAAAATATGTCATAGCAACGAAAACCTACCAAAAAAATAACGAGAAAATTTGATTAATAAAAAGAAGGATAAAGTGGATACGTATAAAACAGTGGGTCCAATTTTGGAAATCATACACGTGGCAATGACTTAATTCATAAAAACAAACAATTTTTTAATTAGGGAACAAGATTATACGTCATTATTGTTGTCTTAGTGCGAGCATTTTCGGCTTTTGAGGACATCAAATCTCTGAGAAATCGACACGACGCTTGTGAGTGTGTCTAAAGCATCAAAAATTGGTAGGCTACGTGTTGATTTTTCATTTGGTGAATTATATTTTTAAAGAATTATCACTAATGTGATTACCTAAACACGTGAAAATGGATAACGTCGACACGTGTCTATACCCTTACATTATTTTATTATTGATCTACTATTCGTTGATTTTGATGATTGTTCATAACTTTGAAATGTTGACTCACTCTAAAAAGGGTTTGAAAAGTAAGATATTTTTGTTCCTAATGCCTGAAATTAGATATTTGTATGCACTTTATTGTTAAGATATTTTAATATCCAATGTTGCCAAACTCGAAATTTATTTTAATAATAATAGCAAAAAGTAGTGTCATTGTACGTTACACGAGGATGAAAATGAGATTTTCAACTCTGAGATAGTTCAGCTCTACTCAAATCTAACTGAAGTAGAAAAAAATTGCTCTTGAACACGTAAGCAAGTTCTATTTTAGTTAAACCAGATGAATTACAATTTGATGTTAATTCCGAATTTATATATTTCGTTAACATTTTTGAATTTTTAAAGAATTCAAATTTGACTTTTTTCTAAAAATAAAAACTCCAAAATTTGGATCCTTTAATCCACCGAAAGAAATAGCTCCAATATTTTGATAGAATGGTTATTACAAAGAAAGAAAAAACATTTTCATGAAAGATGTTCCTGATCTCAGGTCAATTGTAATATATGAAAGGAAGGTTTCAGTAAAAGAGATAAAGAAGATTAGTATTTCTCATTGTAATATAAGAAGGGAAGGTTTTAGTAAAATGTTTGTCTATTTTAGAGTAGCTTTCCTTGATAATATATAGACAATCAACACATTACTAATTAATTTTTAGTAATAAATTAATGTTGGATTTTAAATAATATATTAAAAATGGATTCTGAGAGTATTCGTACACTCATTGTCAATTATTTTTAGTTGAAACTCCTATGAAACTTAGACAAAGTTCCATTACCTTTCGATGCTATGTTAGCCTTCTTGTTAATGGACAAATGTCAAAAAGGTAGAGATATATGCAATATGGCAATATCTTTTTTTTTTTTGTTACTGCATTACAACATACCGATCCAGTTATACAAAAAACATGTTCATACAAATGAATGTGGAATAGAACTACACACATTTAGGATTAACGTAGAGATAGTAGAGATAGTGGTACAACAAGTAGCCCAATTACTCTTCTACAATATGTATCTATGTAATCATTTCTGTAATTTGGAATCTATCTTAGCGTGAATTTGGGAAATAAATTTTGTTTGTGTAGCTGCATTTAAGATAAGCAGTTGAGCAAGAAATAAGTATTAATAAGCTCGATTCTTTAGTGAAAGCTTTATGTGAGTTTACTATCTCATATTTATAGAGCTTCAAACCTAACAAGCTCCAAAAAAATGGAGATGTTTATGTTGGAGGTATGATGCGTCCTTCCTCCGATCCAGAGCTCGGCCCAAAAAAAATAGGTTCGATAGTATAAAGGCCCATTTTTGTTGAGAGTGGGTGCGCGTCGATCGAGAAGCCACCGAGCAGGTTAGATCTCACCAGCTATCGAGGGCGGCAGAAAATCTATCAGTATTAAATGACATTTATAAGTATTTAACAGTGGTAATGATTGCGATATTGAAACTTAAGCGAACTGAGGATATAAAATAAGAAGCTCGCGTCATAATGAAAAAGGGAAATCTTTTAATAGCTCGTAACCAATACCAAATTCAAAACTTGTAATATACTCCTCACTAGATAACATAAACTAGATTTTGACCCACGTTCTGCGTGGGAAAAAATATTTACAAATAATAATTAATTATTTATTTTGTTAATATAAATTAGATATATATATATATAATTTATCTCATATTTAAAATAATTTTTTAAAATTTTTTAATATTGATTACGAAAATGAAATAGATAATAAAATCAGATTATACAAATATATTTAAATTGTATCTATTTTGGATAAAAGTATACATATGATAAATATTCAATTAAACTAAACTTTTGTTTTATATTTTGCTTGACTAATTTTTCAAAATTTATATTTTTTTATATTATATTTATATTTTATGACAGAATACATTGTATGTCGAAATATTAGGGATTTACATATAATATAATGTATAATGACAATTTTCGTAAATACTCTAGTAAATTATGTCTTAAATAATATTTTTCTTAAATGCTCTAATAGTATGACACATCAGCGCGGCACACTTGTAAATCACACGTCACTATAAGGTTACTTTGTTAAAATGATTCTCAATTAATATATATACTAGATACTAGATACTAGATTCATATCCACGCCATGCGTGAGGAAAAATATTCGTAAATTATATTTTATTAGTAAATATAAATTAAATATTTATATAATTTTAACTTTTATTTAAAATTAATTTTAATATTAGTTTTTGTATATACAAATTAAAAAAGAAAAATAAGTATTTTTTATAAATTTAATAGTATTTTTTGTTAGCTTAATAAAATATATTAATTCTCTAACCAAATTAATAATAATGATATATTTATAATTATTCTAATAAGTTAAACTCATTTATATATTTATTTAAAATTTATTGTAATTATTTTGTTAATAACACGTCAAAATAAGGTTATTTTATTAAAATATTTCTCAAATAATATATTAGGGATTACGGTAGTAATTTAAATATATTTATATTTATTTGAAATTATTTATAAATTAACGTATAAAAAATTTAAAGAAATAAAAATTATTTTTTTGCAAACATAATAGTATTTTTTGGTTAGTTAAATAAATTATATTTATTCTCTAACCAAATTAATATCAGTGGCATTATTGTAATTATTCTAGTAAATTAAACCCTTTTATATATTTAAGCTGAAACTCGTTGTGGTGTTGACACGTCAGCATGGTATTTTTGTTATTAACACGTTAGGGTAAGGTTAATTTGTTAAAAAAATTCTCAAATAATATATTAGAGATTAATTCTCATTCGATCATAAGATCTTCTTCCCAAATAAGCTTTAAAGATACTTTAGTTGATCTAACAGACTCCATTTCTGAAATCTAAATCTCAACAGCTTAGATATTTGAAAATAAATTAAGACTCGAATTCATATTGCTATCATAGAAGCTAGTCTTCCAAGATGGAAAAATATAAACAATTACGGGCATCATTTTTGGGAAGAATATGGAGTATGAGACCAAACAACCTATCTTTATTACATTTTGCATGTGTTTATAACAAATTGAAGCTGCTAAAGATGGTCTTAAGAGTCTTCAAAATGACTACATTGCGGAGATTTGACTAACAGAATAACAGTCCCTATAAAGAAATAAGTAAGCATCAAGATCGGGCTCTTATAAACCTGTAAAAAATGATACTATTCAGGCAGCAGCAAAAGTATTTGATAAGAGTGGCATCACCTAGCACATATTTAAGAACAATACTTATAGGAAAAGTAAAAATTTCAATGGCTTTAAAGTAGGGAGACCAAAACACGTTGTTTCCATCAGGTGGCTTAGGGTAGAGTGTCGAATAATGTCATTAGGAATACGGATTCATGCTTGGTTATAAATGAGTTAGCTAGGAAAGAATGAAGTGGTCTCATATTTTTAAGGCTTCTTGTAGTAACAACCTCAAGATTATATTGAAACTCTACAGCTGCTCACCTAAGACAAGAATGGAGTTTGAATAACCAATAACATCTATAGACTATAGTGCTGAAAGTTCCCCTACTTTTGACATAGCTCGACGGTCATTTATCATTGTTGTTCTCCATGTTATAAGGGTACCAAAACGTTTCATTCAATGGGTTCAGGCGGTCTCTTTTTCATTTTCCGTTAATGTTGATTTTGAAGTGGTCTGTAGAACAAAGAATGGCTGCCAAAGTTATTCCCCATCCCCTTACTTGTAGGTTATTATCATCAACGTGCGTCCTAGATTGCTTATAACCAAGCGAATAAAAGTGAGAAATTTGAATACCATCGATACTTTAATATCTCATGTTTTAACTAAATTTTTGCAACTTTAGCTTTTCAAATCTCAACAAAAAAAACAACGAAAGCAAATGGATATAGATAAGCATTTAAGGTTTTATCTACGTGTACTATTCAAAAATACTATTAACACATGTAGCTAGAGAGTTCATATCCCAATATTGTCATATTGTCATTAATGGTTTATTCAGGAGTTACAATTCTTTTTGACTCTTCATTATATTGTCACTAGATGAGAATAGTTATATAGAGTTAAATTTCTTTATTATGATGTGTATTTGAAAATTATGATTATTTTCCAACACACACATGCATATATATTTTCAATGGAAGTGGTTACACTGATTCCTGTACATATACAACCTTATACTTAGTCCTATTTCCAAAGCACATAACCAATCTCAAAATGAGAGAAGAAACCTTCTTCGTCTTTTTCCAATGGCGTTTCTTAGCCGCTTGTTTCATCTTCACCATCCTCCTTATTCCTCAAGCTTTCACTTACACTCCTCCAATTAATCCGTGCTTCGCACATGCTCCTAACTTGTTTCCTCCAGTCACAAACCCGAGGCTCTTAAAAGCTTACGCAGCTCTTCAAGCTTGGAAGTTCACTATAACCTCAGACCCAAACGGCTTCACTTCTAACTGGTGTGGTCCTCATGTTTGTAACTACACTGGCGTCTACTGTGCACCGGCTTTAGATAACCCTTACGTCTTAACCGTAGCAGGTATAGACTTAAACGGGGCTGATATCGCCGGTTATCTCCCAGAAAAACTCGGTCTCTTAACCGATCTTGCCTTATTCCACATCAATTCCAACCGTTTCCAAGGTCAACTTCCCAAAACTCTAAACTGTCTCAAACTTCTTTATGAGCTTGACGTCAGTAACAATAAACTCTCCGGCGAGTTTTCTTCCGTGATCTTCTCTTTACCTTCTTTGAAGTTTCTTGATATTAGGTTCAATGACTTCCACGGCAATGTTCCTAACCAACTCTTTGACTTAAACCTCGACGCTCTCTTCATTAACAACAACAAATTCCGGTTTAGGTTACCGGAGAACATCGGAAACTCTCCTGTTTCGGTTCTTGTCTTGGCCAACAATGATCTCCAAGGATCTTGTCTACCTCCGAGTTTCTACAACATGGGTAAAACGTTGCAAGAGGTTATTCTCTCGAATAGTCAGCTAACCGGTTGTTTAAACCGGGAAATCGGTTTGTTAAACCAGTTGACGGTTTTTGACGTGAGTTTCAACAATTTGGTTGGTTCGTTACCGGAGACAATGGGTGATATGAGGAGTTTGGAGCAGTTGAACATCGCTCATAACAAATTCTCCGGCCACATTCCGGAGAGTATCTGCCGACTACCAAACCTCGAGAACTTCACTTACTCATATAACTTCTTCTCCAGTGAGCCACCGGTTTGTTTGAGGCTTCAGGAATTTGATGATCGTAGAAATTGTTTACCTTTGAGGCCAATGCAACGGTCCCCGACTGAATGTAAATCTTTTTCTTCATATCATACTGATTGTGCATCCTTCGGCTGCTCTCCACCTAGTCCACCGCCTTCTCCACCTAGTCCACCGCCTCCTCCACCTCCACCCCCGGCATCACCAACACCAGCGCCTCCATATGTGTATCCGTTGCCTCCTCCGCCATCATATGCGTATCCATCGCCTCCATGTACTCTTCCACGGGCAGTGCATTGTTAACTTCTTTTGACCGTAATGATTGCAATAGTTGAAACTGCCAACTGTTTAGTTAGTGTGTTCTACGTCATGTAACGCTAACGTTCACCAAGTTGTTTTTGCTTCACTATTTTTCGTTTTTTTATATTAAGTTCTAAAAAGTTGAATGAGTTCAATTGTTTTGTAAGAAATTTTAGCTAAATGAAAAAAAAATTTGTGGGAGAGATCTGTGTAATGTGGCCTTTAGAAAAGACGAATTTGTTTGATAGTTATTTTAATGTGACTATTTTAAATTTGGGTGTTGTTTATGATATGCTCTATTCTGATAAGATTAATTACCGTATTTAATGTGACTATTTTAAATTTTACTTTTTAAAATTATTTTTTCTAAATTGTGAAAATCAATTAACTTTATTACTAATTTAATAAACACAATTTTCTTTAACCATACATATATGTATAACATTTTTGAAATTCAATATATTAAATTTACTTATTTTCGAAGGATATTTAAAACTTTAATATAAATATATGTATATTTACGGCATTAAGTTAATAGCATACTAAAAATAAAACACGACCAGGGCTCACAGGGCCAATCGCTGCCCATCTTTCTCTCTCGTTTCTCGTTGGCCCTAGCCGCATCTTCTTCTTCTTTGCCCGGTGCAGTTAAATGGTCACTATAATCTCATTTCATTTGCTACGACTTTGAGAGTCAAGACCATCCAAATTAATTGTGCAAGGACAAACAAACGAAACTTCATATTGTGCTTGGGCTAGTGTTAAGGTTAAGCACTTTGGGATTGGGTTTGGGTTTGGGCTACGGCTAAACAATTTGTTCATGGTTTGAGTTAAGCAACGAAAGTCCAATAACCCAGCTAAGCAAATTGGCATTAGTCCTGAACGAATCCAAAACCGGGACCGGTTCAGTATTAACCGAAATTGGAGGTTAAAGCTTCAAGGAGACAAAAATACTGTTGGAAACTGCAAAAGTTGATGTGTCTTTACTAAATCGACAATGTGACCTTTAAACCATATGGACACTCCACAATCGTTTAAACATTGACCATTCACCCACTTTGTAATACACAAACTAACTTCCTATGTGACTTCATCAAATAAAAACTATGAATAAAATTACACATAAGAGGACTACATTTAAGCATTGGACCCATCATTATACGATGGTTTTTATCATAAGAAGATGTTTATAATCATTATAGAATGGTAAAAAGCATTGGGCCCATGACTTTATTATATGTAATGGTCCATGGAATATTCATAATTTTTCAGCCTTGTTCTTTTTGTAATAAGAGGACTTTACAGAATGATAGAGTTGCAAATGTTTGGGGGCCAAAAAAACAAAATATTTGCTTCTTACATATGACACTTCGAAGACATCTCACCTTTTTGTTCTTTCAGGTGACTCCTTTTTCTTTTTTTGTGTTTAGGAGATCTGATGACCCCTTTGGTTATACCTTTTGTGATTGTGAAGATATTGCTATTGATATTTGTTGGTGGGTTTTGTAATGTGCGTGCAAAAGAAAATCCGATTTTAGTTAAACAATTATGATGAATGGGGTAGATTTGTTCCACAAGTGAAGGTCGAAAAAAACACACTCTACAATGTGTTTTTAGAATATCTTTTGTAAACAAAGATCTATCTATCTTCATTTGGATTTGATTAATACCATAAAATAACATATTTTTAAATTTCTATTGCAAATCTAACATATTAAAAATAAAATTTCTAAAATACCACAAATTATTATGTGAAAATAATTATATATATCAAATAAATAATATATAAAATTAAAATATTATTGTTTAGGTTCATTTTTTTATTTAAAATTTAAACTTTTTTATTAGAAAGAGATTTTTGATTATGACAATTAACAAAATAACAACTTTTAAAGTTTTTGTTCCAAATACAGCAATATTAATATAAATTATCAAAATAGCATAAATTTAATATTAAAATATCTTTAAAAGTTTTTAATTAGGAAAAATTTAACCCTAAATTGAAAAAAAAGAACCCAAATATAATATTTTAGTTATATTTTAAATTTATTATGGTAAATATGTATTTTTATAAAATAGTTTGTGTTATTTTGAAATTTTAATTTTAAAATGCTAAATTTGGAACATAAATTTTTAAAATATGCTATTTTACGATATTATTCTTTTGATTATTTTATTATTAAATTTATATTATTTTAAAAATTTAAATTAGTAGTGGTATATGTAGAACAAAAATTTAAAAGATGTTATTTTAGATAATTGTATTTTGAATTTATTGTATACGACTATTTAAACAACCAATTTTCATTTGATGTTCGTATCTAAAATCTATTAGCTATGCTTTTTTCGTTTTTTTTTACTGTTTTTCACATTATAAATGTTAGATTTTTGTTCTAACGATGGATCCAAGAGTTTAATTCTTTTGCATTCACACATAATTAGAACACACGATAAATAAATATCAACATCAAGTATGTGGATTGGCTTCTAAGAATGAATGGCATGGCATTGATTCTACTAACATGGCATGTTTAGTATTTTGTGGCAATCAAACAATGATCTTTCATTGTTTTAAGCATATATATGACAAATTATTTATATTTTAGATTATTATTGTTCAGCTATGTTCTTGAAAAAATAAATCCCAGCTTTAATTGTAATCATAAAAAGGAATTATAAGCAATAAAAATGTAGAATAATTTTGAAATGCTAAACAATGTCATGCTTTCCTTATGTTTTGATGAGTTATAATTTTGATGAATTATAATTTTCTCTAATTTTTATAGAAAATGAATTTAATCTTATGTTTCCAACATGTGATATTTTACAAATATTATATTTTAATTTTTATAAACAATTTATTTTGTATTTTTTTATTAAAATAAATTCCAATTTGACACATGAATACACTATGTTGAGTACTACTTATCGCAACAATTATATAGTGCGATAAAATTAAATTCGGATAGACAAACTCACCGGAAAATGTTGGAAAACCATTTTCATAAAAAATGAATTCTAACATATATATCTAATGACATTTAACATTTGTACTTAAGTAATGACATATATGATCAACTCTCACTCTTTGTAGATGCATAGAACCACACATTTTTTTCTTATAGATCATCTCAAAATATGTTCAGCACTCTCTATTATCTTTTGTGTAATGATGAAGTCGAGGTATGGCTTTTATCCACTGGTGACAAGCAATACATGGGACTAAAATCAATCATGAATTTTTCAATCTAATCTGCACGATGTTTGACACAATTTTTTAGATTTGGCGAAACTTGTTGAGGGTAAAAGAGAAACATTTTAAAAAAAAAAATTATTTTGTTAGTTAGTGCATTTCATTTTTCCTCATATTATATTCATAATTCTATGGCAATTTCCTGTTATTTGCCTCAGTAATTCTATATATAATAGTATATAACCAAACACATAGCCTTTGTTTACTTTTTTATTGGAGATAATTTAGAGAACAAAAAGATGAGTATCTTTCTATATATATATATATATTATATATATATCCAAATCGGTAAATAATTATAATAATAACATTTTTATAATCTTTGGTTGAGCTTCATGGATTTTATTTTGATATTTTATAATCCACAATATTTATTTTATAATTTACAATAATTAATGCTCGCTAAGTTATTTTTAATATTTTTACGGCTGAGTGTGGGTATTGTAAATTATAAATTTTTAAGTTAAAACCAATGGACAATCACTAAATTAACTTATAAATTTTATGTAATAGTGTAAAAATATCTAATTTTCTAATGTATAACATTTCATACATTATTATAGGTTTATTGAGATAAGCACTAGACAACAAACACCTAATTTCAAAATACCAAAACAAAATGAACCACTAATCCAGATCACTAGAATGTCATTTTTTGTTGGGGTATAACGTATCGACTCAATAATCTAATATATTTATATCAAAATTAGGAGAAAGTAAAAATCGAACACAATTAGGCTAACAAAAGAAAAAATTAGAAGAAAGAAATTGTAATGATCGATGTAAGAAAAAAATCAATCACGATTAGGTCAACAAAAAAATGAAAAGAATAGATTCCAATATTGCAAGTCTTGCAAATTGAACGATACAAACAATACTTAAAAAATTGAACAATAAACAAATCAACAGATGAAAGATTCATGATTACTTGACCGTAAAAACTTTGATACCATATCAAACATGAAATCAAACATGGAAACCCCTCGAACAAGTTGAGAACGAGCGGGAAAATTTGAAACTTTATTTCTCATTATCTATCAGAATTACAACTTCTCTCTATTTATATTATTTATGAATAATGCTAACATAAATTTTACATCTCACTATTGTGAACTAATACTAACGTGAACCGACTATATTTGATAATCTTCGTACAAAAATTTAATATACTCGTACAAAAAAGTATAATCAAACTCTACATCTATGAGATGGATGTATAACTTATGTAAAACGTCTATTAGATCAATCATATTTTTAATACCACATTAGAAGAATTCATAAACATTCTGTTTAGAATTATTTGATAGAGAATAAATTAACTCATAAAGTAATGTAAAAATACTCCAATTTTTTATTTTGCAGCATTTTACAAGAAATGTGAATCTATTAAAATATTTACATTTCATTAAGAAACCGTTATCCACTATTGATTAGCAAAACATGATGGACTGTCATCATTATGCGAATAGAAGTTCACATTGCAGTAGTAATTGAAAAAATGAGATGAACTCTTGCTTATTCGATCAGTTGCTCCTTGGCTAATTGAGCAATACATATGATTAATTAAGAAAATATCAAAAGCTAATTCACGTGAATAACACCAACTCTAGAGTTCTTCAGCATGAACGTGTCTCTTTTTTATAAAGTGGAGTGATTTACTTATTTTTATAAAATCGTACTTCATTTTTAATAAAGACATTTTATTATATAAATAACTTACTATATGAAGGCTGTGCATTCTAAAGTTATTTAATTAAAGTATTAATTAAAATATAAAGTATTAATTAAAATATAAAGAGATGTCGGTTTGAATTTTTCTAATTTATTTGGTATATGCATTTATTTTAGTAATGGTATTTGAGAACACACATGTCATAATGGGTCACAAGCTTATGGAATGATTGTACTCTTTCCATAAAAGCAAAGTAAAAAACATGTTTTTGGTAAATTTATAACACGTCAAAGAAGAGTCTGTTTTAACTAAGGTAAGATAATTACATAAATATAGAAAGACATAAAAAGAAGAAAAACTATGGTAAAATACTAAATCAATATGTGTAACAAAAAAAATTGAAACAGAAAATATCCTTACCGATTATCTATGTGAACTTTTGTTCTATATTTTCCCTGTTCTGGTTTATAACATATTTTAGCTTTTTATTTTATTTTACTAAATATTTTGTAAGTCTAAACAGAAAAGTTTTTTTTTCTAAATTTAACACACTAAAACTAAAATTTTAAATATAACACAACTTTTATATAAAAATATTATTTCTCATAAATTAATTACAAATAAAATAAAATTATTATATTCAGATTTATTTTTTAATTTAGAATTTAGTTTTCCTTATTAAAAATATTTTATAAAGTATTTTAATATTAAAATTTGTATCATTGTTGAAAAAATAAAATAGTAGTACTAAATTTAAAATAAAAACTTAAAAATATACTATTTTCTCAATTGCCTTTAATATTTTATGACTATTTTTTACTATACTGTATCTTTCATAATTGACTAAATTATGTTGAATTACAATATTTAATAATATTTATATATAGAAATTCCTTTATGTTTCGTTCTTTTAGTTAAAAATTTTATAAATTGAAACAGAAAAGGTATTTAAAACCAACGAAGTCAAATTAACTAACCAATTCAAAATAAATAAATCTCCAAAAAAAATAATAATCTTAAAAATGTAATTTGTTACTCACTATAATTTTTCTTAATAGTTTGTCCTACGGTCACAATCAATAGAAGCAGACAGCTTAAAGTAACAACCTTTTGTAAAACCCAAGAAATAAAAACATTGCTGGAGTAAAGGGCAGATTTGTCATTTTCTTTTATAATCAGATCTAATTTTCAACCTACAATTAATGTCACTTAATATTTGCACAAATTACAAGACACAAAAACAAACTAATCCGCTTTTACCTGAGTCAGTAGCCGAAACAAAATAAACAAATCCAATTCTATGGAGAAAAATAAAAACTAATTTCATTTTGAGATTATTTTTTCTAAACTTTGAAATTTGAAAAACAATAATAACAATCTTTGACACAATCCACCCAATCTTCGATTAAGAAAGATTTTAAAAACTAAAAAATTCAAATAAACGAGTTTTACGAGAGATTTACTCACAACGACATTATCATTTTCCCTTAATTGCATTGATTACAGCATTTTATAGAAATCATTTTATTTCAATTCTTCTTATTATATTACTCTTTATGTTCTACAAAAAATGTTATTTTACAATTTTTAAAACTCATTCTACCTTTTATTAGTATACTTAATAAATTTCTCTTTCTAATAAATATATCTAAATAATATAGATTAACCTGAATTTTATCTCAAAATTTTACATTAAAAATACAAATTATTTTTTTTTAAACAATAATAAAACTATGAAATAGTAAAAATGAATAAAGATATTGTACATTCATTTTCCAAAAATAATAAAATCCCATTAATTAGATAAGAAGATCCAACGGGAAAACAAGGAAAGAAATAATTTTATAAAGAAAGCAAAAAAGAAAAATTACTATGTGCGTCAAATCATTCTCATCTTTTATTTTTGTCGCACAAAGACTTCCAAATCTGAAAGAATATAATTGCAGACACAGAGAGAGAAAGAGCTGTTGAGTGTGAAATAGAGAAGACAATGGGATGACTTTCACCACTATTTCTCAGCTCTTGCTTGGTATGTTCTTCTTTCTAATCATCTCTCTCTCTCCTGTTTTGCATTGTTCTCGTGAGAAAATTAGTTTTTCTTCTATCAATTTTTGACACTTCATTTGCAAAATACTTGATTTTTCATCGTTGTTTGTTCTCATTTTCGATTTGTAAAATTTGGATCCAATCTTCTCATCCAGTCATTTCGTATCTGTCTCTAACTTTTTCTTGAAGAAAGCAAAAACCATTTTTTTTAGTTTATGTAAGTACCAAGTTCCTCTTACTTGTAATTTGATCTGGAAAAAACAAACTCGACAATTTTATACATTTTTATGTCCCTCTTTGTGTCTCTTGATTCACTTTCTCCTAAAGTGTAAAACAAGTTTTCGTTTCTCTTTTTATTCGTGTAGTTATTTCTTTGTTACCCTAATCCGAAATGACTAGCGATTAGGTAATACATTTTCGCTAAATCTGAATTTTTTAGCCTCTGTCAAACATTTCGATTGAACTGTGGTTTGTTTCTTTCGCATGATTTCTCAGGGTTTGCTTTGTTTATAACTACATTGTTGTGGTGGTGAGATTTGTTATTAAACCCAATACTCTCTTTAGAGAGTTTTTTTTTTGTCTCTGTCGTTGTGAAAAGTACTTTTGGTTTGCTTTTTCTAAAGATTGCTGTTCTTTCTTTTCTCCAGGAGGATTTAGTGTTTATCGTTCATAAGACCAGAAAAAAGTTAGAGAACCAGCGTTTAACATAAATCCAGAGGTTTGTTTTGCTTCTTTTTCAAATCTTTAGCAGCATTGTTCTGATGATTCCTCTAAATTGAGTTATATAAAAAACACTGCTTTAACTCTGAACAATTTTGCTTGTAGAATTGCTTATAGTGTGTCATTATCTCAGTTTTGTAGGTCAAAGCCTGACTAAGAAAGATCAAAGAACTATTAGTTTGAAGAGTAATTAATCTAAGTTGATCTGGTTGATTCTGGCCTGGAATCCGTACCTCGCACTTGACCACCCTTGGGTGAAGTCTAGACCACTCTTTTTGCTTCTTGCAGCCGGTGTGATGGCTACTGTGTTGCACACAGAGTCCAGGCGCTTATACTCTTGGTGGTGGGATAGTCACATTCCCAAAAACTCTAAATGGATTCAGCAGAATCTTGCAGGTGCCTTTGTCTCTCTCTGCCTATGTTCTAAAGTGCTGGTGATTTTGTTCCTTTGTATTGTTTTATGTTTATTTAACATTTAAAAGATTTGATATTCTTGACGCAGATATGGATTCCAAAGTCAAGTCAATGATCAAACTCATCGAAGAAGATGCAGATTCTTTTGCAAGAAGGGCAGAGATGTATTACAAGAAACGTCCAGAGCTGATGAAACTGGTGGAAGAATTCTACAGGGCTTATCGTGCATTAGCAGAGAGGTACGATCATGCGACTGTGGAGCTTCGCCATGCTCACAAAACCATGGCGGAGGCATTCCCTAATCAAGTGCCTTTCGACATGATTGAGGACTCTGCTTCTTCCTCTTGTTCTGAGCCACGTACGCCTGAGAAAATGCCACCTGGAATTCAGCCATTTTATGACTCTGAGGACCTGCAAAAGGACAGTGCAATGAGTAAAAGAGGGTTAAGTCAGCTGACTGAATACTTGGGGAGTTCTGATACAGAAGTTGAAGGCTTAAAGAGAACATTGGTTGAGCTTGGTGCTGAGAAGGAGGCTTTGAATCTTCAGTATCAGCTGAGTTTGAACAAATTATCCAGACTCGAAAAAGACCTTAAGGATGCTCAAAAAGATGTTAATGGGCTTGATGAACGTGCTAGCAAAGCTGAGATTGAGAGTAAGATACTTGCAGAGGCCCTTGCAAAGCTTGAAGCCGAGAGGGATGCTGCACTTCGACTGTATAATCAGTCCGTGGAAAAAATTGCAGATCTGGAGGAATCATTTGCTCATGCACAAGAAGATATGAAGGGGCTCACCAATCGAGTAACTAAGGCAGAAACAGAAGCTCAGAGTCTCAAGCAAGAGCATAGTAGACTGCATTCTGAAAAGGAGGCTGGCTTAGCCCGATACAATCAATGTCTGGAGATGATATCCACTCTAGAGAAGAAGGTTAAAGAGGCCGAGGAGAATGCTCAAATGTTTAGTAATAAGTCCGCAAAAGCAGAAGATGAAATTAAATCATTGAGACATGAACTTCTGAAGGTAAATGAAGTGAAAAAACGTTTGAGTCTCCGGTACCAACAATGTTTGGAAACTATTTCTAAGTTAGAGAGAGAAGTTTCGCATGCACAAGACAGTGCCAAAAGACTGAGTAGTGAAGTTCTGGCAGGAGCTGCTAAATTGAAGACTGTAGAGGACCAGTGTACTCTTTTGGAGAGCTCAAATGAAACTTTAAAACTAGAAGCAGATGGTCTGGCACAGAAATTAGCAGCTAAGGATCAAGAACTTTTACAGAAACAAAACGAGCTTGACAAGTTTCAAGCTTTAATCCATAATGAGCACTCTCGATTTTTAGAAATCGAAGCCAGCCTTAGAAGTTTACAAAGTTTGCATTCTCAGTCCCAAGAGGACCAAAAGGTTCTCACTTCTGAACTTCAAAGCAGGATCGACATGTTGAGTGACTTAGAAACTCGTAATCAGAAGTTGGAAGGCGACATCATCTCAGTTAAAGAAGAAAACCGATACTTAAGCAAAAAAAGTGACTCTTCTACGAACACCCTAGAGATTCAGAAATGCGAGATTTCTAGCTTGAAGGAGGTGAAAGGAAAACTCGAGGAAGAAATTGCTAGACAAATTAGCCAAAGCAACGCCCTTCAAGAAGAGACCCGTCGTCTGAAGGATGAAATGGACAGCCAGAATAGAAAGTATCAAACAATAATGGAGCAGGTGAAACTCGCGGGACTGGATCCTGAATTCCTTGCCTTCTCTGTGAGGAAGCTACAAGACGAGAACTCTAAGCTGACTGAGTTGTGCAACCACCAAAGAGATGATACATGTGCTCTTACTGAGAAACTGTGTGAAATGGATAATATTCTAAGGAAGAATGTAGGTCTAGAGAAATTGCTTCTGGAATCAAACACCAAACTAGACGGTTCTAGGGAGAAAACGAAGGATCTGCAAGAAAGATGCGAGTCTTTACGAGGAGAGAAATCTGAGTTCATTGCTGAGAGAGCTAACCTACTTTCTCAATTGCAAATCATGACTGAGAATATGCAGAAGCTCTTGGAAAAGAACTCGTTATTGGAGACAGCCCTTTCTAATGCAAACATTGAGCTTCAAGGTGTAAGGGAGAAATCAAAATGCTTTGAAGAATTCTTCCAGTTGCTCAAACACGATAAGGCCGAGCTTATAAAGGAAAGAGAATCCCTGGTTTCTCAGTTAAATAGAGTTAAGGAGAAGTTAGGAAATTTAGAGACGAAGTTCAGTGAACTGCAAGGAAAATATGCTGATCTACAGAAGGATAAACAGTTCAAAAATCTTCAAGTGGAGGAGTTAAGAGCCTCACTTGCTACAGAGAAGCAAGAGCGTGCTAGTTACGAAAGATCGACAGACACCAGATTGGCAGATCTTCAGAGTAATGTGAGCTTTCTTCGAGAAGAATGTCGCTCCAGGAAAAAGGAGTTTGAGGAAGAGCTTGACAGAGCTGTAAATGCTCAAGTTGAGATCTTCATCTTGCAAAAGTTTATAGAAGACCTGGAGCAGAAGAACTTTTCTCTCCTGATTGAGTGCCAGAAATATGCGGAGGCATCATTATTTTCAGAGAAACTCATATCTGAGCTGGAAGGCGAGAATCTTGAGCAACAGATGGAAGCTGAATTCTTGCTGCACGAGGTTGATAGCTGCAGGTGTGCAATCTATCAAGTGTTTAAGGCGCTTGAACTAGAACCAGATTGTAAGACAGCGGATCAGAAGATAGCAAAAGAGCGAATTCCAGTTTCACGCATCTTGGGTGAAATTAATGAATTAAAGTGTTCACTTTCCATTGCTGAATACGAGACACAGCGACTTGTAATTGAGAACTCTGTTCTCTTATCTCTACTTGGTCAGTTCCAATCAGATGGCATGAAGGTGGAATCAGAGAAAAGAAATGTAGAGAAAGATCTGGAGAGTATAATACATCGCTATGGCATGCTGAAAAAGGACAGGCTCGAGCTATTAGAAATAAACCGGCAGTTGAAATCAGAACTCATCGACCGAGAGCAGCAGGAGCTAGAGCTAAGAGCTGAGCTACAGACTGAGCACTTAAAGTTTGAGAGTTTGCATGCGTCGTATATGACATTGCATCAAGATTACTCAAATGCTCTCGACAAAAACAAAGCTTTGGACCTGAAATTCTCCAAGCTTAAAGGTGAAACGTGTGTACTTGAGGAAGAAAACGATGCAATTCTTCGGGAAGCTGTTGCCTTGAGGAACATGTCTGTGGTTTACCAGTCCTTTGGGTCTGAAAAGGCGGAGCAGGTTGAAGCTTTTGCTGAAAATCTGACTAGTTTACAAGATAATAATAGAGGGCTGAAGCAGAAAGTTGAGACACTGGAGGAGAAGTTGAAAGGGAAAGAGGTTTACAGTCAGGAGCTTAACAGCAAGCTGGAAAAGATACAGGAAAGCCTTGAAGAAGCCAATGAGCTAAATGATCTCTTAGAACGTCAAAATTCAGATAAAGAGGAGATCTTGAGACAGAAGGCAATTGAGCTCCTAGAAGCCGAAGAGATGCTCAAGGCTACACACAATGCAAATGCGGAACTGTGTGAAGCAGTGGAAGAGTTGAGGAAAGACTGTAAAGAATCAAAGCAACTGAGGGGAAATTTAGAGAGACGGATATCTGAATTGTTTGACCTTAGTGGGAGACAGGATGAAGAGATTAAAAAGCTTAGCAATTTGAAGGAGAATTTGGAGTCGGAGGTAGAGTTGCTACACAAGGAAATTCAAGAACAGCGAGTTCGAGAGGAGTTCCTAAATTCGGAGCTGCAAGAGAAAAGCAATGAGTTCGGACTTTGGGATGCGGAAGCAACATCTTTCTACTTTGATCTACAGATCTCAGCTGTCCGTGAAGTCTTGCTTGAGAACAAAGTTAAGGAACTCACCAAAGTGTGTGAAAATCTCAAAGATGAAGCTGTCACAAAGAACACAAAGATTAAACAGATAAAAGAAACAGTTGGACTCTTGGAATATGAAGTGACTGAGCTGAAGACTCAACTGTCTGCCTATGATCCTGTGGTAGTATCTCTAGCAGAAGATGTAAATTCCCTTGAGCAAAATGCCCTGTTGCTGATGAAAATCCCTGCGCCAGCTAATCGGTTCATAGAGGTAAAATTTGATCATTTTCCTTCTATATGACATGTTACCTCGAGTAATTGACTTAGTTTGCTGACCTTGTTGTTTGAGGCTTCCATTTGGTGAAACCTGAACCTTTTGCATATATGGCTCTTTATTCCTCATGAACTAAACTCTTCCATTTTCCTCAGGGTGTGCAGAATGATGAGCATCCGGAAGCAGCAATCTCTCAAGAACCTGTCAGACAAAGCAGTGGCAACCAAGACCATAAAATTGTGCTTTTGCAGGACATGAAAACAAGAATAAAAATAATAGAGCAAGCAATTGTCGGGGAAAAGAAGAGGCTAGGAAAGCAGAGAAGACGAAGCACTTCACACAGAAGCAGAGACCGCAGGCTGTTGTTTGAGGAGATTGAACTTGAGGACAAATTCTCTGGTGAAATCAGACAGCCTAGATCACCTGTGTTGACTGAGGCGAGAAATGGTTCGTTGATGAAGGACATTCCCCTTGATCATGTTGCAGACTCTCCGTTCTATGGAAGAAGCCGGAGAACTAGTCGTGGTTCCAATGACCAGATGCTTGAGTTATGGGAAGAATCTGCTGAACCAGAATCAAGCATCAAGTCTCTGATGAACAATAAAAACTCAAAGAAGCCTATGATTCCCCGTCTTCATCGAAGAAGCAGGAATCCCTCTATTGAATCACAGTCTGAGAAAGTGGTGGGGATTGTTGACAAGATAGAGTTATCTAGAAGCATTGAGGACAATGCTAAGATCCTGGAGAGACTTTTGTGTGATTCTCGAAGATTGGCAAGCCTTAGAATCAGCCTAAGAGATCTGAAAAGCAAGCTGGAGATGTGCGAGAAACAAGGCAAGTTCACTAACCCCGATTTTGCTAGAGTGAGGAAACAGCTGAAAGAAATAGAGGAAGCCATTCTTCAGCTTGAAAACACAAACGAGATTCTTTCTAAGGAAATTGAAGAGACTGGAGACGCCAGAGATATCTACAGAAAGGTGGTCATAGAAAAGTCGAGAAATGGGTCTGAGAAGATTGAGCAGATGCAGCAAGAAATGCAGAACATTGAGCGAACAGTGCTAAAGCTTGAAGATGGAACAGCTAAAAGTAAAGGAAGGACAAAGTTCTCTGAGAGTAGGACAGTGATACTCTTGAGAGACATTATCCACAAGGGTGGGAAACGGACAGCGAGAAAGAAGAAAAACCGTTTCTGCGGCTGCATGAGATCTTCGGCCAAGGAAGAGTAGGGTGGGGGTGGATGATAACGTAACAGCGTCTAGTTTACTATCTATTTTCACTTTAATCATCGAACTGACTCTAGAAGTACTTTGTGGCATTGTTTCTGAAATATTAGAGCAAATTAGTAACCTCGTAGTTTCTGCTAAACTGTATGTATCTGGTTTGACTTATTTAGAACTTGGCTTTTCTCAAAGTCCGTTTTGGATGCTCTTTATAAACTAGAATGTGATATTACATTACCTGCTAGAACAAAAGTATCGTACAAGAACATGTTTTTCTTATGTTATGAAACAGTGTGATAGGCTTGACATCATCTGCAACCTTAAATGGTTTTCTTAGCGTAACCTTTATTTCACTGATTTGAGTTGAGAGAAGGAAAAGCTGGAATAGACCGTAATATCAGCTTACGGCCATTACTTCTCTTCCCTAGGATTGAGCCTGATTCTGAGGAGCTGAGATGAGGAGGAGAGACTCTCTTGCTGTTGGGAGAGATGGCCTTGATGGTAGTTTTCGGCGAACTGATGAGAATCTCAGGTGTAATCTCTGTTTGGTCGGTCACGGTTTCACGAGGCTTCTTCTCATTCTGTGACTGTGTTAAATCATTGTCTGGTTTTCTATAAGAAGAACCCGCACCAAGAAAAAACTGTGAATGCAGCAGCCTGTTCTTAGACAAAAATGGCTCATGAACCACCAAATGTCTGCAAAAAAACAAAGGTAAGAGAAAATCAGGAGCTGTCTTATTTGTATACTGTTTAAAATCTTGATAGAACTACCTGTTCGGTGGCAGTGGTGTCAAAGGTTGATCAGAATTTGGGTTGTGCTCGATTTCTTTCAACAGGTCAGAATTGTGTTGGATTTTTGCTGTTCTTTTCTCATAAGTCTCCTGATCCTCGTCTTGTTTTCTCTCCATGATAGCTAGTAAAGACCCTGAGATTGTAATCATGTCAAATCATAAGAGTTTGGGATAATAAATTGTTATGGAAAATGGAGCTAAAGAAGCTAACCTTCTTTTCTGCCGAATGCATTTTTACAACCTTCACATCTACAGTTTATGGAACAACCAACTCCACCCTATACCATCATAAGGAAAGTATCTGAATCAGACTATGGCATAACCTACGCAGATGAATATGGAGTGTAATGATGAAAGAAAAACCTGATAGCATTCACAATATTTCTTCAGACAGTTTGATTTCTTGCAATTGCAGCCTCGTTTGTGTCGCGCTGAAGCTGGAGTTTTGCTTACATCATCCTGTGCGTGATTACAGTTTCATACCTAAGATAACGGAGAGAGAGATAGAGAGAGAGACATAGGGAGAGAGAGATGAAAAAGAGAGCTCTTACACCAGCTTCCATGATGGAATCAGCGCCTCTGATGACTTTAGGAGCAAACGCAAGTGGGTTTCGGGATTCAATCTGTCTGCGAGTAGCTAAGACAGTGTCTTCATGCAGAGGTTTGTTGAAACAATCGACACATGAACATGGCTCTATGCAATAAACCCCAGCAGCAAAGCATTCACAGTAGCTGCAGAGAAAAAAGAGACTCAAAGGCCAGTTAACTACTTCAAGCAATTTAAACTTTTGAACATGCAAATATTAAAGAGGAGCTCGGTGTATGCAGCTTACAGCTTCAAACACTTTGACTTTTTGCAGTTGCATCGCTTACATGACTCACCCTCTCCAGCTTGTTCAAACACACGCCTGCACATTTATGTCAACAGATAAGAAAAGAAAAGACAGAGTAGATACACAAATCTGTTATGTAAGTTTTCTTAGAAAACCCGTACATCTTTTTCTTAAGGCTTCCCGGATTCAACTCTTTCAAAACCAATGCTTTGGGAGTTTCTTCTACAGCTTGACCTTCCCCAGGCTTATTTTCTGCTTGTCTCAAAGTTTCTCTCACAGTGTCTTGGGAGTCAGTCGGAGTGGTAGAGCCTGAGAAACTCTTTTGAATCTCTCCAGATGTTGAATATTCATGTATGAGGTTGATCTTATTGTCCCTAGAGGACATTGCAATCGCGTTTAGATGGATACCAATACCGGGTACAGCACATCTCGAGGAAGATTCTGCCTTGTTGGCAGACACAGTTTGCTGATCATCAGCTATATCTTTCTTCCACTTCCCTGGCACCTCAAAGTCTAGACAGCGTCTTCTCATGCTACCACGATGCAAGTTAGAGATAGACTACCACAGACAAACACAACACATAATAACTATTTCAGAGACACTTGTGAATCAAGAGTCCAAAGAGAAACTAATATCCACACTCCTGAGAGCAAAAAACAAGTTAACTTTGAAATGTATCCCTCAATTCACCTCATTTGGAAGCACATCGAAAGGCTCATTATGATTGCTGGATCCATTGACTGGAATATCTTTGGTGATATCATGCTGCTTTGTTGGCTTGACACCAGCACAGAAACGTCTTTCTGAGCTAGATATTTTATCCACTAGGCATCTAAAAGCCTCTGAATCATTAGGAGATCGAAATACCAACAGGTCAGTTGCATCTGCGATCAAACGTCCACAATCAGGCATATCATTTTCTTCCTGAACATCAAGAATCTTCCGGAGACTCATTTTGACATGCTCAGAAGACGAACCATTGTCTCCTCGAGGAGGATCAGATGGAGCTAGCAGTAGTTCGGTGACAACATCTCCAGTGCAAGGCGAATCACCATGATCAGCAGTTTGGCTGTCAGACTTGAGAATTTGTGGCAGCTCACAAGACGTGTCAATGGAAATTTCTTCTTCTTCCAAATAAGCATCTTTGTTTAGATCTACATCAGCTGATGCTACAACTTCTTCTTTGCAAACAGATACCTCTATAGATTCCAAGTCCTTTGAACGATCAACAGAGTAATGGCTGCAATGAAAAAATACAAATTACAATAATAAAGGAAACAAACACATCCTCAACAAGAAGATTGTACAGCATTGAAGACAACGGTTATGGAGAATCTCTGTTAACCATCTGAAGAATCTGGATTCTCGGTGAGAATTGGCGTGGGGAGAGGTGAAAACAGGAGGAGGAGAAGTGAAACTGATAGAGCTAAACGTCTGAGCAGTAGAGATGGATTTGCCCGGCTCAATGGGAGAGAGGTTGTTAATGTAGTTGAACACTGGAGAATCCTACATTACCAAATACAGTTAAAAACTCACTATTTCGTATCAAACCTAAAACCTAGAGAATTTGCAGACAAAAACAACAACAAATGTTTACCAAAAAGGTATAATCTTTGGAATTTTTTCCCGAAACAAAATGAGAAAATTTGGTCAGTTCACTGAGCGTGACCCAAAAAATTAGAATGTCAGCAACAAAAATCGAAGCGAAAACACAATTAACTCAGTTGAAACACAATTAACTCAGTTGAAATGATGGAGAAAAACCCACAAAACAACACAATTTCTTTCGCTAAAAAAGAAGAAGAAGCGAAACTTTGACCAAAACTAAGAGATTAAAACCTCAAATTTGGATTTGGGAGTTGGAGTTTGGCTCTGGGTGGTAGATTTCTTCTGGGGATTGTCCATATTACCAGCAAAATCACATCTACATTGCCTCTATGTAGACAAGTGATATTTATCTATCTAGGGTTGATAGATTTCAAAGAGAAAAAGTTCCGCGCCTATGCGAAACAGTGCGAAGTTAACAGTGGAAAATTTCCAGATCATACTTATTAGTCCGCTAAACGACGTCATACTTTATATTTTTTTTTCAACAAAAGCTTGTATTATTATTATTACCGGATAATATCATTGTTTACAATTGTATTTAGAAAAAAAGGACAATTGAAATAGAGAGTCCAATCAACCGAATCCTCAATTGTTGTAGTAGCTAAAGAATCCGCTGCTTTGTTTCCTGATCTCGGTTGGTACGTAAACTGAATGCTAGTAAAACTCCTTGCCCAAAGTTGGATGGTATCACTGTAATGTTGAAGATGAAGATTGATCTCTGATTTTGTTAATATATTTTTTAAATTGATATTATCACCTTCAAAGATAACATTTTGGAAGCCCAAGGATGCAGATTGTATTGCCCACAAAAGCGCAGTTACTTCAGCTTCAATCACAGAATGTCGTCCTTGAAATTTACCTCTTCCAGCCTGTAAGAGAGTACCTTCATTGTTTCGTATAATCCAACCTAACCTTAAAGCGTTGTTACCTAACTGATGTGCAGCATCATAATTACACTTAACCCAATTCATTGGAGGGGCCTTCCATCGATTGTTGACGTGAGTAGAGTTGATAGAAATATTTTGAGTAGTATTTGAATCTTTCAGACTTGATAACCATTCTGCTACGTCTTCATGACACTTGAGAAGTAATGTGCTTTTTGAACTTAATTTTTGTGTAAAAATTAATTCATTTCTGGACTTCCATATTCTCCAAAGTAGGAAGAAAGGAATATACTTATTTGCTGATCCGGAATCAATTTGTTGATAACTCGCTAGTAGATATCGTATGTTGTCATACAGGTTTGCACTTACATCACAAATTGTGTTGGTAAGGATGCCCAGTTGTCTCCATAACATTTTTGAGTGAGGACAAGAGAAGAAAGTATGTACTTCATTTTCTTCCGATGCACAACATCTGTTGCAAACACTGTCTGATAACATGTTTCGTCGATACATATTTGCGTTAACTCGTAATCCTTTAGATAGTAGACGCCATAAAAAATGTTGAATTTTTGGCGGAATGGTAATGGTCCAAATTTGTTTTGCCAAATCTTGATGATCCTTTAGTGGAGGATAACAATCTGTTGTCCGTGTGGGACTAGTATCAATTGCTTTCCGATATCCTAATTTGATAGTGTAGATTCCGTTGTTCGTATAACGCCAAATCCAATCATTAGGAGTCATTATTGGAGGTAAAAATATTTTGTATATAATATGATGGTCCTCCTGCTCGATGAATTCATTTAGCATATCCTTATCCCATTGACATGTTTCCTTGTTAATGAGTATTGCCACCTTAAGCAATGGATTAGTATAAGGCAACAACTTAGGAGCACGTGGTGGAGTAATCGGTAACCAAGTAGAATCCCGTAGTTCAGTATTACAGCCATCACCAATACGATGAAGTAGATCTGATTGTTATAACAGACTGCCATGTAGAACTGATTGCCAACCATAAGACATCCGTGGTCCTTTTTGCAGAAAATAGATCTCCATTTTGAAAGTACCGACTTTTAAGAATTCGTGACACTAAACAGTTTGGTCTTGTTAATATTTTCCAACACATATTAGCCAATAAGGCCTGGTTGAAATGTAGGAAATCCCGAAAACCTAATCCACCTAGCTGTTTTGGTCTTGTCATCTTTTTCCAAGCCACCCATGAAGTTTTCTTCTGAATATTGATAGACCCCACCAGAATTTTGAAATAATCTTGTCAAGAGAATGACAGATTTCTTTTGGGAGTTTGAAACGTTCATAGAATAGACTTGAATCAATGTAAAGTAAATGTTTTGTAAGTGTTTTTTGTACAACTATAAATACTTATTAATTGTAAAATTTTAATATATATATATATATATATCTAAAAAATATCATAAATATTTTAGTTTTTCCAAAAATATCATTAAAAATTTATTTTTCAATAAATACCATAAACACTAAAATTTTTTTTAAAAACTTTAGAATTTTAAATAATTGGACTTAGGCATAGTAATTGGGGTCAAAGTTTTAAGGTTTAACATGTAACTAGATTTATATTCATTGTGATTGATGACACGTAAGAATAATATTTTTTTTAATAACACATCAAACTAAGTTTATTTTCTTAAATATTAATCAAATAATATATTAGAAATTTTAGATTTTAGAATTTAGTTTTTAAGGTTTAAAGTTTTTTTTTATTTTTGAAAAAAATTAATACATTTAAAAAAAATAATAATAGCATTTTTGAAACAAAATCATTTTTCAAGTATTTTTGAGAATTTCCTAAAAAGGTATTCATACATTCTTTAATATTAATTGAGAAGTACAATTAGTAAAATTAGTTTATGTGTCATTTTTCATCAATTTTTAACTATGTGTCATTTTCTCATTAATTTGAGAAATTTTAATTTGATGTGTCAATTTCTCTTAAACAAATGAGTTTTCTATTTTTATTTTTTATATTACTCGATAATTTAACAAATTCAAACCAAAATTAAAATTTTATAAAAATTTATAATAGTTTTTACTATTGACATTTATACTCATAACTAAATAATTTAATATCAATTTTTAGATCAATAATAAATTTTAAATAAAATATAAATTACTAATATAAGATATAATTATATTATTTTGTAAATAACTTATAGGATTGTCACTGTATGAAGATATGGTAAATGACCAAGACTTTTATTACAAACCATTGGAAAACAAACGCAACAATGCTACTACTAAAAACGTTTTGGCGTATGTTGTTGTGTAAGTTTTAAACTACCAACTAGAAGTTGACATCATCAGAATTCAAAGAATTTTAATGGCGTGGAGTGAGAGAAGGAAAGCTTGGAATTGACATTATCAGCTTCCTTCCACCATTTCTTCTCCATGGAGATGACTCTGATGAATCAAGATGAGGCAGAGAAACCCTTTTGCTGTTGGGAGATACGGCGTTGATGTTAGTTATTGGAGATTGGATTAGATTCTCAATATCCTCGGCTCTCTCCTCTGTGATTGTCTCAATCCTTGAATGAGACAACAAACCCATGTCTTGTTTTCTGGAAGATTGGCTTTTGTTGTATAGACCCGAGGAAGATCCAGAAGCACCATGAAAGTGATGAGGAAGCAGTTTGTTGGATGAGATGGGAAGTTGAGCCAGTGGTTGTCTGAATATTGACAAAAGTTAGGAGCAAATCAGGAGCTTTCTTAATTATAAATTGCCACACATTGATTCTTCTTAACCTTATTGGCATTGGTGTTGAAGGTGGAACAGAGTTGACGAGCTCAACATTCTGTTGTGTTTTCGCTGTTCCGCTTTTGCCAGATGTTTCGTTTTCATCATCTTGTTCAATATTAATGCCAACAAATGAAGACCCTAAAAAAGATTGTAAACTTTGTAATCATGTCAGATCAAAGACCAAGAGACTTGATAGAGAAATATATATAGAGAGAGAGTGTGTGTGTGTTATAAGCATAAAGACTGACCATCTTTCTGGCCAAAGGCATTCTTGCATCCTTCACACCTACAATTTATGGAACAACCCACTCCGCTCTATAGGATCACCAGAGAAAAATGTATCAGAATCAGTCCAAGGAAGAGAATCTTATACAGATGTGAAATGTAATGATGATGATAGAAAACACAAACCTGATAGCATTCACAGTATTTCTTCAGACAGTTTGATTTTTTGCAGTTGCAGCCTCGTTTGTGTCTCGCTGAAGCTGGAGTTTTGCTTGAATCATCACCAGTTTCCATGATGGAATCAGAGTTTCTGATAACTTTAGGAGCAAATGCAAGCGGATTGCGAGATTCAATCTGTTTGCGAGTAGCTAAGACTGTGTCTTCATGGATAGGTTTGTTGAAGCAATCTACACATGAACATGGCTCTATGCAATAAACTCCAGCAGCAAAACATTCACAGTATCTGCAGAGAGAAACATTAAAAGAGACTCAACAAAAAGATTGAGCTACTTCAAGCAAGCCAAAAATTAAAGAAGATTTTTGAGGGGTATTCAGCTTACAGCTTCAAACACTTGGATTTTTTGCAGTTACACCGTTTACAGGACGACTCGCCTTCTGCTGCTTGTTCTGGCTTACGCCTGCGCATATTTAATGACAACAGATTGTCAAGAAAGCAAAATATATACCATAATTCTGTTTGTGCAAGTCTCAGTAAAAACTTGCCTTTTCTTTTTTGGGCTGCTTTGATTCAATTCTACTAAAGCTGAAGACATTGGACCTTCTTCTACACCTTCACTTGCATCTTCCCCGGTTTCATTTTCTCTCAAAATGCAGTCCGACTGAAGAACCTGAGTAGTAGTTCCGTGTAAACCGACTTTTATGTTCCCGGTAAACGAGTATTCATTACCAACATTGCTGTCCTTAGATGACATTGCAATGGCATTAAGATGCAGACCGATGCTAGGAACTAAACATCTGGATGAAGATTCGCCCGGTGTTTGATTATTATTCCCTGGCATCTCAAAGTCTAGACAGCGTCTTCTCACACCACGGTGCAAGATCGAAAGAGCCTATATCACACACACACACACACAAGAAGAGAAACATTTCATATTCAATGATCAACCAAGAACCAATGGTAAAGTAAAATATTCACAAAACTTCTACTCACATCTGAGGACTCAGATTCGTTGTTAACTCCAATGATACTCGAAACAGGCTCTGTCGGAACTGGAGCACCACATAAACGTGCTTCGGAGTTTGATGATCTTTGCAAGAAACATCTAAAGGCCTCTGAATCATTCGGTGAGCCATAAATCAAAAGTTCGGAATCCGAAATCAGAGTTTCCCAATCCGGAGTCACGCTTTTCGCCTTAACATTGTCGTTACACATCTTCTGCAGATCCATTTCACCATCTTCACAAGAACCATCATTGATAACTCTAGTCGTGCAGTCATTCTTGCTGATTTGTGGCGGTTCTGTTTCTACTGAAATGTCTTCTACTACTTCTTCTCCAATAGAAATAACCTCTTCGTTTGAAGCAGACAAATCTTTTGAAGGATCAGAGGAGTTATTATGACTGCAAACAAAAACATTCCAATTCAGTAATTTTAACAGACAAGGAAAGAAAAAGAGAAGACTTTGATTCACCTTCTGAAACGAGATTCTTTGTGAGAAGCCGCGTGCGGGGAAGTGAAAACAGAAGGAGGCGATGCGAAACTGAGAGAGCCAAAGGTTTGAACGGTTGGGATGGATTTGAGAGTTTTGATTGGAGACAGATTGTTTAAGTAATTGAACACAGGAGAATTCTGCATTGCAAATAATCTTCCGTCAAAAACACAAAACTCTGATCTAATCCTCAAATACAATAGCCTTGAATTCTCAAATGTGAAGACTAAGGAGTTAAACTCGATTAATTCAACAAAAAAAAGAGTATAGATTTTGAAACCTTAGATCCATCAAACCCTTCAAACCCCTTAAAACCGTGTTTCCATTGTTGAACTATCTCCCGAATTCCAAGAAAATAGGAAACCCAAAACGGGAAAATTGAGAAAGTTTGTTTTGTGTTTCCATTGGGTTGGGAATTGAAATCGATCTCATCAATTGAAACCGAAACCAAACATAAACTGAATCTTTGACTAGAATGCAACTAATTATGAAATGGGTAGTGCGCAGATTCCAGAAAGAAATTTTTTTGCATCACAGAAGCACAAGAACAGAGGAACTACGAACAGCAAATAAAGGAAATTTTGTCAGAAACAAGACATGGGTGTTGAAGAAAAACCTCGACTTTGAGTTTAGAAATTGGAGTCCCGATCTGGGTAACAGTTTTCTGCGGCGTATCCATTTTTTGTAAAGAAAACAATCTCACATCAACATTTCTTCTCAGTATCTCTTCGATACTCTCTCCATTCTCTCTTTCTCTCTGTCTGCACTTTCTATCTCTTTTAGCCTTGAAGAAGAAAGTAGAAGACGAAGGAGGAGGAGAAGATTCAAAGAAGGAGAGAGGCGGGAGAATGAGGATTTTCTCGTGAGGTTAGTCCAAACCAAATCCAACAGAGGCCACCACAACAACAAACGTCGCTATTTGACCCCAACACTTGTGTCTCTTTCTCTTTCTGTATGTTTTCTATATATACATCTCTACATATCCATCTCTCTCTCTCTCTCTCTCCAAAATACTTGAGATCTTTCACTTTGTCTGTAAAACAGACGTAGTAAATATCATAATCGAATTATTTTTTTCTTTTAATAAAGTAACGGACATCACCTTAATCGTTGCTTGATTTTTCTTTTTCTTTTCTTTTTCTTTTTCTTAGTTGTTCTGGAGATAGAAAAAAAAACGAAAGTATAACTGCAGTAATTACAGTTCTTTCCTTCCTTCGCTGCTTCTGTTTTGTTTTGCATACAAAAAGAAAATTAATTCCTCCTTTTTCTTTAATTCTGTTTGCTTTGTTTTTTTTATATGTGGTCTATCGACTCCGTTGACTACTTGACACAGCCAATAATATTTTTTTTTTCTAATACTTTATTTGACCGTATCAATAGTGATTTGTTAATATACATACTCGAATTTATTACAAAAAGGTTTTATCACATCATTTGACTTTGTCATTTTATTTTATCTTGTTTTTTCCACCTTAAAAATCATTTAACGATGTTAACGTCTCCATTTTTTGTGGATAAAAATCAACATTTTTAAATTATCGAGAAAAAATATTTGTGCTAGATAAATGAAATGGATGAAAATAAATATACAACCAACAGGAAATAAACAAAAAATAAATGGTATATCATATTGGATTAAAAGTAATATAAAAACGGAATATAAAGGAACACGTTACAAATTACAACTTATAATGCTTTTAACCTGGAGATTTGTAATTAATAGAAGATGATGCGACTTAAATCCATTAATCACGAGAAAGCACTTATGACTAATCATTACACTTAAATTGAATTTAATTGGTCAATTATTCGCAGTAATAGGGATAATCATGTAGTATGATTTTATTTAATGTTCAGAGAAAATCAAGCCTCTTCAACTGCATGGATCAATAATACAATCTTTCCTGCTTTTTTTTACTTATATTTTCTCTCTTATTCTTCTTTTAATGATTGGTTAGTATCGATACATAAGTTTCAAGAGAAGATACCCACAACTATACGTTTTCCATTTGTAACATGCATTTTTGCTCAAACGTAGCAATTGTTTTAATAAATTTGTTGCAGAATACATATGATATAATTATGTGTTTCGCATTTCAATTGTAGTAAGGTAATTTTTAAGGTTAATTAATGGAAATGTATATAAGTATTATCAGCTAATAACTACTTCACTAAATAGTTGGATTATACAAGTTTATAAATATTCGAATTATTGTCTAAATGATTGGATACGTACTAGATGACTATTTGACCCAAAAGTATTTGTTTTCTCATAATCTAAGAGTTACTTTGAAAAATGAAATCATTGGTGCAATGCAACTGGTAGTTTGAGAAATAAAGATTTCAAATTATGCTATAAAAGAAAGTAAAAGAAAGAACTCAGATAAAGTTTTAACATTTAAAATGAAAATAATGAAAACAAAATCTATATATTTCTCTTGAAAAAAAAAAGAGCTTAAAGCAAAATATTCCTCGAATTTCCAAATTACATTCATCTCTATCTCCTTCATCTTCATCCCATATCCCATTTATTCCTTTTGTATTTACTATTTGGAGTCATTATAAGTTGTTTGTAGTCAGTAAGTTCTACAGTTAAATATTTCAACGTATCAGTACAATTATTTTCGCGTAAGTCTACATATAAGAAAAGTAGTTGGAAATTTTAATGTCACATACTTCACATGATGTATCGTGAATACAGTTATTACGCATCCATTGTGAACTGTGAATAAGTGCTTTTATATATATATTGTTTCCTATATAATTATTTTGTTAAATTTTTAGCTAAAATAGCTACAAATCTGTAGTCTCAAGGCACTGTGTTAACTAATATTGTGATTGTGATAAAATGGGTATATCTGAATTGAAACCAATTTTAAAATATAGAAATAATCGAATGAAATTTTAATCTTATCAATAAAAAAAAATAAAATTAAAAATAATTAACCAAAACCGAATCGAATATCCGAATGTTGATGTATATATCGATGGTCACTTACATCTCACTAATAGAAACTGATTGTTAAGTTTTATGAATTATTAAAATTAACTAAAATCAACTGTGGTAGTAAAATAGCTTATATCACTAAAATTGAAGTAGATAGAACCAAAAGCACTTGTTACTTCTGACAAAAGGTGCCTCCATGCGAAAATCATAATGTCGACCATTCATGCTGCTGCTTCACTATCACGTGCCATATGACACATCACGTGACATCAAAAACATAAAACTACACATATCTCGTGATTTCTTTTATATAACATTACAATCATTTTTTAGTTACTTGTATGTATCTTTCATTATTTAAATATATTACTAAATCAGGTCTTAAGAAACTGCGATATTCAAAAGCTGTTCCATGAACTGTTTGTGCATGTCAAGTAGTTTATTAACAGAATATTCAGATATTAATCAAGAAAATATTTGTTATATGTTTAATCAATCAATTAAAGATCCTATTGCTTACTACAAATGTCCATAAGAAAATCCAACGTACCAAAGTCATTATTTAGCATTTGCTTTTGTACAATAGAATCTCATATCTGTCATCCATTTAATATAAGATTTCATTTATGATCCAATGTACGATCCTTCACTCACATATATTCTCACACAATTAATATCTTTTTCTTCTTTTCTTATTTTATGTCAAAATCAAATATTATCTTAAAATTTTCAGACTTATCAATTTGATAAAATCACTAAAATACTCAACACATCCCTAATATATTATTTGAGGATTATTTCGAGAAAATAATATTATCGTAATGTGTTACTAACATAAATATGATGTTGACGTTTCATCACTAGAATGAATTTTAAATAAATATATAAATAGATTTAAATTATTAAAATAATTATAATATATGTGATTATTATTAATTTGGTTAGAAAATTAATATATTTTATTAAACTAATCAAAATACTATTAAATTCGTAAAAAAATTATTTTTATTTCCCTAATTTAGATATAAAAAGTTATATTAAAAAATAATGTTAAATTAAAATTAAAATTAGATAAATATTTAATTTAAATTTATTAATAAATAATATTATATAATTTGCGAATATTTTTTCCCAGTATAAATTTAGTTAGATTAGTGTTTTTGGTAATAAATCCTTTATGGATTGGTTTATTTAATCGACTAGCTATATATAAACTATAAAAACATGTAACGTAGTGATTTGTCGTCGTATTCAAATCCACATAAATACATTGGGTTGGCAAAAAAACCTAGCTATATACGTTTTGTAATTATATTCTCTATATACCATTCATATAATTTCGAATCCAAGCATTTTATAGGATGTCAACAGCGAATATTTCAAATGCACAATTCAGAACAAATGTTTAAAACAAAATTATTATAAAATAAGAAAATTCAGAACACGTTGTTTGGATTTTCAAAACGAATTTGCGTTCTTGTTGTTTGGCTTTTTCTTTAATCGGACTTTGGACAATTATCAAACGACAAACTCACTTCTTTCATATTATTGTATGTACAATATTGTTTGTCCATATCTCTTCACAATTATGTGCAGTTTTTCTTCTTGGTTGCAGTTTAAATTGTTATCGGACTATTTTGATTGACCTTGGAATTTGTAACACTCTCCTCTCTGCTTTTCTTTCTTAAGTAAACACTAAACAAATATAAAATTGTGGTCTTACATCTTTTGACTTATCAAGTATACTTCACAAATAAAGTTAGTTTCATCTTTACCTATTTTCCATATCATAATTTGTTTTTACCTTTTTGATTCTGCAAGTCGTCGCACGCCGTTAAAATATATATATATATTTTTTTCTATGTATCTTTAGCATCAGAATCTGACTTATGGTATAATTATTTCAAACAACAAAATAATTCAGAACTTTTTTCAACAGAGAATGTCTAGATTAATCCTAAAATATTTATAAGAATCCAATATTTTTTTCTAATAGAAATGTTTATGAATTGATGATTAAAACAAAATATTACTTATTTCCTTTCACAACGGAAAAAAAAAAGAACATGAATGATATCTATGTTGGATCAATACATATTTCTAAAGTCCATTTATAATGTTATTATATTGCTAAACAAATTCTGGAAGTATAAGAGAAATTAATATTAGTAGTTGGTTTTAAAAGTGGTAAAGGTGCAGTTTAGATATTCCAGTGTACAAGTAAGGCCTATTTCATCGTTTGGGCTTTAAAGTAAACGTTAAACATGGAGTAGCAAAAAGTTGCAAATCGAAATATGTGGCCCTCTTGATTCGTAAGCAGCTAAATAATACGTACCTCGGCACAAACATGTGATATGATTGTTGTGATCCATCAAATTGCTCAATCAATGAGTCACTGAAAACTTAGGAGCTTAATGTGAAAAAGAATTATCCAATCGTTTAGGTATCTATTCTACTTAAATTTCTTCAAAGTGATTAAATCTAATTAATAAGATATATTTATGTTAGGGTCACTTAATCTGCTTAGATCTCTTTCAATAGTATATGAAAACTAGTAAGTTCAAACAGATGTACCTCAAAATAAATAATATTGCAACTTGTCCGAAATCAATGAGCTAGTTATCATCTCAGACACGTATTCTAAATTCATACTACATTATTATATGTAATACTTATATGTAACTAATTATTCACTGTTAATTTGTTTTTAGTTGAAAATTCAATAAAGACGGTTGGTTTAATATACAAAAACAAAGTATGGAAAAAGTTTTGTGTTACATACGAGGTTGATATCTCAGAAGAACAATCAGCAGTTACTACTAAAGAGAGGAATAAAATTGCAATGAAAATTTTATATTCTATTTTAAAAATCACTAAGCACAATTGGAGATTGGATCATGCGATCTTAAAAATTGAAACACCATATCAAAATTATTATCGAACTTAATTTTTAACTTCTTGATCGAATGTTTATATGTTGTGTTATTATTACATAGAAATCTAATAGTAATAATATGTTTACCATCTGACTGCGGATGTTAATATGGGTTTTCAAACTCAATCCAACCTTAATATTAAATTAATCCGGTATTAAACTAACTTTAGTCTTGTTTTAGTCTACTAATATTTAAAAATTAGGATTAAATTAGTTATAATCTATTTTAATTCCATCAATTTTTCATCTTTTTATATATATTTATGATAAAATATAATTATTTTTCTTATTTTTATATTTAAATTCTATATAAATCTTGTATCAATTAAATTTAGCTTTTTAAGGTAAGAAAAAAAAATTTTATTTTGTAATTTTTGCGAAAATATACTATTTTACAATTTTTACGAGAAAATATCATTTTACGGTTTTGAAAAAATGTCATTCTACGCGTTTGGCAAAAAATGATGTTTTACAGTTTAAACGAAAAAACATTATTTTGTGATTTTGAAAATAATAAGTTATTTTTGTTTTTGACAGAAAATGATATTTTACAATTTGACAAAAACAATATTTTATAGTTTCGGTATATTAAAAATTTTATTTTGTATTTTTTGCAAAAAAATATCATTTTTGAATTTGATAAAAAATGCTATTTTACGGTTTTGGCCAAAAAACGCTATTTGCAATTTTGACGAAAAAACACCATTTTCAAATATTGATGAAGAATAATATTTTGGTTTTGATGAAAAACATTAGTTTGCATCTTTGATAAAAAAAATATTATAATTGAAAAAGAAAGTAAAATTAAAATATAACAGAGTTAACCTTTTTAGCTCTAATATTTTAAACATGTCCCTAAATTAACTTAAAAAATTTTCTATATAATATTTCAACATTAGAATTTACACATATTTTAACGGATTAGATTAATCATAAACTTTTAAACTCATTTTAACATTACCGTAATTAATCATAATTTCATAAATAAGACTATAAACAATTAAAGACACAAATCAATGGTAAACAATGATATACATTATGATTATTTACCGCCTGCAAATAAGACTGACAAACATAATATATTTTTATTACATTTTTCTCTTTGTTTTATACATTTGTATATTATTAGTGATTTGATGTTATTTTCTAAAGTTATTATAACTTATATATTATTATTTTCATTAAATTTATATAAAATCAGTATAGTGGTATCAACTCAATACAATTTAAATACTTCCTCTATTCTTAATTGAAAGATGTTTAATTTTTATTTTGTAAAAATAGATTTATACAAAATATTGATGCATTTTTATTAGTTAATAATAATGAATTATATAGTTTTAAAAGGGCAATTAACTAAAATATCACTATTTCAAGTTTTTGTTTCAAATATAGCACTAGTCATTTAAATTTTCAAAAATAGCATAAATTTAATACTAAAATAATTAAAAAAAATTTCCTAATAAAAAAATTTTAAACCTTAAATTGGAAAAAGTGAATCCAAACATTATGTTTTAATTTTATATATAGTTTACATAAGGTAAATAATTATTGAGCAATACCCTAAAATAGCACTTTTTAAAGTTTTTCTTCCAAATCTAGCATCATAAAATTAAATTCCCAAAATAGCATAAATACTTATGTGAAAATACTTATTTATTCTAAATAAATTATACATAAACTTAAAGTATGTATTTGGATTCATTATTTCCAATTTAGGGTTTAATTAATGGCAAATGTCTAAAATAGCACATTTCTAAGTTTTTGTTCTAAAATAACATCATTAGTTTAAATTTCCAATAATACCACAAATTTAAGATTAAAATCCATTAAAACTATATTTTAATAGAAAAAATTAAACCCTAAATTAGAAATAATGAACCCAAATACAATACTTTAAGTTTATGTATAATTTATTTGGAATAAATAAGTATTTTCACATAAATATTTGCGCTATTTTTAGGAATTTAATTTTATGATGTTAGATTTGGAAAAAAAACTTTAAAAGATGCTATTTTAGGGTATAACTCTTTAATTTTTTTTATTAAAATATAGTTTTAATGCATTTTAATCTTAAATTTGTGCTATTATTGGAAATTTAAACTAATGATGCTATTTTTGGAACAAAAACTTAGAAATGTGCTATTTTAGACATTTGCCCATAATTATTTTCACATAATAATTTATGTTATTTTTGGAATTTTAGTTTTAATGTGCTAAATTTAGAAGATAGACTTAAAATAATGCTATTTTAGGATACTATTCTTTAAAAAATAATTAAGTTTATTGAATTATTATTGATTTAGAATTATAAAAATTATCATTCACAAAAAACAATGCATTTATACTGAACTTTTAATTATTTTCTTAATACGTACAATTTTTAAAAGAACAATTGTCTAAAATAGTATTTTTAAGTTTTTGTTCCAAAAATAACATCATTAGTTTAAATTTTCAATAATAGCATAAATTTAAGATTAAAATATATTAAAACTATATTTTAATAGAAAAAATTAAACCATAAATTAGAAAAAAAAATAAACCCAAATGTAATAATTTAAGTTTATGTATAATTTATTTAGATTAAATAAATATTGTTATACAATTATTTGTATTATTTTTGGGATTTTAATTTTAGAATGATAGATTTGAAAATTTTTTTTAAAAATGTTATTTTATGGTATTACTCTTTTAAAAATATTTATTATTTAAGAATAGTGAGAGTAATTATCATTTGCATCATCATTTCAATATTTTTTAATGTCAACTTTTACAGTTTTAAAATAATATATTAAATTTTGACAAATGGGTGAAATAATATCTAGTTCAATAAATCTTTAACTTTGAACATGTGTTCAATAGAGAAATGCCCAACACAAGTGAATGATTGTCTAAGAACTAAAGATTACCATCGAAGTCCAATCTCAAACATATCACATGTTTTGTGCGTGAAAGAGAAGAAGACAAAAACCATCTGCAAATTTTGCAACCTGCATCAAATAGAACACATACTTGCAATATGTTCTGCATCCTCTTCTACCTTTGCATAATAAATTTCAAGTCTTACAGTCCTTGTATGTCGCCCATAATTGAGACACGTTACAATCAATCTTTGTCCATTTAAAAACCTAGAACTCTCTTATGTTAGTATTTAAACTCAATCGATGTTATTGTAAGAATCATCCAAAAATGAAAAAGATAGATTTAAAATGAAGTTTATTTTCTGAAACTCTTCTTTTTCACCAAACAATTACATGGTATCATAGCCACTCCAAAACCCTAACAGGTATACAATGGAGGGGCAAGCTACTACTTATCCCTTTCCGGCAACACTCATCTTGCAAGTTCTGTTACTTTAAAGCTTAATGACAAGCATTACCTATTGTGGAAGACACAAATGGAATCTTTGCTTTCCAGCCAGAAACTTCTTGGATTCGTGAATGGCAGAAACAGAGCTCCACCAGCCTCCATCGACATGATAACAGAAGGAGCTGTCCAAAGAATCGAAAATCCAGAATTTGAATCTTGGTACTGCACCGACCAGCTTGTAAAATCATGGATATTTGGCACACTCACTGAAGAAGTTTTAGGTGGCGTGTGTAGCCTTTCCACGTCACACGACGTATGGTCATCATTAGCTAACAGCTTCAACCAAAGCTTAGTTTCTCGGATATTTGAGCTTCGCCGCAAGCTTCAGCTTCTCACCAAGCAAGGCAAGACATTTGAAGCTTATGTTCGTGAATATTGCTTGCTATGCGACTCCCTCAGCTCCATTGGACAGCTAGTTGAAGAATCTATGAAGATTTGTAGATTCATGAACGGTTTGGGGAGAGAATATGATCCAATATGTACGGTAGTCCAAAGTTCAATGACGAGATATCCTCCTCCAACCTTCGCTGATGCTCTAGCTGAGATTTCAGGCTACAACAACAGACTTGAATCATATCTACATAATGACGATGTCTCCCCCCATGTTGCCTACCAAACTACTCAATCCACATTTCAAAATGAGACTCGACCATGGCACCCTGGACCTTACTTTAACCAAAACTTCAGAGGACGTGGGTCAAACTACGGCAGATTCGGTCGAGGTAGGGGTGGATTCTCTACAAGAGGAAGAGGATTCACACAGTAAGTAAACACTTCCGGTTGGAATCAAAACACGGGCATACACACACCTACGACTACCCGACCAGTTTGTCAAATATGTGGGCGGGTAGGCCATACTGCACTGAAGTGTTGGAGTCGTTTTGATAACAACTATCAAAGTGAGGATACCCCCCATGCACTTGCTGCTCTCCATGTCTCCGACAATTCCGGACAAGAATGGTTTCCAGATTCCGGAGCTTCTGCTCACATAACCGCAACCCCAAG
The DNA here is from genome assembly GCA_018901935.1 of Pugionium cornutum. Lineage (NCBI taxonomy): Eukaryota > Viridiplantae > Streptophyta > Magnoliopsida > Brassicales > Brassicaceae > Pugionium > Pugionium cornutum. The sequence continues at coordinate 6,632,066 of CM032160.1, read as the reverse complement.
CTCCTTTCAAACTTCAAATCCATATTCTGGCAATGAAGCTGTTATGGTTGCTGACGGTACGTTCTTGCCTATTACTCATATCGGATCAACTACCCTTGCAACACCATCAGGTAGTATTCCATTCTCAGATGTTCTTGTTTGCCCACTTATCAGAAAGTCTCTCCTTTCTATCTCAAAATTATGTGAAGATTACCCATGTGGAGTCTTTTTTATGCTAACCATGTGTATATAATCGACCTTAAAACTCAGAAGGTGTTGACAAAGGGTCAAAGGCGTGAGAATATTTATGTGTTGGAAAATCTGAATCATGTGGCTTTCTACTCAAATCGACAACAAGCAGCAAGTACTTTGATCTGGCATCAAAGGTTGGGACACCCACATGACCAGATTATCCAACAACTTACAACAAGCAAGGAGATTATGACTAATAAGAGCATAACACCTCCCCTTTGTGAGCCTTGCCAGATGGGAAAGAGTAGTTTTTTACCGTTTTCAGCTTCTGAAACTATTGTGTTAGAACCATTTGATCGGATCCATTGTGATTTGTGGGGACCGTCTCCGGTTGTATCGGTTCAAGGGTTCAAATATTATGCTATTTTCATTGATAACCACACACGTTTTTCATGGATATATCCTCTCAAATTAAAGTACGACTTCTACAAAGTATATGTTGGGTTTCAAACTATGGTGGAGAATCAATACAGAAAGAAAATTTGATCTTTTCAAAGTGATGGTGGAGGTGAATTTACAAGAAATCAATTCAAAAATTTTCTCACTCAACATGGAATCCGCCACCTCTTGTCTTGCCCACTAACGCCTCAACAAAATGGGTTAGCCGAACGCAAACATCGCCACCTCACCGAACTCACCCTATAAATGGTCTTTCAAAGCAAAATACTTTTGCATTTCTGGGTTGAAGCATTTTTCACTGCTAATCATCTCATTAATATTCTACCTTCACCGGTATTAAACAACATCAGTCCGTATGAGAAACTCAATAAAAGCAAACCTGATTATTTTTATCTTCGGGTATTTGGATCAGCTTGCTACCCTTGTCTACGGCCATACAAGCAACACAAGTTTGAACCTCGGTCTTTACAATGTGTCTTCTTGGGTTACAACTCACAATACAAGAGATATCAGTGTCTTTTTCCTCCCTCCGGACGTATTTATATCAGCCGCAATGTTATCTTCGACGAAGAGGTTTTCCCATTTGATGGAAAATACAAGCAGCTTATCCCAAAGTATTCAACTCCTCTTCTCGTAGCTTGGCAGTCTAGTTTCCACACTTCTTCATCAGAAGAAAAAAGACTAGTAACTCCAACACATCTTCCTCCACCACATCATTCACTTCAAGGAAATTCTCTCTCGGAACAGAACACCACCATTGAAGTTGCTATTGAAGAACACGCCAATGATGTGTCTCCTACTGCAACCAACTCCATTGGTAATGAATCGGGAGACAATATTGATGATGCGCAGTCAGAAATTATGGCACCGATTCCCACACCTGAAGTTGCCAATACAAATAATCCTTCTACAGAAAACCGCCACTTTATGACTACACGGCTCAAAACTGGTATTCGTAAATCAAACCCAAGGTATGCGCTTCTTACTGAATCTACAATAGCCACAGAACCAAAGACCATCGCATCTGCCCGTAGACATCCTGGTTGGAATGCTGCCATGTTGGATGAGTTGAAATCTTTGAAAGAGACAAACACCTGTGATCTTGTTCCACGGACAACTTCCATGAGTATAGTAGGTTCCAAATGGGTTTTCAAGACTAAGTTAAATGCCGACGGTACACTCAACAAGCTCCGTGCGCGTCTCGTAGCAAAAGGCTTTCACCAAGAAAAAGGAATAGACTTCACTGAAACATACAGCCCCGTTGTTCGAACTTCTACAATACGCATCATTCTTACGATTGCAGTATCACGCCACTGGCCAATCACCCAGTTTGATATGAAAAATCCATTCCTACATGGTGAACTACAAGAACCGGTTTATATGGAACAACCTCCGGGGTTTCTAGACTCCACACATCCTACCTATGTTTGCGCTCTTAAACGCACAATATACGGATTGAAACAGGCACCACGTGCATGGTTTGATCAACTCAGCTCATTCTTGATACAATTTGGTTTCTCTTGCAGCAAATCTGATTCCTCTCTATTTGTATATCATCATGGGAAAACAACATTGGCCTTGCTTTTATATGTGGATGACATTCTTCTTACCGGGAATGATCCAATGACACTCTAAAAGCTAGAAGTTGGGCTGCAACAACATTTCTCTATGAAAAATTTGGGTCCTCTCCACTACTTCCTTGGCATTCAGGCAGAATTTCACTCCGAAGGTCTCTTTCTATCTCAAAAGAAATACTCAGAAGATATCTTAACACACGCAAACATCTCTGACTGCAATTATGTTTCAACACCTCTTCCACTTCAAGGTAATCACCTCCCACAAGAACCTTCCTTGTTCTCGGATCCTTCCATACTTCAGATGCCTTGCCGGAAAACTTCAATATTTGACGTTAACACGTCCCGACATTCAGTATGCTGTGAACTACGTGTGCCAACGAATGCATTCTCCAACAGATAGCGATTTCTTGCTTTTGAAAAGGATTCGTCGCTACATCAAAGGCACCACAAGCTTGGGATTACACATCTCCCGCGATTCCGACCTGATCCTTCATGCTTATAGCGATAGTGACTGGGCCGGGTGCAGAGATACACACCGCTCAACGACTGGTTTTTGCTTATTTCTTGGTTCTAACCTCATCTCGTGGTCTGCAAAACGCCAGCCAACAGTTTCACGGTCTTCAACGGAAGCAGAATATAGAGCTCTCGCAACCACGGCTTCCGAACTCACATGGGTCTCCTTTATCCTGCGAGATCTCGGTGTTGCTCAACCTCATCCCTCTATACTACGATGCGACAATCTCTCTGCGGTTTATCTCATAGCCAATCCATCTCTCCACAACCGATCTAAGCACATTGATGTTGATTACCATTTCATTCGAGAAAAGGTTGCTCTCGGCCACATTGAAATTGTTCATGTCTCGACCATTCAACAGCTTGCTGACATTATGAAAAAGTCCCTTCCTCGTCATTCCTTCCTCACGCTTCGCAAAAAACTCGGCGTCGGACCACCACCTACCCCGAGTTTGCGGGGGGCTGTGAACATGTGTCCAATAGAGAAAGGCCCAACACAAGTGAATGAGTGCCTAAGAACTAAAGATCACCATCGAAGCCCAATCTCAAACATATCACATGTCTTGTGCGTGAAAGAGAAGAAGACAAAAACCAAACCTGCAAATTCTGCAACCTGCATCGACCAGAACACAGACCTGCAATCTGCTCTGCATCCTCTGCTACCTCTGCATAATAAATTTCAAACCTTACAGTCTTTATATGTCGCCCAGAATTGAGACACGTTACAATCAATCTTTGTCCATTTAGAAACCTAGAATTCTTTTATGTTAGTATTTAAACCCAATCGATGTTATTGTAAGACTCATCCAAAAATAAAAAAGATAGATTTAAAATGAAATTTATTTTCTGAAACTCTTCTTCTTCACCAAACAATTACATTAACATGCTAAGAAGTCCAAATAAATCCGAATTAGTACAAATCCTAGATTTAGTTCGGTCCAAAATAATAATAACTTACAATCTCTGATGAACATATATGCATGCTAGGAATTCTTAAAAAGAAAAAACTTAATATATAAGTAACGTAAATCGTTCATTTACTGTCGATTATTCACTCCACTATTGATAGTATATGTTTTAAGAAACAGGAGATATGGCTTTTAAAATATACAATTTAAAATTCATGTATACCAGAGTATATATCCAATCCGACATAAGTAAATAAATTATTAGTGATAATAATCGTGATTGCGAATGTTGGCAAAAAAATGGTGATTGTAAATAAACAATAGAAAGGAGAATCCATTGAGTGTTTTTGTTGATTAAAATTGTTTCTTATCTGTAAAGCATAATAAGGACACGACAAAGTCGTAAATTCGTAAATAGATAGATATATACAGAAAGGTGTCAACCTTATCTCTTTCGTTTCACGACAAAACTACAAACGATGGTACCTAACTTTGTACGTATCGTACTCTTTTTCTTCTTTATACCTTTTTTATTGCTTTATATATTTTAAATTATTATACAAGAGGCAAATATGGACCTACATATAACATATGTAACATATGGTTCGATCACGCTTTCTACAAAGTTTTGAATGCCATTTTACAGAATACAGATTTTTATTTTCAGTACTACCTACTATATCTACGGGAAGAATTTCATATTAATACACCAACTACTTTTATTTCTATTATCAATCAAGTTCAGTTTATTTATCAAAAAGAAAATAATAAATATTTGTTGTAAATTACTGAAAAAAATACTCATAAGAGTTTATTCAAGATATGATTTTAGATATCAATTAAACCAAATTAAAACTTGTAAAAAGTATTTTTTTGCGGTATAAGGACAAATGGGAATTGGAAAAATATTTAATAATCATGTTCGTTTGTAAATCTATTGTTGTTTGTTTATCTGCAATAAGTACATTCAATCAATCGCAACGGTCATACGTTGTCTCATACATCACAATTTTTAACCATTAATTAAAATAGTAATATAATAAAAAACTTATGATCAATCGTAATCGCAACGATAGAAAAACGAATAAAATATATCGTAATGTATTTACAGTGCTAATCACAGTCATAATTGTAGCTGCCGTTAACGAACAAACAAACAAGATTAATATATTCGAATTTCGCTTTGATTCGTCACTCATTTAAAATTTTATTTTCTGAATTTTAGGGTTTATAATTGTTATTAGTTGTGATTGAGAAGTGAGACCCCTAAAAATCTGAAAACATTTGGTTTGGTACGGAAAAGGTACATCGACACAGGTTAACTCTACATTGTGATTTTTATTATTTAATAGGTCTTTCACATAACTTTTTGTTTCAAACACATACAGATTTCATAAATCTCTCAATTTCGAAAATCAATTAAATTTATGTAAATCAAGTTGTGACGTACTTGCTTTTTTTTTCTACAGAAAACGATGTTAAATATTTATTTTCCCATTAACTGTTAATGTTTTGTGACACAATATTCTATAAACTCTATCGTCCATATCCATACAATACCATAAAGCAATTTTAATTCTTATTCTTGTGGAAATTTCTCATTCCATAGAACCGTTCAAAATTTCACTAAAATAATTTCGTACAAACATTCCGCAACTAAAAGCTTTTTTAATGAATAAATATATTAGTAAGAGTGACAATACAAGATATTTTTTCCACACTATATTATCACTCTTACTAATAATGTTAACAAATACTCATTTAATAAAAGGAAATAAAACATGTCATTCATATTTTTGATAAAAACTATATTACCTTCCACTACTGGAATTTAAATAAATTAATAAAACGCCAAATGTCTACGGTTTAGATAATTTCTCATTATAAAAACGAATAAATATATTGTAATAAAGTGGTACGTACATTGTTTTGTATATTTTCCAAGTAAAGGTATATTTTTGCCTTATGAAGCCAATTTTCTCTGTTCTTTTTTTCTCTCAGTAGAAACAAATAGCAAATACGTCTCCATAACCAGCCTGAATCAAAAATAAGCCATTCTTTCCTTCCTTCTTTCACTCTCAGCCTCTCCTTCGTCTTTTTCTAAAACCATTTTTCTTTGCTTTCTTAGATATTTTTGTTCTTATATCTCTTCTTCTTCAGAACGATCCTCTGTTTTTTTTTCTTCTCTCTTTGGGGTTGTCTTTCCGGACGAAAAATCTCCTTTTATCAGCCGAATAATCCGTTCAAATGATCTTTTTACCGATCTCGTCGATTTTAAAGAGTTCTTATTTTTTCTTCTTTTTTTTGCATGGTCTAGTTGATGATTGATAACATCTAAGTTCTGAAATTTTTTTGTGACGTTTCTGGGTATATGATATTATAGAAAATTTAATGTTTTAAAAAAAAAAATCTGGGTCAAAGATAATAGTGGCCGACGAGTCGGTTTCCTAGGGTTTACTTTTTTCTTAATTTCTTTGTTGAATTATTGGCTCTTCCCATTTTGGGATTCAATTTGCTCTTTCTTAAAATATTTTAAATGGAATTTCAACGCTATTATTGAAGAGATTTTCAGCTTGTGATTATTGGTGGAAAAATTAGTTTGTTTTATATTTATACATTCATGTCATAGTAGAATCTGGATGTCAGAAGAACGTGTGCTTGAAACAGGGGGTTGGTGTAATAGTGTAAACAAATTCTTACAAACAAACATACTCAGGTTTTATTAACCTCCTTCAGTTCTTGTTTACATATTTGCTAAATTTTCTCTTTTTCAAAAAAAAATACAGTTTGATAATGATGAAAATTTGATTAGTTCTGAAAATTTCGAGTCAGAATCTCATTTGGTGATTGTTTGAGCTAAGTCTGATTGAGTTTGGGGTTCCTTTGAGTTTTCTCTCTCTCCCTGAGATTGTTTTACAAGAAAGACACGAAAATGGAAACAACAAATGAGACAAAAGCTTCTCCAGAAAACAACCTGAGAAGCAGAGAAGCTGTTGGGAACAACAGCAAGAAAGACATGATATTTCGAGCAGATAGAATCGATTTGAAGAATTTAGACATCCAATTGGAGAAACATCTGAGTAGGGTTTGGTCAAGAAACGTTGAGAAGAGTCCAAAGCCTAAGGAAGAATGGGAAATTGAATTGGATAAATTGGAGATGAGCAATGTCATTGCTCGTGGTGCTTATGGTATTGTCTACAAAGGAATCTATGATGGCCAAGAAGTTGCAGGTCCAACAATAACTCAAAGTTATCTTTATATTTGTAATGTCTCAAAATAGATGTACGATAAGTAACTGTTTAGTGTTTGGTTTTGAGTAATGGCAGTGAAGGTGCTTGATTGGGGAGAAGACGGTTACGCCACAGCGGCTGAGACTTCTGCTCTTCGTGCTTCATTTCGACAAGAAGTTGCGGTTTGGCACAAACTTAACCATCCCAATGTCACAAAGGTAGTAAATAAATCTGTTTATATTAGTGATGTCTCTTTGGTGTATGAGTCTCTGTGAATCACTTTGGATAAACCAGTTTGTGGGAGCATCAATGGGAACAACGAATCTGAAGATACCTTCATCAACTGAGACGCAGAGCTCATTGCCTCAGCGAGCTTGTTGTGTTGTTGTGGAGTATCTTCCTGGAGGAACTCTTAAACAGTATTTGTTCCGTAACAGGCGAAAGAAGCTCGCTTTTAAAGTCGTGGTTCAACTCGCACTCGATCTCTCCCGAGGGTAATTTACAAATTTCCTTCTTTATAAATCTCCAAGAAGAAGAAGAAAGAAGAAAACTGCAACCTTTTGATTACAATCTTAATGATGATCTATGTAGGCTAAGCTATCTGCATTCAGAAAGAATCGTTCATCGTGATGTGAAAACAGAGAATATGCTTTTGGATTATCAGAGGAATTTAAAGATTGCTGATTTTGGGGTAGCTAGAGTTGAAGCTCAGAATCCAAAGGACATGACTGGAGAAACTGGAACTCTTGGATACATGGCTCCAGAGGTAACATAAAATAGAAATATTACATTCTATAATAAAAAAAATGCATCTTTTGGTTTCAAAATCTTTGATTTTGATGTAACTAAAAACAAAACAAAAATCTGATTAGGTTCTTGATGGTAAGCCATACAATAGAAGATGCGATGTGTACAGCTTTGGGATATGTTTGTGGGAGATTTACTGTTGTGATATGCCTTATCCTGATCTTAGCTTTGCTGATGTCTCTTCTGCTGTTGTTCGTCAGGTCAGTAAAACTTAATACAAATCCAGATTCTGAAACCTTTATAAGTTATGAAATTTCGCAAAACTATGAAAGCTAGTTCGTCTCTTGGCATTACATAGCTTTGTTTTGTCAGAATCTGAGATCAGTGTTTCATTTGGGTTTAAAACAGAATCTGAGACCGGAGATACCTCGATGTTGTCCAACATCATTCTCGAACATAATGAAGAGATGTTGGGAAGCGAATCCGGAGAAACGACCGGAGATGGAGGAAGTTGTGAAGATGCTTGAAGGAGTTGACACCTCTAAAGGTGGCGGAATGATCCCGGACGATCAGAGCTCTGGCTGTTTCTGCTTCGTCGCCGGTCGGGGTCCCTGAATTTACCCTTTTACCCCTCTCTTACCCATTGGTCTTCTTCATCTTATTTAACCTTTCCGCACTGAACTTTTGAGCAATGCTCTCCTTTTTTTTAAACATGTCGAGATAAAAAAAAAATATTAAAACATAATATTGCATTTTCTATACCATTCCATATTATTTTTTTTCTGTATATATTTTCTCAGATTGTGTCTTTTTATTATTCAATGTGTACATTTCTATATATTTGCTGTTTTTTATATGTTTTTCACCTCGTTTAATATAACACTTTTTATTTATACATATTAATTTCAGAATCCATCCAATCATAAATGAGTTCAACCTGTGACAAGATTTGTATGAAAAAACAATAAATTTAAACAAAATAGGATATCAATAATTCAGTGGGAATATATGGAATGCTCCTTTTTATTCTTTCAAGTTACATTAGAATACTATCTGAAATTAATATTTTAAATTTTTTTATTATTTGAATGAAAAAATTATAAATATATTTTAATTTAAAATATTATATATATTATAAAAAATGATATTACTATTATTATATATTATTTAAATAGTATTGCATTATTTTATTATTGGTTTTGCGATATGTTAATCAAAAATACATTTATAAATTTTTTAGTAAAATATTTGAAACATGTTTCAAATTAAATTAATAAAATTAGTAGTTTTAATTAGTTTTGTTATGTTATAAAATCTACTTATATATAAAGTAGTCATACTAAAAAATAATTATTAGTTATTCAAATTTAATATTACAAACAAATGATATAATATAAAATTTTATTTGTAAATATATTGATTGTTTGGAAACAAAAAAAATTAAGTGATATAATTTATATACGATTTGTGATATATGCCAACTATATTATTACATAATATATATATATATATATGTATATATTTATAAAACAATTATTACTATAATATATTGAATTTAATTATTGAATTAAAAATTAAAGTTGCATATAATATAAAAATAGAATTAAATACTGTTAATGAAGTTTTTATATCTATAAAATTTTGACATATTTACTTTCTTTATATATGTGTACAATAATTAATTATTTATGTAAAAAACAATCTTTTATTTTTAAAATTGGCGAGTAATTAAATATGTAATTTACTAACTCAAACTTTCCTAATTTTTGAATCTTCGTATATTTGAAAATTAAATAGTATTTGGAAACTCATTAAATTCTATAATTAAGTTATCTAATTAAGATGTTTAGATAATAAAATAAATAATTTATAATTAAAATTAAATTAATTAGTAAAATTGTTGAGATTAAATATGGTGATGACACCTAAACAATTTTCACTCTCAATGTTTCTGCTTTAATATATATCTATAAAATTCGACATATTTACTTTCCTTATATATATGTACAATAATTAATTATTTATGTAAAAATAATCTTTTATTTTCAAAATTGACGAGTAATTAAATATGTAATTTACTAACTCAAACTTTCCTAATTTTTGAATTTTCGTATATTTGAAAATTAAATAGTGTTTGGAAACTTATTAAATTCTATAATTAAGTTATCTAATTAAAATGTTTAGATAATAAAATAAATAATTTATATTTAAAATTAAATCAATTAGTAAAATTATTGAGAGTGAATATGGTGATGACACCTAAGCAATTTTCACTCTCAGTGCTTCTTTAATATATAGTAGATTATCTTCCGTTAATCAATTATGTATAAAGATGGAATAGTCATTAAGATATTCTTATAGTTATTGGTAAAACTCATTAAATCTTTAAACATACATGCTAACAAATCTCTTAAATTTTAATTGAAAAGTATAATTAGTAAATTCTGTTTCTTTATCATCTTCTTTTTACTTCAATGTATGTGTCAATTTTTCGAAAAAGTAAATTTTTTAAAATTAATCAATTACATATGTTTATTATTTTTTTTGAATTAATAAATAATACAAAAGCCAGATTTATAAAATTTTAAGCATTATATTTTCATCTTTTAAAATATATTCACCTAAATAATGAAATTTAAACTTAAAAAATTATTTCGTGCTAGCGTTTCACAAACAAATTAACTAGTAGTTTAGTAGAAAAAGATAAGAATTTAATGAAACAATGGAAAAACATTATTTTGGACTATACCAAATATTAAAATCTGGTTGTGTTTTATCTCAAGTTTTCTAATTCATAATAATAATGTTAAGATCATATTTGATTATTATTTATGTCTATTTTAATTTATGATCCATTATATATATATTGATTCAAATTTATCCATTATATATATAAAACTGATTATCTTTATATTTTAATGTGCAACAAATTCTATTTTTTTATTTTTATTAATCAATTCACTTTATATATTTATTTCTCGTTCTAACAAAATTTATTTTTACCATATGAATACAGTATGTTTTAATGTTAACAACGAGAAATTCAACTATTTCGAAATACATCGTTCCGACAATTGAGTTTACTAGAAAACCAACAGAAATACTAGCTAAACGCATTTGTCCAAAAACAAGTTTCAATCTCATCTTAGAACTCTCTTCGTTTACAATTCTCTCAGAATTTGTTAAATCTTGAAAATCTCTTCTTTTTGGTGCTTTGAAAAAGTTTATTCGATGACTCTTTCGAAATATCAACGGCGTATGTTTTATACAACAACATCTAAAACCCAAACAATTTATATTAGAAAAACAGAGTTATTCAGGGGTTTAGGTTGGTTATGTTTTCACGAATCTATAACTAAAATAATCACAGGAGCATGAAATTTACGTAAAAACTTGTCATTTCTTCATGGTGCAACACTTATTTGGACTATGAAATATACATGACTCTATGTTAACGAATGGAAATCAGATGTGTAACAGATGGTATCTCCACCAAAAATTCGTAAGGAGTAAGACATGCTTTCAACATTTTTCTTTACCATATAGTCCACAAAAGGGGACAATTTGCCACAAAATGCAAAACGCTATTCCTATGATTTGAATGATTGAATATGTAAGCTCCGTTCAAACCTTTCTAATCACTTTAAAAAAACAAAAGTTGAGGTGTATAATAATTAAAACTATAACGTGGATGTGGCTAATTAACAAAAAAGAACATATATATAACGTGGCGATTGGTGATTTCCCACACGGCAGGCAAAAGGAATACGTACGTAGCTGTCTCATCCAGAGTTTGTTCATAAATATCCACTTTCGTTTTCAATTTATTTCGCTCGTTTTCCTCATTACATGACTCATAAGTCGGTCCACAACCATATACCAATATTTTCCTAATAGGATATATGCGTAAATTTACCATATTCTCCATAACTCGAGCTTATAAAGCTCATGCATCTCAATGATCAAATATTAAATCTCATCTTTTATCTAGTTCGCCTCGGTTTCACAGAACGTACAAACTTTATTTTTAAAATATATAAATAGACAGAAAATGTCTTCGATTATGAGGGATTTTTTGGAGAAGTGCGGTGGTTATGCGGTGGTGGATGGAGGCTTTGCGACGGAGCTAGAACGTCATGGAGCTGACATCAATGATCCACTTTGGAGTGCTAAGTGCCTCATTACTTCTCCTCACCTCGTCACAAAGGTTGTCTAAACAATCTATATTGTAGATACTAATTAACTATGATCTTATTGTTATAGGCAGATGTTGCAGATGATTAACAAATCTTTCAAAATATTTTCAATTCTTATGCAACAAGTTTTCTGTTGTGATAAAAACATTTCGGGTTTAAATTCAGTAATCGAAATTGAATTGAATAGTGATTTATGCATACATAATCCAGTCTTAATTTATACAACTAATTTTAAATATCCGTCAACTTCATATAAACATAAAATGAAATATTGAAGAAGAAAATCTCCTAATGTAGTTATTTAATTTAGTGCAAATGCATTGTAGCTAAGAACAATAAATAGCCACGTCATAACTTGTAAGGCTGCGCCGCAACGTTGTCTATTCATTGCAATCCAAGTGTATTGTTCGTCATCCACGACGTTAACACATATTTTAATTTCAATTAAAAAAGGAAAATAAAGTAATGAATATATTTATACCACAAAATTATAGTATTTTTAAAAATTGTTTTTAATATTTTGTAGTATATAATATTAGTTTCCTGTTATTTATATAGGTGCACTTGGATTACCTAGAGTCTGGAGCAAACATTATTATAACCGCATCATACCAGGTAACTTGGCCTATATATATTAAAATAACATTCGAAAGGATAATATCTTCATTCAGTTTTGAAGTATGTATGAACTTTCAAAATATATGTTAAATCCAAATTAATTTATTATACAGGCGACGATCCAAGGGTTTGTTGCTAAGGGTTTATCGGTGGGAGAAGCGGAGAGATTGTTACGGAGGAGTGTAGAAATCACGTGTGAAGCACGTGAGATTTTCTACAACAGATGCACCAAGGGTTCTTGGGATTTCGACCACGCCGGAAAAGCTTCCCGGCGACCAGTTCTTGTCGCAGCTTCTGTTGGTAGCTATGGAGCTTATCTTGCCGATGGTTCCGAATACAGGTTCTTTTATTGACCCATTTTTTAGTTACATTTGGGTGTATAAAATAATTGTAAAAACAAGTACTTGCCTCGTTATAGAAACTTAAAATTCATTTCAACGTGATGATTCTGCAGTGGAATATATGGAGATTATGTGAGCAAGGAGACATTGAAGGACTTCCATAGACGAAGAGTCCAAATTCTAGCAAAGTCTGGAGCTGATCTAATCGCATTTGAGACAATTCCAATTAAGCTCGAAGCAGAGGTATATATACAAGTTTTCTTAATTTGGGATCATGCTTCATATATGTCTTGTGGCTGCGTTTGACGGTTGAATAATATTTCATATATATGTATTTAATATTGTATACGTTGTTACATATAATAGGCTTATACGGATCTTCTTGAGGAGGAAGACATTGACATTCCGGCATGGTTATCGTTTACATCTAAGGACGGAGTCACTGTGCCACACGGAGAATCAATTATAGAATGTGCAAAAGTGGCAGATTCTTGCGAGAAAGTGGTGGCAATAGGAATTAATTGTACTTCACCAAGATACATTCAAGATTTGATCATCTCCTTGCGCCAGGTAATTTACCAGTGATGGAATTAGGGTTTTTGTCCCTCTGTTTTATGCCTTCCGGCTGAAGCAACTGACTTTTGTTCCCTTCAGGTTACTCGCAAACCGATCATTGTCTACCCAAATAGTGGAGAAATCTACGACGGTCTAAACAAGAAATGGATTGTGAGTGTGAGTCAAACATGATTATTATAAAAAAATTTTAAAAAAAAACTTACTTTGGGTGGATTTTGTTGTGCGTATTAACTAAAGCAGAAATCAGAGGGAGATTCAGATGAGGATTTCGTGTCGTATGTGAGTAGATGGAGAGATGAAGGAGCGTCTCTGTTTGGAGGATGTTGTCGAACTACTCCAAACATCATCAGAGCCATTGCTAAAGTTCTCTCCTGCGAATCTCAGGCATCATCCAAACTCAAACTCCCATAGTAGACTTTTTCTACACTACTTTTGGTCTCAGTTACAAAAACGCAAATGTAATTGTGTAATCTTATAAACGTAAGTTAGGGTGTTTAATCTGTTTTTATTTGTCTTTATGTTATCGAAATCTATGTAATTTTTGTTTGCTAAAACTTATAAAGAACCGGTAACTATAGATGTTATATATAATCAACTCTGTGGCTAGGGAGATAATTACAGTTTAGCAACTTCAAAACTGTAAGATGGAATGGTGAGAAATAGTCACATCCTGAGTTGACGAAAAATAGAAGCAATGCTCGATGAAATTAGCCGAAGAGCTAATGACATAGGCCATGTACATGGTCTATTGGTCTTGGTAATGTTTTGGTGGATGTAGATGAGCAAGAGAAGACACTTATGCTCAAACAAAGGCATAACACTTCGAATAGTCAAGAACCGCGAAATCCTTCTCAGAGACAATAACCGGTAGCATAAGTGAAAGATGAAGAAGATCGTTCACATTTTATTGGCTATATAAGGCTAACATAGAAAAGTGGACCAAATTTTAATCCTTGAAGGATGTTTCTGAATACAAAAAAGTGATCATGGCTCAGGAAAGATTATTTGGGTCAATAAACGAGTGAGACATCGGATCAGATTTCCAGAGATGAGCAACATGAAGATGAGATGAAGTGATTCGATGGAACGAGACAGATGAACGGATGGATTTTTGAATCCAAAGTCTGGCCTTAAGAAACAGAGCCGAATCTTGTTTGATCCCAACGTTAAGAAAACGTTTGTGAGATAATGTAAAATTGTAAAGCTTGACCATAAAGCTGTTTGTTTGCGACGCTTAATCCAACCCCAACTTGTGAACAGAATCGACGAACCGCAATTTTTCCGGATAGGAACTTGCTTCATGTAGCCTTGGTACTCTTATCAGTAATGAACCTGATGAAAAACAGTTGAAACTTTTTGGGTCAAAAATGTAGAAGATGAAAGAAACAAGGGATTATTATTTAGTCGCATGCCTTCATCTGCTCTGTGAGATACCTCGAGCACTGATCTCAACTTCGACATCAGTGGAAGCTGACTGCAAAATGTGTGACGGCTCCACGAGTCTCCGTAAATTAGGGGTTTTAAGGGAAGAAGACGAAGAGGATAACTTGTACACGTGTCAGTTAAAACGACATTTATTAGTTGTGTGAGGTAACAACCAAAAAACTAAAACGAAAATTATATAAATTAAACCGTGAAAATCTGCCCGGCTATTAGACCGGGACAACGACCCGACCCGGCGCAAAGCAGCAATCTTTAGGTATTGTTGCGCCGACTTCAGAACTTCATCGGAAAAATTTACGTTAGATTCAAACGAATGAAAAAAAATGCTCGCTAAGCTCCGGATTAGTAAGCTTGTCTCGTTTTGTTTACCTCGGAGAATCTTCGAACGGAGATTTCTGGTAACCAACAACGCTTTCTCTAACGCTGAGAATTCACCGGTTGTCGACATCGAGTCGCCGGAGCTTCCGTCTTGGATTACAGACTTTATCTCAAACAAGCCTTCTTCAAAATCGGTCTCTGACGATGAAGATTTCGTTATCCCTTCGTTGGCGGGTTGGGTCGAGAGCCAGAAGTTTAGTCGTGCAGAAGTCTCATCGGGACTTGTCGCGAAGAAATCAATTGAAGATATCGATAAAGTTTGCGAATTTCTGAATAAAAAGGATGCTTCTCCCGGGCATGTTGTTAATGAATTGAGTGGATGCGATGTGGTTGTATCAGAGAGTCTGGTTCTGCAAGTGTTGAGAAGGTTTAGCAATGGATGGAATCAAGCTTACGGGTTTTTCATTTGGGCAAAGTCACAGACAGGTTATAGGCATTCAGCTCAGACTTACAACGCAATGGTTGACGTACTGGGGAAATGCAGGAATTTCGATTTGATGTGGGAAGTAGTCGACGAGATGAAGAAAAGTGAATCCGGGCTTGTCACGCTCGATACGATGAGTAAAGTTATGAGGAGATTGGCGAAATCCGGGAAATACAGCGAAGCTGTTGATGCTTTTCTAGAGATGGAGAGGAGTTATGGTGTGAAAGCAGACACTAATGCTATGAACAGTTTGATGGATGCACTTGTGAAGGAAAACAGTATAGAACATGCTCATGAAGTGTTTCTGAATCATTTTGATACAATCAAGCCAGATTCTCGGACATTCAACATTTTGATTCATGGGTTCTGCAAAGCTCGTAAATATGATGATGCTAGGACGATGATGGATTTGATGAAGGTTACTGAGTTTACTCCTGATGTTGTTACTTACACAAGCTTTGTAGAGGCTTATTGTAGGGAAGGCGATTTTAGGGTAGTTAATGAAATCTTGGAAGAAATGAGAGAGAACGGGAGTAAACCTAATGTTGTGACTTATACGATTGTGATGCACTCTTTGGGCAAATCTAGACAAGTAGCTGAAGCTTTAGGAGTCTATGAGAAGATGAAAGAAGATGGGTGTGTCCCTGATGCTAAGTTTTATAGCTCATTGATACATATTCTATCAAAGACTGGTAGGTTTAAGGACGCAGCCGAGATATTTGAGGACATGACGAAGCAAGGAGTTCCTCGTGATGTTTTGGTCTACAATACCATGATTTCCGCTGCAGTTCATCACACCCGAGACGAGCTGGCTCTACGGTTGCTTAAACAGATGGAGGAGGAATCCTGCAGTCCAAACATTGAGACTTATGCTCCACTGCTGAAGTTGTGTTGCCAGAAGAAGAAGATGAAGCTACTTGGAGTCCTGCTACATCACATGGTGAAAAATGATGTTAGTATCGATGTGGCGACGTATATTCTTCTCATTAGAGGTTTGTGTATGAGTGGGAAGGTTGAAGAAGCTTGCTTGTTCTTTGAGGAGGCAATGAGGAAAGGAATGGTTCCTAGAGATAGCACTTGCAAAATGTTGATTGAAGAGCTTGAGAAGAAAGGTATGACAGAAGAAAATCTCAAGATTCAGAGTTTGGTTCAATCAAAAGTCATGACAAAGTCATAAAGTCATTTTACATGTCGCGTAGAGTTTGGAGTCATGGCTCAAAGTTTTGTTACTGTGGAGTTAGAATCATTGTACTCTTTTAAAATCTTGTACTGAAATGAAATAGGATCAATGTTTTGTAATGTTTGATGAAGCAAATTATGTTTAATCTTTCTCGCATTAAAATATAATTTTCAATGTTTTTAACCCCACAATAAACAAATATTATCACCAGTGGTAACGTTTTAAAAACAGCAATAAGGGTTTTGTTTTTATTCTAAATAAAAGTTTAGAATAAAGGGTTACGAAGCCGAACCCTTTGTTTAATTTTTTTTAACTTGTTTGATCTTCATCTCGCGCCGTCGTTCACTAAAACCTCTCTGAAGCAAGCTTCTTCGATCCTCGTGTGGTTTCGTTGTTAACTGTAAGTTTTCTTCTTGACGGTTCGTATCTTAGAAATCTGAAGTAATTTAGATTCATAAACCTAATTTTGTACACGTTCTACTGTACAAATAACGATATCTAGGTTAGAGGAGCTATAACCTTAAGTCCTTCGGTTAAGAATCTAATTTTATCGTGAGGACCTGTTATGGAGTCCTTGTGTCAGCGCCGACCCCGTATTGATTCCCCAGATTTTAACCAGAAGCTTGAAATTCTGAGTAGTTGGAGTAATTTGGGATTTATGCTATCCTAAGTCGTTTTTGGTGTTGTTTTTTAGTTTTGTGTCAATCTATATGTTCCTGCCTCGATTCTGAACCCCTGATCGTTGTTTTTGTTATCAATCAAATTTGGAGCAGATGTCATTTGAAGAAGATTTCGTTGACGATGATGAGATGAACATGATTGATGAGGAAGGAGAATTTGACTCTGAAGCAGAATCCCTTTCAGATTCTGATTCAGAAAAGGAGATCACTGAAAAATTATCTGAGCCCACTAAGACTGCTATATACAACAGAGATGGGTTACTTGATAAACTTCAAGACATAAGCTGGCCAGAAGATGTTGATTGGACTCATAAGCTTTCGGTTGAAATTGATCAGGGACAAACTGTGGATGTGAACGATGACCTTGCGAGGGAGATGGCGTTCTACACACAAGCCCTTGAAGGGACGAGGCAAGCGTTTGAGAAACTGCAGGAAATGGGACTGCCTTTCCTCAGGCCATCAGATTACTATGCAGAGATGGTAAAATCAGATACACATATGGAGAAAGTGAAGTCTCGGCTTCTGTACGAGAAGAAACAGATCGAGGAGGCTGAAGAGAGGAGGAAGGCTAGGGATAACAAGAGATTGGCTAAGGAAGTACAGTCTCAAAAGATGAAGGAACGTGCAAAGCAGAAGAAGGATGACATTGAGTCTGTGAAGAAATGGAGGAAACAGAGGCAGCAGAGCGGTTTCAGTGAGAAAGGGGCTGGAGAGCTGGATCTTGATTTTGGAAACGGAAAGAGTTTCCAGAGAGGAGGTAAGAAAAGACCAGGCGTGTCTCCCGGGGATCGATCAGGAGGCAAAGGAAGGCCCAATTCGAGGATGAATAATAAGAAGAGGGAGTTCCGCGATTCCAAGTTTGGCCATGGTGGTAGGAAGGGAATGAGCAAGCAGAACACTGCAGAGACAACAAATGACTTCAAAGGCGGATTTCGGGGAGGAAAAGCCAGCGGAAATAAGAGACAGAAGCGATAAAAAGGTTCGATCACCTAAAGCCATTTACAACTTCAAACTAAAAACTATATGTCATCTTGGATTATCTTTTGAGAAAATGTTTTTTTTTGTGTTTTGTAAAAAACCCTCTAACTAAGGGTTTTAGGACCAGTATCTTTAGTTACAGTGTTGTACTAATCATTTCTTGAATTAACAACAGGCCCATGTGTTTTGAACAACTTAGCTTCCAAGAAAATTCCTCTTTGTAACAATTAATTAGCTACTTTATTTCATGGATTTAAAAGGTTATAACAATGTTACTTCGTCCTTTTTCTCTCAATCTCTGAGGACTGATAGATTCCGTTTTGGAGTTTATGTTCTTTCTGTACAACACGAATCCTTAAGGGCAAGCTAAGACCGTTTGCAGGAGCCCAGCCTGATATTTGAGCTAGCTCGCTTATCCAGATCTTGTTCTATCTCCAAGCCCGGTTCATCTAATCCTTGCAGATGATTTGCAAGAGCACTTGGAATCATCTAATCCTTGTCCTCTCTGTTACAGTTTTGTATGAATCTTGGGAAGTTTACATAACCATAGGGGTTTTAGTTCTACTTTTCAAACTCCCTTTTTCCTTACAAAAATTCATAATCCTTCAAGCACAACCGAAATCGATTTCAGATTTAAACTACCCCTCCTTAAACATAACATGTACTATGTAAAAGTTTCACTGTAAGTTAAAACTAGAACATATGATAGAAAAACAACATAAAAAAAGCTTAGAACATGAAAGATCCTGGAAAAAAAAAACAAGGTTTTATTCTGGAACAGGAACCAGACTTGGAACGTAGACATAGCCGCACACAAAAGGCCTATCATTGCAAAGCAAATCACATCGTCCTGTCTCAACTTGTTTTTTAAAACTCCCATCTTTACTAATCTCGTAAACACTTACGCAAACATAATCATCTCTTTCATCTTCAATCTCTTCCTCGCACCATACCATGATACTATCGTTCTTGCCAATAAAGTAACTTGGATGAGCAAGATCTTGATCGGTATGTAATGTCGGAAGATCGGGATTAGTCAAGTTTAAGTACTTGGTCCAAGAGACAACCTCATCGTTCAATTTGTTCGTCACCCAAACTTCAATCTTCATTGTTTCACCACGTTGATGTAACAAAGAAAGTCCCTCTCCTCTGAAACTTGATAAGGCTGCTGTATCTAATACACCGCATTTGAACGGAAGATCGCATATATGTTTGAATTTTTCCGTTGAAAAATCAAAACTTTGGATGAAAATTTCGGATTTGTTGATCCAGTGTGCAACCCAATACATGTTTCCTTTCACAGAGACACCTTTACAAGGTGGATCTATAGACCAATCAAAACTAGCATCATCAAGAGTTGTCCATGAATCAGATTTGAAATCATAAATCTGAATCCTTGGTTCATAAGATTCATTCATTTCACTCTCTTCGTCTTCAACCTCTCCACCGAAAATCCTTATAATTTTGTATTCGTCACGAGAAGCATTGTCGTATCCAATACCGTAGAAATCATTACAAGAGTAAAAATCCATTGGTTTGACCCATTTGATTCGTTTCAAGAATGGATTCCATACTGCGAGTTCGCAGCTTCTTGATCGTGTGTTTTTGCATCTGCATAACAATAATCCATCGCAATGAAGTATGTTTGAAATCTCAGATATATCGTGAAAATCGTCTGGGATTAGTGAAGATGAGCGAGCACCGTTCACTGGATCGATGATTTGAACCGTATGATCGATTCTTAAGAATCTTTCTTGGACAAGATTGAAGTATTTGTCGATGAATCTTTTGTCTTTCAAGAGAGCGTACCATTGTTTGCATGTCAATTTGAATTGTGTTAGATATTCGATTGGAATCCTACAAAATATTTCTTCAATTATATCAATAGGAATCAATGAACGCTCTGAAGAAGCCATGAAAATTGAAATTTGGAGAAAAGAAAGTTATGAAACAAAAAAAAGTGGTCTTTCTTCTGAATTTTACGTTATGGATTATAGCAAACAATTAAACATTACCACTTGTTTTTTTGCCTTAAATTGTGACGTGACAATGCTGAGAGAATGGCTTTTTCCGTATATGTCTACTTGTTTCCTCTTCTTTCTCGATTCTGTTTTGAGATTTTTAATGTTAGGAAAATTTATGATACGATCTGTAATCTTTTTGTTTTGTTAACAAAAAATACAATACGTTAAAACTATTACTATTTTTTCCCATCAATTGAATTTTATTATCAATCAATATCATTGTTTAAAAGTTTGTAAAAAATAAGGACAAGTTAGAAAAAATATTCCAATTATGATATAATAGAAGATGTAGCCAATGCATGTTCGTTTTGATTGCATAATTACGGGTGGTGTTGAAATTTAATTATTTCAAATTTGGGAATCCAAAATTGAATCCTATGGATATAATGTTAGAAACTTTTATTTGGAAACTTTTATGGTTTACAAGATTATTTAAAGTTAAACTATCTATTTCAGAAATAACATACATGAAATTCGTTGACCAACATGCATTGTAAAGCACTAAATAAATGCAGTAAATTTCGATTCAATAATTGTAAAACATTTTTGAAACTTACTTCTTCCAACCTTATTAAAAAGACGCTATTGTTACGAACAATCCAACCTAATCTTGGAAAAAATTGACTTCCCGATTAACAGCATTGTAGTTACACATTTAACTTATTGTGGCTGTGGTGATTTTCATTTTTTAGGTACAGTAATAACATTCGTAGATGATTGATTTGCATCTATCTTCAAATTATGGTTTATCTATTCCAGAATATCTCATTGACTTTTTTGTAACAAAATACCCACTGATAAATCTTTATTGTTAAAGATAAGATTATTTTTGATTTTTCATAACCGCCATAATAAAATGAACGGAAGATAATTTTGTGACGAATCGGAATTAAACCGGAGTTAAACAGATTATAACTTGGTATTAAAAATCTAATATTGTCATGAATACTAGTATTATTCGTATTACAAATGGTTGTAGTTAAAATACTTATTTTTTTCCATGTCATGCGTGTAGCTCTGTTTATTCATAATACTGATCATTATAGGTAATATGTTGATGCTTTAAATGTGACTTTTAAGGGTTAAAACTTAAAACTATTACTATTTAGGAGGTGATTAGGCGACTGTTAAATATATTCTAGAGTTATATCTAAATTATGTTAAAAATATTTTATTTAGATAAATATCGGTAATTTAGATATTCTAGAGTTTTAAGAAAAATATTCGTGCTATTCCATTTCTTTTACTATTTTGTATTTTTTAGTTAGAAATTAAAATTTTACAGTTTTAGTTTATCAATCGGTTTGTTCACCGGATTGTTAAAAACCAAACAATTTTGGTTTAAACCAAGATAATTGCAACAGAAGGGGATGTAAACAGCATAGCAGTATCACGTGACTTGGCAGCACACAACATTAAACATAAGTGTGTCTTAGTCATGCGACTTGAAGTACAATAAAACACGTGTTATCAGAGAGAATCTATCAAATCAAGAATCACCGTCCGTACTTATCTTCCGTACCACATCCACTCAACTTTGATCCATATCTTCTGTGTTTATATTCTTCCTAATATCAAAGTTATTACATTTAAATACGTGAACACATAATACTAAGAAGGTGAATTTACTAATTTTATTTTATCATTTTAAATATTAAGAGATATATTTTCGGACAATTATTGAATGTTTTCTTCATTTTTTGTGTTTGGATAATCGTTTGATTGTGCCCAATCGTGGTCATGGTGTGTAAGAACACTCGTCACCATGCATGTCAATCTCTCTTTCCTATATAAACTAAAACCACCATCATTAATTATTTCTCTAAAATAAAGAAACACATCAACAACAAAAATGGCAATGATCAACAAAATAATCGTAACGTTTCTCCTTCTTATCTCCTTATCTTTCTTTCACTGCTTAGCCTTCCAAGACTTCCGTGCGGACGTCCAAGAGTTCGAACCACCGCAGCAAGAGGAACAAGAAGGTCGTCCTGGCGGTGGCTCCGGTTGGGGATGGGAGGAAGAGACGACGAATAATCCGTACCACTTCGGGAAGTGGAGTTTCAAGAATTGGTTTGAGTCAAGGGATCAAGGTTTTGTGAAAATGTTGCCAAAGTTCACTAAACGCACATCGAATATCTTCCGTGGAATCGAAAACTACAGATTCTTGATCATGGAGATGAAGCCTAACACTTTCCTTGTGCCTCACCATTTGGATGCCGATATCGTCTTTCTAGTCCTACAAGGTTAATTAATTCATTTTTTCTCTTTTAAACACGTATGTTCTAACCTAAGGCCTACAGGCTGTAAAGTCGACACAGTCTCTTATTCTTTAGAAAGTAGAAATAAGTAGATGTTATAAATAATAAAAATTAAAATTGCAGGGAAGGGAGTGATTGCTTTTGTGAATGATAAGAGAAATGAATCGTTTCAAATAGTAAAAGGTGATGTGGTGAGAGTTCCTTCAGGCATCACTCACTTTTTCACAAACACTAATGACACCGTTCCTCTTCGCGTCGCCGCGATTGTCGTCCCCGTCAACACTCCTGGCCACTTCCAGGTCCATTTTTTAAAGTTTATATATTGACTATTTCATTACTTTAATTAATGTTAAATAAATCTTAGTTATATCTATTAACATGGTTTAATTAACCTCGATTTGTCCTATAGGTTAACTTCCCTGCTCGATCCCAATATCAGCAATCGTATTTCACTGGGTTTAGCAAAGAAGTACTATCTGCCAGTCTCAACGTATGCTTCTTTTACTTTTTTTTTATTTTGTCTTTGATTGTTTAGCAGATAAGTGAGCTTAGATTAGGGGCAAAACTCGAGTTTGAATATTTTAGCAAATCAGAAATTTAAACTTTATCTATAATAAAATGGACACTTGGTATTATATTATTGAATTTATAGATACCGGAAGAATTGCTAGGGAGATTGATTAAAGGATCACAACAAATGGGACAAGGAATTATTCGGAGAGTTTCACCCGACCAGATCAAGGAACTTACCCAACACGCTACTTCTCCTTCAAACAAACACAAACACAAAGAAGACAAACACAAAGAAGACAAACACAAAGAAGACAAACACAAAGAAGACAAACACAAAGAAAAAGACAAGGACATGGGCGCAATGTGGAGCCCTTTCAATATCCTCTCACAAGATCCAATCTACTCCAATGATTTTGGTCATTTCCACGAGGCACATCCCATGAGGTTTAGTCAACTCCAAGACCTTGATATCTCCGTCGCTTGGTCTAACATATCACAGGTTTACAATCATTAACATTCCTTAATTCATATGGTTAGATTTAATCAATTATCTGTGCTCACCGAAAAAACGCTGGTTATGTACTAATATGCATGCAGAGATCCTTGTTCCTTCCTCATTATAACTCGAAGTCAACATTTGTAACGTTCGTGGAGAATGGTTGTGCCCGCTTCGAGATGGCTAGTCCTTATACATTCCAAGGAGAACAACAACAATCATGGTTTGAACAAGGAGGAGAAGAAGAAGAAGAAGAAGTAGGAGAAATGAGTGGACAAGTACACAAGATTGTCTCACGCGTCTGTAAAGGCGAAGTCTTTATCATTCCGGCAGGTCATCCATTCGCTATTCTCTCACTAGATCAAAACTTTGTCGCGGTAGGGTTTGGTATCCATGCGTCCAACTCCACAAGAACATTCCTTGCAGGTAAAGAAACGAACTTTTGTTTTTCTTGGTTTTAAACTTGTGTGTTAAAACTTGTGGTTTGGGCGTAATTAGGGCAAGAGAATATGCTGAGCAACCTCAATACGGTGGCGAGGAGGCTGAGTTTTGGTGTGGGGAGTGAAATAGCGGAGAAGTTGTTTACGAGCCAAAACTATTCCCACTTTGCACCAACGATTCCTAGCCATCAGTTTCCAGAGAAACAAAAGCCACCATTGTTCCAATCAATCTTCAACATCGCCGGCTTTTGAGAATGCATCTTTATAGTCTAATTCACAAAGAAAGTAAGTGTTTCGTTGGTGTATGTCTGAAGATAATAAAACACAGCGCCGTTATGTAACTTCTGTCCTTCTGAGTTTCTTGACTTGTACATTGTTGTCACGGATCTCCTCTGTTCCATAAATAATAAAACCTCCCTGTTTGGTTATGGTGTGTATAACGGGGGAAAACTTGGGTCTATTTCTGTGTTCTTAATTCATGAAATCAAGAATCTGTTAAACATTACAAATTTTGAAGACAGTTCAAAAATGATTAGGGGATGTTATTCAATAATGGATCATAATTATTGCACTGGGTTAGCTTTTTTTTTAAATAATTTGCTGTAACTATTTCAAATGATTCAATTTACAAATATCTTCAGAATAATATTGGGTTTAAATAAATTAGAGATTATTAATACTGGATTTTAAAATGTAACTTATAATTATTTGTTTGTTTGTGTATAGAAATTCATCACTAAATAACAATGTTTAAATGTAATTATATGTGTGCTGTCGTTTGTGTAAAAAATAAAAATCATTCTAATCATAATAGACTCTGAAACACCATCGACCCTATTTTGCTTCCTCACCGGAGAAAAAGTAAATCGGAACCGACGGACGAAGAATTGGAGTCTTGAGAAAAGCAGATCTGTAACAGAGGACAGAAGATGGAGTGCGTATTCGGTTTAGTCGGGAATGGATTCGCCATCGTTGCGGCGGATACATCGGCGGTTCACAGTATCCTTGTCCACAAAAACAACGAAGACAAGATCATGGTGCTTGACTCCCACAAGCTTGTCGCTGCCAGCGGCGAGCCAGGCGACCGGTAGATTACTCATCCGATAATCCTCTTCCTCTGTCTCTATGTGTGAAACGGCTGCGGTGAGTCAGTAAATAATATTTTCGAATTGGGGTTGATAGGGTTCAGTTTACGGAGTACGTTCAGAAGAATGTGTCGTTGTACAAGTTCCGAAATGGAATCCCTTTGACTACCGCTGCTGCCGCCAACTTCACTCGCGGAGAGCTCGCCACTGCGTTGAGGAAGGTGAGCTCTTTTCCAAGCTCTGCTCTTAATTTTCTTTTTTCGTTTGGGGATTTGCCTTTTCTTCCATTCTTCTTAATGATGATTTTTGGTTAATTGGTTACGCCCATGGACAGTTTTTGTTAGGGATTCTGATCTTTTGCCTTATAATCTTGTAAGCTATCGTGGTTGTTGGTGGAGTATCTGCAGATATTTGAATACTGAAGCTAGTTAAATGTGTGAGAGCGTGGTTTTGTGAGTGCTTGAAGGCGTGATTTTCTTAGGTTTATTCTTCTGAATATGTGAATTGAATCGAAGCTTCCCTCTACGATGCTGTGGTTATGATAATACTAATGTAGTAATGTTGCTGATAGCCAATGCGTCTTTATTTCTTAAGCTCGTAGTCTCTCAGGTTTCACTTCCTTTTCTGTGTGGCACAGTGGCAGTGATAAGATTTTTTAGAGATTGAAGTAGCTCTGAGATGACTATAAATTTTTTATTTAGTTTTGTTTGCCTCATTAGGACTTCAAAATAATTAGTTGTTCAGATAATTTCCACTATTGGGATTGTATTGTGATTATCCTAAACTTCAAGGAATTACCCCATTCCATGCTCGAATGTCATGTAAAGCATGGTACGTAGTCCACATGATCAATATGGGAGTTTCCCTATATTGTTTTCATGTAGAAGAGTACTGATATAACTTTTTGTGGAAAAGATGAAACTTGGGTTGAAACCGTTTGTTCGTATGTTCAAGCATTGTTATGACTTTGTGTTAGGCTTTACGAGGCTAGAAATGAGTTTGTTCTCTTTCAAGGGTTCTCTGGTTTGCGTGACTTGATTATGTAAAATGTGATACTTTAGGCTAATATATTATCATTTTATGATTGATATCCCAGCTCTGGGTTCCTCTTTTCTGTTTTGTTTATGATTGACAATTTATCATTTGATTGCAAGAAAGTTTAGATATCTCCTTTGTTTGTTGTTTTCTTTTTGCTCCGTTTGATCAGAATCCGTATTCAGTGAATATCCTGATGGC
Source organism: Pugionium cornutum (assembly GCA_018901935.1). Lineage (NCBI taxonomy): Eukaryota > Viridiplantae > Streptophyta > Magnoliopsida > Brassicales > Brassicaceae > Pugionium > Pugionium cornutum. Next base: position 6,605,592 of record CM032160.1, on the reverse strand, counting down.
TGGCTATGACAATGAGAACGGTGCATCCCTTTACTACATCGACTACATTGCAACTCTTCACAAAGTTGACAAAGGAGCTTTCGGATATGGCTCCTACTTCTCCCTCTCGACAATGGACAGACACTACCGTAGCGACATGTCTGTAGAAGAAGCCATTGAACTGGTGGACAAATGCATTCTTGAGATCCGATCAAGACTGGTTGTTGCTCCACCAAACTTTGTAATCAAGATCGTTGACAAAGATGGAGCTCGTGATTACGCTTGGCGTCAGTCCGTACAGGATGTCACAACTGCTGCTATCTAAGAGTCTGTTCTGTATTTGATTTAAGAAGTTACGGTTGGTTTTTTGAGTTTGGAATTTGTGTTTTGACACTTTTAGTTTTGTTAATCACCTTTGAATGTCAACTTAAATCTCCAAAATTCAGCACCTAAAAGAAGATGATGTAATACTTCAAACAATAGTACAAAATAAATCTCACTCCAAACAAAGACAAGCTTATTCTACAAAGCAATGAAATCAGTAGAATCTGAGAGCTATGAGGCCGATGCTGAAGAAGAAAATAGATGGTGAAAGCGCGTAGGCGGATGAAGGAGTGAGAGAAGGTCGACTGCTGCTTCCTCCCTCATCTGTTGTCGGAGCTGCACCGTTGACGGTTGGGGTAAAAGGTCGGGTTGCATCAGACTGTGGTGTCTCAGCTGCAGGAGTCGGCTCTGGCACAATTGGAGCCGTCGCTGGACCTGGAGACATCGTCGGTCCAAATGTAGCAGCAGGTCCTGATCCAAACCAACAAAATTAAACTAATTACCAATTTATATTCCAAAAAAACTAATTATATGATCAATAGAGATGTAGTTACCAGGAGTAGCAGCTGGAGAAATATTAGCTGTTAAAAGAATGGAAGATCAAACATAAATTCAATCAGGAATATCAGATGCAATATATAAACTATAAAGAAGAACTGGTATATCAATTATTTGCCTTTGCATTGAAGAGGTACTCTAGGCATGTTACAAGCACGTGGAAGAGAGACGGCGGTTGTACGGTTAACCGGAATATTAAAGGGAATACTTCCAGTGACAATAAGACAGAGACATCCCATTCCTCCGGTTGTCAAAGACTTCAGTGAGTTACAACAATCAGACGACGGTGAAGTTCCGTTGTTGGTCAAGAAGCTCATGCAAGGAGCCACCGTGGTCATCATCGTCGGTGTACATTGGCTAAGCGGCGGTTGCTGGCTGCGAACGGGAAATGCTAGCACTGCGACTAACGCAACCACCACTACGGCTATTACCGGAATGTTTGACATTGTTATTGTCTTCTGAGATTTGTATTTTAAGTGTGTTTGTGTCTTTTGCGATTAAAAAGGAAGGAATTGTGAGACTGGTTTTATAGGTAGACAAAAGTGGAGGGAAAGGAGGCAGTGAGAATGTGTAGGTCAACTACTATTAACTAACTACATTTGTTTTTGTTTATTGGGTCCTTGGTGTTAGTAGATATCCAATGGGATCGGTACACGTGTATTAAGATGAACCACTCTTCCACGGTTGTCTGTTTTGGTGATTAAGCAAGAGATCAAAGACAGTTGACATTTAACTTTGATAGAATTTATTAGCTGAAAAATGATCATTATCTTTTCCATATTTTTTAAATAGACACATTTATTCCCTAACTATTCAGAGCACAAATTGTTTCTAATTAATACAACTAAATAATAAGAATAAAATTGGATTAAAGTTTTGCATTGGAAATATAGAATGATATTTTTTAAAAAATAAAAATAAAGTCTTCATAAATGGAATGAGTACATTCTAATGGATATTCACAAACTATAGCATAAATAAATGGAAAAAAAATTAGCGTCTCAAAAGACTAAAAAAAATCAGTGATACATCAAGTAGTGATTTAAACCCGAATCCGATCCGTTACTCGAGTCTTCTGTTTCGAACTCATCTCGATATCCGATCATATATGAATAAATAGTAAAATGACTCACCATTGAATCGAAATTTAATCTAGAAGGTCACAAGACTTGTAAAAGACGATTATTCGACACCTTTTACAAGTCAAAATAAAAATACAAGAAATGGACCAAATCTCAATAAAAGTATACAAAACAAATAGTAATTAGCAAAGACTTGAGAAAGCTTTAATCAAGAGAAGTAGTTCAACAACCAACTTAGACCGTTAACGAGACCACCGACCCCAAATTCTAATGGAATCAGTTCTGTTCACAACATAGCATTCGTGTCCGAACAGATCAAAAGACATAATACTTGACACAAGCTCCTAGAAAAGTAGGAAAATTTTGGTCAACTAAATTAAGCCACCTTTGTCATTTTCTACTCCCACGATTCCTTATTTATATCCAATCAAACGAACATACATTACAAAAAGAAAAAAAACACAAAGGATTTCTATTCTCCAAACACATATTAAGGAAACATGAAAATGGGAATGGGTTTGTTGTTGCTTACAGTTTTTATGGCTGTGATGTCTACAAAGGTTTCTGCTCAGTCGAGTTGCACAACTGCGTTGATCAGCATGTCTCCATGTCTCAATTACATAACTGGAAATTCTACCTCTCCGTCTCAGCAGTGCTGCCGTCAGTTGGCTAACGTAGTCCAGTCTTCCCCTGACTGTTTGTGTCAGGTCCTCAACGGTGGAGGCTCTCAGCTCGGGATCAACGTTAACCAAACACAGGCTCTTGAATTGCCAAGGGCTTGTAATGTTCAGACTCCTCCTGTTAGTCGCTGTAATAACGGTAATAATTTTAGAAAAGAGATATAATCACTTTATGAAGATTGTTCGAGTATCACTACTTGCGAGTCTTAACGCAATATTAACATTGTGCAGGTGGTGGTTCTACTTCTGACTCTCCTGCAGAATCACCAAACTCTTCAGGTAAATGACTTAAAACCGTTGTAAGAAAGAAACACCAATCTCAATAGTCTTTTTGTTATCTAATGCATCCATGTCTGGAATATTTGGTAGGACCAAGAAATGGATCAAAAACCGTACCAGTAGGAGACAGAGATGGACCATCGTCTGATGGAAGCTCTATCAAGTTCTCATATCCTCTTCTTGCCTTCCTTTCTGCAGCTTCCTACATCGCAATCTTCTTGAAATATTGATTTGTCCCATCCACGTTTCTCCTGAAACCAATGAAGCTCTCATGCCACTGAGATTGCATTCTTTATTTTTCCCTATCTATTCATATTTTTGTGATTTTGTGTGATGTATTTTATGCCTACTCTCCGGATGATATTGGTATGTAGCAACGGAGAGCATGTTGGATCTCATTGCCTTTTACAATAAACATTACTTTCCAAACACAATTGAAGAAGAGAACATTTGCTCAATCAACGACTATCGGTTTAGATGGAAGCATCTAAATGTTTTGAATCCACGGCAAAGAGCTAAGGCAGTATATACAAACGATATCCCAAAAGAACGAAAAACTTGTGTCAACTTTTGCTATTCCTATAGAATAAGGCAGGCTTTACGCGGCAAGCAAACAATCTCGTTTATGAAACATGGGATGTAATTCAACATAAACTTCTTAAGTTAGATATGAGAAAAACCAACCTTCAACCGATGTACGCCATGGGAAAACACCAACAGTAGAGTAGACAACAAGAATCCATATAGGAGTCAAACCAAGAGAAGACAACAAGCATTCACAAAACAGAAAGCAAGAAGCCTGATAAGATAATAAAAGGTACAAGAGAGAATTTTAGATTAAAATTTCCTCTCTCTTCATGAACAAGAGAGTTCTTTTGTTTCCGTACCTCAAGCTAATGAGTGCTTGGAACCCTGGAGTAGAAGATGCAGGGTCTTTTGCGCTCTCCACTTTTTCTCTCCGTATGCTTCACTAAATGAATGCTATGAAAACTCTATCCACTAGGATACTTGCCCTTCACAAGGGGTGAAGAAGGTATTGAATGCTTGTAATAGAAAGGAGAAGATGCAAATCTTAGCAATAAGATATTATACACCAGAATATATTGATCTTAATTCATCTTGCGAACCGACCAAGAGACAAGGAGCAAAGTTAGTGAACAATTTTCAGCTTTCTATTACTAGGAAACATCACATTGCATAACAACCATGTTTACTATGTCACGAGCTAATGTTACAGAAAGTATAACGGTTATCAGACGAAAAGAGAATGAAAGATACATAAAATGATTTTCTACAACTATTAATACTAAGAATGTGACGGAGATCGCACAAATTCCTCGAGTTTTTCCCAGACTTCTAATGCAGCAGCTCGGTCATGATGCCGCTTATTAATTCTTACTAATCTGAGAAGTTCAGAACACACAGAAGAAGTTCATATATTCATTAAAGTTCTCACCGAAATAATCTTTACATTCCACGGTTTCACCGTCTTCGCTGATTCAATACTATCATCTTCAAACCGCAAGAAGAATCCAATGACTGCAAACAATAGAAAGAAAAAAAAGAAACAAAATTTCAGCTCCAACTAGATTCAACCCACACGAGATAAAACCCAAGCAGGCAGATTCATCAACTCATTCAAATCCCAATCCAAAGAAAACCAAAAAGATTTGAATTTCACCATCTAATACTCCTAGAAGCATTATTGCATACTCTTATTGAATATCTCAAGATGGTCCTTGGAAAGGCCAGTCCTTGAACTGCCAATCCTTCCCCAATACGAAAACCGCAACAACACGGTCCCAATCATCAGGTTTCAACGCAGATGGCTTCCCTAACTTCATAACCAGTCACAACTCTTTTTCTGTCTCTACTAAACTTTTTTCTGAACTATAATACAATCTGGCTTTAGCCCTTTCATCTGCTTTGCCTTAACATCATTTGGTATATAAACTCCCATCTTCCAAAAATTCCTTGACATTGTATATAGTGATCAGTGTTTGAAACGCACTCGGCACAAGATGTGAATAAATGATCGATCGTAAGGTAAAAAAAAAAAAGACACCAGGAATTTTCCAGTACCAAACTAGGTACTCCCCTCACAACTTTATTTCTAGAGAAATATTCAAAAGTATGAGTTTTTTTTGTGATGCTTTTTCTGTAAAGCATCGACACCTATTTATAGGTGCATATCAGTTTGTTTACCCTAATAAAGATAAACACAATACAGATATACATGAGAAATTACAGGATATATTTAGGAGATATTTAGGAGATATTCAGGAGATAATATTTGGTGACAGATTTGTTTTTATCTAAATAATTAAATCTGGCTTGCGTAGGGCCTGATTTGTGTTGATCCATCTGATAAGTCTTGCTGTCTAATTCTTTTGGGTCATCTCGTTTTTTAGACCCAATATGCAATGTCGGGTCAAACCCAATATTACAAATCTCCTCCTTTGACCCGTCATATAAATAGAAAAACCCTAGTTGCACTTCATTCCTTTTTGCAACTGCCATTTTTTTTTCTTTTGTTCTCTCTCTCCTTGTTGCGATTTTTCCTCTCCTCCTTTGCGATTTTTTCCTCTCCTCCTTTGCGATTTTCTCTCCCAAAAATCTGTTGCGATTTTCTCTCCCAAAATCTTTGCGATTTTATTTCTCTCCCTTTCGGTTTCTCCGGCGCCTCTCTCCCGTGGCGTTTCTCGGATTCTCGAGCGCCGCCGGTGAGTTTTCCTTCACCGGTTTCGCGCTCCGCGGCGTCGCTTCCCTCGACTTCGTCTGTTGTCATCTCCGGCGAGTCTCTTCCAAGATTCGCCTCCGTACTTCTCTTCGGCGTTGAATCGTCGCCGAGTTTCCCTTCGGCGTCGGTTTCTTTCCAGAGTAGATCTGCTACTCCGGCGTGTCCCGCGTCTCTCTCGTCCAGATCTTGCCTCCTCGTGGCGTTTTTCCAGCAGATCTACCTTCCTCGCCTACGGATCTGCCTTGTCGCCTTCGGATCTACCCTTCTCAGGCGATTTCTCTGTTTTCCGACGACCTTCCTCGGCGTGCCTCTCCTCTCCTCGGCGAGTCTCCTCCGTGCGGCGGCGGCCAGGTACCCTTTTAGGGTTTTCCTTTTTTTTTGTTTTGTTTTGCTTAAACCAGATTTGGTTTAAATCCGGTTATCGACCTGGTTTAGGAAATCGATTGAGAACCGGTTAAGACCCGGTTTAAGACCCGGTTTAGGAACCGGTTTAGGACCCCGGTTTAAGACCCGGTTTAAGACCTGGTTTAGTCCAGTTTAGAACCGGATTTTTGAACCGAATTTTGAACCGAACCGAACCGGTTTGGTTCTGACCCAAACCGGTTTATTCTTCCTCTTGCATTTTCCTTCAAAATCCGATTTTGATTTGAAATGCTTTATTACCTGCAACTGATCTACCTCTTTTGTTGATGTTTTCTTGAAAGCTATTTTCTTTTGAGCTCATAATCCAAAACCAAATTGCTTTCCTTGATTTGGTTTGAATGGTCGATTACTTGAATTTTTTCTAACAAGCTGTTTTTTTTTCTTGTTATTGCGAGGTACCAATCGACCTGGTGAGCTCCTCCTCCAGCTTAGAGGATTCTGAGTTGGGCCAGTCCTTCCACAAACCTTGTTCCAGGTAAGGACTTAGTCATTAGGTCTGTAGGATTTAGTCTAGTGTTGATCTTTAGGATTGTAACCCCGCATTTGTCAATTATGTCTCTGATAAAGTGTAGCTTGGCCTCAATATGCTTTGTTCTCTCATGATATACACTGTTCTTAGCTAAGCAAATAGCACTCTGAGAATCACAAAAAACTTGAGCTGTATTAATTTCTGAAATTAATCCCAACTCACTACATATTCCTTTTAACCAAATTGCTTCTTTGGTTGCCTCTATCAAAGCTATGTATTCTGATTCTGTAGTTGATAGTGCCACAACTTGTTGTAGACCAGATTTCCAACTTACAGAATTTCCCCCAATCTGAAACAAATACCATGTAATTGACCTTCGTCTATCGAGGTCAGCAGCAAAGTCTGCATCATAGAAACCTTCGATTTTGAATTTTGTATTCTTTGTAAATGTTAATGCCAACTCCTTAGTACCCTTTAGATATCTAAGGATCCACTTCACTGCATTCCAGTGAGTTCTTCCTGGATTTCCCATGAATCTGCTCACCAATCCTACTGAGTATGCTAAGTCTGGTCTGGAACCGACCATTGCATATATCAGTGAACCAACTGCACTAGCGTAGGGCGTTTGATCCATCAGTGCTGCCTCTGTTGAGGTCTCTGCTTCATTCAGACCTTTTAACCTGAAATGAGATCCCATAGGGGTAGCCACTGGTTTTGAATCTGCCATGCTAAACGAATTTAGCACTTGGTTTAGGTATTTCGTCTGTGACAGCTTTAGAACTCCTTTGTTTCTGTCCCTTAGAATTTACATACCTAAGATCTTACTTGCTGGGCCTAAGTCCTTCATCTCGAACTCAGACATTAAATTCTCTTTAATCTCTTGAATAGATTTTTCATCCTTAGAAGCCCCCAACATATCATCCACATAGATGAGTAAATAGATCTTAGCACCTTGTTCTGTTGTCTTCACATAGACACATGGATCAAATTTGCTTCTCAAAAAATTTTGATGTGTCATAAACTCATCAAATCTTTTGTTCCATTGCCTTGGACTTTGTTTAAGTCCATATAAGGATCTTTGCAATAAGCAAACTTTATCTTTTTTCTCCTTTTCATCATAGCCTTCAGGCTGTTCCATGAAAATTTCTTCCTCCAATCTGCCATGTAGAAAGGCTGTTTTTACATCCAACTGCTCTAGATTAAGGTCTTGATGCACCACAGCTGAAAACATTATTCTTATTGATACATGCTTAACAATTGGTGCAAAAATCTCGTTGTAGTCAATCCTTTCAACCTGTGAGAATCCTTTTGCAACTAAACGAGCTTTGAATCTAGGTTGTTCCACTCCTGGGATACCTACCTTTCTCTTAAATATCCATCTGCACCCTATGATCCTTTTGTTTTCTGGTCGTGCCACAATTCTCCAAGTGTTGTTTTTCTTTAGAGAATTCATTTCTTCTTCCATGGCACATTTCCACTGATTCCATTTTGTGCTTCGTTGAGCTTCTTGATAAGAGTTTGGCTCCTCCATATCTACAGCTGCTGCACCAGATAATGCATAAGCTACAAAATCAGTATCAAGAAATCTAGAGGGTGCTCTAGTATTTCTTTTTGCTCTGTCTCTGGTTAACATGTAGTTTTCCAGATTTTGTGGATTTCCTTGTTCCTGATTTTGAATATCCTCTGATGGATTCTCTTCTAAACCATCAAAATCAGCCCCTTCAGGATACGCTCCTCCTTGAGAGTTATTTCCCAAACTTAGGTTTGGATTTGTAGGTTCTTGGATTAGATCAGCTTTGAAAGTTACTTTCTTAACTTTCTTTTCTTTCTTTTCCTTTTGATCTGATACTTTTGAAATCTTTAGAGTGTCTTTGTAAGCTTCTTGTTCGTTGAAAACAACATCCCTGCTGATTTCACACTTAAGATTTTCAGGAATCCATATCCTATATCCTTTTACTCCTTTAGGATATCCCACAAATATTCTTTTCATAGCTCTTGGTTCTGTCTTTGTTTTGACTGAGTGCACATAGGCAATGCATCCAAATCTCTTTAGATTAGATAAGTCAATTTTTGCTCCTGTCCAAATTTCTTCTGGAAGTTTGAACTCAACTGATGAATTAGGTGCTCTATTAATCAAATACACTGCTGTTGATGTAGCTTCTGCCTAGAATTGTTGTTCTAAACCAGATTTTTTCGTTAGCATGCATCTGACCTTGTCCATGATTGTCCTGTTCATGCGCTCAGATACTCCATTTTGTTGTGGTGTATATGGGCAGGTCTTGTGCCTTTTGATTCCACTTGACTTGCATAATTCATCAAACTGGTTGTTGCAGAACTCCAAGCCATTGTCAGTTCTTAAGCATTTTATCTTCTTTCCTGTTTGGTTTTCTACTTCTGTTTTCCATTCCTTGAATTTGGAAAACACTTCTCCTTTAGATTTTAGAAAGTAGATCCATGTCTTTCTTGAATAATCATCTATAAAGGTGACGAAGTATTGACATCCAGCAAGACTTTGTGGGGTTGAAGGAGAACCCCACAAATCTGAATGTATATAATCTAAAATGCTTCCTCACTTGTGTGCTGTTCTTTTGAAATTTTGTCTGTTTGACTTTCCCAGTACATAATTTTCACAAAATTCCAGATTTGTTATCTCTTTTTCAGGGACATATCCACCTTTAGCTAGTATTTCCAAACCTCTAGCACTCATATGTCCCAATCTTGAATGCCACAGTTTGGTAGTATCAGGAATTGCACTAGTCACATTGGCTTCATATTTTGTAACTACTCCCTGCAAATAATACAATCCATTATTGTATTTTCCTGATAAGACCTTCTTGCCATCCTTGTAGAAAGTGATATTAAAATCCTTTCCTTCATATGTGCATCCTGATTTTTCCAGCAAACCATAGGAGATTAAATTTCTTCCCACTGTTGGCATGTACCTCACTTGGGACAGAATTACTTCAGATCCATCATGATTGATAATTCTCACTTTTCCCATTCCTTGTACTTTGCTAACAGTATTGTTGGCCATAAGGACATTGCTGCCTTCAAATTCCTCCAAATCGAACAGGAGTTCTTTCTGCGGTGTAATGTGAAATGTACACCCAGAATCTAAAACTCATTCATCTTTATTCACTTCTGTACTAGCAGTAAGAATTAGAGGTTCTTCTGCTGCTAGATTTGCTGAATCTGTATTGGAGTCATTTTTCCTTTCCGGACAGTTTCTTTTCCAGTGACCCTCTTTGCCACACTTCCAACATCCTTTTGGATTCTTAGGCCTGGATTTAGATCTTGACTTCGATTTTGATCTCCCTTGATTTGTGTTTCTGTTTTGAGACCTTCCTCTAGGTCCCACAAACAGTCCTCCAGAATTGCCTTTAGATTGAGCCAATAATCCCTTTTCTTTCAATTCTACCTCCTTAGAATAGGCTGATGTAGTGACATCTCTTACAGTGATGGTATCTTTCCCACTGCCATACTTGAGAGTGTCAACAAGTGACTCATATGGTTTAGGCAAACTTGTGAGAATCTCGATGGCTTGATCCTCATCTGAAATTTTAACATTAAGACTAGCCAAGTCTTGCACCATCTTCAGAAATTTGTCCAGGTTTTCCTCGATTGATTTGCTTTCATCCATTCTAAAATTGTTGAATCTTTGTTTCATATAGATTCTGTTTGGTAATGTCTTTGTTTGATACTCGTTTTCCAGGGCCTTCCACATTCCCAAAGGTGTTTGCTCGTTCATAACCTTTCGGAGAATAACATCAGTGAGACTTGCACCAATCAGATTTTTAACCCGTTTTTCCTTTGCTGCTCTGAGTGGATCTGCTGGAATTTGTATCGGATTACCATCATCACCTAGAACCACTGTTTCTGGTTCAGTTAGAATTTCTTCTAATCCCATAAGTTCTAGTGTGCCTAGAAACTTATATTTCCATAAACCAAAGTCTATTTTCCCATCAAACTTGTCTACTTCAAATCTCCCATTTACAGGATCCATTATAAATCTCTTATAATTCCTGTCTTGACAATGGTTTTGTGAGATTTACTGTAGACTTGAGGACACCTTTTGTTGCTGCTTGTTAAAACACTAAATGAGTATTTTAACCTTTCTGGTGTTTTCTTTCACAGGTACCTTACTTAGAACCAGAGGCTCTGATACCAATTGTGAATAAATGATCGACCGTAAAGTAAAAAAAAAAGACACCAGGAATTTTCCCGAGTACCAAACTAGGTACTCCCCTCACAACTTTATTTCTAGAGAAATATTCAAAGGTATGAGTTTTTTTGTGATGCTTTTTCTGTAAAGCATCGACACCTATTTATAGGTGCATATCAGTTTGTTTACCCTAATAAAGATAAACACAATACAGATATACATGAGAGATTACAGGAGATATTTAATAGATATTTAGGAGATATTCAGGAGATAATATTTGGTGATAGATTTGTTCTTATCTGAATAATTAAATCTGGCTTGCGTAGGGCCTGATTTGTGTTGATCCATCTGATAAGTCTTGCTGTCTAATTCTTTTGGGTCATCTCGTTTTTTAGACCCAATATGCAATGTCGGGTCAAACCCAATATTACAAATCTCCTCCTTTGACCCGTCATATAAATAGAAAAAACCCTAGTTGCACTTCATTCCTTTTTGCAACTGCCGTTTTTTTCTTTTGTTCTCTCTCTCCTTGTTGCGATTTTTCCTCTCCTCCTTTGCGAATTTTTCCTCTCCTCCTTTGCGATTTTCTCTCCCAAAAATCTGTTGCGATTTTCTCTCCCAAAATCTTTGCGATTTTATTTCTCTCCCTTTTGGTTTCTCCGGCGCCTCTCTCCTGTGGCGTTTCCCGGATTCTCGAGCGCCGCCGGTGAGTTTTCCTTCACCGGTTTCGCGCTCCGCGGCGTCGCTTCCCTCGACTTCGTCTGTTGTCATCTCCGGCGAGTCTCCTCCAAGATTCGCCTCCGTACTTCTCTTCGGCGTTGAATCGTCGCCGAGTTTCCCTTCGGCGTCGGTTTCTTTCCCGAGTAGATCTGCTACTCCGGCGTGTCCCGCGTCTCTCTCGTCCAGATCTTGCCTCCTCGTGGCGTTTTTCCAGCAGATCTACCTTCCTCGCCTACGGATCTGCCTTGTCGCCTTCGGATCTACCCTCCTCAGGCGATTTCTCTGTTTTCCGACGACCTTCCTCGGCGTGCCTCTCCTCTCCTCGGCGAGTCTCCTCCGTGCGGCGGCGGCCAGGTACCCTTTTAGGGTTTTCCTTTTTTTTTGTTTTGTTTTGCTTAAACCAGATTTGGTTTAAATCCGGTTATCGACCCAGTTTAGGAAATCGATTGAGAACCGGTTTAGGACCCCGGTTTAGTCCGGTTTAGAACTGGATTTTTGAACCGAATTTTGAACCAAACCGAACCGGTTTGGTTCTGATCCGAACCGGTTTGGTTCTGACCCGAACCGGTTTATTCTTCCTCTTGCATTTTCCTTCAAAATCCGATTTTGATTTGAAATGCTTTATTACCTGCAACTGATCTACCTCTTTTGTTGATGTTTTCTTGAAAGCTATTTTCTTTTGAGCTCATAATCCAAAACCAAATTGCTTTCCTTGATTTGGTTTGAATGGTCGATTACTTGAATTTTTTCTAACAAGCTATTTTTTTTTCTTGTTATTGCGAGGTACCAATCGACCTGGTGAGCTCCTCCTCTAGCTCAGAGGATTCTGAGTTGGGTCATTCCTTCCACAAACCTTGTTCCAGGTAAGGACTTAGTCATTAGGTCTGTAGGATTTACTCTACTGTTGATCTTTAGGATTGTAACCCCGCCTTTGTCAATTATGTCTCTGATAAAGTGTAGCTTGACCTCAATATGCTTTGTTCTCTCATGAAATACACTGTTCTTAGCTAAGCAAATAGCACTCTGAGAATTACAAAAAACTTGAGCTGTATTAATTTCTGAAATTAATCCCAACTCACTACATATTCTTTTTAACCAAATTGCTTCTTTGGTTGCCTCTGTCAAAGCTATGTATTCTGATTTTGTAGTTGATAGTACCACAACTTGTTGTAGACCAGATTTCCAACTTACAGAATTTCCCCCAATCTGAAACAAATACCATGTAATTGACCTTCGTCTATCGAGGTCAGCAGCAAAGTCTGCATCACAGAAACCTTCGATTTTGAATTCTGAATTCTTTGTAAATGTTAATGCCAACTCCTTAGTACCCTTTAGATATCTAAGGATCCACTTCACTGCATTCTAGTGAGTTCTTCCTGGATTTCCCATGAATCTGCTCACCAATCCTACTGAGTATGCTAAGTCTGGTCTGGAACCGACCATTGCATACATCAGTGAACCAACTGCACTGGCGTAGGGCATTTGATCCATCAGTGCTGCCTCTGTTGAGGTCTCTACTTCATTCAGACCTTTTAACCTGAAATGAGATCCCATAGGGGTAGCCACTGGTTTTGAATATGCCATGCTAAACGAATTTAGCACTTGGTTTAGGTATTTCGTCTGTGACAGTTTTAGAACTCCTTTGTTTCTGTCCCTTAGAATTTCCATACCTAAGATCTTACTTGCTGGGCCTAAGTCCTTCATCTCGAACTCAGACATTAAATTCTCTTTAATCTCTTGAATAGATTTTGCATCCTTAGAAGCCACCAACATATCATCCACATAGATGAGTAAATAGATCTTAGCACCTTGTTCTGTTGTCTTCACATAGACACATGGATCAAATTTGCTTCTCAAAAAATTTTGATGTGTCATAAACTCATCAAATCTTTTGTTCCATTGCCTTGGACTTTGTTTAAGTCCATATAAGGATCTTTGCAATAAGCAAACTTTATCTTTTTTCTCCTTTTCATCATAGCCTTCAGGCTGTTCCATGAAAATTTCTTCCTCCAATCTGCCATGTAGAAAGGCTGTTTTTACATCCAACTGCTCTAGATTAAGGTCTTGATGCACCACAGCTGAAAGCATTATTCTTATTGATACATGCTTAACAACTGGTGCAAAAATCTCGTTGTAGTCAATCCCTTCAACCTGTGAGAATCCTTTTGCAACTAAACGAGCTTTGAATCTAGGTTGTTCCACTCCTGGGATACCTGCCTTTCTCTTAAATATCCATCTGCACCCAATAACAACTAGTGCAAAAACCCTAAAAGGGTACCTAGCCGCCGCCGCACGAAGGAGACTCGCCGAGGAGAGGAGAGGCACGCCGAGGAAGGTCGTTGGAAAACGGAGAAATCGCCTGAGGAGGGTAGATCCGAAGGCGACAAGGCAGATCCGTAGGCAAGGAAGGTAGATCTGCTGGAAAAATGCCACGAGGAGGCAAGATCTTTACGAGAGAGACGCGGGACATGCCGGAGTAGCAGATCTACTCGGGAAAGAAACCGACGCCGAAGGGAAACTCGGCGACGATTCAACGCCGAAGAGAAGTACGGAGGTGAATCTTGGAGGAGACGAAGTCGAGGGAAGCGACGCCGCGGAGCGCAAAACCGGTGAAGGAAAACTCACCAGCGGCGCTCGAGAATCCAGGAAACGCCACGGGAGAGAGGCGCCGGAGAAACCGAAAGGGAGAGAAATAAAATCGCAAAGATTTTGGGAGAGAAAATTGCAACAGATTTTTGGGAGAGAAAATTGCAACAGATTTTTGGGAGAGAAAATCGCAAAGGAGGAGAGGAAAAAATCGCAAAGGAGGAGAGGAAAAATCGCAACAAGGAGAGAGAGAACAAAAGAAAAAAACGGGAGTTGCAAAAAGGAATGAAGTGCAACTAGGGTTTTTTCTATTTATATGACGGGTCAAAGGAGGAGATTTGTAATAATGGGTTTGACCCGACATTGCATATTGGGTCTAAAAAACAAGATGGCCCAAAAGAATTAGACAGCAAGACTTATCAGATGGATCAACACAAATCAGGCCCTGCGCAAGCCAGATTTAATTATTGAGATATGAACAAATCTGTCACCAAATATTATCTCTTGAATATCTCCTAAATATCTCCTAAATATCTCCTGTAATCTCTCATGTATATTTGTATTGTGTTTATCTTTATTAGGGTAAACAATTTCATGAATGGCGGCAAACAGAAAGGTCTCCGGGAGAGAGGGAGGAGCCGCGTTCGGAGAAGAAGCCAAAGGAATCTCGGCCATATCTCAGATCTGGGCCGAAGTCTGCTCGCCGTCGACTGGAAAAACGAGGCAGGAAGCTTCAATGGCGCGCGTAGAGGGGAGAAGGCTGACTCGGGAAGAACAACCAAGCCGGAGAAGAAAGCCACCGGCAAGGGAGGTTCACGGCAGCGGGAAGAAGGTCGTGTGCGTAGATCTTTCGGGATGAAGGAAGCTTCGAAGCTCCTCCCATGGTAGTGCAGAGAAAAAAAAAACCAAAAACAGGAAAGTTTTTGGAGAGAGAGAAATCGCAAAAAAATTCAAATGGATATGCAATTGGGCCAAAGAAAATTCGTGGGCCCGATAGAAAACAGAGAAGAAGGTGGAGTGTTGTGATTTGAGGTCCAATATTAATCTTCTCTGATTTGCTAGTGGGCTAAGAAAAGCCCAAATCCATATGTGAAACCCTAGGATAACATGATATAAAATCATGTTATCGTGTGATGTTCTCAGAAGCCGAAAAATCACCCTGCACAAAGAAAAGCCGTGAGAATTTCCTAGAGAGAGAGAGACACCTAGAGATTTTTGGGAGAGAAAATCGCAAAGGAGGAGAGGAAAAAATCGCAAAGGAGGAGAGGAAAAATCGCAACAAGGAGAGAGAGAACAAAAGAAAAAAATGGGAGTTGCAAAAAGGAATGAAGTGCAACTAGGGTTTTTTCTATTTATATGACGGGTCAAAGGAGGAGATTTGTAATAATGGGTTTGACCCGACATTGCATATTGGGTCTAAAAAACGAGATGGCCCAAAAGAATTAGACAGCAAGACTTATCAGATGGATCAACACAAATCAGGCCCTGCGCAAGCCAGATTTAATTATTGAGATATGAACAAATCTGTCACCAAATATTATCTCTTGAATATCTCCTAAATATCTCCTAAATATCTCCTGTAATCTCTCATGTATATTTGTATTGTGTTTATCTTTATTAGGGTAAACAATTTCATGAATGGCGGCGTACAGAAAGGTCTCCGGGAGAGAGGGAGGAGCCGCGTTCGGAGAAGAAGCTAAAGGAATCTCGGCCATATCTCAGATCTGGGCCGAAGTCTGCTCGCCGTCGACGGGAAAAACGAGGTAGGAAGCTTCAATGGCGCGCGTAGAGGGGAGAAGGCTGACTCGGGAAGAACAACCAAGCCGGAGAAGAAAGCCACCGGCAAGGGAGGTTCACGGCAGCGGGAAGAAGGTCGTGTGCGTAGATCTTTCGGGATGAAGGAAGCTTCGAAGCTCCTCCCATGGTAGTGCAGAGAAAAAAAAAACCAAAAACAGGAAAGTTTTTGGAGAGAGAGAAATCGCAAAAAAATTCAAATGGATATGCAATTGGGCCAAAGAAAATTCGTGGGCCCGATAGAAAACAGAGAAGAAGGTGGAGTGTTGTGATTTGAGGTCCAATATTAATCTTCTCTGATTTGCTAGTGGGCTAAGAAAAGCCCAAATCCATATGTGAAACCCTAGGATAACATGATATAAAATCATGTTATCGTGTGATGTTCTCAGAAGCCGAAAAATCACCCTGCACAAAGAAAAGCCGTGAGAATTTCCTAGAGAGAGAGAGACACCTAGAGATTTTTGGGAGAGAAAATCGCAAAGGAGGAGAGGAAAAAATCGCAAAGGAGGAGAGGAAAAATCGCAACAAGGAGAGAGAGAACAAAAGAAAAAAATGGGAGTTGCAAAAAGGAATGAAGTGCAACTAGGGTTTTTTCTATTTATATGACGGGTCAAAGGAGGAGATTTGTAATAATGGGTTTGACCCGACATTGCATATTGGGTCTAAAAAACGAGATGGCCCAAAAGAATTAGACAGCAAGACTTATCAGATGGATCAACACAAATCAGGCCCTGCGCAAGCCAGATTTAATTATTGAGATATGAACAAATCTGTCACCAAATATTATCTCTTGAATATCTCCTAAATATCTCCTAAATATCTCCTGTAATCTCTCATGTATATTTGTATTGTGTTTATCTTTATTAGGGTAAACAATTTCATGAATGGCGGCGTACAGAAAGGTCTCCGGGAGAGAGGGAGGAGCCGCGTTCGGAGAAGAAGCTAAAGGAATCTCGGCCATATCTCAGATCTGGGCCGAAGTCTGCTCGCCGTCGACGGGAAAAACGAGGTAGGAAGCTTCAATGGCGCGCGTAGAGGGGAGAAGGCTGACTCGGGAAGAACAACCAAGCCGGAGAAGAAAGCCACCGGCAAGGGAGGTTCACGGCAGCGGGAAGAAGGTCGTGTGCGTAGATCTTTCGGGATGAAGGAAGCTTCGAAGCTCCTCCCATGGTGGTGCAGAGAAAAAAAAAACCAAAAACAGGAAAGTTTTTGGAGAGAGAGAAATCGCAAAAAAATTTAAATGGATATGCAATTGGGCCAAAGAAAATTCGTGGGCCCGATAGAAAACAGAGAAGAAGGTGGAGTGTTGTGATTTGAGGTCCAATATTAATCTTCTCTGATTTGCTAGTGGGCTAAGAAAAGCCCAAATCCATATGTGAAACCCTAGGATAACATGATATAAAATCATGTTATCGTGTGATGTTCTCAGAAGCCGAAAAATCACCCTGCACAAAGAAAAACCGTGAGAATTTCCTAGAGAGAGAGAGACACCTAGAGAGAGAAAGAGAGGGGAGAGAGAGAGAAAAAAATAAAGGTTATTGTATTTTTCTTTCTAAGTCTATTTTCTCTAAAGTTGCTTCATTGTAAGGGTTTATCAGATTTATAGTGAAGTTTGTAGGAGACAGATCCTACCCGAGAGGTACCTTAAGTGGGAACTCGGTAATCAAATCTTATGTCTTTATTTTTAAGCATTCCAAAACCAACACCAAAGATAATAAGAAAAGATCCTAAAATCCTAACACAAGAATTATCGGTATGACTTCTCCAATATTTCCGGCTTTGAAGTGAAGCTTAGCTTTAGGGTTTGCATCATAACCAGAATCGTCTCGATTTTATACAAATCTCCCCTAGTCGTGAAATCCTTCAGCACCGATAACGGATCCATAGTTTCAGAGAGACAAATTCTGATTTTGATCTTAAAGGTTGCTATGAAGCTCACACCACGGAGTGTTGAAGAAGAAAAGAGAAAGTGAGTTAACGAGAGAAGAGTGACATCCTGAAACCCCTTGAAAGGCAAACAATATTATTCCGTTCTTGTGTATCAAAATTGATACAAAAGCAAAACCTTTGGGTTAAAGAGAAAAATACGTTTACGAGTTACGATCTATGGTTGGTGACTTTTCTCTTTCGTTAATGTTTCCATTGTTCATCCATGAAAAGACTGGAGAAACTACAATCCAATAATAAGTTAATAACTAGACTTACATTTATTAAAAATTACATATTGACATAATTTTTAATTAACATACGTAAAACTGTATTTAGTTCTTTAAATATAATTATATTTAAATAATATATTCATATATAATTTAATTTAATTTATTTTGTAGTTATGTATTTAAATATTTATATATATAACATTAATAATTGTATATATTATATTATTTAATTTAAAAATATTTCTATAATTTAAATAAATTACATAAATTGTATTGATCTCATAGTAAACAAAATCGATACGGTGTAAATAGATTTTTTACTATAAAAGACACATTTAGAAAATATGATATTGTTTCAGTGTTTTTACACATACATTTGAATTTTACATGCAAATATATATTGTCATCTTTCTTAAATATGCAATGAAAACGTATTTGGTAAATTGAAATATCTTATATTTCAACGTAAAGAGTATAACTCTCGTAGTTGTACCAATATTAACACTAAAATTAGTTTATAAATTAGTGATTATGTTACTTAAATAAGAATAATAGAAGAAAACGTAATGGATCATAATCATTTCAAAAAAAAAAAGATAACTTCAAAACATTACATATTTGTTTCAAACCTAACCAAGACATATTTGTAACATATTTGTTTAAATTATCAAATACTATGACCTTGTAAACCACGGTCATAGTACTCTGCTGTGGATTTCCATCTTTGTCTGTTATTAGAATCTTTAGTCCTTCTACTTTTCACTCTAGATACTGCTACATAAAGTTGTCCATGTGAAAACACCGGTTTAGATAAAAATAATCCCACATTTTGAAGTGATTGTCCTTGGCTTTTGTTAATTGTCATAGCAAATGCTACAGCCAATGGAAATTGTCGACGTTGCATTTTGAGTGGTAGTTTATTATCTGATGGTGTTATATATAACCATACGCGAAATGAACATTTTCTCTCCTTCTCTTTTTCCTATGATAATTCTGGCTTCGATTATGTGATTGGCTAGTTGAGTTATCTGTAATCTTGTTCCGTTACATAAACCATCTGAGGGATCAATATTACGTAGTACCATAACAGGTGTACCAATCTTCAATCGTAGACTATGATTCGGCAAGCCTGATGTCTTTATGTTAGTTAGAAATTCCAGAGAAAATATGGAATCATCCTTTGAATTCAAATCTGATGGGTCTATGCTGTCAGAACTCAGGTATATATGTTCTTCACCTGAAAATACATTTTAAAAGCAATAAATAAACATTTAGGTATATGATGTCAACAAAAATATTGAATTATGGATTTTATTATAAAAATATGAAATAAAACTTAGTATCATATCTCTAAGAAGATCCAACACATAATCATTGATTTTTGCAACATCGTCATTTGTAAAACACAAAATAGCTCTTTCTTGAAAGAATTTAGGATCTTTTGTTGTTTTGAATGAGTTTCCATAAACCGCAGAAACTATAGCATCTATTGGATCATTGCACGCATTGATCAAAAGATCATTTGGAATGTCAATCATAGCTTCACCGTCATTTGGTACATTAATGTTTCCATCAACAACATCCAAAATCCATTGAGAGAATTCTTTAATCTCTTTTGCTTCACAAATATTTTGCTCAGACAAAAGCCTCATATTCTTTGTTAACTTCAAAACTTTGCATTTCTCCCATAAATATGAGGAATTTAAAGCAGCTAAAACTATATCAGCTCGACTTCCCTTAGGTATAACAGGTAGTATTTGTCTAAAATCACCACCAAAAACAACAACATACTCTCCAAAAGGTCAACAAATTGGATCTTTAATAATGTCACAAAGACTGTGATCTAGTGATTCAAAATAGTATTTGCTCATCATAGGAGCTTCGTCTCATATGATGACTGATGCTTGAGAAAGTAAATTAGCAATATTACTTCCTATTGTTATATTGCACATCGAGAAATTATCAAAATTAATTGGCATGAAAAATGTAGAATAAGCTGTCCTTTCTCCAGGTAACAACAAAGATGTGATTCCTGAGGATGCCACATTAAGCACAATTTCTCTTTAACATCTAATAGCCGCTGAAAGTAAATTTCATAAAAATGTTTTTCCTATTCTCACAAATCCATAGACAAAAAATACACCACCCATTTTCTCAAACGCAGCTGTCAAAATCTCATCATAAATGCACTTTTGTTCATACTAACATTTTCATCGTGCATCATTTTCAACTCTTGTTGATCATAGTTAAGTTTTTTTTCATTTATGGTTGTCAACATTAATATGTAAATTTACTTCAGAAATATGCATATCGTCAAAATTTGCAAGTGAACTTTCATTTCTTCTCAAAACATCAGCATCATTTTTGTTATTAACTTCGTTACAAGATTATCAGAGGTTTTGTCCATAATCCACCACATAACTTTAAAAATATTGACAAAACGTACTAATGTGGATGTTCAAATAATAAAAGAATTCATTTTTCCAGAAACTCCAGAGATTGGTTTTGGATTTTGGTGCAAAAAAATGTATATAGATTTTATTTAAATAATAAATATATATTGATTATGATCATAGTTTCATCCACTTGGACCGAGCCTGCTTGAAATGTCATAGTCTGTCAATATATAAATATTACGAAAGAAATAAAATTAAAAAAAAAAAAAAAACTCTTTGAGCACGCATGCCTATTGAACAGAAGTCATGCATAGTGATTAGTGTCGTCAAAATGATATGTTTTACATTTCTTGTCCTATCAATCTTAAATGTATCAACTTTATATTCAACCAGTATCACACGCATTGTTATTAAATTTTCACATACATTAATATACCATTCATAAACTTTTACTAATATTGATAAGTTTTCACATAAATGCGTTTACTAATATTTTTGATTTGAGGTTTTGTAATAAGTTATCGACTGGTGGTAGTTTTTTTTTGGGGTAAGATTCATAGTTGTATACAATATCCAAGATTTTTCAATACGACAAGATTCTATCATACGACATTCAAGATTCTACAATAGGACACCTAGAAAGTTAGAACTAATAACGATTCCTCTTTCAATTCTCAAAAGTTAAAGTCGTTACCTATTAGTTAGTAATCTCTTTCAATACTGCGTTCAACTAACCCAACGAAACCTCCTTTCAATTGCAATTCTATAGAGAAAGTTTTATCAACGAGTACGCCCTAAAAATGTTAAATGCAAATTTGTGTTAGTCGTGTGGTCATATGCATAATTATTCTTATTTCAATCTTACTTTCTGTGTAGAAAAAAAAAAAGATGACTGCGACACGGATGCAGTGAATGCTAATGTGAGGTTATGTGGTCCCCGTCAGTTTTGTCCACGTGGAAACAACTCTTAGTGCATTCAGAGAGTTATTGCTGGGACCCACATAAATTCTTAAAAGAGTGGGGTCCTTTTGTCTCTGACAGTAACAAATAGATTAGATTCTGATCTCACGGACGGTCAGGATGATATGATGGATTTGTGTTCACGAGCCATGACAAGACTCATGATGCTTCATTAGTCTCTGTTCTGACTTCACACTCATTATAGTCAAATTGATGATTATCAAGCTTTGCAACAAAAAAAAAAACACTGCTTAAAGGCATCCTCGATTTCTTGTCCCTGAAACAATAATCAAATCCGTAAAGATAATGGGAAAACTTTTATATAATATTTGGTCATCTCTACAGGATTTTGAAAAAGTTGATGAAATATCCGAAACTATATAGTAAGTTTGATTGAAAAAGGTTGTTGGAAATGTTAGGAGTTAGTAATAAAATTGACAGTTAACATCCATGGTTAAGCGTTAGTTGGACTGAGATGGATTTAATACTTAACAAAAACAAAAAAATATTATTAGGCTATTACACAAGATTTAGATTTTAATTTATTTATTCTTTTATATATGATAATTAATAATTATTAATAAATTTTTTTATAATTTGACATTAAATTTATTAAATTTTGATCAGAATTTTTTAAAAAATATTTTTTTTAAAAACCTAAATTAAATAATTATCTAGATGATTAAATGTCTGAGTAAACGGATTATATAAATAAAAGGGGGAATTGCTAAAAATGACCTAAAACTTGACTTCAAATGCAAGTTTGACGATTTACACTTTTTTGTAAAACTAACCTATGAGAGTGGAGAAATTACTGAACACTCCTTTGGTCTAAAAGATAATGTCGAAATGTCAATTACGTTTCAGTCTCTGCGTGTTTTTTTGTTATCAAAGCAGACTTCTCGGAGAAATCTGCTTTGGTAGGAAAAATAGTTTATTCCGGCTGAAGCAGACTTCACGAAGTCTGCTTTGGTGAGAAAAACAGTTTATTCCGGTTAAAGCAGACTTCATGCTTTGTAAATAAATTACCTAAATCAAATAAAAATTTTAAAATATTTAAAAAAATTAATATTTCTATTAACATAGTTTATATAGATATCAAAAGCAAGTAAAAGTTATAATGAATTCAAAAATAAGGAGATTGGATTCGATCTAATGGTATAAAATATTTGCTAGTTTTTGTTGTTATGTGTTGTGGGTTAATAGTTGATGTTTGTGTAGAAAATTCATGCTAGAATTTGAAATATCATGTGATAAATTTGAAAATTTAGATTTACAAATTTTTAAAAGAAAATTGTTTGAGTTTTGCATTTACTTAACTATCTTCAACATATTCATCCAATTTTTAACAAAACTTTTGCACATTTAGTGAATATTATTATTTAGGGTTTAGGGTTACGCAGATTTCTCGAGATGTTGTCGTAGATTTAACAAAGCAGATTTCTCGAGTAGTCTGCATAAACCGAAAATTAAATGTAGCTAAACCGGTTTTTTTCAATTTAGAGTTTAGGGTAATGTAAAAATACGAAGCAGACTTCGAGACTTCAGCCGGAATAAACTATTTTTTTCACCAAAGCAGACTTCTCGAGAAGTCTTCGAGATTTATTCCTATTAAAGCAGACTTTTTCCGAGAAGTCTACTTCAGCGGGAATAAACTTCGAAGACTTCGAGAAGTCTGTGCAAACCAGAAATTGACAGTTTTTAACCTAACTAAATTTAACTCTCCATATATAAAGAAGGTAACCCTAAAATTTTATCATAATTTCATTTCCAAAAAAAACGTGGGAGCCTCCATCCTCCAAAAATGACTACAAGGTAAATTTTCTCTTCTTCTCGTGTTTCTTCCCCTCTTTTCTTTACTTCTTCTCTTCTCATGTTCTTTGTCATCTTGTTATTTTATAGATCTGGAAAAAAAATCATGAGATATGAAAAAGGTAAGTTTTTTTTTGTTTATATGGTTTTGGGTTTGTGATTTTAGAATACTTTTATTGTTTAGATCTTTTGTTATTTTTATAACACTTTTTCGTCTTATAGTGTTGTAGATCTGGAAAAAGAAGTGAAGAAATCTAAAAACGTATGCTTGTTGCTTTTATTAGTTTTTAAGTTTTTCGTAGTTTTTGTGATTTTTGTTGTTTTTGTTATTTTCTTAAGTTTTTTCGTATATTCTTATCTCATTTCTCATCTTGTATTATTGTAGATCTAAAAAAGGAAGTCACGAGATCTAAAGATGTAAGTTTGTTATTTTTACTAGTTGTTACGTTTTTCATGGTTTTGGAGATTTTGTTTTTTTTTGTTGTTTTCTTAATTTTTTTCTTATATTCTTATCTTATTTTTCATTTTCTATTGTTGTAGATCTAGAAAAAAGATTTACAAAAACTAATTTTGTTGTTTTACTAGATTTTTAAAGTGATTTTTAATAGTTTTTAAATTTTTATATGGTTTTTTTAAGATTTTCAATAGATGTTTGAGATTTATGGTGGTTTTACAGTTTTTTGTTGTTGTTTTTGAGTTTTCTTCTTACGTTTTGAATTTGACACTCATTTTTGAATTAATGGATTTTCGTGTTGCAGACTTCATTACATGTTTGCAGATTTCAGTTGCAGACTTGAGTTGCAGACTTGAGTTGCAGACTTCAGTTGCGGAGTTCTTATTTTCTTATCTTATTTCTCTTTTTTTTGTAGATCTGGAAAAAGATTCACAAAAAGTAATATTGTTGTTTTAGTTGTTTTTAAAGTGATTTTTAATGGTTTTTAAAATTTTAGATGGTTTTTTTAAGATTTTCAATAGATGTTTGAAATTCCCCTTGAAATTTATGGTGGTTTTACAGTTTTTATGGATGTTTTTGAGTTTTTTTCTTACGTTTTGAATTTGACTTTGGTTTTTGAATCAATATATTTTCGTGTTGCAGACTTCATTACAGGTTGCAGACTTCATTACAGGTTGCAGACTTCAGTTGCAGACTTCGCAACACGTTTTCATTACAAATGCAGACTTCACTTGCAGACTTCATTAATAATTGCAGACTTCGTTTGTATTTTTGGTCATATTTTAAATAAATTTTTGTCAACTTTATTGTACCTATCACTAGTTCCCATCACTCCACCTTATCAGTTAGTTTTCAATCAAATTTTTTCAGAATTATAATAAACTATTAGTTGTATGTCAATCACCTTTCAATCAGCTCAAGTCAAATCATACTTATAAAATTACAAAAGGACAACCATTAAAGACACAAATATTAGTATAAATTTTCATAAACACTTTTATACATAGTTAAGGACTTAGTGCATATTTAAGATACTTAATGCATACTTCCTAATAACAAGAAAAAACAAGAACTCAAAGATATGTATAAACAATTCCATCAAAATACTAAGTTAACAGGATAGTGTTGGATGTTTTTGTAAAACAACATCGATAACATTGTGTCTTCAAATTAATTGAATTGATTGGTTACATGTTTTAGAAACTACACACTTATATCGGCAAACTTTGTTATATAAATCTCGCAGACTTCTTTGCAGACTTCTCGGCAGGCTTCTTTGCAGACTTCTCAGCAGACTTTGTACTTTGTCCATACTCGTAACTTAATTTTCTGAGATACTCAACACTAAAACTGAATTTATTCATCTTTTACTTTACCTTAAAGAATGTAATCATCAGCATTCGAGTAAACTTTATTCTCATCTTCATCAACAAAGTAATCATCATCCTCAATTACAAACATTTTTCCTCCTCCTATGTTATCTCATACTAAATTTTCTACTAACATTTTTCCTCCTCCTCAATTACAAACATTTTTCCTCATCCTCAATTACAAACATTTTTCCTCCTCTTATATTATCCTCAATTACAAACATTTTTCCTCCTCCTATACTATAACAAAGTACACATACTAAATTTTCTCACTGAAGTAGACTTCTCGGAGAAGTCTGCTTTGATCGGAATAAACTGTTTTTCTCACCAAAGTAGACTTCTCCGAGAAGTCTACGACGTTTATTCCGATCAAAGCAGACTTCTCGGAGAAGTCTGCTTTGATAGGAATAAAAATTGCTTTGGCGAGAAAAACAATTTATTCCTATCAAAGCAGACTTCTCTGAGAAGTCTGCTTTGATAAGAATAAAATATTTTTCTCGCCAAAGCAGACTTCTCGCAGTCTGCGACGTTTATTCCTATCAAAGCAGACTTCTCTGAGAAGTCTGTTTTGATCGGAATAAACGTCGCAGATTTCTCGGAGAAGTCTGCTTTGATAGGAATAAACTTTTTTTCTCGCCAAAGCAATTTTTATTCCTATCAAAGTAGACTTCTCCGAGAAGTCTGCTTTGATCAGAATAAACGTCGCAGACTTCTCCGAGAAGTCTGCTTTGATAGGAATAAAATATTTTTCTCGCCAAAGCAGACTTCTCGCAGTCTGCGACGTTTATTCCTATCAAAGGAGACTGCTTTGATAGGAATAAATTGTTTTTCTCGCCAAAGCAATTTTTATTCCTATCAAAGCAGACTTCTCCGAGAAGTCTGCTTTGATCGGAATAAACGTCGTAGACTTCTCCGAGAAGTCTGCTTTGATAGGAATAAAATGTTTTTCTCGCCAAAGGAGACTTCTCTGAGAAGTGTGCTTTGATAGGAATAAACTATTTTTCTCGCCAAAGCAATTTTTATTCCTATCAAAGCAGACTTCTCCGAGAAGTCTGCTTTGATCGGAATAAACGTCGTAGACTTCTCCGAGAAGTCTGCTTTGATAGGAATAAAATGTTTTTCTCCCAACAGCCACGATAATGATGGTTGTATGCATTGAAAAAGATGGCATTTTCGTAATATTTTTGAAAAATTTGTTTATAATGGTCTTTGTGTTGTTTTTGTTTTTTTTTTAAGTTAATGGCATAGTTGTAAATAAAATTATTGTTGAAGGATAAATAGATATAGAAAGTTAGTTTTGCAAAAAAAAATTTTAATTGTCAAACTTGTAATTGAAGACAAATTTTAGGTCAATTTTGCAAATGTCTCTGAATAAAAAATAAGTTTCCGATTTGTTTAACTGGTTTAAATAAAATTACTATGACTGAATAGTACCTAGAACTTAGATGGATACAATTATTTTTTCTGTACATTTGTTGATGAAATAAAGGATAAAAAAGTGTTTTACATCCGGGTGATCGGATCATCACAATTTTTTTAATTTTTTTTTTTACTTCTAGAAGTCTATTTATTTTATCGTTTTTTAAAAAGGTAAAAAATACAATTTTAAAATAGTACTGCTTTAAAAATGCAATTTGTATATATCAATCTTTGTGCAATCAGACACGTAGCTTTAAAAATGCAATTTGTATATATCAATCTTTGTGCAATCAGTCGATCATGCAATCATAATCATTTTTAACTGGTTTTTTAAAAATTAATCAATAATATCCACGTAGCTTCTCCACTTCATACGAATTAAAGTTAAAAATATGAAAATTGTTTCTCCAAATATTTAAATATATCATAAAAAAAACTGACAACACTACTAAAAAAGTAATGCCATATTAATATACTCTAGCTATAGAAATTTTGGAAATAACTGGTATCTGATATTTAATTTTGAGAAATCTAAAGCCATTAGATTCAAAAGTTGACAATCCAACGGAATTTTTCACACAAACAAATATTCATGTTTCTTGAAAATATGTTATCAATATATCCATGTAGTATGACCAAAGTTATGGTCTAAAATAATGTCAATATAAGTTTTAGTGTGACCTATTTAGAAGTATGTACAATGTCCACCCCTACAGATCGACTAGCCAACGATGATAGCAAAAGAAATCAGCTAAGATTGTGAATATATTCGTACGTATGATCGTATCTCATTCCATTTCGATGCTCCCATGCTAACAATATATATAATCATCATCACCACAAACGTACCACATAAAATCATTACACAAACAACAATACCATATACTACTTGATCATAGATTATATTATTTATAAAGAGACAACAACAAAGAGACAAAGAGGGGTGTCAAAATGTGGTTAAATTAATGAATAAACTCAACCCAATGATATAATGAGTTATAAGTTTGAGTTGTAATGAATTATTTGATTAAATGGATAGAATAAGTTTGATGAATTGAGTTCAAGATTAAATTAAAATAGGTTATTGGGTTACTCATAACCAACCCAATACAAAATTATATGTATCTCGTTGAAGAAACTACTTTCGTGTTTATATGTGTTACTTACTCCCTTTACAGTTTGGTTTGATTTTGCTTAAAATAAATAAATTTACTATGAAATTCGTATTTTATATTAATAAAAATTTAACAGCAACATATTGTAAAATGAAATGCAGGTTTTAAGTCAAATCAAGGTTTGAATCGATAAAGAATACCGAATAATTAAAAGAAATAGAGATAGTAAAAGTTTGTACTTTAAGACACCTTTTTTTATTTTTCTTAATGCTTTTGTCTCTTTCAGAATGGAATAATAAAAAAAAAACAGAAATTATGAAACATTTCTATCCCAATTTCCATTTTAAAGTAAAATCATCTCCAACTTTATATATTCCATTTCCAATTCTAAAGTAGATAAATGAATAGTAATACTCTAAATATATATCATACCATTTTTCCATTTCAGAGTTGAACCTTTTATTTTGAAAATAATTTTTTAATTTTAAACTGTTTTTATTTAAAAGTAGAGAAAATACTGGCTACTTTTAACACATAAAAAATATTTAAAAAAGAAAAGAAAATAATTAATTTATTACAGTAGTACCTCTGTGTGGGTTAATTTTCTAGTGAATATAATACGTTGGCAGAAACACAATCCTCCAAATAAAATGAAAGGGTCAATAGAAAACGACATGAGTGGTTCCTTGGCACACTTGGAAAGCAAAAACCAAAAATATACTAATTTAAAAAGTGAAACGAATTTGGGAAGTTTCACTGCTGAAGTTTGAAGCTTTGAGTGGTTTTCTTCTTAGTTTCTTCACCCACTGATTTTCAATGTACATATATCTCTCTCTGCATTTATATGTATATATAAACAGGCTTAACTATTCAAAATTATTCAGGTAGAGAATATATATTAATTCATACAGGCGTTAGTAAGTGTGTGTGTCTCTTTACTCTTTAAGTGCTCTGTTCTGCATGTTTTTACTCTTTAGTGTTTAGGGTTTTTAGTGTGGCAGAGAATCAGTGAGGCTGTATTTTTTCCCTCAGGCCATCGAAACTATAACCCACTAACACCCAACATTTTATTTATTTTTTAAAAAAGGAAAAGCAATAAATTATTTTTTAGTAATTTTTAAAAAATATTATAAAATAAGATATTACTGAAAAAAGAGTAATATTCTAAAATACTATTTTTTAAAGTTTTTGTTACAAAAATATCACCCTAAAATTAAAATTCAAAAACTAACACAAATAATTATATAAAACCTACTTATTTATTTTAAATAAATTATATATAAATTTAAAATTTTATATTTTTATTTTTTTTCTCTAATTTAATATTATTTTTCTATTAAAATGAAATTTTAATGTATTTTAATTTTAAATTTGTATTATTATTATAAATTTAAACTAATGATGTTATTTGTACAACAAAAACTTAAAAATATGTTATTTCAAATAAATGTCATTTGGAAAATACATATCACTAAAAAAAAATTCTTTCAAAATATCATTATATTTTTTCTTAAACATATCACAAACCTAAGTTTAAAACTAAACTTTAAAATTAATATTAACTATTTAAATTGTAACTTTTTTAAAAAAAATTTCAGTATTCATAATATTTTAAAAAATGTAATGATATTTTGGAGAAAATAGTTAAGATATTTTCCAAAAAAAAAGTTTTTTAGTGGTATTAACTATTTTTTTCATAGTATTTCTTGCTTGTTTGTTATTTCCCCAATCTCTAGCAGAACGTTTTATATGTTACAGTGAGGAAGAAAGTGCGAGAAAGCCGGGAGTTAAAAGCATTCGTCTTTTCAGTTACTTTCATTTCTTTTCTGATTTGTTTGGTTTTCTCTATTTTCCTACCTTTTTCTCTTGGGGACATTTCAATTTCTCTCAAATCATGGAGGCAACAGAATTGCATCGATTTTATTTTCTCTGAAATTCCACAATTGTGAAACTTTCTGTCGTTGAGGTTAGTTCTTTAGTATATATTCTCTCTCTTTTTTCCCAGTTTTGCAATTTGAGTTAAGAAAAAAAATGTGATTTTTGCGTTTATGAGCAGTGAATTATGCTGAAGAAGAGATCGAGAAGCAAACAAGCTTCAATGGCGGATACGAACCAGAAACAGAGTAAACTGACGCCGTTTCCACGGCTCTTCACAGCTTTTAACAGCTTTAAAAGCTTCACGGAAAACGACGCTGTCGCAAGCCCAACTTCAATTCTCGACACTGTTTTGAAAAACCCTTTCGGATCTGATAACCCGAAAACACACGAACCGGAGATCCGGCTCAAACTCGAACCCAAAAGAATCGGTCTTGCTATTGTCGATTCTCTCACCCAAGAAGAAAACCCAAAACCCGGATTCTCCCGACCAAAATCCGGAACTATTCTATTCGGGTCACAGCTCCGGATACGGGTCCCGGATTCTCCACGTTCCTCGTCGGAATTTGGGATCAAAACGAGGAATTCTCCGCTTTCTCCTCCGCCCGAACCACAAAAAACGGTTTCCGGGTCGGGTATTTTGTCCCCCCGAGTCTTCACTGGCTATTTCCCAACCAGCGATATGGAGTTATCGGAGGACTACACGTGCGTCACGTGTCACGGGCCTAACCCGAAAACGATCCATATTTTCGGCAACTGTATCGTAGAGAGTCAGCCCGGCGCCGTTATCTTCCGAAGATCCGACCCGGTAAACGAATCGGATTATTTACCACCCGACAGCTTTCTCAGCAACTGTTGTAACTGTAAGAAGAATCTTGGACCTCGTGATGACATCTTCATGTACAGGTAATTTAAATCATACTATGAAGTGGTAATTGAATTTTTAGTGGCTAATTAATAATTTGTGGTGACTTAATTATACAGGGGAGATAGAGCCTTCTGTAGCAGCGAGTGCAGGTCGTTTGAGATGATGTTGGAGGAAAATGACATTAAATGAAATAAGATTATTGAGGTTGAAAATAAATTGTTATGATAATGACTATAATAAATAAGAGCTAGATTGTTAGGTATAAATTTTGTTTGCCAGGAAAAAATATATAAATTTTGTTTAACTGCTTTTTTGCTGAGAACAGAGTTGGTAACTTGTATCTGTATCTGTGTGTTATGTTTCTACATGCTGAATAATATACTTTAAAATTGAAATTGTAATAATAGCAGAGAGCACAATAGAATCTGATTAACCACAAACAAGCACAACAAATATAAAATACAACACATAATGAAATTTTAGAAGAACATATAAAGGTAGGGGTATGCGTAATCAACCAAAGATAAAACAAATAACAATTAAACAACTTATATATTCGAGATATTTAGAGAGTAAAATGTATATTTTGTGTACTAAGTATCGTGGAGCATTAAAGTTCGATTATAAAATGAAATTTGTTAAACCCGACAGAAGAATATTCTCATGAGATTCTATTGTAATAAAGTTGAAATGATTTGGATATGTACAGAGACATTACAATAATATCTAATTAGTTATTGAGATTAGATCATTGGTTTAATATAAATATTGTCGAATCACTAACGTTTAATATAAAAAATAAGTGAGTTTCCCAATACTATTTATGTTCTTAACATAATATAAAAGAATTCGATTATAGAGAAAAATTAAAAGGTAATTGTATAAAATATCAGTTTTTTAAGTTTTTGTTTCAAAAATAGTATTATTAGTTTAAATTTTTAATAATAACATAAATTTAATATTAAAATCTATTAAAACTATATTTTAATAGAAAAAATTAAATTATAAATTGAAAAAAATGAACCCAAATATAATAATTTAATTTTATATATATTTATTTAGAGTAAATAAGTATTTTTACATAATTATTCGTGGTATTTTTGGGATTTTAATTTTGTGATGTTAGATTTGGAAAAAAAAATTTTAAAAATTATATTTTATGGTATTACTTTTAATTAAAATTTCTTTATTAAAAATCGTATGATCTCATGCACTATCAAAATAGATCATGAGAATTATGATAATTGAACAAAAATCCGTTGGAAATAGTGAAAATATGATTGTGATGAAAATGAATTGGTCGTTAGGTTATACAATTTTTTTTAATACTTTCTTTTTCTTAAATTGATGATTGATTTTGGAAAAAATTATTTAGTAATATGATTTTTTAAAGTTTAATTTTTTGTTTTTAATGTTTTCTTTGGTTTTTTGATAAATATTTTTTTAATTCAATTATTTTTATGGTTTTGATGCAAGAGTTATAGGAAATAGAGAAAGAGCATTATATTTTTCAAAACATAATCTTGTTTAAAAATTGAGTTTTCACGAGTTATTAATTTTTTTTTATTTTCTGAATTTTTTTAAATTTAGACTTCTTTAGAGTTGATATGTTTTGGTTTCTTTTATTGTGGAGAGTTTGCTTATGGTTTTAGAAAGTTTTAGTAGAACACACATGATTTTAAATCATTCCTAATCCAAGTTGAATTGTCCAAAACATAATAAATTCAATCTCATATTAAAATATATAAGATCATTGATCTGATACAAATACCCTTATATCATAACGTTTAATATCAAGAATAAGAACTGAGTTTCTCAATATTATTCTCTTGATCTTAACATCTTACAACAATAGTATAAGAGATATATAAAACACATGAAATGATTAAGGAGCCGAAGTAGTTGTCAAAGGCGGTGGAGAGAAGATGGGAATGGATGGGAAATTAGTCGGAAGAGAAGGGATTGCTGTTGGAAATGAAGGCAATATTGTTGGCGTTGGGATTTGGGGAAGAGTTGGTTGTGGCAATGTTGAGGGCAATGGAGGTAGTCCAATTTTCGGGATAGGCAAATTTGGAATTTGAGGAAAAGGTTGTTGGTGAAGAAGATGACGTGAGGCCGAGCAAGTGTTGATCATAATAGAAGAAGAGAGACTCACTACAAAAGCAATGAGAAAGAGTCTGTGTGATCTCATTTTGGGTGTATTGATGAATCCTTAACTATGTTTAGCAACTCACAAATTGCTTCTTTACTCTCTTTTGCTTTGTGTTGATGAGAATTTCAGTGACATGCTTTTGAATTTATATAGTGGCAAGAGTTTGTATAGATTACAAAGAATTTACTAGAATTTATACATATTATATGGTTTTTGGTAGGTTTACTGTTTTGTGTGGTTGGCTTGAGCCTTTGTTAGTTCAACTTTGTGTATTTTTCTTTGACAATTCATGGATTTTTCATTAAAATTAGCTCAACAATTAAACCGTAAGATTAGTGATTATTTTGATTATTCTATAATTAATTTTTTCATTAAAATTAGTGATTATTTTGATTTATTCTATAATTAATTTTTTAATCCGTAAGATTTAGTTCACAAAAAAAGAGTCAGGAATTAAAATCCCAAGTCCGGTCGGAATCAGACCATTACCATTATGGGGTTTGTCTTTAAATGATTAAACTAAAGCCCAATAAAATTTACATCCATTTTTGTTTTCAAAGAATTTCCATAAAATAGTTAACTAAATGCGTGTGGTAAAGCTGTTTATTAGACTAAAAAGGCCAAATATTAATCGAATTTGATTTAAACCACAAACAAACCAATACCCAAACCGAATCTGAAAGCGAGTATGGTAATTGCTCACTAACAAGTTTGATAGAACATCACATTTTCTTGTTTGTTTAGTAGATCCCAATCACATTAATGTGTGTAATCTGGACTGTAAACCCTATGTAATCTAATTTTACATATACACATAAAGCTAATAAAACACTTTTCAACGTTATATACAAGTTTGTTTGTTTTAACTTTTCTTCTTGACTGATGGACCCATACACTCGACTCGACCGACTTGAAATTCACATGGCAATTTAATTTTGTTGAATGAATATTATCGGGATTTAAATATATATCTACGAACATATGATCATTGTCGGGGCATACATGATCAATCTTAATCAAACATCGCTAATTTTATATGCAAATTTGCATATTATTTTGAATGGACACCATATTTATGACCATATCAAATATAATATAAATAAATAAACTTGCCTTGTTTATGCCCATAGAATAATATATGGACATACTCACAAAGACAAACCCACATGCATACACACGTGAAATTACTTTTGGTTGTTACCGTAATCCTTCACGCTTCATATGTTTTAGTATTGGTTAATATTTTTAAAATTTTATTTTTAAGTTTATATTACAAAATATTATCCCTAATTTTTTATTTGAAAATTAGCATAAATTATTATGAAAAAATTTATTTATCCTAAATATCTTATAAAAATAATCAGTATTGTGTTTTAATTCTATTCAAATTACGATTCAGATTTCAATTCACTGGAATAATTTTTAATTTTTTTATATTAATTTTTTGGTATTTTTGAATAAAAAGATGGTACTTTAAGAATTCTCTTTTTTTTTTTAAATTGTAAACACTGTTTAGTGGTTATATCAATTTGCCTATTGAGGGGATAAATATTAAGATTTACTAAACATGCTGTTTTCTCACAAATAATTTTCTTATGAAAATTCAGATAATCATCACCGTAGGCTCCGCAGCTAAGTTTTTCTATATTTAATAAGACATTTTGATCGGACTTTACATGTAACTGGAAATAAAATAGCAGATGTTATATATTTACCATTTTAAAAAGATATTCGACAAGTTTCTTATTATCATTTTTGAACATACATGAATGAGACATGTGATGGGTAGGACAAACATTTCCACTTTGTTGCAAAGGACCCAAAAATCATTTTGGACATCTAAAAACCTGTTCTTCTATCCACCAATCAATTTTTTCTACTCAAACCAATTTTGTTTTTATGTCTCAGGATTTTACTAATCACAAACAAACATTTTTTTTATTTAATAGGTATGGCCCTTTATTACAATATCGTTGGTCTCATATGTGTTAGAACCGAATTGTGTAATTATTAAGTTCTACATAATTTTATAGAAATATTTTGTCTCAATAATTTTTTTATCAAAAACTAAATAAAATGTAAATTTGGTTTTAATATTTGGTGTCATCTGAGAGGATTCAGAAATAATCAAATAAATTTATATATTTTTGTTTGAGAACTGAATAAAATGCAAAGAGTTGAATAAAGTGTAAATTCGATTCTAATAATATGTACACATAAAAACTATCTACTGACTCTTGTTGATCATATCCCTTACATTTGATTAAAAGTTATTTTATAAAAATTTTAGCTATATCATTTTTTTAATACATATCATTATTTTTTTTTAAACTTATTTTCTTTTAATATATATTAAGAGGATTATTTTCTATACTAAAGAAAGCTATATATTCTTTGATGATTG
Organism: Pugionium cornutum; assembly: GCA_018901935.1. Classification (NCBI taxonomy): domain Eukaryota; kingdom Viridiplantae; phylum Streptophyta; class Magnoliopsida; order Brassicales; family Brassicaceae; genus Pugionium; species Pugionium cornutum. The sequence continues at coordinate 6,570,812 of CM032160.1, read as the reverse complement.
AGATTGAGATGATTTTGGGAGAACAATTGTTTTAAAAAATCCCAACCTGGCCAAGGCTTGCTAGTTGCTACCAACTATAATAAATGTAGTGGATAAGAATCATTATGTGACTCAAGTTGAGTGGTTGATTGAATGCGTCAAGTTTGAAGGTTTAATTAGTCAACAGAACACTAATTAATGATGTTCTTAATTATGAAGAGATTAAAAGATTGATGACATTTTGGAATAAATAAAATCTCATGGCAGATACTCCGAATCCAACCAAGTTGATTTCTGTTGCCACCAGAACCAATTATCACATTATGGAACTACGCATTATTTTCTCGTTAGTTATAACCACTAGTATTTTCTACGTTCTTAATTTGATCGCCATTGTATAACAATTAAAATTTTGATGGTTCGAGTCGAAATCACGTAGTTAAAAGGTTAACTTGTATGTTCTTCCATCTCCTATGATGTTATCTACAAAAATAGGTTGTTTTTGAAATACCAATAAAAGTTAGTATATCAATATTCTTGAATTTAATGCGTGTGAAGTAAAACTCCTAAAGGTCGATATGATTTTATGTGAAATTGAAACAAATTTGTGACATGAATCTTGAAAGTAACTGGAAACCAAACGCATAAGATACGAGCATGGGTGCAAATATGTAAAAGATGTTCATCCTATTAATCATTGGTGGCAAAATTTTCCTTCAGGTGACGTAAAAGCACATCATTGACAAAGAAAGCAATGAAAAAAGAGTGAAATATTCAATATTTTAAAATCTAATGCTGTGTTTAATAGCATTGCATTCAAACTAAAAAAATCATTTATCTATCTAAAAATAATTTGTAACAATAAAACAAACTATGTAATATCGATGGTCACAGTAAAATCCGTTTTTAAAATAAAAACCAAACATCATATAAACTAAAATAAAATCCTTAAGGAAGATCTAATCCATTTTAATCTGGCAATTAAAATATTAATATTAAAATTTTTGATTATTTTTAATATATTAATTGAAAAACATTTTAACAAATAAACTTTACATTTATTTGTGATTTATGTCACTATCAAATTATCATAGTATTTTAAAGCAAATATTATATAAGACATAATTTACTAGATTATTTACAAAAATAATATTACACAAATATTTAGCAGTATACTATATGTAATTCTTTAATATTTTGACATAAAAGGTAAACATAATATCAAACAAATTATTAGAATTTTTAAAAAAATTAGTCAAATAAAATATAAAATAAATTTTTTTATTAATTGAATATTTATCATATATAGGATCATTTAATAATATTATTTATCCAAGATATAAACAGTTTAAATTCATTTGTATAATTCAATTTTATTATATATTTAATTTATATAATTAATATTAGAAATTTTAAATAAAATATTTTAAATAAATATTTAAATATTTAAATATTTAAATTATATATATCTAATTTATATGTACTAAATAAATAATTAAGTGTAATATGTGAATATTTTTCTTATTCCATTAAAACCCAAAACCTGATGTTGTTTAATTGATACTATGCGTTTTAACTTATTATAAAAGGACATGTCAGATGTATTTATTTTCCTTAGACATAAAGCAATGTAATATTTGCTCACATATCTTTAGTTAGGAGACAAATTGACGGTTTTCCTTTGTTTTCATAAATAATGCACATCGACGTGGCAAATATATGGCTGAAAAACTCTCACAAGCCCCAAGTCAAGCAATTGTCGAGAGAAGACATGACAAATAGGGTAACTGACTATTAACTAACCTTACATTGTATTCAATATTTCTCCTTTTCTTTCTTTATATTTTTATCTTTTTATAAACGTTATTCTTTATTTTATTTGTTACTACAACAAAATTTTAACTGCCCACAGATTTTATGCCTCAGACTAAGCCATTGAATAAATTATGTCTACTGGAGAGAGTTTTTTTTTTTTTTTTAAATAAACTGCAAGCAGACCATCGTGATGTGCTTTTTTAGTTATCGTATAGTTTGATTTATAAATTAGAAAAGACTCGTAGGCCTTATTGCTCTTTTTCTTGTGGACGAGTGTGTTTGAATCGTTAACCATTTTGTGAATTAATTCCTATTAATTATATATTTAGAAGACTAAGTTAAGATTATACGTAATATATAGTTAAGTCAAAAAGGGAGGGAGAGGAGTTGAGTCGTCGTTCTCACGGTGCTTGATGCACTCCGACAGTGCTCTGAACACCGCAGTGAATCTGGTTGTTTCGTCGCCAACAAACTTGGAGCGACCACGTTCGACCACCAAGAGAAGCCAAGCCCGACTACGCCTCACGAACTCTGACACCCAAAACTCGCCACTAACCACCGGAAACCAAAGAGTCGATTTAGGAAAAACCCTACATAACCAAAGATGGAGGAAAACCGACCAATTTGAAAAGATTAGGGAGAGACGAAGGAAAAGACAAAAGCTTTAGTGCATTACTCTAGCCCCTTCGCAGATTGACCACCATCAATCTACTTACCTCATCGCAAAAACATATCTGAACCGACATCAGCACCGTACCATTGGACTTCTCCTGACAGAAAACATAGTACAAAGACGACGGGGAGCAGAAATCCGGTGCCGTCTTCACGCAGCCTCAAACCCTTCACCAACAGCGACTCCCATGCCACGGGAGCATGATACAACAGAGCTGTCGCGAAGTCGAACCAGAGAAGACTGAAAAAGAGAAAACAAGAGGAATGAAAGAAAAAAAAAAGAGAGAAGAAGAGGAGGGAATACAAAATAGAGCAATATAAGCCTTTTTCAAATAAGAAAGAGGAGATAACCATTAGTGTTGTGAAAGCTATCGGTCGACAGTATTGAAAAGCTGGATTATGAAACGAAAGAATTAGGTTTACGTATGGTGCATTTGAAGACTAAGAAGAAGATAATTAATGCATATATGAAAGGTTTTATGTATTATATTGTTTATATAAATATAGGTAAATGCAAGAATCATATATATGTGTGGATATAAAAAATTTTGGGGCGGAGATTGAGAAAAGTGTGGCATAATTGGGTACTGAGGGACCCTCTCAAACCCAACCACATTTGTCTTATTTCCACCTTCCCATGTCCTTAGAACATGGAGCAAATTATTATACATACTTTGTTTGGTAAATATTCCTTTATTAATATTACTGACAAGAAATGTATATACAAATAATATACAAAGGCAGATGAAAATATGTAAAAACATTTGATAACAAAATCCACAGAGCAGGTAACTTGATTTCTCCTGATTTATATCAGAGTGTGGATGCCATTTTCTTAGTCAATCAATATCTGTGATACCCTCATTGATTGAATAGTTATTTTTTTTTATCATTTGTACAACAACGAATCGGCCCAATAAATTAATATTTTAATACGAAAATTTAATATATTCATATAAAAAAAAGTATAGTCGAATTTTACATTTCTGTAGTATATATATATATGGTACAACTAGACTAGTTACTCTTAAGTTGTTTCTGACTGAAATTATGTTTCCATATATGTGTCGTTTTTATATTTTCTTATATACACCAAAAAATATCATATTTTTACTAAGCTAGTTATGATTTTTAGGTAAGATTTTTCTAGGTACTGCAATTTTAGAAATAAACTGATTTCAAAGAAAACAAAGTGGAACCATACTTTAAAAATTATAACAAAATGTTGCCACATACCAAAAAAAATTTCAATTGAGAATTATAAAACAGATTGGGTTTTTTAAATCTGTATAATAATATAATCAGTGATTCACTTAATTAAACAGGTTGCTAATTATTGCTCTTCGTAAACACAGGTTGCTAATTATGAACATTTCCAGTTAAGAATCGCCCATAAATTTATCGCCAATTAATTATGTTCTCTAATTACCATATAAATACGATAATGTCCAGACATGGATACGTAATTGGTTACTGAAGCCACGATACATTTCTCTGACAACCATGAGTCAATGACGGTTGTTTGTAAATCTACGCGAGATCCAATAATTCTTACACTTTTTAGACTATATTAATCCATATAAGTACACTATGAATGGTTCCAGCCATCTCAATGAAACTATCTCTGAATGAAAAATTGTTAGATGAGTTTCTCACACTATTTTGAAATATTCACTCAGTTTATATTTATTGAAAATATTATTTGTGGAAAGCATTTATGAAACAACTCAATTTTCTATTTATTCTTTAATATGTTTTCGTTTATTAATAATTTAAAAAAAAAACAAAACAAAATTTATCAAAAATCTACATTAATACTTAAAGTGAAACAAAAATTTAAGTTGAACATGAAATGAATGGAGTAATAAACAGAATAATATAATATTAATTGTTGAGAGTATCAACAAGTGCCTCCGAGAGAATGCAATATATAAAGTAGTTAACTTTGGTGTTTTCAATACCCACAACACAAACAAAAAAAAACCATTTTCCATCAACCCAAAAGAAAAAAAAAAACAATTTTGTTGTTTTTTTGGGTTAAAGCTTTTATCTTTGTGGTGAATATGGAGATTGAATCTGTGAGATGTGAGTGTTGTGGGTTAATGGAAGACTGCACACAAGACTACATTAATGAGGTCAAATCTAACTTCGACAACAAATGGCTCTGTGGTCTTTGCTCAGAGGCTGTGAGAGACGAAGTGATTCACCGGAAGATGGCTACCGTTGATGAAGCCGTTAAGGCCCACGTGTCTTTCTGTGGGAAGTTTAAAGATAATCCTGCTGTTCTTGTCGCCGACGGGATGAGACAGATGCTACGGAGGAGATCCGGCGACTTGACTTCCTCTGCCTCCAAGAAATTCGGCAGATCTAACACCACCAAACTCTACTGATCATCATTTTTTCTTTTGTATAATATTTTTATGCTTCTTTTTGTTTAATGTCATAAAATGATGGTCGTTTATGCGATAACTAATGAACATGATTATTGTTAATTGATTTCATCTATTTTGATATCCATTATACGTATTGATTCCTATCTTAAGCTATTAATCTTGAATTCAACTAAATTAAGCTCAACATTTTCAGTTTTTCATGTCAATGCAAATTTTTTTAATGGTTACCCAGAAATAACCAGAACATGTTATATCGAAATTATAGGGTTAAACGGCTGTTAATGGGAAGAGATCATAAATGTTGAGAAAAAGAGGATGTCAATTTACTGTTTCCGGTAATCGAACTCATGAACTTGAGTATTCTATCTATTGGGTGACTAACTTATATATTTTTCTTACATATATATCTTTCAATTTCTTTTATCTCTATGCAATATAATTCAATTTTATGGTACCAAAATTGTAGTTTTTTGCTTTATTTTGATGTACATTTTATTACTTGTGAAACGAATGTTGTGGATGTAAAAATTGTGGTCGTAGATGGTAGATATGAATAAAAAAATATGTGAATAAGTCAAACATAAAGAATAATTAAAAAGAAATGGTGGTTTTTCTCTGCTTGGATATAACCTAAAGGAAGAGCTTTAGCGGATGATTGGATTTGATATAGACAAGAATGCACTTGAACTCAGAGGCTAGCGATTGCGGTAATAGAGATGATCATGGGACTCCTCAACCTGCCTACGGAATAGGCAATCGGCGGGGAGTTAACGATAAGTCCCCAAGATCTATCTTGAAAGAACTTTCATGAAGTTTATTTGCTTTCATACTCTTTTCTTCATCTTCATCCTCGGTGATGCCATGGACGCCCGCTCGTCTTCAAAGTACTATCATTGGAATGATTAAGAAAATGATCTGGTCGGAGTAACAAATAACATGCAAAGTAGCGGCAACAAGATACCAGAGTCCACCAAGCAGAAAAAAACTGTTTTAAGTTTTCTCGACTAGAAGAAAGTTTCTACAGTACATCAACATAAAATGTATAAAAGTCCCAGCCGCCTGTAACAGGTTTCAAGAAGGTCTGCCACATAGACAAACCCCAAGAAAACTTACGCTACTGCAACTCTGCAAGACTGGCTAAAGGTAAGACAGTTAAAGGATACACGACAAGGCCAGATTTAGAGGAAGAAGCCTTTGAGTGGAGTGAATTTAGAGAGGATCTCTGCTTCACGCTTCAGAGCATTATCTTTCTTACATTCCCATTCTGGCTTCTTTGAATTAGCTGATTGAACTTCCTGTACCACTTTAGGGATCGAGTTCGCCACCATTTTCTGACCATAGCTCAGATCAACCTTCTCTTTCTCCTTGTTCCCAATGTACCGCTTCAACTCAGACCGTCTAGCTTGAAGCTGCGCAATCTGGTCATCGATTTGGCAGATTGTCTCAGTATTTGAGTCTACTTCCATCTGTATGTTCTCTAGCTTGTGCTTCAGATCGCTGTATTCGTATTTAAGCGATGCTACCTTGGCTTTGTTAAGCTCCAGCGCAGAGAAGAATCTATCTGCTTCTTCAATCACCTCTTTGTTCTCCTGGAAAACTTCGCTGAACGTCGGAATCTCTTCGATAAGCTTTAACCTCACTATTTCTTCAGCGGAAAGGTTTGGATCTTTCCTGAGTTTAGTTGCCAATGCTGCCATCTCTGCAGTATCCTTGGAGAAGAACAAATTAGGGAAATCCTTCTCCAGAAGAGATGAGATCTTCATTCGAGCTTCAGCCCATTCGTATTCTCTCATTGGAGAGTTTGCACTTACAACAGCAGAGGAGTCTCGCCCAATATCTTCTGGAGCCTGATGAAGAAGGTTATCAAGAGAGTTCAGGTAGGTGTCAAACTCTTCAGGGTTAACATCGATAGGCGAGTGCGAGACCGCAAGGACACCATTCATAGGAGAGACATAGATATGAGGAATCGAAACATCTTCGTCCTCAAAATTAACTCTGCTTTTCTTTCTCCTGCGACTTGTGTTTGATTCAGTAGCAGGCTCATTCTCCTCATTCAGGAAATTCAAGTCCACAGCACCACCGCGCTGCTGGCTTGAAGAGCGTCTTGCAGATTGCCGAGATGATATTGGTTTAGTCGAGGATTGGGGTCCAGTGGCAGGAGCTGTGGCTCCTTTCTTCTTCTTGTTGCTACTAGCCCGGGGAGTTGCTTTAGATTTCTCTTTGACAGGTTCAAATGTATGTGCCGGCATTGGTTTTCTCTTCCTCTGGCTGTACCGGGAGTTTCCTTCTTTTTTCACATCCTGAGCATTCTCATCATTCGGGCCAGCTTTGGTCTGTACTTCCTTTGGTGTCTCCTCAAATAGAGACGCAGCATCGACTACAAAAGAAAAGGAAATATTATTAGCAGGAAAACATGTCGAAATTAGATAATTCAAGCCAATGAAATAGCTCGATAATACACCCTACCAAAAAAATAATATCTGTAAACATGAGCAAAGATGGTTTTAACTAGCTGTGCTTAAACCAAAAACACCATTGCCATAAAAATCATGGTAATCTATATCACGAAGAAAAAGAAAGGAACATCGTACCTTTAGTTCCAGGCTGGACGAGAGCTGGAATCTTCCAGCTAAAAGATGCAAAGAATGCATCAGCATCCATGCCTGGGAAGTTTGATTGGATATAACGAGCAAGAGTGTTTTTGCTGGCGAAAGACTTTGGGACATTCTTTTGCTGAAGCCTTTCAGGAAGAATGAGAAACCTATCCTGATGATATCCAATAGCAGTCACTCTCCTACCCACTCTCCAAGTCCAAACGTCACCAGGGCTTGGCCAATCAACAGGGGCATACGGCAGACCTTGACCAGTTGAAACCGGCGGAATCGCTGGAAGTTGGTTAAGATCCGTTTCCCCATGACTAAAAGAGCTTTCGTCTAGGCTTCTCTTTCCATTTTCCTTCGCCTGAAATGGCTCCGGATCTCCAACTCCAGTGGCCTCTTCCTTGTTCAAACCATGTTCCCAGAAGTCGTCTTTCTCTTGCTGAGTGGTGTGGAGTGGGTCTGATTCATTTTCTCGATAAGTTGACAGCGGGACAGGTTCAGTGTCTTGGTAAGTATTGACTGGGATTGGTTCGGCATCAAACCTGCACGCAAATTAGCACTAGAAGAGCTGAAACGAAGTGTGATAAAACAAATACAGGAATCAAATCAAACAAAACAGCATTGAAAGATATTTGCTTCACATTACAATCCAAGTCTAAAACTAAAAAAACTCTTCTTTCTTCAAGGAATCATAGCAAAGATTCACATACAGGATAACCCAAACACACAAATGAAAGCAAAACAGAACGATTTTTTTGTTCTTTTCAAAATTAGATAACTGGGTTATCGAGAAAGCAATTACCCAGGAGGAGTTTGACCCATCTCTTGCTGCATATCTATCGGAGAATAAAACGGAGCAGACATGCCACTCAAACCCTAATTTGCCTACAGAAGATAAACACCAACCCAGTAAAGCAAAATTGTGAAAACGAATTCAAAAATGAAATTCAACAGTAAAAAACATGAAAGCTATGATGTGATTCAGAAGAAGAACAAACGATACCAGAGCAGATCTAAGCTTCTCGATATCTGTCTTCTCCTTTCCTGTAATCAACTCTGGAGATGTGGTTAGTCTTCAAAGGTGGAGTTCAATGAATAAACGATTCAATGAATTGACATTTGTGCCCTTTATATGGTCTTGTCCTTTTTGAAGGAAAGAAAACTTGTTTTTGTTGTTGTTTATGAATCATATAAACGACGTTATCGCGCCAGTGGCTGGTTAACTTTAACCGATTTACCATTGTCTCTCTCACGCGAATTACTCTTTCAAGACAAAAGCTCTCTCTCTCTTCTCTTTTTTTTTGTCAGAAAAAAAAAGAAAAAAACTTTACAGCCTCATAGAAAAAATAAACGAAAAAAATCCTTGGAATATATATATACGTTTAAATGGAGAGTAAGTGGATGGTTAACACTTAACAGAAATATGTTACATGAAAAACGCCTAAATAACATTAAAGAGATTATAATAAAAGTTTTGGACAAATTACAAAAATAATATGGGTAATTCTATAAAATATCATATTTTTAAATTTTTATTCCAAAATTAGTATCATTAGATTAAATTTTTGATAATAGCACAAATTTAAAATTAAAATACATTAAAACTTCTTGTTAATGAAAAAATTAAGTTTTAAATTGGAAAAAAAATTCAAATATAATAGTTTAATTTAATATATAATTAGTTTAGAGTAAATAAATATTTTCACATAATTAATTGTGCTAATTTTAAAATTTTAACTTTAAAATGTTACATTTGAAATAAAAATTTTAAAAATACTATTTTATAGTATTACTCAAATAATAACATATATTAGAAAAGTAATAATCTAATAAAATGTTATAGCAAATATGTATTTTACCTATTTAAATTATTTCATCTATTATAGAATAGTTACCTATTTAAAATGTTATAATTAACTATTCTCCAACACAGTTACCTAGTATTTATTAAAATAGTTAATTGTATATCAAGTAGCTATACAGATCCACGTATATCAAGTTAATATATATCCGTTGATTTTTATATAAAAATAGTAAACTATGTTTCAGATTTTGAAATTTAATGATCAAACTACACTAAAAATAGTTAAAACTAATTTTGATATTTTTTATATGTTAATAAAAAGTTAAGCCTAAATAATTTTAGTATAGTTACATAAACTAGTATAGTCAACTAGTCTTTAGTGTATATCAACTACTTGAATTAATTATTAAAAAAATAAATATATGTTATGTTAATATATCATTTTTATTTTTTACATAATAGCGAGATTCAAAATATCATTTTATCCGTTGAATAATAGTAAAACTGAAAATACGAAAGCAATGGTCGGAAGTTTTTTATACAATTTTTAAATGTTAATTATTAGCATGTTATTATTTGAGCTATTTACCTATTATATATTTAATCCATAAAATAATAGTATTTAGACCAAATTTTTTCCAATCATATATAACGTAAGTCCCATCCAAAATATAAGTCTTTTTGATTTTTTATATCATTTTTAGTTTGTTTCCTAGAGAAACAATTATCGACAAGATATAGTCAAAGTTATCTAGACTTCAAAAAGATTTATAATCATAGTCAAAACATCTTCAATTGCTACAATTTAAGTAATCAAACTGCCAAAAAACCTTTAGGAAGGTGCATATGCCATTTGTTTTTCATGGAGGAGAGTTGGATTCCAAATTTTCTAGTGGGATGACTCCAATGAAAAAAAACTAATTAATCAGAGGTATAATTAATCATACTAAAAAATTTAACTAAACTGATTCAAATCATAACATTTTTATTCAATATATGATACATATTTCTCTTTTACATGTTCCTCAAGAACCCATCGGACTTAGTCCAGGCCGATAAATTACAAATAAAAAATAAATCCGGGATTATTAACATCTTGTTTCCGCCATGTATCATTATATTCTATGTATCTTATATTGATAACTACATAAGGGACAATCAAATTGTGCACAAAAAGATGAGCTAATTAAAACCGTTAAGCCACGGCTTCCTAGTATTGTTTGGCTTAATGACTCCCATGCAAATAATGTTCTTCATGGAATATCATCAATTGTTCAGCTACCTAACCAATCACACGATGATTAAAGTTTAGTTTACAATTTAAATAGCTAGAATTGAAATGGATAAGTACCTCTTCAATGTTTTTACAATAAAAGTACCTCTTCAATGCTGCCATCTTCGATCTCTGTGTTGAAAGAAAGAAGCAAGCTTTCATGTAAGAAATTCTCTATCTCTTCCACCGTAATCACTGCTCAGACCATAACTGATATCAATATTTCAGAATTTCAACAACATTCGAAAAAGGGAAGGGGAAGCAAATCCAACCATTTGATTGAGATAAGAGATGAAAAAGATGATGAACAAGCTCTTGAGATTTCTTCAGAGAATCGTGGCCTCCCCAACAATTCTTCACGGCCATCTGAAGCCCACCCCACCGCGTAAGAAGCTCATCGATGTCTCTCCGGAGATCAGAGTCGTCGACCATTTGACGCACGTGCTTGTGATGCCACGTGACGGAGAGCATGTGACTATTAATGAACGTTTTCCCACCGGTTCCCATATCTTTGGCCGGAAAACAAGAGAGAGATAGATTTCGGTTTCTCTCCGGCCGCAGACAACGGTTCTTCCGCCTTGTAACTCCGTTAAGATAACGGACAACAAATGCCGGAAGATATTGCGTATGGGAACAAAGAGAAGAAAAAAGAAACTTGTAATGGAATGTTGTGTTTCTATTGTATGTTGTTTGGTAAAATGAGAAAGGGAGAGAGAGAGAGAGAGAGAGAGAGAGAGAGAGAGAGAGAGAGAGAGGGGGAGAGAGAGAGAGAGAGAGAGAGAGAGAGGAAAAAGCGAAAAGCATGGATGTAGAGAGATCCGAAGAGTTTGGGGAGTTTCTGAATTTGCCAGACCGACAAAGATTTTATTAACATTTTTGTGACTTCTGTTTCAAGCTTTTTCTTGTTGTTATCTTGTCTTAACTTGAAACGTATCCAATGTATTTTTTTGGGTTTTAATGTTATGAACGTGTTCAATGTTGAAGGACACACCTGGTCATGTTGGGAAAAAAACAAAGCTAAAAAACTATGAGAACTATTATGGTTTTTAATATAAATTTAATGACACTAAAATCCTATCTCAATCGTTCTGATTCATTAAGCTGTCTCATGATGCTGGATAACTTAGAAACTGGCACGTGTGTCCTAATCACGTCCTTTTAACAAGTGTCAAAATCTCATGAAGTCGGTCCCACAATGCGTATCCGCTCTATATACTCTTGTCTTTTGAAGTTGTAACAAGGAACATAACAACAGCGAAATGAGTCAACAAGAGCAACCAAAAAGGTCACAAGAGCAGGTCAAATACGGCGATGTATTCGAAGTATCCGGCGAACTCGCAGATAAGCCTATAGCACCTGAGGATGCCAATATGATGCAAGCCGCGGAGACACGTGTCTTAGGCCACACTCAGAAAGGCGGAACAGCTGCCGTCATGCAGTCTGCAGCCACCACCAACACACGCGGTGGTTTCGTCCACAAAGGTGACACAACCGAACTTGCCGCCGAACGTGGAGTCACGGTGGCGCAAACCGAAGTCCCCGGTGCACGTGTCACAACAGAATTCGTCGGTGGACAGGTCACAAGTCATTTCCGAAATTCAGCTTTTTTGTTTATAATCTTTTTGTAACGAGGAAGATTGATTATTTAAGGTCGTTGGACAATACGTTGAGCCGAGACCCGTGGCGACTGCGGCTGCGACGGACGCGGATGCGGTGGGATTGAATTTGCAGAGTGCGATAACAATAGGAGAAGCACTGGAAGCGACTGTGCAAACCGCTGGAAACAAACCGGTGGATCAGAGCGATGCAGCGGCGATTCAAGCAGCGGAAGTTAGAGCTTCTGGCACCAATGTCATTTCTCCCGGTGGAATCGCCGCTTCAGCTCAATCCGCAGCGATTCACAACGCCACTGTCGCTCGTGACGAGGACAAAATCAAACTCGTTGATGTTTTGGCGGTTAGACCCCAATTACAAAACATATTCAGTCTCTAATTGTTTTAATTTGACGTTGCTATTGATGTTGAGAGTGACTAAATGTTTTTGAACGGATGAATAATTAGGGTGCAACGGGGAAGTTACAGGCTGATAAAGTCGCGACGAGACAAGACGCGGAGGGAGTAGTGATCGCCGAGCTTAGGAACAACCCTAACTTGTCTACTCATCCTGGTGGTGTGGCGGCTTCTGTTACGGCTGCAGCGAAGCTCAACGAGAGAGTTGATATATGATAAACCCGGCGAGGACAACATGGTTGCTATGAAGCTTCTTTCATTTTGTTTCTGTCTCACAAATTCGGGAACTTGTGATGTAAAATCAGACTAGGTTTTGTTTCTTTTTTGGTCCTTTTGTTCAAACAAAGTTAAAACCTTTCCTGTTTAAAATTGAAACCTTTCCTTTAGCATACTGAAAATTCGGGAGAAGTCAATACAAATATGTCTATAAATGGCAATGCTCCCCAGTCTACTGATACTGTTTATCATTCAACACATTTGAGTTTTCCAGAAGGTCAAGGCTTTAACAAACAACCAAAAAAATGATACAACATTTGGGAAAAAAACACAAAAAGACACAGGAAGTGTTACTGGCTCGAACCGGCAGCTCCAACGAGAACACCTTGAGCATTACCTTCCTTTTTGTTACCCTCTTCCTTGGAATCGTCCTGCTTCCTTAGCCTGATCTTATATTTGGCTTCGAACTCTGTAAGATCTTTCTTTTTCTTCTCCAGTGTCTCGTATAGCTTCTTTACAACTTCTTCGAGCCCGCCCTTGTTGCGTTGTACAGCTGGGAGTACTTCTTTTACCGTTCTCTCAACAAGAACGCCTCCGATCATGCGGAAGCATTTCCTTGATTGGTCAAGAGGCTGAATGGCGTTGATAACCAGAGTGTGTTCGCTCACTTGCATTTCGAGTTCGGTTATGTTGGAGTAGATTTGGCTTAGCTCTGATCTCATGGCTTCATACATGTTCAGAACAGCTTGCTCATTCGGCGGCTCTCTTAGGCCGCTGCTTCCAGATTTGCTCGCCATCTCTTCCTTCTTACTAAGAAAAAAGTTGGATCCAAGAAATCAGGAATTGCTTGATATTACAAAAGCTGAAGAATATTCAACAGAGAACAAATCAATCAAAACACAGCTGTAAATGCTCACCCTGAGAAACATTTACATCTGACTATCTATATTCAGTTTAAAATTCTTTCAGAAGTTGGAAACAAAAGAAATCCGTGAAATGGATCTATAAACTACAGTCATCTGCATCTGCATCCAATCCCATAAGCATATTCACCAGAATCAATCAGTCTTATAGCATCCAAATCAATTTATGCAAGCAGAAGCAATCAACACTAAACATTTCACAGTGCATATGAATTCACTAACAGTATAATATCTGTACATAATACCTCAAACTATGGTTCAGAGCTTTAGACACAATGTCGACATACAATTTGACATCCTAATTACCATGTGTGAAAAACTGCCACTGCAAATGGCACCTGAGATTAGGATTTCGACGTCACCTATATCAAACTCGAGTGCAGCGATTCCATAACACAATTCTGTTTCCTATACTAACCTAAGTCAATTTTCTAAAACAGAACGGGAAAATTGAAGAAGATCGGGATAGAAGAAGCTTACTATTCCAAGAGGTAGATTATGTTTACTTTGAGATTGACATTGACACAAACCTGATGGCCGCTGGAAAGGAAAAAAAACAGAATTTCACAAAATAAAGAGAATTTACTCTTTTAGAAACGAAACCACACGAGGAAGATCGTAATCGCTTTGAGAAAATGATCGAGACGAAGAGTTTAAAGACAAAACACGGCGCAAAGTGTGGGCAGAACAGGCCAGGGTTGGGTTGACAACAGAAATTGAACCGGTTTCGAGTTTAAAAAAAGAAAACTTAGGCCAGTTTTCAATTTCGATTATCGAACCGGAATTTCTTTTCTCTCCCCCCCCCTCCCCCAAACACACGACTGTTCTTATGTTTTTTTATTAGATTTATTTCCGTCAATTACACAAACTTATATGATTAAATCTATTTTCATCTATATTTTTTTAGTTTTCTTTTAACTACATAAACTGTATTTTTCTGTCATAAATTACACAAATTTCATAAATTATTCTAATTACAGAAATTTTATTAATTTCTACACGTTAAATAACTACTAAATATGGTTCTAATTGAAAATCTAGTTTTAACTTGGATTTATTTTGAAATTAAAACCAGATTTTTGAAATAAAACAAGGTTTAATAACAATTTAACGTGTAAACATTAACAGAATTTCTGTAATTGAAATAATTTATTAATTTTATGTAGTATACGGAAGAAAAACATATTTTATTTAACTTTTGAAAAACTCAAAAAATACAGGTGGAAATAGATTTATTCGTATAAATTCGTATAATTGACGGAAATAAATTCTTTTTTCTTTTATTTTTTCAGACATCAACTACTAGATTATAAGATAGTTGATTCTTCTACTCTCTATGTATATATTATTTATTCTTTTCTCTATGATGTTCTATATTACATGTATATTTTTCGTATATACTAAGTTGAATTGAATATTAAGAGAAGAGTGATTCAGGATACAGACAGAATCTGAAGAAATTCATTTATTTGTGTCTCCAAGTCCATCAGAAGAAGATTTTTTGAAGAAAGATCATTTGTTTGCATCCCCAGGAAGAAAAGGGATCACATCAGGGTTCGAAGGTCATTGTCTCTGCCTCTTTCCTTGTTGCATCAAACAGTATAGTTGATAGATATCTTTCCCCAAAGCTCGGGAACACCGCCTGAAATACCATTCAGTTTTACATGTCTTACTTATTATCTATCAAAATCCAAGAATCAGACTCTAAGCTTCCATGAGTTCACTGCTGTTCTGTTCGGGATTTAGACAAAATTCTAGAGACAAAGACTTCTTAACTTTTGTATAACACGTACCACTATAAGCTTCCCTGCATTTTCTGGCCTCTTTGCAAGTTTGATTGCTGCGGCAGCTGCTGCTCCAGATGAGATTCCCACCTAACAATGTATTGATTTAGTTGTTTGTATGAGACAAATGAGATAACTTTGCGATCAGGAAACTCTTTTTTTTTTTCATGGTAAGGTTTGAATCCTAGTGGTTAAGATGAAATTCAGTGCACTGGACCAAGACATTGTTAGCTTAACAGAGAGCTGGTTATGTATCATTCCTTGTAAAATGTGAAGAACTTACTAATAAACCCTCTTCCCGAGCAAGAAGCCTTGCCATGTCAATGGATTCTTCACTTGAAACCTGCAAGGCCATTATGGAGCCAACGAAGACTTGTGTAATCTCGTCCATACACAATGTGTTAGTGGAGTCAGCGAGATGATATTTAGTATGAAAATCTAACCTGAACAACTTCATCTATGAGATCAACATCCAAAATGCCTGGAATGAAACCAGCACCTATACCTTGAATCTTGTGGGGGCCTAGGCATTTTTTTACCAAACAACCTCATCTTAGTATTAGACTGAAACCAATTGAATCTTTATATCTTTCGAAGAACACTAAAAACTTAAGAAGGGACTCAAAATGAATACTGAAGCCAACAGGTGCGGAAACACAAGAAGATCAAAGAGTTCTATTCTGAAAATTGAGATTCTTCAGGGTGATAAACTTTAGCCAAGATGTCGATAGTTTAAAATGAAACACACCGGGCTTTCCACCGGATAGAATAGAGCTTTCAACAGGCTCGACACCATACAACTGAAAGATGATAACACAAGTGTGAAACTTCTTATAAGTTATAAGTTTACTAAGAAAATTCTGATTGTATGAATACATAAAAGTTTCACCTTTATGCTTGGGTTCTGCTCCTTGAGATACTTTCCAGCACCTGTTATGGTACCACCAGTACCAATACCAGAAACAAAACCATCAATTTTTCCACCCGAACATTTCCATATCTCAGGTCCAGTGGTCTCATAGTGGATCTGCAATATCAAACAATTTCATGTAAAAAATTATCTGATTTAAATCCACTCAGGTGCTAAAAAATACATAACCTTAGGATTAGCAGGATTCTCAAACTGTTGAAGCATGTAACCGTTAGGTGTTTTCGCTAAAATCTCCTCCGCTTTTGCAACAGCTCCTTTCATGCCTTTGGCTGGATCAGTAAGAACCAACTCAGCTCCAAAAGCTAAGAGAATGATTCTTCTCTCTACACTCATTGAAGCTGGCATTGTGATTACAAGCTTGTAGCCCTTTGCTGCTGCCGTGAATGCTAACCCAACTCCCGTATTTCCACTTGTTGGTTCAATCAGCACACTCTAAGACAAAAAAGTCAAAACTTCGTATATTAGTAAATTCTGGTTCTTGATGAAGAATCTGATAAGCTTTCCATAAAAACAGACCTCTCCTGGTTTAATAAGACCCTTAGCTTCTGCATCAGCAATCATGCTATAACCAATCCTGCAACAAAAGGAGCAAAGTGCAAATTTTTTTTCTGTTCACAGACAGAAACTCGAAAGCTGAAACACAAAAAAGTCTGGACTTTGTGGAAACCTGTCTTTAACGCTCGAGCATGGTTCCATCATTTCGAGCTTAGCAGCAACTTGGCCAACACAACCTTCAGTTACTTTGTTCAGATACACTAATGGAGTGTTCCCTATTAACTGCCAAAAGTTATAAAAAGTAAGTAGCAAAAAAAAACATTAAACCAACTAGACATAGTTGAAAGCAGAGTCTTGGAGCTTACTTCAGTGACATCTTTGGCGATTTGAGTAGTCCCTGAAGCCATGTTTCAAGCTTACTGCATAAGTTCACAAAAAAATAGATTACAAATAGTCATATACATAAAACAATCACAAGTTATTATCAGCTTCTCCATTAACAGGATCATCTGAGACGGAGAGTACTACAAAAAAAATGAAAGAATCAAAAGCTTAAAATTCCTTATCTATAATAGTTCGAAAGGATTTAAATTGACCAAAATCCATCGTGATACATGAAAAATATAGATGAATACAAAAAAACCCATGAATACATCACAAATCGAGACAAACCTACGATATTCAGTAATGAAAATCTCATAATAGATTAATACAGCAATCAGATAATAGCACAAATAATTGGTAGTCCAATACCAATATATGGTGAAGCGTGCACAAAACTCGATCGGCTAAGTAGATAAACGAAAAGAAGTACTGTATATAAAATGAGGAAGACGATTATACAAAAGTCAACACTTTGACCCAAATCGTATAATTGGAATATAACGTAAACAATTGAAACGGATAACTTTATGGGCCCCAGACAGAGGAAACATCACATATTACTTGGGCCCCCAAACTTTCAATAATGCATGTTACTTTCTAGTAGACTTGGTTTTTCGGATTATTCGAATAGCGGTTTAACCACTTTAGTTGTAACCTAAGAAAACTAAAGTTATATTGGTATAGTTTTTATTTGATATTAATCGGTGGTTTTTTGTGTAAAAATATGTTTTAAAAATAAATTAAAACAAAATCTTTTTTTTTGGTTTAATTACAATTTTTACGCATAATCGGTTAAATTATGAGAATTTTGGTTTTTCAGACAATTTTGGTACATACGATTCGTATTTTTTGGATAAAATTTTGAATTTTTCGATTTAAAAAACTTACGATTTTCGAATTTTTTAAAATTCAATCGGTTTTATATTTTTAAATCGTAGACCAAATAAGATTAGTTATACAATCAATCGATTTTACGATTATAATAAAACTAAAATCGATAACCAAAAAATTCAATTCAATCCGTTTGATTTAATCGGTTTCTACTAAAAATCCAGACCTACTTTCTTTACTCATTCAACAACAAATTTTACCAATTAGTTTGGTTCGGTTTATTCAAGTTATACGGATTTTGAATTTTTTGAAACTTCAGAAAATATATCTCCTTTGGATGAAATTGTAGTTACTTTTTGCCCACCGCTATCTCATGTGGAATCCTAAAATTCAAATCTACCGATTAAAAGGTTGCGAGTTAGTTTTTAAAGTGTGACATTAAAGTAATGCAACATGTTTCTGTCTTGGAAAAATAACATAAAGAAGATAAGGAAAATAGCAAAGAATTTACCTCTACGCCATCGTTAGAGGACTAGTCTTTTTCTTGAGTTTCCTCTGCTTAAGCTTCAGTTTAACATTAACACCATTATCAATGATAGCTTGAAGCACAACTTGAAGCTTACCTTCAACTTTATCTCCTTTCCTAGGGGTGTATATAACGTCATGTATGTCATCCTCCAATGTTCTTTGAGCAAGGATTGTCCCAACCGCAGTGCAAGCTGCAGCATTTCTAGTCGAACCAAGATCGAATTTCATGTCTTTTGAAATGGAATGAGCTACAGAAACAACCTTACTAGTCACCTTGTGGATCACACATGCTCGAACAGAGGCCTTTGAGATGTAAATGTCTAGGCAGAACGGGTAGTGATAAGGAGCTGTGAGTTGGTTAAACGTAACCGTTCTTTCTCTCTTTGTCACAGGTGCATGAAGGTTATCCATTTCACCGATAAAAGTGTTCATCTTTGGTGCATGAAGGTTA
Organism: Pugionium cornutum; assembly: GCA_018901935.1. Lineage (NCBI taxonomy): Eukaryota > Viridiplantae > Streptophyta > Magnoliopsida > Brassicales > Brassicaceae > Pugionium > Pugionium cornutum. The sequence goes on along the minus strand of CM032160.1, from coordinate 6,551,724 downwards.
TCCATTTCACCGATAAAAGTGTTCATCTTTGGTGCATCTCTCTTCTTGTATTCTTCACGAACTTCTTTGTTACTCTTTGATGTTTCCTTCTTGTTCTTCATCTTTGTTTCTTCTTGGTTGTTTTGCTCCTTCCTAGTTTTCTGGTGATTATTCCTGCGGTGGAAATCATAGTTGTATTCCTCGAATTCTTTTGACCCTCGATCAAGCTTGTAGAAAAGATCACCACGGATTCTCATATTATCGATTTCGTCATGATCAGGATCAGGATCAATTGCTTCTCCTCCTTGTATGGTAAAGGAAGAACTTTTAGTAGTCTCTGTTTGGAATTGTCTCCAGGCTTGTGATATAGATGATGAGACATGCCAGGTATTATCATCAACAATTTCTATAGCACAACCACTCAAACCAACCTCGTTTTTAGCCATGGAATCGTTTCCAGTTCCGCTGCTGCAAAATCTCGAGGACAAACAATGAGATGCTACTTGAAAACGGGAGGTGAAATCCGGCAACCGGAGACAGCTTCTTCTGAGAACCATCAACGCCATTGAAGAAAAAAAAGACAATTCTGAACTTAGGTGAAAACTAAACAGTGAGGTTTCACAGAGACAAATCGTCGAACAGCTAGTGTGCAATGTTATAAAGAGATATCTCAGCTATTCTTGTATCGGAATAGAGAGCTCGACTTAAAACTATCTCTCAGCTATTCTTGTATCGGAATAGAGAGCTCGACTTAAAACTGTTAGGTCTTGGTGCTCTGTAAAATAGAAACACCGAATTGTTTAATAATCAGATTCAAAGCAAAGATATTTCAAAAGAACCAGTGTGGTTCCGATGTGAACCCTTATCTTAGAATTTCTGTACGATCATTTATAAGGAAGTGAGAAAAGGAGATAACGAAGATGAGAGAAGTTTGTGACAAAGAGAAGTTGTCATTTGATAAAAACAAATATTAGACATTACAAAGACAGAAGCAGAGACGGAAAGAAGAGAGTTTTTTTTATATGTAACTAATAAAACACACACAAGAGAGAATAAACTAACTTAGTATGAGAGAAAAAGACAGTTAGGCTGCGAAAATATTACAGACAAAATGACGACGTAGAGACACAAGATGCAGAGAGAGAGAGAGAGTAGTTGTCACAATATCAGTGGTTGTTGGTTACCATCTTCGTTCTTGATTATCACACTGTCTAATTCAGTAGTAAGCTTGCTGATGGTGGGTGTGTTGGTGGTGCTGATGGTAGTGTGGGTGGTAAACCGGAGGAGCCGGAGCAGGAACCGGACCATTGCAATAACCGTTGTATGTTGGGTAACCAATGGGAGAACCTTGGTATGATCCAGGAATAAGCTCAGGCGAGTACGGATAAGCCGGGCTCCTGTTGCTGTAGACTGTGTTAGGTGGGGACGGGTAAGCTGCTGCTGGTGAAGCGTATTGAGGAGAATGAGACGGTGATCTGATGAACGGAAAGGAAGACACATATGCGTTTGTGATACGCCCGGCTTTGGCTGGTGGCATTGGACCATTGTAGCTGGCCCTGGTTCTCTTGTTTGCAGGAACAGCTGCTGGCTTTCTCTTCTCGGTTTTGGTCTTCTCCAGCTGATCCAACCGCTTCTTCAGATTCTCTGGAGGGAACTCTTCCTCGAGTTTGTACTCTTCTATGCATTTTAAGACTGCTCTAAGGGCTGATTGCTCCTTGCGCGCCACAAGATGCTTAATAGAGAGAAAAATATGATAAGCTAATTAGACGGGTATTAATTTTTATTTGCAAATAAAATGTTTAGTTGCTACATAAATGAGTAGATACCGTAGCTCGGCCAGTATTGCTGGAGTCTTCCATGATAGAGGCTACTGCCTTCTTTGCGTCCCTTAGATAGGCTTTTAGCAAAGGAACAGGAGGGAACTTATCCACAAGGCCAACCTCATAAGTAAAATGAACAGCATCAAGCTGTTGTCCTCTTCTGATTAACTCTTCAATCATGTCTGCGGAAGCATAACAACACGAATCATCATTCGTACATTCAGATATTATAAAACGGGATATAGAGAAATGGCTTATTGGCTTGAACTTCACATAGCCTATGATCAGTTCTAATGCACCACACTAGTTTGCCAGCAGTCCCCTGACAACCTCGAAACATGACTAAACTACACATCGCCTCAGAAAATTAAGAACTGCGAAAATCACGGGGGTGGTGTTAACCAAGAACCATTTATCCATTCACAGGTAAATTTGAGGTGACCAAAAAAGACTTGTTCGTTGAACAAAAACCAACATATTCAAGCCAATCTCAATGGGCAAAAGTTGCAATGTCCAATACAACTAAGCTAGACTTTCCAAATACTACTTTTGACAATAAGCATGGAAAGATCAAAGACATAAGAAAAGGGGACCAACGAAGATAAAGAGCATGGCTTACCAGGCATTTGATCACCTAAACCAACTGAAACAGCAAGCTTTGGCATCTGTTTGCGCCACGCGGATCCAATAACAAGCTTTCTGTATAGAGCAAGATCTTCTCTTTTGACAATCCCAAATGTCACAAGATGCTGCAGAAACGTATGCACATCAGGAGTCTTCACGTTCTCTATATTTCCTCTCTCCTCTAAACTCGCCTTCCACTTTTCTGCGATGTCCTTAGCTTTCTCCTTGACGCTCGGAGTAACAAGCAGCCGCGATTTCCCTAACACTGGATCGACCATTACAGGTGCTAAACTCTCCAGAATCACCACACAAGCCCATCCGAAATCATTTGTCACTTTCTCTCCGGATGCCCTTTTGTCCAGCGGGAAAACCTCAGATATTGCCTCAAGCACTAACATTGCCGGATCCACACAATCCACCAGCGCAGCTGGGATCTGTGACCGGAGATTCTCCAATTCCTTCTTCCGCGCCGACACGAAATTCCAGAATCCTCTGGCGTCCATCTTCAAACAGAGAGACTTCAGTACAGAGAGAAGCCCTTCGCCATCGTCGATCTCTCCGGAGTCCTCTCCATTTGAGCTGCCATCTCTAGCTTTCTCAAGCGATTCCAAAGCAGCTCTGGCGCGTTCCCCAACTTTTCCAGCGACGATCTCAACGCTCTGGTCAATAGTGACTTCCCTACGCTTGAGTGACTCAAGCGAGGTCTGAGTCTGGTTGTCTAGGGTTTCAATCATCTGCTTCAGCGCCTCCGATTTCTTCAACAGATTATGTTCCAACGAAGTGAAATGATCAGAGAGTTCCTTCCACAGAAGAGTGCAGCTCGTCATCAGCGAGGACTGCCTCTGAAACTCCACGAAACTCGGCTGTGCCAAATCGGTCAATTCGCCTGGATCGGAGACCGACCCCATCGTCGGCGTTAATCGATAACGAACTCAGACTCCGTCGGTTCGATAGAACAAGAGAAGAACAAACTCAAAACAGTAAAGTGATGGTAACGAAAGTTTTTAGGAGTGAACTTGCAGAAAACCTAGAAATGGCAAAAAAAAGTAAAGTGAAGAAGATAAGAGACAAGAACAGTGACGTGGACAACTCTTAAGAGCGACACGTCTCAGTGGAGTCCGATTTTAAAGGCGCGATAATGAAAGCTCATCTAAATTGCGCTACGAGATGCGCAGGCTCTCTATTGTGAGTGCTATCGTAAACGGAAGATGCGTAGGATAGTAAGAGTGAGGTGATTATCGTATACTAAAGTTAGATCGCTTGCTTAAAAGAGAAAAAGATAGAGATAGATAAGTGGGCCAGGCCCACTGACCACCACATGCGTTGAGTCGGAAACCAGTGAAGCATTTGCCGATTAAATATATATAAAATGTAAAACTGTTAAAAACTATAAATTATTTCATTTCATAATATAATGTAAGAAGAACAAGACACATGTGAATGAATAAGAACTGTAAAAGGCTGTAATGAAATCAGTAACGCGTGACAATATTTGGACCGAATATTATGTTTTCTAAAACGTGATAATTAAGCAACCACAAAGAGATTCTTATACATTATATAATGTTTAGATAATATCCGTACTATGCTTTAGTATCAAACATTAAGAATATAACAAAATCAAATAAGAAATGATGCCAAAAACATAATAAAGAAATTTGAATTTGAATTAGTAAAGCTGTTTCGTTTTTCTTCCATCATTGGAATTAACATATCGTACAAAACTTTTTAATATGTATAAATGTAAAATGAGATAGTATTTATAATATATTATTTGAAAAATATTTTAAGAAACAAAAATTATTCTCACGTGTTATTAACAAAAATATCATGCTATGAGTTTTCATCACAATAAATTTCAAATAAATATATAAATAAAATTAATTTACTAGAATAATTATTAATATGTTTATTAATTTGGTTAAACAATCAATATATTTATTAAATTAACCAAAAACTAATATTAAATTAGTAAAAAATAATTATTTTTATTTCTTTGATTTATATATACAAAAATTAATATTAAAAATAATTTTAAATAAAATTAAAATTATATAAATATCTAATTTATATTTACTAATAAATAATATTATATAATTTATAAATATATTTTTTTTACGCAGGACACATGGATATAAGTCTAGTAACCTATTATTGAAACATCTTTACTAGCTTTGATATTTATATATGATTTTTATGGAAAATAGAGTAGAGAACAAAAAAAACAAAATGAGAATGAGACGAAATATGAAATTATTTCGATATTTTGATGTAAACCAAATGAGACGAAATGTGAAATTAACGGTTAACGATTATCTAATTAAATGGGTCCTCAATGGATGGCTAAACGCCGTTTACTGTTTACACTTTACACAAAAAGGGAGGGCAGAAATTTGAAAAAATTTAAAAGGAGAAATCAAATTCAAAAGGGATAATGATTTTAATTTCATGCAGTATTTGACTTGAGTTTAGCTAGTAACATGATTATGACATTACACAATCCAGAGTCCTTTTATATGTTTTTTGTTTATAAAATTATTATATCCTAATTGTTATAATGGTGGCCACTAATGATCGAAATGTATCTTTAATAACATTTATCATCGGCAACCTAAATATAATACAATTCAATAGTGAAAGTAATTTTGTTTATCTGATAAAAATCGTTTTTTTTAATTTTAACCATTTATATTAGTATCTTAACAAAATGCAAACTACAATAAAATTGAATTATTGAATTACTTTTTAACCACAAAGTTATGCATTTATAATAAAATTTTAGACTATTTTTTATTCTGTGAAAACTCAAAAAAAAATCTATCAATTAGGAACAAATGCAATATCTATAAAAAAAATTATGAGAATTTTGATATAAAAATAGGGAAAATAATTATTAAAATACTGAATTTTTGCGTTTGAGTCATTTAAATACTAAATTTTTTAATGAACTATTTAAATAACGATATATAGTTAACTGTGCTGATGTAGACATGCGATTAGTTAATATTAACACCAAAAGTAACATCTCTAACTTTATTATTTATTTTAACCAATTAAAACTATATAACAATAAATAAAAAATAAGTAACATAGTTAATAGTGTTATTTCTAATGTTAATGTTGACTAATCGTTAAATGACTAATTAAAAAATTTGATATTTAAATAACCCAAACATAAAAATTCGGTATTTTATTGACCATTTTTCCTATAAAAATAGATAAATTTACCATTTTTATTGTCACCAATAGAAATATACATATGCATTCCTTAAAGAAATCATCTCATAAGCATAAAAATTAATTAGTAGTAGATGTTAAAGACGTCTTTCTAATTACGGGTAATAAATGTTAAGGTTTATCTTAATCACACGACCTAAATTAGAGCTGATCAAACTCCTTAACCAAAAGGGTAAGCCAATATGAAACCAATGATTAGATGAAAACAGGGAAGAAGGTTTGGTCGAAGGCACAATGATTCGACGGAGTAGATGAATTTTAACACAAATTTAAAGTAAAAATAAGCAAAAACCCTTTATGATATATTTTTTCAGTTGAAACAGAATCAATAAGTAATTAAATAAATAAATAAAAAAGAGAGACGAAAGTTATAGGTGGTTGCCCAATGCCCCCAACAAGATACAATGATTCTTATTTGAGATATTTCTTTCATCCAAAATCATACTATTACAACACTAATAGACTCCAACCATTGTTGTCACCAATCTAAGTTACCAAAAGAAATATAAAGCAAACAACACTAACTCCCTCTCATAAATATGATCAAATTCATATACAAAGGCACTAAGACACCATTGTTTGGTTGAGGTATTTCTTCTCTTTCTCTATTTAAGCAAACGTCAAAACGTAAACACACATAAGACTATGTGAATATTTATAGGCATGTGAGTGAGCAAGAAATACTTTTATTAGCTGGCTAAAGCCTAAAGAACAAGTTAAAGACAAAAAATGGAAGAAAAAAAACATATCAAGAATCAGGAAAACCAATCTAAAGAGAAAAAAAACAACTACCTTTACTTTTCTCTTTTGGAGTTTTTGGGCTTATGACGAAGAATCCGTATTCAAAAGGAAATAAACACCTCCCCAAAGTAAAAGTGTAGTTTTTGGGAAATGTGACTTACTTTGATCGTGTGTCTCTCGATTGTGGTCTCCTTTTTCTCCATATCGACTTTGTCCATCTCAATCTATTATGGTTGTCAGATAACCATAGAGGATCCTTTTTTTTTTTCACATGTCCTACCATCAACGTCCATAAGACCATGGTTTTTCTTATCATCTTTGCTTGGAGTAAATGGTTGTACCTCTGTTGAACTTATGTATACGATCAGAACTTTAGACTATTCAACTCAATGATAACGATTAAGAAAGTAGAAGAACAATAATGTATTCTATTAATCAGCTCGGAGTTATAAGAGTTGAACGAACTATTAAATGATAATCTTTTCTGTTTCCAATTTTTTTTTGTTTTATTTATAACATCAACTAATTTTTTTTATATTCTCAGTTTATTAAATCTTAAATATTTTTGTTATTAATGTTCATTAATACTTATTTTCGAAAAGATTATTGTCGTACTCAATATTCGGTGAGATTAAACGTCTTGGTAGATCTCTTTGGCTCATCAAAAACGGTGAAAATCTCCCATTCTAACGAAGCTTCAAGATTATTGGACCGATTCCTTTTTTGACCGAGCTCTATGTTGAGGAAGAGCGAAGCCCACTTCCAACAACCTCCAGTCCAACTCTTACGCCGATGGTTCATCTTCTAAAAGTATTATACCATTCTCATAGTTTTCCCAGAATTTTGAATCATCTTCTGCAAACATAAAGAGGTATCATATCATAGAGAATAGGGGAATCATCTCTAATGCTCTAGTTCTAAATCAAACTGATAGAGATAATCTACTTTACATAAAGAAAAAAAAAAGAGAATTTGCCATGTGGTGTTAGAAAAAAAAAGAAAGAAAAAGAATTCTTACATGTGTATTAAGCAATGCAAGATTCATGAGCTTTGCCATTTGGTATTGCTCCGGTATGTCAAGGCAAGAATAAAGAATGAAAGGTCGTATGTTGTACCTCCGATTCTGTTATCGATTATTTTGCTTCCATAGCCTTCCATGCACTCACCTTTACCCTTCCTTTGCATTGGTATTGTGAACAATAACATAAGGTGGCTAAATAATTAGTTGTTCTTGATTGATTGTTGCTACTTCTGTAGGTATATTTCTAGTATGCCTATGAATTATCACGAGCCTTTGAGAAATTCCAAAATCTTAAACATTAAACCGAAATGGTAATAAAGAATAACAAAATTCAAAATGTCGAAGCATACAAATAAGTAAATAAAGTATAAATTATAATTTACAAATTCATATATCCACGGCGTCGACCGGAAGCGAGATTGCCCGGTAAAGAAGAGGCGGCGAAGTAGAATTCCCGATCTCAAATCTCCCCCCAAATCCATCCCTAACAGAGATCTCCATCGCTGTCTCGGAGATCGTTTGATCTCTAACTCTCGTAAGCTGAATCTTATGCCTTGCCTTAAGCCATCTCAGTTCTCGCCTTATTTCATTCTCCGACCACCACCCACCTTTGACCTTCATCCCATTCAAATTCAAACTCACTGAGCTCTGTTCTTCTCCATCATCAGAACGTGAATCTCTCAAACCCCAAATATCCGCGTAATGAATCCCATTATTACCTTCTTTAGAGACAATAACATCACCTCCATGTTGTTCCACTTGGTAACTAATCTCCTCGAATCTACCGTGAACCGAAGAACAGCTTCTTTCGTCCGAACAATGCTGCTGCTGATGATGATGATGATGATGAGATTTTTCTCCGGCGGTTTCGCTGTTTGATGATACAGTTTCTTGTATATGTCCGCCGTTCAAAGCACAATTCCCGCTGAATCCTTCATTGTTCTTGTTCATATTTGATTCACTTTCCGTAACGTTGTGTTCAGTTTTCCAATCAGGAACCAAAGCGGCAATCTCTGCATCGATCATCTCTGCGATTTTTGCAACATCTTGATTCGTTATGTCAAGCTCAGACACCATCTCTGCTGCTACACTCCACGCTGTATCCATAGCTGTCTCAAACGGGAAGTAAATGTTCCTTATCCGTCCTGTAACACATAAAAGTCGAAACCTGTTTCGGTTTTTTGATGATCTTAGAACTACCAACTATCGAAAAGATGGAAACTTTTTCTTTTGAATCAAAATTACCTTCTGCATCAGAGATTCTGAGCCTCAAGAATATCCCATCACTGCCGTTTCTCTTCCCTTTAATCGATATGTCAACATTGTTGGAATCTTCCTCATCATCGTTAGCAAAAAGATCAATCTCACAAATTTGTGAATCAAACTGCTCAGGATCGATCAGAGGTTGTCTAAGGAACACACCAGATTCATCATAACCATTGTAGTAATCAGTGGGTCTCATATCAAATCCATCCGCATCATCTTGTAGGAAAGGATCATGTAAAAGCTCCAAAGCTGTGAGCCTACACGTCACAGTTGCTAAACATTTCCCAACAAACTCGCGAACCTTGGGATCCTTCACTAAGTAAAAAGCTTCAGGCTTTTTCCCCTGAAACGAAAAATGTAATTAAGACATGACATGACCTCAAATAGGCTTCACAAATTAACCACCCAAGATCATTTACCGAGGTAACTTTCTTGTAGATTTGTGCAGGGTGAGTGCACTCACTATAAGGATAATCGAAAGTGACCATCTCCAATACGCACATCCCAAAAGCATATACATCAACCAACTCGTTGTATTCTTCATCATACACTTCTGGAGCCATGAACTCAGGGGTCCCTTTAAAACACACACAACATAGGTAAGGTAGGTCCAAAGTGTTTTGCAACATTACCAAGCCAATAAAGTTTAAAGTCTGAATCCAATAATGTGAAGTTTTGAAGTACCAACACAGCGAACGGCATGTGATTTACGAAGAATCGCAGCGAGTCCAAGGTCACCGATCTTGACTTCACCCTGGTTTCCATTGATAAAGATGTTATCACATTTGAGATCTCTATGGATAATTGGAGGAGAACGGCTATGAAGATAGAGAAGCCCTTTTAGAATCTGTTTACACCACTGCTTCACTGCTTTAATATTCACTCTTCTATGCCTCAGTCTGTACCTACAATTACAAAAACATCATATACTGAACCTTAAGATTTGAACTTTGAAGTACCCATTTCAGATTTTTGGATAAAGAATAAGAAATTGTGGGAATTGCTTACTGTCTGAGAGTACCGGAAGTGAAGAGTTCAGTGACAAAATTGATTGACAAATTGTCTGTATCAACCCAAGAAGTGTAGAATTTCATGATGTTTTGATGATTCAAAGTCTTAAGCAAATGAATCTCTCTGAAGAATTTCTCTAACTCCTCTGGATTCCTCGTGAAATTCCGAAGCTTCACTTGGTTCCATGCCACTTCTATCCCTTCGTACTCATCAAACGCTCTAAAGCTGAAAAGGAGAAATTTACCAAAAACACCACACAGACGAACAGTGTTTTGGATTAAGTAACCAAATCCTCCGTAACAAATAATATAATTAACTAGACAATAAAAAATGATTTCTTTAAGCTGTGACGTTACGAATGAACGTTTTCGTAAAAAAAGTGTATTTGAAAGAAAGATAAAATGCGATTACACTGTCTTCGAAGCGCCTTTGCCAAGTATTTCATCGTACTGCCCAAACAAAAACAAAATCAAAAGTCTTCTCTGGGTAAACTAAAAAACAGTTCCTTCTTCACAAAAGATGAAAATCTAATTCAGAAGAATGATTCATACTCTTCCATATCTTCCAGAAGGATCAATTTCAACAAACTCAAAGCAATTTTCTACGAAGCTTTCTTCGCCATTCATGCCTCTCCTTCTTCTTCTTTTTTTGTTCTATTTGGTTGTCTGAGTTATTTATTCTTGAATGTTGGAATTTGTGGAGATGGTAGAAGAAGAAAAAATTATTAAATCATTTAAGAAGAATATAAGGAAACAAGTGGATTTTTCTTTAGATGCCCACCTAGTGACAAAGCAGAGACAGCAGGTTAGGCTTCTTTACCCAATCAATCACCCTTTAACCATACCACGCGTCGGTTTACTTTTTACAAAACCGGTTTTTTCGGTTTATCCAACCAACGTAATTCGTACTACATTTTAGAATTCAATGAAATCGCATTCAACTAACCTCAACTCACATCACTACGAACTATATAAAAAAAAAACAAAATCGTAAATACCATCCAAATTCTGTTCTTAATGTAAGCCGATAATTGTGGAATTTGAAATCTTGTATGACAATAGGCAAATTGTACAACTTGAGGGGAGGTGTGAACAAAGAATCTAAACAGTGAATTTAAGACCACAAAAACTATGCGTTTCGATAAAGCATTTATTGGTTGGATAAACTAAACTCCAAGAACCGGATCACATTTGAAAATTGAAGAACCGGTACGGAGATAACCGAGGGAAATGCCAAACAAACGAACAAAAAGGTCGTTGGTTTATACACTTGTGTCTTAAAGGTGTTTGTCGTAAAGTAGAGCCAGTTAATGTCACGGGTTGTGAGAAAGGGAAAAGAGAAGCACATGGGAGTGAGTCACGGCAACACATAAGTCTCCTTTTTGGTGATGGTGTTTAGACAATAAGATACATTTGGACCAATTATAATTCATACTTTTGTTTTGTATTACATTCACGTACGTCTTCACGTTTTATGTGAAAATTTATCTTTTCTGTGTTAAGGTTACGCAAGAGGAACAAAAACCGACAAAAGGAAACAAGCAAATTTTAAAAATTTGTAACCGTCAAGTTATGAAACAAGCAAATATAAACTATTAAATATTATATGAAAGTGTGAAATACTCGCAAATCCAATTCACCAAAGATATTTCTTATTTATTATATTTTTTTGAGTCAATTATTATAAATTATATTTAATGTTGGGTGTTATTCAATTTTATCCTAATAGATTGTGTACAAACGATTTCTAATCTATCCAAAAATATCCATTCACTCTTGTTTTGATCATTTGAGAACAAACACATTCTGTATAAGTGATTCAAAACTCATTTCTCTATAAAACTCCTTTGTAGATAAAAGTTCAAAAAATTTTGTAACTCTCTTGATATTTTTTTCGACTGATCTAGATCAATTGTTCTAAAACTTCTTTTATAGGCGAATCTAAGATCATTGGTTAGAAACTTTCTATTTTTGTTGTTAATAGAAAGTTTTTTGTTCACGGTTGATCATGTTTTCATTTTGTTTGATTTCTCTGATGTTGTTTTCATTTTGTACATTCATTTGATGTTGTTTTCATTTTGTGCATTCATTTGATGTTATTTTTATTTTATGCATTCATTTGATGTTGTTTTCATTTTGTGCATTCATTTGATGTTGTTTTCTTTTTGCGGCCATCTACAAAATTGTTTCCATTTTCTAGAATCTTTATTTTAGCTTGTAGATTTGTTCTAAGTGATAAGGTGTTGTAATCTATAATGATGGTAGACTTATCTTTTTTTGAATTGATCTATGCATGAATTAATAAATATAGATTGTTTCAGCATTAAACTTAGAGGCAACAAATCTGTATGCGTTTCTTTTACAAAACGAAACATATATATACTCCTTATATTTTGTGTATTTGGTCTTCTCGCCAGTATATGTGTTATTTCTCTATGATTTTGAGCGTGAGTAATTCGTGGGACATTACATTTTGTCTTTTCGGAAAGCATCTCAATCGGCGATATTATTGTCTTTCGAATGCCCACTCGTATTCAGACACTAAAGAAATTATATAATTTGTAGCATCGAATGGAGTCAGGTTAAGTTTGTTTTCCAGCGGTCAAGTTGTCTATATATCCGAATTCACCCAAAATCTAACAATTTTTCATCTAAGGTGATACCAAAAGTGTTTACTCAATATATAGTAGTTATTATTTTTTTCTCAGATACTAGTAAAAATAAGCTATAGCTGAAAAGTCACCATCAATATATTTTTTTTCATATTAACTTTAACCACGAAAGTAGTATATAACTACGAAAAGTTTATGGTTAGAATTAATTTTTTGTGGTTATATGACAAATTAGCATCGAAAAGCCACGAAAAATATTTAGTGAGGATGGTGTAGCCAAGATAATTATTCGTGGTATACGTTGTTATAATTTCATGACTATTTTTGTATCACAATTTCATGACTAATTTTGTGTGGCTATATAGACATTTTCGTGATTATACTTTTTTATTGGTGAAATTATATAAGAAATTGTTAGGGCAATTGACTAAAATAGCATTATTTCAAATTTTTATTCCAAATATAGCACTAATAATTTAAATTTCCAAAAATAACACAAATTTAATACTAAAATAATTGAAAACTTATTTTTAATAAAAAAATTAAATCCTAAATTGAAAATGGTGAACCCAAACATTATGTTTTAATTTTATATATATTTTATTTAAGGTAAATAATTATTTTTACATAATAAGTTATGCTATTTTGGGAATTTTAGTTTTAGTGTGCTAAATTTAGAAGATAAACTTAAAATGATGCTATTTTAGGGTATTACTCAAATTTTAAATTTGTTATTCAATTATGATTAATTAAATATTTTTGTAATATATATATATATATATATACGTGTTAATTAAGCAGATGATGTAACAGAAACTCTGAAATTACACATAATCCTATTAAAGTTTTGAAATAATAAATTAAAAGTTACAATTTTGCTTAAAATATCATAAATATACATACACATACTAAACAAATTCTTTAGAATCGAAATGTTTATAAAAATGTTTAAAAATCCTTAATATATTATTTGACCAACATTTAAAAAAATAATTTTACCATAACGAATTATTGTTAGAAATACTATTTCACCACCATATTGAATTTCAAATAAATATATAATAAATTTAAATTATTAAAATAAATACAATATATATCATTGTTATTAATTTGATTGAATAATCAATATATTTTATTAAAATAACTAAAAATATTATTAAATTCATAAAAAGCAATTATTTTTATTTTTTAATTTATGTATACAAAAATTAATATTAAAAATAATTTTAATTAAGATTTAAAATTATATAAATATAGAATTTATATTTACTGATGAATAATATTATATAATTTACGAATATTTTTTTTTCATAAGTATAAAACTAGTTTATTAATATATTTTCTGCAAATTGTAAACTAAAATTTTCCTTAGGAAAGAAAGTGGATTTCCTAAATTGTTGACTGACTAAAGAAGAACCGACAATAGTAAAAAAAATTAATAGAAAACATTAAAAATTCTTTTAAAATTCTAAAGTGTAGATATTTCGATATATAATGTGTAATTGCATCATTCTAAATAATTGGAATGGTAAAGTTAATCTTTATTTGTCTATGGTCTACATCAAAGGAAAAAGATCAATTAGTTGTAATATGTTGACTATGGCGTGATTTTTCTTGAACTCTATTTCACTTTTATTTATGAAACATAAAAATAGATTCTAGACCGTTGCAACCGATGTCTCCCTTGTTAACCTACCCTGCTGGTGACTACTGTTCTTTAGCGACTGTCGGCAGCGCACTTTACTATTTTTATATGACTTTTTATAAACTTATATTTTATTTTATTTTATTTCATCACAAATTTTATTTTATTTCATTATATATTTTATTTTATCACATATTTTATTTTATTTCATCACACATTTTATTTTAAGGATGTGCGTGCCGATTGTGTCACCTATCATATGATTGGTGTGACTATTCATTTTCAAGAAACGTTTCTTTTACTGCTGAGTCTTTGTTTCGTTCTTCACATTTTACATAACATGTTTTGTATTAATTTGTTCAATTAATGTTTCTGTAGGATCGTTATGTACTTATTACAACCTCATAATCCTAATCATTCTCAGAAACATGTAAACAGGCACACATCCAGCCAAAGCATATGCTCGTTTTTTGCAATCAAGGAAATTCATCGTCTTAGGGAATTCTTTTCAGTATCAATTTTAGATGCCAGAACAATGGTCTGGTTTCAATGTCTTCAACGTTTCAGTTTTTGTAAAAAAACGAATAAGAAACGCAAAATGAAACCAACCGCAACTTTCTAAATTCCAATTAACGTCAACACAACCGACACAAGCCAATAGTCTCCACGACAATTCAACTTCTCCTAAATTTCCCCATCAACCTTTATCTTTTTATGTCTACCAATTGAAAAAAAAACATATACTCTTCTATGTTACATCTTTACTTGCTTTTTTGTTACGCTCACAGACATATCATATATAAATATTTATATACACAATCATGTTTATACATCTACGAATAATGCAATGGACTAATATATATGTACCAATATTTAAGTATCGTATGTGAAAGAGAGTCTCTGTGTATTTATATTATATGTACATGTGAAACACATATCGTTAACAAGTTTCTCTTCTTGAATATGAACATTCAATATATATATATATATATAAACCCTCTAAACTTCAAAACAAAGAGAGTTAAATGAAATTGATTTATTCTGGTTTGAGTTGCAAAGTGTGTGGCTGAGACGACTCCACGAGTATAGACCACAATACATGCACATCTTCGTAGGGACATGACTTCACATCCTCATATAATATGTATATTCCTCTTCCTGCACATTTTCCATTTTTTTACATTAACACAAAGAATTGCATATGTTTTTATATACATAAACATATTTTCATATTGCAAATAAAACTCATTTTACAGAAATGATCCATAAAACCACAGAAAAAAGTATACAATCCACTCGTCACCAATTATATAAACACATACAGATAAATCTATGTAGAGAGAGAAAGAGAGGAGCATACTCTTCTTATGAGCAGAATTGACGCTAAACCATAGTTTCTTCAATGGAGAGAAGAAGGAACGGAGCCATCCCATTTCTCATACAACAGTATCTGAGGCTCTTACAAATAAGAAATATCAATTACGTATTATATATATAGAGAGAGAATATATGGACCCAACTGAAGAAACTAACCAATCACAATGCTCCACCTTGGAAAAAGAAGAATGAAGGCAGCCACATCAACGTGTTTTATATGTTCCTTTTTTTAGTATGGTCCAAGTCACCATCTCCATCTTTCTTTCTTTTTTTTTTTTTTTTTGTTTTACTATTTCACCATACAAATTTATTATTAAATAAATTATAACCGTGACACATGGATCCCAACTCGATTAAACGCACTAGTTTATTAGATTGTGTTCATGAGGATTGATGAAATATAACGCAATATCGAGGAACAATGATGAAAACTGTGGCTTAATGTTTTATTCTGATGGGGTCTATTTGGTATTAGGTGTTTGTCAAAAATCTTTCTCTCTCTATCTTTTTTGAACCTCACTTCTTGTGCCTCAAGAACAATCCCATTTCACCTATCATGTTTTCTCTTCACACTTCCTTCATATTATATGCTGAATTTGCCACCTTATATTTACCTCATTGTTAGGCTTCGATTATATATACGCATGCATGTCCAATTTGGTAATGTATTAGTAAACACATTCATATATGCTTATATTCATATTATATTGCTTAAGTAAATAAAAAAGGGTTGGCCGACAAAAAAGATAACCAGGATCGATTAGTATTTTTATATATTTTTTACTCTACTGTTAACAAAAAAAATTTTAGTCATATACGGTGAGATTCATACCAATTCGTTCGAGCAGAATAATTATTTGGACAATTTTGTAATCACATATATGACTAAACTTTTTGGATTAAGGTTCAATTCGTTGAGTTTGAGTTAATTTACCTTTCTGAGATTATTTATACGTTTTACAATTAATTATATGTTATTGAGTTTTTATGAGTCATGCTATTCTCTATAAAATTAATATTTCATTTTATATTGTTTACAACATAATTTCATGTTGAAGTACAAAATATAATTGTTGAGAACATGACAATGCCCACAAGACTTTTTTAATACGTCCTTTTAAACAGTAACTTGTGTCAAATCAAAATTATTTCGGTTTAGAAAAACATACAACTGTTAACTTTATATTTCACAGCATATTTATTGGTTTTTAATGTACAACAAAATTTTATATTTCGTAATGCATTTTGAAGTATTAGAAAAAAAATTCTTATAAATCTTTTTATTTTATTTTGTGGAATGATTAATTTTTGTCTAATTTTCTCATTTTTGAATAACTAATTACATTAGGTGTTTTAAATGCGTTTAGTCATATTAAATATCAGATAACTTGTTTGTCACCATTTCAATGAAATTCAAATAGCCGTGTAATTTTTTATTTTTGAATTTCTTTATCAACATCTCTAATATATTATTTGAGAAATTTTTTAACAAAATAATCTTACTCTGACATGTTAATAACAAAAATGTCATTCTGACGTGTCAACATCACAGCGAGATTCAGCTTAAATATATAAAATGGTTTAAATTACAAAAATAATTATAATACATGCCACTGATATTAATTTGGTTAAATAATACATGTCATTGATATTAATTTAGTTAGAGAATACATGCCACTAATACTAGAATAAATATATGCCACTGATTTTACAACACATGTCATTGATATTAATTTGGTTAGAGAATATAATTTATTCATCTAACCAAAAAATATTATTACATTTGCAAAAATAATAATTTTTATTTCTTTCAATTTTTTATACGTTAATTTATAAATAATTTTAAATAAATATAAATAGATTTAAATTACTACCATAATCACTAATATATTATTTGAGAAATATTTTAAGAAAATAACCTTACTCGAACGTGTTATTAACAGAAATATCATGTTGACGTGTAATCATTACATTAAATTGCAAATAAATATATATATGAGTTTTTTTTGGCACAAATATATATATGAGTTTAACTTATTAGAATAATTACAATTATATCATTGTTATTAATTTGGTTAAAAAATTAATATATTTTATTAGACTAACAAAAAACTATTAAATTTGTAAAAAATAATAATTTTTCTTTTCTTAATTTATATATACAAAAATTAATGTTAAAAGTAATTTTAAATAAAATTTAAAATTATATAAATATTTAATTTATATTTACTAATAAAATATATTTTATGAATATTTTTCTCCACACATGGCGTGGGTATAAATCTAGTATATATTGATTTAACTTTGTGAGTTGTTTCAAATTCGCATACAACACATACATATATGTATAATTAAAAGAAAGTATAGATTTTACAAGTTAAATATAGTAAATATATATAATATACATAAGATAAAAAAAATAAAATTTACACGTATGCCAAAAATCTATGTCAAAATTCAATTAACAAATAAATTAGTATTTTATATAATATGCTAAAAATTGAAATAATTATATAAATTTAAAAGTAAAGCAAAGCTAATTAATTAATTTTTGTAAAATTATCCAATCGTACGGTTCAAGCAATGGTTAAGAATGACTTTGGTCCCATAAAAGAAATGTGTGGGGGCAATCTTAGTAATCTAAAATCTTAGATTCGTGTTAAAGATACATACCAAATTTTGACCAAACCTTTAAAATGATTTTACTTGAAGTGAAGAAGAAAGAGTAAATATGGAAACAAATGAAACATGTGGAGAGACAGTTGTAGTAATCTTAGGGTGCCTTAGAAGTCGTCAATCTCTTTTTTTCTTTCCTTTCTTCAAAATCAATCTCACATCAAAAATAGATATCTTACCATTATATTTATATACATATTTTTTAAAAATAGGTGCATTTTGAGTGTTTCAAGTAAAAAAATAGGGTTTCTTCTCCTTATGAACCAGTGATTGTAATAAAACAATTCAATTTTTCAAGATAAAGAATGTATCTAACAATAACATTCTTTTCGTATAATCATGTGTCAGTATTTGAAATCTATATCGAAATCTGGATTTTCTAAACTCTTTTTGTTATATAATTATGAATCTAAACACTGTGAATACATGAATATTAAATATTCAAACAATATTTAAATTCGATCCAAAATTTGATTAATATATAATGATTTTTGTATATGACATATGATAAAAATAATAATTTAAGTTCTGAAATGTTGTTTTAGGAACCCAAAAGTATATAATATTATTACTTAATATACTAAAGTAAAAGTTACAAATAAACTGTTCCGATTTAGCGATGGTACTACCCGAAAAATTATAAAATTGAATAAATCAATATAAAAACGGGCAATTGTTTAAATTATGGGCAAATGACTAATTTAGCACTAAAATTTGTTTTAGTGACTAAATTAGCATCCCTAATCTTAATTCTCAGAAGTAGCATTTTTAAACTAGAAAATGACTAAAACAACCTCAGTTAAATTTTAACCTAATTTCTCAGCATCGCAAATCTTAGAATCGCAAATCTCTCTTCCCTATTCTGCCACCGCCGTTTTTCACCACCGATTTTCTCACTTCCGACGAAATTCACCACCATTTTTCTCACTTCCCTTAAGCTTTTTTATTTCCCGTAGCCTCTTTCTCACTCCCATCCAACCTTCCCTTAAGCTTTTCATCTTCTCTTAAGCTTTTCATCTTCGCCTCCGCAAAAATCTCCTGTCGGAAATCTCCCGTACACTTCTTCGTCATCCAGCTCCATCGCTACGCCTTCACCTTCTTCGTCATTGGCGATTCTCATCGTCTTTTCCGCCAAAATTGACCTTCGGAATATCCCGTACTCTTCCCTTCGATTTTCACAAATCGCATTCGTTGTCTTCATAGAGGTAAAAATCTCTTGGGCTTTCTTTTTTCTGGGAACTCCTTTGTTACTCGTGTGAGAAAGTTTTGTTCGACTACTTTGTTTCTGGGTTAATTTTTTTTTGGGTTTTCTTCTACTTCCTTCCATATATTCTCTCGTCCTGTTTTTTGTGTATATGTGTGTGATAATTTATGTTTCTAATCATACTGATGATTTTGGGAACATTGGTAATATTTTCGAGGCTAGTGATAGTGTGATGGTGTTGCAGATGTTTATTTTGAGGATGAAAATTAGTTACGTCGTGATATTGATGGTGACATTGGAACGGTTGAGATTGATGATCCTAACTATCGAAGGTTCAAAATAAATCAAAAGTTGTTGGTAATAGATTCATTATTAAGAAAATGAGAAATATTAGGTACCATAAGTCAGTGATATGTTTTTAGCTTTTGATGGCTTCTTGAAAAACGTGTAAACTAAAACAGAACAATGATAAAATCATGCTCACTATCTCCAGTTTCCCAAATGACAACTTTTAGATAGCAAGGAAAAACAGAGAAAGGTATACTCTTGACCAGGCATCATAAATTTACTAGAATTGAAAGAGAATCAAATATATGTAACTTTGTTGAGATTGAGATTCTTGCCGAGACTGAGATTTATGCCCAGCAAGCTTAGATTCTTCTCTCCGAGATGATTTAGTTTCACCAGAATTTAAATAGAAAAAAGACTACATCAAATTCATCATTTTAGGAAAGAATTCATAAAACATAAGAACTACTACCTAAAATTTCGAAAACATTAGAGATAACTACATTAATAACGATTTAGGAAATAATTCCTAAAACATTAGATTCTTTATAAACTTGATCGAAGTTTTTCTAAAATTTAATAGTCATTTTAGGAAGATATTTCATATTTTTCGTAAGGCATTCCTTAATCTTAAATAAATCAGGTAATGTGCTATTAACTGTTTTACGATTTGTTGTTAACATTAACGAATACATCTTTTTATATGTATAAACATGAGAGACTCATTCCCCCTAAGGATACCTTTACCTCAGTTGCAATAAAATTTCGGAAAAAAATCGCAACAAGTATTACAATCTTGTGAACATTGTACCAACAAACTCGTTTTTGTTGTTGTTATTTTGCTAGAGCCCTCGTATTACAATCTTTGTGAACATTGCCAAAATTATGTAATATCATTTTGGGATGATTTAATGAGTATTGAATAAAATTCTCATTTCTTTGTAAGTTTGTACTATCTTTGTTATTTGGTAGATGTAGAGTTTCAGTTCAAGGAAAAGAAGATCACTACTGATTTGAAAGTTTGCACTGATTTTTTAAATGTTAAAGTTATTGACTAGCAAAATACTAGAATGACATTTGGGCATTATAAACTATGTAGTAGAATACACAATTATATTATATAGATTAGAAGCGCAAATAACATAAGTGTAAGAAAAATCAAACATATGTGTTCTTGATTATCTAAACATAAGAAAAATGTTACGATTTTTAAAAAAGAATTCCTAAAACATAAGAGATACTAAATAAATTTGCATAAAGTCTTCTTAAAATTTAATGAAGTTTCGGTGTAAAAGAACGTAGTAGAAGATTCCAATGTATGTCTGCATAAAATAGAGTCCAAATAACTGCAATGTCAAAGTTTTCCATAGAAATGCTTAGATAAGAGGAATAGTGAGTAATTGATTAGGAGTCTAGTAAACAATGTTGTCCTTTTGTAAATCAAACTCTTAGTTTGATATTCCATACTTTCGTTAATTTCTCGATTTATCAGCTTGACAAATACTTTGCCTCCAAACCGAGTGACAAACTGAATGATTAGAAGATAGATAACTGTTAATAAAAACATGAAAACCATCATAGAAAAATTGTCATGTTTATAACAAAATTGCTAGCACATGGGACTCGTAAAGCTTGTAAAGAAAAAATGAAATCCCAGTTAACTATATCAGATGTGATAATCTCGTAAAAATGAACATACACTTCAAATGGAAGTTAGAGGCAGATATAATGCTCATGATAACAAGAACATCATTCCTAAACTATATACTAAAATTGTATACATTTCCCTCATGTAAAACTATTTTGTGACATTCAAACTAGGAAATACAACAAAACCAACTTATGTAAGAACCAAAAAAGCCAAAGATCTAGTTACAAGAATATGAACTATTCTTTCTCAAAAAGGGGTTACAATCAAAATGTCTAGTTTTCCATAGCTAAGAAATATCTTGCTACAGTGGTAGTAATGAGATGGATCATCACTATTATTCAACCTGTGATGCAGCAGAGATATTTGATCCTACTCCAGAGGTAGTAACAGAAGGTGGTCCTATTCGACAGAGAAGAGTTGGAAAAAGTACCTGGAAAATATTGCAGCCATGCCTGATCTTTCCCTCTGCCGAATCGTGTGCATAATCTCTACATCTGCTGAATAGCGTGCTGGAGATGGAGACGAAATGCGGAATCGCGTGCCGGAGATGGTGATGGAGTTAGAGACGAATGCGAGCGTACTTCCTATCGATTTCGTCGTCGGAAATGTTGAAGATATGCTGAAGCGCGTGCGGGAGATGGAGACGACGACGATGTCATCGCCGGAGTTGGAGACGATGACCATCGGATTTCCAGTCTGCGATTTCGTTGCCGGAGAAGTTGAAGAGGAGAAGCAATTCACGTCTGTATTTGGTCCTAATTTTAATCAGGGAGAAAATAGACTTTTCTCATTTGTAAAAATGCTAAATGAGAGATTTTTTGTTTGGGGTGCTATAATTGTCATAAAAAGTTGATTTAGTGCTAATCTAGGGTATTTCTCTTAAATTATCATTATTTCAACTTTTTGTTTTAAATATAACACTAATTATTTAAGTTTTTAAAATAGTACAAATTTATTATTAGAATAATTTATTTAGAGTAATACCTTAAAATATCATTTTTTTAAGTTTATCTTCCAAATCTACCATATTAAAAATAAAATTCCTAAAATAACATAAATTATTATGTGAAAATAATTATTTATCTCAAATAAACTATATATAAAAAATTAAAAACAAAATGTTTGGATTCTTTTTTTCAAATTTAAGGTTTAAATTTATTTTATTAGGATGAGATTTTTAAGTATTTTAGTATTAAATTATGATATTTTTGGAAATTTAAATGATTAACGTTATATTTAAAACAAAAATTTGAAATAGTGGTATTTTAGAAAATTGACCTAATTAAAAATATCATGATAATAAAACAATTTAAACCCTAAATTGAAAAAAATGAATCTAAACATTATGTTTTAATTTTTTATATATAGTTTATTTGAGGTAAATAATTATTTTGATATACTAATTTGTACTAATTTATGAATTTTATATTTAATTTGTTAGATTTGAAAGATAAATTTAAAAAAAAAGATTATTTTAAAATATTATTCTATAAAAACTAAAATAAGGAAAGATAGGAAAGAGATGATTTCAAATGAAGATATAACATGATTTGAAAGGAAATAATGTTTTAGATTTTGAAATTTGATAATTATTTTCCTTACATATATTATGTCTAAAAATCAAGTATGGATGGAGACATTAGTAAATATTAATTGAGCTGTAAATTATTTAGCGAAACAAAAATATTATTATAAAAAAATATATTGAATCGAGTAGGTGTGGAATAACAAAATCATTATTCGGATTAAATTTTTTTTTTTACTACCAGTTCGGACTCGGATCTATTCACTTTGGGTTTAAATTTTTGGAATGAATCTAATAGATCACAGTTTTAAAATTGTGAAATTTACATAATTGCCAAAAAATTCAGATCATGAAAATGCTGATAGTTAAATAATTTCTGTCTAAGAATATTTTTATATGTGACTTATGTGTTTTTCGGTTTAATTATATGGATCAAATTCGTATTAATGTTTATAATTCTAATATAAAAAACGACACCGTGATGGATTGGTTTCGGATAACGACATTAGAATTTGGGTGTATTAATAACCATACTCCTTTACCTAATTAAATTATATAAACACTTTTACATTTGTTTAGTATATATATAGTATATATAGTATATATATTACATATAAAAGGGTTAATTAATAGCCAATTGATTAATAGATAAAAACATAATAGTGTGGATATGTGGTGGTTAATAAAACTGTGACAGATTTTAATTTTCATTTTCGTAAATTCTTTTTTAAATCATAAAAGAAAATTAGTTTAATAACTTCTCACTTTTAACACATTAAAAGAAAAAAACACACACATAAGAAAAGATCGCCACTTAAAGAAAAATAAAAATAAAGAGTTAAATTATTGATTTTTTATCCATAAGAAAATCATTAAAAAGAAAGATTCAAATGAAAAAAAAATTAATTTATCTTAAAAAATATTAAATTGAATTAAATTAAATCTAAATGTTTTTAAAATTAGATTTCAATAATTAAAATCATTGAAAATAAATTAACATCGTGAACTATCATCGAAGACGTTTTCGTCTTATAAATCATTTTTTTTAACTCATCAAAAACTAGTTTTCTATTTCTTCGAAAATAAACCATCCACCCAAATTCTTCTTAATGATTAGGCATCATAATTACATAATCACTTTGCCTTATCCCCACCATTTCCACATTGTATATGGAATGGTGAGGACCATCGATGCAATCAAATTCGATACTTTAATTTCAAAATTTGAAAATCAATATACATATATACATTAAAAACTTGGTAAAAATTGTTCATCTTAATAAACGACATAAAGAAATGACTGATTTATTAAAATTATAGTTTCAAAGTATAGTCAAATGTGGAATGGAATTGTACACTGTTTCCAATTAATACTAAACTTAATTTCTAACAGATTTTACAGTTATTTTGTTATCTTCAAGTAAGCGTATTTAAGTTGTCATGTTCTTTAACTATGGCATATGGAGTTAATACAGAAGAGAGTCATCGATTATCTCTTTTGACTTTCTTTGTCGGTGTGTGGACATTAGGCATAAAGCACCAGAAACGAGCACGTGAACTCGGTTTTGTGTCATCTTCGGTTTTGACACGTGTAATTTACTGAATTTTTCTGTTATAGTACTTAACCACATACGATATGAGAAGTCGCCGCCGTGACGACAAGGGTCTCTTTCAATTTCAAGAATATTTACTCTCACTAATTGTCTTTTTGTTTTGAGTTCCTTGAAAGTAGAGTTTAGAGTTATAAAAGATGGAACAGTTTATTCATACAAGTTTAATTATTTAGCAAGTAACTATTATATATGTATGAAAATATATCTTATCTGTACGCAAAAACGGGAGGTATGAGAAGTGTCACATCAATATTTTTTTCTTAAATATCTCATTCTGTTATTGTTATTAGTTTAATAGTTATTATTATTTGACTAAATCATGTAGTTATACTAAAAACACATATTTGTTTTTACATTTTGCATGATTTTAATTTTTTTTAATGAAAAGAGTTTCTCAAAATATAAATAGTATTCATAATTATGAATATATTGTCTTATATAGAAACACATATATCTTATATTATTTACCATAACACTTATATAGATCAACTTTAAATTTATAATACCAAATATTTGAAAATAAATACCAAATCCAAAACTTAAAAATAATTTAGAATTCTATAAATGCAGTTATGCAAAGTATATTTTATTAATAAGAAATAATTTTTGTAATCAAGAACATCCTATATTATATAGAAACACATAAAATACAACGAAATACTATAATATTTATAATAGCATCTAGATAGATTAATTTTATATTTGTAAATACCAAACCTAAATCTTATTTAACCCAACCAAAAAAATAAATTGCAAACACAATTAACTATCTCAAAATTTATATAATTTTAGTTTTGAAAGAGCAAATATATATATATATATATATATATATATATATATATATATATCATATTGATTTTATATAAAACAAAACGGAATAGATGTTATTTTTTTGGTAACGGAATAGAGCAAAAATGTTTTTACTTTTTACCTTTAACCTTTTACCGGGTGGAAGACATGGGTACAACAGGTTGGAACTGCAACTATACGATCGAAATGTGGAGTAAGAGTAGAAACGATAGTAACATTTAGTCACATCAACAAAAACAATGTTAAATTTTTCATAAATAAATAAAAAATAAATGGGTATTGTCGTTTTTCAGTTGAATTTTTTAGTTCACACCTTCACGGTGCTGGAAATATACGTTCCGATTTCATTGTACTTTTAGGTAGTTGTTAATATTAATCGAAAAATAAATAATTAAACGAAGAGACTATGTTATTGTTTGGAGTTTACAACAAATTTTATCAAAATTGAAAATACACATGTTAAATAAAATAATTACTCGTACAACACATTGTTAAAGTAGATAACGAGCTTTATAAAGTTACGTTTGCAGCGAACAATGATTATGGAATTGGTTATAGAAATTGCTAAGATTTGTTAATACAAGAAAACCATTTTCATCATATCGGTACGTACGTTTCGAATAATCTAATCAGATTTCTTATTGCGGCAAAACATTTAACTGGCTAACGTCAGTGTACGTACCTCTGCTAGGTAATATAGACGTTGACTACATATGAACTAGGTGTTACGAATAAAAACCATACTATAAATAAATACATGAAATTATAGCATGAATAAATTGGTTAAGACTCAACTTGCAACTCTAATAAAAAAAACTCATGTAACTTCATTAATTTTTGACTAATTAATTAATATAACAGAAGTAAGTTAGCTAGTTAACGGCGTTAGACACCGTCACTCGGCCAACGGTTTTTAGTGTTTTTTGACGCATGATTGTCCACAAAACGACATAACGGCGTCATGATCAACTAATAACTCCTCCGACATATGTAAGTTTTTTTGGCAGAGACCGTTTCCATAACACAACACAATCTCTCGTTTTCTTCTCTCTATCACTCTATATAGAGAGAGAGAAAGACACACCGGTTTCGCTCAAGGAAAGAAACTTGCGGTACACATTCATAAACAATCATTGTCTGCTGCTTCTCTCTTCTCCTGAAAATCCAATCTTTTTTTTTCCTTTTATTATCTTCCTCTGTTCTCAAACTCTTCGTTTAAAAAAACAGAGCAAAGAGATTTTAAAGATCATCAAGAAATGGGCAAGAAAGATGAGAAAGTCGAAGCTGTTCTTCATTTACTAAGGAAACAATCTTCACTCACTCTTAAACAAGTACGTCTTATCTGCATGTTTATTGTATATTCATAGATAGAGCTTCGATCTTTATATATATGTTTTTGATGAGCAGGAGAAGTTCTGTAACAGAGAGTGTGTGGAGAGATTCTTGAAAGCGAAAGGAGAAAATGTGAAAAAAGCTGCGAAGCAACTAATTTCGTGCCTTTCTTGGAGACAAAACATTGATATTGGTATACTTTCTATTTTACCTTCAAATTTGTTAAGTAGTTTTATATTTTGTTACATCGAACATTTTCCTTAAAAAGCTTTTTGTTTTTGTTTTTGTTAATAATTTTAAGAGCGATTAGGGGCAGAGGAATTCTCGTCGGAGCTTACCGACGGTGTTGCTTACATCGCCGGTCATGACGGAGAATCCAGACCCGTTATCGTAATTTCTTTATAGTCTCTCCTTGTTTTCATCTAAATATAATATTAATTCGTTAATTAATGATAACAAAGTGAAGGTTGATTTACAGATTTTCCGTTTCAAGCATGATTATCAGAAACTGCGCATTCAGAAACAGTAAGTGCAGATATAATTAATCAAAAGTAACCCAGTGTCTTGATGTTCTTCAAAATAATGACTTTTTATTTTTATTTTGGAAAGACTTGTGCGTTTAGTGGCGTTCACGATGGAGACTGCGATCTCGAGCATGTCCAGAAACGCGGCACAGAGCGTTGTCATTCTCTTCGATGCAAGTAAGTAAGGTCTTAGCACACTACTACTTAATTACTTTTGTGTCCCTCGTAACCTTCCAAAACTCCTTAAGTGGAGTCTGTACTAAACCGAAATTTATGGTCGTATTTTTCGGTTTTGTTTGCTGATTTGTCTATTTGGTTTTCTTATTTTGGATTTTCGGACATCAATGCATTTAATTTGATGTCCGAATTGTCCCTTCACGTGTCAACGTCAACTCCCTTTATTATTATAAAAGAGTTTACCCACAAAGCGTGTGGTAATTAACTAATTACGGCTAATCTCGATTTTTTCTAGCCAAACTCCCATTAATATTTTTGAAAAAACTTTCCTTTTTCAACCAATAAAAGAATATAATTTTTTGCGCTATATTAGTTTTGATAAATTATCCAGCCAAAATGATAATTTCCGGATTGGATATTTATTTTTAACACCTTATAAATATGTTTTTCACATTACATAATTATCTGGATATTTCTTGGTAACTGCAGAATTACTACTTGAAATAAATACTCGTCTCTACGGAGACATCCGTTATAAAAAATTTGGAATTAATATTCAATCTGAAAATACAATATTACCTATCTTTTTGCTCATGTTTGTGATAAAGACTTACTGATACTATATTATTTTAACTAATGGACGTACCTTTTTATAAAAAAGAAGTAAATGTATACCTTAGTTTACAAAGACCAATATTTTTAGCATAAAAAAGAAGAATTAGTATATTTGTTAAAAAAATAATATTTTTTCGCATCACGCTTATACAAATCTATGCTTTTTTCCTGCACAAAAGTTTTTGAAAGTTTTCCTTTTCTATTTTCATTCTTTTGAAGGAAAATGAAGTACAATTATTCTCTGGCAAAATACATCTTTAAATTTTGTACAGACCCGGTAATACAATTTAATTATTAGTCCCACTTGATTAATATTCTCTTTGTTTTTTTATAATGCGAAACAGGCTTTTTCAGATCATCCTCTGCCTTTGCAAATTTGCTTTTGGCGACCCTAAAAATTATCGCAGATTATTATCCATGCCGACTTTACAACGCCTTTATCATCGACCCTCCCTCTTTTTTCTCTTACATTTGGAAGGTAATAATAATATTCACACTTAATAATATCCTAATTGTAATTAGATAGATAACCTTCTTTAGTACTAAATATTCACAGGGTGCTCGTCCGTTCGTGGAGCTTTCAACGGTCACGATGTTGGTTTCGTCGCTCGACTACGACGACGAACAGCTGAATATCAGCCACGTATCATCATCATATCCTAGATCCTCTTCGTTACGGTTCGACGCATCGTCGATAAAATCAACGACGACTATTGGTTCAGCTTCTTCAAGATTTGTTTTCACTGTATCTCAGAATTCCTTGAAGCCGTGGTACCTATCCTTCACCAACACGTCTCCTTTTCAAAGCGCTGCCGTCTCCTCCACGGCCTATAAAATTTCGCCGATCAGCGCCCGATCGCTATCTTTTGGATCTCCGCCGACGTGTGTTTCAAAAGACGCGAGACCAGCCCCCTGCAGAAAGAGTTTGTTTCCCTCGACGCCGTTACCAGAGAAGAAGAAAACGGCGTCGTACCAGAAAACTCCGCGTCCGTCATTTTTTCAGTCGCCGGCGATGTTTTTTCGCGGAGAGAAAAATGTCGGCGGGGGAGGGGAGAAGTCACGTGAAGCATTCGTACCGTATCTGAAGTTTTACCTGAGACCATACGATGAGACAGCCTATAGGTCTAAGCTAAAGGGTCCACGTAGATTTGTGTCAGTCGTGTCTTCGCATAGAAGATGTCGCCACGTGTCATTTTCTCAACGGTTCTAGCTCTGACGTTTAAAAAACAATATACTCCGAAGAGGTTTTGAGCAAAGAGAGAAAAGAAGTGTAGATCAATTCTGTTCCCAAGAATCATTAACTTCATGTAGATCCCAACTTGAAAAAATCAAAACCTGAAAATGCACGTGTGACGTTTGTAGGATTTCTAAGTCAATTGTTTGATTTAAGACAACGTGTGACGTTTGTAGGATTTCTAAGTCAATTGTTTGATTTAAGACAACGTGGTCGTGACGCTAAACAATTTATCCAACATTTTTAAATACTATGCTCTGTTGTGAACATTAACTAGGAGCATGCATATTAATTTTGGTCAATGTCTTTCTTGAGTTGAATGCACTTTGCATTAACTAAATAAATCTGCTTTCAGTCAACGACATTAAATTGAAAAATGTGCTCAACAGGAGTGTCGTTCTTTAGTTATTTTTTATATCTGGGATGATAATGCATCGTGTTCTTAAGGTAAATGCATTCTAATCGCAGTTTAAAGAAAAATGAGATACATGTTTGGACAAAAAATGAGACAGAATCACAGAAGTTTTGAAAATCACAAACATTACGAGAAAATTAAGTGAAATTTTTACTTTATGTATTTCAGTGATGTTTTAGCCATTTTTTGTTTTGTCTTAATTTTCAGTACAAATTAAGTAAATTTTTATTTGTTTTGACTATTTATATTATGCAGTTTATTATATTATTGGTTATAAATATACAATAAATAATATTATGTTCTAAAAAATTGCAAATTCATTAAATTCTTAATTTGTATGCAAAAACTTTAAACATCACTTAAAATAAAATATAACAGAAAGATATAGGGTAATTATTTCATTATCGAATTTACAAATAGTCCAAGAAAGTGGTATGAATCAGTTAAAATATGATGCTCTACGAAAATAAAATTCAAATACATTAAACAAAAAATTGAAATGTATAGTTGTTGTCATGTTGAATTTCAAATCTGACTGAATCTGTTTCCATTGGCATCTTGTATATCCTAAATGCGATAAAATAATCGAAACAAAAAAAAAGTGATTAAAATGATTACTAATTAAGAAGTACTTTTTCTTTTACGAGTAACCTTATAATTGTCCTCTTCGTTTGATATTCTTTCCTAGAAAATAAAACCTTTATCAAACTTTAATTGAGATTCGTAATCATAGCTTTCATACCGTGATGATATGCATGAAACACACACTTTTTGAATTATACCATGATATGACGTTATGACCATGAACTTGATAAACATATTTGATTTATTGAATCCTGCATACCAGTGTAGGACACTAAAGTCTAAACATATCGATCGAATTCGACATCTACATTGCTCGAGAAAACCTTGCTTCAAATAACAATATGCAAGCACTTTTGAATAGTATGACATATGAGTCATATGTATGACCAAGGAATTATAGCTTAAAATCAGAAAACAGGCAAATCCAAAGACAAAAAGAACATGACTTAAAGAGAGAGAGACTCATAATTGTAGATTAAGAAGACTTTATCTCTAAATGGAAACACTGTTAGGGATCCCTTTCCCAGTAAGTCCACCTTCTCTCGTGTAATCCGTAGTATTCGGGTACAACAAAGTGTACGGTATGTTAACCGGTCCGGTTCGGTTCTTCAACCTCTTGTCACTGTTTCGTCGTATAATATTGTTCTCTATCAGCTCAAGAGTCTTCCCAAACCGCTTGAACGCTTCCAAAGGCTCATCATCCGCCGTCCAATTCGGTGAATCTCTTTGCCCTAAGTAAATCTCATCCGTCGAATGCATAGACAAGATCTCTATGATGGAGATCCCAAGCAGAGTCTGCAATTGCGGCGTTATCGTCTTCAAGAAAGCCACGTCCTTGTGTTTTGTCAGCTCAGTGTATTCAGATGTACCCGGTTCAGGCATAAACCGGCGACTAACCGTAGGCCGGTTAGGGAGAAACCCGGCGTAAGGGTATTGCCCGAAATTGACTGCTGCGTGAAGAGCAGAGGCGATCCAAATGATGATGGTGCAAGCTTCGATGAGGTCGTCGAGGGTTTGCATCGATGGCCACCATGACTCGTGCTGCAAATCCCCGTGACCTTGGGTTCGGATCTCGGTCCACCATGACTGGATCTCTGTATCCGTTTGGACAGTTTTATCATTCTTGTAGTAGAATGAGCAGTACTCTATTACCCACGTCCTGATTGCTGACCAAATCTCTAAACCGTCGACCGCAAACGGGTAATCCTCGATCAGAAGCTTAACGCCGCTATCGCTGCTCGTATCTTCAACGGCAACTCCGCTGCGAAAGCAGAGGATTTTAAGGTTAGTTAAGGCGTCAAGAATTACAGAAAAGGACTTGATATTTACCGTTTGAGAAGATTTCTGGGGAGAGCCTGATCGGTGAAATTCCAGTTCTTGTAAATTGAAGAAGACATTTCCATGGCGTATCGACTAGGGAAGACTGTTCTCTCCAGAACTCCATCGGCGTTTATGAGGATATGTCGCGCCAATGCATTGATGTTCATCGTGTCACGAAAATGAGGATGAAGAAGCTTATAGATTGGATGAACCACGCTGAGTTGTCTATTCGACCCGATTATGAACGGTTCAATAACCGCATGCGTCTGCAACCTGCAAAACCGGAAAATAACCACAAATCAAATCTCGGTCCCTAAACCAGACACAATTTTACCATTTTCATTACCAGTGGCTTATAAGCTGGTGGTAACCGGAATCATTAACCGCCGCGTAAGCCTTAGCAAGCTGCCAAACCGATCCCTCTACGCCTTCCTCTTCCTCTGCTGGCGTGAAAATTTTGCTCACAGATCCGTGCGTTTCGCCTTGTGCGTGCGGAAGACTAAGCTCTATGGCTAGAGGCTTTAGTGTTCCGTCTTCTTGAAGCAACAGAAGGGTTCGAGTCGCATAGGTTTTAGTGTTTGTTGAGTTTATCCGTGTCAAGTAAGGCATCAATGCGTCATGATGATCCAATATGTATAGCTTGTTCCGCTCCAAAGCCTTTTTATATAATAATATACAACACAAAACGAAGTTAATAGCAAGTTAAAGTGGCTACCTTTATAAAAAAAAAAAGAGTTAAAGTGGCTACGAATTAAATGAAGCTGTTACTTGTTAAGCAAGAAACGTATACTATCCTTACTTTTTGGACACTGAGGCCGTTCATGTTCGGTTCTATGTGCTCTTCTCGGATGGAACTGTTTTGGTTTCCATATTTTGCAAAGTCCAGATTGCTTCTCGGAGGAAATTCCTGCAAATTTTTTAGTTAAGTAATCATAGAAGGAATTGTTTCGAATATTTCAAACAATATATAGAAAGAAAAAACTTGAGTGATTCGATAAAATCTAATTAACCTGGAGACGACTAATCACCACCGGATTAAGTCCAGCCAGCATTTCTCTAGCAAACTCCTCGTCAGTCCTCCAAGCCGATCTACTCTCTGTAACAATAGACATTAATATATAGGTCAATATGTATGTGCAAGTTTTTTTATCTTAATTGAAGCTTTAATATTAGACTATATAAGTTTTACCTTTGAGGACATCCGGTAAAGGAAACTTCAAGAATCGCTCCCCATCGTTGCGTACGAGTTCTCTAAACATCTCCCATGGGATAACGTCACGAAGCTTAGAGATTGTGTAACCATTGGCGAGCTTAAGACTACCGTCGTAGAGTTGAAAAACATCTTGGAAAGAGTCGAATTCGTTAATGGTCTTGTCGCAAACAGAGGCTATCTCAGGGACTAGCACTTGAGTCACCGACTTGAGCGCATAAGCGAGGAAGTCAGAGAACTTCACATGGCTAAACCGCTCGTCCCTTGGCACATATATGTTCAAGTTAAGTAATGCCAGCCTGCTCTCGGACTTAGGGTCTGATTAAAACAATGACGTGTAAGTCACCATTGACTTTTTGCAATTATAGTATTAAGAATTTGACTTTTGAATTGACTAACCGGATTTGGTGGGTTTACGTCCGGTTTTCCCACGGCGAGGATAAGGATAGTCATGTGAACCGCCAAGAACCGGACGGGCTGAGTCTGGACCCTTGTCGGGTGCACCTAAGTCATTGTAATAAGCGTAGTCGTAAACTCTGTCCCATTCTTTGAATTCTCTTTCTTTGTTATCGCCTCTTAGAATCTTGAGCTCTTCTTCTCTCATTTCTTTGATTAGTTCCGGTGTTTCACTTGGAAGATAGGCCTTAAGTTTTGTATAAAAATATTGAAATAATAAAGTTAGTGAATTAATTAATGGTTTCAATTAATTTGGGTTAAGTGCTAATCAAGTTTTAAATGTCAAAGGCATATAATATGCTTTTCTGAGTTGTTGACTCAAATAGATGATCCCACCTAATGAATACTGCAATAAATTAAAGTTGTGGGAGAACTCAATAGAAAAGACTTAAAAGAGTAAATATACTAGAAAAATGTCAATAACTTTGATTAATAGTTGTCCTTTTCAAGTTATAAAAAAATCTCGATATATAGATGACTTGTAAAGATATAAACCGTAAGGTCCGGTTTCATTCTTTAGCAATGTGTTACTTAAACTGTTTCAATTTCAATCAAAATAAATAAATGTAAAGATGATCTCATGTGGATTAAACAATATGTTTCCAATACTTATAATATAACCTACATCTAACCACTAACCTGTACTAACTAATTATACGGATCATTAATTTATTAATCCTCTCTAACCTGACCAGACAACAATAAAAACATAAACAAGTTGATTCTCCAAAAAACAAAAACAAAATTAAGAATGACCTGGGTCAAATAATATTTTTTTGACAACTTATGCACATGAACAATCTAGATTAGTTAGTGATAACATATAAAAACCATTAATTAGTGTCTCGGTCAAATAAGTGGATTATATTATAATATGTTAGTTGTTGCCCAATTGGTTTATAGCGTTTTACCTTGTTAGAGAAGAAAACGCGGTCGGATCGGTATCGATGCTTCGGATAGATCCAAGAATTGCAAACGAAGTGTATAGGACCGCCTTCACCGCCGGGGAAGTTGCGAAGAGTAAGGGACTTAAGGTAGAATTGGCTATGGTGATGATTCTTGATCACAAACGCAGCCGGTGGTCCCATTGACTCGTCCCAATCAAACGTTACTCCAAACGCTGTTTCCTCTGCGGTAACGGACGTTTTAATTTTTGTCACCCATTTTTCGAGATGTGCTGCTTTTCCAAGTCGTCCTCTCTTCTCATTGGCTGAAATTTATATATTATACAAAAACATTTATTTTCATTAAAATAAAACACAGAAAGTGAGTAATCTTGCTGCATTAATGACTATTAATCTTTAGTTCCTTCTCACTCGAAGTTGTAAGATTTTGAAACGTAAATAACAATAGAATTTTAAAAGAAAAACAAATTCTTGGTTTTTCATGTAATTGTTTAAACGCAAATCCGAACATTTTATAAAAAAGATGCAAACTTTAGAGATGAAGTTGAATAAAGAGGTAAGTTTAAAGATGGTACTGATGTAAAATGGGTGGGGTTAAAGAATGACTACCCGGGTCGGGTTGGTGAGAGCTGATGAGATGGAGAGAGACACGACGACCGAGAAGCTCATGGATTCGATCGAGAAGAGACGCCA
Source organism: Pugionium cornutum (assembly GCA_018901935.1). Lineage (NCBI taxonomy): Eukaryota > Viridiplantae > Streptophyta > Magnoliopsida > Brassicales > Brassicaceae > Pugionium > Pugionium cornutum. The sequence continues at coordinate 6,517,159 of CM032160.1, read as the reverse complement.
TGGCGTCTTTGAAATCGAGAAGATTTTTCTTCATAACGATAACTTCTCCTTCGATCTTCATCGTCTTCTTCTTCTTCGCATCTTTCTCCATCTTCTTTGTCTTCTTCTTCGTCTTGGGCTTGACGCATAGGATATCTACGATGTCGGTGTGAATCATGGCGATATATATTGCAGAATTTTCTCAGAGTGAGGATGAAGAAAAGGGAGAGAGAAAGAGAGAGAGAGATTCTATGCTTGGTGAATGAAGAGAGAGAGATAGATGTGTGATTACAAAATGTTCTTTTTAATCTATATAGGACATAACTCTGATGTGAATGTCGTATTATAATTTTACATGTTTTCCAAAATAATATTTTATTTTCCAATATTACACCAAGCAGTATATATTAAAATGAATATTCACCATGTTTATTTCAACCATGGTTATAATTTAGAAAAATAAAGAGTTAAATTGGAACATATAATTTTTACAATGTTTTTCAGCGTTTAGATAAATTTTTTTTCAGATTTAAGTTTAGTCTTCAAAATCTAAACGTGATTAATTTTCCTTTTGAGCTGTCTATATACTTTCACGTGGCTTAGGGTATATTAATTGATTTATATAGTTGTATCATTTGTGGTAAATTAATGAACTCATATCCTATATAGCTTAACGTTTAACATAGTAATTTCACTTAAATAGTTTTTGTTGTTTTCTCAATTGTAATAAATCGTAATATAACTGAAATTATAAATTATATTAATTTGAACTGCGTGCACGTTTTTACATTGCAATAATAAGTTGCTTTCACAATAATTTCAATTAAAGAAACACGCATATATATATATACATATTATATACAAATAATGACTTTGGATTCAATTATTGAAAACAGGCAATATATATATATATATATATATATATATATACTTTTTAGATATGTTTAAAAGAACATGTGAATGGTACAGTGGGAAATAGCTCAGCAATTTCCTCTCTTTTTATATATATCAACAACGTTTTTTATTTATTGTTATTCTGTTTTTCTTTATTAGTAGATAGAGATATCTAGTTGTCTACTTATGTCCGTATTCCTGTTTGGTTTAATGACATCCAGACCAAAAAGAATTATCTACTTACCTGTTGAGATTGAATATCCTTTCAGGTCTTTAAAAAGTATTGTTCATTGACTTATGTACGTACTTTCTTCATAATAATACTTTTATATTCTGGGATGAGGGTGGCTGAAATCGCCATCCGAATCTTCTCATACAACGTGATTATATATATACAACCAAATGATTTCTTATAAATTATGATGAAAATTTATATTAAAAACTGAAATTATAATTAACAAAAATACTTAGGTTGGGTTACATAAAGTTTTTTATATATCAAATATTCTCCACTAAAATATGTGGAATAGTTTGTATATAAATTTGTAGGATTAAGACTTCTATCCACAATATCTTCAACCAAATTCTGGAATATTAAATTGTATAGTCACCATTAGTTTATATGTCCATATAATCTTATCGTTTACATGGTGATTCTTGGCCATCTTAATTTGATTTTCTCCACATCATATCCACATATGCTTCAGATTCCATTCTCCTGCATCCTGTATCATGATTAACTATTTATGGCAATATAATCATTCTAATTTATTGATATATATATATATATAATATGTATTTGATTATATTTGGATTTTAATGGTGAAATCCCAAAGCATACCAGAAGGTCCAGCCGTAAATCATAATGTAAATAAATAAGTTCACAATGGTTCAAAATATCATTAGTTTAAATTTTATTTCAAATCTAATATTATTAGTTTAAACTTTCATTAATAACATAAAATTAATATTACAAATATTTTAAAAACCTTATTATATTAATTTTTTTAAATTTAAATTGTAATTTTATTTATAATTTATTTATAAAAAATAATTATTTTTGCATAAAATTACAAATTTGAAATTGCTATTTTAAGATATTAAAAATCTAAAAAAATATAAGTATACCATTACTTCGAAAAGAATAAAAACATCACAAAATTTAGGTTTAAGAAGTATTTCTAGATCTAAAACTCATCTAGCACCATTTCCAAAACAAATTAATTGCATTTTCCAAACTTTATTACTTTGTGGTACGCATAAGTTTTTTGGTAGTAATTTAAAAAAAATAACAATAGTTATATTTTTGAAAACTGATGTACTAATAATGATATGAAGCATTGTGTCAATAATTATGTTTTTGGAATTATTGAATACAAAATAGTTTAAAAAAAGTTAGGAGTTCATTTTTTCTTCTTTTATGCTATGATATGATAATGTTTGGTGGTGTTATTCGTATTGTATTTTGCATTTTGGTAAGCAAAAGGCAATTTACCAAAGTTTCAAGCATCGAGAATTATCCTCAATAATTTCATATCACGTCGTGGAAGAAAAATCAAAAGCAGCCTCTCTAATTGCTGGGTAGCTTCTTATACCTATGTCATGCATGATGACTACAATGGCCGATGAAAATGACTTTTTTCTTTCTTATCAAAGTAGGAAACGAAACAACCATATATTCATATATATATATATATATATATGAGGAAACACTAATTTTTGAAGGAAATAGAATCCAACATGGTAATAAAAAAACAAAACAAATAAATAGAAACTAGATTTATACTTATATTATAAGTGGAGAAAAATATTTGTAAATTATATAATATTGTTTATTAATAAATATAAATTAAATATTTATATAATTTTAAATCATATTATTTTTTGTATATGTAAATTAAAAAACGTAAAATAGTTATTTTTAATAGTATTTTTTAGTTAGTTTAGGAAAATATATTGATGATCTAACTAAATTAATAACAATTACATATATTATAATTATTTTAGTAAATTAAGTTGATTTATATATTTATTTGAAATTTAATGTGAAACATGATATTTCTGTTAATAATACGTTAGAATAAGATTATTTTTTCTCAAATAATATATTATATATTCGTGACAAAGATAAAGTTAGTGTAGAACAATATTGTAATTGGAGGCTGTTAGACCAAAAAAAACCATGCATTGCACAAAGTAATCGGAGGCCGTTGACCAAGAAAAACACATGCATTGCATAAAGTAATCATATACTGTTGTCCACAAAAACATTTTTTTATTTGCTGAAAAAAAAAGACTATTAAATTTCATTTTGATACTCTCTTTTGTAGAGAGGCCTAAGTTTTATTAAAACTAATAATTAAGGAAGGGGAAGCACAACTTAATCAAATATTTGGCATCTCGTCTAAGCCAATTAATGGTCCCGTGTCTCTTTGTAGAAGGTTATTAGTATGGCAAAGAAAGTTTTCTATTAAGAGATCCCTAGTTTTGTTTAACCGATACATAGGCCGGTAGATAGTTCCCTACAATAAGTTTGAAAGTATAGTAAAAGAATGGGCAATTCTATAAAATAGTAGTTTTCAAAATTTTTGTTTCAAATTTAGTAATATAAAATTAAAATTTCAAAAATAACATAAATAATTATGTGAAAATGTTTATTTATTTTAAATAAATTATATATAAAGTTAAACCATTATATTTAGTTTTTTCTTTTTCCAATTTAGGGTGTTATTGTTTTTATTAAGAAAAAATTCTAATGTATCTTAATTTTAAATTTGTGTTATTTTTAGAAATTTAAACTAATAGTGTTATATTTAGAACAAAAACTTATAAAAATACAATTTTTTTTTAATTTCCCAAACTTTTTTGATGGATAATTCTTAAAAATACCACAATTTTTTTACAAAATTTACAAATATATTATCATCATTTTTTGAAATTACTATTAAATTAAAGTAAAAATAAGAAAAAAATATTTATATGGAAAAAAAATCTAAATCCTAAATTAGATATGGGTACGTAAAAACAATATTTTCATTATATTTATAATTTATATAAAGTAAACAGATATTATTAATACTAGTGGGTAAAAAAATTTACTAACAAAAGTATTAAAACGTAATATTTTAAAAAGATTTATGCAAGTTAGAAAAGTAGGGGTAGATGATTAATATGATTTTAAAACGTGATTTAAAAAACAGATTAGGAGGAAATAAGGTTTATGTCCCACCGTCCAAAACATGCTTTGTAACTTCTTTCTTAGTTGGAAATACTCTTCTTTTACTTGTTAATAGTGTTAGGAATCAACACACCCACAATACGTTTGAAAATTCCTATACATTAATCTACAAACTCCAAAAACACAAACTTAGATAATGATGCTAAATCCTTCTTCAGAGAGGTGCAATCTTCCTCACAAAAATAGAAAGACGATAGTAATGGTTAATAACAACATTGAAATGACACGAAAGGAACAAATTTGAACAAATTTTTCAAAAATATTATGAAAATGTGATCTTCTTCATTGCACACAACCACCATTGTCGTGGTTGTTGGGAGTTCTTAATTCCATCGACACATCCACCTTTATACCTCTATTTCTTCATCAAATCTCATTCATCTCAACCTCTTTCATTTTCTCTCTCATTTTCTTCCAATTTCTCTCTTCACACTATATTTAAAAGCTTCTAACTTTGTAAAAATTCATCATTATCCTTTAAAATAAGTTTCCAGGAGTTTATAGCGGTCATCATTTAAGTCGCGTAGCTAAAAAACCAAGATCGAATGTTAGTTTTCGTGTTTTGCTTTCGGTTATTTTTTCAGTTCATATAGTTACGAGAAGTCTGCTTTGTAATAAATTTACAAAGCAGACTTCTGCTTTAATCGGAATAAATCTCTCTTTAACCAGAATAAACTATTTTTCTCACCAAAGCAGACTTCTCGCAGTCTGCGACGTTTATTCCTATCAAAGCAGACTTCTCAAGAGAAGTCTGCTTTGATAGAAATAAACTGTTTTTCTCATCAAAGCAGACTTCTCGTAGTCTGCGACGTTTATTCTTATCAAAGCAGACTTTTCATAGTCTGCGACGTTTATTCCTATCAAAACAGACTTCTCGTAGTCTGCGACGTTTATTCCTATTAAAGCAAACTTCTCAAGAGAAGTCTGCGAGAAGTCTGCTTTGATAGGAATAAACGTCGTAGACTGCAAGAAGTCTGCTTTGGTGAGAAAAACAGTTTATTCGAGAAGTCTGCTTTGATAGGAATAAACGTCGCAGACTTCTCGGAGAAGTCTACTTCGGTAACAAAAACAGTTTATTCCGATTAAAGCAGAATTCTCCGAGAAGTCTGCTTCAGTAAGAAAATTTAGTATGTGTACAATGATCTAATCAAATTCATTAATTTTTACCGTAGATAATGGTACAAATTGTTGTTGTTTGTGGGGAGTGGAATCTGACAGAGACTTGGAATTTTTCTGCGGATAATACAAGAGAAGAAAAAATGTTTGTAATTGATGATGATGATTACGTTGTTGATGAAGATGAGAATAAAGTTTACTCGAATGCTGATGACTACATTCTTTATGGTAAAGTGAAAGATGAATAAATTCAGTTTTAGTGTTGAGTATTTCAGAAAATCAAGTTACGAGTAAGGACAAAGTACAAAGTCTGCCGAGAAGTCTGCAAAGAAGCCTGCCGATGTCTGCAAAGAAGTTTGCGAGATTTATACAATAAAGTTTGCCGATATAAGTGTGTAGTTTCTGAAACATGTAACCAATCAATTCAATTAATTTGAAGGCACAATGTTATCGATGTTGTGTTACAAAAATATCCAACACTATCCTGTTAACTTAGTATTTTGATGGAATTGTTTATACATATCTTTAGATTTTACAAATCGATTTATTGTTTTTCATTTAGTTCTTGTTCTTTCTTGTTATTAGGAAGTATGCATTAAGTATCTTAAATATGCACTAAGTCCTTAACTATGTATAAAAGTGTTTATGAAAATTTATAGTAATATTTGTCTTTTTAATGGTTGTTATTTTGTAATTTTATAAGTATTATTTGGCTTGAGTTGATTGAAAGGTGATTGACATACAACTAATAGTTTATTATAATTCTGAAAAGTTGATTGAAAACTGACTGACAAGAAGGAGTGATGGGAGCTAGTGATAGGTACAATAAAGTTGATAAAAACTCATTTAAAATATGACCAAAAATACAAACGAAGTCTGCAATTATTAATAAAATCTGCAAGTGAAGTCTGCATTTTTAATGAAAACGTGTTATGAAGTCTGCAACTGAAATCTACAACCTGTAATGAAGTCTGCAACACGAAAATCTATTGATTCAAAAACCAAAGTCAAATTCAAAACGTAAGAAAAAAACTCAAAAACATCAAAAAAACTGTAAAACCACCATAAATTTCAAGGGAAATTTCAAACATCTATTGAAAATCTTAAAAAAACCATCTAAAATTTTAAAAACCATTAAAAATCACTTTAAAAACTACCAGAACAACAATATTACTTTTTATGAATCTTTTACCAGATTTACAACAAAAGAAAATGAGAAATAAGATAAGAATATAAAAACTCTGCAACTGAAGTCTACAACTAAAGTCTGCAACTGAAGTCTGTAACTGAAATCTGCAAACCTGTAATGAAGTCTGCAACACGAAAATTCATTAACTCAAAAACCAATGTCAAATTCAAAATGTAAGAAGAAAACTCAAAAACAACAACAAAAAACTGTTAAACCACCATAAAATTTTAAAAACTATTAAAAATCACTTCAAAAATCTAGTAAAACAACAAAATTAGTTTTTGTAAATCTTTTTTCTAGATCTACAACAATAGAAAATGAAAAATAAGATAAAAATATAAGAAAAAAATTAAGAAAACAACAAAAAATCTCCAAAACCACGAAAAACGTAACAACTAGTAAAAATAACAAACTTACATCTTTAGATCTCGTGACTTCTTTTTCCAGATCTACAACAATACAAGATGAGAAATGAGATAAGAATATAGGAAAAAACTTAAGAAAACAACAAAAACAACAAAAATCACAAAAATTAAGAAAAATTTAAAAACTAATAAAAACAACAAGCTTACGTTTTTAGATCTCTTCACTTCCTTTTCGAGATCTACAACACTATAAGACGAGAAAGAGTGTTATAAAAATAACAAAAGATCTAAACAATAAAAATATTCTAAAATCACAAACCCAAAACCATATAAACAAAAAAACTTACCTTTTTCATATCTCATGATTTTTTTCCAGATCTACAAAATAACAAGATGACAAAAAATATGAGAAGAGAAGAAGAAAAGAAAAGAGGAGAGGTAAAAAGAGAAGAAGAGAATATTTACCTTGTAGTCATTTTTGGAGGATGGAGGCTCCCACGCTTTTTTTTTTATATGAAATTATGATAAAATTTTAGGTTATCTTCTTTATATATGGAGAGTTAAATTTGGTTAGATTAAAAACTGTCAATTTTTGGTTTGCGCAGACTTTTCGAAGTCTTCGAAGTTTATTCCGGCTGAAGCAGACTTCTCAGAGAAATCTGCTTTAATAGGAATAAATCTCGAAAACTTCTCGAGAAGTTTGCTTTGGTGAAAAAAAACAGTTTATTCTGGCTGAAGCAAACTTCTCGAGAAGTCTGCTTCGTATTTTTACATTACCCTAAACTCTAAATTGAAAAAAACTGGTTTAGTTACATTTAATTTCCGGTTTGTGTAGACTTCTCGAGAAGTCTGTTTTGTTAAATCTACGACAATATCTCGAGAAGTCTGTGTAACCCTAAACCCTAAATAATAAAATTCACTAAATATGCGAAAGTTTTGTTAAAAATTGGATGAATATGTTGAAGATAGTTAAGTAAATGCAAAACTCAAACAGTTTTCCTTTAAAAATTTGTAAATCTAAATTTTCAAATTTATCACATTATATTTCAAATTCTAGCATGAATTCTCTACAAAACATCAATTATTAACCCACAACACATAACAACAAAAACTAGCTAATATTTTCTACCATTAGATCGAATCCAATTTCCTTATTTCTGAATTCATTATAACTTTTACGTGTTTTTGATATGTATATAAATTATGTTAATAACAATTTTAATTTTTTTTAAATATTTCATGATTTTCTCAAAACTGGTGATAATATAGAAAATTAAGTTAGCTTAATGTGGACGTTGGATTCATGTCATTCTGATCTCTAAATCAAAAGTTATGGGTGATTTAGTGTGGACGTGTCAAGTTGACCAACTAGTTAAAATGAACATTGTTAGCCGATCACGGTGATATCATAAACGAAATTTCTTGGCGCTCTTGTGATAAGTCAAATTAGTCCTTCATGATTTGCTGATCAAAATTTCTTAAAAAAAAATGATGTATTTGTTTTGAGACAACCGGAATAAACTGTTTTTCTCACCAAAGCAGATTTCTCTGAGAAGTCTGCGAGGTTTATTCCCATCAAAACAGACTTCTCCGAGAAGTCTGCTTTGGTCGGAATAAACTTCGCAGACTTTGTGAAGTCTGCTTCAGCCGGAATAAACTGTTTTTCTCACCAAAGCAGACTTCTCCGAGAATTCTGCTTTGATAACAAAAAAACACGTCGGGACTGAAACGTAATTGATATTTCGACATTATTTTTTAGACAAAAGGAGTGTTCAGTAATTTTTCCACCCTCATAGGTTAGTTTTGCAAAAATATTTTCATGTGGATTAGATTTACATTTAGAGTCAAGTTTTAGGTTATTTTTAGCAATTCTCACTTGTTACAATACTAAACCAAACGATCAATATATATATTTTTCTAGCTCATGGAGGTTGGTTCTTGCTTATAAGCATTACGCTACTAGAAATTGCAACTATAAATGTGCTATCTAAATAATTTTAGATTTGGAGATGTTGTTTAAGAGTGACTCTTAAATCTTAGTGCAAACGATGAACAAATCTTTTCTATGGTCAAGATTACAAAGTTCAAAGGAGATATCCGACAGACATGGCAATTTCTACAACACCACAGTTCATGTTTTATGAAAAGACTAATTAATCTAAGTGTGAATCTCATTGCGTAACAGTCAATATTTTTCTATTTTGCTATATTATTTTAGATTGTTAATGATTGTACGGGAAAAGTATGTATGTTATTTGGAATTAACTTAAAGATGCTATGTTTGAGAGAGAAAACTCAATAATTGCAATCATTAAAGTATAGTTGTTTTGTGTATATTAACTTTGGAGATTTGAGTATACAAGTGGGACAGTGATCTGTCTTCCTCACAGATGTCTAATTTTCAGAGGAAAAAAAAACAAAATTTGTTTGTAATTACTTCTTTTAGACTGCGTTTGATTTTGACCGAGAAAATAATAAATAAATAAAATCTATTAAACAAGATTAATCCACTAGCTGTTGATAAACTGACGGAACAGGCCCACAACACATGAACTAGCTGTTGTGCCTTTGCTTTTGCTTATCCCACTTTGTTTTTTTTTCTTTCTCACTAAAGTCACCACCCAAAAGCATTCAAATCTCCTCAAGAAATATGAATAATTTTTAAAAAAAATTAGAAACGTTAGTGGTTTACCTTTTTTCTTTCTTTTTTTTTTTGGAATCGAAACCGTAGGTTCCTGTAAGAATAATATAAATTACACTAATTCCAACTCCAAAAAATTGTCATCCCTTGTGAGAATTCTTCTGTTCCGTATGGCTTCTTCATTTTTTCCGACCCCAATTTCCTTGTCTTTAGTCTCGCCAGCACAAGCTCTAAACCGGAACTTCCCAACCATTCAAGAGACATTTCAAGTTAAACAATGGTTGTTTAAGGGGTGAATCTTTCACTCACCCGCTTGTTGCTTCTGATCTACAGGTTTAACCTGAACCACAGAGGGAACCGCGTGAACATAAGGGAACCCTGGAGGCACTAGTTGATGTTGCTGCGTCTTCCCCATACCACCTCCTCCTCCTTTCATGTTATTTGCAGCAGCAGCGGCTGCAACCGCAATGGCTTTTGCTGGATCTGAAGTGGCCGTGACTGCTCCCAGGGTGCAGCCTGAGAGGCTGACTGGAGGACACGTGGCAGCAACAGTTGCTGCAGAACCTTGTTGTTGCTGATGTCTCTGAATGTAATAGCCACCAGAAGGAGATATAGTGATCTGCTGCTGTTGATGTTGAGGTTGCATAAAAGGATTAGAAAAGAAAAGCTGGCCCTGCTGCTGCAACCCATGCTTTGGCAACTGCTGCTGTTGTTGTTGGGACTTGGATCCAGTGCTTGTGGTTGGGTTTCCGAGCACAGAGGGGCCACTATTCTTTCCACCACCCGATGAAGATGCAGATGGTGTCTGTAACATCTTGGACGGCTGGGATGATGAGTGAGTAGTAGAGGAAGCTTGTCCAGCTTTGTTCACCGCTGAGGAAGCTGAAGCAGTTGTTCTTGGGCTTCCGCCAGTGTTTTTGGAGACAGAAGACGTAGAAGGTGACCCAACTGACTGCTTGTTATTCCCTCCTTGCACCTGCTGCATTGACGAACCAGAAGCCACAGGTTTTGAGTTCGCCGAAAAAGAAATCTGCGATTGCTGTGGACGACTTTGCTGTTTATGCGAGACATTTCTTAGGGACGTTGCAGCAGCAACAGATGATGAAGGCGACAGTATGGAAGCAGGCTGAGCTTGGGGAGTATTTGCCGTCCTGGGTGAACTATTTTTCCACTGAGGAGACTGCACTTGATTGCTGCTCGTCTGGACAAGGTTTTGAGGGAACCCGGTAATACCACTTGGAAACTTGGTGGTTCCCGTGGGTGTTGCAGCAATATTCTGATCAGGGAAACCACTCCGGTTACTCACCACCGGCCCTTTCGTTCTAGCAGCAGAAGCAGCGGCTGAAGTTGCATACTGCTGCTGCTTCTGGAGATACATAGTGGTATAAGGTTGCTGCGATTGACTCCGTTGCATATGCTGCTGCTGTTGTTGTTGCTGTTGCTGATGATGAGACGTCATCATAGAACTGGAATTCTGTGGCAGAGAAGAACCAAGGTTGAGCAAACGGGAAGAGCTATCAACGATACTACCACTAGTTACAGCAGAAACAGATGCATCAGCTAAATCATGTTTGTTAGAGAAAGCAATAGACTGCCCAACATTCACACCATCCGTTTTCCCTGTTGCTGCTCCTCCCGTCTTCTTCTGTGCCTCCGTGGTATTCGGAGCAGCAGCAGCTGCAATAGACCTAGGCTTTCCATCTTCTAGAGGAGCACTATAGTTCATTTTCTGTTGAGCAACTGCCATCATCTGATAACCTTGCCTCGCTGCTTCCGGCATGCTGTGGAACATAGCGTGATTCTGAGCAATTGATGACATGTTTAGGGCAGGTGCACTATTAGCCCCATTGAATGTCGCAAAGGTCATAGCATAACCTTGGGATTGAAACGATTCCACACCAGGCTTTGAAACCTGTTGCTGAGATTTCGCTTCACTATGATTGCTAGAAGATCCGACTACTCCACTACCTGGGGATACTGAACTCATCAAACCCAAGTTGGTTGATTGCATCTGCATACCATAGTTCTGGCCATAGGCCACATTGGAACGAGATGCCCGACTATCAGCGGTTGATGGACTATCTTCTACAGTTTCGCTATGTTGAATTGCATTTTCTCTAGGTTGATGCCTCTGCTGGAAACTCAAAGGCTGAGATTGGACTTTATGAGTTGGAAATCCATGGGAATTGCCATGATTAATCGGTGGCCTCAGCTGTTGGTTCTGCAAATGCTTTTGTGTTGCCGAGGAACCAGTGGAAACACTTCCATTCTGGCTCTGAAGCAGTTGACCAGCTTGCTGCTGCGGCTGAAGATGTGGAGGCTGGATCATTTGGGAGGAATAGAATGAACCATTAAAAAATGGCATTGGCTGCCCAGGAGCCCCTCTGTATGCAGGTTGTGCACCAACTTGTGCTGGGACTGGAAATGGGTAGCCACTATTCTGCAAGATAGCCAGGTACTGCGTTTCATTGCCCGGCATGCCCGGATAACTGAAGGTCATAGTTGGGGCACCAACTGGAGTAGCTGAGGCAGAACCATTCATGGAGCTAGATGTGGCTGTGGCACCAGAAGAAGCTGTGTTGCCATTATTAGCAGCTCTAGCAGATGCGGCAGATATTGTAGCAGCTGCATGAGGAGGCTGTTGGCCCAAGGGGAAAATGAACGTCGGACCATGCTACAATGACAAAAACACTCAGCTCACAATGACCATAAAAACTTGATATGAGAAGCAAGATGGACGACAAAAAAACTAACCATGATGTTATTAGCTGCTCCTGGAGGCAGAGCTTGTTGGAGCAATATTTGATTTCTTGGAGCTGTATCTGAGATTTTGGACGTCGACTGAGCGTTCTTATCTAGAACCAGACTGGAATTTTTTCCCAAAACACTCCCCTGCAGTTCTGTCGGAGGCATGAGACTGAGATTGCAGGCCTTGGTCCCATACAATGGAGTTGATCCTGCTGCTGCTGGCCAGAAAGGATTCATCTTTGTGAATTGCTGATGAGATTGAATATTACGAGCTATATAGCAGTGAGTTGCACATCTCTTAGGCCTCGGATGATTAAAAAGTAAATGCAGAGGAGGCTGCACAAGATCAAAATTTAAAACAGTAAAGAACCAAAAAGGGTAGAGACGACTCTTTAAATGACACAACAGCACGATACATCATAAATTACCTGTATTGCCGCAGATGATAAAGAATTATTATCCGTTGGCACAACTCCTTGTGTAGATGGCATGTATCTGTTTAATTACAGAGTTTTCCGATAGTTCAAGCGGAGAAAATGAAATTTTGCAAAATTTCCTTTGCTAAAATTACAAAAAGCATACCCCATTGTAGGAAGGCCACCAGGCCAGCTAGGCATTGACATATGCAGAGGCAAAGGGCTAGCTTGAGCTGGAAAATTTGGATAAAAAAAAAGCAATTAAAAAACCGAAACTGGATAATAACCAGTAAGAGCAGAGGAAATTCAAGAAGGATGAAAAGGCTTATTACCAGTTTTGTCTGGAACAGATGGTTGTTGTTGCGGTGGCCGTTTCTGAACATGGTGCTTGTTTACTAAACTGACATGATCAGATTTATCTAAGTCGAGTTTGAGACCACAATTGCTTTCTGAGTTTTGAGGTTCAACTCCTGCCACTGTTCTATGTTTCTTCTTCTCTTCAGACTCAAGAATAATCGCATCACCTCCATCTTCCTTTAGCAGAGGCTTTGCTTCCTGCTTTTATTCAAAATGACACGGGAGAGAATTTTTATTAAAGGGGGGGAGTGGGGGGCAAAAAGGAACAAGAATACAAGATAAGAAGAGGGAGCCAAAAAGAAGAAATGGGAAGTAATGATGGATAAACACCAATTATCAACAATATTACCAAACAAAAAGTAGGGCCCACTTACAGTTTCCACTTCCGTGACTTTAGGTTTATCTCCTGCTGCCACACATTCCATCTCACCGCCTCTCTCCGATGAAGATCTAACCGGCGGAGGCGCCTGATAAACAGATGGAATAAAAATTAGGATGAGTTTTTAAAGAATGGAAAAAAATCTTTCAACTAAAACAAAAAGAAGAAAATTGGCTACTTTACCATCAAATCTATCTCGAACTTCTCCTTATCCGGCGAAGTCCTGCATGATAAAAAAAAAAAAACACTCACACCTTTGAACACCAGCTCCTGAAGTGTAAAAATCCAGAAATAAATGTTAAGATTGTCTGCTTACGATTTAGCTCCTGAAGTGGTAGCTCCATCACCATCGGATCTAAATCCTGAAAAAGATTCCACTTTTGGTATCGTTTCAATTTTGGACATATTATTTTCTTTCTTCTCAGCTGATCTCGAATCTAACGACGCGTTGCTTTCTCTCGGCTGTGGAATGGTGGAATCCAATACGGAGCTGTTCTCTTCAGCGGATCCTGAGCTCTTTAACTGATCACCGGATGGAACTTGACTTTTCGAAGGAGCTTCGGCTTCGTATTTATTGACGCGTGATGGTATACTAGAACTGTTCTCCTCGTCGCATTTGGCATGTCTCGGCTTTTTTCTTTTAGGAGCTGCACAAGATTTAAAAAAAAAAAAACAAAGTGAACAAAAGTAAATAAATAAGAACAGATCACAACAGACCTGTTGTGAATGGAGAAGACTTACCGATGGCAGAAACATTAGAAGAGCTCGAATTTGCAGCCTGTGTGATTGAAGACTGAGGAACAGTTTGAGAATTGGAGATCGGTGAAGATACTCTGAATTTGACCTCTACCGATGTTTTCGCACCTGCCTCTGCCAAATCGTTACCGGCGGATACTTGTTTTGATGTCGCCAGAGGCATCCTCATCATACCGTACAACACCTCTGCAATTTCGATCTCGATCTCGTCTTGGACGGCCACCGGAGATGATAACTTGCACGATGATGACTTCGGTGGGAGCGGCTTCTGCTTTGTCCCCGGGGGCTTCAAATCAGGATTTAATAAAAAAAAAAGATGAAGACTGGAGAACTGAGACGAAGGAGGAGAGATTGAGTGAATACTGAGAGACTAACCATCTTTTTCCGTACAGAAACGCTTGATGAAGATGGCGATGTAGGAGCTGGAGGAGACGGAGACGCTAAAATGGAAGCCGGGCTAACTCTAGCTGGAGACGTCGATACTTGCCGGTGGACTTGCTCACCGGAAGCAAAAACACCACCGCCGGTAGCACTTGAAGCCCAGGATTCATGTGGTCTCTTCGTACAAGCTGTAAACAGAAAAATAAAAAGAAGAAGAAATTAGAACACCTATGAAAATCATTTGGTCAGCGAAAGATATGTTTAAATTTTAAACTTCCACCTCTCTACCTGACCGAGCTTTTCTAGGAACCGATACGCCGATCATCTCATCCGCAGCTTTCCAAGACGAGACGAGAGGGGATACCGGCGCCGGAGAAGGAGACGATCTAAAATTTTTTGATGTTGGCGGAAAATTCTTCCTTTGATGGTTGTCGTGATTGTAGTGGTGGTGATGATTACCGCTACTGTTGTGATGATTTAACAGAGACGATGAAAACGTAGCGGCCGAATTGCTCGCCGGAGGCAACATCTTCAACGAGCTGCCACCACCACCGTCGTCGCATTCTTCATCGTCGTTTACACTCTCTTCCGAGCTATCGTCGCCACCGTCTAAATTACCATGAACCATCAACAACCGTTCTCCTCTTCTCCTTTTGCTCCGGCTATTCAACCGATCTCTCTCCCTGTTATCCCTTTCTCTTTCCCTCTCCCTGTCTCTATCACGATCTCGATCTTTCTTCGTGCTCCCTCCTCGATCTCTCAGCCTCGCTGCCTCCGGTAACTCTACCGGACATTCCTCCTCTGAAAAGAATATCCCAGAAGGAAGCCGTCAAAATCAAACGGTTTTACCTAGATCTGAAGAAAATTAATATATCAAAGAAATAAAAACCTGGAGAATCTATGAAACTTCCGGCTCTATGCCGCCGCCGCGATAAACCATTTCCGGCAGTCGCCATGGGTACTCTTCTAGCTTCTCTATTTCTATCCATCTTCTCTATTCTGCTTCCGCTTCCTTCTCCTTTTCCCCCTAATTTGCACCTCTCTCTCTCCTATCTCTACTTGCTTCCCATTATCTCCTTTATTTGTGCTCCTCATAATAAAAGCAGTAGCGAATAAATCCACGGCTCATATCTCCTGCCGTAAAACCTTTTCGGAATCTTCACCGTCGGTGTGTATGCATCGAACGGTTCCTATTCGCTATATGCCAGCGTAACAAAATCTTGGCCCTCCATTATAGAGATCTGATATTAATAACCGATATTTCCTCTTTTATTTTTACCACGGAAACTTTTATTATTAACAAAAAGTATTCTTTTATTATTAAATTGTCAGCATCCTATGTGGGACCACACAATAATAATATTGTATATAGTATTAAAAAATATTTTATTTATATTGTTTGTTAACATTTAGTTTCGATGTAAATAATACTATTATTTCCGAGTTGGATTTTTGTGAAATTATATTGGATTGTTACCTATTATTAAACACTTAATTGCCACGTGTCATGACTTTGACATCGACGCTTCCGTGTATATTACCGCTACCAATATTTTATTGACTTTATTGTGTTGATAAGTGATATAGAAACAATACATTTTTGAAGTCCAGGAAAATAAAAAAAAATTAATGTAATCAATACTGTAGTGCAATAAAAAGTATTTGTAAAAATGTTAGTGTACTGTTGTCCACTAATCACAATGACTCGTGTGAAAAGAAAAACAAATACTGACATATACACGCACAAAGATGTTTTTTAAAAAATTTCTAAATTGTCTTGACAAGATGTATCACCGGCTATTACCGGTAGACATGTACCTTGGTGTAGGCAATCTCACGATAAGAATGGAATCTTTGTACCACTAATACACACAGCCTATCCAACCGGTAAAACAACTTCATCTTCTTTTTATTTCCATTTCTCTCCCATTAACTAAATCAATAAGCCAAGAAAAAAGAGCTAATCAGTAAATCAGTAAGATTTTTAATACTCAATCCTAACAATAAAAATATAAATCTAAATAAAAAATGTTGGACAATTGACTAAAATAATACTATTTCAAATTTTTGTTCCAAATATAGCACTAAACATTTAAATTTTCAAAATAACACAAATTTAATACTAAAATAATTGAAAACTTATTCCTAATAAAAAAATTTAAACCCTAAATTAGAAAAAGTGAACCCAAACATTATGTTTTAATTTTATATATATTTTATTTAAGATAAATAATTATTTTTACATAATAATTTATGCTATTTTGAGAATTTTAGTTTTATTGTGCTAAATTTAGAAGATAAACTTAAAATGGTGTTATTTTAGGGTATTACTCAAAAAATGTTTTATAACTATAAATAAAATCACAATTTAATAATTATATATTTACTAAAATGTAGTGCTTTTAATTAATAACACATTATATTATATAAAAACATATAATATGACATATTATTTATTTTATACAACCAAACCAAAAAATTATGTTGCAAGCTAATTTAGAACCCAAAAATATATTTTTATTTAACTAATTTTGAAAACATAGCTCACGAAAAAAGAAACGGTGTCGCTCACCGAATGTAACACAAAGAGCACTTGTTGCCAGAAGCACATGTGAATATATTATATGACTTTTATATAAAATAAATGAGAGTAATGTAAAATGTAAACAGAATCTAATATATCAAAATTAAATTTTTTTAAAGAAAATAAAATTATGATATAAAATATTTATTTATTTAAAATAAATTCTAAATAAATTTTAAATATTTTATTTAATTTTTATTAAATTATAATTTTTATTAAGAATACCTTTTAATTTATTATAATTTTAAATTTGTGTTATTATTATAATTTTAAATTAGTGATCGTAATTTTTGAAAAACAAATTTTAAACTGATATGAAAAAATAATCTTTCTTCATTTTTGTTACCTATTTCTTTTTTTTTTAAACTAACTCTGTTGAAAAATTTTAAATCATGTTATACGCGGAACATCTTTTTTTGTGTACTGATATTTTAAATTTAGAGCTATTTTTTTTTTTTTTTTAGTAATGTCCCAAAAATAATGATTTCATTTAAAATAATCTCGTTATCAAACTTTTTTGGTTATTTTATTTATTTATTTATTTATTAAATATCCGTCAGTTTAATTCGACATTTTTATTCCTATTAATCAATAAAGTAAGGTATGATGGGCCCACAACGATCTAATATAGTTAATTTACCTTATTTATTACGAATCGACGGCCGTTACCATTTCTTGCCATTACTGATGCGCACTCAGCCGTTAGATTAATTTCTGTTTTTTATATAAAAAATTCTGGAATTCTTACATGGCTTAAAACGTCATCCCGTAAAAAACTAAAAAGGTGTTCTGTTGGCATCGGACCGGTTGATCTGAGCCGTTCGTTTCAGAACATTTAACGATTCAGATGAGAAGAAATTAAAATGGGACAATCACTCAAGTCGCGGTCACGGAACTTCCGATATGTGTGGGCCCCGCAGTTAGATGCCAATGTGGAATTGCTTGTTCCCTTTTAAATTTTTTTTTTTTTTTTTCGCCTCTAATCTCAATTTTGTTTATTTCTTTCACCGCACCTCTCTCATTTTTAATCATCCAATCAATTATAAATCATATATATAGAATAAGAAAAAATGTACAGTCTTAGCTAAGGTTGGCATGTTGTCAAAAGAAAAAACTTAATGGTTGGCGTGTTTCTCTATTTGTCTACTGTATTGGTCAAAACCGTTTTATTTAATATTCTAGTTATTAGTTATATGATATACTGTTTCAATATAGGTTTTTCATTTTTAAATTTATTTGTTCTAGAGACTCAAAATTTAGAAAATTTTAGTATTGTTTTTAGCACAATATTGAGAATATTAAGTTTACCCTTATAAAAATGGGATTATGTATTTAAATTATTAAATTATATACTATAATACCTATATTATAGAATAGATGATCGATCTCCCACACATATAAATATAAACTATTTTAGAAAAATATAAAGTTGAGAAGTGCAAATTATGAAATAAATAAATATTTTATCATCTATTCATCAATTAATATTATTTTTATATTTTATATTGATTTACGAGATTTCTACTTTAAAAATAATGGTACCTAGATGATATTTTTAATTCTAAATATAAGTTTTTGTTAATTTTTTTTTAATTTTCTTGTTTGAATATTAATATATTTATATCTATAAAGTAGACATAAGTTTAAAAATATACCTTATAATATTTTTAAAAATTTTGAAAACAGAAATTAAATTGATAATGACATATTATTGCAATATATTTAATAATAATATGTTAGTCGTTTTTGTTAATTAACGTGAAGATGATAAGTATAAAACTCAGTTCTCAAATAATATTATAGAAAATTTGCATTAGATCTTAACTAGAATAAGAATAAAACTGAAAATAATGTTGTGCAAAACACATAGTTTTGATTTTTTATATAATATTTGTACTCTACTTTTTTTCTCATAGTATCTTACAGTGTTCATCCCTACCACCACCAATTGGTAAAAAAGAAAGATACCTCAACTTCACAATCACTGTAATGTAATTTTCAGATGTAGTATTAAATTTACTATTTTGTTAAATGCGCTATGAATGAATGTGATGTGGATTAGGGCCCACTTGAGTATTAGATTTTGTATTTAAAAACAAGGTTTGGTCAATGGTCAACATTCATAATCATAATTAACAAATACAGTTGATTAACTCGACTAAACAGTTGATCCACATATTTCACTTAACGCGCTACGAAGCCCGCGTGCACAACAAATCCTAAAGATTTTTTTTTTGTGTCTTGTTGACATCAAAACAGATCCTAAAATCTTTATCCATCCACGTGGTTCCGGACAGATTCGACGTGGTTGTCTGTCATATTAACACGTGGAGTATCACTCATTCTTGATTCGCTGCATTGGATCTTGTTTTGTTGAAACTACACTTTCGCTTCTATAAATACATTGTAATGGACTGAGTTAAAAGGTAAACACCACTGCTATTCTCACTGTCCTTCACCGATGTGTAATCGCGTAAATTGCTTACTTGGCATTTTGAGATTGGTGGTATTACGGTTATCTCGAAATGCCACGTCGGAGTGTAGAGTCTCGCCAATAAAATTTGTCGGGATTACTTCAAAATATTTTTCTTTATAAAACTCTAAAATTAACTCGTCAATGAGGGAACTAAAAAGGTCTACGTCATTGATGAGTGATGACAATAATATATAAAAATATCAGATAAAAAAACAAAACTGACAAGTTAGGTGACACGTGGTGGATTTTGGAGTTATGTTTTTGCCAACGTGGCAACTGGCTTGATCGTTCGTTTAACCCTAGCCGTCAGACTGTCAGGAAAATTTCTCCATCAGATAATAAACATAAAAGTTGTATATTAATAAACAGATATTTTTAATATATTTCATAAGCGAAGATATTTAGATATATCTAAGATAATGCCTTCATTAACGCAGTAAGACATATCGAAATTTGCGAGATCTTTGAATTCTATTATTTTATATTTAAAATATATAATATTGATAATTGAATCTTATCATACTTTAAAATATTATTGAGTATCATAGAGGTATTTAAATTAAATAACATAAAGCGAACATGGCACCATGACTGTTTCTTCTTTATTATATTCATATAATTCAAATCTAGAAAATGCAGGAAAGTACACAATGTCACAAATATAATATTTATAAAGCATGAGGTCAAATTAATCGTTGAAGTATAAAACAACATTACTCAAGATTAGAAACAGTTAATAGATAGAGGCTAGGCAACTGATTAGGACGTATTTTGTTATTTATATATAAATAATTCGACAAGTAGATAAAGAAAAGTCAAAAAAGTATTTTATACCAAACGTTTTAGTGTGAGATATAATTTATTATTTGTGGGTTTAATTAATGATTGATGAGAGGAAGAGGTATGTCGAAGGCCCTTTGCTTTTGCTATACATTTTTGTTGATATAATAAACAAGAAAAGAAAAAGATAATTAAGTTGTTGGTAATTGCGATTGCCATTATTTTGACCTAAACTCGCCATTATAGATTGAAAAGAATGGCCATGATAGATTGATATATGCCCTTTTTTAATGGGCAATTTATTATATAAAATTAATTTGGTGGCACTAGAGAGTCGCTGATACGTTCGAGAGAAAGTGGTTAAATACACATAATCATCCAAAATGGAATTATTAAAAGAAATCTTCACTTAATATTTTATTTATTGTGTAATCTTTTGTGCTTTATATATTTGAAAAGGTTTGGGGACCAAAAATAAAATAAAGACTCATGCCCGAAATAAAGGATTTATTGGCTTCTTTCCCTTTTTCTTTATATAGTTATATCACTATTTTTAAACAACTTAATTTAACTAAATCTTTAATATATTATTTGAAAAATATTTAAAAAAATAATTTTAATGTAATATTTTATTAACAAAAATATAATGTTGACGTGTAATCATTATATTAAATTTTAAATAAATATAGAAATAAATTTAAATTATTATAATAATTATAATATATTACATTGTTATTAATTTGATTAGAAAATCAATATATTTTATTAAACTAACTAAAAAGTACTATTTAATTCATAAAAAAATTATTTTTTTTCTTAATTTACATATACATAAATTAATATTAAAAATAAATTTAAATAAAAGTTCAAATTATATAAATATTTAATTTATATTTACTAATAAAAATATTATACAATTTATGAATATATTTTTCTATGAGTATAAATCTAATACAAGATTAATGGCGTAAATTTATCATTTTACTCAATATGAAAATATGGTTATAATACTTGATACGTTAATAAGTAGTAAACTTTCTTCTATAAATTATATAAATTATAGGACTCTTTTATACCGTTACAAATAAAATAAACTAAACTGCGAGCCCATAAAATTGCAAAAACAAAAGCCCATACAAAAAAAAAAAGAAACTCCAAGTAGGTATATTATAATAGTCAATTCCAAAGTAGAAGTGGTTTATATACATATACAAGTGAAAGAAGGAAAGGCATTAAATAAGTTCAATAGAACAAAGTTTAATTTTAGAAAAGAAAAAAAAAGAAGCTCTCTTCTTGTTCAACGAGATTTAATAAAAATCAGTGATAACCAATTGGAGCTGGAGCTTCCTTCAGCTCACGACCTTGGTAGTGAATATCCTGCAAAGTATAATCCATAATTGACAAATGTTCAAAGACGATTTAACTAAAATACTTTTAATAACATTTAAGGTAAAATACACTTACAGATGCAAAATGGTTGACGTCACGGTGATGAGCCTCGTCGGCACGGACGACCATGACCACGTCACGAAGTGTTGCATCTGCAGGGAGCCTCCAGTAATCAATAGCAATAGCCGGAGCAGGAACGTTCTCGATGTTACCTTTGTCGAGTTCCTTGAGGAATTCAGTGTATGAATGGATTGCTTCTTCCTCAAGGTACCCGACCATACGGTGAGCGAATTTTGGGGACATTAAGTAGCCGAGGAAATAGGCGTTGAAGAAGACGCCTTGGACAGTGATCACGAGTGCTCTCTCGTACCATTTCGGTTTAGCTACTTCCATGAATGTCATGAGATGCATCCTCTCGTTCTCTGCTTCCTCGAGTAAGGCTTTGATCCATCCACCGCTTTGCTCAAACCTCCGGAGCGATTTGCAGTGGAGTAGCATTCCTCCCACCATTCCGGGAACTGCGGCTACAGTTTCAAGCATCATAGCTCGGCATCCGTATCGCCTCTGTGTTCACAATCTCAGAATCAGTACAAATATTTCTCATTTGCTTTAACAATTCATCCATGACATGATGATACGATCAGCTAATAACGCCTATATATATAGTGACAGTTCAACCACGATTGAGAAACAAGTGGACATAACAAATTGCAAAGATAAAATAAAAAATTCAGGGCACTACTAAAAGAGTGAACGCATAAATATACTTAATACATAAACAGTTCCAGAAAATAAATAAATATTGACTAGTTGCCATATAAAGGGAATCATCAAATAAATATTTATTAGGTTTTATATACGTAATCAATGACGACATCGAGGGTTGGATGTTTCCAAGTCCAAAGGAGATGGAAATTAAAAAACAGGGGTATAGAGAATTTGACGAAAAAGATTTGGGAAGAAAATTAAACTGTACCTGGAAGAAGATATCGGTAGGCCATCGAAGAGATTTGACAGTCCAATAAGCTAATCTATCAAGGAACGTCGTTGGTACATGGTGCTTTGACAGATCTATAGTCAGATCAGCTTTATACGTCTCCCATGGCTGCGATGATCCGAATAACTCCAATTATATACACGAATAAATTGTTGAAGAGCAACAATATATGAATCAATCTACAACGTACCTTGAAACAGTTCCACTTCCATTCAGTGCCGTCTTCTTTGGTGATTTTATTCGGTTCAACGCCCCAATAGCTAGCAATTCCTTTCTCTCTCTTGTTACCTCCGGCGTTACCACCGTTTGATTCGTTCTCTGCTTTCTTCGGATTCACCTCCGTCTCCGCCGGCGGGGTTTTCTCTCCCAAAGTAACCGTACTAGCAAATCTCACGCCTCCAATCGCCGGAGCTCTGTTCACGATCCAACCACCGGAATCAACCACATGCTTCGAAAGATGGCTGGTCGGTAAAGCCTCGTAAGACGAAATCGCACCGATCGTAGTGGTGGTCGAGAACAACCGTGGTCCAGCAGCCTTCATAAGCGACGAGGCCACCTTGGCTCCACCGCGAGTCATCATCATTATGAAAGATCAACAATAGAAACGGAAAGAATCAAAGCAAATCCAAGAATATAGGAATATTGAAGGTTTTTGCCTTTTTTTTTTAACTTTGACGTCTTATGCGCTTCGCACGCTGTAATGAGGTTCTCGAGCAAGGTTTATATATACGACGAGAACGAACGGTTTGCGATCGAAATCCTTGACGTGAGATTGCGCCACGTGTTCATCACTGTATAACAGTTTCTGCGGTAGGGTATTTAGTATAATGACGATATCACCCTTGGAGGGCATGAGAGAGACATTGTGTCCGACTTTGCTTTGACGGAGGGTATATCTGTAAATTAGAAAGGCGGTGTAGAATTTTCTTGCAGACCAAGAAGTTTGGAGAGGCTGGAAGATACTTGCGTGGAGGCCAAGAGCTAAAATCTCATTGGCTGAATTTAATAATGTTATCTTCTGCGTATTATATGTCGTATAGGTCTTTTTTTTTCTCGATAAAAATAAAAAATGATAGTTGTTTTTAAATAGGTAAGTATCTATATTAGAATAACCATTTTTAAGTTTTTGTTACAAATCTATCTATTATTAAAATTTAAAATTAACATAAATTATTATGTCAAAATATTTATTACTATAAATAAATTAGAAATAAAATTAAAATATTATGTATGGTTTCCAAAATGTTTAGATTTTCCTTATAGAAATTTGTTTCATATATTTTACTATTAATTTTGATATTTTTAACAATTTAAATTAATGTTGCTATATTTAATAAAAACGAAAATGATATTTTAGAAAATTGCCATATGTATTAAACCTACAAATATTGAATGTAAATAAACATCGTTGTTTAGAGAAATCGGCATCTTACAAACCTAGATTAACATTTATATTTGATCTGTAGCCCCTGAAAATTATAAAAAGCCCTTAAAAGCCCATGCATATAAGAAGAAGAAAATAAAAACTTAGCTTCAGTAGTACCCAATCGGAGCTAAAGCTTCCTTGAGCTCACGACCTTGATAGTGAATATCCTATTTTAGTCATCCATTAGGGTTTAACTATTAAAATTTATTGATGACCATAAATGATCAAAATAGAAACACTGACGGACATAATGGTTAACGTCGCGATGGTGCGCTTCATCAGCCCGAACCACCATGACCACATCGCGAAGTATTGCGTGTGGTGAGATCTTTAGATTCGTAAGATCCTGATAGAGTCACACGCCTTCAATAATTGATGGCGATGGCCGGTGCAGGAGCGTTTTCTATGTTACCATTATCGAGTTCTTTGAGGAATTCAGTGTAAAAGGGGATTGCTTCTTCCTCAAGGTACCCAACCACACGGTGAACAAATTTTAGGGAGATTAAGTATGCAAAGAAATAGGCGTTGAAAAAAACTCTCGCGAACTATTGGTAAAAGGTCAAGTTCTTCCAAGTTCTTTTAGGTCAGGAGAAAGCTCAAAGGTAGGTAAACTCTAATGAGTATTTAACGAGTATAAATACATCACAAAATTAGGTTTTCTGGTAGCATCCACCAAGAAAAACGTCCAGAGAGTTCTAAAAGAGAGAATTCGTGAGGAGTGAGAGAGGAGAGAGATTTACAACAAGTTTGATTGTATTGTAATTCTTCTAAGTCTATTTTCTCTAAAGTTGCTTCATTGTAAAAGGGTTCATCAGATTTATAGTGAAGTTTATAGGAAACAGATCATACCCGAGAGGTACCTTAAGTGGGAACTCGGTAATCAAATCTTGTGTCTTTATTTTTAAGCAATATAAAACCAACACCAAAGACAATAAGAAAAGATCCTAAAATCCTAACAAGTGGTATTAGAGCTTCCAGATTTATTGCAAGGGGTGTGTTGGGAAACAGGGATTTTAGAGTTGCTGGGAAATTCAGAAGCACAGCAGATTTGAAGACATAATGATGAGTTCAAGGATTGAGGTTGACAGGTTTGATGGGTCAGGAGACTTTTCTCTGTGGAAAGTGAGAATGATGGTTTTAGGGTTGAAAGATATCCTAACAGATGAAAAGCTACTCAAGGATCTAGTTGTCACAAAAGTCAAATCTGGTGAAGAGACAAAAGGAAGAATAGAAGGCAGCTCACAGATTGATCCAGTAAAGTTTGAAAAATCAGAAAAGGCTAAAGATCTGATTGTTTTGAACGTGGAGAATCAGGTGCTCAGGAAAATCTCTATGTGTGAAACAGCGGCAGCCATGTGGTCTACCTTAAACAAGTTATACATAGAGACATCTCTGCCAAATCGGATCTACCTACAGTTGAGGTTCTACACTTTCAAGATGGATGACTCCAAAAATATTGATACCAATGTAGACGACTTTCTAAGGCTGGTGACAGATCTCAATAACATAGGAGTTGAAATTTCAGAAGAGGTACAAGCTACTTCTAAGTTCTTTTTCTAACAGATATGATCAACTCAAGGAAACCCTAAAGTATGGGAGAGATACTTTAAAGTTGAATGAAGTCACAGCAGCAGTTAAGTCTAAGGAAAGGAAGCTAATCGAAAGTGGAAAGGTAACAAATTCTCAAGATGTAGGTTTGTATGTGGAATCAAGGGGTAGGTCGAACAACCGGTTCGATAATGACAACACATGAGGAGGCAGATCGAAGAGCAGAGGCAAGTCAAAGCAACAATATGATAACAACAACAAAGGATGTTTCATCTGTGGGGATGAAGGGCATTGGAAAAGAAATTGTCCTCAGAGAAAGAAATGTGCAGAATCTACTAACATAGCAGAGCCTATTCAGCCAGTGGTCTTAACAGCCAGTACTGAAGACACAAGGGAATGGGTAATGGATTCAGGGAGTTCCTACCACATCACACATAACAAAAATGTTTTGTTTGATTTCAAAGAAATCAATGGAGGTAAAGTTCTGATGGCTAATAATACTCAAAACAGCATCAAAGGAACAAGGAGTATTAGAATTCAGAACTCAGATGGTTCTATGGTGATATTCAAGGATGTGAAATACATGCCAGAGGTGAGTAGGAATTTAATTTCATTTGGGTTATTAGAAAAAGCAGGTTGTTGTTTTCAAGGAGGTGATTTGGGACTGTAGTTTTATAAAGACGGCAAGAAAGTAATATCTGGGAAACTCAACAACGGGTTGTATTATCTTCAAGGTAGAGTGTGCAAGGCAGGGATCAGGTCAAGAACGAAGAAGCTGAATAAGGAGATAGTTACACACAAAGTCGAATTAGTGGATAGACAGTCAAAGAGAGTGACTTTCAGTGAGAATCTAATTTAAAGACCTATACCGAATGGTTTTAAAGCAGGTTCAACCGTTCAAGGTGGAGACTTTTCTGATTAAATCTCCAGAGAAATTGTAGCAGGACAGAATGTGGTAGATGGTGATGCTAAAACTCACAAGGAAAATGTTTCACAAAGATTACAGAAATTCAGGAGTGAAAAAAGGAGTTTGAGCATGGAAGCCAAGTTAAGCTTTTTGTATAAAGCTTTGCAGATATTAGGAACTGACAGGTTCTACAATATTGTTGCTAAAGGCGGTGTGATTCTACCTAAGATTCAGCTAAGCAAAGTTCCAGAAACCCTAGATAGCAAGGACATATTTGATTTGAATTCGCAGCTTTGCTGTGAATTTTTTAAGAGCCTCTAAAGAAGGAGAGGACCTCCTAGGAATATCACTGTAGTTGTCTTGACTTCGCAGAGACAAAGTAAGAAACAAGTTAGTTTCAGGGTATACGTAAAACAGTGACACAATCAGAAGTAACCTAGGAGGATGGGTGCGAGGGGAAAAGCAGTAGGAAACATCTCTCAAGGTGGAACTAACCGGGAAAAGTGGCCGGAAAGATGGCCGGAAAAGTGGCCGGCAAAGTGGTTGGAAAGATGGCCGGAAAAGTCGCCGGAAAAGTCACCAGGAAAATGTCGCCGGAAAAGGTCGCCGGAGCGGCGGCACGTGGCCGGGGGACGATGGTGCGTGGTAGGAAGACGGCGGCGCATGACGGGCAAGGCGGAGCGTTAGGTCCATGCGCGGGCGCGTGTGGCATACTAGCGGTGGCGCATGGTATACACGGGCGGCACGTGGGCGCGTGTGAGCACGCGTGGCGGTGCGTGTTGGCGAGTGGCGGTGCGTGGCGCCGCGTGGGGGCGCGTGGTGGCTCGTGGATGGTGCGGGGCGGCGCGTGGTGGCACGTGGCGGCACGTGGGGCGGCGCGTGGGCTTCATGCGCCTGCGGGAAAAAAAAGGTTGGGCTAAAAAAACGGTGGGCCCAATAAGAAATTGAAGAAGGTGGAGAATTGTTGGTATAAGGCCCAGTTCTTCCAAGTTCTTTTGGGCCAGGAGAAAGCCCAAAGGTAGGTAAACCCTAATGAGTATTTAACGAGTATAAATACATCACAAAATTAGGTTTTCTGGTAGCACCCACCAAGAAAAACGCCCAGAGAGTTCTAAGAGAGAGAATTCGTGAGGAGTGAGAGAAGAGAGAGATTTACAACAGGTTTGATTGTATTGTAATTCTTCTAAGTCTATTTTCTCTAAAGTTGCTTCATTGTAAAATGGTTCATCAGATTTATAGTGAAGTTTGTAGGAGACGGATCCTACCCGACAGGTACCTTAATTGGGAACTCGGTAATCAAATCTTATGTCTTTATTTTTAAGCAATCTAAAACCAACACCAAAAGCAATAAGAAAAGATCCTAAAATCCTAACACGAACACAAGAGCTCGTTTGTACCAATTAGGTTTAGCGACTTCCATGAATGTCATTAAGTGCATTCTCTCGTACTCTGCTTCTTCGAGAAGGGCTTTGATCCAATCGCCGCTTTGATCAATTTGTCTCCATTGTTACCCTCATTAGCTTTCTTCTCAGATGTAATCTTGCTGTAATATCTCAAGCCTCCCGTTTCAAAAACCCTAACATTTGCCACTCTGAGAGCAACCCTAGTCTTGCCCTTACCGTCGCTCCATACAAACTTATCATCATCATGCAGATTTAAGATGAATCAATGGAAACTGATATGAGAAATCTAATCTGATTCCAAAGTGTTTCTTTCATTTTTAAGATTATGGATTTCAATTTTAAAGTTATATGTTATTGACTAGAAGAAATGCAACTAAAAGAGAATTTTTTAATAAGTTCGACTAAATTTGGATATTTATTCGGTAACCAATACCTAATCGAAAACAAGATACAATCGAAAACTTATGAATAATTAAAACTCATCCAAATCGATCTTTTTTGTTTGGTTCCGGTTCAGATCTTCGGATCCGAGATGTTGCCCATGGCTATTTCAAACTTACGGAGTCGAAAAAATGTGTTAAACATAGAAATCAAATCATTCCTAAAGTTAGCTAATGCGTATGTAGCTGCCTACCAAACCATCTCAAATGTAGCCTTGACAGCGAGTAATATTACAATATTAAGTCAAGAGCTAAAAGATGTATGAAAAAGAAAACCCACAAGGTATAACACACTACAGATTTATATATATAGCTCGAGTAACCGAATCTTCCTAAGTCAACCACTTATTGCCTGGTCGGATCAAAACCCACCCAACATTTCCTAAAACTTTCTCAGAAAGACCTTTTACTACCATCGTTTGAGCCAAAGCCACCAAAGCTGCTCTTTCCGCCTGACTGAGAAGAACGATCCCAGCCAAAACCTCCCATGCCAGAACGGTCTGAACCGCCAGAATAACGGTTGCTAGATCCTCCTGAACGGCCATTGCTGCTACCATAATCATCTGGACGACCACCAAAGCCACTCCTTCCGCTTGACTGAGAGGAACGATCAAAACCAAAACCAGAAGAACGGTCTGAACCAAAGCTCCCAAAACCAAAACGGTCCAAACCGCCAGAATAACGGTTGCTTGATCCGCCTGAACGGCCACTGCTGCTACCATAACCACCACCACCTGAACGACCACCAAAGCTTGAACCACGATCTCTCATGCCTCCTCCAAAGGACTCACCAGATCGACCACCTATTCCTTCATACATGCTTCCACTTCCACGTTCCACAGCAATGCTGGGGAGCTGAATTCAGAACCCAATAAGATACAAACATTCAACAAAAGCAAACAAATCACTTAAAGATTCACAGATCAAATCACCTCAGTAAATCGGCTCCCGACTTCTCTCTCTATAATTTTTACTGCCCTGGATTGATCTTGACTGTAGATGAGGATGGCACTTCCCTTCTTTCCAGCACGACCTGTTCGCCCCGTCCGGTGAACAAACGTCTCTGTATTATTAGGAAGCTCATAATGAATTACCTAGTCACATAAACACAAGACGGAAAAGATGGGTTTAATACGATGAGAACAAACTCGTTTAAAGCAAGAAAATTGTAGTTCTGACTCACCAAATCGACATTAGGTACATCAAGTCCACGGGCAGCAACATCAGTGGCTACAAGAATATTGAAATGCCCATCCCGGAAACCAGCAAGTGTTCTTTCCCTCTGACTCTGAGATATATCACCATGTAAAGCTTCGCATTTGAAGCTTCTCGCCAATCCATATGCAAGGCGATCAGCATCCCGTTTTGTCTGGGTAAAAACAATGCATTTTCCTCCTTTAGCATGCTCCTGCAAAGAAAAGATATTACAGACTCATGCTGTATACAACTGACAACTAAGAAAAAACTACACAAATAAGCTACTTCGATACTGTAATAATTCTAAATCTCTTATATCAATTAAAAGCGAAGTAAAGAAAACATACCGTCACTAGAGGACCAATAATGGATGCTCTTCCATAAGAATCTGCCATGATAGAAAATGTTGTAATTCCATCTGCGAGTTTCTGATCAGAATCTCCAACCTATAGAAAAAAACACAGGAAGGCCAAAAATAACATATGAGTACACATCTCACTCATCTTATTAACAACTCTGATAAACCCAAGCTCAATCTTTAGGTATTGTGAGCTATGTCAGGTATAAACACAAGCAGATATGAGCCTACTTACAAGATCAATTGTCAAAGGATCATTCAGGTACTTTTTGGTGAGGGATCTGATCCAACTTGGCATTGTTGCAGAAAACATCATGCTCTGACGTTTCTCAGGCAACCTTTCTAATATTATTTCGACATCTTCGGCAAATCCAACCTGAAGCATCTGATCTGCTTCATCCAAAACCACAAACTGAACCTCGGATAGATTCAAAGCGCCTCGCTTAATCAGATCAATGATACGACCTGGAGTTCCAACGGCCACATCAACACCATAGTCAAGCTGCCTCATTTGCTGTCCAATCGGTGTACCTCCATAAACACATATAGTATCCAAGCTTGGAGCAGATTCCCTGAACTCTTTCTCAACCTGACGAGCAAGCTCTCTTGTCGGGGCCATAACTAAACAAAGAGGGTTCCTCCCACGCCTGTCACATCAAAAGACAACATAAGAACCAAGGATAATCTAAATCTCTGAAACCTCAAGTGATTGTTAGAGACAGTAAACACAAAGTCAAATCCAGGATTTACAAACCCATGTTTAGCATTGAATTTGATGATCTTGTCAATGATGGGAATCCCAAAAGCAAGTGTTTTTCCTGTTCCTGTCCGCGCACGGCCAATCATGTCCCGACCTTGCATCGCTGGTTGCAGCACAGCTTTCTATTCAGCCACAAACATCAAATCGCAGTGTAAAACAGCGAAATTTAATTGATCTCTATGAGTAAAAAGAACAGAAGAGCATACCTGAATAGGAAAGAGTTTCTCGATTCCTCTACTACTCAAAGCTTTAACAATCTCCGGAGATATTCCAAGCTCAGATATCGCGAGCCCATCACTGCTACTACTGCTACCAACACTCAACGAATCTCCATTCCCTCCATCGCTACTATCATATGCAGCGGCATAATCTTGACCTGCGAAACCAGCAGGAGAAAAAATAGACGCTCTGAACTCCGACGGCAGAGATTTAACATGAAAGTTCTTCACTTTAACACCAAATGGGTTGGAATTCGGAGGGAGAGCGCAGCTAGGCTGGACATTGGCAGGTCCATTTGCGGCTAGATCGGAGACTGTACTCGAGGCGGCTGGAGTAAGATGGTGAATAACGGAGGACAGCGAGGCGGAGAGAGTCCGCGTCCGCCTTGACGCACCAAGGAAAGATCGGTGGAGTACTGTGCTGATCATTATTCGGAGTGAGTGATTGATTTTTGGTGAAGGGAAACGTAAAACCCCCAAATGTGAAATCCAATGTGACTATTAGGGATTTAGAAAAGACGGCAATGGTTTAGAGAGCTTTAAGAGGAAGAACTCAAGCGTACAAATTGGTATTTCAATATAATCACCTGCGGGTGAGCGTATGGTATGCGCCTGCACGTGCGAGTTTTTCTAAGTAAAAAAAAAAAGTTAAATTTTTCTCGAGTCCAAATGTGTTCTTGATGACAAGAAATCGTTTCTTGAACCTCACCTCAAACTGTTCTCTCGACTTTATATCAATATGAGGCGATTGTAGACAGTGTATAAGACTCGTGTGTTGAGCATTGCAACATTACTAGAGTGAGGAGGATTGACACCAAACTTGCTTTTCCAGGTTATCCAAAGACCTCGTGATTCTGTCTCTATCCAAAACAAACACAACAACAACCATTCCGAAAGATTTCAACAACATTAACGTCCTAAACTGTAGAAAATTTATATGAGTCTGATTAAAGCAACCTTGACAATTTTCAATGAATAACTTTGGAGAAAATGAAAGAGAACAAAAACATACCTGGAGAGCAATCGCCTTCCTACTCAATGGTTTGGCATCATCGAGAGAAACTTTAATCTTAGAAATACTCTAATCTCCACCTTAATGTAGTATTTGAATGTTCCAAATTAACATTTCAAAACCCAAATTTATATTAAATTTTTTTATGAATTTCGGCAAGTTAACGAATTTCAAAATCCGAATTTATATGAATTTTTTTGTAAAAAATTATAATATTTTATAAATTGATATTTCTACTACTATAACAAACATACGATGCGGGCCGCTCGCATACAAACTGATTCTAAACTTCATTATTAACAGATTATTAAGAGTGGGGTTAAATTGGACGAGGGTTACAAATGGGAATCCCGTTACAAATGTGTGGATGGACTATTAGTTAAACAATAAATAAAGGGCCATCAACAAATCTCCCAAGAAAATGAAAAGGTATAACAAAAATTGTAGCTCCACAGTTGTTCTACTTCTTTTTAGGGATGCTGAAAATCCCATAACCTGAACACGGACCACTAGGTTCTTGGTTTGGAGTTTCATTTGGTAATCGAGTTTGTGGACGTGGTGGCGCTTGTGGTGGATTTGGTGGCTGAGGGTTTGGAGCTTGGTTTTGGAATCGAGGTGGAGGACCTTGCCGGTCTAGATGACGGTTTCGAGATGGCCCAGAGGGTTGTTGATTTAAAGCTTGGTTTGGAAACTGATGCTGTGGACCTGGAGACTGCGAATCAAACCTCCCAGTAGGCTGTTGGTTTGGGAACCGAGGCCTTGGAATCTGGTTTTGAGACTGAGGATCAAACCGCACGGAATGTTGTTGATTTGGAGCTTGGTTTGGGAAACGAGGATGTTGTGGGTCTACAGGCTGGTTTGGAGACCGGGGTTCAAACCTGTTTGCATCTCTACCTCCAGATGACTCCTTAATCAGTTCTCTTTCTGCGTACCTGTTCTGGACTTGAACTGGTTTGGCCTGTTTAGCACTGAGCGTTGGTTCAGGCTTTTCTATATCTCCCTGATCATCAAAAGTAGACCCTCCGGCTTCCCAACCATCAGTCTTTGGTGACTCCCCTTTCACTCGGGCTGCAGTTTTTATGTTCATATCCTTTAACTTTTTCACCCCTCCTTTCTTGGGTGGCCCAAACTTGGCGTGTCTAACTATCACAACTGCGCTACTTTTATCCACATTTGGCCCAAATTCCACAAGTGCATCTTCGATCTGTACCAATATAATTATGAGAAGGATGGATTCGATCCGAAACAAAGACATGAAAACTAGGAAACAATTGTGAATAGAAGAAGAGATAGGGGACATAGAGGAGTAGGAGACTTACATAACAAGTGAAGCGAGATAATAACTCGAGCAGCTTTTCTGGTTCAAGCTCCTTGTGCTTGTCCTTGTCAGGAACTGCATTGCACTTTTAGACAAAATTCAGAAGAAATAGTGAAATAAATGAAAAGTTGCTCAGCGGCGATATATGGCTTTTATTTATACCAGCATCACGAAACAGCTATAATTTTTAACATAAATATACACACGCAAAATAATCACTTTTCATGAGTTTTCCACAAGTTCATGAGAAATCAGTTATCATAAAGAGGTCCAGTCACCAAGGAAATTACTACCTTCACCCGATATCCACTTTCCATCAGTTTCAATGCTTGATCTGCTTTGAACTTTAGGTCCTTTGCCTCCTGAAGAGAAAAGACAATACTGTCAATTTTCTTTTTCAATACTATACGGATGCGAAGAAGAAGAAGAAGAAATAAATAGGGCTTTCCAAGAGAACCATACAATTTTTGGAGTAAATCGAATTTCCTTGACTTCAGGTCGAATAGCTTCAGCCCGCTAGAACAAGGCGAACACAAAAATATCAGGACATAAATACAGCTAATATTTCGTAAAAACATCTGGAGAATGTTGGTATAGAATAGGCCATATCACAGACCTTGGCCTTGGCACGCTCTTTTCCTACTTTAGCTTTTTTGTACTTCTCCAACGAGTATTTCACAATTTTACACACAGGTGGCTCAGCATCTTTCTGGACCTACAAGAAAACAAGTAAAAGACATATTTATAAATATATATGAAGAGCATTAGTGATATGTCAGACATCTATTGGAAGCAAAATTCTCTAAGGCAAAAACAGAAGAAAAAAAAGTTAATCTGGAGAGCTATAGTTTGGCAGCCAGAAGTGGACTATGAGTAGCATATTACAAAATGGCGAGTACATCACTTTTAAAAAGGGACACACATGGAGTAAGAACAATTTATAAACATGCAAACTATACATATATATCGAGTCAATATTACCAACGATCTCCAGATCATCAGAAAATCCTATATAACTAGACATTTGATTTAAAAAGTTACCTCAACTAAGTCACATTCGAGCTCCTTAGCCCGTCTGAGGGCTTCCTGCAGCGATACAACAGAATGTCCTGCATAACGA
The DNA here is from genome assembly GCA_018901935.1 of Pugionium cornutum. Lineage (NCBI taxonomy): Eukaryota > Viridiplantae > Streptophyta > Magnoliopsida > Brassicales > Brassicaceae > Pugionium > Pugionium cornutum. The sequence goes on along the minus strand of CM032160.1, from coordinate 6,482,767 downwards.
CAAAACCATTTCACACATCCCTGATAATCAGAATCTCCTAAAAGACCTATGTTTTCTTCTTTTCCTTATGTGTTCTAAGACTGTAGTTTGGATTTCTCAAATACATCACCCACCTCTTAAATAAAATCTACAAGAACAACAGCCTTTTTAACTGGCTTAATAAAAAAAATTCTAACAAAAGCATTTATTCTATTTCCTCGTTTGCTGTTTTTTTATCTGCTACAATGTGAAGTAAAAAAAAAACACATTGCTAAGACTTTCTACATAAAAAGATAACAAAATTACCATCCTCGGAAACCAATCTGACATACTCGGCAGTAATCTTCTCATTAAGACGGGGACCATCAGATTCGGCTTCCTCTTGCTTCTTCCTTGACTTGAATAAGATAATGAAATATCAAGTTATGAACAAATTTAACAGCTATGTGTAATATCATAGCATATACTGCAAATAAAACAATTTTCTCGCCCAAAACAAAACTTGCTCACTAAAATCACGGAACTAAGCAATTTAAACTCCTGTGTTTGCTCTCCTAGGTGAAAGAGTTGTTGTATTTGCAGTTTATGCTATGATCTTGCACGTAGCTGTCATTTTAGAGAGAATGAATGAGAACAAAACCATACCTTGGGAGCAATCGCCTTCCTACTCATTGGTTTAACATGGTCCGGAGAAACTTTAATCTTAGAAACACTCAACGAATCTCCATTACCTACGACGCTACTCTCACGCTCAGTGGCATAACCTTGAGTCGCGATCCTCGAGGGAAAACCCATAGACGACTCATATCTAATGTGGAAGTCCACAGCGGCATAATCCTGAGCCGTCAAACCAGCAGGGGAAACCATCGACGCTCTGAACTCTGACGGCACATATTTAACATGAAAGTTCCTCGCTTTAACACCAAATGGGTTGGAATTCGGATGGAGATCGAAGCTATGCTTGACATTGGCAGGACCATTTGCGGCTAGATCGGAGACTGTAGTTGCGGCGGCTGGAGTAAGATGGTGAATAACGGAGGACAGCGAGGCGGAGAGAGTCCGCGTCCGCCTTGACGCACCAGGGAAAGATCGGTGGAGTACTGTGCTGATCATTATTCGGAGAGAGTGAGTGATCTTGGTGGAGGAAAACGTAAAACCCCCAAATGTGAATGTTAGGGATTTAGAAGACGGCAATGGTTTAGAGAGCTTTAAGAGTAAGCGTATAAATGGTATTTTAATATAATCACCTACGGGTGAGTGTATAGTATGCGACTGCACGTGCGAGTGTATTTTTATAAGAATGAAAGGTTACTTTTTTGGGTCTAAATGTGTTCTCGGATGTCATACTTACTGCTTTTCATTGTATCTATTTTTGAAGTTACAAGTCGAAACTGTAAAGACAAACTTTCAAGATGTAATTTAAGATTATTGGTCAGAAAGTTGACGATTCTACGGTCTCAGAAAAATGATCAAGCTTGTAATTCACAAACCGGAATATCCAAGCATCATAGTCACAAGTACGCAAGTATGATTTAACCATTTAGAAAACATGAAACAATCAAACTTAAGAAAATTTAATGTTGCTTTTGATCATACACATTTTTCTTTTCTGATGGCCGAATGAATCTTACATGTTTATGAAAGTGGCAAAATACAAAAAGAACACTTTTTCCACTGATGTAGAAACTACAAATAAACTAGAGGATATGACAATGACTTAAAAAAAAATGTTTGCGTATGAAGCAAGAAAGGAGCTACAGAATTATATTAGCTGAACTCTACTCGAGTGAAGAGGGTTCCTACGCCAATTCCATTATTGCCAGGTCGGGACAAAACCCACGCAAAGGTTCTTAATACGATCTGTTAGGATCCTTTAATCCAAACCCACCAAAGCTGCTCCTTCCCGTTGATTGAGAAGAACGATCTGAACCAAATCCCCCAAATCCTGAAGAACGATTTGAACCGCCTGAGCCAAAGCCCCCATAACCAGAAGAACGGTCTGAACTGCCTGAACCGAAGCCCCCGTAACCCGAAGAACGATCTGAACCGCCAGAATACCGGTTGCTAGATCCGCCTGAACGGCCACTGCTGCTACCATAACCACCACCATAACCACCCGAGCGACCACCAAAGCTTGAACCACGATCCCTCATGCCTCCTCCATATGATCCACCAGATCGAGCACCTATTCCTTCAAACATGCTTGCGCTTCCACGTTCCACAGCAATGCTAGGGAGCTGCATTAAACCAAATACCAAATTTAGTAAACGCATTCAAACAAAAGAAACAAAAGAGGATAAGAGAAAAGTATATAACCTCAGTGAATCGGCTTCCGACTTCTTTCTCAATCATTTTTACAGCCCTGGATTGTTCTGGACCATGGATGAGAATCGCATTTCCTTTCTTTCCAGCACGTCCTGTTCGCCCCGTTCGGTGGACAAACGTCTCGGTGTTATTAGGAAGCTCATAATGAATTACCTAATCACAGTCACCACAAGATATGTTTGATATGATGAGAAACATAAACGGTTTGAGGGGAAGGAAAAAAAGTGTAGTTTCAACTCACCAAATCGACATTAGGTACATCAAGTCCACGGGCAGCAACATCAGTTGCAACGAGAATATTAAAATTCCCATCCCTGAAACCAGCAAGCGTTCTTTCTCTCTGACTCTGGGATATGTCACCGTGTAACGCTTCGCATTTGAAGCTTTTTGCCAAGCCATATGCAAGGCGATCAGCATCCCGTTTTGTTTGGGTAAAAACAATGCATTTTCCTCCTTTACCATGCTCCTGCAAATGAAAAATTTTCTATGACGTCTTGCAATACATGATAATGGGTTTACAGGAAAAGTAAAGAAAACATACTGCTACAAGAGGAGCAATAATGGATGCTTTTCCATAAGAATCTGCTGCAATAGAATACATCGTTATTCCATCTGCAAGTTTCTGATCAGAATCTCCAACCTAAATAACACATCACAGTTAGGAAAAATTGTCATAACAACTCCTCCTAAAGCCACAATCAATATTTGCTGTGTGTAAATGCAATTCAAGAATTTCAATATATGAGATTACTCACAAGATCAATTGTCAAAGGATTATTCAGGTACTTTTTGGTTAGAGATCTGATCCAACTCGGCATTGTTGCAGAAAACATCATGCTCTGACGTTTCTCTGGCAACTTTTCCAATATTATTTCGACATCCTCGGCAAATCCAACCTGAAGCATCTGATCAGCTTCATCCAAAATCACAAACTGAACTTCTGATAGATTCAAAGCTCCCCTTTTCATCAGATCAATGATACGACCTGGAGTGCCAACCGCCACATCTATACCATATGCAAGCTCCCTCATTTGCTGTCCGATCGGTGTACCTCCATAGAGACAAATAGTATCCAAGCTTGGAGCAGATTCTCTGAACTCTTTCTCAACCTGGCGAGCAAGCTCCCTTGTCGGAGCCAAAACCAAGCAAAGAGGATTCTTCCCACGTCTGTCACATCAAAAGAAACATAAGAACCGAGGGAAATGTAAAAAATCTCTGAAACATCAAATGATTGTTAGAGACTGTAAACACAAAGTCAAATCCAGGATTTACAAACCCATGTTTAGCATTGAATTTAATGATCTTGTCAATGACGGGAATCCCAAAAGCAAGTGTCTTTCCTGTTCCTGTCCGTGCACGACCAATCATGTCCCGACCTTGCATCGCTGGTTGCAGCACAGCTTTCTATTCAGCCACAAACATCAAATCGCAGTGTAAAATAACGAAATTTAATTGATCTCTATAAGTAAAATAGAACAGAAGAGCATACCTGAATAGGAAAGAGATTATCGATTCCTCTACCACTCAAAGCTTTAACAATCTCCGGAGATATTCCAAGCTCAGATATCGCGAGCCCATCACTGCTACTACTGTTACCAACACTCTCCAAATCTCCATTCCCTCCTTCGCTACTATCATATGCAGCATAATCATGAGCTGCGAAGCCAGCAGGAGAAAATCCAGACGCTCTGAACTCCGACGGCTGAGATTTAACATGAAAGTTCCTCACTTTAACACCAAATGGGTTGGAATTCGGAGGGAGAGGGAAGCTAGGCTGGACATTGGCAGGTCCATTTGCGGCTACATCAGAGATAGGAGTGGCGGCGGCTGAAGTAAGATGGTGAATAACGGAGGACAGCGAGGCGGAAAGAGTCCGCGTCCGCCTTGACGCACCAAGGAAAGATCGGTTGAGTACTGTGCTGATCATTATTCGGAGAGAGTGAGTGATTTTGGTGAAGGAAAACCGAAAAACCCCAATGTGAATATTAGGGTTTTAGAAAAGACGGTAATGGTTTTAGAGAGCTTTAAGGGGAAGAATAGCGTATAAATGGTATTTTAATATAATCACCTGCGGGTGAGTGTATGGTATGCGCGTGCACGTGAAACTGGATTTTTATAAGAAAGAAAAGTTATATTTTTTCTTGAGCCCAAATGTGTTATTGGATTTCATACTAACGCATCTTCTTACTTAAAACAATTCAAATGTTAAGCCTAAATGTTTCGTATGGGTTCTAATCAACAGTTATTTTTAGGAAAACGGTCCAATTCCATCCATCCACGAAGTATATACGTGTAAATATATACAAAGTTTTGTCTTTTTAGTTATCATTAAATAAAAATTAAATTTCGAATTGCCTTTCTATTTATAATTTTTAATTTATTTCTATCCGAAATTAAATTTAGAATATTAACCAATTATTTTATTATTAAATCAACAACAAACCAATTTTGATCCAATTTTGATCTCATTTTGATCTTTTTTTGATCCGATGTTAATCCATTTTTACACGAAGAACAAAATGAGATATAAATCGGATTAAAAATTAGATCAGAACCGGATAAAAACATATTAAAATCAAGTAAAAATCGATTTATTATCGGTTAAATAATAAAATAATTGGTTAATTTTTTAAAATTAATTTTGGATGGAAATAAATTGAAAGTTCCTAAATTCGACATTTAACTTTTTGAGTGATAATAATTAGAAAAAAGTTCAAAATTATTATGTATCCACAAAAATATGAAACTTTGCTCGTGTGAAGTTAGTTTTTTCGTTATTTTATCTTTGAAGTGTCAAGTGAAAGTCAATTAAACTAAATAAGCAATAGATTTGTAGGAAATTCCATCCGGTTTAGTTGATTTGTAAACTAAAATATGTAAAACCAAAACAGTAAAGCTAAACACTAATATTCTTCATCGATCTTTCATATAGTTATGTAGTTTCTACAATTTTCTTGACTTTAAAGTTTTAGTCTTCCGCTATCATTTTTTTTTTTCAACAAAAGCTTGTATTATTATTACTGGATAATATTATTGTTTACAATAGTATTTAGAAAAGAAGGATAATTAAAATAGAGAGTCCAATAACCCGAATCCTCAATTGATGTAGTAGCTAAAGAATCCGCTGCTTTGTTTCCTGATCTTGCTTGGTACGTAAACTGAATGCCAGTAAAACTCCTTGCCCAAAGATGGATGGTATCAATGTAATGTTGAAGATGAAGATTGATCTCTGATTTTGTTAATATATTTTTTAAATTGATATTATCACCTTCAAAGATAACATTTTTGAAGCCCAAGGATGAGGCAGATTGTATTGCCCACAAAAGCGCAGTTACTTCAGCTTCAATCACAGAATGACGTCCTTGAAATTTACCTCTTCCAGCCTGTAAGAGAGTACCTTCATTGTTCCGTATAATCCAACCTAACCCTGAAGCGTTGTTACCTAACCAATGTGCAGCATCATAATTGCACTTAACCCAATTCATTGAAGGGGCCTTCCATCGATTGTTGACGTGAGTAGAGTTGATAGAGATATTTTTAGTAGTATTTGAATCTTTCAGACTTGATAACCATTCTGCTACGTCTTCATGACACTTGAAAAGTAATGTGCTTTCTGAACTTAATTTTTGTGTAAAAATTAGTTCATTTCTGGACTTCCAGATTCTCCAAAGTAGGAAGAAAGGAATATACTTGTTTGCTGATCCGGAATCACTCTGTTGATAACTTGCTAGTAGATATCGTATGTTGTCATACAGGTTTGCACTTACATCACAAATTGTGTTGGTAAGGATGCCCAGTTGTCTCCATAACATTTGTGAGTGAGGACAAGAAAAGAAGGTGTGTACTTCATTTTCTTCCGATGCACAGCATCTGTTGCAAGCACTGTCTGGTAACATGTTTCGTCGATACATATTTGCGTTAACTGGTAATCCTTTAGATAGTAGACGCCATAAAAAATGTTGAATTTTTGGCGGAATGGAAATGGTCCAAATTTGTTTTGCCAAATCTTGATGATCGTTTAGTGGAGGATAACAATCTGCTGTCCGTGTGGGAATAGTATCAATTGCTTTCCGATATCCTGATTTGACAGTGTAGATTCCGTTGTTCGTATAACGCCAAATCCAATCATCAGGAGTCTTTATTGGAGATAAAAATATTTTGTGTATAATATGATGGTCATCCTGCTCGATGAATTCATTTAGCATATCCTTATCCCATTGGCCTGTTTCCTTGTTAATGAGTGTTGCCACCTTAAGCAATGGATTAGTATAAGGCAACAACTTAGGAGCTCGTGGTGGGGTAATCGGTAACCAAGTAGAATCTCGTAGTTCAGTGTTACAACCATCACCAATACGATGAAGTAGACATGATTGTAATAACAGACTGCCATGTAGAACTGATTGCCAGCCATAAGACGCCCGTGTTCCTTTTTTTGCAGAAAATAGATCTCCATTTTGAAAGTACCGACTTTTAAGAATTCGTGACAGTAAACAGTTTGGTCTTGTTAATATTTTCCAACACATATTAGCCAATAATGACTGGTTGAAATGTTGGAAATCTCGAAAACCTAATCCACCTACCTGTTTTGGTCTTGTCATCTTTTTCCAAACCACCCATGAAGTTTTCTTCTGAATATTCGTAGATCCCCACCAGAACTTCGAAATAATCTTATCAAGAGAATGACAAATTTCTTTTGGGAGTTTGAAAACGTTCATAGAATAGACTGGCATCGCAAAACTGACCGCTTTAATTAAAGTTTCTTTCCCTACTAGAGATAGAAATTTTGTTTGCCAACCCGTAATCCTATCTTTAACCTTATCCAACACATATTTGAACATCTATCGTCTGTTTCGTTGAAACTGTTCCGGCAAGCCTAGATACTTTCCACCTCTACCACATTTCGTAATACGTAACTTCTGGTGTATAAGTACTCTAGTATGATGAAATACTTTCTGTCCGAAGATAATGGACGATTTCTCATAATTGATAAGTTGGTCTGATGCTTGTCCATATTCGTCAAGGATATTCTTGAGATAGTTAACATTTTCCCGGTCGGCACGAAGGAAGAACAGTGAATCATCAGCAAATAACAAATGTGATATCGGTGGACTTTTACGACATATTCGTAGTGGTTGAATCTTCTGTGTTCGCTCAGCATGGTGTAACATCTGGCTTAGGACGTCTGCACATAATATAAAAAGATAAGGAGATAGAGGATCTCCTTGTCTCAGTCCACGACTAGGTTTAAGAAACCCATGAGGGCTTCCATTGATAAGTACAGAAAACGACGTTGTTGAGATACACTGCATTATCCATGCTGTCCATTGCACTGAAAATCCTTTCTTAAGTAGGACTGATTCTAAAAATTTCCATTCTATATGATCATAAGCCTTACTGATATCCGTTTTAACAGCCATGTACGATGTAGCACATGTATGTTGCACTTTCAGTGAATGTAGAGCTTCGTGGGCAATTAGAACATTGTCAGTAATTAGTCTCCCTGGGATGAATGCCGCCTGATTTTCTGAGATGATACTACTGAGTATCTGTTTGAGGCGATGCACTAAAATTTTTGAAATCACTTTATATATCACATTACACAATGATATAGGTCTGTAGTCTTGAATACTTGTAGAATTTTTGCTTTTTGGGATCAAACAGATGTTAGTATGATTAAGCTCTGGTGTCATATAACTCGTATTGAAGAATCGATTAACTTCTTCACAAATTGCTGGTTCCACAATATCCCAATGTTTTTGGTAGAATGATCCCGTGAATCCATCAGGGCCTGATGCTTTATCTGCTCCAATTGAAAACACTGCAGTTCTGACTTCATCAAGAGACACAGGCTTCGTAAGTTGAAGGTTCATCTCAGGAGTTACATCCGTCGATACATTGGACAATACTGACTCCATATTAGCAGGGTTTGTGGTTTGAAACAATGTGGAAAAATATTGCAAAGCAATTTCAGCAATTTGAGCATTTCCATAAACATCCTCACCAGCTGGAGTTTTGATTACCGAGATTTGATTTCTAGATCTTCTGTTTTTTGTTACTGCATGAAAGAATTTCGTGTTACGGTCTCCTTCCTTTAACCATTTATTCCTACTTTTAAGTTTCCAATATTTCTCTTCATCTTCATAAGCTTTGGAGAGATCCCTTCTCAAAATGAAAATCATGTACGGATTACTATCTGAACTGAGTTGGGCTGAATTAATAACCCTCCTGAGTTCGCGTATACGTATTTCCGAATTTAAATTAAATTTCCTCTTCCAAAAGGAAATTTTTTTTCGGCATTTAGTGATTCGTTGTAGCAAAGTACTCGAAGATGAATCTGAGGTACCGTTCCAACTCTGTCTGACCAAATCAGTGAAATCATCATTATTAGCCCAGCGCGGATCATATCGGAACATACGTTGTCCATCCTCCACTGTTCTATTAATTTTTATAATCCCAGGGCGATGATCTGATTCTATCATATCTAAATATTCTATTACAGAAGCAGGGTAAATGGCTTTCCATTCGTCATTAGCCATTGCTCTGTCTAACCAACACTGAACTATTTGGTTGTTCCTTTTACCAGCCCAGGTCATATTGTTCCTAGTATATCTTAAATCTGACATTGAACAGGTAGAAACCATTTGCTGAAAATTAAACAGACTCCACGGTGTTCTGATAGCACCACCAGTTTTGTCATGTGCATGGAGAATTTCATTGAAATCTCCACACATTATCCACGGATGTAAACGTTGAGAAGCAATTCTCTCTAATCTTTCCCAAAGATTTGCACGTAACTTCCGAATAGGATTTCCATAAATGCATGACAAAAAGAAATCATAACCTTTGTTATTGAGTTTACAATCAATGAGTCTGTCATCAGCATTAATAACTGTTAAATTCATAGACTTGTTCCACAACAGTGCTAATCCACCACCAGTGCCATTTGGTGGGATACAAAATACACATTCATAATTCAGTAGAGCAACTATGTCGTGAACAACTTCATCTTTATTTTTTGTTTCCACCAAGAAGAGTATAGCCGGGGAATAAACCTTCTTGATTCCTCTCAGGCGTCGAACTACCAGGGACCCTCCTAAACCCCGGCAGTTCCAAAATGCGATATTCATTTCGCAGGCGGTGGATTATGGCCCACCAAGCCGTCACCTAAATAACTCAAAAATACACGGAAATTAAATTCCTCGGTGTATTGGTTATTACTATTTTTATAATTATTTATTTTGTCTGAATTCCAATAATGCAAAATTAAATACACATACCCAAGGATATATGCATTTAACCATGGTTTAATTATCATATTCCTCAAACCAGCCATTTGGACATCTAAACCGATCCGGTTATTGGAAATTTTTTTAATTATGGTAAATTCACTAAACCAGTACCGGTTTTCTCCTAATCCCCTAATTTCCATAATTCCAGATCTACATTCCGGTTTACCTGGTAGACCGGAGTCGATGTGCGGAAGAAACCGCTTCTGTCTTTTCGGTGAATTATCATCATCGGAGAAAATTTCTCCGGCCGCCGAACGAGATCGCTTCTCTACACCCGATCCACTGGGTGTTTCATTTTGTTGATGATCTTCCAAAAGATGTTCTTCTACAGGTATCGCAGTGCCGGAATTACTCGAGATTGATGAAGGAGTTGGAGGTCCGAATCCTGGCGGCGGGTTATCGTCCCCATCGGAGTCATCGGCAGAGGAGATACCGGCAGGAATTATAAGATTTTGGGACGCTGGACAATCAACGGTGTCGTGAGACAAAAGCCCACATTTGCCACAAAAGTTCCTCAACTTTTCGTAGCGAAATTTCAAAGTGGCTTCAATGTCATTGAATCGGAAGATTCTCTGAAACTGTAGGGGAATATCTATGTTCTTCCGCTATCATTTATGGTTGTATAAAAACAAATAAACTGCCGTTAAAACATCTTGTGATTATTCCTGTTTACAAATCAGATATTAATAAATATAGCTGAGAATAAGCATCACAATATACAATAAACTCTTTGTTAATTACAGTCATGTTTACAACTCGCTAGTTAAATTTATGGGTTAATAAGTTCCCTTTGGAGAACTAAGTAATATTTTGGATAAATAAACATGAGAAAACTGGTCAAATTATCCTCTCTTAATACATGAATTAGTGTTGTGTACTTCCTCGTAAGGTCATACAATAATGTTGTAGGCCAAATGGTCTGTGTCAGTAAATGCTAAAAAAGTAGACTAAACATCAAAACCGTTCGCACAACTTTTCAGTTACTTGTTTCGATCAAAGTCACATTAGTTTCTTCTCTGTCCACTTCTAAGTTCATAATTATATGTTCATGTCATTATCTCTTTTTTCTGATATCGATAATATATTACTCGACAATTGTTTTTAGATAACATCCAACGAAATATTTATAAAGGTGTAATAATGATGTATTATCACACCAAAATGATTATTAAAATAATTATAATATGTATCATTTATTAGTATAGTTTAAAAAAATATAAATAGATTTAAACTATTAAAATAATTATAATAGGTATATTTTAATATATTAGAAAATATGTTTTATTAAACTAAACAAAAAAACTATTTATTTCAAAAAAGTCCTTTTTATTTCACTAAGTTAAACATACAAAAGATTATAAAAAATAATAGTCAATCTGCATCAAAAATAATATTTGTTTTTCAATTATATCATATTATTTATGTTAATTTAGTCATTATATTTTTGTATTATTTTTTTGGTTATTTAAAAAAACAATAGGATCACTAATCATTTATATAAAATTTGTTTAATTAGTATTTATTATAAATTTGATATTTTAAAACTTAGGTATTTGTTATTTATGTAAAAAAAAATAATAATTTCTAATATTTTACGAGTAAAATTTATTTACATACAAATCAATAATTATTCAAATAAAAAAAAACTATTATTACATTAAAAATATAATTAATATTTTTGATAAATATAATTAGATTTTAAATCTCAAATAATAATATTTTATAAATAATTATAATAAATTTTATAGTTAAAACTACATTATAGTTATTCAATAATTATTTTATCTATAAATGTAGTATATTCTTAAATATGTTGATGTCTTTATTTTTAATACTTTCTTTATCAAAGAAGAAAAAGGAAAACCCGTGAGCTGTGAGTCGTGAACCGTTTGCAAAACATGCTTCACGTGTTAAATCATTCATTAATCAATACCAGCTTCTCTATGCCTACCTTTTACTTTCTTTTCAAATCAATCAAACTTTACATTTTCTATCTATTTTTATTACACTATGCAAGAAATTATGTTTAATCCTCTTTTACTCACACCCACTATTCTAATATAACTGTGTTTATATAGTTGATCTTGAACTATATATATTCAACAAATCTGGATGCATAAAGTTAGAAAATAGTTTTCGTTTGTTTTTATCATTTTTTGATGAAATCAAATTCAGTTTGTGCCAATTTTAATCTATAATTTATGGTGTAATCTAAGAAAAACCAACTATTAATGTGTATATATATGTTTGATATATACAAGAATTATTATTATTTTTTGTCACTAAACCACAATGGATGGACCCAATAATCCAATATTTTCATACGAAAATTTAACATTTTTTTAAAGACGGTGGAATCAAACTCCACACCTCTGGAATGGACTAAACCATTTACTTCTCCACATATACAAAAATTATTTATGTAAACAAAATAATTAATAAGCCAACTAAAGAGAAATGAAATTAGTGTCAAATTAACGAACCAAAGAAATTACGGTTGGATTCTTTTTTTGTCACTTGGGTCACAACGCCCCATTTAATAATCTAACATTTCTATACATAAATTTAACATCCTCATATGATCTAAAATTAAATTAAACTTTACATTTTTAAGATAGATGTAAACATGGTACAACCATTAGTACATTAGATTCTTGTGGTGTATAATAGATAAAATATCAATAATATAAACATAACCATTAAAATTTAAAAATCAAATGTAAAAACTATATGCTTCAATAAAAAAATCTGAAATAGTATCATTAAGAATATATTTGATATGTTATATTCAAATGAGTGTGTGTGATTCCATAATTATTAATAGTCTTTAAATCTTTCAAACCAACAACAGAATTTAGTTTTCTCTTTTTTTTTTCTTTTTTTTTTAGAAAAGAATAATCGAAAGAGGAGTTCTTGAGATAGAAGGTGGATGGGCATCTTATGCGTATCTTTTCTTTCAAGTGTCATCGTAATGCGATTTTACAATTTAAGGATTCCACTAACCACCATCGTTTTTTATTACACTTTCTATTTATGGAAATTTCTTTAAACCATACGGCTCCAAAGTCACAAACACTGCATCGTGGCCTATCTTTTATCACAAACCTAAAAGTCAAGTTTCTATTTTATATATATTATCCCCTATAGGCTATATTAAACCATCTTGTACGTAATTGGATAAATACAACAAGAATCTCTGTATATATATGTGTTATGCATTTATGTTTATAGTATAGCATCAACAAATTTTCCTAATTCACAATATAATTAGGTCTTAATCCGGTTACGTACGTATGTAGATAAATTATAAACACAACAAAGATAAACAATTACTAATTTATTACATTACGCAAGACTCAAGATACTTCCTCATACACTTAACTGATTATATCTATCTTCTTACCAAACAAAACAACTTTTATGATACTTCATGTTTTCCCACAAATTGAAAACATGAAGCACGTGACCAAATTTGCAGATATTTATTTTTTTCTTATGCAAAAAGTTTATACCACGTTCTTATTTATACTTTACATGCATCTGACTTCCATAAACTGACCAAAGTAAGAATCATTACGCATTTTGTTAAAAAAAAAAAAAACAGAATCATCATTACGCAGAAAGGATCATGAAGAGTTGTAGCTTAGATCTCTGCCTATCTCCAATGACTTCTTCGCTTCAATCTTGTCGCCGAGATTCTACGTGAGTTTTCTTATTCAAACTCCAACCTCTCTTTGTTTTGACCCCAACTTTCAATTCGTTTTGAAAATAGCTATAAATGATTTTTGATAGGGTTAGTGATCAGTCGTCAGCCATGAGAGTACGCGAGTACGATCTCGTAGAGATTCAGGTAGAAATTCTATTTGCTTAAATATATGTTGTTGAGTTTCGTTTTGGTTAATGATGAGTTGTTTGATAAAATTAAACAATGAAGATAAAGGCAATAATAGAGATGGCGAGCAAACAGCGTGAAGTAACGGCGTTAGAGTTAGCGCCGGTGATATTGCCGTTAGGGTATTCGGTGAAGAGATCGTTGAAGAGGTTTTTGGACAAGAGGAAGAAGAGAAAGAAATCTGTTGTTACAACTCATAGTTACACTTATTACACCTCCACGTCCTCTTCCTCTTCCCATAATTTCTAAACTTTTTATGTTTGGATCATTTTTACTTCTATTTATCTACCAAAACAAGACCAAAAAATCTGTTTTTTTTTTTTTAATATGGGTTAAGAAAAAATCTTGCTCGTATTGTCTTTTGTCATTTTTCTGGATACTCGACAATGAACTTCGGGTTTTTTTTTTCTTGTTTTAAATCAAGATGTTGCTGTACTACTGGAGTTCGTATAAACATAAGATCACTTTTATTAGTTTTTCTTTTCCCATTATATCTCGTGAAGAGTCTCACATTTCTCCTATATTTAATTAATAATGAAATTATGAGGTTGTTGGTTTATACGAATTTTGCTGTACCTCAAAATTGATGCTATGTAAACAGGGATACATTCACACTGAATTAACTGGTTTCAATATGCCTATATATATTGTAGTTACAACTTTTTATCAACACCTTTACTTTTTGTTTCTGTGCTATTATCGAGTATACATACACACTATTATTTGACAAAAAGAAATATACACACTATATCCATTAAAGATTAGATAGCGGAAGTCATAGAGTTGCTCATCATCGGCGCTTAGTAATTCACCATTCCAGAAAAACTCTAGTATCATGAAAGTATTTATTCATTATCAATTATAATTTTTACTTGGTAATTTCAAGATTCTGTCGAATTGATACCCAAGCAAGCATTTGCCAAACCAACGATTCTTCAAGGAACTATTAAACGAGCTCAATACATCGGATGTATATATAGAAGAGTCCATAAGGTGAAATGTTGAGACAACAAACGAGAGAGGCATATATATGCTCAAGAAGAAAGCAAGAGATTGGATCAAAAGAGAGTTTTGTGTGTTCCGAATTTTATTACACGACACCAGTTGGCAACAGATAACAGTAGGTGCTTCCAGAACCTAAACCTGTTAATCGAAGAGGATAAGCACCTAATCATGTCCTAGCTCCAACCTCACTATTCTCCGTCTAAAGGGTTCATCTTCATTTCTGTACACAAACATTTATATCCTTCCCAAACCCCTAAATTCCCATAACAATGGAGCTTTCAACATATGAGCACCAAAATATGGCTCCCCCTCGGAGAAGACATGTCCTCTTCCGATAACCTACCTTATCTTTCACAGTTTTTCCCATCATCATAAATACAAAACCAAACAGAGTTTGCATTTGTCCACCATAATAATAAGAAAATGAGTTCAAAGTAAAAAGGCATAAGAAAAAGAAAAGAAGAAGAGCAGAACCTAAAAGCATTTATCACCTGAAACCCTTGTCAAAAGATTCCCTACAGGCTACACCACCAGGTTATACTTACAAGTTTGGCTCCTGAGTCCACACACACACACCCCTTGACTGTTTGATCCACAGCCTAGAAAACATGAACTGGAATCTTCCAAGCTCATGGTTTCACACTTCTCTCTCTCTCTCTTTTTGATTAACCCCTCACAGATTCAGAGTTGATCTGACCACTCCTTGCATGAGACGCCGTCTCACTACTAGCCAGCGGTTTACGACCAAAGTTTAATAAATAGTTCCTCTGGTCGTCATTGGTGTGACGCAGACTCGCACGTAGAAGTTCAGCAGGCATTTCCCTCTTTATCGCCAGCTCCAAAACATCTGCTGCATTCCCTTGGTTCTGACTGCGTATTGTCTCATATTTGCTCCTGCAGTATTTGGTAAGAAGGTTGAAGAATTCATCAAATGAGGCTCTCCACAAACTATCATTAGAATTCCCATGGATAACTCGAGGAACCACCACTACTTCAGCAGCTCTCTCAAGAAGAGATATCAAGACAACTGAAGCACCATCTCCAGCAGAACTTCCAATAGGACGCAGAGGCGGCTGCTCTGTAGAACAAACTACAGCTGCAAGGCAAGCACTAAGTGCTCGGAGGTCCATGGCTTGAACACATACCGTGACTGCTTTGGCAAGATCAGCAATAGTCCCTGCCGCTAGAGAATCTGAAGGCAGGCCGCCAAATAGAAACCTCAAATGGCGGAATATAGCCATACAGACAACGCGAGCTACTTCAGTACCTGGAACTAGAAGTTGTATGTATTTTGTAAGCATTTTACGACCCTTGGGAAGAGTTGCTATACGTAGAAAGACAACATCGTCCTTAACAGTTAACCCGGATTTCTGACCGGTTTTGCTGAACGGATCAGCCAGTTGAAGTGCTGTCGCTAATCCTTCAAGCAGGATCTGTCGCTTTCTCTTTACCTGAGCACCTCCGTCTTGGGGCCTTGTGGATTGGAGAGTCCTGTCAATGTCAACTATGTCAATAAGAACTCCAAGAGAATCTTCAATCGTAACCCTAGCTGCAACAAGAGGTTCCTGCTCCAAATGTTTTCCTGAGCCCTTATGATCTGCGCTTCCCTCGTTACAACCAGGAGAAGAGTCAACCTCAAGCAAGGCACGTGGCCTCCGAATAGAAGGAAGTGTAATCTTTCCAAGAGCATCTACATGAACTTGAGGATGCTGTTCAGAACTATTACGGGACCGAGGCTGGTGGTCCTTCAACTGAGAAGGATAGAAGTGAGAGATTGTTCTAGATCCGGTAGACTTCTTGGCAAGCTGAGCTTGGTGGTAATAATCATTGACATAGGGATCATTGCTGTGGGAATTGGAATGCTGCATCTTGAGTATACTCTCTATTTCTTCTGAAGTCATGTATTTTGATCTAAACTGGAATCCACTTTCACTTTTCTGACTAGCTGCGTCTGATGCTTGTTGGGAGATGCCTCTGTTTTTCCTACTTCTATGAGATGACTTATGTTTGTGTTCCCTAACTTCACCAATCCCAAAAGGGATGTTACGTGATTGCGAAGGATAGGAACTATACAGTTGGGACTGCATTGCAGCAAGTTGAGCATACGATTGTCTCTGCTGGAGTGCGAGCAAATGTGGCGACATGAGGCCATTTCGAGGAGGCAACTGTTGATGCTGTTGTTGCACCAGACTATGTAATAAACCAGAATGATCGCCATGCAGAAGACCAGGATCAGTGACCCAATGAGGTTGCACCATGTTACCAAGGGAAGGACCGCATGAGGCATATCTAGCCAAATTACCACCATAGTGGGGTCCGTGCGATGATCCGGAAAGATGAAAACTAGAATTTGACAGCTGGGAAGGTGCAGTAAAGGTTAACTGAGTACCACCAGGAAGAGAAGGAGCGCGATGGAGATTTCCGGGTGACGCTTGCTGAGATCTGCTACCTGGCGGGGGAAAGGAGGTAAAAGTTGATTCTGGTACAATTATCGGTTCACTATTGTAGTGCTGCAGCTGTGGGGGCTGCTGAGGATAGGAGGATGTCCTGTACAAAGGTTTTGGATGAGCAGATGATTGTGGCTGTGAGGACCATCTCTTCGCTTCTTGATCTTGCTCGTCCAACCAGCTTGCGAGCTCTGCATCTTGTGTCCAATCGGTAGCAGAAGAACCTAGAGATAAAGTACAGTCAGAAAAAGTGAACCGAGTAAATAATCACTCGAAGCACGTAATTTGATATTTCAGACGAACAATTACTAAATGTGCGATTTGAAAAGACCACCACACCAGGACAAAAACTCCAAGATTATTTCAACTAACACAACTTATATATACAATACAATCCAACCCTTTACCTAAAAAAGAACCAGGTCACAGCACCTTGACACAAAAAGGAATAATGAAAGTATGAGTAAAAAACCTACTGATCATTCCAACTCAGCTGTGGCTTTGGCAAATATGGGCAGAGAAATCGAAACACTGAAGAACAAGAAATATAACAAACTAAAAAGAAACCTAAAGGTATAAAGTATTAATCAAGTTAGGAATTCAACTTACTCTCTCTTGAAAAGGATCCTGATCCTCTGTCACCAATAACTCCAGGGTGTTTGGGCCCGGTAACAACTCTGTTTAACTACACAAAATGAGAATGGGTAGGTTTAAAATCGCTGACAACAAGTCAAAACTAAAAGAACTAACTGAAAAAAGCATTAGGTATAGTCATGATCATGACCATGATATGGTAGTTCAGATATTAAGATCATCATCGTTGTGTTTGCGAATAAAAACTATTCTAACCTTTGCAAAAGTTGTCGCAAGATCATCCATGTCAGATAGTGATCCTAAACCTGCACCCTGGAATCAACATATATATATTAGAAAAACATCTTCAACCATATTTTAAAACATGTGAACATCCAACAGAGAAAGCATGTTACCTCTCCTTTATCAAACAAGTGATACTCATCATCATCAGTATGTCCAAGGACAGGAGCAATCAGTTCATCGTCGTCAAGCCCTCCCAATGACATTTCGTCCAAGTTTTGACCAAAAAACTCATATTGAGATGCATCAAAGAATGGACGTTTTTGATCTGCAGATACATCATATAATTGTGGGGCTTCTTCAAAAAGCAAACAAAACACACACACACGCACACTGCCTATTCACATCATATATATAATTCGTTGCCCGGGATCAAGTAAAATCAAATAACTAAAGATAAAGTTTCTTTAGTATTCAAATTGGTGTAGCATAACCCATTGGAGCACAAGAACAACAAGTAAGCTATAATGTTAAACCTTTAACGTTAAACCAGTACAAGAGACATCAGATCCCATACACACATAGTTTCTAGAGAAATCCCCATCACAGAAAATCAATCAAAGACGCTATATGCTCAGTGACCTAAAATCATACAATACACAATTACAGATGATTAGCCTCTCCTTCTACGCTTTCCTCACTCGTAAACGAACCAAGAAATACAGAAACCGGATCCCAAATCAGCTAAGAAGCTAAATCACAAAGAGTAGAAAGAAATATCCTTTAAAAAAAGGCGGGGGCTGACCTGAGGAAGCGCGAACAAAGTTGTACAAATCCCTGGAATCGGATCTCTCCATGATCAACAACTACGCAAGAGCTTTCGAAAATAAAAAGCGAATCTTTTAGAAATCAGAGGAAACAACAGAAGCGAGAAAGACAAGAGGACATAAAGAGAATCCTGTTCCCCTCACTTTTTTTCCCTAGGGTTTTCCTATCTTCAGATGGGGTGGCTTCTCAACGAGAAGGGACAGATAAACAAAATTAAGAAGAAAAGGGTTAAGTTAAAAATCAGCTGAGAGTGCTAGGGTTTACGATTTCAAGGGGTAAACACAAGTAAAGTTGAAGGAAATCTCTCTCCGCGATAAAAAAAAAAAAAGAGAGAGAGAGAGGGAATGAAGAAGAAGTAGCACAAGAAGAAAGCAATGGCCTTTCTTGGTTCTGTTTCCTTCGACACATACCTTGCCCAAGAAAATCCACTCCCAGATTTTTTTTCCCTTTTCTCAATTTTTTTTGCTTTTATTCTGGTTTTTCATTTGATAAAATAGTCTTAAAACTGTAAAAATACATAAATCCGATATATAAACTATTAATATTTATTATATCAAATTAATTAGAAATTCTTTTTGGTATAGTTAATGATAATTTGTTGGATTATAAATATTTATAAAATAGTTAATCAATTACGTTTCTTCAGTATTAAATATCCAGGGTTTATAATTTAATTAGGCTTACACCTAATGATGATCTGTTTGTAATGATATACATATATAAGCCATTGATTTACTTTATTTTGAAAAGTATTATTTTCTAAATGAATTTTTAATAACTAACATTATTAAAATAGTGCAATTGAATAAAATATCACTATCTTAAATTTTTGTTTCAAATATAACACTAATCATTTAAATTTATAAAAATATCAAAAATTTAATAATAAAATAATTAAAAAAAATTTGCTAATGAAAAATTTAAACCGTAAATTCGAAAAACTGAATCCAGACATTATGTTTTAATTTTATATATAGTTTATTTAAGATAAATAATTATTTTTACATAATAATTTGTAATATATTTTTGAATTTTAGTTTTACTGTGATAAATTTGGAAAAAAATTTAAAATGATGTTATTTAATAGTATTACTTTTTTAAATATTTATATTTTAATTGTGAATTCTTTGGAGTGATACTGTTTAAAATCATAATTTTAATAGTTATTGCATCATATTATTGATCATGTTAAATCCTTGAAATTTGTACCAAAGTAGCCACAAAAAAGTTTAAACGTGATGATGCTTATGAGTCAAAAAAATAAATTGATGCTTCTGTTCTGTCCGATCCCATTGATTCTTTTATTCTTTGGGTTTATTAAGGCCATTACTTTACTTGTTTGAAACTCAACCCAAATCAAAATTTCATATGATCAATGCAATATCAAATTATATATCTCTACGACACGTTTCTTGGTACATGTGAAAGCATTTCACCCGGTCGGTTCGAAGACCATTTTAAATCATGAATTTCGAATATTTACATCGATGATGGAATTATTGTGTTTTCTTTATGATTCAGAAAGTTAGGAGGAAGAAAAGTCAATGTAATGCATATAAAAGTATGTAAATAATAAATAAATCCATGCTTTGTTTTTACAATGAAAGTGCTGAGAGAGAGAATCAATGATAACAAACTGAGGTTATTGCAAAGTTCAAACACAATCTGAGGAAGGTAGTATATACATACATAATGGAGATGAACCTTAAATCCAATCCTAGAAGAGCCAATGCTTCTTTCTGGGTTTTCTTGTGGGAACATCTGAAAGATCAACAACTACTAATTCAGAAAAAAAATGGAGATTGAGACTCAGAGAAGCCATGGGAGAAAATGAGTGATGATGATAAATGACTTCAACAAAAAACAGACTGAGTTTTTACCTCCAATAGAGTACAGCGAATTGTAATGCACTTCGCTCCAGAAGCTAAGCCACGCCTCTGCATACCAGCAAAAAGGATTCAAGACGGTTAGAACCGAATAAAATTGGCTCAGAGAGCGTGAAGGCTGAAAGAGAGGCTTTGTACCTCTAAGAGGGTTCTTGTTATGGGGAAGTATCTCGATGTAGGATCGTTCCCGAAAGGATGTCACTAAGCAGATCTTGGCTTCGAACTACAGTGTAATGCTAGGTCAGCAGCCAATCATTTAAGTAAAAAAGAAACGAAATGTGTGCGAATAAAAGGTAACTTTTTTGATGATTCCTTAAAAGATGAAGTTACTGAATAGAAAAGATCTGATCGTTGGGGTAGCATTTATAAACAAACGTAGTCTTATAGTAAACTCAAAAGATGATATTTCTTTTAGACACTTACACGATCTGCAGCAGCTTGAAGAGTAACGTGATCTCCCCATTCACCAGGTCTACTTGCACCCAGAATTTATTAGCATAAGAATAGTATTTTTCACTTTGCTGACACAAAAAAAAGATCTCTCACTTTTTCATCTTCCTGGTGTAGTGTCTGTATTTCATTGGCACATATCCTTCATATAATTTGCGTTGTTGTTTTAACTGAAAAATGCAGTATTAACTATATTAAGTTGTATGTGACCAAGAAGTTTAAGAGAAGGCAAGTCAGTGAAAAGTCTTTTCATGGGAACTTCAAGAAATGAGCCAACTGCTAAAGCCGAGAAAAAAAAATTTAGAGATTGAAAACAAAGTCACCAAAGATAGGAAACACAGCTTGAAGGGTCTTTCTGGGGAACTTTCATAAGAACCGAAACTCTATGAAAAAAGCCAGAAGATACACTAAACATTCATCCATTATAAGGCACTGATTAAAGAGTTGGACATTCTTCCTAGAATCGATCTGTAAGTTTGTGACCAAGAAACAGAGTAGCAATATGGTTCTCAGAGGGTACCTGCTTTACAACATGCTTCCTTACATGTTTATGGTAATCTGGATTGCGGAAAAGCTGGTCTGCCAGAGCTCGGAACTGGTAGATAAGTACAACATTTGACAGATCAAATCAATACAAATTTTTTTGAAGAGTCTACTTAAGGTCTATATGGATGTTCCTCCCGACGTACCTGGCAATTGCCATCTCCCTCCATTTGTAATTCAGCTAACCCATATGTGACCAATCTGAACAAAACGGAGAAACAATCAAAGATGAAACAGACAGAAAGTTACAAGAACAGATTTTTTAGAGCTATATAGATTCAAGCCAATTACTTTTTCCATCTAAGGCGTTTGACAAATGAATAATTTAGTCAGCATCAGATAAAGAACTCAGTGAAGGATATGAAAACGAAGACACTAAAGGAAAGTTGAAAAGAAGATAAAAACCTCCCAGAGAGCAGCTCATGGTCTAAACTTGCATCATTTATATCAGGTATTTCCCTGTTAACGCGAGGAGTGTGCTGTCGATACGAAATTCCACATAATCCAACGCAAAAAAAAAAACGTTACTCTCGTGTAGGATATTCAAAGAATTTGTCACTAACAGCAGAATGAATAGCACATAAAAAAAGCCTATATAGATGGAAAAAATTAGGTTTATCATACTGGGATAGAATCCAAATGAGATAATCTCTTGCCAAGCTTGCCCTCTCTTCTTAAGCTCTCATCTTCTGCTAGTATACGTGCAATGGTTTGATCATCCTCTGTATCTGCCACACTGCTGCTAAAACTCGAGTTTGAGCTCGCACTTGTACTTCCCCCTGCTCTTGCACTAGCACTTGCACTTGCACTCGCAAATGGATTCCTAATGTTTTCATCCATGATATTTGGATTCAATACTAAATAGAACCTAGGAAACAAGACAGAGTATCTCCGATCAATTTGGATGGCTCATGGCTCTCATAAGAAAAAGAAAAAACACATCTTTAACATGCAATTACTACTCGGATTTAAACTTGCTTGAACGAAAGAGGATTTACCATTCAAATCAAAATGTTACAACTAACTAACATCACCCTAAATCCGCAAGGAAAGATGATAATTCCCCATTCAATCGGACAAAACTGCACCAACCAGTAAAAATTCCAGCGAAAACCAAAACAAAATTCAAGTTTCCACCAGCGATCTTGAAATGTTCAAAACTATCAGAAAACGGAATTCTCGAAGATCGAAACCCCCTAAAATTTTGAGATAATTACCAATCCGTTTGTTTGACTTGGCAAAGCCCAAATTTCCCAAATCGATGAGCCAAGAGCAAGAGGGGATAGAAGTCAGGAAGAAAGAAATAGAAAACTAAGAAAGAGAGAGAGAAAGTAAAGAAGGTTCTCTCCGAAGCGATAGTACTTACTGCAGATTCGTTGGTCATCTTAGAGAGGTTTTCTTCTTCTTTGGCGGTCAAACAAAACGTCAGACATTTTTTTTTGGCCGAGTCGTACCGTACGTGTGTCTATCTAAAAGTTCATTTAACAAAAATACCTTAAAATATCACCAAAAACAAAAAATTCCACCGCAAATACCATACATAATTTTATTTTTTTAAATGTATAATTTCAATATTTAGACTTATATTCAATACTTTAGTTTTAACTTTAAATTTTCAAGATTTAAAATGTAGTTTTTACAATTTTTCGTTTAGTTTGTAGGATTTAATATTTTTCAATTTTGTGATTTTGTTCTAAAAAAATGAATTTCTGTGGTATTAATGGAAATTGCTCTGTCAAATACGTTTCACTTGTAACAAAAAATTAAAAATTATGAAGTAATAAAAAATAATAAAAAAGATCAATTCTCAAAAATACTATTAAGGTTCTTTTCAAAAATGCCATCATTGAATTTAGTTTTTTCAAAAATATGATTAGAATTTTTTTCTAAAAACTATTTCAAACTTAAAATTAAACTTCAATTCATAAAAACTAAATTCGTAACTTTAAAAACTAAATTTAAATCCTTAAAATTAATTTTTAAATCCAAAATATTAAACCAAACCTAAATATTTAAATATAAATTTTAATTACTATTTTACTTTCTATGGTACTTTAGAAAAAAAATAATAATATTATTTTATAAAAAAAAGATATTAATGATATTTTTGAAGAAAAAAGTCTTTTGCTTATTTTTGGTGAATATTATAGGATTTTGGTATGCTCTCAACTATAGAATTTAATTTGTTACTATAACGAATAGTCAAAGTATCTTTAGTGGCAAATGTGTATGTTTTATTTTTTTTAATCTTCGAGAGTTATGGATTTTTGATTCATAATGTCCTGAGTTAGTCTTCAGATACTCCGATTTACAAAATAACTTTCAGTTCCCAAAAAATTGAATTCGAGTCAAACGACGATCAAATACTGGTGTATATATATACGCATATCCTCTATCTTATCTCATCTTTAAATAGGGTAAAGTTTCTATCCATACACAAACGAGTTTCATTCCCCATTGCTCTATCTCTCAACTTCTTTAATCTCTCACCCATCTGTTGATCTTCCATTACTTTCCTCAGCCCATCTTCAACCTCCTTCTCCCCGAGTCCGCTCATTCTAACCCCGATCTTCCACACATCCACGATGTATCGACAGTTTACAAACTGATCTCCCGCCACCGGATAACACACTAGTCTCCGAGAACTTGCCACCGCCTATATATTGTACAAGGAACTACTCAAAATTAAACAATTGTATAAATGTATATAATACATAGGAGAACTATCTCTTATGCATGGAAATTTGTTAGATATAAATGATAGACTTCTAAATTTAAATCAATTAGTACTCAGGTATTTGATATATTATATATAAAACGATCTGATAATCAGTTGATACATTGTTAGTATGTTGAAAGTTAGGTTTAGTTTGCTAGAGGATCGTGCTGTATGTACCTCGATGGTCGAGTTCCAGCCACAATGGGTCACGCAACAACCCACAGAGTCGTTTTTAAGAACTTCGATCTGTGGGGCCCACGGCACGATCCTTCCTTGGTTCTTGGTTATGGTAACTCTATGCACGAACCCCGGCGGCAGTCCCTCCTGCCAAATCCGATTTAGCGCCCAAAGAAAAGGTCTCCCGGAAGCCTCCAAGGCCAATGCCAACGTTCGAATCTTCGATTCTCCTAAAGGAGAAACCCAGCTTCCAAATGAGATATAAACGACTGAGTTTGGCTTCTGTTCTTGGAGCCAATCAAGACAAGATCTGTCTTCTTCCCAGAAACTGGGGTTCTTGGTTAAAGTCATATTACTTGCTGCTTCTTGGTTATTCAATGGACCAACGTAAAGAATTTGAGGGTTTTGTCCGTTATTTTCTTTATTAATGATTTCACCTTCATATTCGTCTTTGAAGGAGTTTACCAAGATCCAACGTAGACTTTTTGCTCGTTCTAGAGTTTTTTGCCAGAACTTGAATCGTCCTTTTTGAGCTGACGGAGTTCCGATCAGCCACAGTAGATCTCCGGCCGATAAGATTGGTTGTTCCGGAAGGAGTAACGGTTTTTCTGGTTGCAGAGGACATCCTGCATGCATTTCAATGTTACAACTATAAACCAAATTAAAGCAAGGGAAATCAACTGTGTTTGGCCTATTCATATGTGTACGTACAGCTAATAATCAACAGCCTTTTACCAGAATTTCATGTGTATTGTAATAAACATAATTGCCACACCTACTAATAAACTAATTAAAATTTAAAATGTGTCATACTCGCCCGCACATGTTACCATCTTATTAGTTACAAATTTTATGTGATGAATATTGGTGAATGTTATATTTATCATTTAATTAAAAATCTTTTAATCAATATGATTCAATATGAACAGGATCGACCAAAACCATATGTTTTAGATACTAATAATATATATATATATATATATATATATTATCTAAAGGGAATCAAATTATAAGTACTTATTATGTAGTGATTTGGTTTTTGTTAAATATCTTTTATGTGCCTAACTACGAAGTTGCTGATTTCTATAACAAACAATAACTTTTGCTTTAGTTAAAAATAGCCATAGCGTGCATATGAATCTACTCTTTATATATATGTTTATATAAATATATTGTATATTTATAGGGATGAGATAAAGTTTACCAAAGTAGCATTTCAAAATAATTACTTTAAAAAAAATAATTTCGTTCTAATATGTTATTAACATAAATATTATGCTGAAATAAATTTTAAATAAATATATAAATATGTTAAAATTACTAGAATAATTACAATGTATACCATTGTTATTAATTTGGTTAAATAATCAATATATTTTATTAAATTAACAAAAATATTAATAAATTCATAAAAACAATTATTTTATTTTCTTAATTTATATATAAAAATTAATATTAAAAATAATTTTAAATAAAAATAAAAATTATATAAATATCTAATTTATATTTATAAATAAATAATTATATATAATTTATGAATATTTTTTTCATATACAACACAAAAGAATTTATATTAAAGTTGTGATATATATATATATATATATATATTATTTGACTCCATATATAAGGTAGGTCCAATATTTATTCGATAAGGCTGCGCCTTAGGCGCTAGATTTCATGTGAATATCATTGGTGACTGAATAACAAATCATTTTTCTGACTCTTGACATATAATTAACTTTGCAAGACTTTCACTTTAATATCCTTATCGCATCCAATGATCACATTTCTTTGTTATCATATAATCAGGTTATCTAATTAGCCCCATTTTTTTTGTTTAGAAACGTACATTGACCGACTGAAAAATCTTTATTAATTGAACGTCAACATTAATGGTAACAAATTACCATGAACCGGATGTATCAATGTATTGATGCCATATTCTATTATATAATTTCAAAATGTAGTGGTTTGATTTCTTTGTCGCCATGTCATAATCTTAGTTAGTGCAAACGAATATGTAATATTACTTTTTATCACCAAAAAATTATAATATAAATATAGATAATTGAATAATATATAAGATATTTGTTGTATTTCTCAAAAATAATTTATATCTTTTGAACTAACCGTTGTATTATAAATAAAATGCAAAAATTATAATTACCTTTTCGCGAAACTATGCCTGTCCGTACGAGGTCTGGTATCGCCTCGATCATACGGTAAGCAGCAAACATCACAGGCCAGAATCCTGCGACCGGAACGCCGCACCGATCAGCCACTCTTATAGCCCACGAAGCCAACAAATCAACAACAACACAAGCTACACCCACATCCTGTTCTAGTAGGATCCGTTCGAGCTGTGACGGCATGATATTCTCCATTGAGTTCTCTATCGAGAAGAAGTCTGAAGGAGGTGTGTCCGGACGATCTTGAGTGTCGGAAAAGGCCAAGAACGTGATCCCAAGATCCTGGTTAGTCGTAGAGATCCGACAATGGATAGACTCGGGAGTCATAACGACAGGTGAGAATCCACGGCTGAGGAAGGATGACGCTAGGTGGAGCATCGGGGTCACGTGGCCTTGCGCCGGGTAAGGAATGCATATTATCTTTGGCCTTTGTGTTACTTTCATATCTTTCTTTTCCTTCAAATTTTGTGTGTTTTGGTAATTGATAGAGCATTCTGGTCATTATTATAAGGAAAATTGGAAAGGCTAGAAGACTATTTTAATTTTCTTTTATTGCACACCATGCATGTGCTATATTGACTCTACCGATACATGCATGTAAATTTATATATATATATATATATATATATATATATAATTGCAGTCGATTTTCCACAAAATGATGTACTCTCGTAGTTTTCGTATAATATATATGTAACTACTTAGAAAGGATGACTCCAACCCAAATTATTTTCTATTCCATTTGTTGGGCCGTTACTTGTGCATCGGTCATTTGAGTTAATTTTTCTGGTTGATATAATAATTTGGTATTTTTATACGAAATCAAATTAAAATTGGGCAATTGTTTAAGTAACATTCTTTCAAAATTTTGTTTCAAATATATTACTAATCATTTAATTTTTTTAATCTAACACAAATTTAATACTGAAAAATTATTTTTAATAAAAATAATTTAAACCTTAAATTAGAAAAATAAATTTAAACATTATGTTTTAATTTTATATATAGTTTATTTAAAATAAATAATTATTTTCACATAATAAATAATATTTTAAAATTTTTTATTTTTAATATGCTAAATTTATAATATAAACATAAAATAGTGATGTTTTATGGTATTACTTATTAATATTTATTATTTCATGATTAATAATTTTCTATAATTCTAAACCAATAGTAATTCAACAAAATCAAATATATTTTTTTTGACTAATACCTTTAAATAGCATCTTTTTAAATTTTTTCCAAATTTATCACTCTAAACTTAAAATTTTAAAAATAACAGACATTATTTTATAAAAATACATATTTATCATAAATAAATTACAAATTTAATTAAAATATTATATTTACATTTTTCCAATTTAGAATTAATTTTTTCTTTACTAAAAATAAGTTATAAAGTATTTTAATATTAAATTTGTGTTATTTTTGAAAATTTAAACTAATAATGTTATATTTCGAACAAAAACTTAAAAAATGGTATTTTTGTCAATTGTCATAGTTTTTGGAGTTTATAATTTATCATCATTAATAAACTAATAAAATACATAAAAGTTAAAAATATACCATAAACTCATTTTTTTAGTTATCACTTTATTCAACATGTTTTGGTGTGGACTACCGTTTTCCTCATATATATACATGCATATATCCCTAATATATTATTTGAGAAACTTTTTAACAAAGTAATCTTACCTTAACGTGTTAATAACAACAATATTATGCTGACGTGTCAACATCACAACGAGTTTCAGATTAAATATATAAAAGAGTTTAAGTTACTAGAATAATTACAATACATGCCACTAATATTAATTTGGTTAGACAATAAATATAATTTATTCAACTAACCAAAAATACTATTACATTTGCAAAAATAATAATTTTTATTTCTTTAAATTTTTATACGTTAATTTATAAATAATTTTAAATAAATATAAATAGATTTAAGTTATTACCGTAATCCCTAATATATTATTTGAGAAATATTTTAATAAAATAATCTTATTCTAACGTGTTATTAACAGAAATATCATGATTATGTGTTATCACTACAGTAAATTTCAAATAAATATATAAATGAGATTAATTTATTAGAATAATTATAATTATATCATTGTTATTAATTTGGTTAGAGAATTAATATATTTTATTAAACTATCAGAAAAATACTATTAAATTCGTAAAAAATAATTATTTTTCTTTTCTTAATTTGTATATATAAAAAAGTAATGTTAAAAATAATTTTAAACAAAAATTAAATATTTAATTTATATTTATTAATAAATTATAATTTGTGAATATTTTTCACCACGCGTGGCGTGGGTATAAATCTAGTAATAATGTGAATTGGTAGTTGATAAAGGAAATGTGAACTGGTAATTTGTTGTAACAATATACGGTGGCTGCATTAAAAAAATACTTTTGTATGAAATGGAAAGCATGCATTAAATTGAATATATAAAAACTAAGTAAGGTCAATAGTCACACGAACAATTTAATAAACATAGAGAAGTTTGAGACCATGTTGATAGCAGCCATCCAAAAAGATACTAAGCCATAGATCGAATATTCTTCGTTAATTTTTTTTGTTAAATATCCTTCGTAACAAATTACTTTTTAAGTCAATTAATTAAAGGGCTTAAACATTAGAGAAAGTATAGAATTTTCTGATACCAATTTCTAAAATACTGATTACGTTTAATTTTTTAAGCAACATATATACTGACAATATATGAATTTTGTGACTTGTGAAATGTAATTATGCGAAATACTATTAAATTAAATTTTGATAGTACTTTTTGAATATTCTTTTACCAAAATAATTCTTTTTAGGATTATCCTTTAGGCACACGCCATCTTAACTACTACACAATTGTTTAGAGGACTTTTAAACAATTAAAAACTTAATAGAAATAATTAATTAAATACATCTAATGATGTCTCAACAATCTTGATAAATGATTGTCATATTTTAATGTCACGAAATCGAAATTGATCTCTAGTAGCATATATTGATTTTTTTATACAAACTTTATTTATAAAATCAAGTTAAATCGATCGATTCACTCCGAAAAATCAAGTTTTGATATATATTAAAAAACATTTGTCCATAGAGTCTCACATCCTTTGCGAAGGAATCCTCCAAGGAATTAACACTACACGAGATAAACGATAGGAAAGTATTCTCAAATTTGAGTTTTAGATTTCAGAAATAGAATTTATAATATTGGCCTACTTGACAAATAGTTTTAATCATATTATTAATGATGGGTTGACTACCTTACACCGATGTATTATATCTGGATTTCGGGGGAATAATAATCAAATCATCTATCTACGGGTTAGGTCTTCAAAGTTATGGTATATCCCAATTGTTTTCAGTTTGGAAGTTTTTCTCAGTAATCAACAAAGGGATTGTATGTCCAATTTAGGTGATTGTATGGTGGGCCACATACCACCAGAATGCAAATGAATATAGCATTTTGGAATTGTCGGAGTCTGGGAGGATCTTTGACAATTCGACGCCTAAAGGGAATAAAGAAGGATTATTCCCCGGACATACTCTTTTTAATGGAAACAAAAAAACAAGAATGATGTAATACATGATTTGGCAGCTATTTTAGACTATGATTGTGTTGTATATATCCCTCCTAATGGAACAGGAGGAGGTCTAGCGTTATTGTGGAACAGTTCAATATCTATTTCTGTTGTATTTTCTGACGAACATATTGTAGACTGTAAAATTAATAATAATAGATTTGATTTCTTTTTATCTTGTATTTATGGGCACCCCATCCGTAAATTTAGATATAATCTTTGGGAAAGATTAAAAAGAATCAATCTATCGAGGAACGGTCCATGGCTTTTATGCGGTGATTTTAATGAAATTCTACATCCTAGTCATAAAAGAGGAGGTTCTATCCGAGAACCATGGTGATGAGGACATCAGGTCGTACATCCAGCCAGGAGACTAGACTGGCCGACCAGGAAGCTTGCCCGAGACAGCAGGACCATCTGGCGTGCCTACCGGACCAAATAGTACCGCCGGACCCTCGACCTATAGGACCAGACCGGTCAACATCGCCGGCGGAGAGGCCCAAGCTTCCGGCACACTTGGTGGGGACGTGAATGACATCGCTGGTCCCCCTGATGACACCGCCGACTCCAAGATCAACTTGGCCGGTCCTGAAGTCATTCCGGCCAGTACCGCGCACAATCCAGCCGGTACAGCCGATCCAGCCGAGTACACGCGCACTTCCACTTCTATACAAGAGGACTCGGACCAAATGAGCTACCAGCTCCAGGACATGCACCTAGAAGAAGTATCTACACCAGTGGTACCTCCAGGAGCAATGACAAGAAGCAGATCAAGAGCACTCTTCCACAAATTCAGCTTATGGGTCGACAAGCTCCTAAAGGAAGAGCAGCTAAGGACAATGGGCCAGAAGAGAAAATTAAAGTCCAAAGGCTTCTCAACAACACAAGGAACATCAGAGACTTGGGCTTTAGTGGCAAGAGAGGTTAGGGCCCAAAGATATTTAACTCTACTCCAAGTCGAAGACTAGGAGCAAGGCGCGTGCATGCCACAAGGACGGCCACCTTCTATTTCTTGGCCGTGAGGTGAGTTAAGGTAAGTTTACATTCAAATATATTCCTCTTTCTGTTTTGCAGGGTAGGATCTAGTTGCTTTACATTTTTGAGTCAAGAACATTTTAGGAATAGGTCCTTTTTCGGTTATGCACTTTTGTATCTTTTCCTTTTGTGCACTTTTGTAAACTTTCGTTTTATTTGTTTGAGTCGACCCTAGAAGGTCAAGCTGTCGAGCATATTAATAAAGCTCCTTCCAGCATTGTAGTTCGACAACCTTTTTGATTATTAATAAAGTAGAACTTTTTCCCTACAAGTTTTCTCTCTAAGAATCTTGTGCGCTTAGAACCTAGTTGAGACCAGCCCTCCTAGCTCTAAGTTTGTGATTTATCACGAGGTTCATCACCTCTCGTGTGGTTCACTTCACCCTTCCATCGTTTACCAACCAGAAAACCCCTATCCAGAAGCCTAAGGTTGAGTTTCTCACCTAATCTTCTACAAACAGCCCACGCGCATACATCCTTCAATCAAGGCTTGTATCATTTTGGTATCAGAGCTTAAAGCTCCTAAACAAGGTTGTTTCTATCCTTTTGCTTGTCTTGTTTTTAGTTCTTGCATTAGTTTAAGTCGTATTCAAGAAAAATCAAAAAAACAACATCAAACTCCAAACCAAGTGCATCTAGCCTCCTACGTGTATCACTAGGGTTTAGATTCACTTTTGCATTGTCTTTCACGTTTTCCTTTTTGTTTAATTCATATTTCCATTAATTTTAAGTTAAATTAAAAAGAAAAAGAAAAGAAAAGAAAAAGGAAAGAAAAGAGAATAGGAAAATACCCAAGATATTTTGAATTGGACAGCTAGCACAAGTTGTCTAGGAAGTTTCCTTTTCTTGTAGTCGAATTTCTTTTCCTTAAGATTTTTCCTTTTTGCATTTTTTTAACCCCATATAAAAAGAAAACCCTCCTAATAATTTAGGAGCACCCTAATTATCTTCTTTCTTTGTAGCACACCATGGGAGAAGAGAATAGAAACGCAGCTGAAGCCATGATGGCCATGTTCACCACACTCCAAACACAACTCGCATCCATAGGCGAGAGGTTGGAGCGCGTGGAGAGACCAGTAAGATTCCAGACCATAAGGCACGTGAGAGCTGAGCAAGACCGTCCTGAGGGTCCTGAGTACCTTAGGACACGACACGAACAGGAGGAACCCCAGCCACACGCAACCTCATAACTATCACCATAGGCCGAGAGGACCTCCACGGCAACCAGAGACAGAAGATGATGGCTTTGAGCCATATGGTCTTCACTAGAGACCAAGAATGCCTCCTAGACGTCATGAGGATGGAGATGAACACACCTACAACCGGGTAATTCATCCTGATGTTAAGTTAGCTCCTCCTAGTTTTGCAGGAAAAGTAGACCCCGAGGCTTACCTAGATTAGGAGAAACGAATGGTTCATATCTTTGATCACTACAACCAACCAGGACCTAGGAGAGTCTCAATGGCAGTAGCACAACTCACGGACAATGCCCTCATCTGGTGGGATCGTGAGGTATCTGATAGAAGGAGGAAGAGAATGAGACCCGTAGACTCATGGGTCGACATGAAGGACCTCATGCGACAAAGGTTTGTTCCACCTTACTTTTATAGAGATTTGCAACGTCGTTTTCGTACTCTTAAGCAGGGTACCAGATCAGTAGAGGAGTACTATGAAGAGTTCGAGAAGTTAAGGAACAGATTGGAGCTCAATGATGATGAAGAGGCATTGATGGCACAATTCTTGGATGGACTCCAAGAAAGGATCAGCTGCAAGGTGGAAAGGCAGATCTACAACGACTTCAAGGACTTGTTCCACCTATTTGTGCAAGCTGAACAGCACATCAAACGTAAGAGCCAAGACATCCGCAGCAAGCCTAAGACACCTTGGGCACCAAGCAACATGCCTAAGACCGTGGACAAAAGCAAAAGCGTAGAGATCGAGTCAAGGTTCAAGAGCAAGCCTCCTGAACCCACCCGTGACCAGAAAGAGCCTGGTAAGTCTTCTAACCCCCAAAGATCACATGACATAACTTGTTTCAAGTACAGGGGACGTGGACACATCTCAAGGGAGTGCCCAAACAACCGAGTCATGCTGATTACGGAGGCAGGAGAATATGAGTCCCAAGATGAAGAGGACTATGAACCAGAAGGAGAATATGGTGACATTGAGTACCCTGATGTGGGGGAAGTGCTGGTCACTTGACGTATCCTCAGTGCAATGGTGGATCCTTCAGAGACCATCCAAAGGGAGAACATCTTCCATAGCCGTTGCACCATCAAGGGAAAGGTATGTAACCTCATCATAGATGGTGGTTCTCGCACTAACGTTGCTAGTGCGTATATGGTTGATAAGCTAGGTCTAGAGAGGACACGGCATCCTCGACCATATAGACTGAGATGGCTCGATGACAAAGTGGAGCTCAAGTTCCATGAGCAAGTCACTGTGCCATTCAGTGTGGGCAAGTATCAAGACCAAGTCGTGTGCGACGTGGTGCCCATGCAAGCTGGCCATCTTCTACTAGGAAGACCATGGCAGTTTGACAAAGAGACCAGGCATGATGGTAGAACCAATCTATACACCTTCATGCATGACAAGAGAAAGGTCAGCCTAGCTCCTCTTACACCTGCCCAAGTACATGAGCTACAACTTCAAATGAGTAAGGAAAAGAAACTTGTCAAGTCTAACTTTCTTATTCAACCTAGTCATGTCCGGAGAGCTTTAGCCTCGAAGGACTTAATGTTACTAATGGTTTTCAAGGAAGTGTTGAGTATAGAACAGGGACAGGTAGAGCTACCTCATGAAGTAGCAACACTCCTCAACAAATTCCAAGATGTATTTCCAGAGGAGATACCAGCAGGCTTGCCTCCTTTACGTGGCATAGAACACCAGATTGATCTAGTGCCCGGAGCAGCCCTGCCCAACCGGCCAGCCTACCGGATGAGTCCAGAGGAGTCCAAAGAGCTTGAGAAGCAAGTCAAGGAGCTCCTGGAGAAAGGATATGTTCGAGAGAGCCTCAGTCCATGTGTTGTACCAGTGCTACTAGTGCCCAAGAAGGATGGGACTTGACGCATGTGCGTGGACTGCCGAGCAATCAACAACATCACAGTCAAGTATAGGCATCCAATACCACGACTGGATGACATGCTAGATGAGCTGAGTGGAGCCACGGTTTTCTCCAAGATAGACCTCAAAAGTGGATACCACCAGGTAAGAATGAAGGAAGGTGATGAGTAGAAGACTGCTTTCAAGACAAAGCAAGGGCTCTACGAGTGGACAGTCATGCCATTTGGCTTGACTAATGCCCCAAACACCTTCATGCGCCTTATGAACCAAGTTCTTAGGGCGTACATCAGTAAGTTTGTGGTAGTTTACTTTGATGATATACTAGTTTATAGTAAGTGCCTACGGGAACACCTCACACATCTTGAGATGGTACTTAAAACCCTTCGACAAGAAGAGCTTTATGCCAATCTCAAGAAGTGCACCTTTTGTGCTGATAAGCTTGTCTTTTTAGGTTTTGTTGTGAGTTCACAGGGCCTACAGGTTGATGAGGAGAAGATTCGAGCCATACAAGAATGGCCAACACCAGGAAACATCAGCCAAGTAAGGAGCTTCCACGGATTGGCCAGCTTCTATAGGAGATTCGTGCCCAACTTCAGCAGTATTGCCTCACCATTGACGGCAGTAGTGAAGAAGAACGTAGGATTCAGCTGGGGAGAAGCTCAGGAGAAGGCATTCCAGGCCTTGAAGGACAGCCTTACACATGCACCAGTGCTAGTCCTGCCCGACTTCAACAAGACGTTTGAAGTGGAGTGTGATGCCTCTGGAATAGGCATCGGAGCAGTGCTAACCCAAGGAGGGAGACCAGTGGCATACTTCAGTGAGAAGCTAGGTGGTGCCTCACTGAACTATCCCACTTATGACAAGGAGCTTTATGCCCTTGTCCGAGCATTGGAGACTTGGCAGCATTACTTGCTGTCCAAGGAGTTTGTGATCCACACTGATCATGAGACTCTCAAACACTTCAGAGGGCAAACCAATCTCAAGAGGAGACATGCCAGGTGGATGGAGTTCATAGAAACCTTCCCGTACATCATCAAGTACAAGAAGGGCAAAGACAATGTGGTAGCCGATGCATTATCAAGGAGGTTTGCCTTGATATCAACCATGGAGGCAAATGTCCTAGGATTCGAGCACATCAAGGATCTATACCAGGATGATCCTGACCTTGCTGAGAGCTACAAGGAGTGTAGCACAGGGAGTCATGGCAAATTCTACATCCATGAGGGATTCTTGTTCCGAGAAAGGAGGCTGTGCATACCACAAGGATCACTAAGGGAGCTTATCATCCGAAAAGCTCATGGAGGAGGACTCATGGGCCACTTTGGTGTCGACAAGACTCTAGCAGTGGTCAAGGAGCACTTCTACCGGCCACACATCAAGAGGACAGTAGAAGCACATTATGCAAGATGCACCACTTGCAAGAAGGCAAAGTCCCGAGTGCAACCTCACGGGTTGTATCTCCCACTGCCCATACCAACACATCCATGGGTGGACATCTCGATGGATTTTGTTCTAGGTCTGCCCAAGATCAACCACAAAGATGCAATCTTTGTAGTGGTGGACAGATTCTCCAAGATGGCACACTTCATCCCATGTGCCAATGTCAATGATGCCACGCAAACAACTGAGCTGTTCTTCAGGGAGATAGTACGGCTTCATGGAGTGCCAAGGACCATCGTATCAGACAGGGACACCAAGTTCCTCAGCCATTTCTGGAGGACCCTTTGGAGAAAGCTAGGCATGAAGCTACTCTTCTCAACCACTTGCCATCCTCAAACCGATGGCCAAACTGAAGTTGTCAACAAGACACTATCAACTCTTCTCAGAACTACACTAGAAGAACCTAAAGACTTGGGTGGAGTGCCTGCCATTCATTGAGTTCGCCTACAACCGAGCCGTGCACTCAGCAACCAAGAAGACACCATTTGAAGTGGTATACGGTTTCAACCCACTCACCCCATTGAAGCAAACACCACTGCCACCAGCTGAGATGACCAACCTCAACGGAGCATCCAAAGCAGAGTTCATAAGGAGGTTACACCAGAAGGTAGCAGAAAACTTGGAGAAGAGGACCGGACAGTACGTGACTCATGCCAACAAAGGAAGAAAGGAGGTGATCTTTCAACCAGGCGATTGGGTGTGGCTACACCTACGGCAGGAGAGGTTCCCAAACCTAAGGAGTTCCAAGCTAGCACCAAGAGGAGATGGACCATTCAGAGTGCTCGAGAGGATCAACAACAACGCCTACCAGATCGAGCTTCCAAGTGAGTTTAATGTGTCTAATACGTTTAATGTTACTGACTTGGCCCCTTTCCATGCAGATGAACCAGTTTTGAGGACAAAACCTACTGAAGAGGGAGGGAATGATGAGGACATCAGGTCGTACATCCAGCCAGGAGACGAGACTGGCCGACCAGGAAGCTTTCTCGAGACAGCAGGACCATCTGGCGCGCCTGCCGGACTAGACAGTACCGCCGGACCCTCGACCTATAGGACCAGACCGGTCAACATCGCCGGCGGAGAGGCCCAAGCTTCCGGCACACTTGGTGGGGACGTGAATGACATCGCTGGTCCCCCTGATGACACCGCCGACTCCAAGATCAACTTGGCCGGTCCTGAAGTCATTCCGGCCAGTACCGCGCACAATCCAGCCGGTACAGCCGATCCAGCCGAGTACACGCGCACTTCCACTTCTATACAAGAGGACTCGGACCAAATGAGCTACCAGCTCCAGGACATGCACCTAGAAGAAGTATCTACACCAGTGGTACCTCCAGGAGCAATGACAAGAAGCAGATCAAGAGCACTCTTCCACAAATTCAGCTTATGGGTCGACAAGCTCCTAAAGGAAGAGCAGCTAAGGACAATGGGCCAGAAGAGCAAATTAAAGTCCAAAGGCTTCTCAACAACACAAGGAACATCAGAGACTTGGGCTTTAGTGGCAAGAGAGGTCAGGGCCCAAAGATATTTAACCCTACTCCAAGTCGAAGACTAGGAGCAAGGCGCGTGCATGCCACAAGGACGGCCACCTTCCATTTCTTGGCCGTGAGGTGAGTTAAGGTAAGTTTACGTTCGAATATATGTCTCTTTCTGTTTTGCAGGGTAGGATCTAGTTGCTTTAAATTTTTGAGTCAAGAACATTTTAGGAATGGGTCTTTTCGGTTATGCACTTTTGTATCTTTTCCTTTTGTGCACTTTTGTAAACTTTCCTTTTATTTGTTTGAGTCAACCCTAGAAGGTCAAGCTGTCGAGCATATTAATAAGGCTCCTTCCAACATTGTAGTTTGACAACCTTTTTGATTATTAATAAAGTAGAACTTTTTCCCTACAAGTTTTCTCTCTAAGAAT
This sequence comes from Pugionium cornutum, assembly GCA_018901935.1. Taxonomy (NCBI): domain Eukaryota; kingdom Viridiplantae; phylum Streptophyta; class Magnoliopsida; order Brassicales; family Brassicaceae; genus Pugionium; species Pugionium cornutum. Next base: position 6,445,174 of record CM032160.1, on the reverse strand, counting down.
CTTGTGCGCTTAGAACCTAGTTGAGACCAGCCCTCCTAGCTCTAAGTTTGTGATTTATCACGAGGTTCATCACCCCTCGTGTGGTTCACTTTACCCTTCCATCGTTTACCAACCAGAAAACCCCTATCCAGAAGCCTAAGGTTGAGTTTCTCACCTAATCTTCTACAAACAGCCCACGCGCATACATCCTTGAATCAAGGCTTGTATCACATGGTCTCTGGTAGACTTTCAATAGATGGTTTCAATGTGTAATTTATCTGATTTAAAATATTCGGGGAATAATATGACGTGGATTGGAAATCGACATAATCACATGGTCCAATGCTGGTTAGATAGGGCTATGGTTAATCAATAATGGGGTTCATTATATCCAACTTCTACTATCCAATTTTTAGAATTAGTAGATTCAGATCACAGACCGGGAATAATACGTATTCGACGTACTTTGGAATATGGAAAAAGGACTTTCCATTATGATCCAAGATGGTTCAGACATGATGATTTTGTTAAACTAGTTAAGGAATCGTGGAATTAAAATAATTCTGCTTCAGAACTATCTCTAGAAAGGAGGATGATAAACTGTTGATTAAGAATGTCACAATGGAGGAGGAATGTTTTTATTAAGTCTAATGGCCGAATAAAACTTCTAACTACAGAAATGGATTCCGCTAAGTCAGACGCTCAGTTCGATAATCAGCATATAGGAAAGTTACAAAAACAATTGGCTACTGCATATGCTGATGAGTAAATATTTTGGAAGCTCAAAAGCAGAAATCAATGGCTTCGGGAAGGGGATAATAATACCAAATTGTTCCATGCAACTATAAAAAATAGGAGAGCATGGAATATAATAACTTTTACACAGAATTCGATGGGCATGGACATCTTTGGTAACGAAGCTATCGCTGGGGAAGCACAACTGTATTTCACTCAGCTTTTTCGGATAACTCAGCCATATTAGATGGAAGAAACATTAAATTTGATATCGAAAGTTTTCTATAAGGATATGAATTCAGAATTAATTAAAGACATTTCGAAAGAATAAGTTCGCCCAGCTATATTTTCTATCGGGGCAAATAAGCCTCCTGGATCCGATGGTTACTCAACTACGTTTTTTCATCAGCATTGAGATATTGTTGGTGATGTAGTGTATAAAGAAGTCGAAAGGTTCTTTCAGTCTGGAGATATGAACCCGAAGTTTAATCATACAAACCTTTGTCTTATTCCTAAATCAAATACCCCGACGAATTTGAAAGATTTTCGGCCAATTTCACTTTGTAATGTATTTTACAAATTAATATCAAAGATATTGGTTTTTAGACTACATAAAGTATTGGATAATATTATTTCTGAAAACCAAGCGGCCTTTAGACTACATAAATGGTTTGTAGATTGATAACGTATAATGTACTTATTACTCATGAAGTTCTCCACTCTCTCCGGGTTCAGAAACGGTGTGCGAAATCATTTATGGCTGTCAAAACGGATATAAGTAAGGCTTATGATCGAGTGGAGTGGAATTTTCTTGAGGTTGTGCTACTTCAGAAGGGTTTCTCCCGTATATGGATCCGTTGGATAATGGAATGTGTCTCATTTGTTTCATTCTCAATCCTTATTAATGGGAGCCCTTATGGTAACATTAAACCATAAACGGGTTTAAGACAAGGTGATCCCCTATCACCGTATTTATATATAATCTGTGCGGATGTTCTAAGTATTCTACTTAAAAATGGGGAACGGAGAGGATTGATCCAGCCTATACGTAGTTCCCGCAACGGGCCTACAGTTTCTCATCTACTGTTCGCAGATGATTCACTATTTTTTGTAAAATCTGATCTGCAAAACGCTTCCCAGCTGAAACAAGTCTTTCAGGAGTATGGACGTATCTCAGGACAGATTATAAATATGGAAAAATCATCTATCACATTTGGCCAAAAGGTTTTTCAACATACGCGACTATAAATACATAATATATTAGGTATACATAACGTGGGCGGAGGTGGACGGTATTTAGGTCTACCGGAACAATTTTCTCGCAATAAGAGGGTTCTTATGTATTATGTTGTTCAGAAGGTACAAACTCGAATCTCGGGATGGCAATCTAAGTTTTTATCATCAGCAGGAAAAGAGATACTTATTAAAGTTGTGGCTTTCGCTTTGCATGTATACTGCATGAATGTTTTTAAACTACTAGTTCAAATCAACAGTACGATAAACAAGATTTTAAATCAGTTCTGGTGGGGTTCTACATCTAACAAGAAGAAAATATATATGGTATCTTGGAAAAAGATGGCTACACCCAAGTTATTAGGAGGATTGGGTTTTCGAGATTTGCAAAATTTTAATCAAGCATTATTGGAAAAGTTATGCTGGAAATTATTGCAACGCCCGCAATGTTTTCTCTCAAGGATTTTACGGAGCAAATACTATAAAAATGGGGATCTTATTTCGACAACTATTGGTTCTCGTGCTTCTTATGGATGGAAATCTATTTTATATGGAAGACAGTTATTAAACTCGGGACTTCTTCGTACAATTGGATCAGGCTCATCTATTTCCACTGCTGATACAAATTGGTTACCTATATCACCAGTCTGGGCACCGAGATTACTGCCCTATACGAATCGTACTATGAAGGATAGTTCTCTCATTAATAAAGAATCAAGGTAGTGGGATTCAGATATGGTCACAGATTTCATTAAAAAGAATGATCATCATTTAATTTATAAATTATTCATCCCAACATCACCTTCTACCGATGGATGGTATTGGAAGTTTTCGTCAGATGGGATGTATAATGTCAAATTTGGTTACTGTCAGGCTATTCAAAATAATAATGGTACGCCATCTTTACCATTATTAGCAAATCATCAGGATTTAGCAAAACAGTTATGGAAACTTCGTCTCCCGCCTAAGATGATTCATTTTTTGTGGAAACTGCTAATTCATTTTTTGTGGAAACTGCTATCAAATGCGTTACTTCTAAAGTCGCATTTACTCAAACGGAACATATGCCCGGATGATAAATGTTATCATTGTATCAAACATGAAGAGGCTGAAGTTCATCTATTTTTCAGCTGTTCAAAAGCTCAGATGGTATGGCGTAAATTGGGATTTTCTATATCATTTTTGGCTCAGACTCCAATATTCACGATATTATTCGGTGTTTGATCATGAGTTATGAATACTTTGATCATCAGTGTCAACAAAAATATATTCCTTTCTATATTTTATGGCAATTATGGAAGAATCGGAATGACTTGGTTTTCAATAAGAAAGATATATCTCCTGATTTTATATTGGACAAAGGATTTCAGAATGTAGATGAGTGGATTACCAGTTTGACAACAAAGGACTTAGGTCAGGACAGTCTTCTACCACCTCTACTACTTCTCACACTACTACTCCTATCAATAAGAGATGGTCACCACACCCTACACGGTGGATTAAATGCAATTATGACACTGCACATAGAGATGGTTCATCATTGTCGGATTTAGGATGGATTATACGGAATGAAAATGGTCGCTTTCTATTCGCGGGAATGGGTAAATATCAAGGAAGACACTCAATTGTGGAACCATAATGTTCGGCCTTGATTTGGGAAATACAAGCTTCTTGGGCTTTGAGATTGAGATATGTCATTTTTGAAGGTGATAATTTATGTATTAATAGCATTTTAAATCATAACTCCATAAATTATCACCTTTAAAATTATATTACGACTGTTCAACAATGGACATCACAATTTCTTGGTATTCTTTTCAAACATCAACCAAGAGATGGAAATCAAGTGGCGGATACTCTAGCATCTTCAGCAATATCTTTCGATGTCGATTGGAAACTATTTAATATTTGTCCTTATTTTTTACAAAACAATATAAACAATAATCTTTACCATTAATAAAATTTCTGTTGACAAAAAAAAATCGTAGTCGGTATTGTTATGGTTACGAGAGTTTGCAGAAGTATGCGATTGCGGTTTTATTTTCAAACATTTTTATAATTGATATAACGGTTAAATATTGGTGTGTTTGTAGAATATTTTTTATTGGTTGACAAATAAATACGGTAGCGATTAAACATAAAATTATCAAAATAAATATAACATATATTTATAAAAACACTGAAATCTAATTATTTGGTTTAATCATTATTTTTAATTGTTATTAACTATTTTAATATCTATAATACTTCTAAAATACAACAAAGTCTAAATATTTCAATTTTAAAATATATTAAGTATTTAAAACTATAATATTTGAAGCAAAAATAAAAATTTCAAATTTAATATAAAGAGAACATTTTTCCTCTTTTATATTAATTTATGAATTTTCTTTAAAAAAATCATACGATGTCGTATTCAACTGCAAATATTTGTGTAAATGAATTTTTGATTTATAACGATTTCTTGGGTCAAAAAGTAGTACAAAATAATTTCTTTTAAATGCTACAAATGGCTAACGCGGTCCCAAACTCAGTATTTGCAATTGGTAACTGGAAAACCAATAAAACCCAAAGTTGAATATTTATTGTTCAAACACAACGTTTGTATTTGGTTGCAAAACACATTTAATACTACGTTTTTTTTGTCTTTATAACGTTTCTTGCACCAGCAAAAATTGACTCAACAGCTATAAAAATTTTATAATACAAGTAAACTTTAGGACAAATGCATAAATCTTTAAATTAACCATAAACTTTTGTGTAATAGTATATATCGTATCAAATTAATTACAATAGCATAATTTTAAAAGTTTACACTGTTATATAATCTTTAAAATAATGTTTTCCTAAATTTTATAATTTTTATATAAACTTTTAAAGTTTATAATCTCTTAAGTTAATCTTTAAACTTTTATAAGTTTATACAAAAGTAACTTTTTTAAAAGTGTATACTATTATATAAACTTTATATAATAGTATATCTATACTATTTTATGGTTATTTTAATTTAATAAGATCTATACTATTATAAAATCTTTAAAATTCATAATAGTATATATCTTATCAAATTAACCATAAATTTTTATATACAACAGAGTTATTTGAATTCAACCACTCCAATATTCTTAAGTCCATCCACACCAGCTTTTCTCGTCCGCATCTTCTTAATTATATACACATCAACCAACCCTATATAACTAAATTTTTTAATAAAACTTCAAAATATTCGTCTTCTTTAAATAAAACCCACAACATTCTCTCCTCTTCACAATCATCACTTCCTCATTTATCATTGACTCAAAATGAATCCATCCGATCACAGTCAGTCTTCTGGTAATTTTTCAGAACTTTTCTGTTAATTTTTTTTCATTCAAGATCGGTATTGGTATATGCAACAATTATTCTACATAAATACCAATTATATATATAGCTCAATTAATTTTTTTTAGCCGCAGTGGAAAAACCTTCGCAGGAGTTGTTCACAAGTCCGCCGCCAATTGGTTATCCGACCAGAGACGCCGTGGTTGGTGATACTCCGGCAGCCGCAGTAGAGACGAAATCCAAGGGTGATGGCTTCTGGAAAGGATGGTATATAACTATTTATTTCTTAAACTTTACTTTCTTTATATTTTATCAAAACAATATTATCTTTATTATATAGATTGATTGCTTTTAATTATATGTTAATTAAAAATTTGCAAGATATTTGTACATCTCTCAATTATATATTATGTATATTAGATTTACTCTAAAAATATTATTGTTAGTTTTTTTAATCAAAGTAACATAAATTATTAATTGTTTGAAATGATTTGTTTATCCTAAATACAGTATGAAAATTTAAACATTTTCAAACTTTTTTAAATAGCACTTTTTAAAATTTTTGTTCCAAATATAATACATTAGTTTAAATTTCAAAATAGCATAAATTTAATTTTAAAATACCTTAAAACTTATTTTTTATAATGAAAAATTAATTTTAAATTGAAAAAAGAACCCAAATATAATATTTTAATTATATTTTTAATTTATTCATGGTAAATATATATTTTCAAAAAATAATTTGTGTTATTTTTGGAATTTTAAGTTTAAAATCCTAAATTTAGAACAAAATTTTTTTAAGTTTAAAATGCTAAATTTAGAACAAAATTTTTTAAAAGTGTTATTTAGGGTAGTACTTTTAAAACATTAGTAATACTTTAAAATAACACTTTTAAAAGTTTTGTTCTAAATCAAGCATCTTAAAATTAAAATTTCAAAAACAACATAAATAATTATGTAAAATTACTTATTTATTCTAAATAAATTATACATAAAATTTAAATATTATATTTAGGTTTATTTTTTCTAATTTAGGGTTTAATTTTTTTTATTAAAAATAAAATTTTAATGTATTTTTGTGTTAATTTATGATATTATTGGAATTTAAGTTAATGATGCTATTTTGAAATAAAATATTTAAAATATGCTATTTAGAACTGCCCATTAAACATTGTAGTTGAGTTTTCTATTTTAATATAAAGTTTAATTTTTCTTCATTAAATTTATGTGTCTAAGGTATATTGAATTGACTCGGTTTATGCTATATGTTATGTTTGAAAAAAAAAAATTAAACCATTGTACGTAAGTCGCTAAGAAAATTGATCTCATTCTAGTATTAATAATAGTCTAAAAGTTTTCAAACTCATATTTTCTACATAAAATGGTAAAGATATTTCTGTTTCTAGAATTAATCTAAAATTTATATTGGCAGTTGTGCTGCCATATGCTGCTGTTGTGTGTTGGACGCCTGCTTCTGAGTGGGTCGCGGAGTTAACGATTTGGTGCAAATTATTGCTGTAATAAAAAAAACAATTTGATGATATATAGTTGTATTACTTAATTACTATATGTTTGGGATATCCCCCGTAGATTGTTGTTGTTGTTGTTACGTTTTTACATTAAGTGCTCACCTATATATATCTAAGTTCATTGGTTTGTCTAATAGTAATATCTGAAAACTCCAACCATCAATTCGTTGCGACTGGTTTTACACAGATGATAGAATAATTGTTGGAACAATTTTTATGAACAAATTTGCATGTTCAATTGGGTAATATAACCTAAATATTGATTGCAAAAATTGTTGGAATGTGAATGAGAAATGGGCATTGGACTCATTAAAAAGCCATAAATTTGTTGGCTAAAATAATGAGGAGGGACAAAAGTCCCACATCGGAAACTTGAGGAAAAATCCTCTAATATATAAATGAGAGAGCTTATGTAGTAGCTTAAAAGAGTTGGAGAGAAAAGGGACCAAGCCACGCGCGCGCCGCCGCCGCCGCCGGGCCGGGCCGGGCTCGGGGCTCGGGGCTCGGGGCTCGGGGCTCGGGGCTCGGGGCTCGGGGCTCGGGGCTCTCGGGTCTCGGGTCTCGGGTCTCGGGTCTCGGGTCTCGGGTCTCGGGTCTCGGGTCTCGGCAAAGGGCCGTAGGTGGGCCGTAGGCGGGTCGTAGGCCCAATAAGATTCTTTTTGGGCCAAATTTTGATTATGGTTTTGACTCAAAACCAAGTCAAAACCCTAAACCATACCCACGGTTTTCTCTCCTAACCGTCCACGATTTTTTTCGTCGGTTCGGTTCCCTCCCACGTTTTAGGGTTGCGAAAACCGCTCCCTTAAGGCTATAAAAACAAGCCTTAATCCTCATTAACCTAATTCGGCCGCATTCTCTCCCAAAGTCATTCCAGCGATCTTCCTCCTCTCTTCTTCACGCACTGTAAGTTTTATCGAGAGTATATCGTAGATTCTTGTTCGTAGATTCTATAGTTGGGTGTTGCAATTGTAGTTTCATTGTGGTTGTATCCTGGGATTCAAAATCTCATCAAACCGCCACACTGCGGGAGATTTATTGAATTAAGGAAAGAGATCAAATCTCGCCTCCACGAATTCGTCTTCTTTTTAATTCAGTTTTTCAATCGTTTGATCCGTAGATCGTTTTCTCATATCGTGATTTTCATATCCGGTTTTTCGCGTTCTAACATTCTTAATTCAATAAATCCGCTTCCTGCTTATCGCTTGAATCGGATTGAGAATTGCGATTGATTTTTAAAACGATTTTCAAAAACGTTTCAAAACGATTTTTCGATCTGGAAAAAAAAACGGTTTCAAACGATTCTGATCTGGTTTGTAACGTTTTTAAAACGTTTTCACATTATTTCAATCGATCGGAATCGATTTCATAAACGTTTTCAATCCGTTTTCTGATCGATCTGAAACAGTTCTACGAACGTTTTATAACGATTCAGTGGAAAGTTTCAAAACCTAAAACGATCTAAATATTTTTGTCAAACGGTTTCCGCGAAGGCCTAACGGCGAGTTTCGCGAAACCTGAAAAAAAAAAAAATATTATTCTACAAACCCTTACTAGGGTTTCACGAATATATTATTTTAAAAAATATATATATAAATATATATATATATATATTTATAGAAACGCCTGTTAGGGTTTCTGAAAGGAGGAAAAAATATTTCTGATTCATAAAGGAGTCAAAATATTTTTCTGGAATTTCGCGGAATATCAAAAAAAATTTTTTTTGATATCCGCAGAAATCTGAGCAAATTCTCGGAACGCTTTTTAAAGCAAATCTCCGCAGAACGCAATTTTAACGATTTTTTAAATCGATTATATTGCTATCGCATTTGTTTGTGATCCATATTGATTCTGTTTCTTTTATATTTGAACAGATTCATCTGAAATGGCTAACGAAACTGCTTACGTGCATGTTGATACCACATCCCGAGGTGCAAATGATGGGATTAACGCAAGTGAGATGACGCCCCAGATTGGGAGTGGTCTACCACTTGGTTCATCCTCATCTGATGTCCCGTTTGTGCCTAGCTCTATAAGTGCAGGACTTACGCCGGACAAATTTGATGGGTCCAATTTTAAGACGTGGCAGCAAAAGATGCACTTCTTTCTGACCACTCTGAAATTGGAGAAGTATCTCACCGAGGTTAAGCCTGTCTTACCTCCGGGGAATACTGATCCACGAGCTCTTGCTAGTGTTGAGTCGTGGAACCATGGAGACTACTTGTGTCGAGGCTACATTCAAAGCCGCCTGGTGGACCAACTGTTCAATGTGTACAGTGAGGTCAAAACTTCCAAGGATCTCTGGGATGCCTTGGAAAAGAAGTATAAGTCTTTCAACGTAGGCTCTGAAAAATATGCAGTTAAGAAATTTCTTGACTTCAAAATGGTGGACTCAAGGCCCATCATGGAGCAAGTTCATGAACTGCAAATGATATCCCAAGAGTTAACCGATGAGGGAATGAAGCTGTGTGAGACATTCACTGTGAATTGCTTTATTGTGAAGCTACCTCCCGGTTGGGTCGATTTCAAAAATTATCTCGACCACAAGCAAAAGGCTTTGACGTTGTCAAACTTAATTTCCAGGTTGCAAATTGAGTCAACACATCGTAGATCAGATTACCATCTCGATCATAATGCGAATGTAGCCGAATACGCAAGAAAGGGCAAAGGCAAGGTTGTGGCAAACAACAATGGACCTAATAAACATGCGTTTAACAAGGTCGCACCTCAAGCCTCCACAAGCTTTAAGAAGCAAGGCAACCCGAAGAAATTCTCAGGGAGTTGTCATCATTGTGGTAAGAAAGGGCACAAGTCCTCGGAGTGTCGTAGTAAGGCGAAGGGAAAAGCTCAAGCCAATCTGACTGAAGCTGACCTATGTGCGGTGGTCACTTAGGCAAACATGGTTGAGGAAAACCCTAGGGAGTGGTTCTATGATACTGGAGCAACCACTCACATCTGCATTGATCGAGATATGTTCAGTTCTTATCAGAAGAACAAGTCCGAGGAGCAGTTGATGATGGGAAACACGGCTTTTTCCAAGATTGAAGGTCACGGCAAAGTGGTGCTGAAGCTGACATCTGGACACGAAGTCACTCTCACCAATGTGAAGCACGTGCCAGACATGAGGAAGAACCTGATATCCGGGACATTGATGAGCAAGCATGGATTCGCCATCAACTTTGAGTCCGACAAATTGGTTCTTAGGAAGAATGGGGTGTACTTGGGAAAAGGGTATGTTAAGGGAGGACTGATCAAAATGTGTGTAATGATAGTTCTCAAAAACAATGATGTTTCTACTTTTTCCAATGTTGCAATGAATAAGAAACCAGTTGCTTATTTGGTTGAGTCTTTTAATTTATGGCATGAAAGATTAGGACATGTGAATTATAAATCGATGCAACGATTGATTAATTTGAACCTAATTCCAAAATGCAAAATAAGTAAAGACAAGTGTGAGATATGCGTCGAAGCAAAACTCACAAAAAACTCCATCACCTCATGTTGAACGAACTACTGAACCTCTAGCATTAATACACACTGATTTATGCGATTTGAAAAGCATACAAACTAGAGGTGGTAAAAAGTATTTTGTGACATTCATTGATGATTGTACAAAATATTGTTACGTATATTTGTTACGTAGTAAGGATGAAGCCCTACAAAAATTTAAAGAGTACAAGCTCGAAGTTGAAAATCAACTTAAGAAAACTATTAAAATAGTTAGAAGTGATAGAGGAGGCGAATATGATGGACCGTTTAATGCATTTTGTCAAGAAAATGGCATTATCCATCAAACAACAGCTCCCTACTCACCAGAATCTAACGGAGTTGCAGAACGCAAAAACCGAACTCTGAAAGAAATGATGAATGCAATGTTGCAGGAATCTGGGTTACCCCAGAATCCATGGGGGGAAGCATTGCTCACCACAAATTATATCCTCAACAAAATACCACACAAAACAACCGGCAAAACGCCATATGAGTTGTGGAAAGGCATTGTACCTTCGTACAAATACTTGAAAGTGTGGGGGTGCCTAGCAAAAGTAGCAGTACCTCCTCCTAAAAAGGTCACAATTGGACCTAAAACTGTGGATTGCATATTCATAGGATACGCACATAATAGTAGTGCTTATCGGTTTTTGGTACATAAATCAGATATATCATATATCCATGTCAATACGATTATGGAATCAAAAAATGTAACATTTTTTGAAAATGTATTTCCGTGTAAGGATAAACATCCGAAACGAGCACGTGAAGAGAGTGATGCAATCACCTCCACAAATGAGGCAAGCACATCTGGTACTTCAGTAACTGAAGTAGAAAATTTTGAAGATGAACCTAGACGAAGCAAAAGAGCTCGTAAGGAAAAATCTTTTGGTGATGATTTCTTGACTGTCTTTCTCTTAGAGAATGAACCGAGAACATTCACCGAAGCCATGTCTACACCTGATGCGCCTTTTTGGAAGGAAGCTGTGAATAGTGAGATCGACTCCATTATGCAAAACCATACATGGGAGATAACCGATCTACCACAAGGCTCTAAGGCATTACGGTGTAAATGGATTTTCAAAACAAAATTGAAAACCGATGGCTCAATAGAGAAGTACAAGGTTAGACTTGTGGTGCAAGGATTCCGACAAAAAGAAGGTTTGGATTTCTTTGACACCTATTCTCCAGTAACGAGAATAACTTCAATAAGAATGCTGATAAGCATCGCAGCATTGAGGGACTTGGAAATACATCAAATGGATGTAAAAACTGCTTTTCTAAATGGCGATTTAGAAGAAGAGATTTATATGAAACAACCTGAAGGGTTTGTCGTCCCTGGTCAAGAACACAAAGTGTGTAGACTTGTAAAGTCATTGTACGGACTCAAACAAGCTCCTAAACAATGGCATGAAAAATTTGACAATGTAATGATGTCAAATGGTTTCAGCATAAATGAATGTGATAAGTGTATCTATGTCAAAAATACGCCAAATGGGTATATTCTGTTATGCTTATACGTGGATGATATGCTTATCATTGGTAGCAATAAAGACATGATCAATCAAACTAAGAGTTTGCTTAGTGGAAAGTTTGACATGAAAGATATGGGATTAGCGGATGTCATTCTAGGAATCAAGATAAATAGACATTCTGAAGGAATCATCCTATCCCAAACTCATTATGCTGAGAAGATTCTTGAGCGGTTTAAGAACTACTCAAATGGAAGTGCAAAAACTTCTGTCGACCCTCAACTTCACTTGACCAAAAATTCGGGTGAAGCGGTGTCACAACTAGAGTATGCACGCGTGATCGGAAGCTTGATGTACTTAACAAACTGTACTAGACCCGATCTGGCGCACTCGGTAAATGTACTAAGTCGCTACACGAGTAATCCAGGACATAATCATTGAAAAGCTATAACTAGAGTATTAAACTACCTACGTTATACAAAAGATTATGGGTTGTACTACGGTAGAGAACCCGGAGTTTTGGAAGGATACAGTGATGCGAACTGGATATCCGACTCCAAAAACTCAAAATCCACGAGTGGATATATCTTTACACTTGGTGGTGCAGCAGTGTCCTGGAAATCTTCCAAACAAACTCTGTTGGCTAGATCAACCATGGAATCTGAGTTCATAGCTTTAGACAAAGCTGTAGAAGAAGCAGAATGGCTTCGTAATTTTTTGGAAGATATCCTGATGTGGGAAAAACCAGTGTCAGCAATACGTATACATTGTGATAGTCAATCGGCTATTGCTCGGGCACTGAACAATCTGTATAATGGTAAATCGCGTCATATACGAAGACGACATAAAACCATTAGGCACTTAATCTCAAGTGGTGTAATCACGGTAGATTACATCAAATCAGCTGACAACCTAGCGGATCCGTTTACTAAAGGTTTAGCTCGAGATCAAGTCGTACAATCATCAAGAGGAATGGGTTTAAAGCCTATGAACAAAGATGAAGTTTGATGGAAACCCCACCTACGTGACTGGAGATCCCAAGATGTAGGTTCAAAGGGACAACTAAATCAAACGGAATCTGAAAAAAACACTGTGAGACTTACGTCTATACCCAGTTCCTAGGATGATAAACAGTGTTGTTACCTGTATGTGTAGGATAAGCATTGCTTTTAATGATTTGAGACCATAGTTTTGACATATAAGTGGAGTATTACAGGATGCTCCTTAAAACAAAGCTAATGGCGAATCACCTTATGAGTGTGAAATGGGGCCGTTTCTAGGAGAATGAAGGAAAGGCTATATTCTCCAAGTTCACTCATGATTAACCAGGCAAGTCCACGGCCACAATGGACACAATAGAGAACATAGTTCTACGAGAAATGAAACTGTGTTATACCTGTTGTCTCGGTTTACATCAAAGCTCGGGTGGTTCAAGACATCATGTTCACCTCCTGGTCGAGTAAACCCGACAGATATTAACAATGAGTGGTTCAAAGCTGAAACATGCTACCAACTCAGATACAGTGAATTTTCGTTTATACTCTCGAAAGTCATTCTGTCTAGCCTATAGAATACGTCTAGATAATAGAGTCTGTCGAGTCTATCGAGTCTGCATTGTATAGAGTCATTTCTATTCATGTGGGGGATTGTTGGAACAATTTTTATGAACAAATTTGCATGTTCAATTGGGTAATATAACCCAAATATTGATTGCAAAAATTGTTGGAATGTGAATGAGAAATGGGCATTGGGCTCATTAAAAAGCCATAAATTTGTTGGCTAAAATAATGAGGAGGGACAAAAGTCCCACATCGGAAACTTGAGGAAAAATCCTCTAGTATATAAATGGGAGAGCTTATGTAGTAGCTTAAAAGAGTTGGAGAGAAAAGGGACCAAGCCACGCGCGCGCCGCCGCCGCCGCCGCCGGGCCGGGCCGGGCTCGGGCTCGGGCTCGGGTCTCGGGTCTCGGGTCTCGGGTCTCGGGTCTCGGGTCTCGGGTCTCGGGTCTTGGGTCTTGGGTCTTGGGTCTTGGGTCTTGGGTCTTGGCAAAGGGCCGTAGGCGGGTCGTAGGCCCAATAAGATTCTTTTTGGGCCAAATTTTGATTATGGTTTTGACTCAAAACCAAGTCAAAACCCTAAACCATACCCACGGTTTTCTCTCCTAACCGTCCACGATTTTTTTTCGTCGGTTCGGTTCCCTCCCACGTTTTAGGGTTGCGAAAACCGCTCCCTTAAGGCTATAAAAACAAGCCTTAATCCTCATTAACCTAATTCGGCCGCATTCTCTCCCAAAGTCATTCCAGCGATCTTCCTCCTCTCTTCTTCACGCACTGTAAGTTTTATCGAGAGTATATCGTAGATTCTTGTCCGTAGATTCTACAGTTGGGTGTTGCAATTGTAGTCTCATTGTGGTTGTATCCTGGGATTCAAAATCTCATCAAACCGCCACACTGCGGGAGATTTATTGAATTAAGGAAAGAGATCAAATCTCGCCTCCACGAATTCGTCTTCTTTTTAATTCAGTTTTTCAATCGTTTGATCCGTAGATCGTTTTCTCATATCGTGATTTTCATATCCGGTTTTTCGCGTTCTAACAATAATTAGGTGCGAAAATGTTTCTCCAAAATATCACTCCTCGTACATTAGTTTTTGCTATAATTAGCTTCGCTGACAGTGATTCACCCATGTTTTTCTTATAATATAACTATTCAATTAATTAATCACGAGTAATAACAAATTTTGTTGATTAAAGTTTCCTCCTAAAGTTAGAATCAAGATATAAAGACTGAGGTGATCTTTCTATCTTTTGTTTTGTCAAACTATAGATTTCAGCGTGTCAAATCAAGCTAACAAAATTATAATTAGCCAATAATCAGAACAGTTCTAAACTCTACAATTACCATAACACTTTTTATGCTCTCATGAGTAAGATCTATTTATATATTCTTGAGTTTCTTCGTAGATCTATATTCATGAATAGTATAAATCTTATCATTGACATTTTGATGTTCATGTCAAGTCTTCCATATTTAGGCTTGAAGCATTCTAGACAAGAAATGTTAGTGAAAGATTTGAAATAATTACTAGTTGAAAAATAGTCTGATAAGATATATATTGTCTGTGAGTAAAATTATGTTTATTGAGAAAAATGGTTGGGAACTATGACTGTGAGAGATGGGACGATTGCCAAAAAAAGTAAGAAAACAAATAAGAAATAGGGTTTATACGAACTAGCTAATAAAACAACTTCCTCTTCAGTTGTGCAAGCCATGAGAGGCCCATGACAATGTGATAGTAAATGATAGAATTTGAGCAAATCCGTTTACCAAATCACGGAGCAATGTGTAAAATGAATGTATAATTAACATGTCTGAAAATAAATTAAACTTGATCGTTCACGATTTTCTTTTTCTTATAGTTGTTTTTGTCTAAGCCACATTTCTGCAGTTGGAATAAATTTCTTATGCCCTTAACAATCAAATATAATATATGAAAACATATGTGCCCTGAACAATCAAAATAGGATCGTGATTGGACATGATCAAACCATATATAGAGAAATGAATTTTGATCTTTATTGTTTCGGTTGCGCATAACGTTGAACTGGATTGTGTGATGATTCTTCCTTTCTCTGTCCAAACCTCCACTATGGAAGAAGTTGGTGTAAAAGAATTTGTAAACGGAATATATTGGGTGTTACTGTATAAAAAAGAAAAATATAGGGCTAGAAACGACTTACTAAAACATTCAGGGACTGGTTTTGGAAAATGCTAGGCAATAGTTGGAAGGTGGTTTTATAAATTACGTAACCGAAGTTTCAGATTACAAAATCACATTCAACCGGTATCGAACCAAAAAAAGTGATTCGAAATCTTTAGATTGTAATTTGAATTCTAAGGAACAAAAAGTTACCACTACCAATTCAAATGTCAATGGTCTAACGGATTAAACAGGGTTATTTTAGTAAATTACGAATTTGCCTAAAGATCCATAAATATAGGATTTCTCTTTTTTTCTTATCACAAATTCAAAATTTCAAACTGATTCTCTTAACTCACCAGTCGAATCGCTCTCCGAATCGGTCGCAAAGATCGAATCACTCTAGAGGATCTGGTGGATGAAATTCAGATTAGGAGAATCGTCGTTGTCGTGTTTGTGATTGAATATCAGATCATCGCTTCCAAAAACTCATTCGAATTACGTAGAACAGGTGAACATTCCGTTTCTTACCATTTTTTCTTTTTCGATTCATCAATAGCAGTATTAGCGAATTAGGACTAATGTAAAGATTTTATTCATGTTATTTCTATATTCTTTAAAATACGATGGGATGTATTTATTTTACTAATTGCTAGTCTGTAAAAAAATCAAATATATATTATTTCACTTTTCTCTGGTTTTAACGTTGTAAGTTTCTGGATTTGTTTTGGTTACTTGTATTTTGCCTTGGTGAATTGTTTTCTTATTAAAGAAAAACCTTAGCTTAGCCGATGTAACTACAGAATTTTTGTGGTTTATGCTGTCAATTCGTCATTTTTTATAACAAAGACCTACAGTAATTTTCCGGTTCCTTATATATAGATATTATGGTTATAGATTGATGTGTTTATTTCATCAATAAAATTGCCTCTCAAACCCCTTTGTAGAGCTCACATTATTGGTCTGATTATGCTATGTTAACGTATTGGCTTTACTAAATTTAATTTTGAAATTGAAAATTACTAAAAGTTGGCCAAATCTTAAAGCTTACATTATGCGTGATGGTGTTGTGACAGTGAAAAAAGAGATGACAGTTTCCTCCATTTCAGTCTTTCTTGGAGAATCTCGTGAACCAAGATAGCCAAACAATTCCCTATCAAAGAAAGAACCACACTCTGTAAGGTTCTGTAAGGTTAGTGTTCTGTCTTTTATTGTTCTTATTATCTTACTGATAAAGGTTCGTTACTGAAAATCCTTTAAGCTGATAAAGGTTCGTTACTGAAAGTCCTTTAAGCTGATAAAGGTTCGATACGATTCATTTTTCCCTAGCCAAATAAAATGCGAAAGATAAGGCAAGTGTGGAACCCTCTCGCCTAGGTTGTTATGTTTTGCATGTTTGGTGGCTTTAGCTCGCAACTACTATTAGGTGTAGTCGATATTAGGTGTAATCGATATTAGGTGAAGTCGATATTGGACAAAGGTTTTAGTCTATCTTAAAAACAGAATCTTACATGGCAGAAACACAAGCTCTCTCAAAGATAAAAACTTAGATTTGCCTGACTTTTTTCTATTTTCACGTTGCTAAAAAGTTTTTAAGATTTACCAATTTTGGATGTTCAATTTTTGAAAAAAATTTCAATGTTTTTTTCATAAAAGTTTTATAGATTTCCGTATTTTGAAATTTTGGGCGTTAAAGTTACATAAATGTGAAAAACAATCCGAATTTGAAATCCAGTCTTTCTAAATATCGTTAGAGTTGTCAAGTTCGTTTTGTATTCACAATATAATGAAAGTTTTGGTGTTCAAATTTCGAAAAAAAATTCAATGTTTTTTTCATAAGAGTTTTATAGATTTCCATATTTTGAAATTTGGGTTCTAAAATTACATAAATGTGAAAAACAATCCGAATTTGAAATCCGGTCTTTTTAAATATCGTTAGAGGTGTCAAGTTCGTTTTGTATTCGCAATATAATGGAAGTTTTGGTGTTAAAATTTCAAAAAAAATTCAATGTTTTTTCATAAGAGTTTTATAGATTTCCGTATTTTGAAATTTGGGCGCTAAAATTACATAAATGTGAAAACAATTCGAATTTGAAATCCTGTCTTTTTTAAGATCGTTAGAAGTGTCAAATTCCTTTTGTATTCGCAATATAATGAAAGTTTCGGTGTTCAAATTTCGAAAAACATTTCATTGTTTTTTCATAGGAGTTTTATAGATTTCCGTATTTTGAAATTTAGGTGCTAAAATCACATAAATGTGAAACCATCCGAATTTGAAATTCTATCTTTTCTAAAATTGTTAGAGTTGTCAAGTTCATTTTGTATTCGCAATAGTTTGGATACTCAAATTTTCGTATAGATTTTTGTATAAATTTATAGATCTTCGTATTTTGAAATTTGGGCGCTAAAATTACATAAATGTGAAAACAATCCAAATTTGAAATCCTGTCTTTTTAAAGATCGTTAGAGGTGTCAAATTCGTTTTGTATTCGCAATATAATGGAAGTTTCGGTGCTCAAATTTTGGAAAAAAATTTCAAGGTTTTTTTCATAAGAGTTTTATAGATTTACGTATTTTGAAATTTGAGCGCTAAAATTATATAAATGTGAAAACAATCCGAATTTGAAATCCTGTCTTTTTTAAGTTCGTTAGAGGTGTCAAATTCATTTTGTATTCGCAATATAATGGAAGTTTAGGTGTTCAAAATTCGAAAAAAATTTCATTGTTTTTTCATAGGAGTTTTATAGATTTTCGTATTTTGAAATTTAGGCGCTAAAATCACATAAATGTGAAACCATCCGAATTTGAAATTCTGTCTTTTTTAAAATCGTTAGAGTTGTCAAGTTCATTTTGTATTCGCAATAGTTTGGTTATTCAAATTTTTGTATAAATTTATAGATTTTTGTATTTTGAAATTTGGGCGCTAAAATTACATAAATGTGAAAACAATCCGAATTTGAAATCCTGTCGTTTTAAAGATCGTTAGAGGTGTCAAATTCGTTTTGTATTCGCAATATAATGTGGAAGTTTCGGTGCTCAAATTTCAAAAAAATTTCAATGTTTTTTTCATAAGAGTTTTATAGATTTACGTATTTTGAAATTTGAGCGCTAAAATTATATAAATGTGAAAACAATCTGAATTTGAAATCCTGTCTTTTTTAAGATCGTTAGAGGTGTCAAATTCGTTTTGTATTCGCAATATAATGGAAGTTTAGGTGTTCAAATTTCGAAAAAAATTTCATTGTTTTTTCATAAGAGTTTTATAGATTTTCGTATTTTGAAATTTAGGCGCTAAAATCACATAAATGTGAAAAACAATCCGAATCTGAAATCCGGTCTTTTTAAATATCGTTAGAGGTGTCAAGTTCGTTTTGTATTCGCAATATAATGGAAGTTTTGGTGTTAAAATTTCAAAAAAAAATTCAATGTATTTTTCATAAGAGTTTTATAGATTTCCGTATTTTGAAATTTGGGCGCTAAAATTACATAAATGTGAAAACAATCCGAATTTGAAATCCTGTCTTTTTTAAGATCGTTAGAGGTGTCAAATTCCTTTTGTATTCGCAATATAATGGAAGTTTCGGTGTTCAAATTTCGAAAAACATTTCATTGTTTTTTTATAGGAGTTTTATAGATTTCCGTATTTTGAAATTTAGGTGCTAAAATCACATAAATGTGAAACCATCCGAATTTGAAATTCTATCTTTTTTAAAATTGTTAGAGTTGTCAAGTTCATTTTGTATTCGCAATAGTTTGGGTATTCAAATTTTCGTATAGATTTTTGTATAAATTTATAGATCTTCGTATTTTGAAATTTGGGCGCTAAAATTACATAAATGTGAAAACAATCCGAATTTGAAATCCTGTCTTTTTAAAGATCGTTAGAGGTGTCAAATTCGTTTTGTATTCGCAATATAATGGAAGTTTCGGTGCTCAAATTTTGGAAACAAATTTCAAGGTTTTTTTCATAAGAGTTTTATAGATTTACGTATTTTGAAATTTGAGCGCTAAAATTATATAAATGTGAAAACAATCCGAATTTGAAATCCTGTCTTTTTTAAGATCGTTAGAGGTGTCAAATTCGTTTTGTATTCGCAATATAATGGAAGTTTAGGTGTTCAAAGTTCGAAAAAAATTTCATTGTTTTTTCGTAGGAGTTTTATAGATTTTCGTATTTTGAAATTTAGGCGCTAAAATCACATAAATGTGAAACCATCCGAATTTGAAATTCTGTCTTTTTTAAAATCGTCAATAGTTTGGTTATTCAAATTTTCGTATAAATTTATAGATTTTTGTATTTTGAAATTTGGGCGCTAAAATTACATAAATGTGAAAACAATCCGAATTTGAAATCCTGTCGTTTTAAAGATCGTTAGAGGTGTCAAATTCGTTTTGTATTCGCAATATAATGTGGAAGTTTCGGTGCTCAAATTTCGAAAAAATTTCAATGTTTTTTTCATAAGAGTTTTATAGATTTACGTATTTTGAAATTTGAGCGCTAAAATTACATAAATGTGAAAATAATTCGAATTTGAAATATTGTTTTTTTAAGATCGTTAGAGGTATCAAGTTCGTTTTGTATTCGCAATATAATAGAAGTTTTGGTGTTCAAATTTTGAAAAAAAAAATAAATATTTTTTTCATAACTATTTTATAGATTTACGTATTTTGAAATTTGGATGCTAAAATTACATAAATATGAAAACAATTCAAATTTGAAATCTTTTTTAAAATCGTTAGAGGTGTCAAATTTGTTTTGTATTCGCAATATAATGAAAGTTTAATACTTGAGTTTCTCTTAAACGACTAATTTTGACAAATAATTATATATTTTCAAATGTCTTAAAAAAAATTTTGAATATCAAATATTTTCAAATATTTCAAAAATCATTTATTTGGCAAAATTTCTTTTAAACTACTGAGTTTAAAACTCGAGTTTCTCATTTATTTGACATGAAATTATAATATTTTCATATTGCTTAAGAATTTTTGAATATGAAATATTTTAAACTCTGCAAAAAAATTTCAATGTTTTTTCGAAAGTTTTTTCATGGATTTTAAAATTTGGGTGTTAAATTATATAAGTGTGAAAATATTCTGAATTTGGAATTTAGTGTTTATTTTGTGTTAGCATATGAGTTTCTCATTCTTTTGACAAAAAAATTTTAAACGACTAATTTTGACAAAATAATATATTTTCAAATGGCTTAAGAATTTTTTGAATATCAAATATTTTAAAATTTACAAAGCAAATTTCAATATTTTTTCAAAAGATTTTTTCACGGATTTTAAATTTGGGTTTTAAATTACATAAGTGTGAAAATATTCTGAATTTAGAATCCAATCTTTTTAAATATCAGTAGAGGTACCAAATTCGTTTTGAATTCGCAATATAGTAGAAGTTTAAAACTGAATTGTTCATTCATTTGAATTATATCTTTTTTAAACTACTAATTTTGACAAGAAATTATATATTTTCAAATGGATTAAGAATTTTTGAATATCAAATATTTTAAAATTTACAAAACAAATTCTAGTGTTTTTTCGAAAGGTTTTTTCAAGGATTTTAAAATTTATGTGTTAAATTACATAACTTTGAAAATATTCTAAATTTGGAATCCAGTCTTTTTAAAGATCGTTAGATGTGTCAAATTTTTTTTATTCGCAATATAGTAGAAGTTTAGCACCCAAATTTCTCATTTATTTGACAAGATTTTTTTAAATGACTAATTTTGACTAAAATTTTATATATTTTCAAATTGTTTAAGAACTTTTGTGGATATAAAATACTCTAAAATTTACAAAAAAAAATTTCAATATTTTTTTTGAAATGTTTTTTCATGGATTTTAACATTTGGGTGTTAAATTATATAGGTGTGAAAATATTCTGAATTTAGAATCCAATTTTTTAAAAAATTGTTAGAGGTGCCAAATTCGTTTTGTATTCGCAATATAGTGGAAGTTTAGCACCCCAATTTCTCATTTATTTGACAAAAATTTTAAAAGATGACTAATTTGACAAAAAATTATATATTTTCAAATTGCTTAAGAATTTTTTTGAATATCAAATATTTTAAAATTTACAAATCAAATTTCAATGTTTTTTCGAAAGGTTTTTTCACGGATTTTAAAATTTGGTTGTTAAATTACATAACTGTGAAAATATTCGGAATTTGGAATTTAGTCTTTTTAAAGATCGTTAGAAGTGTCATGTTCGTTTTGTATTCGTAATATAATGGAAGTTAGCACCCGAGTTTCTCATTCATTTGACAAGATTTTTTTTAAACGACTAATTGATGGTTTTGCGAGCTCCAAACGGGTAGACTTTATTACAAGTTGTAGATTTAAATTTTATTACAAGTTGTAGATTTTAATTGCATATTTTATTACTAATTGTAGACTTTGTTTGCGTTTTTGTCATATTTAAATTTTTTTTTGTAGAATTTATTGTAGATATCATTACCTCCTATCACTACACTTTATCAATCAATTTTCAAACAAATCTTATATAATTTCAATAAACCTTTAGTTGTATGTCAATCAAACTCCAATTAACACATGTCAAATCATATAGAAATTCAGTTGGTTATTGCAAACTTCAATCCAAACATGTCAAATCATATTTACGAATGTTGAAATTGAACCTAAAAATCACATAAATCTAAAAATAATCCAAAAAATTTGTTATTTTTTTAAAGATAATTAACGGTGTCAAATTCATTTTATTTTCACAAAAACTAGAAATATTAAAAATATTTTCTTTTAAAAGATTATTTTTCATTTTCAAATGCTTCAATAATTTTAAGTATCAAATATTTTAAACGTTACATTATTTTTTTCAATATCTTTATAAGAGTTTTAGATTTATTGATTTTGAAGTTGTTAAAATCAAATATGTGCTGGATTTGGTACTGATGTCAATTTCATTTTGTCTTCATAATCAAATAGAAGTTTAGAATATGTTCATGACAAGAAAATTTTTTTATGTGAAATATCAAATATTTTAAAACTTATGAATTTTTTTTCAAAAACATTTCCAAGATTTTCAAAATTACGGACTTTTTCGGTGCTAAACTCCATAAATACGAAACATGTTTTGTAAATATAGTTACCGGTGCCAATTTTTTTTTTGTTTTTTCTTCATTTTAGTAGAAACATTTTTCGTTTTATGTGATTATTTTTGTATTTAATAATTTAAAAAAAAAACAAATTAACGACATTTTTCACAAGAATTATTTATATTTACGGATTTTAAAATTTAGGTGTTAAAACTATACTAATGCCGAAACAATATGGATTTAAATACATGTCTTCTAAAGATTGTTAGTGCTGCCAAAAATTTGTTTTGTTTTCAAACTGAATTTTAGCAGCTGAATTTCTCATTTATTTTATAAAAAAAATTTAAACGATTAAATGTAAATGAATTTAAATTATCAAATAGTTCAAAATTTATATCATGCTCATATGGTAGTTGTAAGATTGGAATATATTTATATCATTGCTCTAAGATGTATATATATTTTACCTGAAGTGTTGGATCTTGTGATAGAAGTCATGAAAAACGAACTTGAATTCTCATGTAGAATCGAGCCAATTGAAGAGTTTGATACAAAAACTAATGACAGCAGTAAGTTTGTCAATTATGCGCCAGAAACTGTGGAACAGTTTTGGCATGAAAATAGGTCTTGTTTGTGACTAATGGCACCTCTAAGATCCATCATTACTATACCAAAGAGCACAATGGTGTTGTTCTTGGAATGGAGGATGTTTCCATTAGTCCTTGCAGGTATATTTTCGTTTCTATTGTTTTTCAATCATCTGGAGATGGGCATCGTTTTTTTCCCATTGTTGTTGCAGGTGATTAACTGAACAACACTCTGTTCCAGGTGATGACATGTGGTTCAACTTCCTCTTCTTCTTCTTCTTTCTTCACATTCATCTATGACCTCCACATTAGCACTTGTTTCATCTGCCAATTGATTCGAAGCATATGTTTTAAGACCAAACGTATCATATGAACCAGCATATGAAACAGAGTGTATGGCATATGACATAGCCTTAGCCTCCTTAAGAACAGATACCTTCTTGTCCTTGCGACTAAAATACATGTCAACCAAGATATCAAAGCTCGAACCATTAATTCATTGCGACTAGTTTTATACGGATAATAAAATATGAAATTTAAATAAAATTTGGTTAAATATTGACAAATCTAATTATTTTTTTTATATCGTTAATATATTATTTGATAAACTTTTTAACAAATTAACTAACAAAAATATCATGTTGTGGTGTAAACACCACAGCGAGTTTCAAATTAAATATATAAAAATGTTTAAATTACTAGAATAATTACAATACATGCCATTAATATTAATTTAGTTAGAGAATAAATATATTTTATTCAATTAAACAAAAAATACTATTACATTTGCAAAAACAATAATTTTTTATTTTTTTTAAATTTTTAGACATTAATTTATAAATAATTTCAAATAAATATAAATAGATTTAAATTATTATCGTAATCTCTAATATATTATTTTAAAAACATTTAAAAAAATAACTATATTTTGACATGTTATTAAGAGAAATATCATGCTGATGTATTATTATTACAATAAATTTTAAATAAATATATAAATGAGTTTAACTTATTAAAATAATTACAATATATGTCATTGTTATTAATTTGGTTAGAGAATTAATATATTTTATTAAACTAACAAAAAATATTATTAAATTCATAAAAAATAATTATTTTTTTTTTAATTTATATATATAAAAATTAATGTTAAAAGTAATTTTAAATAAAAGTTAAAATTAGATAAATATTTAATTTATATTTACTAATAAAATATAATTTGCGAATATTTTTCCCTTCGTATAAATCTAGTTTTGATTATTTTGGATATTTATTATTTTAATTTAAAAATAATTGATAGGTTTGGATATACTATTGAATATTTGACTTATATTAAATCTAAATATTTTTGGTATATAATTGTATTTCGAATATTAAATAATTGACTTACGGACACTGTCTCGTCGCCGAGAGAAAAAAAAATCCGAGCAAAGTCGGGGACTCAACGAAGAAAACAGCGAAGAAATCGAAGGTCAAGTGCTTCATCAAGCTCGTGAATCACCAGCATCTGATGCCTACACCCTCGACGTAGATCTGAAGGAAATTGCGACACTTGATGCTCTTCAATCCAAGGACAAGAAGGTATCTGCTCTTAAGGAGGCTAAGGCTAAGTTCGAAGAGAGTTTTAAGACCGGAAAGAACAGGTGGTTCTTCACCAAGCTCAGGTTTTGAGTACCAATATTATTGTTTTTCTCTCTTATCGATTTATAAATCTAGTTTTTAGTTGTATCATGTTTTGGATGGTCAAGAGTAAGACTGGTTTAAATTTGATATTGAATTTTGTCAATTTGTCTTTTACTTATTATCATTTGCTATATTTTGGTGCTATTAGTTTAATTGCTGAATTAGGTTTGTTTGTGAAAACCCAAGTGATTTTAGAATTTTTGCTGCATCTTCAAGCTTATATTATTGCTTAGCAAAGCATGAAGGCAAATAACTCCACAGTATACTCTCAAACAGATTAAAAAGAGATGTTAAATCGTCAAAAGCTCAATGATCACCAAGTTTAGTATAGTAAATATGATTAGTTTTGGTCGAGTTTAATCTCTCGATTAGAACCACTAAGGTTATAAACGACTAAAGAATTGAGAATGTAGACTCTTGTAAAGCTTAACAACTCATGTTATTTGTTTGTTTTTATATTCTAATA
The DNA here is from genome assembly GCA_018901935.1 of Pugionium cornutum. Lineage (NCBI taxonomy): Eukaryota > Viridiplantae > Streptophyta > Magnoliopsida > Brassicales > Brassicaceae > Pugionium > Pugionium cornutum. The sequence continues at coordinate 6,419,926 of CM032160.1, read as the reverse complement.
TTATTTTAAATTTTTGTAATTTTATATTTATATGCTAAGTTGGACTTCATGAGAAATCGTCTAGATTGTCATTTGGAATTTAGGAGAGATTGGTTTAATGATATCGGACCTTAGATTTTATGTAACTTGCCACTTTAGAGCATCTGAAATTTGCAAAATTTCATATTTGAAATTTCAAAATGTTATTTTCAATAATAAAAGATTATTTCTATTTTGCATTATAATTAATAAATTTATAAACTTTATTAATAACTATAAAACACACACTAAAGTTTGGGTTGGAGTTATTCTTAATCCCTCTCATAGTAATTAAAACCGATTCAGCTAACACAACACAAAACAGAATGGCAAACAAATTTAACCAAATAAAAGATTTTAAGAAAAAAACTATTTTAAGGTGACGTCACAAAAAAATAAAAAAACAAGAATTGTCGTTTTTATAAACCAGAAAAGCTGCCCAATCTTTCCTCCTCTCGAACCCTAAACAAGCCGGTCATCTCAAAAATTTCCCAGTCATTGCTTCCTCCGTCTTCTTCAGATTCTTCTTCGCCGTTCCTCGGAATATTCATACCCGGCTGATTCCACCTTCTTCTTCCCCGGAACCGAAGTCCTTATACCGTAATTTTATTATTACCGAACCGATTCTCGCGTAACCAACCCGGTCACAACCTGCAAACCAACAAGGTTCGTTTTTTTCTTCTTCGTCTTGTTCTTACGAGACACAAACGGAGAAATTTACCGGTTTTGTAAATCGGTTGAGATTTTGGTGTACAGGGTTTTAGAATTTTGCGTGTTAAAGCTCTTCCCTTTGAAGGGTGGGAGGGTGTCGATCACTATGATCCAATCCGTTTTAAATTAACAGGAAAAATTACTTTTTTTTTTCCTTTCTCTGCAGCTGATTTGATCTTCTTACGTTAATTGGATGATCTAGGTTTTCAGTGTATTTGATGTGGTTGTTTCGAATCAGCAATGTAAATTTCTGGATTCTTTGTTTTGTAGGCTTCTCAGCTTATCATAAAAAGAAAAGAGAATGGATTCGGATTTGGAGCCTGTAGCTCTTACACCTCAGAAACAAGACAGTGCGTGGAAGCATTGTGAAGTTTACAAATATGGGGATCGAGTTCAGATGAGATGCCTCTACTGTCGGAAAATGTTTAAAGGAGGTGGTATTACCAGAGTTAAGGAACATCTTGCTGGTAAGAAGGGACAAGGCACGATCTGTGACCAAGTACCCGAAGAGGTTCGGCTTTTCTTGCAGCAGTGCATTGATGGCACTGTGAGACGCCAGAGGAAGAGGCGCAAATCCAGCCCTGGACCGTTGCCTATAGCTTATTTCCCTCCTTGTGAAGTGGAAACGCAAGTAGTTGTTCCTTCTGATGCAAATAACGGATTCGATGTAGCAGCTGGTCAAAGCACGGGGAGAACGAAGCAGAGAACTTACAGGAGTAGAAAGAATAATAATATTAATAATGCTTTTGACAGAAGTGAGTTGGCCAATGTCGAGGTTGGTGGTGGGAACAATAGCAACGACCTGATTGGTCGAGATATGGACAATTTGATTCCTGTGGCTATTAGTAGCGTGAAGAACATTGTACATCCATCCTCAAAAGAGCGGGAAAAAACAGTTCATATGGCGGTTGGACGATTTTTGTTTGATATTGGAGCCGGTTTTGATGTGGTTAATTCTGTTAGTTTCCAACCGTTGATCGATGCTATTGTTTCTGAAGGATTTGGTCTTTCTCTGCCTGCACATGAAGATCTCAGAGGTTGGATTTTGAAGAGTTGCGTAGAGGAAATGAAAAAAGAAATTGATGAATGCAAATTGCTGTGGAATAGGTTAGGCTGTTCTGTTTTAGTCCAGGAATCAAACTCCGATGAAGGTCCTAAGGTCCTTAATTTTTTGGTGTACTGCTCAGAAAAAGTAGTATTTCTGAAATCTGTTGACGCATCCGAGATATTAGCTTCTACTGATAAATTGTATGAGTTACTTAAGGATGTAGTTGAAGAAATCGGCAACACCAATGTTGTTCAAGTTATAACCAAATGTGAAGATCATTACGTTGCTGCTGGGAAAAGGTTGATGGATGTGTATCCTTCTCTATACTGGGTTCCTTGTGCTGCACATTGTATAGACAAGATGCTCGAAGAATTTGGAAAGATTCACTGGATAAGGGAAATTATTGAACAAGCCCAAACCGTCACAAGAATTATTTACAATCACAGTGGTGTCTTGAATCTGATGAGGAAATTCACTTTTGGCAATGATATTATGCAACCAGCCTTTACCAGTTCCGCCGCAAATTTTGCAACGATGGGTAGAATCGCGGATCTAAAACCCCATTTGCAGGCCATGGTTACTTCATCTGAGTGGAACGATTGTTCATATTCAAAGGAAGCAGGTGGATTGGCAATGACTGAAACTATCAATGATGAGAGTTTCTGGAAGGCATTAACATTGGCAAACCATATAACACTTCCTCTTTTGCGGGTTTTGAGGGTAGTTTCTTCTGAAAAGAGGCCTGCCATGGGGTATGTCTATGCAGCACTGTACCGAGCAAAGGAAGCCATTAAGACACATCTTGTTCGCAGGGAGGATTACACAATCTACTGGAAAATTATAGATACGTGGTGGTTGCAACAGTTTCGTCTTCCTTTGCATGCTGCTGGTTTCTATCTTAACCCCAAGTTCTTCTATAGCATTGGCGAAGAAATGCGTAGTGAGATCCATTTAGCGGTGGTTGATTGCATAGAGAAGTTGGTCCCTGACGTCAACATTCAAGATATAATCATTAAGGACATAAACTCATACAAGAATTCTGTTGGGATTTTTGGAAGGAACTTAGCAATCAGAGCTCGGGACACAATGCTTCCCGGTACGCCATATTTTATAGTAAATTTCATAAAAGACTCGTTATGTTCTCAAGTGTTCTGTAAGTAATTAAACATGTTTGATTCTTTTAGCTGAATGGTGGTCTACATATGGAGAAAGCTGTTTGAACCTGTCACGTTTTGCAATACGCATTCTGAGTCAGACATGCAGTTCATTGATTGGCTCCGGGAGAAACATGACACAAATCGAGCAAATATATGAATCTAAGAACTCCATTGAGCGTCAACGTCTCAGCGATCTTGTATTTGTTCAATACAACATGCGCCTCAGACGACTGTAAGTTGGAATCTTTAGCTTCTTCTTAATTACAAAATCTTTTTTTTTTTTTTTTATATAAAACAAGCAGAACTAAAGGGCTCTCTGTCTCCTTTAAGGTGCTGCGAAAGCAGAGATGACAATATAGACCCATTATCACACAGCAACACGGAAGTTCTTGAAGACTGGGTTTCCAGAAATCAAGTTTGTATACAAGGAAATGGAAGCTCAGACTGGAAGTCACTCGAGTCTACTAAGAGGACAGAAGAAGTAGCGGTTTTCGATGAAACAGAAGACTTGGGGTCAGGTAAAATCTTCATATATATATATATATATATATTTTGGAATTATTAGTTGTTATATAATATAAAAGGTCTTTCCTTTAATGAAATGTGAACAGGTTTCGATGATGCTGAGATATTCAAGGGAGAAAAAGAAGCAAATGATGAAGGTTACTACACAAACATATCAGAGAAGCTGTTCACGTGAACTCACTAAGAAGATCTCTTTCTTTAGTCATAGGGTTTGATTTGGAAGTAGAAGTTGTGATTTCCTCTAGGCTCTAGTGTTTGATTTGTATTCTACAGTCTTCATCAGTTATCAATTTAAGCTACCATTTCTGATATATAAATATGTTAGGAAAAATGACCATTCAGAGATGATTGTTATTTTTATTTTCAGGTTTTGTAGAAATATCCGTTTGTTTTTAACTGTTTCACTTTGTTTCCAATCTCTTGTCTAAAATTCCAAATAAATTTGGGTTATGTTCTGATTGGATTTTTGTTTGGACATAAGCTTATTTTGATTCTTCTAAAAGATAAGTGAAGAAAGGAGTTAAAATTACCGACGCTAGGATGGTCTTTAATCTGGTTTTACAATTCTCATTAATGTGGTTAATTATAGATAATAATATATGGTTGAGATTGTGTGGTTTTCCAGAAGGCACAATATATATAAAGAAAAGAGCCTTATCCTCAAGAGAAAAGATAAGTTAGGTTCAGAGAGAGAAGAAATGGATGGGCTAAGCCATATTGGTCTCCCTGTTCTTGGAATCATCGCAGTCTCCGTCGTCACTTTCTACGTGGTTAGCTTCGCCGAGATCAGAGAGGTTCGTCATTTTTATACAATTTCCTTCTCTTAGAAAGCTCATCAAGACAATCGTATGTGTTCAGTTATAAGAGAGTTTCTTGTTTGGCAATGTTGTCTGAAAGTTTTATTCTTCAACGTTAGACTATTAAGAAAATTTACAAATGTTGGTGTTCAGAAATCGTTTAAAGATTTATACGACTCGGAGAATGGAGAAGGAGCAGGGTTCAAGAGTTCACTAAGTTCTAGACAAAGAAGATTGAAAAGAGAAGCAAATAAAAAACGACCTCGATCTTAATTTGAAATCCATAATCCAAAGTTATGATTCGTGTTCCGTAATAATTTGAAATCCATAAAACAATGTCCCATTCTTATTTCTTTTTATTTTGTGGCTCTCAACTAGAGTTTGTATTGTATCTCCTATTCTGAAAGTTACAGCAGTAATTTAGCATTCTTTTCTGTAACTTTATTGTAATCTACTGAGCCTGTGACTATAAAAAGAAACAGTTTTCTTTAATGAATCTCATTTTTTGGTGTTGGCAACAAAAACATATGCATATTGATCTTTGGTGTGAATATTTGGTCTTCTTGTAAATTATATGTTGTGATTATATATGTAACTGATATCACATCTACTGTTAAGCTGTTAAAGTCGGCTTATAAATTAAACACATCTGCTTTCAACTGGTATACAAATCTGTGTAAGTTGATGACTGACATAATTTATAATGCATATAAATAAACTGAAATGTGACAGCTACAAGGAGAATTTGGAAAAACCTAAATAATTCATTTTTCATCGAAATCATTAGACTGATACTCTCACTTCTTTTGCTGAGTCTTGAGTTCTTTGACCATCTCTTCCGTAGCTCTCAATGCTTTACCATAAATACTAATCAACTGCAAAAACGATAAAAGAAAAACCAAGTAGGAATAAGAGAAAAAATGAGTTTCAGGGAAACGGACACAAGATCTAGCAGACAAATGTCTCAAGATTTGGTAACTAATTATACCACGTCCAGTTCTTGGGTTTATGTTCACATTTAGTTTAATTACTTTTATCAATTTTCTTTGCTTTAAATGTAAAATAAGACTCAAGTTTGGTTACATTGGGCACACAGTTCGGTTTTCTATTGAGACGGATTTGAATTATATAAGCTCATCACAATCTAGAACAGAGCAACAACAAGAATTCGAACCTCTGTCTGCCAAACTGCAAATCAGATTTGGCTCCACCTTCAAGCCATCTTCAACAAATAGGTCTAACAGCAGTTTGAAACCCACTCGACAATCTCCTGTAAACAACTTACGAAACTCTGTTGGAAATCCTGCCATAGACATGCTATGCAATGGTTCATCTGTTTGCACGGTACAAATTGCAGCAAAGGACACAACAGAACAGAAACCTATGCAGCTGCACAATCGGTTTGAATTGTTATAGCTCGAAGACCCAAACGACAAGCTTGCCACATGTCGAATTTCAATTGTTTGATTTTGTGTATAAAAACCGAAAGTTTTGTCAGAAAATGTATCTGTTTTGAATGAATGAAACATTGAAATTTCTTAAGCCTTTGTTTTCATTTCTCTCTGTTTCATCTCTTCATTACACAAAACCTTTCAATAGTCACATCATACCATTTGACAAGAAGGCATATTTTCTCTGCTTAGGATGTGAATGGAGGACCGTTTTCCATTTGTTACTGTAGACTCTATTCAACTACTCATATTTGATGCGTATTAGTGGGTTTTCTTTTACACTTTTCCATTAATAGAAAATATGAAGAGAATTATAATTTTTTTAATCAATCAATACTTTTCTTTTTTTATTATTATAATCAGTATAAAGATATTCTATTTAAATTGCAAGCAGAAAAAATTACAAGGATATAACTTTAATAGTCATAGAAATCAAAAGAATAGTTTAAGGAATAGATGCTTGTACATACAAATATTCTTAATATTCTTAACAAAAAAAATTATTTTCACGTGTGATTTATAAATATATTACGTTGACGTATCACATCATTAAAGCATTTTTAAAACAAATATTATGTAACACATAATTTACTAGAATATTTATAAAAATGACATTAGACAAATATTTAACAGTATACTATATGTAAATTTCTAATATTTTGACATAAAAAATAAACATAATATAAAATAAAAAAATATTAAGAATTTTTAAAAAATTAGTAAACCAAAAGTTTAGAATAATTAAATGTTTATCACATTTACAATTTATTACTTTTGTATAATATGACTTCATTATATATTATATTTATATAGTCAAAAAAATATTTTAAATAAAAGAGCAATTATATAGATATTTAATTTAGATTTATTAAATAAATAAATAATTAATTATAATGTGTGAATATTTTTTTATGCAAATTGTGAATTTAAATCTAGTATAGTTTTATTGTTTGTATACTAAAAAGCTTAAAATAAGGAGAAAGATTATAGAAACAATAACACTCACTTTTGAAATTGTTAGTATTGTGGGCCACGACCACCTCCACCTCAGAATACATATTTATTTGAAAAATAGAAATAAATTTTCATTCATTCCAAAACTTATACAGTTTCCAGACTGCAATTATTAAAGTGAGCTATGATTGAATCATTATCTAGTATTCACGATATATATGGTATCAATAATTCCTCATTTAATATATCTCTTTTGTACCCTTGGCCACGCGAATATTCTTCCTATAAATTTTAAAAAAATTCCAATTAATTTATAAATAATTGTAGTTTGATATAACAATAGTTTTGCATCTAAACTCTAAAATATAATGATCAAACAATTGTTATCTAACAAACAATGTCGGGACCCTAAACCTGACATGCACAGTTACTGTCTCAGGCAGTGACATTGTAAAAAACATGGTCATGTCTCTCCATCTTTGGTTGGTCAGATGATTTTGATTACATCGTGAGATGTTTCTCTCATTTACCGTTAAGACCATTTTCCTTATATTGTCATGTGGTGAAGGGGCTCGAGAAAAAAAGGGAATTAAAAAGTTGGAGGATTTATTATGCATATACAACGAAATTGTGAACTGTGTTAAGCAAGTGACAAACAGTTCAAGGAAAGAGACAGGAGGAATCTAAACCAGTTTTTCGTCGACATTACCAGAGAACTATGCATCTCACTTCTTTTGCTGAGTCTTGAGTTCTTTTACCCTCTCTTCTGTTGCCTTCAATGCTGTCCCGTAGATAGTAATCAACTGCAAAATGATTTTTTTTTAACAAAAAGCAAAGAGGAAGAAGACAAAGAGAGTTTCAAGTGGTCACAAGATTTAGCAGACAAAAGCCATCTAATGTCTCAAAGATTGGAAATTTACCTCATCGATCTCTTCAGGTGAGATAATGAGCGGTGGAGACATCATTATGTTATCACCTGAAACACGGACTAACATCCCTTGCTTCTGGCACTCTGCTCCAAAGTATGCGCCAACACCTGTAAACATCAATTGAAAGTGGTGTAGGAATTTAGTAAGGTAATGAGTTAAGGAGATCAAAAACTTCTTTTTTTTCATGAGAGAGACTTTACCCCATTCTGGTGGAAATGGTTCGTTTGGTGATTTGTTGTCTGTAAACTCAGTCCCGAGAACCAAACCCGTTCCTCTTATCTGAAAACGATGACAAAACACCGAAATGTTCAATCAAATACTTCAAAAGAAACGTTGGTGAGCGGTGAGTACTAATGACCAAGAGGAGTTATACCTCTCCAATAATAGGACTACTCTTGGAGAAAGCTTTAAGACCATCTTGAAACCTTGGGGCCACTCTGGCTACATGATCTGGTATGTTCCTCTCCCTGAATATGAACATAAAAAAAATGCATAGAAGAATAGAAAAAACGAGAAACTTGCTCATCTGCATGTGTGTGAAACATGCTTTGAATTTTCAGCAAGTTAAAACCCGAGTCACTTGTATGAAAGAGCAAATTAACAAGCTTACTTGTATATCTTTAATGCTTCAATTGCTACTGCACATGAAACTGGATGACCCGAATAAGTAAATCCATGCGAGAAAGAACCTGAAATAATAATAAAAAAAAATTGTTACCAGCATTTTAAGATCTGAAAATTCGAATATTACCATTACTAAAAAGTACCTAGCTTGTTGCTTTGAGAGTAAATGACATCTGCCACTTCTTGACTCATAAGAATGGCTCCAATCGGCATATATGCTGAAGACAATGCCTGCATACATCGGTGAAATTTGTCAACAGAGATATAAAAAGCTACCAGTCAGTTTGCAAATTCTCACCTTAGCTAAGGACACAAGATCTGGTTTGATTTTGTATTTGTCACAGCCAAACATTGTCCCAAGCCTTCCAAATGCACATATCACCTTAAAGGCCAAACAAAATAAAATTGGATGATGATATCTTTCTTCTTGATGGATTTTGGTGTCATGATCCTGTGTGTGGTCTGATAGTAAACACGGTTCATTAAGATATTCACATACCTCATCAGCAATGAACAGAATATCATATTTCTTAGCAACAGCTTGGACCTGCAAAGTATATACAGATAAAAACACTCCGATAAATCAAATGAGACCAGAAAAAGAGCTTGACATCATGTCCACAACGATCTAACCACTGAACCACATAATCATTTTAATGGTAGTTAGGACCAACAAAGGTTCCAAAAATGACCTTTTCAAAGTAGGTAGCAGGTGGAGGTATCACACCCCCAGCACCCATGACTGGTTCAGCGATAAAAGCAGCAATCTAGAGACAAACATTTCTGTTAGAATGAGATGCCAACATCATTTTTATTGCATAGACCAAAATTTGTGTAAGTAGTTATAGTGTTTACAGTTTCTGGTCCCTCTTTGAGGATAAGATCCTCTAAGTTCTTGGCTAACCTGGTTGAGAAGTCTTCTTCCGTTTCACCTGCACAAACATTGTTTCAGAGTTAAAATGAAAGATTACTATAGTTTGCAAATGGAAGTGAAAATCATTCGTACCTGGAAGATGATAACGCCAATAATGAGGGCAATCTGTGTGTAGCACAAATGGTGCAGGTAAATCAAAATTTTGGTGCAGCGCTGGAAGGCTGGAAAGAACGAAGTAAATTTGTTACAAAAATACAATGAATCTTTAGCACTTTTAACAATAATACTTGAGGAAATGTATCTATCTTACCCGGACAAACTTGCTGATATTAGAGTGGAGCCATGATACCTGAAATCATAATACCGCACTAATATAAACTTTGAGATCTTATGAAAACAAGAAAAATAAAAAATCGATCCTTTCTCACGATTTCGCTCTAGCGATAATCTTTTTCTTCTGGGGCCTTCCAAGTGCGTTATTGTAATACCAAACCAACTTGACCTGCATTATACGTAAAGTTAGATTTATAAACAACTCTTGTAGGCCGACCAACTTAGAAAATAGGAGATCAAGATTCGTTGTATAGTTATGAAAACCTGCGTATCGTTGGCCTCTGATCCACTGTTTGTAAAAAACGCTTTGGCCATTTTGTTGGCCGTGAACATGTCTAAAAGATCCTTAGCAAGATCCTGTTTTGCAGGAAAAAAATCACAGCTGATAAATTCTCTTTGACTACCAATCAAGTATACTACCGTGAGTCTTAACAGCACACAAAAGCAGCAGCAGACCGTAGGAAAGCTTTATAATATTGACACCAAAAGGAAAAGTCTTTGAGTACCAGAGAAGGTTTAGTAGTACGGTTCCAAAAGGAATGGTAAAACGGCAAGGTGTTCAGCTGCTCAACAGCAGCGGAAACAAGCCGTGGCTCATTTCCTCCTGCAAGATTTTGGGTATCAATGACATGATGCAAACACTTGCAAAACTACCCAGGTATGTACGAAAGAGAAGCATCAAAGTCATGTGTACTGAACAGAAGGAAAAATTAGGAATACCTAAGGCTGTACACCATAGTCCAGCTAGAGAATCAAGATACTTTCTCCCTTTGTCATCGTAAACATAACTTCCCTGTACAAAGAAGAATGAAATTTTTTACACTTTACATAACTGTTCGAATCAACATCTACGGCACTAAAGAAAAATAACTTTTTGGCATGTACCTCAGACTTTGCTATGATCAAGGGATCTAAATCAGCACTCTGCCACCCAGCTGTGAAAGGTGCAAGCATATCATGCCCCTTAGACCTGCTCAGAATATCATGTATTGCTACTAAGAAAGAGAAAAAAACATTTTCTTGTTGCTAACAACAATATCGTGAAGATTTTAGTACAACGCTGAAGCATCAGATATAAACGCACCCAGCTGTGTTCTGCTTCTCCGGTGATGCCTCAGTAGTGAAGATCCTCGAGGTATAGTTCCCAGACATGCATTTAGTAGAAGAAGCATACCTGCTCTGCAAATGAACCTGCCATGATCAGAGGAGATATGTTAGCACATTGAGATTGAGCTACGAATCACATTAATATTTGTGTTTTAGCATATATAGTGTAATAAAATCGTTCCCTTAGAACTGAAGAATCCCCCAAAAAGGCGCATGCAAAATATATAGGGAAATATATATTTGGTGTTTCAAAAAGAAATGACTAAATATTGTCTCCAGGTTTTTGCATTTCAACGTGCTTCTGAGTCCTGATCTAGTAAGCGAAAAACGTAGATGGGTTTCATGCACAATGATGAAACGGAAACGACAAATCGATTAATGAAGAGTAACGAATGAGAATTTATGATTTTGGATGATTCATGGAAAATTTTTTCTCTAGATCTGATGATGATGATCATCAAAGAAGCGAGTAAGAACTAAGAAGATCTGAAGAAGTCGATGATTTCGAGAGAACCTGAGTGGTACGAGCCAAGCGTCGGAAGCTGTTGATCACAGCCATTTTTCCGTAAGTAGAAACTAGAAACAGAGACCAAGAAAGGTTCAGAGAGAGAAAAGAAAAGAAAGATATCTCTTGAATCCTGGATTCTGTCAGGGAGAGCTGAGATTGGTTTAAAGCAGAGAATCATCCGTTTTTCTATTATGAATCTCTTCGAGTTCCGTTTGATTTTGAGTAATGACGTGTCACTGAATCAGAAACATTCTGAGAAATAAATCTGATTTTTGACTTTTAAATGTGATATATCAAAATAAATATTTCATAACATATAATTTATTCTATTATTTATAAAAATAATATTACATAAATATCTAATCGTAAATTATATGTAAATTTTTAATATTTTAATATAAAAAAATACTTTTAATATATTAATTAAGTAGCATTTTAAAAAATAAATTTTATTTTTTACGTGTATTTTTTACAAATATATTATAATTACGTGTCATACCATTAAAGTATTTTCAAACAATTATTACATAAAACATAATTTGTTATAATATTTATGAAATAGTACTAAATCAATATTTATTAATAAACTATATGTAAATTTTTAATATTTTAAAATAAAATATATTTTAACATAAAAGTAAAAAATATATAAAATAAAATATTAGAGATTTTGAAAAATTAGTCAAAAAATATTTTAAAAAAAATTGGTTTAATTGAACATTTATCACATTTACAATTCCTTATCTATGTAATATTATTGTTTATCCAAGATAAAAATAATTTAAATTCATTAATAGAATCTCATTTTATTGTTTATTTTATTTGTATAATTAGTATTAAAAATTTCAAAATAATATTTTAAATAAGAAATCAATTATGTATATATCTAATTTATATTTATTAAATAATTAATTATTATATGTGAATATTTTTCTTCACGACGTAGATATATATGTAGTTTTCATAAAAAAATATAAACACAATATAAAATAAAAAATTAGAGATTTTAAAATTAGTAAAACAAAATATAAAACAAAATTTTTGTTTAATTGAATATTTATTATATTTAATTTTTTAACTATTTAATAATATTATCTATTCAAAATAGATATAATTTAAATCCATTTATATAATATGATTTGATTGTTTATTTCATTTGTATAATCAATATTAAAAATTTCAAAAAATAAATTAATTAAAAGATAAATTACATATTTATTTAATTTATATTTAGTAAATAAATAATTAATTATAATATGAATATTTTTTCGGTGACTGTCCATCAAAACCTAGTATTTCACAAAAAAAATTTTTTTTGCTGCTTCACATATAACAATTTCCTTATTATATCGAATAGCAGCAACTACTAATAGAACAATTATAATTTTGGTTTATATATTAAACTTTTTAGTTATTATAAACAAATCTATATACATAGGAGTTTTTAATATAGTTACATCAAATATGTTTTACGTCAAACAGAAGTAAAAAATATTTAATTATGATCAAGTCCGATTATTAGTAAAACAAAACTGCAATAGTAATATATTTCAATCACTGGAAAATAATGATCCCTTGAAAATACAAAAGATTACAAATTAGTGTCACATCAGATGATAGATGACAACAAGTCACATGAGATAAAAACAAAACAAAAAAAAACAAGTTGTCTTCTCATTTTGAACTATTTACTTATTAATGCATGCATTAAACAAAGCATACACAATAATAAAGTATTAAAACTGAACTGCTTGCCATTTACAGCTCAATAAACGCTGCGAAGTTCAGGTTACCCGGCGCAATTTAGCACCGTTACGGCGTGCAATCTATTAATCATTCATTCGTATCTGTCGGAGAGGGAAAACAAAACGATAAAAATCAATCTTTAGCAAGTCAAAGTCCTATCTATCTGTAATCTTTAGAGAGAGAGAAAGATGGACTCTTTTTAGAGAGAGAAAAAGTAGGCGAGAAAGACGGTCAGTGACTGAAACACTAGGCCTCTCTGGAGATCTCATCGGCCCGATCTTTCCTTGGCTGCCGGTAAAAGGTTTCTAATTTTGCTCTTTTTCTTTCTCGAGGTCCCGTTTTATGTCTGTTTGGGATCCAACACTGTCCGAAGAATTTAACGACACAATTGAATTTCCATATATGTGTAATCTGTGCTTTAACCCAGAAAAGAAAGTTTGTTTATTTTTGAATAATTCACTTTTGCAGGTTGTTATATTGCTGATCGTTGAGATTTGATGCAATGGGTGCTTCAGGGAGATGGATTAAAGCATTGGTTGGTTTCACTAAATCTGATAAGTCAAGGTCTTTAAAGAAGGATGAAAATGTAAGTGTACTGTATATGCTATTTTATCTTTATCTAATTGTTCCCATTGTACAGAACCTTCATTTGTTTTTTTTTTTTTGGTATTTGCGTTATCTGTTTGTTCCAACTACTGAAGGTGAAGATTGCCACCAAGAGTCGGTTCGGGAGAAAGAATTCAGTTGATTTTGACGCTGAAAATTTTCAAGATGGATTTGAAGATTCCAAAGCGCATAGTATTATAGATACTGGAGTCTCTACATCAACTTCACTACAATCATATGGTGCAGTTTATGAAGAACAAAAGAAGGAACATTGGGCTGCAACACGCATCCAAACAGCTTATCGAGGATTTCTGGTATCAGCTTCGCCTTAATAAGTTGATTGTTTTTTTTTCTGATAGTCTTATATCTATTGGATGCTTTACTTTATGGTTTCTCTTGTTTGTGGAGTGACTCTTGGGTTGTGTGCCAAATAATTTTAGGATTAAGGCTCAGATGCATGCTTTGGTATAGTCTGTTGTGTTGTGATTTTATATTATCGTTATCCCTTCTACTTTATGGCTGTGAATGGATTGAGAAAAAAGGTGATACACTTCGCAGGCTAGAAGGGCTTTACGAGCGTTGAAGGGATTAGTTAGACTTCAAGCCCTTGTTAGAGGACACGCTGTGAGAAAACAAGCAGCTGTAACGCTTCGATGCATGCAAGCGTTAGTAAGAGTTCAGGCTCGTGTGCGTGCAAGACGTGTTCGTCTCGCCTTGGAAAATGAAACGGTGCTGACACTTCAGCAACAGCTAGCCGATGAAGCCCGAGTTCGAGAAATAGAGGTGATGGTCACTTGTCTCAGTTATTACAAACTTTATCTGGCCTTCAAAGTCATTTTGACTATGTGTTATCATCTCTCAGGAAGGTTGGTGCGATAGCATTGGTTCTGTTGAACAAATTCAAGCAAAGCTGCTGAAGAGGCAGGAAGCTGCAGCTAAGCGTGAGAGGGCTATGGCATATGCTTTGACTCACCAGGTTACTCACAATCACTATGCAAGTTAAGAAGTAATTGTTTGAATTTGCTCACTTTGTCCGAATCATAACATTCCTTGAATAGTCTCTTTGATTGTCTTGGGTTCTCTTCCATAGGACCAATCTTTAACCAAACACTATGACTAGCAAAATTGAAGCTGTCTACTCTTAAGTTTTTTTTCTTTCTCTGTTCTTTTTTTCTTTCATATCTTTCCTGTTTACCTTCTCACTGCAGCTGTCTGTTAATGTATAACTTCTTTTTTCTTCTCCTGAATGAATTTGGTCATTTTTCTTACCATGAAAGTGTATCTTCTTGCCTGTGCTACTGGCGTCATAACTTCTTTTTTCTTCTCCTGAATCAATTTGGTCATTTTTCTTTCCATGAAAGTGTATCTTCTTGCTTGTGCTACTGGCGTCATCTCAGCCCCGTTACTAGTTTCCATTGCTGTTATTCCTCTGTCTGTAAAAGGATCGTTCTTTCTCTCTTGTCTGTAAGAACATATGAATTTCTCTCTTGTAGTGGCAAGCAGGAACTCGGCAGTTATCTGCACACAGTGGCTTTCAACCTGACAAAAACAACTGGGGATGGAACTGGCTGGAAAGATGGATGGCTGTTCGTCCATGGGAGAACCGGTTTCTTGACAGTAACCTCAGGGAGGATGTGAAATTATGTGAAAACAATATGGAGCAGTGTGAGAATGTGCACATTACACAGATGAAAAGTGCAAGCAAGAAGCCAAACACTTCAAATCTTGTATCCGGTGTTTCAAGTCAGAAGGCAACTGGCCCATCTCTGTCAGATGGGAATTCGTCTTCTCCGGAAATATCTTCAAGCATTCCAGTGGTATCCAAGGCTAGGTCAAAGCTTGCTAAGGACGATCTTTCTGTAGAAGTTAACTCAAGACCTAGTGGTGGTCCAAGATCGCACAGCAATCCGAAAGAAAGATCAAGAGAGCAAAACAGATATTCAAAAGAACGATTATCTCTCCCAAACAGTGGTCAGATCTCTCTCTCTCTCTCTCTCCATGCATAGAAAACCTCTTTTCTTTTCCCTTCGATATGATTGAGAGAACAGTCTTATCAACATAGTGATAAGAGAATCAGTTTTGCATTGGTCATAAAGATACAAACCGCAATTTAGATATTAGGAAATAACTAAGTCTTAGTAAAATCCACAAATCTGATCTGCCTGAAATCAATCTGAATGCATCAAAAATTAAACATAGAACAAGTGACATTCAGATAAGAAGCAAAATACATTTGATCTTGGAAACATATTGTCCTTTTAAGTCTAAATTGCGACTATTCTTGAGCAGGAAAATACTCAGGATCTCAGTCAGCTAAGCCCAACCGAGCAGGAAAACTGACGCCAACAACTCATAAAGTAGTTGAGGAAAAATCTGCTGAAAACCAGAGAAGACGCAATTCCGACCCAATAAAACAGAGGCTCGCATAGCTGTGTTAAGTGTGTGGCACTGAGAATTGTCAGCCCAAATCTCTCTCTCTCTCTCCCATCGTTTTGTACATACACAGCTTCTGGTAAAAGGAAAGAGAAAGACAAACAATAATCACGGGAGAAGGCATCAGCCCTGTTTCAGTCTTGAGGCGCTTGTTTCATTCAATTAAGAAGAGAACAACGTCGTATTGCCTTCTCCACGCTCTGTTTCCCTTCATTGTTGTCGTTATTTATGTTAGCCTTCGTTTGTTTTCTCCCCAGGATTCTCTTATGAGTAGTGTTATTATTTAATTAAGGTGCTTCGGGTATAATATGTGAAACTTTGTTAGTTTTTTTCTGGGAGAATGGATGCCCATGCCCCTCCCAATGTGATTATATATATAATACGTTGTTTCCTTAAAATTTCAAAGGGTGATAATGTTATTATCAGGTTAATATGTCCACAAGCCGAGAAGATACGTGAAAGAAAAGAAAAAAGTTTATACATGGATGGTTTTCTGAAGAATCAAAAGAGAGAGACATTTGTCGTTTACAAGAAGCTCGAATCCTTGGTAAGAAAAAATAATCTCCTCTAATTTTTTAACATTGATAAAATGACTGCGAACTTGGCTCAAATTCAAGTTACTTGGAAACTCAATTACAATTGTCGGAGTTCCTGCATCACACAGCACATAACCCGTTGGTGGAATGTTTGAGCCTCTCCAGAAATTGGGAAGATGTTTTTGTAGAAGATCAGAGCCTTTGGAGAAATACTGTTTGGTTTATCTACTTGTTTGTCCCGTGACTACCAGGGGCAAACACAGGAAGCTGGTTTGAGGTTGAATCCCTTCTGAATCTTGCATCTCGATGAAGTGTCAATGCCATTCTGTCTTGTCCCTCTCTTGCCAAGCCTTTTTCACTTCTCGGGTTACTTCTAGTCGGGATATTAACCAGAGGTCCTCCAAAGAAGATAGAGTCACCTGTATACGTCACTCTTCTCTCGTCTTGCTGCTGTGGAAGAGGTCCTTTTAGCGCTGATGATCCAGAAGATGACTCTTGAGGTGGAAGAATGGGTCTTGCATTCTTAGCATTCCCTGTTTGTGAGCTAGCATTTGGCCATCTGTTGCGGGCTTCAGGCAATGTCGTCACAGGAGCTGCGACGTATCTCCCAGCTTCGGGATCCCAAACAACTGATGTCTTTCTCACATCTCTCAGAAGGGAAGTTGCAGGAGCAGGGAGGAACAGTGGATCAACGCCATTTCCTCTGTGCAGCACCTTTTCATCAAACGTTGAGTGCATGTGATGGGTTGTTGCTGCCAAACGATGGTCAACTACTGTAGGATTTTGAGGGAGAGGAGCAAGTGTGACAGACTCGTGTACATGGCTTGGACTGCTGAAATTACTCATGCCATGGCTCCCGGTGTCATACTCATCCCGGCTACTTTGGCTTGGAGCAATCGAGTTTCTAGAAAGAGATGTCCTTAGATCATTGTTCTGTATCTCTTTACTTGCAGCCACATTTGCATCCATGCTTACACTACTGATGATGCTACCCGTGCCAATAGAACTAAGTTCATTATCAGGTATATGGTGATTATCTATCGGTCTTAGGACAGATGAAGATGCTCTGGCTCTGGCAGCTGCCCTTGCAACTTCATTTGCATCCAACTTTGCGAGCTTCCATGCATTACGTTTGACAGGTACTTTAGGAGCCTTGATGCCTCTTTCTGCTGCATCTGGATCTACTGTCGATGGGACCATGCGAGGGTCTAAATGGGGAATGACTTCATCCTGCAATAGAAAAAATGAGTGTTGAAATGGCAAGTCACTACCTGAACATCATCTCAGTTTAAGCAGTACATGTATGCAATTTTTAACGCATTTCGTGGAAAGCCTAGGCCTTCAAGGTTATATTATATATTCAAGTGATGTCTATGAGGTATAGAGCCCAACTACTGCAACCGAAACTCTAATGGGATTCACAAGAGATTACACATGAGATGAAAAAAAAACGGTTGGAAGTTTAGGGAAAAGGGAAAGATACCTGATTATCAACAAATACTCTAGGTGGAGTGCACCAGACACCCTTTTTGTATGGTAGACCGAGAGAGCTTCCACCACTAAAGCCAGTTGTAGCAGACCCGGTGGGAGAATAGAGCACATTCTGAATTTCCTCGTCAACAGAGGCTCCAGCTGGTGCCTCGCTCATGGCTCTCATTGCCACAACATACTCATATGTTGTAATTCCCTGCCGATGTTAAACAGAAGAAAAGTGCACATTGCTTATACTGGGACATGCCATCAGCAAGTTGTAGACATAAGTTAACTACTGTAGTTAAAGCTTCTAAACTGGGAAAGGAGATAGGGAGAATGATTTAGATTGACACAATTGTGGGGGATACAGGTGACCATCAAGTAATAAGGCAGTTAAACTAAAATAATCCAAGTTTAGCCGCACTACTATGAAGAGCATGCATCTCTTGTGCTACCCATTTCTATCTTCAAAAGTTGTAGCACAATATCTCACCGTAAGAACAATCATCAGTGTTTTAACTTATAAGTAACTAAAATCAGAGCTAGCTTCTCTTTCCTACTGACCTTTTTTATAAGCAGCATGTGGAAAAAGAGAAGTTCACCCAGTGGAAAACATGCCAGAATGGTAACGGTAGTGCAAAGACCCTACATAATTTCGTATTATGACAATAGGAAACAGGAGCTCACCTCAAAGCAACAAGACAGCATCAAGAATACTTACAACAACTGCTGCAAAAGGTGCTCGAGAGAAACTATTTCCGAGTCTATTGACAATTTCGGTTGACATGCTCGTCTTATCCACAAATACACGCACTATAACTGCAATTCCAACTGCTGCTTCAATAATGAGCTAAGGTAGAAAGTGTAGTCTGTTAGTGTTAGGTGAAAATAAGTTCAAGAAATAGCACATACGAGATACATACCCAAAGAAGGCTGGCAGTCATTAAAGAGACAAAAGTGATGTAGTTTTTGCGACCGACGCAGTTGTTAAGCCACTGTAGCATTTATTACAACAACTATGTCATCTACTGAACCCATGAAAATCCAGTCTAATATCCAGAAAAGGGTAACTGAATGCAATAAAAACATATTCAACATCAAAAAGTCTACCTTGCAATGGTGATCGAAACCATCAACACATTTATCACAGCTTCGACAATGCTTGCTGAACTTGCGCACCTGTGAAACATACCGAATTCAGTACAAAAAATAAAAAGGCATAAACGTCTAAAATGTGTAGTAAAATTCTTTTCCCTATAGACCTTTCTATGAAAATTCAAGGATTTAAACCCAAAGAATCTAGTTGTTTTCTATTGCTCATGCATAATTGACACTATATTAAAGAGCATACATGTACACATGACATATACAACTATGGGTACTTGATGTAGCTTTCTGAATCCTGGAACCATGTTACTATACCTCAGAATTACACAATGTGCAAAACAGAGCCTCTTCTCTGTTTCCATGTTGTTCAACCATCTCTTCTTTTTTCCAGCAGTCTTCAAGAACAAACACGCAACAGAAGATAGCCAGAGGATTAAAGCAAGATTTTCTAGTAATGGGGTCCACTCTTTGAGCATCTCCTGTAGAACCTTTCACACTCGAGTTGGCAGCTAAGGCAGAACTCCTGGTGACAACTGAAGGAGAAGACTGCAACTGACAGCCAGTTTCATCAAAATTCCTGGAGCTACCTTTGTCTGATAAGGCCATGTCAGCTCTGTTAATGTCTCTATCAAATATTGACATGATTCTTGGATCTGCAGGATTGATTGCAGTACATCGAACATACAGAACAAAAACAATAAGAGCCTGCAAACACATCACAGATGAGGCTGTCAGATATGCTAATGTCATACAAAGCAATGGGGTCCTTCCTGTGATAAGTAAACGTTCAAACAATACGAGTTGGCACATTTTACACAGCAAATCCTTAACTATAATTTGTTTATTCCGTTATCTTGGCTAATATTTTCTTAAAACATCCAACCAAAGGGAAAATCATAAACCACCAATTTCGTACAATGAGTAATGCAGTAAGATATGTATTGTACAGGCTAGGCTAGGTTAGGCAGTCGGAAGAGGGAAGACATGTTTGAGTTAACATTTATAATCATCATCTTTATAATCTAGCTTAGATGCTCAAGCATGCAAATTGACCCTAAAAGTCCATGTGTCTTCTCCTAGGTATATAATTTCTTCTAAGATTCTAAGTTGCTAAAGCCATCTCCAACTCTAACTAGATTGGGAAGTATACAGCTTGAGAAGAACTAAACATACCACCGGAGAGTAAACACCGATCAAAATGTATTCCCAAATGCGTCCTCCGACGAAAGGAGCAAAGAAAGCATAGTAGGCGACCACCAACAAGCAAAACACCGTAATCGCAATCACCTGACAACAACAAAATCAGAACCATTTTCTATCGTTAATTAAAATCAAATTTACCAGATGGTAGAAAACGTTATTAACAGAATCATGCAAAATATATTTCAATTAATTGCTTATAAGAGGTTTCAATTGATTACCTGAAGTGTGTGAGCGGGAAGCTGCCAACCGTGTTTTCTTACCATACCTTCTCCACTAAGAAAATCGAAACCCTATTTCTGATTAACTCCGCCACGTCGCCGTTGTCACCACCGGGATGATCAAGTGAAAAAAGTTGCTCGCGGAAAGGGATAGCTGTAAGACGGAGGAGAAAGGAAAGTGAAAGAAAATATCGTCCTTCGTCTCACTGTGGCAGGTGTAGTCATAATTAAGTCGAATTGGTTTGACCCCAGCTATTACATTAGGACTAATTTCCTGTACTAATCCTAATATACAAAACTATTTGCTCTAAATGTTTTGTTTTCGATTGTTTTTTTGAAATTTCTTTTCAATCTTCTGAAATGGAAAATGGACACTGTCGAAAAAAATTAGTTATAAAATTTGGTTTATGTAAAAACATAGTATAATGCTGTTTTCGGTTTATAATGTTGTATACAGTCATAAGGTATACAAACTAAATTATATGGAGTATATAGAAGACACAAAGTAGATAAAGATTTTTGTCTACAAGCTAATTTTCTTCGTTTATTTATACATTTTATGTCACAATTACACAGTAAAATTAGTTTTTCAAATGTTATAATCATTTGCCTAATTTTGTATTATTTCTTAGCTATTGTAGTGTAATTCACTCTTATTTATATCTCTAAGTCTACATCGTCTAGTGACTCCGGGAAGTGTTGGCACGCGCAACGCGTGCGCAGTGGGAAAATTTCGAGAAAAAGAAAATATTTTCATCTTCTGCTTCTTTTGTTAAAAAAAAAACGGAGAGAGCGATATATGATAATATCATTTATCTACATGGTGCTTGTGTTTAGACAGAGAAACCCTAGACCGGAAAGAAAGAGGAATCGTGCCTTCTCTACCCACTCGCTCCCACAGATCGCGTGAGCATCACTCACGATTCATCTCCTTCTCCTTGGCAGATCGATACACCAACTCGCACCAATTGGCGCGTGCGTGCGTGCTTCTTCTTCCTCCTCGAATCGTCTTCTTCCTCGCGACGAGATTATAGACTCGCCTTGTTTCCAATCTCTCTGCTCTTCGTACGAGGTAATTTCAATCTCTCTCTCATTTTTTTTTAATATGGTGAACCATAAATGATGTGGTTATAATATACAGTGTTTGATCAGCTTCTCCTCTTCTCGTTTCCATCAATTTTGAATTCGATTGGAGGATATGTATTCGAACCTGCTATGATGATTTAATTAACCACCATTGAATTTAGCATCAAGTATTTTTCTGCAATTATGAGAATAAATGCCTAGACATTTGCTATTTTCCAGGGAACTTGATTCTCAGATTGTTAACTTTTTGTGGCTAATCTTGTATACGTTTTGACTTAAAGATGTATCCCATGCCTAGGTTTTTCAGTGTTGGAGGGAGTTTGTTTCCGAGGAATATAGGAAAATTCTTGTCATGGATATAGATCTTCGACTACATTCAGGTGACCTCTGCAAGGAAGGTGGTGAGGATAGGGGAGTAGATAATATGTTGCAGAATGAGCCCAAACTTCATGATGCTGATGAAGATATGGATATTGGCAAAATTGAGGATGTCACTGTCCAGTTACATACTGATGACAGTGCGGACATGGGTGTTCGAGCGGGGGATTTGGTTGAGTACACAGAGGGTATGAATCTTGAACCTCTTAATGGTATGGAGTTTGAGTCACATGGTGAAGCGTATTCGTTCTACCAGGAGTATTCTCGGGCAGTTGGGTTTAACACTGCCATACAAAACAGTCGTCGATCGAAAACAACAAGAGAGTTTATTGATGCGAAATTCGCTTGCTCGAGGTATGGTGCCAAAAGAGAATATGACAAATCTTTCAATCGGCCACGAGCTAGACAAAGCAAGCAAGACCCTGAAAACATGGCTGGTCGCCGAACATGTGCAAAAACCGACTGCAAAGCCAGCATGCATGTTAAGAGAAGGCCGGATGGGAAATGGGTAATTCACAGCTTTGTGAGGGAGCATAATCATGAGCTCTTACCTGCACAAGCTGTGAGTGAACAGACTAGAAAGATATATGCTGCGATGGCTAAGCAGTTTGCTGAATACAAAACTGTTGTCAGTCTAAAAAGTGTTTCAAAAGCTTCTTTTGAAAAAGGACGGAGTTTATCAGTGGAAACAGGGGATTTCAAAATTCTGCTTGACTTCTTGTCTCAGATGCAAATTTTGAATCCGAACTTCTTTTATGCTGTCGATCTTGGTGATGATCAGCGAGTAAAGAATGTATTTTGGGTAGATGCAAAGAGCAGGCATAACTATGGCAGTTTTTGTGACGTTGTTTCTCTAGACACCACTTATGTGAGAAACAAGTACAAGATGCCACTTGCTATTTTTGTTGGAGTGAACCAGCATTACCAATATATGGTCCTTGGGTGTGCCTTAATATCAGATGAGAGTGCATCAACTTTTTCTTGGTTAATGGAAACCTGGCTGAAAGCGATGGGGGGACAAGTTCCAAAGGTTTTGATCACTGAGCAAGACATTGTGATGAATTCCATTGTTCCTGAAATCTTCCCCAATACCCGACATTGCCTTTTTCTTTGGCATGTATTGATTAAGGTTTCTGAAAATCTTGGTCAAGTTGCTAAGCAACATGAGAACTTTACACTAAAGTTCGAGAAGTGCATCTATAAATCATGGAAAGAGGAAGACTTTGCGAGACGATGGTGGAAGATTCTTGCTAGATTTGGCCTCAAAGAAGATCAGTGGATGCAGTCGTTATATGAAGATCGCAGGAAATGGGCACCAACCTACATGACTGATGTTCTTTTGGCAGGGATGTCTACATCTCAAAGAGCTGATAGTATTAATGCTTTTTTCGACAAGTACATGCATAAGAAGACTAGTGTGCAAGATTTTGTGAAACTATATGATACTGTTATGCTAGATAGATTTGAAGAAGAAGCCAAGGCGGATTCTGAAACGTGGAACAAGCAGCCAGCAATGAAGTCTCCATCGCCATTTGAGAAGAGTGTTTCTGAAGTCTATACCCCTGCTGTCTTCAAAAAATTCCAGATTGAAGTTTTGGGTGCAATTGCGTGTAGTCCCAGGGAGGAGAACCGAGAGGCAACCTGCTCCACGTTTAGAGTTCAGGATTTTGAAAACAACCAAGACTTTGTGGTAACATGGAACCAGACAAAGTCTGAAGTCTCTTGCATCTGTCGGTTATTTGAGTATAAAGGATATCTCTGCAGACACACGCTTAATGTTCTTCAGTGTTGTCATCTTTCTTCCATCCCCTCGCGATACATATTGAAACGGTGGACAAAAGATGCAAAAAGCAGACACTTTTCAGGAGAACCTCAGCAGGCGCAGACTAGGCTACAGCGGTATAACTATTTGTGCCAACGAGCTTTAGAGCTGAGTGAAGATGCATCCTTCTCTCAAGAGAGTTACAATATTGCGTTCCTTGCCATTGAAGAAGCTTTGAGAAATTGTGCTAGTGTTAATACTTCCGGCAGAAATCTTGCAGATGTGGTCACATCACCAACTCAAGGTCTGATTTCTGTTGAGGATAACCAAAGCAGAAGTGCAGGCAAGACGAGCAAGAAAAAGAATCCAACTAAGAAAAGAAAAGTAACTTCTTGTTTTAAAATCTGTCTTTGCATGCAACTAAAGTTTTTTCATTGTTTTGCGCTTGTCTGCTTTGCAAGTCTTATGATCTCAACTATGGATTGCAGGTGATCTCAGAGCAGGAGGTTATGCCAGTTGCAGCACCAGAAAGCATGCAACAGATGGTCTGCCTCGTAGTAAGCCTCTGTTAGACTAGAGTCCCCTATATATTTGATATCTGAATTTATATCTGCAGGATAAGTTGAGCCCAAGGACAGTTGGCATAGAAAGTTACTATGGAACACAGCAGAGCGTACAAAATATGGTAACTAACACAAAATATTTGCTTGTTTTTCTCTTATAGATTGAGACTTGTGTATGTAATGTGGTCTGTTATGTGTTTTTACAGGTCCAGCTGAACTTAATGGCTCCAAATCGCGATAATTTCTATGGGAATCAACAAACAATTCAAGGATTGGTATGATAATCGACCTTGACACATATCGGTAACTAGCTTCTGCTTGTTTTTTAACTTTGGATTAAAAAAGAATCCCCGGCTGGTTTTCTGTAGCGACAGTTGAATTCAATAGCACCAAGCTACGACAGTTACTATACTGCTCAGCAAGGCATCCATGGACAGGTAGGTACCTACTTGTTCTCAGAGTTTTTCAAGAGCATTGTCAGATCTTTTACATGACTGCAAAACCAATCCGATCGTGGTTCTCACTTTGTTCTTTCTAGGGAGTAGATTTCTTCCGTCCTCCCAATTTTCCTTACGATATCCGGGTAAATTTTCAGTTGCAAATAACAGATTTATCTCCTTTTCTCTTCCTGTTTGTATCAACTGGTCATACGTTTTCATGGAAACACACACATGGTCATTACTTTGCAGGATGATCCTAATGTGAGGACTACTCAGTTGCATGACGACGCGTCTAGACACTCATAAACAAATTGTAACTTAACCGCAAGTCAGATCTCAAAAGAGTGTGGATAAAAGAATCAAATATCCGTAGAAGAAGAGAAGAGCCAGCAAGCACTATAAGAAGTTCATTTCTCAATCAGGTTTGGAACAGAATAGGAGCATACTCTGTTATACCTTCTCAAGTGTTAAATAGGATGTTGTATTGCTTCGCCTATAATCTCAGAGATTCACTTCTCTTAAAATTGTTTGTGTTTGTATTTTTGATGATCACAAGCTTGATCACGTTGACTGTACGATTTTAGAGGGAAAAACATTGCTTAGACTTAGAGGATGTTTTCTTTTGTAATCTCTTGTTAATTCTTTTGATCAGTTTTCGACAATTTGTATCAGATTAATCCTCTTCTTGAACCACATGAAGCATGTTTTTAGGACAGAAATAACAAATTCGAGTAGAACTAGTTAAACAGCCGAAATATACTCTTCATGGTTAATAGTTTAAAACAAACATTTTTAACCTTTTTTTGTTCAAATTTAAAATTAAAATTTTAAAAATAGTATTAATAATATATAAAAAATATTTGTTTATTTTAAATAAATTTTACATAAATTTAAATATTATATTTATTTATTTTTAAAGTTTAGAGATTAAGATTTGTGCTATTATTAAAAAATTAAATTATGAAATTAAATACTAATGTAATTTATCTTTTCTTATTTTATATAACCACATGTGGATAAAATGTAATCGTAATATTAAATAAAATCTATAGTCGAGTGAATGATAGTATATAACAATCTATGGCTTTGTCACAATTGATTTTAGAGTAGTCTTTGTTTGACTAAGTCAAATAAAAATTAAACCAAATAAATAAAGAACTAACGAAGACATAGGCTTTTGCTTCTTTTGTTCTTTCTTACAATCTCAGTCTTCAGACACATAAAAATGGCTAATCAAAACGGATGGTCTCAGTTCTACAGTAATAACCAAACTTTTTTCACAAGCTCTACCACCACTTCAACCGCCGTCACAACCACCACCGGCGAAACCACCTCCACGGACTCTCGTCTTAGTCCAGAAACCGGCCGTGTAACCAAACCGGCACGTAGAAGAGCAAGAGCCTCACGTAGAACACCAACAACACTTCTCAACACTGATACATCCAATTTTCGTACCATGGTTCAGCAATTCACGGGTGGACCATCCGCTATGGCTTTCGTTTCCGGTAATACCACTTCCGGTTTTAGTCTCACTTCGTCGTCGGATCCAACCGCTGGATCTTCCCAACAAACTCCTTGGCAATATAATTTCCAGCCTCACCCGCCGCCTCCACCGCAACGCCCTTATATGTTCTCGTTGAGCAACGTGAACCCCGTCGTTGGGTATGGCAACACTAATAACCTTAATACAGTGGCTTCCGGTGTATTTGAAACGGCGGATGGTGAAGGAGGAGATTCTTCTCCGTCGTCTAAGGAGGCGACGAATAGTAATACGTCTTCTTCGAGGCTACAATGAGAAAACAATTGGATTTTGTTGAATTATTTTTTATATTTTCCGCTTAAATGCAGAAATGTTAGGTACTGACTTTTTTGTCGTCAAATGAAAACTTTTGACTTTTGTTATAAGTTTTTCTCGTTTTCATATTTAAGCTTTGTACCTTTGTTTAATTAGGCTCTTTAGCATATGTTTATAGCCTTATCATGGTCATCAGCAAATATTCAGTGACTCAAGTTGCATACTTGCATTCCAAATTGCAAATGGTCAATTAGAAAACTAAGATAGTGTTTATAAATCTTTATATTTATAATCTCATCCGATGCTTGTCAATCATTTTTTGGTAATACTGAAGATCAGAAGAGATTATAGGTTGAAATCCAAAACTTACAAAGTTTTAAAAACAATTGATTATCGATGTGAATTGTGGATTCCAACTTTTTTTTATTGCACTTAGTTAATTTAAACAATATGCTTTAACGCCAATATGTCACATATATTCGAGATATATATATATATATATATATATATATGCAAATTAACGTGAAATTCTCATAGAGAAAATATTAAATAAATATAGTATATATATTATAAACGTGCATATAATGGAGAATATATGAGGCAAATAGCTTATATGTCCATTCCAACTTTTGTATTATTATTGGATTGTAGACATATGTCAAACATAAAACTAATGTGAATGTAGTAGCTTTACCAAATTACTGCAATAGTAGAGAATATGAATGTAAGATATAACTTTATAATTTCTTTTTGATATAGCACAATAATTTCATATTATCATATGACTTGTAGGCCGAAAACAGTGATTACTGATTAGCCTTTTCCTTTTTACGGTATGACCGACTTTTAAGATTATTAAATAAATATAAATTGAAGGAGAATTTTCT
Source organism: Pugionium cornutum (assembly GCA_018901935.1). Classification (NCBI taxonomy): domain Eukaryota; kingdom Viridiplantae; phylum Streptophyta; class Magnoliopsida; order Brassicales; family Brassicaceae; genus Pugionium; species Pugionium cornutum. The sequence goes on along the minus strand of CM032160.1, from coordinate 6,392,657 downwards.
TAATCCTTATAACAAAAAAAAAAGAATATGAAGAAGAAGAGATAATCGGATATCATATAGAAATCAAACTTGCCTTTCTGTTCGGAAACAGTGGTTCGTGTTTTGGTAGCCTACCAACATGCTTAGATTCTTACGCTATCGTTTATTTCGTTTTTTATTCTTTTTTCAATTACTTATGATTATAAATAAATTAGTGAAAGAGAATAATTTTATCAAGTTGTAAGGACCAAAACAAAAACAAAAATAAAAAGAAATAACATTGGAAAAAAATGACAACACTGAGTGAGAAATGGGTTGGGAATAATGGATGAATCTAAGCACATTGTGGGTCCCATTAATCTTAAGTGAAATTGCACTCTTCTTTTCTTAACTCAAGATTCACTTTTTATATGATATAATGTAAAAAAAAGACTCTAATGATAATGATATAATGTAAAATAAGACTCTAATGATATATACATATGTTAAATTATTTCTCTCCACATCATATATTTTTTAATTATTTCTTATTCATTATAGAATAATACACTAAAATATCACTATTTTAAATTTATCTTCCAAATTTACCATATTAAAACTAAAATTCCAAAAATATTACAAATTATTATGTGAAAATAATTATTTATTTTAAATAAAATATATATAAAATTAAAACATAATATTTGGGTTTATTTTTTTAATTTAGAGTTTAAATTTTTTCATTAGAAATTTTTTTTTAATTATTTTAATATTAAATTTGTGTTATTTTTAAAAATTTAAATGATTAGTGTTATATTTGGAATAAAAACGTGAAATAATGTTATTTTAATCAATTAATTTTGATTATAATTAGAAAATATTTTAAGAAACAGAAATATTTAAAAATGAAAATAATTATAATATTTCCGCAGATGAGAGCAACGAAACTACAATGGTCTTCTTTGCATCTACATCTCTCTTTACACCTTCCTCATGATCAGCTTTGTGATCTTGGATATAAAGACAAAACTGTCGATCACATCATATAACTCATGAGATTGAGGATGTTCTTGATATCTAAACACAAAACAGTCTACTACTTAACCTTCGACCTCTTGATCACACACTACCAAATTTTGTTCGAGAGCGAAAACCTGAAAAGTTCTTTCCTTTATCTACTTTAGCTAACTTTCATGAATTCAGCCATGAACATGTCTGTGATGCAGCAATGCTGCAATAGTGCTCATTCGAACGCTATGCTTTCGCAAATACAATCAATAAAACGACATGCCAACAACTTTTAACGTTACTTCTTCTCTTCAACATAGGAGAATTGGGCTTAATGATGGCTCATATATTAATGGGCTCTAGTTTTATTTCAGTCGACCCAAACTGTTATATTGGTTTTCATGTGGTATAAACCCAAATTCAAACCCTTTAAAAACTTTGTACTAACCATGTCGGAACAATAACTGTATTTTTTTCATTTGTCAATGAACACAGTATAATATATTTTTTTATGTCATGAATATGTTTTGTTTGTGCTGAAAATTTATTAACGAAATAGGTCGCATCATTTCCTAAGTTGAAAAACTTATTTCAAAGTTAGCTAATACAGATTCAGACAATATAGAAAGAGATATCTAAGGATAAGTTAAAAAAAATGACAAGACAATCGCGTACAAAGTAAAAGAGTTCTGATGCTTTTGTACCACTGTAATATTCCCAGTGTGTTGCTTCTTTGGCATCATGAGTGACATACTGTTATAAGTTTGTTTGTTTTTGGGGCATAACAGAATAGACGTCTTGTAAATCAATAATACTAGGAGATAAGACAAAGATTAGTAAAATTAATTTATAAAAAACAAGATACACTATTTTACTTATCTTCTTTCAAATTAAATATATATAGGGTTCTACTGGAAGGCAAAATAAATATAGCATAGTTTTACTAACATAATTTATTATAATCCAGTGAAGATATATATTCATTTTTGTGTACTAAAATATGTAATGATTATTTTTAATAAATGATTGTTTATTAATATAATGATTATTTTTTATTTTAGTTAATGTTTGATAATTACTAGGATAATACATGTGTTATGCACAAGAATACTGAATTTTTAAAATATATACAAATATCAAAAATAGTAGTCTAGTTTTATTTTTAATATGCGATATTAAAAATAATAAATAAGGGATATAATTCATATTTTTACAATTTAAATTTTGAAATATCATATGAGTGAAACAATTCATATGAAGATTTTGCTATCTATTTCAACATACATGATATAAGCTCAATCCAATTGTCTTTGTCGTTCTTCGCTTTTGGTTATATGACCATTTTTCTTAATTATTTTATAAACAATATTGTAAAAGTTAAGATGAGACATCATTTGTTTATAAGGACATGAAAACATTGATCATTTTAATAATTAATAATGATGAGAAAAGTGCATTTCCTTGAAATTTGTGATAGTAAATTAATATTTAATATACATGTACCAATTGTATATATCTGAGGAGAAAATACATGATTGATATTTACCTTCAGAATTAAGAACTCATTTCTCGAATTTAGAAAAAAATTATGTGTTAGGAGAAATTTTGTAAATTTAGGTATGACGTAGAAAAAATATATTATTTTTATTTTTATGAGAAGTGTAAGTGTAAAATGAATGTGAATGATATTTATAGTGTTATGTTTTGGTTTTAGGGTTTTATGATATTTAATAAGTTTTTTTTAAAATAATTAAAATTAGCGAGTAATTAATATAAAATATAGAATTTTATAGTGTTAATTAAGTTTATATATGTACAAAAATTCAAAATTTTCACTTTCCTTATATATATGTACAATAATTAAATATTCATATAAAAAGTAATTTTTCATTTTTAAAATTGGCAAGTAACTAAATGTGTAATGCACAAATTCAAAGTTTCCTAACTTTTGAATCGTCGGATATTTAAAAAGTAAATACGGTTTGGAAACACATTCAGTAATAACTCTATAATTAGATTACCTAATTAAAATGTTTGAGTATTAAAATAAATAATTTCTGTTTTGAATTAAATTAATTAATAAAATTGGTGAGACTGAATGTGTTGATAACACGTAATCAATTTTCATTCTCAATATTTCTTTTTTAATATATAGTAGATATGACAAAATCATGATGCACCTGTAAAGTTATTTAAACAATATTTTTTATATAAACAAACAAACATACACAATATGACATAAATCTATATTTTAATTTAATAAAAGATTTTAATTTATTAATAGCAATCACATAGGTTTAAATAGACTTATATTTTTTTGAAATTAACTATGGTGATTAAACAACATTATGACATTCTTATAAACTACACTTCATGATATTTTTTCTTCAAAATATTTCTCACTTAATATATATTTACAATTGTTTTTTAAATTGAATATCATTGTAACGTAGATTATGTTGGAACTTTGTATGTTTTCCGTTCAAAAATATTTTATTAGAATTTTTAGAAATGCATGGAAAATGGTGCGGAAACAGATGCCTAAAAACTTAATTTAAAAATATCATATAATAGTTCGAATTCATTTAGAAATACGATGAAATTTTAAGTTTTATTTAAAAAAATAATTTTTAAATAGTTTGAAAATGTAAAAAATATTTTGGGATTTTGGTAATTAAAAAAATCGAATTATTGTGTGGAATATGAAACACTTATTTTTCAAAAATGTATTTACATTCATAAGAATATTCAGCAAAGAGCAGAACAGTAATCATTGTCTTTTGTCTAGAAAAGGTTCTTACAAATATATTTTCCATTATATGTGGGATGTTATAAATGGTCAGATTAATACGGTAGATGAGAAATTTTTTTTGAAAACTTAATTTGAATCATTATTGGATGCATGAAAATAAGCATGAAGAAGATAAAATAACTGTTTGACTTGAGTGTTACAATGAAATTAGTTGTTCATTTTTAATTTGAAATATAATTTTTTATGTTTCATATTTATCATATTTTATGTCATATAGATTTTTATATTACTAAAACGATACATGTTTTCTAATTTTCCTAAAAAAATTGGATACACGTTTTTAAACGACAGGCTACCACGTGCCCATTTCTGGTTTATGCAAATTGTTTTATTCCTTTATTTAACTGGATTTTCTTTCTATATTCTAGCTTAAAATTTCTAATTAACTGGAAAACAAAATTAATTGAAAATAAATAGAAAAACATACAGAAATCAATTTGCTTGCAGTAGAAATATAACAATTTTTAAGTACGTTTTAAACTTTTTTGTAGAATGTGAAATCGATCTTTACTATAGAAAAATGTGTATAATATTGCATCTCGCAATGTATATGTCCCTGAAAACTTCACAATTAGATTTATATCATTTAATGTTTTTTGTTGGTTTTAATATCATTTATTGTTCTATCATACCAAAACTATGAGTTAAAGTAATATCCATTTTATAGAGGTTCAACTTTGGATATAAATCATGCTAATTCAAGAAAAACAAATCTCTTCACCGATTAGAAGTTAATTGTTGTAAATTCTCCTAAATCTAAATTCATATACAACATAATGTTAAAATTAATTAAAATTAAAAATGATTAAAAATTATAATTTTTGGCCAACACTCATAAACTATTTTTGTTCGTATTAAAATTTTTTTTGATAACAAAAAATATGTTTTAACATAAATTTCTAATATATTATTTAAGTAATATTTTAAGAAAATAATCTTACTATGACGTGTTATTAATAAAATTGTCATGTTGACGTGTCATCAATACAATGAGTTTCAAATAAATATATAAATACAATTAAATTATTAAAATAATTATAATATATATCATTGATATTAATTTGGTTAGAAAATTAATTTATTTTATTAAACTAACCAAACAATATTGTTAAATTCATAAAAAATAATTATTTTTAATTTTCTTAATTTACATATATATAAATAAATATTAAAAATAATTTTAAATAAAAATTAAAATCATATAAAAATTTAATTTATATTTATTAATAAACAATATTATATAATTTATAAATATTTTTCTCCACATATAATTTCGGTATAAATTTAGTATTTCAGTAATAGAATAATGATTATTATTCCGCTTGGGATTTTCTTCGTAAAAACAGGCCCATAGTAATGTTTTCCTTTGAAAAAAAAAACAATTCTCATAGGTATGTTTAAAATGTTATATATGTGTGAAATTGTTCTAATTATTAATGCCTTTGAACAAAACCACGTACGTGTAATATAGATGATCTCTATAAATAATGAACTTCGTATTATATATATGGTATGATATAAAAATAGTCTTCTGTTCTGCTAGTTTGTGGTTTTCATTAGAAATTTCGACCTAACTATATGTGATATAATATTTCTAACACCAAAAAATAAATTTATAACAACAATAAGTTTCATATCATAACATTTTTTTCAAGATTTCCAAAACGGCAACATTTTAGAAGTGTTAAAGAAAATATCATACACAATAATCGTATCGTTTTCTGATCAAATGATTTTGATATTTTTCTGCTTGTGATTGACCGACGTCAAGAAAATGTCAAAACTATTATCGTTTTCTTGTGTCCCAAATTTATTCCATTTTCTGCTGGCCATTGAAGGACGTGTAGAAAATATCAAAACCATTATCGCTTTCTTGTTCCATTTTTGGTTGTTTCTTATAGTGATGGACCAACAACGCGCCCTCAAATACTTATACGACCAATAGTTTATTATATGTATCTTTCTAAATTATTGTTGTGGTTGTGAGAGGAAACAATAAAACGAATGGTTGAGTAACTTTGCATGCATGCATGCATGCATGAGATCAATTTTTAACGTAGCATTATCCATTTCTCTCTAGATCTCTACATTTTGAGAATATTAAATCCTAAAAATGAAATGACTTATCGAATTACACTATTTCTACGTACAACCCTCAGCTACCCTTAGCCGCGTCAATACTTTTATTTCGTTTTCATTGGAAGGAGAAAATACTGATGTTTTTAATTTCATATATGATTTTCCCATAGCTCTAAGCCTATAATATTGGTTTTGAACCGAAATTTTATACTGAATTAGAGGATAATTCAGATTCATTTACGTTTGTGCCCGTATAAATGTTAAAATGAATATCGGTTCAATAATAAGTTTTGAGGATGAAATTTAGAAATTGAGCAGATATTGATACAAATGTAATTAGACATACGTACTAAAATTCTATATATATATATATATATATATATGTCAAGAATCAGTTTCACCTTTTTTACTATATATTTGCGGTTTAGTTATTTTAAAAAACTCCATAAAATTGGTTTAAAAAATGACCATGTATGACAGTAAAGTTGAGTGGGAAAATGTGGTGTAATCCGACTTGATTGTGATGGAACGATACTGTAAAACAGATCTTTTTATTTTCTAGAAAAAAACCATTTCGTATATTTGTGATTCTATGCGAAATTTGATTCTCCATTCTACAGTTACAGACACAAACAAACACCCAAAGAGAAATGACCTAAAATCATTTTATAAAAAAAAAAGTGGACCTAACACTGAAGGATATATTTACTTATTATTTTGTGACTGTAGAAACTGGACAATAGAATGTGCCTTTAAGTCAAATAATAATGCAAAACTCTTCGATAATATTGTCCCACCAGCCATATTACACTACAAAAAACCTTTTGTTTCTCCATTGTTTTCATCCGATAATTACAAAATAATGACTACGTCAAGTTTTTGTCAATAACATAGCTATAAGGTTAATTTAGAGTGACTTCAAAAATTGTATAGACTACTAAGTGGAGGTTAATGGTTATATATAGGTGTTTTTTAAGTATTAAATCCATGCAACATTATGTTTTGTTGGATTAAATGTGTGAACATATAAGTTTTATGTATAATAACATGGAAATATTTGTTTATTATATGCGTAGTATCCATTAGAAAAAAATTGTTACGTGAAAATGTCGTAAATTGTTTGAAATTAAAAAGAAAAATGAAGTCGGCAATACAGAATTATATGTTCATATTTTGCCAAAAATACAAAATTGGCATTGCTGTCAAAAAAATAATAATACAAAAATGGCAGTCACGTGTATATAGTAATGGACAGATACCCTAAACTATGATAATATCTAGATAAATTCCATCTAATTCATTTTTACTTTTGCAGATTCGGATCTAAATATCAAAATATCTAATCTAAATTATGATTTAATATATAATAATTTTTGTTTTAAGTGGTAATATAGTTTAATTTTTTATTTAGTGTTTGTAAATATAAATTAAATTTAAAGTCGAGATTGGGAAAAAGAAGTAGATTTAGAACAAACATTTCCAATAATATTATTATTCAATAATTTAAAATCTAATAAACAATTATAAAACGTAAAAAAAAAGGTCTGACCGGAAATAACAAACAATTTGATTTCGAATGAGACAATAATATTTTTTAGTTTAATATTTGATTATTACTCTTTTGATATTTGTATATATATATATATGTTAAAATCATGTATGAATCTGAAGAATGTATTAATACAGTTATAAATTATTTAACGAAAATATAATATTATTATAAATAATAATAAAATGCATTGGATTAGATAAATAAAAGTTATTACCTACATCCGATTGTAGATTTTTAGATCCATGACTTCTATTATCCGGTTTTAAATCTTTTTCTTCCAAATATCCGAATTTTTAAAACATGTTATAGAGTTCGGATAACTTTGTATTAAGAAATAATAATAATAAATGATATTGTCACTGTAGAATAAATATAAATTTGTAACAAATAAGGAACCACAAAATTGAATTAACAAAAATATAAGTTTTAAGGTTTCTTTTTTAAAAAAATCTATGAGTATATATACACTAAAATTCTATATATGGTGTAAATGGAGAAAACAACGATTAGTATGTCCAAATTAACAAAGAAACGGAAGGAAAAGATAAACAAAATGATTAATGTATAACCGTGGAGATAAGAAAGTTCCTCCGTTCGCATGTAAGGTTGGATGCTCTTATATGTTGAGTAGAGTAATAATATATGATTTTGAAGTTAAGAACTCGTATCCGTCTAAGCATTATAATATCGGCATAAATGTGGATCTTAATCTACAAATGAGTATTTACTAAAGTTGGTAACGAGTTCTTAATTTTTTTTTAAAGCAAAATAACATAGAACTAAAAAATATAGGCCAAATTGGGAATGTTTGACAAAAGTATATCTTCATTTGTAATTAAGTGAGCTCAAACGTGCATGATTCAAATCCATTTCCAATGGCCTCGCAAAATTGGTGCTACTAAAGATATACAAAAATATCTTTAAATATTTTTCTATAAAAGGGAACATACTCATAATCCTACTTATTGAATCTGACACCAACACAAACCCAAACCCATTTTTTCAAAGATGAGGTTTCGCACACAAAACATCCCTTTCCTCATTCTCCTCCTCTTTGGTTTCCTCGCCGTCTCCTACGCTCGTTATTGTAGCCCTAATCCTCCTAAACCATCACCACATCCCCAAAAACCGCCAAAACATCACGTCAAACCGCCTAAATCACACCCCCACCCTAAACCTCCTACCGTCAAACCACATCCACATCCACATCCTCACCCTAAACCCCCTCCTAAACCTCACCCACACCCAAAACCTCCCACTGTAAAACCACCTCCGCCCACACCAAAACCACCCACTCTTAAACCACCACCCTCCACTCCTAAACCACCCACGATCAAGCCTCCGCCAAAATCAACTCCACCCGTCTTAACACCGCCGACACCAACTCCACCTATCGTCACACCGCCAAAACATCCTCCACCAGTTGTTACACCACCAATAGTAACACCACCCGTGACAACTCCACCAAAACCAATTCCACCTGTAATGCCACCATCTCCAACACCACCAAATGTACCTCCGCCAAAATCAATCCCACCAATAGTATCACCTCCAAAACCAATTCCACCAATTGCAACACCACCAACAAAAACACCACCAATAATGCCACCATCTCCAACACCACCAAGTGTACCTCCGCCAAAATCAACTCCACCAATGGTATCACCGCCAAAACCAATTCCACCAATTGCAACACCACCAACAAAAACACCACCTGTGGTAAGTCCACCAAAATCAACTCCACCCATAGTAATACCCCCAAAACCAACTCCACCAGTTGTAAGTCCACCAAAACCAATTCCACCCGTTGTAACACCACCAAAACCAACCCCGCCTATAATTTCGCCATCACCAACACCACCTGTTATAACACCGCCAACACCAACACCACCTAAGATAACTCCACCAAAACCAACTCCACCCGTAGTAACACCGCCAAAACCAATCCCACCAGTTGTAAGTCCGCCAAAACCAACTCCACCAATAATAACACCACCAAAATCAACCCCACCTATAATTCCACCATCACCAACACCACCTGTTGTAACACCGCCAACACCAACATCACCTGTGGTAACTCCACCTGTAATGCCACCATCACCAACACCACCAAGTGTTCCTCCGCCAAAATCAACTCCACCAATGATAACACCGCCAAAACCAACCCCACCAATTACAACACCGCCAACACCAACACCACCCGTAGTAACTCCACCAAAACCAATTCCACCTATAATACCACCATCACCAACACCACCAAGTATAACTCCACCAAAACCAACGCCACCAATAGTAACACCGCCAAAACCAACCCCACCTATAATACCACCATCACCAACACCACCTGTTGTAACACCGCCAAAACCAACTCCACCTGTAATGCCACCATCACTAACACCACCAAATGTACCTCCGCCAAAATTAACTCCACCAGTAATAACACCTCCAAAACCAACTCCACCAGTTACAACACCAACACCAACACCACCAGTAGTGACTCCACCAAAACCAATTCCACCTATAATACCACCATCACCAACACCACCAAGTATAACTCCACCAGTAGTAACACCGCCAAAACCAACCCCACCAATTGTAACTCCGCCAAAACCAACTCCACCCATGGTAACACCACCAAAACCAATCTCTCCTATAATTCCACCATCACCAAAACCACCTGTTGTAACACCGCCAACACCAACACCACCTACGGTAACTCCACCTGTAATGCCACCATCACCAATATCCCCAAGTGTACCTCCGCCAAAATCAACACCGCCAAAACCAACCCCACCAGTTGTAACACCGCCAACACCAACACCACCCATAGTAACTCCACCAAAACCAATTTCACCCATAATACCACCATCACCAACACCACCAAGTATAACTCCACCAAAACCAACTCCACCAATAGTAACACCGCCAAAACCAACCCCACCAATTATAACTCCGCCAAAACCAACTCCACCAATGGTAGTACCACCGAAACCAACTCCACCTATAATGCCACCATCACCAACACCACCAATTTCTACTCCACCAAAACCAACTCCACCGGTTGAAACACCGCCAATACCAACACCACCTGTGGTAACTCCACCGAAACCAATTCCACCTGTATTGCCACCATCACCAACACCACCAAGTGTACCTCCGCCAAAATCAACTCCACCAGTGATAACACCGCCAAAACCAACTCCACCAGTTGCAACACCGCCAACACTAACACCACCCGTAGTAACTCCACCAAAACCAATTCCACCTATAATGCCACCATCACCAACACCACCAAGTATAACTCCACCAAAACCAACTCCACCTGTAGTAACACCGCCAAAACCAACTCCACCAATTATAACTCCACCAAAACCAACTCCACCGATGGTAACACCACCAAAACTAACCCCACCTATAATGCCACCATCACCAACACCACCAATTTCTATGCCACCAAAACCAACTCCACCTGTTGTAACACCGCCAACACCAACACCACCTGTGATGACTCCACCAAAACCAACTCCACCTATAATGCCACCATCACCAACACCACCTATAATGCCACCGTCACCAACACCACCAATTACATCTCCACCAAAATCAACTCCACCAGTGATAGTACCACCAAAACCAACTCCACCAGTTGCAACACCGCCAACACCAACACCACCCGTAGTAACTCCACCAACACCAACCCCACCTGTAATGCCACCATCACCAATACCACCGAGTGTATCTCCACCAAAACCAACTCCACCAGTGGTTACCCCACCAGTGGTAACTCCACCAAAATCAACTCCACCAATAATACCACCATCGCCAACACCACCAAGTATAACTCCACCAAAACCAACACCACCTGTGGTAACCCCGCCAAAAGCAACCCCACCCATTGTAATACCGCCAACACCAAAACCGCCTGTGGTAACTCCACCAAAACCAACCCCACCAGTAATTCCACCATCACCAATGCCACCAAGTGTAACTCCGCCAAAACCAACTCCACCTGTGCTAATGCCGCCAACACCAACCCCACCCATTATAACTCCACCAAAATCAACTCCACCAGTAATGCCACCATCACCTATACCACCGAGTGTATCTCCACCAAAATCAACTCCACCCATGGTTATCCCACCCGTGGTAGCTCCACCAAAACCAACTCCACCACTAATGCCCCCATCACCAACAGCACCAATTATAATCCCACCAAAACCAACACCACCTATGGTAGCACCGCCAAAATCAACACCACCTGTTGTAACACCGCCAATACCAACACCACCTATGGTAGCACCGCCAAAATCAATACCACCTGTTGTAACACCGCCAATACCAACACCACCTGTGGCAACACCACCAAAATCAACCCCACCTGTAATTCCACCATCAACAATGCCACCAAGTGTAACTCCACCAAAACCAACTCCACCCGTGACAACACCACCAAAATCAACCCCACCTGTAATTCCACCATCACCAATGCCACCAAGTGTAACTCCGCCAAAACCAACTCCACCCGTTGTAATGCCGCCAACACCAACCCCACCTATTGTAACTCCTCCGAAACAAACTCCACCCATAATACCACCCTCTCCAACTCCACCAATTTTAGTTCCACCAGTAGCACCACCAATGCCAACACCACCAATTGTAACGCCACCAAAACCAGCTCCACCCGTCGCAACACCCCCAATACTATCACCTCCCATGGTAACTCCACCTGTGATGCCACCATCACCAACACCACCAAGTGCAAGTCCGCCAAAACCAACTCCACCTATCGTAATGCCACCAACACATACACCACCTGTGGTAATGCCCCCGAAATCTACCCCGCCTATTGTACCACCACCAACACCAACACCACCAGTAGTAACACCGCCAAAACCAGCTCCACCTATTGTAACACCGCCAACATCAACACCACCTGTAATGCCACCATCTCCAACACCACCGAGTGTATCTCCGCCAAAACCAACTCCACCCATGGTAACTCCACCCATGATAACTCCACCAAAACCCACTCCACCTGTAATGCCACCATCACCAACACCACCAAGTATATCTCCACCAAAACCAACTCCACCTGTGGTAATGCCGCCAACACCAACACCACCTATTGTAACTCCGTCAAAACCAACTCCACCCATAATGCCACCATCTCCAACTCCACCTGTTTTAATTCCACCAGTAACACCACCAATCTCAATACCACCGGTTGTAACACCACCAATCTCAACACCACCGGTTGTAACACCACCAATCTCAACACCACCGGTTGTAACACCACCAATCTCAACACCACCGGTTGTAACGCCACCAATCTCAACACCACCGGTTGTAACGCCACCAAAACCAACCCCACCTGTCGTAACACCGCCAACACCAACACCTCCCATGGTAGGTCCACCGAAATCAACTCCACCTGTGATGTCACCATTACCAACACCACCAAGTGTAAGTCCGCCAAAATCAACTCCACCTATCGTAATGCCTCCAACACCAACACCACCTGTGGTAATGCCTCCAAAATCTACTCCGCCTGTTGTATCACCACCAACACCAACACCACCGATGGTAACACCGCCAAAACCAACTCCACCCGTTGCTATGCCACCAAAATCATGCCCACCATCATCATCTCCTCCTATGCCTTCCGTACCACCTATGCCAGCAACTTGTCCTATCAACACACTGAAGCTAGGCTCGTGCGTGGACGTTCTTGGAGGTTTGGTTCACATTGGACTTGGAAGAAGCGCCAAACAAGAATGTTGTCCGATTTTGAAAGGTTTAGTTGACCTAGACGCAGCTGTTTGTCTATGTACCGCTATTAAAGCCAAGCTTCTCAACGTCAAGCTCATTATCCCCGTCGCTCTTGAGCTTCTTGTTAACTGTGGAAAAAACCCACCACCTGGCTTCAAGTGTCCCGCTTGATCAATGTATAGAATGCCATGAGAGTTTCTCAACGACTCTAAAAGTTTCGTTTTTTAAGATTTTTGTTGGTTTCATGATCTGTTTTTGGTAATGAGAGGTAAATTTGCTCATAGGCAACCTTAATTAATTAATTACCTATTTCATTACATAAAATAAAAGGGGTTATTTGGGTTTGCGAACTCATATTTCTTTGGATTTTCATGTTATGTGCTTATGTTGTACTTTTAAGAAGAAAAAAACCTTTTTTAATCATAAAACAAGTATCTTTTTTATATGCATAAGCTTATTTTGTTTTAATGTTGTGGAGTAAATAAATATGATTTTGATAGCCATACACACTGCAGTGATTCACAGACATGCGAAACTAGTGACCAAGTACATGTCAAATAAACTAATTAAGTATGTAACTATACATACGACTATTTTTATAACGCCTGTGTTTGAAGAAAAATCAAATAATGATGTAACTATACAATAAAAGTGATATATCATACCTAACAAAAATTCAATATGAATAATAATGAAAATATATCAATGTATAAATATTTTTTATATGTTATAATATTGTATGATTATTGGTTTGGAGACTACAATTGGATCCTCGTTGTATATTAAGCAACAACATTTTTGTACCAAGTTAGCACATTTTCTGAAAATGGAAGTTTCCAATTACGCCATACCTGTTCCAAATTTCAAAACAGTGAAACCCCAAAATGATAAAACCAAGCCGAAGTTAATATCAGTTACTCAGTCTCGAATATATATATATATATTATTTTTTTGTTACTGGGCCACAAACAGGCGGCCGAATACCTCAATATTTTCATATAAAGAATACGAGAAATGGTAGAGTCGAATTTCACACCTCTCATATGGACGTAAAAATAGTGAAACTACTAGCCCAATTATTCTTCTCCATCCCCATATGTATGTATATATTGATTCTTGATTTTTGCTATTGTCATTTTTATTTTTATGTTATTTTATATAATAATATGTTATTATATCACAATATCAATTTAAATATGACCTGATTTACCTGAAATTACATGTTACCTGAATTTGATTTCCATCGTATATTACGAAAACCATTCTCAAAGATACATTATATTTTCGCATGTTATAGTTAATATGAAAAACTTTTCAAGAAAAAGGAATTACAATCGATAAAAAAAATTAAATGTTATCAATCTTTGTTGATACCTTTTTATTATTTGTTAATAACAATTTATGATAAACTAAACCTTGTCAATTGGTCAAACACATTGTAGGCTAGATATAGTTAATTAGGATAAAGGCAATGCGTAAACTCCTCCCCCTTTCCTCTTTATCTCCCATATTTCAATTCTCATTTAGAACAATCTTACGGTACATTGGGTAGTTGGGATGATATCAATTTTGAACTTTTGAGAAAACTTGAGAAATAGCTCAAGGAAGAAGAACTTTTCTTAATTTTTCATCTTAATTGCAACAATTACATTTTCCTGTTTAGAAAGGAAAATATAAAACAAATCAAAGGACGACATTTTTCCTCAGCACATGAGGGCTCGTGATCCAAACATATCAAATCTATTTAATAGGCAAGTACAATTCTTTCCGGATCATTCAGCGTTTACAAATAAAACTAGTTGATGTTCGTATGTGTGTTACTGACGGTTTCAATTGTAATTTTGATCAAATCTGTGAATGTAGATATTATAAATGTTGTTTGTTTGTTTATTATGATTTTTGGTAATTATAAAATTTTAATCGTATTATTTTTTTAATCAATGATATAAAATGTTATGATATATAAACAACATTTAACTGTTACGATTGATCACATGTATATGTATATAGGATAAATAAATGAACAATCTCTCGCAGGTTAACCGCATTATACATACTACGCCGGGGGAGTAAAAGAACGAGTCTTATATATTGGGCCTATGGCTTGAATATTAATAGGCTCTACCCTTCTTTTACTTATTTGAGTCGACTAAAATTGGTAACGTGTTTTCATGTGTGACAAATATAAATACAAATCCTCCCAAAGTTTATTACAAATGCATAAACGCAGAAAAATGCATAAACCCAAAAACATGCATAAAAATTAACTGTATTTTTTTGTGTCCACAAATATTATATATTATTTTGTTATTTATGAAAATGAGCTGATCTTTCTACAGAACCAGTACAACCAAGTCTTTTTAAGAGTTTAACATCTAAGATGGATGGATATACACGACTGGTTCTTAAGAGGAGATATTGAAGTTTATTAAATTAAACTGGGTTCCGGTTATACAAAGTGGACTATAAATACACATATTGTACAGACTGTGAAACATTTTGAGTAACATAATTTTTATTCATTTTCATGTCGTTTGTGAGCTGAGTTCTAACAGTTCTGAAACTATATTTTCGAAATAGCCGGTAACGTTTTGAAATATTGTACGAAAATTTTAGAGCAAAGTTGTAGCTAATTCACAAAAGTACGTAAGGAAATTGTCAATATATATCGTTTTTTTGTGTTTTTGCTTTTTTAGTGGTCATGAGTACTCAAACGACTAGTAGTTTTTTTTCTTTTTTCATAAAAAGATTATTATGGTGGAGTAGTCACATGCATGCATGAGATTCATTTAAAACGTCACATTATCCATTTCCCTTATATGATTAAAAAAAAATCCTAAAATTAAAAGTGACAGACTTCACGGGTTACACTGTTTTTACTAGCCGCCAAACCATACCCTCTAGCTTTGTAATGGCGTCTTTAACTTTATTTTGTTTTTCTTCATCGTCACTAGTATTATAGTGCTACTATACGGTATAATATATTAACATTAATAGTATGTAAAACTACAAAGAGAATCAACAATCACGGACGTTACTCAATCATTTAAAGAGATGATATAAAGGTGCCTTTTATATAAATGTTGGTGTGAAAAATGGAAGTATAAACTCAACCAAGAGACTACCATCGGGAAACCACGAGGGAGGAGTTACATATTTCATCAATTAGTAATATGTAAATTTATTTTTAAAAAATAATCTTATCTAATTTATTATTAATAAAAATATCATAACGATTTGTCACCATCACAATAAATTTTAAATAAATATATAAATAGATTTAAATTAATAAAATAATTACAATATATATCAATGCTATTAATTTGATTAGATAATCAATATATTTTATTAAATTAATTAAAAATATTATTAATTTTAAAAAACAATTATCTTATTTTTTTAATTTATACTTACAAAAATTATATTAAAAATAATTATAAGTTATTTTAAATAGAAATTTAAATTATATAAATATCTAATTTATATTTATTAAATAAACAATATTATATAATTTATGAATATTTTTTTAGTTATGAATTTACTTTATCTACAACTGAACTGAAACCCGATAACTTAAAACTTGGTTCAAGATTTATCACTCTATTCAAATATTGTATATCATAGAGTTGGGATTCTAAACAAAATTGATTCTATTTTCCTATTTGTATTGGTAGAGACACAATTAAACTAAAACCCAAAAGAAATTGCCTAAAAGCCGTATAAAAAGGTGGACCTAACAAGGAAGGAACAAGAAAAACAAAAGAGTGATTTTAATTAAATATTGTCACTATAGAGAATGGGAGGTGTCTCTTAAGTCAAGCAATAATGACAAAATCCCTTCATAAATTGTCTACACACTTTGTTTTACACTACAACCTTTGGTGTTGGTCCCATTTGTTTTCACCCAATAATTACGAAATATAACAATATATTCTATTTTCTGCAAAATATGCCAATAGTATCGTAAAGGTTTAGTTTAGTGACTACTAAAAGTCTCTAATGTTAATACTTAATAGACTAGAGCTTTCAGAAATTTTCAGGACATTTCTTGTGATGTTAAATCTTTTAGAAACAATTATAAAAATATAATGTGTACGGCATGATCTTTTAAAAATGGAATGGATTGCATTTTTCAAAAAGCTAAATTTGACCAAATAGGCAAATAGGAACAATGAACTTTTGGAATATATGTAAAGAAAATCACAATGGAAATCGGTTTATCGTAAGAAAATAAATATGCCGACAATTGTATCTCCACATGGGTTGTTGTTTTGTTTTCTAAACATTTTTGTATTCCCTCCATATATACGGTCTTAACCTTTTTTTATAGATATTTGCATATCCAAGAAATTCGAACAAAATTTATAAGTTTATTTTGAATGTTTTTTAATCCTAACCAAAAGTTCATGGTTCTGGGCCAATAATCAGTTTTCTTTTTTAAAAAAAAATCTAAAAGTGATTTTTTCTATTTGGCTTCGAATTCAGATCTACTATTTGCAGTCTTCGAATTAGTTCAGTTAACCGTATTTATTTTAAGTATTTTGATAAATGATCATTGTAGTTTCAAGTGGAAGAAGCATAATATTTTTCTAAATTGTTTTGTTTTTTTTTTTCTGAATATTGTTTGTGAGAAGGGAAAACAAAGTTTTAGAGGGTTTTATCCATGAAAATCCTTAACTTGTTTAATTAATCCATAACAAATTTACTTGTTTAAGTAAAAATTTAACTAACTTATATTTTTGTAGTGTAAATGTTTTCCTAACTTGCCCTTTAAAATACAATTACACAAATACGCCATTTTTGGAATGTGCGACAAAAGCCTTCGTGTTTTTGATACTATGTGACCTTCATACGTGCTTAACAAAATCCAACTTCAATTATCTAATCACATTTTGGTGCTTACAATAATATATATATTTGAACTTTTTCTATAAAAGAGTACCCACTCACATATCTACTTACTCATTATCACAAACTCCAACCCTCATTCTTAAAAAAATGGGGTCTCCCATACAAAAGATATCCTTTCTAATTATCCTCCTCCTTGGCTTTCTTGCCGTCTCCTTTGCTTGCAACTGTAGCCCTCCGAAACCATCGCCGCACCCCCACAAACCCCCGAAACATCCAATCAAACCGCCTAAACCACCTGCTGTTAAACCACCAAAACCACCGACCGTAAAACCTCCTAAACCACCCACCGTCAAACCACATCCCCACCCTAAACCTCCTACCAAACCACCCACCGATAAACCACATCCGCACCCACATCCACACCCTAAACCCCCTTCCAAGCCTCACCCCACCCCAAAACCGCCCACGAAACCACCCACCGTAAGACCACCTCCATACACGCCGAAACCGCCCACAGCTAAACCACCTCCTTCCACTCCAAAACCGCCTACGAAACCTCCCACCGTTAAACCACCTCCTTCCACTCCAAAACCGCCTACGAAACCTCCCACCGTTAAACCACCTCCTTCCACTCCAAAACCGCCTACGAAACCTCCCACCGTTAAACCACCTCCGTCTACCCCAAAACCTCCTACCGTTAAACCACCTCCTTCCACCCCCAAGCCGCCTACGAAACCACCCACCATTAAACCCCCTCCATCCACCCCTAAACCACCCACCCACAAACCTCCACCCATCGTAATGCCGCCAACACCATGTCCACCGTCAACACCAATTCCACCGCCAACACCAGTTCCACCTATCGTAACACCGCCAATATCAACTCCACCTATTGTAATGCCTCCGACACCAATTCCACCAATAGTAACACCGCCATCACCAACTCCACCGATTGTAACTCCACCGATTATAACTCCACCGATTATAACTCCACCGCCGATTGTAACTCCACCAATACCACCTATCATAACGCCACCAGCACCAACTCCACCTATAGTAATACCGCCAACACCAATTCCAAAACCAGAAACTTGTCCAATCGACACGCTAAAATTAGGCGCTTGTGTGGACGTTCTTGGAGGTTTGATTCACATCGGGCTTGGTAAAAGCCATGCGAAGGCAGAGTGTTGTCCAATTTTGGGAGGTTTAGTTGACCTAGACGCAGCGGTTTGTCTATGTACCACCATTAAAGCCAAACTTCTCAACATCGACCTCATCATCCCCATTGCTCTTGAGCTTCTTCTTGACTGTGGCAAAACTCCACCACCTGGCTTTAAATGTCCCGCTTGATCAATGAAGATGTTTCGTTTCTTTCGTTTCTTTTTCAAGAATTTGTTGGTTTGATGATCACTTTGGGTAATGGGAGGTTAATTTGCATGTGGGACCTTTAATCACTTGTTTTATTTGATACAATAAAAGGGGTTGTTTGGGTTTTCATGTTGTACTATTAAGAAAAACAAATCTGTAAAACTATATAACTTCCTTTAATATAAAAACAAGTTGGTATCTGCTTATTTTGTATTTATGTTGATACGTAAGAGTAAAGAGGTGTGACTTTTACAGCCATGCACATTGCACTGATGCACATGCGCCCCACAGTGTAACTACTGACCACGTACATGTGTATAAATGTAATTGTATACATGTATATATATATATATATATACATATCAATGCTAAAAGAATTGATAAATAAGATAGTTAGCACTGCATGCACGTGCATGGTATTTCACTGGGCTTGATTTTATGAGGGGGTTTCACCCTATCCAATAAGTATATGTTTGGATCAGTTACGGCCCAATTGAAAAGGCAGAAACAAAATTTTTGTTTTGTTATCTTGTTGAACAAGTTCACATCTCACGACGTCGCCTTTTGTCGAGCAAATTCTCAGCAAAATCAAACAAGAGCCGAGAAGAGAGTGAAAGCAATTCTTTTCAGGTAAAATATTACTCTTTTTTTTTCTCAAATTCAATCCTTTCTATTCGTTTCGGAATCTGAGTATACTCATTTCCCGTATGAATCTGAGTTGCTGGATCTGTCTTTACTCTTTAGTCGCAGTGTTTGCTATGAAATCTTCAATTAATATTATTTTGTTTTAATAAAACCTAGTTAGATGCGATTTTTGGGTGATGTAGTTTTCTTATCTAAACATCATCATCAAGTGATTGTCTATTAATTTCTACTAGCTAAGTTTCTCGATTCTTTGTTCTCTTAGTGCTTTCACAATCCCTTCTGTGATGATTTCATTTCCAAAGTTTGCTTCGATCACATAGTAACATAGATTGAAAAATCTAATTTTTCGTGTTCCAGTGTAGATACTTTAACTTGTAAGTCTGATTTTAATCTCAATTAATCGGGCGAGTATATCGCTGTGATGTTGAAATCCTAATTTTGAGGGAGAATGAACCGAGTTTAATGTTCTTTTTTGCAACAAATTTCCTAATTGTAACGAGCCAGCATGTTTCTTCTATAACCGTGGAGTTTTTTAGTTTGAATTTTTGTTTTTGTTTTCCTTATAATCTGTGTATGAACTTTGGAGATTCAGTTTCTAAAATGCTAACCTTACGTTTTCAATGCATATATCTCTTTGTTATCAAATAAAATGTCTTGAGAAATTTGATAGTTTATTGCTATCTATCCAGCTACATAGTAGCTCAGTCTTGTAAGGATATGATTTGATATTGTATCTATTGAAAAAAATGCATAAACCTAGACCAATCTGTTCGTTGCTTTTCTTTCTGGTGTAGTTGTTAAAAGATGTCTCGGAGATATGATAGCCGTACCACAATCTTCTCGCCTGAAGGTCGTCTTTACCAAGTTGAGTACGCTATGGAGGCCATTGGAAATGCTGGTTCTGCAATTGGAATCTTATCTAAAGACGGAGTCGTGTTGATTGGTGAGAAGAAAGTCACCTCAAAACTTCTTCAAACCTCAACTTCCACTGAAAAAATGTACAAGATTGATGACCATGTTGCCTGTGCCGTGGCTGGTATAATGTCTGATGCCAACATACTCATCAACACGGCTCGAGTCCAAGCCCAACGCTACACCTTCATGTACCAGGAGCCCATGCCGGTTGAGCAGCTGGTTCAATCTCTCTGTGACACAAAACAAGGCTACACACAATTCGGTGGCCTCCGCCCGTTTGGAGTTTCCTTTCTTTTTGCAGGATGGGACAAGAACTATGGGTTCCAACTATATATGAGTGACCCGAGTGGAAACTATGGTGGTTGGAAAGCTGCAGCCATTGGAGCAAACAATCAGGCTGCTCAGTCTATTCTGAAACAAGACTACAAGGACGATGCAACAAGAGAAGAGGCTGTCCAGCTTGCCTTGAAGGTTCTGAGCAAGACGATGGACAGCACAAGCTTGACATCCGAGAAGCTAGAGCTTGCTGAGGTGTTTCTGACTCCATCAGGGAATATTAAGTACCATGTTCATTCGCCTGATTCACTCACCAAGCTGTTGCTGAAGCATGGTGTGACTCAACCTGCTGCTGAATCATCCTAAGCTCAAAAAACTGTGGTGCTGCGTCTCCTTTCTCTGTCTTGTAGTTCTCTGCTTCTTTTTTGGTTTGAACTTAAAAAGTTAACTATGGGGATGCAACTGGAAAATCACAATGTTATGAATTTTATCGGAAGTATTGGAGTTGAAATGTGATTTCGTAATAGAAATTTTAAATTGTGTAATCTTGGAAATGACCCCTTCAATGCGAATAACACTTGAAAGAATCTAAAATCATTAACTCTTGATTTTCAGAGTTTCTCATAATATTTTGTGCCAAAAAAACTGTTTCTGCTTTCTGAAGTAAATGAAGATAATCTGGGAATCACAAAAAGAATGACGCTTAAGGAAGAATATACAAAATATAATCATAAACATTTTGTACATTCTGCATTTTGGTATCTTTCACAAAAAAGTTCTTATATTTAAGTCTATCAACAAGAACCTAAACATCTCCATTAACATGATCCTATCTTTACTTTTACTTACGCAAGACAAGACTTTGTGACAATTGAAAAAAGAGAGAAAAAAAGATAAATACTCTGAGAAATAAGAAACACTCTTTATGCTCTCTATCACTCAATATTATCGTAAGCTACAGCTTCGGTTTTGCCGCATCATTAATCAAGAACAGAGTTTAGGAAGCGATCTGTTGCTTCCTTTGCTAGAGTTCTTAGATCTCTTCTTGATAACTTCCATCTGATTCTGCATTTTCAAACACGCTTTCTCCAATTCTATTACCCTCCCCTGAATCCCTTCAATATGTTCTTTCAACTTCTTATTGTCTCCTGAAATCTCAACCTTCTGTACTCGGAGTATGAGCTGTTTCCGTTGTTGTTCTTCTGGTGTCTCAATCGCCTGAAACTTTGGATTACGCGTAAAGTGTGATCTTGATTCGTTTGAAAGCTTTTCGTAACTTACTGTTCTTATCAAGTTGAGTTTTTCGCCATTTGTTAGTCTTGTGTGAACCTGAGAAAGCCCAAAAATTTGTCATTTGTGTGATAATGAACAAAACTTTCTTGAGTTTGAGATGATTGTTTAAACGTACCTCGAGGTACATATCGATCGCACGGTAGACAGCTTCGTGAGATTCTCGAGCTGAATCTGGAATGAGTGTGAGGAGAGATAGAAACTTTGAAGGTTTCAAGCAAGGATCAGGTGCTACTTCAGCTATGTATAGATCAATCAAGCTTGCCACTTTCTTCAATTGTGATGCTCCTTTTGCTTCATCGAGGAAAGCTTTTGTGAATCTAAGAACGAGATTTACATAGTATAAGTGACTTGATTTCAATGGAGATGGAACAAGAAGATTGTCGAGTGTTGCTTGGTCCAATTGGTGACCAATCATAAGCTCTAGCTTGTTCATGCTGCTTTTGTCTATGTTCAATCCAAGAGCGAGCCTCAAAACCCCGAAGAGGTTCTTGCAAGGTACACAGCTTCGATCTATCATGTAAAGAGTATCAATGGTGGTTTCAAGAATCTTTCTTTTCTCAGTATAAGACGCAGAGCAAAACTTGACCTTCTGGTAATAGAACAAGAACCTACTTATGATGATATTATCAAATTTTCGCGATAACATCAGCTTCAAGAACGTTTCAACCAAACCAGGACTTAGAACAAGAAGCTCATCGAACCACCATGTTAACCGACCATAGCTATTCTTGAAACTCTCTGTGCTTTTACTGTCACAAGAAAACCGAAACAAGCTGCTATCTGGTGAGCAAGCAGAAGCAGCACTAGAGAGACTCACTTCAATGGTTAAACACAGTTTCTCCACAAGCGCATCCATCAATTTGTCGGCTATAGAATCAACTTCAGGCGATGTTTCAAGTTCTTGGCACTGTTTTAAACCAACAAGAATCTGTGGCCAAGCCCAATACCGAATATCTTCCATAAACTTCTCTGTTTCTTCCAAGACTTTAGTGACTTCCATGAACTTAGCAGCGCAATGCAAGAAGACTACATTCGAAGGCATCACAGTTAATTGACCGTTATTGTAGCAGAATCTCCATAGAAGCTCGAAACTTTCTGCTCTACCGGGGAAATCATTAAAGACCACCTTTAAGTTTCCACTGGAACAAGTAGATTTCCCAAGCAATTTCCTGAATGTTCCAGAATACTTGCATAAGATTTGCTGAAATTCAAACACAAAACCAATAACAAACTCAAAAGTCGTATGATTACAAACTTGAATTAAACTTGAAAGACCCACAAGATAAAGGTGTAAACCTTAAGCCAGATTACCGTTTGTGAAGGATTAAAGGCAAATAATGACAAAAATTATTACAAGCAAGGAAGTTTAATATCAACTAAATAAAGGCCTCTGTATCTCTTCAATCCGTATAAGCAGATGTTAGTCTCATAAGTCACAACGACTAAGAACAAAAGGGAACAATTTCTTAACCTCTTCTTAAAGAGTTATATTCCTCTTAATGCGTAAAACTTTGTCGATTTGCAGAGAAACGGAAGAAAGTCAGAGCAAAAGTAAAAAAAAAATGTCATTCAATGGTGATGGAGACATCTGTTTCATTCATTACTCTACAAGTTAATTGAGACCAGACACAATCAGTTACAGATTCCGAATTGGTGATTGGTTTCACAGGAAAAAAAAGAAAGAAAGAAACTTGTGTGCCCTTATTTTAAGGTAATTCGGTGATAGAATATTAAGTGCTGAGTATAGCAGTCACACACAATACGTGAGACGTAATATTATCATCATAGAATTATAAAAAATTTACAATCTTTGATGCATAAACTAGAACTCACATGAACTTCTTTGTAAGAAATTAACATTCAACGGAAGAAACCAAATAACTACAAGTAAATTGGAGAGACCCTGACAAGTAAAAGTGAAGTTACACTGAGGAAGGTTGAAGTTTGGATTTTGAGCATAATTTAGCTGTGTAAGTGTTTGTTTATAAAGGAAGAGAGAGAGAGAGAGAGAGAGAGAGAGAGAGAGAGAGAGAGAGAGAGAGAGAGAGTTTTACCTTATTAACAAAGATGGTTTCTTCTCCGTTGATGTCTACCTCAAGATCAGGGCAAGCTTCCATAGCCAAAAAGAAACTAAAACCACCCAAGAACAAGTTTATCAAGAGAACCCACCTCAAGAACCAGATTCTCTCTGTCTTAATTTTCCCAAAAGGAAAAGAGAGAAGAAATGTGGTAAAAGAGGCGAGTAACAGAGAGAACCTATGGATTTATGCTAAGAAGAGAAAGAAGACAAAGAGCAAAGGAGCAAGAAACTTTTGATGATTTTCTAATTGTCAGATATATACAAGTCCTCTCTTTTGGTGTCTGTCAAGTCAATTGGAGAAGCACCCACACATTAGTGGTGGGATTTATTTCTTCTTTGAAAAGAAATGGAAAAATTATAAGTGAAAAAAAGAGACCAAGCAACAAAGGCGTGTTGCTTGGTCTTTGGTCTCAGACCTATTATATTGAGATACTATATGGAAATAAACAAATGCGAAAGAAGAAAAAGGAGAGAGAGAGATGAGACCTATTCTGACATTCTTGCAAAGAACATCTTTTAAAAATATTTTGTTATTTCGTACAATAATATGTTTTTTTCTCATAAATATAATATTGTTACTTTGTTGGTAAGGATTATGACAATGCATTTACCTTTAGATCAGCTGATCAATCAGTAATTAATCATTTATTTTCCAGGTAATTATAATATAGTATAAACCAAAATGGTGAAGCTTTCGAGAACCATCTTCCTCTTTCTTCGTCATGCTATCTCTCCAATCAAGTTTATTTATTTATTTTTGGATAAATTGCATCTCATTAACCAGAGACGAACTGTGCAGTGATCAAATAAAATGGACTTTATTCTTTTTCTTTAAGTCAAATGAATTTTTTTTTTCTAATAAGCAAGAAACTTTGGATCTTACGTCTATAACTTATTCGGTCAGAATTAAATCATGTTTAGTTAATTCCTGTTTACGCTATAAGAAAATTCAAAGTAAACTGATTACTTTTTAGTTAAGACAGAATAGTTATAAATCTAAGATATTAAATACTAGAAAAGAAAACAAATGGTTTTATGAGAGAGTTATATCATACGAAAAATAAATAAAGCTCCATATTTTAATTAATTTAATCATATTATAATAAGAAAAATATTTGCAAGAAGTCTGTCGATTGCGTCCTGAACAAATTTTTTATTAAATGTTTATATACATTAATACATGCAACTATGTAATATATACAAAATATCAGTTTCGAACAATACAAATCACGTATTATTACGTTAGATAGCATAGAAAATAGCAAAACTTTTCAGAAAAATAAAAGAAAATAGTTTGTTTAATAAGCGAGGCAACCGCCCCAACAGAGGGGATAAATCTGATAAAATAGAAAGCCACGTGACTTTTCTTTTGACAGTTTTACCCCTCATGTAAAAGGTATACAAATATCGACATGACTGGCCCATTTAAGAGCCCGTTAATAGGACCCATTTATTTTTTTTGTTTCACAGTAAGAGTCTTCTTATTGATATAAATGTTTTGGGTTTGCAACCATATTCATGGTTTAGTTGAAAAGAATCCGATCTAAAATCTAATAATTTTAAATTTGAATATAAAAAATCAAAATTGAACCGAACCGAACAGTGTAAAAGGAATCAATTCAAATCAAATCAAGGCATAATTTAGTTAATATGTGTTTTTTTTATTAAATTTGAAATCCAAGATTTGACATCGTACAACAAAAGGTATTGTTATACAGTGTGGGGTTTATGTGTTCAGGTGGTTATGCGAGAGAACAATTTGATTTTCAACCAAGGCTAAGTTTTTGATAGTTATTCACTTTTATATAACACAATTTATTTTCTATCAACTGCACACCAGAAAATTCAGAATATTAACAATATTTTATAAAATTGTTTTTATTCGATTTTTTCTATATAAAACATGAGTTGCAAAAAATCAATTAAAAAGTAATCAACTATTTATATGTTATAATATAATAGCTTTTCAATTATACTTCAAATTTGAATATATTATCGAATAAACGAATTTTTAGTTAGTTTAATTTTTAAGATGATAATTTTATGTACGAGTTGTTATGAAATGCCTATTAATTAGATATTCGAAGCTAATATACCGGATGTAATATTTCAACATTTTTATACGAAAATTTAATATTTTCATACAAAAAAATAAAAAATGAAATTCCACATGAACTGCAATCACTAACTCACTTACTCTTTCCTCTTTTATAGCCCACTTATTTTTTCCTATTTTATATTTCCAATTTAGGTATATATAGGTGTATAAATACTACAAATAGAGCTTGATTTAATTCTGTGCATTCATTGTTCTAACAAACCCGGTTCAACCTAGATGATGTAACGATTTTCATTTTATTATTTTCTCTTGTTTCTTTGATGAGGTAAATTCATGACATCATAACTCTATTTTCTGGCGCCTCATTCTTTTTTACGATTTGCATTGTTTTTGTGATTTTTACCTAAATTATGGCAAATTTACAATTCAACATCTAAATTCGAATTAAAATCAACTAAATTGTAAGTTATTTTAAGTTAATCGATTTATTGACTGCATAACTTTGAATCAGGATGGTTTACGGCTGCCAAGCGTATAACTGGCAATTAGATTACCGTGGAAGCTATATATTTTCGAAAAGAATTTTGATCCATCAATTTATTAACGGATGAAAATAAACTACAGAAACTAGAAAAGACAAATGTCTAAAATATCACATTTCTAAGTTTTTGTTCCAAAAATAGCATCATTAGTTTAAATTTCTAATAATAACACAAATTTAAGATTAAAATGCATTAAAACTATATTTTAATAGAAAAAATTAAACCCTAAATTGGAAATAATGAACTCAAATACAATACTTTAAGTTTATGTATAATTTATTTAGAATAAATAAGTATTTTCACATAAGTATTTGTGCTATTTTTGGGAATTTAATTTTATGATGCTAAATTTGGAAGAAAATTTTTAAAAATTACTATTTTAGAGTATTACTCAACTAGAAAAAATTTAAATATAAAATAGTTAACTAATTATCTACAATCGCAGACAACAATATTCTAACACACATCACTTAATGGTCGACATATTTAAATGCTTTAAATTTGACATCTTTAATGTTTAAACAAAAGAATTTATACTTTTGAACTTTAAATCATTTTAACTCAGCGTAATATGGATGTCTTCTAGTCTGGTATGATCAATTAATCATATGACTTTTTCATCTTTCAATTATAATATGAGATTTACTTATTAAACTAATAGTGCAATAGAACTCTAATCTCACTGTCTCTGTACACTTTTTTACCCCCAAAATCATACTTAAAACTCTTTTAATCGAACAAAAATCGTGTCAGTTTCCTTTCTTTGTGAATTGTTATAGTAAAAACAATTTCATATTTTTTCCAAATTCATTTAACAAAGAAAATTTTACTTGTCAGTCACACGCTTGTAGAAGAACACGTGTAAAGCAGTGCTACGCCCCCAACAATCCGTATATCAGAATTTGTTTCACTACCCAACAAAAATTCCTGTCTCCGGGATCGGTGTCATCTGATCGAGGGATCAATCCAACGGTCCAGGTTTAATCTGTACAAACCCTGAAACCGCCTGGCGAGAGAGAGACAAACAGTCGACAAAAACATCAGAGTTTCGTATAACAGAATCGTCTTCGTTCCTTGTGTCGCCGCCTTTCTCTCACTCCACCTAATCACTAAAATCCACGTGTCCATCTCTTCACCCAATCAACATAGCCCACGTGGTTTCTCTCTTTCGTTTCCTCTATATTTTTCTTCCTCTCTCCCTCTGTTTTCTTTGCTCTCTCAAAATGGAGTCAATGTACGAGTTCGACACACTTTATGAGTTGCCGCCGCTTCCACAAGAGTTTGATCCCATGGAGTATTCCAGAAACTTTTCCTCCGCCATTACTCCTCTCGAATCCCTAGCTCCTTTTCCTTCATCCGATTTCACTCCCTCCGGCTTACCCTTCTCTGACCACCAGCAATATGGTGCAGAATCCTCCTTCCATGACTCGCCTCTGTCGCTTCTCACTCGCCACCACCTAGCCGAGACGATTCAGTCGGAGGAGCTCTTTCACCGCGCCGCATTCGACCACGACGTAGCCACACCGTTTCTTCACTTGCCAGATCTCAAATCCTTCGAACAGATCACAACCGACGCCGCCGTGGAGAATACGAAACCGTTGCACTCTCTCTCTTCTCCTCGTTCCGTGGCCAGACGAGACGAGAAACGCCGTCGTCTCCGCTCGCTAGTCAAAAGCACCTTCACCATCTCGCCTTCTTCCTCTTCAAACTCTCCATCTCCAGCGGCGCCGTCGTTGTCTCAGTCGACATACAGTGGTGACAGGCGAAGGAAGATTTCGGACAAAATCAGGTCGTTGGAGAAACTAATGCCGTGGGAGAAGAAGATGAGTTTGGCTACGATTCTTGAGGAAGCGCACAAGTACATCACGTTTCTCCAATCTCAGATTGCCTCACTCCGTTGGATGCCTCTAGAATCCATCTACTCCACCACCGCCGGAGAAGCCGGAGAAACCGATCTGCTCAAATCTCTGACAAGGCAACAGATTCTGCAGGTGCTTGCAAATTCTCCAGGTTCACGAACCGTGCTTTACACGCGCGGACTTTGTGTCTTCTCATATGAACAGCTGCTTTCTGTCAAGATGATGTCTCAATCGGCCAGAAATCTTTGAAAATAACATCTTAGTTCTTGTTCTTCCTCGGTTTTGGTTTTGTTCGTGGCACAAACGATCATAGAAGCCACACATCGTTTCAATGGCGGTGAAAACGTGTTTGATATAGTCAGTATTAAACCATTGTTTTTGATTTCAGGTTTCAATCATCTTTTTGATGTACAAAAGTTTCGGATTGATTGATGTCGAAAGAACTTAATGATCATGAAAACAAACATTGAAAAAAAACTGTGAAGGATTTTTGCAAGTTTGATCTTCTTCCACAGCATAAGTTCTATTAGAAAACGAAAACGATTTCAATCAAAAAATCAAAAGCGACAAAACCAGCCAACAATTAATGTCTAAAAGGTTCCCATCCATTCAGAAGATTTAAAACGAAGCAAAAAGAGCATCACAAGAATTGCCTAAATTCAAGTTCCAGGTTTCATCGCGGAGGAGACAGAAGCAACGAGTTCCCACTTCTTGCTACACAACTCTAGCTCCATAATAGAAAAAGCCTTGCATTTCGCATTCAACTCTTTGGCCTTCTCATCTGCAATAAGTTTGGCTCTCTCAAAAGCAAAGTATTCAGGAATCAAACCTCGAGCTACAATGTTGCTCAGAACACACTTCAAATAAGGATACTTCACCCAATATTCCTCCTCCTCAGTACTGTTAGGCTCGGTTTCTGTACTAGCAGCACAAAACAGAGAATCAGAGAGTACTCAAACTATATTTCTGACTTGTCACTATTGTTGATGTGATATGAACCTCCTTTCTCCAATTACGCAGGGATTTTCATCTCACAAAATTACTACAATATCTGTTTCCTAAACCTTTTCCAGATTTAAAGAAAATATCAGAACGTCTCAGAACTAGACAAGGATTTCTTAACGTTAGCTCGAGTTCGTTAAGTAGAAACAGGGGAGAACGGTGAAACAAGATATAAAAGGAGAGGGAGAGAGAGAGCGATATGTACCTTTCCGTTGGAGACTTGAGAGAGATCCTTCATTGATGTTTTTCGACGGTTCATCTTCCATGGATTCGTTTTCCGATGAATAGAAACTTTCGGAGTCGCTGAAGTCTTCATCAGATGATTCAGAGTTGATGAGGGAATCAATGGGAACCGCCATAGTCGTGGAGAATTGAGCCTGAAGAGATTACAGTTTCTAGAGTGTGTTGAAAAAATGAGAAACGAAGAGTCGGAAGGAAGAGAGATCCGAAATTTTAAAGTGTGGTATTCAATCACGTTGATTTAACCAATTCTGATTTTGAACCAAAAAATTAAATTAAACCGACACATGAATAATTAAACGTAATTAAATGCACAGCACAGCTAAGTAAAACCATATTAACCTAAATAAAAGTAGAGATCAAGAGTCATGGCTTTTCATATTCTAATATTCTTAATTGCTATTAGTCTATTAGACTGTTTCGTCTTCCCTCCAATGTTATTTCCCAGAGACCTCTTTTTCTAAAAGTATCTCCATTTAATGAAGAAAAACGATTCCTATTCTTTTTATCTCTCTTTCAGCATATATAAATTTCGAAACTTTATTGTTGTAAACACAGTTTTGGTTCCTAGAAAGTATTATTTCGTGGAAAAATAAAATGCCTTCTACAACTCTGAATGGCTGGAGAGAACGCCCTCCTTCATCCTATTCACTTAAAATCCAGAATTTCTCTAAATTCGAGGATTCAATTCTCTACTCTGATGGAAAATATCAATCACGTAATTTCTCCTCTTGTGGATATAAGTGGTTAGTGTGTATTGAGTATTCATATATTTACTACTCCAAGCTAAAAGAATCGTGTTTCCTCATCAACAATGCTTTATTGTTGAAAAATGATGTATCCTTTTAACTATGTAATGCTGTTTATGAAATCACTCAGGAGAATGGTGATATACCCTGAAGGGAATGACAAAGACGATGGTTTATATCAATGTATGTTGAAATAGATAGCAAAAACCACTGTTCTTTATCTTTAATAAAAATGAAAACAAGTACTTTACTATTCAAGGTATGTTATAGACATTAGATATATTTTATTATATCAAATAATTTATGTATATTTTTATGCACATATATAGAAGTAGAATCAAAGGCGTTCACTACATTAAAACCTATGTGGGGGTTGGCTCAAGTTCTTCCTGTTGATACATTCAATGATCCTAAAAATTGATATATCTTTGGAGGAGATCAATGCGAATTTGGTGTTGATGTTTTCGTTTCTCTACCTCCTTCCAAATGGGAAATTCTCTCTTTTGATTACACTTTATCTTCTCCAAAGTTCTCTTGGACTCTTAAAAATTTCTCCGAAATGAAAGAGACTAGCTATAATTCTAGAAGCTTCTCAATGGGAAAAAGGAATTGGTGAGTTTATATATTGAATATATTTTCTATATTCAAAAATGTTTATATACCCCCTTTACATGCTCTTCAGCGAGTATTAATTAACATTTGTATCTATGTATATCTAGGTATCTAAAGTTGTATCCGAAAGGAGATAAAAGAGCAGATGGAAAATGGTTATCCATTTTTTTGTGTTTGGATAATAATGAAACACTTAAGGATGATTAGGAAATATATACGCATGTTAGTTTGCGAGCTTTAGATCCACGTGGACTCAAACATTTCTCAACGGAAAGTAAGTCATTAAACATAGTTGTTCATCGGGGAGGAGCGAGTGGTTATTCCAAAATCAAAATTATGAAAGTTTGACTCTACCTTTCATAGCATTTAATAAATTCATTTTGTTATTTTTCAGCTTCACGTTGGCACTGTTCTGTAAGCAGAAGTTGGGGGTATTCTCAATTTCTGTTTCTGGCTGAAGTTCAAAAGTCATACTTGGACAAGGAAGATTCTTTAACTGTAGAGATTGAATTTGTAGTTGTTTCTGAAACCAAATACTCTCTCCCAAAATTCAAACTCTACTACTAAAATTTGGTTTTATTCGTGTTCTTTTTAGTTCTGCTATTTGATAGTTCTGCGAAATGTCCAAGACCAGTTTTTTTAGCAATACAAACGTATGACTTTGATTGATAAATGCTATGGTTGATTATATCAACCAAGAACCTCAACTACTATCAAGACCGAATATTCACTATTCAAACTTGCCGGTCAATGTAATTTAATAGTACCATATTGTTCTCTAAACACAAGAATTAAAATATTACCAGTGTCAAAATTAAAACAAATACTGAATTATCATCCAAGTCATCCCTTTAACATAAGTGTAGCCGTCGAATGACTTTCCATTATTTATGATAATTTAGGATTTTGCATTTGAGTTGAATTGTCAAATTTCTTTTATCCGATTTAGCAAATTTTCTCTTGCAAGAACGCATCATTAACATTTATGCTTAGTCATTTTTTGTGTCTCTGATTTATTTATGCATTCATGCAAATATTAAAGAGAAAAGTTAGCTCGCTCTCATGTTGTTTTTGAGGTCTGATGTGAACTTGGTTTTTGACAATTTCCATGTGTGTAGGTAATCAAACTGGAGCTGGGCCTGGCCCAGTTAAATATTAGCACATCCGAGCCCAACAGTTCAACCCATTTGATGAATTCAAAATCACCCAATGACAAGCCCAAAATACAAACGACGAAACTCCTTCCTGCAACAACAACCTCTGCAAAAATCACAGAGCATCTTCCTCAACAGAAAGGACGTACGATTAGCAGCACTCAAGAAATCCAATTGCTCAATAGATATGATTCCCTTGGATCTCACGCTCGGTGTATTCAGTGACACTTGTCATTAGATTATTGATTCATGTTACCTATTTAAGAACTCGTTGTAATCCTCTCATTATCAAGTGAAATAAATACAGTAATATTCAGTCTCTGTTTTGCTCACGCCTACATGGTATCAGAGCCATGGCAGACGAAACAGACTCCTTTTCCATTGCTTCTCTAAGCATCTCCCAATGCGTTACTGTGAAACTTTCAGAACGAAATTATCTTCTTTGGAAAACTCAGTTTGAGTCTTTCCTAGCTGGTCAGCTTCTCTTAGGCTACGTAAATGGTGTAGAACCTTGTCCTCCAACCACGCTCACATCCAAAACAGGAGATGTGGTGACAGAGACAAGTAACCCAACTTTCATCAAGTGGTATAGACAAGATCAGGTCGTAAGATCGTGGTTACTGGGTTCATTAACAGAGGAAGTGCTGAACAAAGTTTACCACTTGACAACTTTGCAGGAGGTATGTTATGCTCTTGCTAAACATTTCAATAGGATATCTATCTCTAGACAGTTTGAGTTGCAAAAGAAACTCCAAACTATTTCTAAATCAAACAAAACAATGGATGATTATCTTAGTAAGTTTAAGGGAATCTGTGACCAACTTAGCTCAATAAGGTTGCTAGTTGCTGAAAATATGAAAATATTTGGTGTGTTAAATGGATTGGGAAAAGAGTATGAAGCTATCACTACGTGCATAGAAAACTCCATGAATAATTTTCCAGGACAGACTTACGAATCTATAGTATCACAAATTACTGGATTTGATAATCGACTGCAGAAATATGCCTCAACACCTGAGGTAAACCCACACCTAGCCTTTGCTGCAACACAAAGACAATTTCCTGGTTACTACCCGAGAGGTCAATACTCCAACAGGTTTGGTAGTAACAGAGGAAGAGGTAATTACTCGACAAGGGGAAGAGGTTTTTACCAATAAATCAGGCACTCCACAAACCAAGATGCTGCTGCTGTCAATCCTGAAATCAGACCAACTTGTTAGATCTGTGGAAAACAAGGGCACATTGCTCTCAAGTGCTTCAAACGATTCGATCATGCCTTCCAGAGTAATTGTCTTCCTCAAGCTCTGACTGCTATGAAAATATCAGACTATGATGTTGATCCAGGAACAGAATGGTATCCTGATACCGGGGCTTCAACACATGTCACGAATTCCACAACACATCTCCAACAGTCTCAGCCTTATGCAGCCTCTGATTCAGTAATTGTGGGAAATGGAGACTTTCTTCCTATCACACATGTTGGATCCATAGCACTGCCTACTCTCAAAGGTACACTTCCCCTCAATGATGTACTTGTATGTCCTGATATTACTAAGTCCTTATTGTCTGTCTCAAAGCTCACAGCCGATTTCCCTTGTGCATTTATCTTTGATAATGAAACTGTATGTGTAAAGGACAAACAGAGCAGTCAGATTCTCAGCAAGGGACGCAAAATTGATGGACTCTATAAGTTGGATGATCTCAAACTGTAAGCCTTCTATTCCTCACGCCAACAGTCAGCAAGTGAGGACATTTGGCACCACATATTGGGGCATCCACACCATAGATCTATCTGCAACAAAGTCTATTGCTTTCAATAAAACTACTCAGCCTATATGCGAGTCTTGTTAGTTAGGGAAGCACTGCAAACTCCCTTTTCTTAAGTCTGATTTTCAATCTTCTAGAGTGCTTAAAAAGATACATTGTGATGTTTGGGGTCCAGCTCCAGTTGTTTCTGTTCAAGGATTTCGATATTACATTGTGTTCATTGACAATTATTCAAGGTTCAGCTGGTTTTATCCCCTCAAATTAAAATCCGATGCTTTCTAAACTTTCAAACGCTTTCAACAAATGGTTGAGCTTCAGTTTGATCAGAAAATTTGAATGTTTCAATCAGATGGAGGAGAAGAATTCATAAACAATGCCTTTGTTGCTCACTTAGCTGCTTGTGGTATTAAACAGTTAATTTCATGTCCACATTCGCCTCAGAAAAATGGACTTGCTGAGCGCAAGCATAGACATCTCACTGAACTTGGGATGTCCATGATTTTTCATAGTGCAGTACCTCAGGCTTTATGGGTCGAAGCCTTTTTTACTGCAAATTTTTTAAGCAATTTGATTCCTACTTCAGTTTTCAACAAGCTGCTAAGTCCTTTTGAGGTTTTAAATGGACATCCTCCAATCTACACTTCTCTGAGAGTTTTTGGGTGTGGATGCTACCCTTCTTTACGCCCATATGCCCAAAACAAATTTGATCCCAAATCTTTACTTTGTGTCTTTGTTGGGTACAATCACAAATACAAAGGGTATATGTGTTTTCATCCACCTACGGGAAGAGTTTACATCAGTCGAGACATTTTATTTGATGAAACTCGGTTTCCATACAAAGATAGTTATAAAGAGTTTCTACCTACTGCTACATCTCCACTTATCTCAGCTTGGTTGGCTTCCTCTTGCACATCTGATTCTTTGATATCTTCTCAGCCGTCTCTTGATGATATTCCCTCTACTCAACATCAAGTAGTGATTCATGCTCCTGTCTCTGCTCTGCCTGCTGGTCCTGCAACAGAACATAGAGCATCTTCCGCAGATTCTGCCAGCCTACCGGTTGATGAGCCTTTTGGTTCAGATTTATCGTCTGAACATAATGAGTCTCTTGGTTCAGACTTATCCCCTGAACCTCCCGTGTTCACAGATCATTACTTTCCTCCACTATCTCTTCCTCTGTCTGCAGAGAATCCCTCAACAAATCAGCACACCATGAGAACTTGGTTGAAAGATGGCATTGTCAAACCCAATCCACGGTATGCAATGGTGACTGTTTTTGATATTCCTATTGAACCAAAATCGATTTCTGCTACTCTCAAACATCCTGGCTGGGCAGCTGCTATGCAAGAAGAACTAGATACCTGTTCTGAGACCAACACGTGGGAGCTTGTGCCTCCACCTTCTGATATTAATTTACTTGGCTGTCGATGTGTCTTTAAAACTAAGTTGAAAGCTGATAGTTCTCTTGACAAACTGCGTGCTAGGTTGGTTGCCAAAGGCTTTGAACAAGAAGAGGGCATCGACTTCTATGAGACTTATAGCCCTGTAGTCAGGACAGGAACAATTCGCATGATTTTTCATTTGGCCACAATTGAGAAATGGGAAATTAGACAACTTGATGTTAAGAATGCCTTCCTTCATAGGGATTTACAAGAATTTGTATACATGTGACAGCCACCTGGATTTGTGGATTCAAGATTTCCTGGTCATGTCTGCAAATTAAAGAAAGCTATATATGGCTTAAAACAAGCTCCAAGGGCTTGGTTGGACAAGTTCACGTCTTACCTTCTGGAATTTGGCTTTGTGTGCAGCCAAGCAAATCCCTCCCTGTTTATTTATCACAAAGGACCAAGTGTTATGTATTTGTTGCTCTATGTCGACGATATGGCTTTGACAGGCAACAATTCTGCACTCCTGAATGAACTTCTACAAACTCTTGGCAAGAAATTTCGCATGAAGGATATGGGAGCCTTGCATTACTTTCTGGGAATCTAGGCTACCTTTGCACCAACTGGTTTGTTTCTGAGTCAGGAGAGATACATCACTGATCTACTCCATGCAGCTCAAATGGAAAATTGCACATCTATGCCTATTTCTTTACCACTCCAGTTAGATTGCATTCCTCAGCAAGATGAACTGTTTCAAGATCCTACTTACTTCAGACAGCTTGCTGGTAAACTCCAATATCTAACTCTCACAAAACCTGATGTTCAATTCGTTGTCAACTTTGTCTACAGAAAAATGCACACACCATCAGTCTCAGATTTTCTTTTAGTTAAGCGAATTCTTCGCTATCTGAAGGGAACTAAACACATGGGAGTCTTTCTCAGTTCCAATTCAGACTCTACCCTGCGTGCATATTCGGATAGTGACTGGGCAGGATGTCGAGATACACGACGCTCTACAAGAGGTTTCTGTATCTTTTTAGGCTCTAATTTGATCTCATGGTCTGCCAAAAGACAGCCCACAGTGTCTCGGTCATCCACAGAGGCCGAGTATAGAGCTATGTCTGCGACATCTCAAGAATTGTCCTGGATATCTTCTTTGCTTCGTGATGCTGGTATTTCACAGTCTGGACCTGCAGAAATATTCTACGACAACCTATCAGCACCCTACCTCACTGCCAACCCTGCTTTGCATTCACGTTCTAAACACATAGAGGCTGACTATCACTATGTACGTGAGAAAGTCGCACTAGGAACTCTAATTGTGAAACACATTCGTGCTGCACATCAGCTTCCCAACATATTCAATAAGTCACTGCCTAATGCTGTCTTCTGTTCACTACATTTCAAACTTGGGGTCGTTGTTCCATCTACCTCGAGTTTGCGTGGGGGTATTAGCACATCCGAGCCCAACAGTTCAGCCCAGTTGATGAATTCAAAATCACCCAATGACAAGCCCAAAACACAAACGACGAAACTCTTTCCTGCAACAACAACCTCTGCAAAAATCACAGAGCATCTTCCTCAACAGAAAGGACGTACGATTAGCAGCACCCAAGAAATCCAATTGCTCAATAGATATGATTCCGTTGGATCTCACGCTATGTGTATTCAGTGACACTTATCATTAGATTATTGATTCATGTTACCTATTTAAGAACTCGTTGTAATCCTCTCATTATCAAGTGAAATAAATACAGTAATATTCAGTCTCTGTTTTGCTCACGCCTACATTAAATACCCGTTCGATTGATTTTCCTACCTCAGAGATTAATCGGGTTTAAATGTGTTACGGTTGTGTTACGGTTTACTCTTTAAACAACAATTTGAAACTCGCATCAATCGGAAAATAAATTCTTAAAAAAAAATTATATTCACGTTTAATTTATAAATATTTCACGTTGTCTTATCACAATCAGAATATATTAAAATAAATATTATATAATACATAATTTAATAAAATGTTTATAAAAATAATAGTAAACAAATACTTAATATTTTATATTATAATTAAATTTATAATAATTAACATAAAAAGTATTTTACCGTAAATACAATATAAAACAAAATATTAAATTTTTTAAAAAATTAGTTAAAAAAATATAAAAAAAAATTTAGTTTAATTGAATATTTATCAAAGTTACAATTTTCTTACCTATTTAATAATATTATCTATTCAAAATAAAGTTAATTTAAATTTATTTTTAAAATTCAATTTTATTGTATATTTCATTTATATAATCAATATTAATTTTTAAAAAAATTATTTTAAATAAAAATTATGTATTTTTTTAATTTATATTTACTAAACAAAAAATTAGTTACAATATGTAAATATTTTTTCGCATATAAAGTTATATGTAATTCTAGTATATATTTAAAAGGTAACGAGGATATCTTTTAGAGTAACGAGAAAATTTTCAGATTCAATAGTGGTTATTAATAAAAACAAAACTAAGGTACAATCAATTTTAATAATTTACGTGCCAATGTTGGCTTTCACCAATTTTAATAGTTTACGTGCCAATGTTGGCTTTCACGTGGCCATCCTTGCTTTTAATGACCACCATCTGCATGTCTCGTTATCCCTCGGTTTAACCGATATAATAAAGAATATCTCATAATGAAAAAAAGGCTAAAATAAAATTACTGTGAAAAGTAAAGAAGTCGAAAGAGAGATCCGAATCCCATCTCATCTGTTGTAATCTAATTCACTCACGAAGTTATTAAAAAAAACACCAAAACAAACACAGCCAAAAAGTCGCAGAATTTTTGTTCCGATCTTCTTAACATCAAAATCTCACAGATAACGCCGAACGACAATGCTCTGCTATGTCGGAAAAGCCACCAAGATTTTCATTTTCATCGTCACCGTCGCCGTCTTTATTGGTCTCGTCGTAGGCTTCGGTATCCTCCGTCGCCATTCCCACCATTGCTCCGGTGAATATTGCTCATCATCCGCTGATTCTTCCTCTTCTTCTTCCTCCACTTCCCCTATTATAACTCCGTTTCCTAACCCGAACTCGAACCCAAACCCAAACCCGCCTGTTCTCGGATCTTCCCCGCCTGCTCCACCCACTTCATCACCGCTAAACCCGTCAAGTCCAATATCTCCAAATCCGCCGTCACCGATTTTAAACCCAACTTCGCCACCTCCTCCACCTCCGTCTACACCTAATCCGAATCCTCCGCCGCAATTCTCACCTCCTCCGCCGGATTCGGATACAACTAACCCACCGCCTCCGCCTATGACGCAGACATCAATCGTGCCGCCGCCTCCAGCGACAATAACGGCACCTTCGCCATTAAATCCGCCAAGCTCCATCGTCAACACTCCCGGTCCTGTACATGCAAAACTGGTCAATGACTAAACTTGACCATACCTTTGTAAATTCAGCCATTTTTTTCTTATTTGCTGTTTTTGAACTTGATTCGTTTGTTTTTTCTTCTAATTAGATAATATTTGATATTTCTAATCTTTGAAATCAAGTTAAAACTTTATCCTGAATTTCTATAATCTTATATGAATTCATCATAACGGAAGAGAGATCCGATCGAACCGAAAACTTTGTTTTTCTTACTAAATGCCAATGATCCCATTGGGAGTGAGTTGTCAATCTTTTCAATAGGATTTATTGGCAAAACATAATAATTGATTAGATTTTAAATTATGTATTTTGTTTTAACTTGAAGTTAATTCAAAAGAGAGTATCATTGTCCTAACATCCACCAGTCAAAATCTCCTTTTTGCTGGTAAACTGTTATATAATTGTTTTTTTTTTAAAACATTACATTATTATAAATTGAAATAGTGAAAACATGTGTGAGGAGGGTGCAGAGACAGAGGTGGGTCAATGGGTTAAGAATCCGATGAAATTTGTCTTGACTAATTTTGACCGCTTCATCTTTTGTAAAATCTAGTATTTGTTCCGTACCCTTTTTAATTATTTGGAATTTACTTTTATTTCCTCGAACACGTTGGTTGAATCCTAATTAAAAAAAGCCAGATTGCAGAATCATATCCAAGGGAGTTGAGGTTTTAAACCATCTACGAAACACAATCCAAAAAGGCAAAAAAAACCTGTTGTAAGGAAGAAAAACAAACCAAGATCGGAGAAACACCGTGAATAATGATTTGATGGTTCACGGGATTCTACATTGTCACGTTAAGTATCGTATTTTGCTATGTTTTTCATCGATGCGAGAACGAAAATATCTATTGCTAGTGGCTTGACTAGTGGCTTGACTGATGGCTAGCCAAACATTTCATAAGTACATAGTGGAATAAATGAAAAAATTGGCTAAATAATAACGAAATAAGTAAGAAAATCGTCTGAAGGAAAAAATATAACTAAGATTTAATTAAATAGTAGATGAGTAAATAACTGGGATTTGAAAGTTAATATTATATGGATAGTATCAATATAAAATGAGTAATATAAATTAATTTAAATTACTATAATAATAATTGTATATAATATTGTAAGTTTGTGAACTATGTTTTCCGATATTTTTTGAAATTTTAATTTTAACATATTTTATATACAAAGCACCGGATGATAAAAAAAAAACTATGTATATATATAAATATAAATTCAGCCATTTCCCCACAAATCCAGCTAAATACAAGTAATTAACCATTCGTGACAATTGAGACTTTATTAATAATGTAATCAAAGGGTGGGAGATAACAAAGTTTTGGACCCTATTGAATTATGTGTATAACTAAAGACATGAACAAACAAAAAAGGAAAATGAAGTAGAAAAGGAAAAAAGACACAAACTCAAAAGAACTGGGAAGTAAACAAAACCACAATAAAAATTAAAAAGATGTCAAGAGAAGGGAATCTGTTTCTGCATCA
The DNA here is from genome assembly GCA_018901935.1 of Pugionium cornutum. Classification (NCBI taxonomy): domain Eukaryota; kingdom Viridiplantae; phylum Streptophyta; class Magnoliopsida; order Brassicales; family Brassicaceae; genus Pugionium; species Pugionium cornutum. Next base: position 6,351,760 of record CM032160.1, on the reverse strand, counting down.
TTATCAAACAATATTGATCAACTCCTAAGAAAAGGGTATAGCTCATACCTAAGATTACAGCTCGTACCCAAAACTCTTGCTCCTTGTTTACCTAAGCAGCACTTCGAGAGCTCTTTGATACTCCATTTCAAACAAACCTCACAAAAAGCTATGTCTTTCGCACATTGAACCATTGCATACAGTTTCTTTGTCCCAAGCATTTCCTCTCCTGACGCGTAATATATAAACTCGGAGCTGTTCGGACTGGGTCTATCGGCTTTCGACATCAGCTTGTAGAGAAATTCACTCATCTTCTTGTTGAAAGACTCTTTATCTCCGTTTACGTTTTTTGGATTGTACATAGAGAATGTTTTGTCGTAATCCATTTCTCTTGGGGAAGAATCTATCGTACCAACATCTAGAAAACATTGGTCATACCATATTATTGCTCCTTTGTTTCTCGGACATCGCCTACGAAGCTGTCATTATGTATATCCATGTAAATATTTTGCTTCAATTTAATTGATGATTTAGTGTTTCAGTGCAGAGATGTGTACTTTGTCTTTCTTAGTCTAACATGATTAATCAACTTTATGCATAAAAGAAACTAAATTGACAATATAATTAAGAACAAATTATATAAAAACCAAAGAAAAGTATGATTTTGGACCCACTGATAAAACATGCTAATTATGTCAATTGATTAATTTATATATATTAAGAGTGGCCAATCCCTACTGATAATAAATATGTTGTCATCTTTTTCGTGTGACATTAGATATTTTGTAGGCGCACACACATATAATTTATCACATATATAGTATACTCATACCTAGTACATAAACACATAGTATAGCTATTTATTAAAATATAATAACATATGCGTATACTTTAAAAATAAAATAATATAGCAATGAAAGTTATTGTAAAATTTACCAATATTGCTTTTCAAATCCACTAGCTTGTTTGGATGATTTATAAAATTGCAAACAAATATCCGAATAAATTCTGATAAAATCATATAATTAATGTATGTTAAAACTATTCAAATATATATTATAATATGCTGTCATTTAACTTATTCACGTATTTTAAATCACATATACATGTCAGTAATAATGAAACGTATATAAAATTCATTTTGCTTTTTATGATGGCTTACTTTGAATTATACTTTAAATTATACCAAGTAAAGCCACAGTATTAGTTAAAAAAATTTGTTTTCTCCTAATCCATGCTAATGTCAAAGCAGTGTCGTACACGGCATAGATTGTATATGTGTGAATTGGCTAACTAATAATATAGTGACATTACCCCGGCGACGGCGGTGGCAAAGCAGGAACGACAGTTAGAGCCGTAGGAGTCACCGCGACACTGAAATATGAGGGTGACGGAATTAGGAGCCTCTCCATAAGTTGTGTGTCTGAAACCGTCGCTAAAATGGTAGGGAGAGAGGAGACGGATGAGAGAGTTGAGGTTTTTCTCGTACTCACTTCCAGGCTTATAGTTCTTTTGACTAATGAGACATTTGTGGTGCAGATACGCATTGGTAAGGTTCATGGATGATACCCTATGTACGAGAAAGACTTGCATTGCAATGATATAGACAAAAACGAAGCATCTTGATAGAGAATATGAAGAACACATTGTCTATTTTGTTCTTTTTCTCAGAATGCATACATATATGGTTTGCTTTTTCATCAAAGAAGCATACGTTGAGCTAGGGATGTTCATATATATATGAGACTGAAAAGCATGTTAGCTATATTAACTATTTTTATATAATTAGGATATTCTTTTCGATTTACCTTACACAAAATTGGATCTTTGACCATTTCAGTTTGTAGAAATGTGCTTTTTTTGTCTGTCACAGACAAGAGAACAGTTGGTTATTTTCGGCGAGGGAGATGGGCATGGCCAATGAAAAAGTCCAAAGTTCAAATGTGTTTTATTAAGTTCAAACTCTTACAAAAATAAAATCACGCGATCGATACAACCTTGTAGTGCGCCACTAATTTCGAGCAATGAGCAACATGATTTTATTAATCGGTTTCATGTGTGATCTACCTCTGAATTAATTGATATATAGTGACAAATCTTGTCCGTATAGTTGGAGGTGGGTTTCGCCTTTTCTAAAATCGGAGTTCGACCCAAAAGATATCAGCCCAAAGGATATCAGAGCAAAGAATATCAGCCCAACAACCTTAAGGTCCGGAAGTTGTTGTACCATTTTCGAGGAGTAAAAAAATAGCATTTTGAAACGTCCGATCTCAGTAATTCTCGAAAAAGTGAATAGCTTCTCGAAGAAAAGCATTTAAAAGCATTTAAAAGCATTTAAAAGCATTTAAAAGCATTTAAAAGCATTTAAAAGTATTAATGAGCATTGATGATCCATAATAATGCAAAACTTGAAGATTTAATAAACTAAAAATATAAAAAGAGCATGTTGACGCTATAAAAAGGAGATACTGAATTTATTAGTTCGGAATTGTTTACATTAAATAATTTGCTATTTCATTATATCGTCGAACTGATTAATACAAACGTATCTTTTTACATTTTACTATCTTAAAACTTCTAGCATCGAATTAGCTAAAGTTTTAATCGAAGAACTACAAGATAATACAGCAAGGTCATGCTATCAGGAAGAGTCATGAGAGTGGAGCCTATCGCTCATGACGGTAGTATGGCATATCAGAATTCTAGTTGTTAATCAAATTGAGAATGCATTTTTAATTATATATTTATATGTATATATACTTTAGTACATCTCGTAAAATTTTCAAAGTATTATACTTTAGGGTTATGTTATAATGTGGGATGTTTCTATATAATTTGAGATGAAATATTTTCTCGTGGTGGATTCTCTTTTAGTGACTTACTTTCGACAAGGAAAAGAAATCCAAAGAAAATTACAAAGAGGAAAATGCATACATTTATTCACTAAAACCACGTGTGCATGCAAACACAACATAATATTCTATGTAGTGGATCGACCTCTTTTATTTAATAAGGAGCTCTCACCGTAAATTCTTTAACTTCTAAGAAAAGGATAAAACTCATACCTAAAGTTACAACTCGTACCCAAAACTCTTCCTCCTTGTTTACCATCACAACACTCTGGAAACTTCTTGAAAATCCATTCCAAACACGCATAGCAACTGTTATACACTAAGTCTTGCGTACATTGCACCATTGCGTAAAGCTTCTTGGTCCCGAGCTTAATCTCCCCTGCCCCGTATAGCAATCCCTTACTGCCTTCTACGATGTTTTTGTTGGTGGCTTTTTTTGTCAGCTTCTCCAAGAAAGCCATTATCTCCTTATTGAACAATTCTGGATTGCCTCTCACGTCGTTCGCGTTAGACATGTAGAAATCATTTTCGTAATCGATCTTATTTCGAGAAGCTGTTGTAGATACCTTGAAAAGACATTGGTCATACCATATTATTGCCCCCTTGTTTCCTGGACATCTCTTGCGAAGCTGTCATATAAACATGCATATATTTATATACCAACACCATGCACGGTCAAAAACGACATTGCATGGTTTAGTTTTGTATAATATAGTATATATTTTGGTATCAGCGAATTAATGGCTTTTACGCTTGTGCATGTGCGCAGTTGTACATGTGAATTGCTAATTAATAATATTGGATTGATTGTTTACCCCAGAGAGGGCGGTGGTGAGACAGGAGCGGCACTTGGACCCATAGGAGTCACCACGACATTGAAACTTGATAAAGACGGTATTGGGATCCTGGCCATTTTGGTAAAAGCGAAAGCCATCGGTTAAATTGCCGTTATAGACGACGGTTTGCAGGATTTTGTTGAAGTTTTTGTCAAACACACTCCCTGGCTTGTATATTCCTTCGGTGTTGTTGCATTTGTGGTGCAGATATGTATTGGTAATGTTCAAAGACGAAACGTTGCGTATAAGAAGGAGTTTTAGTGCCACCACAGCCCAGATAAGGACCGAACCAGAAATCAAAGACATTGTTTGAGAACTTAGATTCTTTGTCCGGAAGGGGTGTTTTCTTTTATTAGATGATTTTTTTTTAGGAGGGGAGATGTTTATATAGGAGTCTTGATGAGTGATGTTGGATCTTAACTGGCTAGCTCTGCTTTTTAAAATTTGAATATTAATTATTAGGGTGATGATCTTATAGACAAATTAGTTCGATCGAGCTTTTAACTTTCCATAAGAAATGTTTTCAGTTGGCGTTGAGACTTGGTATTTGCGGAGAAGAGAGAGGAACGGTGAAAAAGTCAAAATGTGAAGGCTTGTCTGATTGAAATCACACGATAAATATGGTCTCGACCTAAAATGAAGGAATTGTTTCTTTATTACGCAGTTATATAATTACAAGAATCCTTATATATTAGTTCCCGAAGCTGATTGCATTCCCACATTTGGTTTCATCGCATATTCGGCGTTTATATAGGTTATGTTCGTTTTTCAGCCACATTTTCCTACGATTACAACTAAAATAGATTATTGTTAGTTTAGTTATGGTATCGGTTATTGCATTTTGCGTCGCAATTTTTTGAACGCTAATTAAAACAGTGGTGCGACTAACCGCAATTATAATTACCGACGACAGATAAACGAACAACATATATCGCAACCATAGTATTGACTGCAGCGACAACCGCATCCGACGACCAAACGAGAAAAGATATATATGACTTTTAGTGTTAGATAGGTTTGTAAGATAGATAGGTTGTTCAATTTGTTTGTTTCTAGATAATTTATACACCAAAAAGCTGAAAAGCTTATTGCTAATTTCATTTTCTGGATACTTTATACAAAATTTAATTGATCATTTCAGTTTTTTAAAAAAAATGTATTTAGGTAACATATAAGTCCTCCAAGGTCCTTCACTTTTCTGGTGGTGGAATTAGGGTAAGTCTTGATGTGCTCGTTTTGTTGCTAGACAATGGACTCGTTCTAATTTGTGTTCGCAAATAGGACATTAATTAAGACAATATCTATCCAGAAAAGTCCTATCTTCTTTACTTCTTCTTCGTCTTTCCTAGTGGGTTATATATCGACGGGCACAACTCATATTTTACTTCGACCATGTGCTAAACTAAAAATCGGCCGTTACGTGAATAATATTTCCTTTAACAATGCACTTGATAAGTCTAATATCACCTGGGTTAATCTTTTTCATAACAAACCCTAAAAAATTTATATTCAGCCGACTTGTTATTTATGCAATTTTCTACAAAGGTTAGGGGCCATAAATATAAAGTCCATGTTCATGGACTAAGGCTATGTATAACTTTCATGGCAATTTTATCATCGATCTTCCACGCAATGCCATGCAAATGACCTTCATACGTACGAATTGGTTAACATGTTTTAGATGCTTAACAGATTTCGCTCTGCGACAATTTTCCACACGACAACGGTTATGGTTATTCCATATATATGTGTAGTGCTCCAACGTCGTCTAAAATGTTTTTAAGAGTGCCGTCAAGTTACACATTGTTATTTGTTACTTTGGTGACACCCAATCATCTTTTATTTAAAAAAATGGAGCTGATTTATTGTTGGTACGGTTAGCTGAAATGGTGATTGGTTAGATAAATCGATTAGCCTATTTTGGTTAAGATGTTGTACCAGATTTATTCGGACTATAAGAGTAATGAAGAAGCTCTAGGATTCTTGAAAGAACTCAATATATAAAGAACTACTATTTTTTATTAATTTACAAACTCTTTCATTATTAAATCTGTTTTTGATTCTTATAGAACACCTCTCCACAATCTCTTATTTATAGGGTCATAAACCTGATTTGCATAACTACTACAGAAATTCTAGTATATCTTTTATTTGTTTTTATCCTTATCTTTAAATAAGCATATTTTTATTAAGAGATAATATTCTTTTAATGTTATGTTTATTTTTATCTCTAAATAAGCATATTCTTATTAAGATAATATTCTAATTTTAATGTTGGAATTATCCAACATTCTCTCCCTTAATTCCAACTTGAATTTTGGGTGACTTGATATCTTGAACTCCAATCAAGTTTCTCATTTCCTTAAACTTGATTCTTGCTAATGGTTTGGTGAGTATGTCAGCCTTCTGCTCAACTCCTGGTACATGCTCAACCTCGATTTGACCATTTTCCACACATTCATGAATGAAGTGATACTTAGAAAGAATGTGTTTACTTCTTCCATGAAACACCGGATTCTTAAGAGCTATGGCCGATTTGTTGTCTATTCTTAGTATGACCTTCTCTCCTTCGATACTTAGTATCTCCCTCAACAACTCCTTAAGCCATATAGCTTGTTTCGCGGCTTCCGTAGCTGCCATGAACTCAGTTTGACATGAAGACAATGCGACAGTGGACTGCTTTTGTGACGTCCAAGTGATCGGTGATGAGCCATAATAGAAGACATGTCCTGAGCTACTTCTTCCATCATCCACGTCAATGTTATGACTACTATCACTATAGCCGATGATTCTACTTGACCCATCCCTTTTAAAGAATAGACCTAGGTTAATAGTTCCTTTTACATATCTCAATATGTGTTTAATAGCTTATCCGTGGGACTATCTCAGACATTGCATATATCGGCTTAGAACTCCAACCGCAAAGGCTAGATCAGGTCTTGTATGAAGAAGATACCTCAGACATCCTATGGTTCGTCTGTACTTGCTAGCATCAATCTCTGCCTCATGTTCGGATTTTGAGATCTTTAAATTTGACTCCATTGGCAGATGAGTCAGGTTACAAGTATCCATCTTAGTATCAGTAAGTATTCCTTGAGCGTATCCTTGTTGCGTTATCTTGATCCCATCCGCTCCTTGAATCACTTCTATGCCAAGATAGTACGTAAGTTTTCTAAGGTCTGACATCTCAAATCTTTTTGACATATCTTCTTTGAATTGTTCAATAACCTTACGCGTGGTTCCTATTACGAACAAATCATCAACATAGATAGCCACTATCAAGAAGTCCTTCTTCTCATTCGTTAGATATACAGAAGACTCTTTCACACATCTCTTAAACTTCATCTCCTTTAGAACATGATCAATCTTCACATTCCAAGCTCTAGGGGCTTGTCGTATATCATATAATGCCTTATAGAGTCTGTATACTTTGTTTTCTTCCCCCTTCTTTTCAAAACCTTCAGGTTGGCTTACATAAACCACCTCGTTTAGATCACCGTTTAAGAAAGCAGTATTTACATCTAGGTGATGCATGTATCTCCCATCCTTTTGTTGCAGCAATAACTATTAATAGTTGTATAGTTTCGATCCGTGCTACTGGTGCAAACACTTCATCAAAATCTATACTTTGTTGTTGTACATAACCTTTTGCTACAAGTCTCGCTATATACTTGTTCACCGAGCCATCTGCTTTTCTCTTAATCTTGTAGATCCACTTCAATCCTATTGGTTTAACACCAACCGATTTTTCAACGAGCTCCCAAGTTTTGTTTCTTGAGATGGAGTCTAGCTCAGCTTTCATTGCATCTACCCATTCATGTATTTTCTGTGCTTCAAGAAAGTTTTCCAGTTCTACATCTACTGTAAACAATAGTCTTTCATTTTCTTGATCAGCAAGTAATACATAATCATCAAGATATCTGGGCTGAGATATGGTGCGACCATATCTTGTTACCACTTGCTGAGTTTCTTGTCCTTGATTCACGTCGTGTTCTATGTTTTCCTCTTCTTCCTCGTTTTGGTTTATAGCTTCTTGATCATGATGATCATTGTTCTGATCACTCTCATCTCCTCCTTCTTCTATAGAACCAGAATAAGGATGCTTAAACATGTCTAGTTCTCCATCACTTTTGTTTGTCATAGATGTCCAATCCCAAGCTTTCTTCTCATCAAAGACTACATCTCTACCGACAATTATTTTTCTTGCCACTGGATCATAGAGTCTATAAGCCTTAGAACCCGGCTCAGTCCCAAGATTTATCATACTCTTTGATCTCTCATCTAACTTCTTAAGATATGACCCATTGATTTTGGTGTAAGCAACACAACCAAAAACTCTTAGGTGTTCAATGTTGGGTTTCTTGAATCTCAAGGTTTCATAAGGAGTTTGATTCTTCAAAGCTTTCGTAGGTACTCTATTAATGAGATAAGTGGAGTGACGAACAGCTTCACCCCATAAGTAATTTGGAATCCTCATTGCTTTGAGCATACTCCTTGTCATCTCCATCAAAGTTCGATTCCTTCTTTCTACCACACCATTTTGTTGCGGTGTGTATGGTGCTATTAGATGTCTTGTTATTCCATTCTCTTCACAGAATAGATTAAACTCAGTTGAGGTAAATTCTCCTCCTCTATCGATGCGAAAGGTTTTAATTCTTGAACCCGTTTGCTGCTCGACGAATTCCTTAAACCTTTTAAACCGATCGAATGCCTCACTCTTCTCCCTTAGTAACATGGTCTACATGTATCTTGAGAAGTCATCTATTAGCACGAAGACATATTGATTGTTTGTAGGCGTTGGTGGTGATATTGGTCCATATAAGTCTCCATGAATCAATTCTAGTGGCTTTGATGCACGATATGTGGTTGAGATTGGAAAGGACCTCCTTGCTTGTTTCCCTGCCAAACATGCCTCACATATGTTTTTCTCATAGGAAACTCGGGGCATTCCTATGACCATCTCTTTGTCCACCATGTTTTTCATCACACCAAGATTTACATGTCCTAGCCTAGCATGCCATGCCCATGTAGTATCATCTTCTTGTGTGTGAAAACACTTGGGATAGCTAATCTCCATTGGTGTCTTGTAGAGCCGGTTTGAAGATCTCTTGATTTGAACAAGTAATCTTCCTTGTTGATCTCTTAGTGTCAATGAATCTCCTTTCATGTACACCTCAAACCCATTCTCGGTTGCTTGCCCAAGGCTCATGATGTTGTTTTTTAGGTTGGGTATGTAATAGATTTATTTGAGTGCCTTTTGTTCTCCTGTCTTACACACAAAGACATTAATGGTTCCCTTACCAACAATATCAACAAAAGATCCATCACCAAATTTCACTTTTTCTTTAACACTTTCATCTAAGCTTGAGAAGAAATCTTTGCTTCCTATCATATGATTGTTCGCTCCATTATCTAGATACCAAATACTTTCATTGCTATTGTTGGTATCAAAGTTCTGCAGAAACACTTTATCTTCATTCAAAAACGCAACCTCATGAATATAGAGCACATCAGCTTCTTGTGTCTCATTCATGTTGTCTCTTGTCGTTGTGTCAGTCGTGTAGGACACGTAGATGCAAAGTGACATTGTTTATCACACCTCCAACATATCACTTTAGAATGATCTTTCTTTGGTTTGTGATTATTTCGAGGGGCTTCTCCTCCATGATTTTTCAACGAGCTCCCAAGTTTTGTTTCTTGAGATGGAGTCTAGCTCAGCTTTCATTGCATCTACCCATTCATGTATTTTATGTGCTTCAAAAAAGTTTTCCAATTCTCCATCTACTGTAAACAATAGTCTTTCACTTTCTTGATCAGCAAGTAATACATAATCATCAAGATATCTGGGCTGAGATATGGTGCGACCATATCTTGTTACCACTTGCTGAGTTTCCTGTCCTTGATTCAAGCCGTGTTCCATGTTTTCCTCTTCTTCCTCGTTTTGGTTTATAGATTCTTGATCATGATGATCATTATATTGTTCTGATCACTCTCATCTCCTCCTTCTTCTATAGAACCAGAATAAGGATGCTTAAACATGTCTCGTTCTCCATCACTTTTGTTTGTCATAGATGTCCAGTCCCAAGCTTTCTTCTCATCAAAGACTACATCTCTACTGACAATTACTTTTCTTGCCACTGGATCATAGAGTCTATAAGCCTTAAAACCCGGCTCAGTCCCAAGATTTATCATACTCTTTGATCTCTCATCTAACTTCTTAAGATACGGCCCATTGATTTTGGTGTAAGCAACACACCCAAAACGCTTAGGTGTTCAATGTTAGGTTTCTTGAATCTCAAGGTTTTATAAGGAGTTTGATTCTTCAAAGCTTTCGTAGGTACTCTATTAATGAGATAAGTGGAGTGACGAACAGCTTCACCCCATAAGTAATTTGGAATCCTCATTGCTTTGAGCATACTCTTTGTCATCTCCATCAAAGTTCGATTCCTTCTTTCTATCACACCATTTTGTTGCGGTGTGTATGGTGCTATTAGATGTCTTGTTATTCCATTCTCTTCACAGAACAGATTAAACTCAGTTGAGGTAAATTCTCCTCCTCTATCGATGCGAAAGGTTTTAATTCTTGAGCCCGTTTGCTGCTCGACGAATTCCTTAAACCTTTTAAACCGATCGAATGCCTCACTCTTCTCCCTTAGTAACATGGTCCACATGTATCTTGAGAAGTCATCTATTAGCACGAAGACATATTGATTGTTTGTAGGCGTTGGTGGTGATATTGGTCCATATAAGTCTCCATGAATCAATTCTAGTGGCTTTGATGCACGATATGTGGTTGAGATTGGAAAGGACCTCCTTGCTTGTTTCCCTGCCAAACATGTCTCACATATGTTTTTCTCATAGGAAACTCGGAGCATTCCTATGACCATCTCTTTGTCCACCATGTTTTTCATCACACCAAGATTTACATGTCCTAGCCTAGCATGCCATGCCCATGTAGTATCATCTTCTTGTGTGTGAAAACACTTGGGATAGCTAATCTCCATTGGTGTCTTGTAGAGCCGGTTTGAAGATCTCTTGATTTGAACAAGTAATCTTCCTTGTTGATCTCTTAGTGTCAATGAATCTACTTTCATGTACACCTCAAACCCATTCTCGGTTGCTTGCCCAAGGCTCATGATGTTGTTTTTTAGGTTGGGTATGTAATAGATTTCTTTGAGTGCCTTTTGTTCTCCTGTCTTACACACAAAGACATTAATGGTTCCCTTACCAACAATATCAACAAAAGATCCATCACCAAACTTCACTTTTCCTTTAACACTTTCATCTAAGCTTGAGAAGAAATCTTTACTTCCTATCATATGATTATTCGCTCCATTATCTAGATACCAAATACTTTCATTGCTATTGTTGGTATCAAAGTTCTGCGGAAACACTTTATCTTCATTCAAAAACGCAACCTCGTGAATATAGAGCACATCAGCTTCTTGTGTCTCATTCATGTTGTCTCTTGTCGTTGTGTCAGTCGTGTAGGACACGTAGATGCAAAGTGACCTTGTTTATCACACCTCTAACATATCACTTTAGAATGATCTTTTTTTGGTTTGTGATTATTTCCAGCGGCTTCTCCTCCATGGTTTTGGCCATTGGCTCTACCTCTGCCTCTGCCTCTACCACCGCCTGGTTTTCCTTGACCTCCATAACCTCCTTGGTTATTTTGATCTTGATTCACCCACATGAGCTTCTCTTGATCTTCCTTTTGGGTTTCTTCACTGACACGTTCTTCATACGCCTTTAGTCTCCCAACTATGTCTTCAAATCATGTTGAATTTAGATCAAGAACTTGCTCAAAGGATACTACAATGTGTATGAATTTGCTTCTAGGGAGTCCGTTTAAGAATCTTTTCACCATCGTAGATTCTTCTATGACTATTCCCAAAGAAGCCGATTTTGATGCTATGTCTGACATCTTTCCTGCAAAGTCATCAATAGAATCAGTGTCATCCATCTTTAATTTATCAAAATCATTCATCAAGGTTTGAAGCCTTGCTTCTCGCACACGGTCCGCTCCAAGATGACGTGATTTGATAGCTTCCCAAAGATCTTTCGAGGTTTTCTGCTCTTCTACTTGTAAAATCAGTGTCTCAGGGATTGATTGAAACAATAATGCAATCGCAATATCGTTTTTCTTTGGATTTTTTTATCCTGGATCAATCGTTTCCCACATTTTGTTTACTCGCAACATAACTTTCATCCTCATTGACCAAACTGTATATTTTGTTGATGTCAACATAGGATATTGAAGATCTATCTTAAACGATGATTTTTCAGCACTTCTTGCTCGTGCTTCTTCATCGTTTGCCATGATCGAGTCTCCTACTTAAGCTCTGATACCAAATGAAAGAACTCAATATATAAAGAACTACTATTCTTTATTGATTTAGAAATTCTCTCAAAACTAAATTTCTTTTTGAGTCTTATGGAACACATCTCCACAATCTTTTATTTATAGGGTCATAAACCTAATTTGGATAAGTACTACATAAATTCTAGTATATTTTTTATTTGTGTTTATCTTTATCTCTAAATAAACATATTCTTATGAAAAGATAATATTCTTTTAATGTTGTGTTTATCATTATCTCTAAGAGATAATATTCTTTTAATGTTGGAATTATCCTACAGTTCTAGCTGAACGCATCCGACATTTTCTTCATTCTTTTATTTTTATGGTTTTCTCCCTTTTACCGGAGATGAAGCGAGTGCATGCCGTGAGGGTGTGAGATCTGGGAGAGTCGATTCTTAAGAGAAGATTGGTTTGTGATATTCTCTTTGTACTTTTGTTTTGGAATTTGTGATATATTGGATTGATTGTTCCCTCAAAACCAAGCGTAGGGTTCTCATATTGAGACATGAATTCGTTAAATCATGTCTTTTGTTTATGCTTATTATCGATCTCGATAATCTTTTATTGTTCTTTAAGATTTCGTTTTACGATCTTTAATTAGATCTAACAAGTTTCCTGTTTTAGTGTTGTTTGAATTTTTACAATTTATATAATGTATTTACTGTCCAAGTAGTGATAAATAATGTTTTTAGGAGTAAGTTTGTAACTAACCACCAACTTGTTATTAGCTAAATACTTCTAAGAACTATATAACATTTATACAATAAAGTTAAATACAAAGATTTGGTATCGTTTATCACTATTACTTTATGGAGTTGCGGTAAACGTTTAACCGATAAATGGCAAAGCAATATTTCTACGTTTAAAAAGGTTATAAAATGCTTGTTGACAACAACAAAAAAACAAGTTAGCTAGGAGCTCCCATACCATAATATACTGTTGTGTTATACAAAAACAAACCACGAAAAGGAGAACACTCACTTGTTATTCGCTCGAAGCACTTATTCAATCACTACGTAGCAAGTTCTTATCAACCAATTTTTTAACTTCTAAGAAAAGGGTAAAGCTCATACCTTAAGTTACAGCTTCTACCTAAAACTCTCGCTCCTTGTTTATCATTCAAGCAGTCTCGATACTTTTCGGTAAGCCATTCTTGACACACATAGCAACCGTTTTCCCATAAGTCATTCGTACACTGCACCATTGCGTAAAGCTTCTTTGACCCGACCCTCGTCTCCCCTGCTGCATACAACGTTCCCTTGTTGCCGTCTTTCCCACTCTTTGTGGCTTCCGACATTAGTTTTTCGATGAGAGCCTTTCTCTTGTCGTTGAACATTTGTGGATTGCCACTGACATTCTTTGGATTGGACATACAAAAGATATTATCGTAATGGATCCTCGGGTATTCGGAAGTGTATGAAGAGATCTCCAAAAGACATTGGTCATACCATATTATCCCTCCTTTGATATTCGGACATCTTTTGCGAAACTGTCATATATATAGATATATTCCGACATTTATATATGTAAAAATGTGAATATATATATATATATATATATATATATAAATATTGAAGTGATAATTTTACTAATTAGTGATGTTACCCCAGAGAAAGCAGTGGTGAGGCATGACTGGCACTTGGAACCATAAGAGTCACCACGGCACTGGAGCAAGACAAAGACAGTGTTGGGAGCTATATCTTTGTAAGGAGGCTTAACATTGGATTCGAAGGCGTAACCATTACGAAGATTCATCATGGTAGAGATGTTTCTGATGACTTTTTTGAGATTATTCTCAAACACACTCCCTGGCATGTATTTCCCTTGCGTGTTGTTGCATTTGTGGTTGAGATACACATTGGTGAGGTTCAGTGATGAAACGCTGCGTATAAGGAGGAGTTGTGCTGCCACCACGGCAAAGATATGAACCGATCCAATCCTGGAAGCCATTGTTTGGGATCTTTGATCTTTGTCCGGAATGTTTAGTTATATAGAAGACTTGATCATGAGGGATTTTACAGCTGATTTGTTGAAACTTTTGTTATAATTACTAGAATTTTGCTAGAAACACTCGTATTCGATTGATAGTTTTAGCTTCTATATATAGAAAGGTTTTTGTCTGTAAGAGAGGAGAGAAGAGTTAAAGGGATCGAGACTTAGTATTTGCGGCGAGGGAGGGGGCTAATGAAAAAGTCAAAGTTTTTTTTGTCATCTTTTAAAAGATTGATTACTTAAGGAAATAAACTTGCAACATATTTCAATTGATAAAATGATTTTTAAAAAAAAATTAACGTCTAGTTAATTAGTGTGTCTCGAAATATTTCTAAATGATAAAAGAGATATAGAAAATTTAATGGCTACATCGTGTAACTGACTGTAATTTATTAAGGCCATAATTTGATAATAAACAATTAATGATAATAAACACTTAATTATACTCCATATAATACAGTTTATTTTCTTACTTTATAAATATGCACAACGTGTATTATTAAAACAAACCACACAAATTAATTTAAGAATGCTACATTATGTTATTCGCTCAAAACAAATATTCGAACACAATCCAAAATAAAATACATATATGGAGTCTAGAGGCTGTGGTCAAACAGTGGTTTTAATAAAAGGGTAAAATTCATACCTAAAGTTACAGCTCGTACTAAAAACTCTGGCACCTTTATCAATGCCGCAGCAAAGCGATTCCTTCACCATAAGCCAATCCAAACATACTTGACAACTCTTAAACGATAAGTCTTTCCTACATTGCACCATTCCGTACAACTTCTTTGCCCCAAGCCTTCCCTCACCTGTCGCGTATAGCACAGGCTGGTTTTCCTTATCCACGTTCTTTTCATTGCTGGCTTTTGATATCAACTTTCCTAAGAAACCTATCATTTTGGTAAAGAACGCCTCTACATCACCGCTCTTCGCATTGGACATACAGATAATGTTGTCGTAATCGATCTTCCCGTTGGAACTTTTGGAGGAAATCTCCATAACACATTGGTCGTACCATATTATTCTCCCCTTGTTTCTTGGACATCTCTTACGAAGCTATATATTGTACAAAATGTGAATATAGACACTATAGTTAATCACAATGCTTAATTTGCACAAACTAATATATAGTGTTTGATATACTCTCTCCGTTTTGTAATATTTAGCTGCTACAACTGAATATATATGAAAAGTGTAAAATATCTAATATTGTGATAGCTAATCAATAATATTGAAGTAAACGTTACCGCCGAGAGGGCGGTGGCATAGCAGGAGCGGCAGTTGCGCCCATAGGAGTCGCCGCGGCATTGGTACATGAAAGTGACGAAATCGGAACCCTTACCAAGGGAAATCTGGTTGAAACCGTTGTCAAAATTTGCGTTGGAGGTGGAATGGATGAGTTGGTCGAGGTTTTTCTCGTACATACTTCCAGGATTATATGTCCCTTGAGTGACAATGCATTTGTGGTGCAGATAAGCATTGGTCGTGTTTAAGGACAAAACATTGCATATGAGAAGCAGTTGCTGTGTGGCCACCACGGCAACGATATGGACCAAAACAAGACGTTTTGAGAAAGTAGATAAAGAGTACATTGATGTCAAAGTTTTCGGATAGATAGATGAAGCTTCGAGAGTCAGAAGGTTTTGGATACTGAATGCAGATTGATTGATATATTTTGTGTAGTTTTCCTTTTTGGTTACCTTAAAGAGGAGAGAGAAGTTAGCATTTAGCACTTTGAACTTGCGGCGACAGGAGGGCCGTTGAAAAAGTAAAGGTTCAAAGGTGTGACTTAGTTTAATTAACTTTTACATTCACACGATCTGTAAGTTCAAATCTGTCGACCTAAAATCAAGGAATTATGAAATAATTACATAGCCTATATATTTACGAGATTCCCACTTTCAGTTTCATTTCATTAGCATTTATATATAAAGTTGTTATTAACGTGGAAAACAAAAATAAGTTTTCTCTCTCACAAAAAATTATTCCCTCCATTTCTAAAATTAATTTTCTGATTGTTATTTTTATATACATTTTTCTTATCTAATAATAATAAATTTTAAATTTTATAAAAATATTTAATTTTATCGAATTACTATTAGTTTAAAGTTATAAAAAATTGTTAATCAGAAAATATATTTATAATTAAATTTTAATATGTAAAAAACCCAAAAATATCTATCAACTAGAAAGAGAAAGTATTATGGTGCTGTTCGTTTGGTCGCCGCAGACGGCTACAGCTGCGGCTGCGGTCAATCTTGCGGCTGCGGTTGCGACAGATGTTGTTCGTTTGTCTGCCGCCGGCGGTTGCGGTTGCGGTTGATCGTAGATTTTTAGTCGCACCGCTGTTTTAATCAGCGGTCGAAAAAATTGCGACGCAGGACGCAGCGTCTGACCGCTGCGTCTGCCGCAGATACATGCGACAGTTAAACGAACAAAAATCTGCCGCAGCTGCAGCCGCAGAACCTACGGCTGTCAAACGATGATGACCTATATAACTGGTGATCTAGTGATTTTGAAAATAAATATTTAAGATTACTAGTTCAAAGGTGTTATTTACGTCTTAAATTTAGTGTTATTAATGGCTGACATCGGACACGAAAAGAAATGATGAAAGAAAGCAACTTGCAACCATCTTTTTACGTCAAAATAACATTCATAAATCATGGTTGCACCGTTTATAAAATAATCGTTACATGTGATGAAATTCTTATTCCTTCGACAATCCTTTTTTGTATGATCTCCGGAAAGCAAAAGTGGAAATTTTCTCCCCAATCCTCTTTAGCACTCAAGTTATATCAACAAAAATTAGTTGGGGATCCGATTTTACATGAAATAACATCCAACTCTTAATCTAATTTTGGTGAATGTTACGTAGACTCAAAGAGAGAAGAACAACTCCGGGAGTGAGGTTCTGAATACTTTACACAAAAATTCAGAAAAAATCTGAATATTTTTTCAATATAGCATGGACTTTATAATTTTAAAGAAAATAATAAAAGCATAGATATCAATATAAGATAAATATTACCTTTACGAGAACCAAAATCTAAAAGTCGCAATTTTCGAATTTGGTTTAGGTATTCAAATATTTAGGACCAGATTTGGTAGTAATAAAAGGGTAAAACTCAAACCTAAAGGTACAGCTCCTACCCACAACTCTAGCACCTCGTTTATCAAACAAGCAGTTTTGAAACTGCAAGAGATTATGTACCACACACTCCTCACAACCCTTTGGCGATATGTCTTTGGTACATTGAACCATTCCGTACAACTTATTCTTCCCAAACTTCCTCTGCCCTGCCGCGTACAGTGCAGCCGGGTCGCTGTAGTTTTGAACACTTGTGGCTATAGTAGTCAGATTGTCGATGAGACTGTTCCAGCTAATATCGAACGAAAGAGTATCTCCAGTAATGTTCTTATTGTTGGACATACAGAAATTGTTGTCGTAATCAATCTTCCCTATAGAATCGACCCCAGAAATCGCGAGAAGACACCAGTCGTACCATATTATTCCCGCTTTGTATCTCGGACATCTCCTACGAAGCTATCATATATACATTTTTCATATCGACAACATGATTAGTAAAAAATATAGCATATACATGTGACAGCTAATTAATATATAATATTGAAGTGAGATTACCCCAGCAACAGCCGTGTCATAGCATGAACGACACTTTGACCCATAAGAGTCGCCGCGGCATTGGAGGATGCCGGAGACGATATCAGGACCAAAACTAAGGGCCATCATGTCGTAACCAGCAACATTGTTACTGGTTGAGGCGATGGAAGTGATGATAGATTTGAGTTTTTTCTCGTACTCACTTCCCGGCTTGTATTTCCCTTGATTGACCAAGCATTTGTGTTTGAGATACGCATTGGTCATGTTCAACGACAAAACGCTGCGTATGAGGAGTAGTTGTATGGCCAGGATAGGGACTAAAAGGAGATGTTTTGGTACAGACGATGAAGAGTTCATTGTTTTGGAATTTTTTATAGGTGAAGCTAGCGTTGAGACTATAGGTGAAGCTAGCGTTGAGACTATAGGTGAAGCTAGCGTTGAGACTGATGATTTTATGTACGATTTGGATTTTGCTTACTTCATACGAAATTCGATTCATATATTCAGTTTGTAGAAGAAATGTTTACAGTTTGCATGGGGCAGAAAAGAAGAGAAGAGTTCAAACTCTTACAACCACGCGATTTGTATGGTGCCAAGCTTAAATCAAGGAATTCATTTTTGCTAATAATTTGTTTTTTAGAAGATTCTTTTCTTTTTCCTGGTAAAACAGGATAAATTCCAACATATATATATATATATATATAAGTATATTAATGTTAGGTTTTCTATATTTCTAGAAGGGAAAGCAAGATCTTCAACTGAGTATAGCAAAACTGAAACAGGAAAGCTTAATAACATAGGAAGAGAAAGAAGCCAGGGTAAAACAAAAACGACAAACCTCATCGATCGCTGAGATAAATACTATCTGAATACCAAGAAACCTCCGAATACAGACTTCCACAAGATTATGAACGGTGTCGGATTGGGCTAAAGAAGAGTCCAACATAACCAAAACTCAGAAGTCAGATCTTATGATCAAAGTCTCAATTCGATATTACGTGATTTATAGATCTGGCCCAACAAAGTAAGCCTGTATTGATTGGCTAATGCTCTTGGAAAATCAAAATTCCAATAAAATTAGCCGATATAGTGTAAAAACAAACCTGATTGAACCGATATTCGATTTTTTCAGTGGAGCGTATTGTTGTTATCTTTAATATATTAATTAAAATTATTTTAACAAATTTTTTTATTTTACATGTGATTTATAAATATGTTAGGATTACGTGTCATAACGTGTCATAACGTGTCATAACATCATAGCATATTAAAAACAATATTACATATATATAATTTATTAAAATATTTACAAAAATATAATTAGATAAATATTTAATAATATATCATATGTAAATTTTTAACATATTTTAATATAAAATATATTTTGAGACATGAAAGATAAACACATTATAAAACAAAATATTATGAATTTTGAAAAATTAGTCAAACAAAATATAAAATTTAGTTTAATTAAATTTATAATATATATAATTCTTATCTATTTAATAGTAGTGTCTATTAAAGATAGCGACACTTTAAATTTATTTATATAATTTGATTTCATTGTATATTTTATCTGTATAATCAATATTAAAAAATTTCAAAAAATATTTTAAAAATAAAAAATAAATTATTTATATTTACTAAATAAATAATTAATTAAAAATAATAATAATAAAAATTAATTATAATATGTAAATATTTTTTATAACTTGAATCTAAATCTAGTTAACCCATATTACACCAATTAAAGAGTTAATTTAGGTGAAAACCTAGGTGAAAACCGAACCAAAGTAAATTTAAACTAGTGTTTGAACAACAGTCTATGTACAAATTAATCCTTCCCTCAATGCCTTTTTGAAAATATATATTTTTCATCATTTTAAATCTAAATTTTGATATTTGAATTGACTTTTCAATCAAATTTGCAATCTGTCCACTTTCCACAGTATCTACCCACCCCCACTATTTCCATGAAATCCAATTTGTTTAGTATAAATATGATCCACACAACTGGACTCACGTATCAACACGGAATCCACAAAGATGTTTTCAAATTCACAGTTGTTTCTTTTTGTGCGAAAATAAAAAGCAAGAGATAATAACACAACATCAATACTAATACAAACCACTACATTATATACCAATGTTCCTATTCTATTTTTACACTACAATACATAATATATAATATAGTTGTCTTGTTACTAACAAAAGTCATCATATCATCATCCGATCAAAACTATTAAAAGATGTTTTAGATACTAGTCAGGTTTGACCAAAGAAAAAAAGAAGATATTAGTAAGGATTGTGGTTACGCGTATACATGCGTAAATGTGATAATATGTCATATGTACCACAAACTATATAATAATTAATAAATAAATACAAATTATAAAACACCAAAAAAAAGTAATGGTCACATACTTTGAGGAAGATTGGACGGCTATGGTCTCGTACCAGCAAGCAACTATTAAACAACAGAGAAAAATCTGAGGTTGAAATGAGAACAGAAAAAGCTTTGGATTAATATGATCCACACAAGTGGACTTGCGCATCAGCACTGAATCAACTTGTGGACAACAACAACATCTCTTTTCTTTTCCATAACGTAAAATATAAGAATAGATTGATTCTTCCTCTCATTATTAATGCTATCTGTCTAATTAATAAGGGTTCGTAATTTTGATCAATCGATAATACCCATTTTCTTAAGTTTTATACTATTTTATATTCAAATATCATAGTCGAATGTTAATTTGCAAATATTATAAAATAGATTTATAAGGTTTTAAGTTTTGTATAACAGATTTATAAGTTTTTATAAAATTTTTAATTTTTTATAAAATTTTATAAGATAACTAGAACATAGAAAAAGTTAGAAAATTTTGGTTCGCTCTTACAATTTCGTTTAAAATTATAAATTTAAAAAAAGGCATTTTTGTAAAAGAAGATTTTAGTTGTATTTTTAAATATGATATCAGAGATATATTATTTTCAAAATTTCCCATAATTAATTATCACATAAATTTGGGAAAGAAAATAAATAATATTTAAAACCTAATTTATATTATACCATATAATATCATCATGTATTTACAATTCACCTTTTAAATATAGACATACAACAAACGAAAAAACTATACTATAAATAGATGAGAAAGAAAATAAAAAATTTCTTATTGCAAAAACGTACAAATATATGAAAAATGGCTTCTACAGGCAATAAAATAAAAAATGGCTATAAATCCAAAGCAGGAAATACATTGATGTATTTATTTATTTATTTCCTTTTACTTTCTCAAATGTTTCTGCTTTCATAAAGCATGTTAAATTATTTTACTCTATGGGTACTGGAACTAGTGATCTTGAAAATCTCATATTTAATTATATAACTTTTTAGACATAATTTATATATATTTTAAAAGATAGCAATATATTATAGAGTAATACCTTAAAATAGCACCATTTTAAGTTTATCTTCCAAATTTAGCATAATAAAACTAAAATTCCCAAAATAGCATAAATTATTATGTAAAAATAATTATTTACCTTAAATAATATATATATAAAATTAAAACATAATATTTGGGTTCACTTTTTTCAATTTAGGGTTTAAATTTTTTTCATTAGAAATATATTTTCAATTATTTTAGTATTAAATTTATGCTATTTTTGGAAATTTAAATGACTAGTGCTATATTTGGAACAAAAATTTGAAATGGTGCTATTTTAGTCAATTGCCCTATATTATATTATATAAGGTTTGATCCATCTCACATGTTATATGTCAAATTTGTAATTAACATAGTTGTAATATGTTGATCACTAAGTCAATTAAATGGTAACAAAATGTCAAAAAATATTTTCTAACTAAACGTCATTGAAAATGTGTCAATCAACCGATTGAGTCATTGAGATGTCAACATATATATATATATATATTATTTTCTTAAACAGAATGAACACGTATCTGTAAGTGACTAGATTTCAATACATGTAAAATAATTTTTATTTATTTTATATTATTTTCAGTCAAACAAAATAGCAAAAAAAGAAATGAGATTTGTCGGTTTTTGGGTTTGGAGTTATTCTATTTAAATTCTTGTCTTGTTTTATTCATAAGGTAGTGTATTAATATCCTTAACCCAAGTACTAGAGATCGATATCAGAGACTTTAATCCCAGAGGATTCTGAATCGCTATTTGCATTTCCAAGCAGTACACATTTAGATGAACTTTGTTCTATCGCAATTTGTGTTTAGTATATTGCTATTGACAAAAACAGTTTTTGTTGGCAAAGTATCACCAATTTTTTTATGTTTTATAAAATCATGACAGTTTCAAGCCCATATTCTTCTTTTCAGCCTTTAAAAATCAGTTTCCCACTATACATTCTTGTAATAATGTTATTGGTAATTATCTTCTAATTTTTATAACATTAATTAGCTTATATTTTTACCAACATAAGTAATTTCAAAACAATGAATCTTATAGAATCAAACTAGTAATCTTATTTATTTTATTTTGTCTCATTAGATTAGATATGATCATAATTTAAAATAAAATGATAATAAATGAATTAATTCATATTTATATATATTAGTCAATTTTTATTTAATTTTAATGTGAAATAATATTATAACAGAACAACGCCACTAATACAAATTACCAACCACAGAATCAATTTACGAAGTAATTAATGTAATGTTAGATGAAAACAAATATTGTGTGCTAAAAATGCTTTCCATATGGATACTAATAAGCAATCACACGCATCGTATGGCATTTCTAATAATCAAACCTTTTATTTACTGATATTATTCGTAATTCGTGGTGTAGCTTTCACTGAAAACAAATATATAAATGCTTAAAAAATAAATCCAGAAAAACCTTTAAATGTGAACCATACAAATGTACTCCTCTTTGCTTGTTTTGATAGTAAGCTTATTTAATTAAATATATGTTGACTCATTACCCACCACATAATTAATATTGCCCCAAAGACAACTATTACTTGTAACTTGTAACTATGATTTATTTCTTTATAGCCAACTTTATTTTTTCTGTCACCAACTTGTGTAACCATAGTTAAATATTTAAATTATAATTTTGAAATATTTTGTGTTACCGTAGATTGTACTCATTTTAGAGATTACAACATAATGTATGGAGTTTTGTTATTGAAAACTTGAAAGTTATGCGTCCAATATGAGGAAAGATTGCTTGGAGGAGAATAGTTTTACTTGAATTGACGATTTTACCCTCATAAGGGTATTTACGTCAAAATAACAGGGCGACATTCATCAACGTTAAACACATACACATCATTCTTTCATTAGGAAAAAAATCTCCAATTTGCTTTTAACAAACGAAAATATTCCTATATAAATGTTTAACGCTTCTCCTACGTACAAAATCTTCTTTTCCTAATCGCCACTAGAAACGAGAGAGAGAGAGAGAGAGAGAAAAAAAAATGTGTAGAGGCGTGAATGTAAAAGAGAGCAGAAGCGAAGGAGGTTGCCGGAGTCTCTGTACGAGAGGGAGTGTTCCGGTTAGATGTGAGCTCTGCGGCGGCGACGCCTCTGTGTTTTGTGAGGCAGACTCGGCGTTTCTCTGTAGCAAATGCGACCGGTGGGTTCACGGAGCGAATTTTCTAGCCTGGAGACATGTGAGGCGCGTGCTCTGCAACGTCTGTCAAAAACTCACGCGCCGGTGCCTCGTCGGGGAAGATTTTAATATTGTGTTACCGGCGGTGATGGCGGAGGAGAATAGTCAGATCACAAGGAGTGAAGAAGATAGTAGTAATAATCAGAAGGTTCCATTTGTGTTTCTCTGATTTTTAGTTTATTTGTTGTATTATATAAATTTCCTAGGGGTTTTTATGCACTTTTTCTTGAAAAAAAAAATCTGGGGAATGAAATTATGATGCTCAAATTAGAATTTTAATGACTAAAAGTAGTAAAATATATCCTGCAATAAAAAGGAAAGGAAGAAGATTGAGTTTATACTTCAAATCTAGCTATATTCTATTCTGCCATGACCAAGAAAAAAGAAATCTATTAATTAAAATAAAATAAAAATCAAACCACCAATCTCAATGTTCAAGCAAGAACCAATCGAACTGTGCATTCCAGGGAACAAGGGCATATTTGTTAGACCCTTTTTTATTGTCTTTCATACATTTTCTACTTTATATCATTTTCCTTAATTATATATAAGAAGCACTACTAACTAGACTTTTCACATGTGAACTGCAAAAATGTTAGTGTATATGGCTCCTTCAAACTAACTCACTAATCAAAGGATATTTAGGAAAGATAACTATTTTATAAGACAAAGAGACGATGCATTTAAGAGCACCTTCGATATTTCATTGAGAGATTATCATTACAAATAAAAATACAAATAATAATTTTTAATGAAAAAAATGAGAAACTATTGAGATGCTTTCCATAAGAATCGTTTATAACACATGTCAATTTGTGAATGGTCCAAAATTTTTTGGTGATCATCAAATAGACACATAGTTTAGAACATTAATTAAATGGAAATTGACAAAAATAGTATTTCTTAAGCTTTTGTTTTAAATATAATATCACTAATTTAAATTTCAAAAATTAACACAAATCTACTATATATTAAAAGAGAAGCATTGAGAGTTAAAATTGATTAGGTGTCATCACTATATTCACTCTAAACAATTTTAATAATTAATTTAAGTTTAAATATAAATTATTTATTTTATTATCTAAATATCTTAATTAGATAACTTAATTATAGAATTTAATGAATTTCCAAACACTATTTAATTTTCAAATATACGAAGATTCAAAAATTAAGAAAGTTTGAGTTAGTAAATTACACATTTAATTACTCGCTAATTTTAAAAATAGAAGATTATTTTTTACATAAATAATTAATTATTGTATACATATATAAGAAAAGTAAATATGTCGAATTTTTATAGATATAGAAACTTCATTAATACTATTTAATTCTATTTTTATATTATATACAACTTCATTAATACTATTTAATTCTATTTTTATATTATATACAACTTTACTTTTTAACTCAATAATTAAATTCAATGTATAGTAGTAATAATTGTTTTATATATATATATATATATATATATTGTGTAATAATATAGTCGGCATATCTAAATCACAAATCATATAGAAATTATATCACTTAATTATTTTTTGTTTCCAAACAATCAATATATTTACAAATAAAATTTACATTATATCATTTGTTTGTAATATTAAATTTGAATAACTAATAATTATTTTTTAGTATGACTACTCTATATATAAGTAGATTCTATAACATAACAAAATTAATTAAAACTACTAATTTTATTAATTTAATTAAAAACATGTTTCAAATATTTTACTAAAAAATTTATAAATGTATTTTTGATTAACGTATCGCAAACACAACGATAAAATAATGCAATATTATTTGAATAATATACAATAATAGTAATATCATTTTTATAATATATATAATATTTTAAATTAAAATATATTTATAATTTTTTTATTCAAATAATAAAAAAATTAAAATATTAATTTTAATCTGTGCATAGCACATATAGTATTCTAGTTTAATATTAAAATATAAGTAATACCCTAAAATAACATTATTTTAAGTTTATTTTCCAAACTTAGCACATTAAAAATAAAATTTCAAAATAGCACAAATTATTATGTGAAAATAATTATTTACCTTAAAAAAACTATATATAAAATTAAAAAATAATATTTGGGTTCACTTTGCTAATTTAATGTTTAATTTTTTTTTCATTAGGAAGAAGTTTTTAATTATTTTAATATTAAATTTGTGCTATTTTTAGAAATTTGAATGATTAGTTCTATATTTAGAACCAAAACTTGAAATAGTGCTATTTTGGTCAATTGCTTTTAAAATATCTTAAAACTTCTTTTTAATAAAGAAAAAATAAACCTTAAATTAGAAAAAATAATCCAAATATAATAGTTTAATTATATTTGTAATTTATTTATAGTAAATATGTAGTTTTAGAAAATAATTTGTACTATTTTTGAGATTTTGAGTTTAAAATGCTAAATTTGGAACAAAAAACTTAAAAAGATGTTATTTTAGGGTATTACACATAATATTAAATAGTTTATATATTTTTTTAGAGTAATACTCTAAAATAACACTTTTTAAGTTTTTTGTTCCAAATTTAACACTCTAAACTTATAATTCCAAAAATAGCATAAATTATTTTTTGAAATATATATTTACCATAAATAAATTAAAAATATAATTAAAATATGAATAATACCCTAAAATAGTACTTTTTAAAGTTTATCTTCCAAATCTAGCATCCTAAAATTAAACTCCCAAAAATAGCACAAATGATTATGTAAAAATACTTATTTACTCTAAATAAATTATACATAAACTTAAAGTATTATATTTGAGTTTATTTTTTCCAATTTAGGATTTAATTCTTTTCTATTAAAATATAGTTTTAATGCATTTTAATTTTAAATTTGTGCTATTATTGGAAATATAATTCTTAGTTTTTATTCTAAAAATAGCATCATTAGTTTAAATTTCCAATAATAGCACAAATTTAAAATTAAAATGCATAAAAATATATTTTAATAGAAAAAAATGAACCCAAATATAATATTTTAAGTTTATGTATAATTTATTTAAAATAAATAAATATTTTATATAAGTATTTGTGTTATTTTTTGGAGTTTAATTTTGGCATGCTAGATTTGGAAGAAAAACTTTAAAAATGTTATTTTAGGGTATTACTCTACTAATAAAGAGTAATACTTTAAAAAAACACTTTTTAAGTTTATCTTCCAAATTTAACACATTAAAAATAAATTCCTAAAATAGCATAAATTATTATGTAAAAATGATTATTTATCTCAAATAAACTATATGTAAAATTAAATGTAATGTTTGGATTCACATTTTCTAATTTAGGGTTTAAATATTTTTATTATGAAGAGTTTTTAATGAGTAATACCCTAAAATAACACCATTTTAAGTTTATCTTCCAAATTTAGCACATTAAAAATAAAATTCCAAAATTAGTAGAAATTATTATATGAAAATAATTATTTATCTTAAATAAACTATATATAAAATTAAAACATAATGTTTGATTTCATTTTTTACAATTTAGGGTTTAAATTTTTTTATTAGGAATAAGTTTTTAATTATTTTATTATTAAATTTGTGATATTTTTTGAAATTTAAATGACTAGTGTTATATTTAGAACAAACATTGGAAATAATGTTATTTTAGTTAATTGTCTTTTTAATTATTTTACTATTAAATTTGTGATATTTATAGAAATTTAAATAATTAATACTATATTTATAATAAAAACTTAAAAAATATTATTTTAACCGATTGTTCTTATATAAATTACATCCAACATATTAATATTATATTGATGAGAAATATAAAAGTCAAAACTTGAAGGACATTTTGAAAGTAAAATATATGATGAGCGACTAAATAAGTATCTCACCATTAGAAGTACTCAAAGCAGTAGTTTCTATCCGACATTGGTGCTTCAAATAGTGTACCCAGACCTGGCATAGAGGATAAGCGAACTAGGCGACGGCATATGACTACTTTTTTGTTTTATGAATTTTCAACAATACCAACAATATTATTTCATGATAATAGTTAGTTCATTATAATCATCAAATTTATAATTCATTTAAAATTTTTTGTTAAATTTATTTTAAAAAAATATATAGAACTTGGAATATTGAATTAAAAATCTTAAAATTTTATGAGTAAAACACCATTTTTATTAACGGATCGTGAGTGATCCAGCAGGCAGCAGACAAGATAAATGTCACCAAAATCAGGGGTTCGAATACTCACGATCCCGATGGAGAGGAGCCTAATTTAATTTGCTTCATGGGCGTAAGACTCGGAATTTCTTAGTTACAAAAAATAACTACTTTAATAACCCTAAGAATGGTTTAGTGTACGGCCTTATGGATAAAGACATAGAATCAAGTAGATTGTAATCACTGCTCTTTATTTATCAAAAAATAAGCTCGTGAATTTATTTGCATAGCGAAGAATTAGGATTTCTCCTATACCATGAATACCCCAAACCCCAAAAACAACTAAAGTAAAAGAGATTCTGTAAATAAAGAAAGCAAAATTACAAAAAATTTACCATTTTGACGTCCATCATCTGCGTCACTTTCACTATCTCTTCGCTTAGTTCTGTAACGTTCTCATGTGCCGTAATATGTTGATTTCCTTGATTAAAAAAAAAAACTGTACACGAAAGATAAACGATTTAGTTACTTTTCCGAAAAGTAACTGTTTTACCACAAAAGTTACTCATATCATTAGAAGAATGCATACACTGTTTTAGGGAGAAAAGGAAAGATCAGTGATCACTGGTTCATCGACGTTGATGATGGGTCATAGTCATAATTATCTCCAGCTTTCACAAATCTTCCTTTCACTCTTTTTCTCGTGTCAGCTCTCGCTTTACGAGATGCATATCGAATCTGTTTCCCAAATCTACATTTCAAATAATTTGAACTTTTAAATCCAAGTTTATGCTGAACTCAAGTTTTTTCTAACGTTTTAAGAAAATAAACTTACGTGCGCTTTAGTTTCTTCTCTTTGTATCTCAACTTAGCTTGATTCCTTGCTTGTGGACAACTAACTTCAAGACTCGATTCCCATGGCGATTCGCTCATTATAAACCCTTGAGACATTCCACAATCCTGATATTCGGCTGCATTTTCACCTTGGATGTTGGAGATAGCAAGCGACATGGTCGGATGGTTTTGTCCGAATAATACATGTGATGTAGGAAGGGGAAGAGGAAGTCCAGTGTTGATGTTCATTTTCAACGGTGATTGATCATGATAATCTTGTTGCCCTGGTGACGATTCCTGAAACAAAATAACCTAAACTCATTAAGATGATACTTGGATCAGATCAAAACGAACAAAAATGAAGAGAAAGAGACCTCCAAAGCGTTGTCTATAATCAAGTTTGAGGTGGTAACAGATGTGTTGTTCTTGTCGATCAAGAGACAATTTTGTACTGTATGATCCGATTCTATGTTATCTTTTGGTGAAGATCTGATAATATCATCACCAACATCAAAGTTTAACGGCGCATTTTCCAAGTTAAGCCCTTCGCATAGATCTTCTTCGCCTTCTTCATGTTTTAGAACCACATCAGAACATCCCTGGACATACACAAAAATACTTAGAATCGCATTGTCCATCGAGAATGTAACGGATTAACTTAAGTAACACGTTTAATTCCATTGGTTGTTGTACCTTAGTTTCCACGGAAAATAAAGATGATTGATCACTGAGATTCTGAGTGTAACTGATGTTTTGTGGCACCATGGTATAAGAGGAACCGATCAAACAGTCTAGTTCGTTCATTTTCGACATCCCAAAGATGGTATTGTTTGGATCATTCAAGCAGGGTAAAGAAGCAACGAGCGGATTAACCAAACCGGACATAGAAGGCTCAAGAATCGAAGACCACATTCTGACAAATTCCGTTGGAGAAGGACACCCAGAGAAAGGATTCAGGCTTTGGAGTCTGTGTCCTAAAGCAGAGCAGTTACTTGCATGCCAATGACATCCTTGGCAATATGAAACCTTCTCTTCAAGACAGCGGATTACGCCTGGCTGTGAAAAGCATTTCTCGCAGATCAAAGAGCGTGTGTGCCTGCGAGACAGAGGATTCGCAGAGTGTACGTGGACGTCGCAGTTTAGGCAAAGTTTAGCCAAATCGGATTTGCAGTAAATCACTGCTTGTGCGGTTGCACAGTGATCACACTTTGGCTCCATATTTGGAGAACAAAATGATTTTGCAAATTCAAAGAAAAATGTATAGAGAAAAGAAAGACTCTAACTTGGAGATATCTAATGGAAGGAGAATCTGGCGTTTTTGTTATTTCTGGATCAGTAAACACCGCATAAGATCCTGCAAAACAAGATTCATGAACATTTTAGAGCTGCCTCAAAAGCAAATCTTGAAAGGAAATTAAAGAATATCAATTAAATTTCGATTAAAATATGAGAATTTGTTACGTTTAGCTATTTATGGAGGAAGAAGCACTCACACATGATGGCGATCGATATATAGTCCGATTCAAAACCTTCGTTGAATGTCGAAAAACTCAAGACCCATAAATTTAATATTACAGAAAGAAATTTGATTACAAATCTAATAACAAAATAGTTTTATGAATCGAGTGAAAGTAAAGAACAAAAGAGAGAGTTTTTACAGTGGTGTACCAAATCACACGTAGAAGGAGAAGAAAGAAAGAAAGAAAAAAAAAAAGAAAAAAGGGTAGGGTTGCTCGTGTTTATACCGTGTGAAAACTTGGTCTACGTGGCTAAATCCACGTGGCGTAATCAGGAAGAAGAAGGTGAAATGAAAGAAAGAGAGGAGTGTTGCTCTGTTTATATACGGTGTGAAAACGGAGGCCCACGTGGCATAATGACGTAGAAAAAGGAGTACGTTTTAATACCGTCTGAAAACGTGGGCCCAACGTAGTTAAAATCCACGTCAAAGTTATGTACCGTTCCGTACATATTATAAGAATTTTCGCGCACGGCTTTCATTTTTCATTTTCACATTTGTAAGAAATCTAACATTACTATATTTAGTATTTACATCGAGATATAGTAGGAATATGCAGCAAAGTAAGTGGAAAGAAGGTTGCTTGTTTTGATTTTTTTTGGTCAAGGCTTGGGAACTGATTTATTTGCTCGAGAAATATATATATCATCGGAATAATATCTTCTCAAGAAATGACACGTGGCGAAAATCCATCTCAGAAATTGCTCCAATGTCAGACGAAACATGATAACATCACCTCGTAGCCTCTTTAAACTCTACGTATCTCTGCCTTCCAATCTATAAGACGTACCCAAACGAATGACACAACATGGCTCATTAACGGAGACGATGAACAGGATACAGACGTGGAACCTGATGTGCCAACGGAAGCAACCACTCCAAGAGTGATGATTATAATCTCCCTTGTGATGGAGAAACTCGTGGCGCGAAACCAGTGGTTAGCCACACAAACGACAGGACTCGGTAAGAGCTTGAAAGCGCTTCATGGCGTGAGAGCAACGAGCATAAGTGTAGCGAACTACCTCGAGAGGATATATAAATGGAGTCCGGTTGGCTCATAATATATATAAGCATCTTGATTCTTAGGTTGTCTCCTTGAATATTCATAGACTTCTCGTCACTTGTGTCATGATTGCTTCCAAAATAGTAGACGACGTGTAAGCCTTTTTTGTAGTACTCATATATTCCTGAAGTCGACCGATTATAACCAACTACTCGTTATGTGCATGTGTATTAGTTAATTGACAAAAGGAAAATACCTTTTTTATAACCTGAGGAGGAACTTTGTAGCAATGTTATCAAGTTCTTGATTTCAAAATTTTCACATATATATGGCAATATGGCATAGATGAGACAAGATAGATTTTAACTATTTTAGATTCACAAGAACTACAACACCTGAGTTCTACGCTAGGGTTGGAGACATGTTCAGCAATGCAACAAAATAGAGTTACACTAGTGTTTTAAAGCTTTTGAGAGATAGTGTTTCCCTTCAAGATAATCAAACTACTGCAAGAGAATTTTTCGATGGATTGTTGAATATATGAATTTTTTTTGTGTATTAATGGAACGCGTTTGGTTGACAGAAAAAGTTTATGAACTGAATAATAAATTTAAATTTTTATATTTTAAAATTTTCTCTCAAAGTTAAGCTAATTGATATGGCACATTTATGTACTATAGACTAGGATTACGATTTGTCATGTAAACAAGCTAAATTTGAAAAGGTGTAATTTTCAACTAAAGAAAAAAGGGGATTTTGCCAACATTTGTTGCATGCGGTTTTGTTCTTCATGTTCGTCTATCTGTTTCCTTCTTTTCACGTGTAAAATGATGCGTCGCGATGACTTAGCTATCAAACAATAACAAACTGAAAACAAATCTTGTTTCCTAAAGTTTCTTACTCGTCGGATTGCCTTGTGTTCATCGTGTAAAATTTCCTGAAGACAAGAACAAAACGCACCGTTTGGTTCATTCAGGACTGGAGATCAGGTCCATCGCAGCTCACGGTATAAAGAATGGTCTCACACGCGCTTATCTATTGTCACGCTTGAATAGAGACACGTGTGAATTTCACTGGGTGGAATTTGCCAAGTTGTTACAGAAAAGTACAATTTTTTTTTTCCTTTTTATTCTCTGTTTGTAGAGTGGGTCTCGCGATAGCTGAAGCGAGGAATCTGATAGTGTCGATTTTTATGTTACACGACGACGTTTTCCCAAAATTGGCTTGACGGAAAAGGGAGAAATTATGGCGGATTCTTCGTCATCGTCGCCATCTCCTACTGAGGAGATCGTTCGGTTGATCAAGCGGTTAAGCGCTTACGTTGCCTTCAAGATGTCTAGCCTCTTCTCTACATCTATTCGCAATCTGGTTCTCTCTCTCTTTCTCTCCCCATTTTCCGTTATTACCCATTACACGGTTTCTATAATCGGATCTGGTGGGATAATGGTTTTCGATGGAGGGAGTTCTGGGACCGGAATCCAAATCGGTCGGAATTCGTTTGAATTAATGGAAACTCAAGGGAATTAATCTTTTTCCAGTTGAATATCT
Organism: Pugionium cornutum; assembly: GCA_018901935.1. Lineage (NCBI taxonomy): Eukaryota > Viridiplantae > Streptophyta > Magnoliopsida > Brassicales > Brassicaceae > Pugionium > Pugionium cornutum. The sequence continues at coordinate 6,319,398 of CM032160.1, read as the reverse complement.
TCTCTATATCGTTTCCATCTAAAAGTTGATGAAACAGCTCAAAATTGGCTGTTGTTTAGCTGCATCGGGGATAAAAAATGCTAGCTTTTTTTGGAGTATTGGATACGGCGAGCATTATTGTTATCTGTTAATTCGTTTTCGCTATTTCTGACATGGAATTAGGACTCACGGTCTATTGGTGCTATTGCGGGGCTTGCAATTGCTGTGATATTCACATGGAGGGCGGTAAGAACACCAGGGGAACGTCAAAGAAGGCAGGCAAAACGTAGGATGCAATCCGCTGAAACCTCTACCGCTGCTGCTCAGTCAAACCGAACTGCGATCCCTCACGAGGTTTCTTTCCCTCATGAGGATACGGGAGTGCAAGATGTTGTTGATCAGTTTTCCCAACCTGTAAAAGTTACATTCTGTTTCTCTATCCAATTTTTCAAATATTTTGTTGAACGCACTAACCTTTTTCACAGTATTGAAGCTAAGTGAAGGTTACTGCTTTCACAGTATTGACTTACTTGTTTTGCAGTCTACACTGGGTCAAATAGTTAGGCAGAAGCTAAGTGAAGGAAGGAAGGTAATTGCATGTCACCATTGATAATGTTGTGAATAACCTTCTGGTTATGTTTTAATCACTTGAAACTGCACATATGATCCTTGGTGCTTCATCGTTGATACACTTGATGTTCATGGACACCATCGGGTGTATTTCTCTGAGCTACAGATACCTCTGACCTTATTAAACTGTCAACAGTTTAATTTTAGTTCAAACCCTATTTTGAAGCACTGTGTCAAGGCCCTTATATATGTTGCTTCACTTTTGTATAATATGCATTTGTAGGTAACATGTCGTCTTCTTGGAGTTGTTCTTGAGGAATCAAGTCCAGAAGAACTTCAAGTAGTAATATTTTCTTTTGATAGACTTTCTAATATTGCATGGATGCTTTTGTACCTGACTCAAGCAAAATTTATGCAGAAACAAGCAACAGTGAGGTCATCCGTTCTGGAAGTTCTCCAAGAGATTTCAAAGTACTGTGATTTATATTTCATGGAAAGAGTTCTTGATGATGAAAGCGAAGTGAGCAACAACTTCTTTTCCATTCAGTGTTATACTCATTAGCTTCAAAACTCGGGGAGTGGGAACAGTGTTTGATAGAAGTATTTTTCAGCATTTATACTTACATTATTAGATTAAGAGGCCGAGTTTGTTAGTGCAACTAAGTGCATTCTTGTGACCTTTTCAACGGTTGACTGGACAAGCAAGGTTTATTATCATTAGATCTGAAACTCACATTGTTGAGCTTTAATATGCAGGCCAAAGTTCTACAGGCTTTAGAGAGTGCAGGCGTTTTCACATCTAATGGTTTGGTCAAAGATAAGGTATTCGATCAAGCTTTTGCAGATAATCTGCTACTCCTTATTTCTCTCAAAACGCGTTGCTACAATCCTCAAGCATGTTCTAGTTAAATTCAGAATCCTTATCAATGTTCTGACAACGTGCAAGACTTACAATATTGTGACATGAAAAAAATTGCAGGTTCTCTTTTGTAGTACAGAAATTGGAAGAACTTCATTTGTTAGACAGCTAGAACCTGACTGGCACATCGATACAAACCTAGAAATTAGCACACAACTAGCTGTAATGTCATTTCCTTGTCTACTTATTTAAAGTTTTTACCTAACTATTAGATAAAATTAATGTTCTCTTTGATTTCCCTTGTTTTTATTGCAGAGATTCATCAAGTATCAGCTTCATGTCTCGGAGGCAAAACCCGAGCGAACGGCTCCAAATGTGTTCACCTCGCAGTCAATAGAACAGTTCTTTGGATGTGCTTGATGCCAAAAAAAGAAAGAAAGGTTAAAGATCTGTGAAAACCATATCTTGATCTGACAGAAGCAGATTCGTAAATGGTCTCGTGTAGTCAGCTATAGTTTCTCTTAGGCTGAGTTTGAAACTTTTTTTTTTTTAATTATTGTCTTTAAATTAAAGTTTGATATTTTTTGGAGTTATAGTACTGCGAGAGTTCCTCTGTGGAAGAATCAAAGTCCTTTGATTTGCCTGCAGGCTCTATATTATCTTATTTACGTTGTCCATCAGTGGGATCTTTAAATGTGAAGATGTAAACTCTTATAAATATGTTTCAAGGAAATTTGCAAAAACCCATCTATTTCAGTTTTTTTCTTTTTACTTCTCAAGTCCATTCCTTTTTGAACTGTCAGGTTTGCGTCTTTGGACTATTGGTTTCCACGCCAATGAAGAGTTTGAAAAAGATGAACTCATTTTGAAGGATCAGATTGGTATCCAACATTCATCCAACAAGGTGGCTTATCCTTTTGCAGTTGTCTTCTCTTCTTGATTAACTCAAGAGTCACTAATTTCCTCTCTCTCTGTGTCCTTACAATACAATGAATTGACTCAGAAAATGATACTTATATGTTCACATCTTTGGTAGAGACCTGATGGCTACCCATCACTAGTAGAAGACTATTATTTCTTGTAAATTGATTTGATCTTCGAGATTCAGAAAAAGGTGTCAACAGTTTCAGCTGCAATTACCCTTAGTGCCTGCAAGACTCATCGGTTGCCTAATTATGGGATATTTTGAACCCCAACAACGCTCTCATAAATAACAGAAATAATTTTTTTGCCTATTTATATATACCCTGCTTAGTGATTACTGATTAGATTTAGCATGTAATGGCTAGTGAAGACTCTATTTGCTCACTCTCTACTAATGTGCCGATTCTAATCATATTTGTCGATAGAGCACCTATGAGATGTAAAATTCGCCTAGAAACCCCCAAAAGATTAAGTTAAAAACAGGTCTTTTGTGTTCAAAGTTTTGCGGTTATGAACTAAGATTGTCATCAAACCGAATCAACGTCATTGGCTTTCCTCTGTTCCATCACATCAACGTTTACATTCTCATCTTCTCCCTGTATAAACACACAGACCCAGCTTTTTCAGCACACTTGAGATTTTTGAGGATTACCTTAATATTACTTTTACCTATCAACGATTTTTTTCAGAATTTATCATTGAAATCAATTAAACCGTTACCTGAAAATGTGCATCTCTGAAAGCTGGGGGCGGGGGAAGAGATTTTAAACTAGGGTCTTTGGCAGCTTCAGGATTTTCTTCATCAAACTCTGCAACTCCATCAAATGCCTGAGCTGCCATGCTCGTACTAGGCATTACCTGCAACACCATAACCACGTAACAGTATATTAGCTCCGCTTTAAACCAAGTAATTTCTACAAACACATCATTAACATGAAATACTAAGCTTTAAGTATCTACTCGAGCCCCAATGTTGTTCTCTCTACGGTTAAAAGTAAATATCAATCTGCAGAAGAAGATGAAGCAAAAAAGAAAAAAAATATAAGATGCAGTACCTTATTACTAGATGAGGTGCCAGAAGAAAGCCTTCTTCTTTTCCAATTTTCTTCCTTTGATGAAGACTTGTTAATCGTGTCTACATTGTTCCCGCTTCCAGTTTCTTCTTCAGAATTTGATTTCAAAGGAACCATATTCCAACGAGAAGGTCTCTTCACCTTCTCCACCTTCTCCACCTTCTCCACCTTCTCCACCTTCTCCACCTTCTCCACCTTCTCCACCTTCTCCACCTTCTCTTCTTCACCTCTTTCAATCAAGGCTGAAAAAGGTGGAGAAACTTCATAGTGTGTAATGAAACTGATCTTCCTCGAATTAGTTTAAAAACAGAGATATGAAGGTACTGAGTAATTTACCATCTTTAACTGGTTCTTGGGTAATATATTGATCCACATAATTCCTTTTCCTGGATAGTGAGGAAGTATTCCGCAACTCATTCTGTGGATCAGAAGCAATTCTCAAATTCCTACCATGATTCTCTTCATCACTCACAATATCAACGTCTGCATCCCTGTCGTTGCCTTCGTTTCCCAGAAGATATGTACTAAGTTGGTTTCCCAACTTCTGAAGACGGGCTTGTGACCTACAGATCTGACAAATCGTTATTGAATGAAATCTGTGCATATTTAAATAAAATGCACTGAGAAAATAAAAAATATAGCGTCATGCCTCTTTAGATCATCCTGTGCCCGCAAAAAACGGTTATATTCTTTCACAAATTTCTTTGTGCTTGAAGTAATCCTGACAATACAAAAGAATTGAACAACACTCGTTACCAGAAGATCAAGTCCAGAATTTGCCAAATTACATTACTAGGAGTATATCACGTCCTAATTAATTTCAAGCATACATCAAGGAGGAAATAGTCATTACCTCCTACATTCCTCTTTCTCTCTATCCAACTGGTTTTCAAGCTCCTGGATCCTAGAAGTAAGAATGACTGCATCCTGTACCTTCCTTTCAACAAAAGCCTTTGGACCCAAAAATGTCAAGTTAACTCACAAGTAGAATCCAATAAAAGATTCACTGTGGGATGGAAAAGTTTACCTCCAATCGTAGTTTGTCATCAGAAAGCATCTTAACATCCAGCTCTACATCTTTTAACTGGACATCGTCCCAAAGACAAACTCAATTAAAATAAATATAGCTAAAGTGGAACTGGGTCCGTTAGCATCATCTTTACAATTTTTATCCACTTAACTTTATATTAAGATTAAAGAGAACCACATCCTCAACTAACACCCAATCAAGAAATTAAAGATCCAAACCTGCTCTTCCAGAACATTAGTGTAACCCAGAAACTTATTTGTTTCATCTTTTTCCCTGACTTGAATCCCATTCCCAATTTTTGAGCCACCAGCATAATCACTTCGTTCATCATATCTGCGGTTCTCTCTGTAGTCTTCATCTCTGTGATAATGAGAGACACCAAGCCGTACTTTTAAATCATGGAGAAACCATCATTTACCACTGAGATCTCACATAACATGAGCAGAAGTAGAGCCGAGGAAAGAAGAAGGCATACCTTCGCTTCTCAAATGGCCTGGGATTTTCATGCCCTACAAATTTGAATTTCACCGGTACGAATCAGAAAAAAGAAATACAGAAATGAGAAGTTCACAGAGAGTATAGATTGTGCCTAACAGATAATCAACAGAACTCCAAAAAACTCAAAGCTGCAGATCTTACCAATAAATCTTTGTACTCTTCTTCCATTTCTTTCTAAAGAAGGTCTCTGCACTGGAGAAAACTGTCTACGAAGTTTATCCCTTAAGTCACTATCCAGATTGTGTTGTCTGCCTACAGTAAACAAACAGACTTTGCAGTAAAGCATACTTGTAAAGATGTGAACTCCATCTAAAACAATCAGAGAATCATGCCAGTCAAGAACACTTGGAGAAGATCACAGAAGACTACGGAAAGAAAACAGTTGTGGTGCTTACTTGCTAGTTCAAATAGACCACAAAATAATGTCCTCTTCTTACCAGAAGTTGGAGAAAAGCCACAAATGGGAACTAAATAAGTGGAAGTCACTGTATCTCATCAATAAATAATAGGTTGACAATGCTTCAGCATAATGTTGGAGGAAAGAAATCATAACCAGTCTTCGATAACCATTTAATTACACAATCACAATCCACCAAAACTTAAATATCCAATTCCTTTTGGCACCACCATGAATTGCATGCTTCTTGATCCCAGAAAACGCTTGTGAGCCAATGAATATATAACAATTAAGGTAATATCATGCTCTGTGCAGCTCCGAACTCAGAATAAAAGAATCCCAGAACTATCCATCTCAGTATCTAATAACTGGGCATCAGAATCCCAAAACTTTGAATTCAAGAACATAACTGGCATCATGAAAATGACAGACGTCATAACAATAGGCATTGATAAGTCCTAATAACAGCCAGTCAGCCTTTGACTGGCCACCAGTCTGAGAGCCATGGTTTCTGGAAGAATAAAAACTCCACAAAAACCATGATTGGTTTTCTTCAAAAAGAATGTGCTTTCAAGAGCAAAAGAAAACCAATATAAATTTCAGCACGAAATACCAGCAGATTCCACTCCCGGATAAAACATAATAAAAAGCCTGTCAGTTGCTATCTTTCTGCAAATGGAACAGCCATATTAAAGAATGATTCCACAGGAAAAAAACTAGTCAGTAAAACAAAGTATAATGCTGATACCATGAGTTTATCAACTAGAGCACTATTGTAGGGTGAAACAATTAACACAATCTCATAAAATATGGAATGATGAGCTGTTGAAGACTTCAAAGTACATTGAACCACAAATATCCATGGAAATATACTTCACATAATCGTCCAAGTATGATACAAAATTCGAGAAAAGAGACCAAATCAACAGATGATTTTCTCCATTTTATCCTTCAAAGGAAGTATTCATAACTTAAAAGAAATATTCATAACTTCATGGATCCATCACCATCACAAGCTTAAACCTACTTAATAATGAAATTAATAGCCTGTTCATGAAACTTATGTATAAACGACATAATTACCAGTCAATGAAGACTCCCCAGGACGACGGAGCTCAGCAGTTCCATGAGCAAACGTGCAATTCGGCCTTGAACAGCTACCGCTCTTCTTGTACAGAATGCAAAGCTTCGTCTTATACATACTCGACCCAGACATGATTAACCAAAACAACGAGATCCCTTTCTTCTCCAAATACGCTTAAGATCAAATTCTCAAAAATCAAGAAACCTCCACAAGCATAAGATTAACATCAGCAAGGCGAATACGAAGATTATAAAAAATTTGAAAACCTACCATAGACAATTACAGCCTTCTAGGTTTATCTTTGAAGCACTTTCTTCCTCTTCTTTTATAAAGTCAAGACGGAAGATGAATCTCCGCGATATGAAATTGAAATGCTGAAGCAATTAGGAACGACCTTTCGAATTTATATATTTTTTTGCCTTCCGCGTATATTTTCTAGGCAAAGGGGAAAAATATCAGATATGGACATTTACCATTTTATCCAACTATAACGAAATGTAGTGATGAGTTCTGTAGACATTATTAACTTTTTTGATATGGTTTTCTCGATACTTCTGTAACTAACAGGTTGATGGCGGTTTAATGTATCAAGAACAAAACCAAAGAATAATAATAAAAAAAAAAAGATCAATAAGATTATAGGAGTAATTTCTAGTAGATAAGTATCCTTGCATATCGTGGGTTTATAGTAATTGTAATATTTTAAAATAATCAAACATTTAATTCATAATCCAAAATTATAGTAATTTTCCAGCAGTTGTATGATGTATCCAAATTAAAATGCTGAATCTTACAACTCTATATTAATTGGTATATTAATATTCCAAAAAGTTATATATTTTGAACACTAAATTCTCTTTTAGATTTTTTGAAAACTAATCTTTTGGCAGTTAAATTATCAAAAAAATTAAATGAATCAAACTTAAAAATTTTAAAAGTGATATTTGGAAGAATTGTTCTTGTTTTACAACGTAGAAGAATAGGTCTCTGAATTTCAGGACTAAAACAATCTTTCTTTTAATCTATGGAGAACCTCTAAACTCATATTTGTGGACTCTCAAACAAACGTATAATGTTACTTAGAAAATATCACACTTAATCCTTAAAATTTCTTGCTAGTCATATCCATTTTTCCAAGAAATGGAAAGGAAATGTACCATCATCTTTGCTATTTTCTTTTGTCGTCGTAGCAATGTTTGCTTACAAGAGTGTCTCTTCGTTAATTAACTAAGAATTTTGATAGGATTTACTTCTTTAGTATGTATTATTATTATTACGAGATAGTATCCGTGATGTGCACAGAAAATTTATTTACTTATTTCATATTATTAATTTAAATGTTAATATTATATAAAAGTAAAATTAATATATGCAGAAAAAAATAAATGTTGAAAAAATAATAAAATAAAAATAAAATTAATATATGCAGAAAAGAAAATAAAACGATGTTAAATTGTTCAAGAAAAACCTTTTCATCCACGACAACTATCTCAAAAGTTTCAATACCATTGAGAAATTGTTTTCACAATTTTAAAATCTTCACTCTGATTTCTATTGCGTTTTGAATGGTTTCAAAGAATAAAGATCGGTAACTAAAGCCATGGAAAAAAATGAAATTGTGTATACTAATTTATAAGATTAGAGTGTTTGAGTGACGATGAAACAAAATAATGGGCATTATATAGTGAGTTGTGCATCTAAGGTTTTCCATAACTTAATTTTGAATTTTTTCTAAATTATGCTTAAAAATATCAATGGATGGGAATTTTAAATGGTGAATGTGCGTTTTTGAGTTTAAATGGCAAGCACACCTAACGGCAATCATCATAAATATTGAAAATGATAAGTTAGTGTTTTAAGAATAATGAGTTTTAAGAAATCACTAGGATAATACATGTGCGATGCACATGAATACTGAATTTTCAAAATATATACAAACATAAAAAATAATAGTCTAATTTTTATTTTTAATATTTGATATTAAAAAATAATAAATATGGGATACAATTCATAGTTTTATAATTTAAATTTTAAAATATCATATGAGTAAAATAATTCATATGAAGCTTTTTCTATCTATTTCAACATACATGATATAAACCCAATCCAATTCTTTGTTTTTGGATATATGATCATTTTTCAATTATTTTATAAACAGCTTTGCAAAAATTAAGATGAGACATCATTTTTTAGTATATAAAGACATGAAAACATTGATCATTTTAATGATTAATGATTAGTAAAATGCATTTCCTTGAAACTTGTGGTAGTAAATGAATATTTAATTACCAGTTGTATCCATATGAGGAGAAAATACAAGATTGATATTTACCTTGAGAACAGAAAACTGATTTCTCGAATTCAGAGAAATTTTATGTGAAATTTTGTAAGTTTATGTATGATGTAGAAAAAAACATGTTATTTTTATTTTTATGAAATGTGCAAATGTAAAATGAATGTGAATGTCCAATCCGTTTACTATATATAGTGTTATGATTTGGTCTTAGATATTTAATTAAATTTTTTAAAAATAATTAAATTTGGTGAATAATTAATATAAAATATGGAATTTAATAGTGTTAATGAAATTTCTATATGAACAAAAATTTAAAATTTTCACTTTCCTTTTATATGCGTACAATATTTAAATATTCATGTAAAAATAATTTTTCATTTTTAAAATTAGCGAGTAATTAAATGTGTAATGCACAAATTCCAAATTTCCTAATTTTTGAATTGTAAGATATTTGAAAAGTAAATACGGTTTGGAAACTCATTTAGTAATATCTGTATAATTAGATTATCTAATTAAAATGTTTGAGTAATATATAAAATAAATAATTTATGTTTTGAATTAAATTAATTAAGAAAATTGGTGAGAGTGAATGTGGTGATGACACCTAAGCAATTTTCACTCTGAATGTTTCTCCTTTAATATATAGTAGATATGTTTATGAAATTTTTATTGTGTTACTAAATGATAGCGTATCTAAAATACGAACTAGCATAATGACAAAAATGGTAATTTCTGAGTTGCAATTGTAACATATAAACATATATAGAAAATCAAATATTGAATATTTATTATATACACATTTATAGGAAATTAAATAATGAATTAAACTGATGTGATACGACATTATTAACAGTTAGTCTAATGTATGAATATTTAAAGAAAGTTAAATTAGTATCATTGATTGCAACAGTTAAACATAAATTTTTGAGAATATTGTAATATAATATTGTCTTAAACGAATTAAACGAATTGGATGATGATAAAATTGTTTAATTTTTTAAAAATTCTTTTAAAAAATTTCTGAGAGTAAATCTAGTACTGACACATCAGCAATTTTTATTTTGAGTGTTTCTCTTTAATATATAATAAATTATTGAAGTAGTCATCATTAACCAACAAATTAGTTATGATGATGCAGCTATCTTTTTGACCGTTCACATGGTAATTGTTAATTCCTTATCTACATGGTCTATATCGGAATGAAGACATGCTGCAATTAATTGACATTGAGCTAGTTGCAGTGAGATGACTTACTTTTAGCTTAATTTTTTTAGAACTTGTAATCAGATCAACAATTGTGTAACAATACCTAGAAATTCAATTATCGACATGCAAAGATGAAGAAACAATCTTGATGAGATTAAAACTTCATTCTTTTAGAAGGACCTTGGTCGATAATAGGATCAATTTGAGGCTGTTGTGGCTCTCCTCCCTGGGTTCCAAGCTCTTCCTGTTCTCCTAATGCCTCCTGGCTAACATAGCCTTCAGGGAAGGGTGGTGGTGGAGGTGCTGGGGGCAACTGAACAGGGCAAACGCAAAGCCATCAGAAGGTGGGTAAAGGAAGTAGCATCACAAAAATTCACACCAACAAGAGATCTTTAGTGATCCAACAAGTAGATTTATTCAAAGTATACAAATGTACCTTGCGATATAACGAAGTAAGAATGACATCAACTCGTTTCATTTCCTTTAGATCAACTATCTCATTAGCGGGCTTCGGCTCAGAAGGTTCGTTTTGGTTTTCAGCATCAACTGATATTCATAGATAAAAATCACAATATTGATGAGGTTAGCTCGACTGCAACAAATGGCAACTGATACATAAGTACTTGATAAAGTCATTAACTTGTTCAGCACTGGCCATGAGCTTGATAATGAACAAAAGTAGCTTCTTAAGTTAACTGAATAATCTTCGGCTATCTCAACTACGCACACATGCACAAACAGTTCATACGAAGAACAAATATATATTTCAACTTTCATGGATTAGTAACAGAAACGATTGCACTATATCAATTGAGAACATAATCATAAATCATAAAAGAAAATGAGCCTTACCCTGTCTAATGGTCTCCAATTTCGACGCAGCAACAGAGAAAGCTTTCGATATGTTATAAACAGCCCGGCCCTGGATTAAACATCCAAAAATGATAAAGAGAATAAAACAAAACATTCCAGGAACAAAAGAAGAAAACTTTCATATAATATCTACCCTCCTCTCAATAACATATGAATCTAAATAGAAAGTTGAAGAAAGTTACAACTCGGGCTGCGAAGACACTACAAAGCTGTGGAGCTTGGTATATAGTACCATCCAAGATGTAATACGTTAGCATGGGTGTGACTTTCTCGGGACCATCCCTCTTTTGCTTACGAAATACGAACAGGTTCGGTTCAGTAGCATCACTGATCACATACTCTAGGCCTGTCATCTTGCTGCAGAGGAATGCATGATAAATGTGTTAAAACCAAAGATTTTCACTGAATTCTCCGCCAGTAATTAACATTTTGAATGTAATGGACCTAAAAACATCTCCATCGATTTTCCAACATTATCTCAGGAAACATACCTAAATTTAAAACCCTAAGACCGCATAGAACAAAAAGAAGAGGAATATGAGCTTCAATATGACTCGAAAACGGTGATAGAGCTAAAAGTTTTCCTTATAATGTCTGACTATTGAAGCAAAAAAAAGGGAAATCAAAAAATTGAAACCAGTAAGGAGCTTACGAGAGATGAGACTGATCGAGAGGGTGAACGGATCTCCTACGAAGAATCTCGTTGTTGCAGGTGATATCGTAAAAGGGAGACAAGGCAAAGTAGTCGAAGACGTAGTTACGGTCAAGAGGATAGGAATTGATCCAGAGTTGATCTCTGAAGCAAATACCAGTCATATCCGTACCCGGAGGCTGAAGCGGAGGGGCAATTTGCTCTGCCGCATTGCCGTTGAAGGTCTCGGCCGTAGCCGCGGAGAGCAGAGAGGAATCCATGAAAGTGAGTCGCTTTGCCGAATAAGAAACACAGAAATCACATAATTTAGAACACAACGTCAAATTAGCAAAAACTTAAAATTATTTAATTTTAAATTTATGCTATTTTGGAACAAAACATGATATTATAAAAATGATATTTGGACAATTGTCCTTTCTATTATTTAGTAAAACAGTTTTTAGAAAAACAATTTTATTAATTTTCTAAAACGATTTTTTAGGTTGGGTTTTTGGTTTTTTCGATTTATTCGGGTTGGTTTATTCAGTTTTTTGGTTTTTCGGTTTGAGAAAAAGATATTCAAAAAAAAAATATAAAGTTGGTTCGGTTTTTTATCAGTTTAATCGGTTCGGTTTTTAGTAAAAAAACCGTTCTAAATTAAACCAAAATTTAATTTGAGTTTCGGTTTAATAAAATTAAATTTAAGTTTATTTCGGTGTTTTCGATTTTTTTGGTTTATTTCAATTTATTTCGGTTTATTTCAGTTTATTTTGATTTATTTCAATTTATTTCAGTTTATTTTAGTTTATTTCAATTATTCATAGGATTTTCAGAAAATAAATTTAAATCATGTTATAAACTTTGAAAAAAAATTAATTGATATGGTTCAAAAATGATATTGAAACGTTTTTGTGAGTTTTTCTCATTAGTTTTATAACTTTTTATGTTAATATGTTTTAATATTTTAAAAATTGGTAATAAATGTTTCAAAGGAGGATTCTACATACATCTAATAGTTAGTTCTCATTTATTGTTTTGAAAGTTCGGGCTTGGAAACTCTACATTCTAAACAGTCGAATTTCTTCGGAAATTTTTTATCGATTCTCCTAGAATAGTTTAAAGTGTATTAAAGTTCGACCCAGTTTTTAAACTATGTGCATTTGCTGTTTTAGAATGGCCCTAAGCAAGACATTAGCGTTTTGAGGTTTTTGGGTTTTTTGTACAATATTAATAACATTTTACTTTTTCTGATATTTATGAATCGAAATAAGATAGATTCATAATTTACAGAAAATTAATTAAGTGAGTTTGTAAGTGTAATAGCTAACATTTCCAAGATTCCAATAGCACTTATATAGTAAAAAAAGAAAAGAGTTGAAGGTTTTTTACACTTTGACCAACTCAGATTTGAACTAATATTCGGACCGATAAAATGCTATTTGAAAATAGAAAGCGTGATTTATATTTGGTAATGGACGCTTTCATTAACAATATTACAAAAAAATATCAAATTTTAGGGAATTTCTATATGCTCAGTGGAAGGAGAAGTCGTTAAATTAAGAGAGCTCACGGCAAAACAATTCGTATTGCTTTGTCCACTGCCCTTCACGCACCTTCGTGCTATTTTATCATCATCGCATCAAAATCTTCCAGAAAAAAAAAATAAAATAATCCCAAAATAAATACAAAAAGCCTCAGTGTGTGTAACAATTCAGATCATTGATTTCAAAAACCTCACTGAAATCCGCTAAGATAATTGATTTTATCATCATTGGCTATATAAAATTAAGACGAAAAGAAATCAGATTTCAAACCGGTGATTTTGTTGGGCGAAAATGGATATACTCAGACAGCCAAGGGTTATATCTTCAAATTCTGGGAGAAGAAGCCCAGATCTGAAACTCTAGTCCACGAAACATTCGAATCATCACCATATCATTTTCGCCCCCCAATAGAAAACGAATGACAAATATTACAAAAAAAAAAGCCTAAATATTATTTGTTCGCACAAGGAGTAAAGAAAAAAGAGAAGGAAGCAGTTTCTGTTATTCTACAGATGAAAGAAGACGAAGCGTATAAATACACACACGAATGCTCACGGATTAGCTTTCGAAATTAGGGTTTTCCCATCAACAATGGGCTTATAACATGTGTTTCGTTTTTGTTCACAAGACAGCCCAATCTTATTAGGCCCAACAAACCTCACTTCTTTGTTGTCTCTAACTAAATCTCCTCGTATACAAATCCAACGAATTTTTCTTCAAATTGGAGTTACCTCATCATAAACACCTGAATCTATACCTTCATATTCTGTGTAGATTTCCACTACTTGATTGTCTTTTATTTGTTTCTTTTATCCTTCGATTTTATCATATTCTTTTACTCTCTTTCGTTTTGCTTCATGTTCTTACTCCCTCCCTCTTCGATTCTTCTGTTCTTCTTCTTTGGTTCTACTTCTTTTTGCATTTCGTTTCTTCTTATGTTCTTATTTTTTCCTCCACAAAACACATTCGATTCAAGTTTTTTGTTTTCTTCCATGGATTTGGAGGTATGAATACAAAATAGTGAGAATTATTGTAAATTTTATAACAGTAAAAGATAAATCTTGGGTTCAGAAGCACAAATGAAACGACAACAAAGTCAAATTGACAAGACTTTCTCCAAAAGTCAAACAACAATAAAAAAAACAGAACACATCATTTTCCGATCAGGCTAACGACTAGCTTCCGGCAACAGAACAGCGTGTCCTGATAACTCCGGTTGAGCCAGTCTTCACTTTAACCCTCCCCATCTTCTCCATTGACTTAGCGAAAGCTTTGTAAAACTTATCTTCAGAACCGTTGACCAAGTCGTTAATCATCCTCAACGTCGCTGCGTTCGTCGTCAAAGCAGAATCAGACTGAAACAAACCTCTTCTCTTCAAAACGAGCTTGTAATAACTTAGATCGAAGCTTCTACGACTACCGGGATCCATCTCGAGAATGGTAGTGTTGTCATTGAGGCTCTTACATTTGTTAGCCTTTATATTTGCTGCGTATTCGGTGTCTAGAGATGGATCTTGTTTGATTGTCGTCGAGAAGTTGTAGAGACGAGAACTCATGGAAGAACAATGCGAGACACCGATCGTGTGAGCCCCTGCAAAATAAAAAAGAAAATAGTTGAGAAACCAAACTTAAAGATGTCCATAGTGGAATAATGGATCGGATAAATGTAATCAAATTCTTTTAAAGAGTTATCCAAAGGACCAAAGTAGCAAAGCTCACATAAAACAGTAAGATAAAAATCACATATAAAAATTTCATGAACTTGGTTATAAAAAACTTACCGGAGAGGATGACAAGGTCTTTGAGATTGAGGCCTTGGTTAGCGAAGAGTCGTTGTAACGTTGTGAAATTACTCGTTGGCGGCGGAATGTTGTTCAAAGCCTCCGTCGAATTTGAGATCCTCCCATCTCTTCTTCCTGTCGGAACTCTCCACGAAGGACCTCCCTGTCCAAAATTAAATTTCCAAATTATAACTTAGTTTTAGCATAATTGACACAAAAAAAGATTTTGTTTCACTCATACGGTGGCAACAACTGCGTCTCTGGCGGTCAAAGCGATGATATCAGCGCAAGAAACAGTTTTAGGACACTCTGCTTCAAGAAGAGTCTTAATCCTTTCTACGAAACCAAACCCTCTAAGAGTTAGATTTGGTGCTGAATCTTTCTCCGCGTTCCCAGATGTCGAATTTATCAACACCGATCCATCACATCCCTTGTTTTTTTCACAATAATCAATGTCAATATTAGAAAAAGCTGTATTAAATCTCAAATATTCCGCTCTACCTCAATTTTATCACTCTACCTCAATTTTAACAACCTTGTGATCAGTTCTATATATGTACATAAATACGAACATATTAGAATAAATACCCTAACGAAGCAATCATGGAAATGCATTCTGAGGAGAGGAGCTGCAAGAGAAGGACCATTATGGATATGCTTTTGAATATAATCTGATACTATTTTCTCAGCATTTGGACAGCTTTTAGCGTAGAAATTCATTTTAAGTTGAGCCTCTGATGATCCCAACATTCCCATAAGAGCCATTACTGTGACTGCAACAGCCACATTCAATCGCTTCATCGTCTTCATTAAATAGTTTCCTCGATCTTGTTTCTCAATACTCTTTCTTTGGTTTTGTGTCAATTAAGAGAAACAAGATATACAGCAATAATTGAGGAGGTCTATTTATAGTAAGTAAGTCTCACAAATAATATAAAAACTGACCAAAGTTCTTATAATTAATTGAAACAGAAAAAAAAATAAACGAACAGAATTGTATGCTTTTTTAAATTGTCGATGCTAAATATTTATACAAAAAACAGAAAACTATACCGGAATAAAACACTCTTAATTGTTAATTATAAAAAAGATTAAATGGTCGGAGAAACAGATTAGCTGTACTAAGTTTTTAATTCGAGATAATTTTAAATGAATAGTATGAAATAAAGAACTACCGATTATAGGGATCTATCTTTTACAACTAAGATATATAGAGTTTGTTTGATTACATATCTTATATCTATATTAAAGTAGAAGCACTAGGAGTAAAATTTGTTGAGGTGTCATCACTACATTTACTTTCGGCTGTTTTACTATTTAATTTAAATCAAAAATTTAAATTAATTATTCTATTAGACAACCATTCTAATTAGATAACCTAATTATTTAATTTAATAGTACATGAATTTTCAAATAGTCAAAATATGTTGTGAATTTGAAATTTGAAACTCTCATTTATTATTTGAAAAACAAACTAAATTATTTTATATAATTATGACCGATTAAAATATAAAAGTTTTATCAATCTATTAAATATTTGTATATATTCGAAAATTCAATATTCTCACAATAAAAATTTAAACTGCAAAAAATAAAAATTATATCTCATATTTATTATTTTTTAATATCCCTATTAATAGCTCATATCTTATATATATATTGAAAGATAAATATCGGAATATTAATAAAATTTTATTTAATTAATAAAATTTAAATATTAAAAAAATTTCTGAGGTATTCTTCTAGTAGCAAATAAAGCAAAAGGATAAAGTTTGTGATGGTAGGGAAGAGAGAGAGCATCCAAGTACAAAATAATTGATACTTAGTAATTTTATATCACATGTGAAGAATGTATTTTTTTTAAGGAGGGAAATGGATAAATAGGTACTCATCAATGTTTTTAGGCTTATTAAATTATTTCTTTAAAAAAGACGTAATTGCCTTTTACATACAAGCATCGAGGTACCATGTCTATAATTGTGCTGTCTCCTTTCGCTGCATTGATAAATTTTTTTTGTATTTATATTTAATTATAAATATTCGTAAATATAAAATATTATTTATTAGTAAATATAAATTAATATTAATATAATTTTAATTTTAATTTAAATTATATTTAATATTGATTTTTATATATTTAAAAATTAATGAAATAAAAATAATTATCTTTTTTACAAATTTAATAGTATTATTTGGTTAGTTTAATAAAAAAATATTAATTTTCTAATCAAATTAATAACAATAATATATGTTATAATTATTCTATCAATTTAAATTTAATTGTATATTTATTAAAAAATTACTTTGGCGATGATACGTCAGATTGTAATTTCTATTAATAACATGTTAGATTGAAATTATTTTATTAAAATTTTCCTCACATAATATATTATAAATATTTCTAATATATTAATTAAAAATAATTTAACAAAAAAAATATATTCACATGTCATTTATAAATATTTAACATATCATACTATCAAAAAATTTTAATTTAAATATTATATAAAATATAATTTAATAAAATATTTATAAAAATACTATTAAACAAATATTTAACACATAAATACGTTTTAATATCGGATGATAAAAACTTGATTGAATCATCACATTTTAAAATTTGTTTTTTTCTTCCTCGGAGGCTCAATGCTACTAGAATTTTAATCAAGCACATGGTTTGGAACAATTTGGGGTTATTTCCTTACTTTTTTTTTTCTCCCATGGGCCATACGATATGTGAGCTGTAAGAAGAAAAGCGATCGGATCAGAATATATTTTCCAACATCGTTTAATATTTTAGTTTCCAAAGACACTTTCTTTGATTCAAGAAACAATAGAATTGGGAAAAAGAAGAAAAGAATAATAATCAAAATATGATGGCTTAATGGTTACTGCAATACAATGATTTTATTGTTGTTTTATTTTCAACATTTTAAATATATATTTAGGTGATTATATATCATGTTATGGTCTTATCAACCGATTTACGATTAAAAATACACACAGATGAGATGCCATTACGATTTACGAAGGTTTCATGCACATTTTATATATTTAATGCATAACTTTAGCAATCATAGCGTACATTTATTCTAAATTAAGTTAGAAGAACATACGAAGTCAATAATTAAACAAAGTTATTGTAAAAAGTAATTTACATCTATTTCCTTCTTCATCTTTTTTATATAGACATGCAGTAAATTGCTTTTCCTTGATAAAATTATCTCAAATAGTTGGATCTTTTAGTAAATAAATATATAAACAGTTTATCAATCTTAGTGCAACAACAAAGTAACAATATAATCAATTATATGATTATACAATACATTATTTTTACAAGTCGTACGTTCTGCAATGGCCTTAGACATAAACTCATAAACATAACAACTAATGGTTTATTTTTATCCATATGCATTTGTGGTTTATGACTTAAAATAGTTTTGACAGTTCAAGAAATTCAAAAGGTGACAGAGAAAATTGACCTAACATAATACCAACTAAAGCCTCCATATCTTATCCTTCTTAGTTTGCATAGAGTTGTTGGCAGGTTCGCTTTAAAGACTTAGACCATTTCCAAGAACAATTTCAAAACCTCATATTATCAAATTTCGATTTCCTATCATTTTAATTACATTTCAATCCCTAAAATTTCATAACTGAGAATTTTTTTTAGTAATTTCTTTTTGATTATCATTTGAACACAAAAAAATTGAATAACACTTATAACAAATATTTTTATACAAAAGTTTTCACAGCAATGATACTACATTTAAATTTTTTGATACAAAAGGCAAAGTTTCCTAAACGCATAATTATTACATGAAATAAAATATTATAACAATATTAATATTGATATAAATTTAATTAAAGATGAAATAGCAGTTCCAGAGATAAATATTGAAATAATAATAAATGAAAACACTCGATTTAAATATTTTTTAGCTCGCAATCTACATTCTAAAAAAAAAATATTCATCTTTCATTTCAAAATGTATTGATTGATCATATTGCAGAACTAATTTTGTTGAATAATTTGATACTTTTTGGAAATTTATGATTTAGTTTGTGTTTTTTTTATAATTTATATGTAGTTCTATATTATAATGTAATGTTTTAGTAATTAATATTGCTTGTAATATTTTCAGTGTGTTTTATAATTTATTTATAAAGTTTTATGATTTAGTTAATTACGAGTATAATATAAGAAATATAATGTAAAGTATAATTCTTTGAAATTGTATTTGAGATTCTACCATTGGAGAGAAACCGTAAATCTCAAATTTGAAGTTTAGCAAACCTCAAAAATGAGATTGCTCTTGTAGATACCTTTACGAAAGTGGTTAATTCCCTTCAACAAGGTTTATTTTAATTTTTCTGTAATAACTTTGTAGGAATTTATTTATTTAATTAAGAAAACCCTTTAAACAAAAGAAAACAATACGTCCAAAAAAAGCATTGGAAGCTTAGAGCTTTTCTTAAAACATTTTATGAAACCATCTAAAGCTTTTTTTGCATAGTAAACCAATGATGTGTTTGAAAATTAGTACTTTGATTTAACATAAAGGTAATGATTTATTAACATTTCACGAAAAGTGAACAAAATCATCATCCTGATAAAACCCATGAAGTTGTTTAAAATCTTATCCCTGAATCTGTCTTAACAACTATTTGATGACCATTTTTTCACCGGTTTTGCTTGGCTTGAGAGACTTGTGAGACTTTTAATCATTCATTGCCTTTATCTTTTACGTTTTAAACTATTGTTTTATACAATTTAAAACAAAAGTGCACAATTATAAATATATAGCCAAGGCTACTAACTTCCCCACTAAGTATGAGAGACTATTTCTAGACTATTTTAAATTGTAAAGTTCTCATGATTCGTTAAATTTAGGTCACTGAGCTAATGAGCTTCAGCTCCGAGTGCATAGCAGTACTTTAAAGCAAATATAGCAAATGGTAAAGTGGACACGAAACAAGGCAAATGATACGTTGTTTCGCAGCTACGGATAATCAGAATGATAACCAAATAAGTCCAGAATTCATAGGTTTCAAAAGATAGTATATCGAATACCATATTTTGAGTACTTGAAAATTTCAAATATAGGGTCAATTTTTAAAAATAATTGTAAAACAAGACCACTATTTGAGATAATATCATATATATAAAATATTTCACATAAGTCCAAATTCTCTTTTGTGCTGGGCCTCCTCAAGGTTGGTAATTACTGCTTTTATAAGATGTGAATATAATTACTGTGTGGGGGATGGAACAGGGAAAGATTGACTGCAGTTCAGTTTGCAGCCTCATCAAAGTCATAACTATGTTTTGAATGTGTATATATAACATATGATGTGTAAGTTTCTGCCACTGTAACGTCCACAAAAATACCCATCTTCACCTGCCCTAAACGTTCAACTGATTCAATCAAAATACTAATATCTGGCCATTTATCGCGTTATAATTTCAATATATCTTATATAATATATAGTTAATATCTTAAATATATCAAAACATGGTTACTTACCTCACTGTTCTTTTAATATGTGCTATATTCTTAATTTTAATTTGTTTTAGTATCCCTTATAACAGTATAGCGACGAGAAACTTCGTTTTGATGGCAGTACTGTTCGGCCACTTGGTATGCGTGCAGGGGACCATATGCTAGTATTTGTTTTCTGTATTAAAAAAAAAGATATTAAAGCGGAAGAAATCAATTTCTTGGAGAAAGTTTTGCTTTTTTTTGTAAAAGCGTATCTTATTAAATACGACATTTCAAGGCGTCAATGAAAACAACATGATTCAAGAATTAGATGCCATTTTTCTAATATCATCATTAGAAACTATTAGAAATTCAAATTGGACTTTTGCATTTCAGGGATGTCTGAATCTATTGCTACATTGAAAATTGACGCAACTTTGATGAGCTGATGGGCTTGATGATACATGGCCTTTTAGATTTTGGGCCTATCATCATGTTTCCAGGGCAGCTACGAATGATTAGAATGGTTGCAAAATAAGACATCTAATTTTGTTATACATTGAAAATTTCACTTGTTTCATGTATTTATTAGTAATCTATGTATGCAACTACTAAGTGTTTAACATCTGAAACATATTTTTTTATTAGAGACAAAACTAGCGATAAATGAGTTTTTAACTAACTGAAATGAGTAAATAAATTGATTATAGAGTCATCGAAGATTCTCTAAGATTTGTAAACATTCAAGAAATATTCTTAGTCACGTCTTGAATAAACTTTAGAAGAGCAGCGTGCGATGATCCACCCTCCATTAACGCCACGTGGCTCTTCTCACTCATCTCCTTCACCTTGTTCCTCACGTCGCTATCCTTCTCCATCAAACGGCGGATTCCCCTCTCAATCTCCTCTGCCGTCATTAACTCCGACTCCTCCGCCATGAAATCTGCCCGGAAAGAATTTCGGATCTCCACCGCTAGTCTCAACTCATCCACCATCTCAAACGCGTTAACTTGTTGTTCCGCGTAAAGCGGCCACGTGGCTATCGGAACTCCAAACCAGAGACTCTCCAGTGTTGAGTTCCATCCACAGTGCGACACGAATCCTCCTATCGCAGGATTGGCCAAAATGGCGCTCTGTGGGGCCCACCCGATAATCTTCCCGATCTTCGCCGTCCGATCTAAGAATCCTTCAGGTAGAATCTCTTTAAGGTTTGTAAATTCTCCCAGAGGTCCCATTGTTCCCTTTGGGTTAGCACGACGGAGAGACCAAACGAATCGATGTCCACTTCGCTCAAGCGCGATTGCGATTTCTTTTGCTTGGTCCTCACGAAAACCTCCCATGCTCCCGAAACAGAGGAACACAACGGATTTACGTGGCTGCTCGTCGAGCCACTGTAAAATCTCCGGTTGCTTATCGCCAGTCGAATTCGCAACGTTAGTTTTGAGATTCAAAATGGGTCCCACTTGGTACACTGTGGGAAGAAGATTATCTCCGCTGGAGAAAAACTTCGTAGCTTGCGGCTCCAGCTCAGCAAACGTATTCACCAAAATACCTTTGGTTTCTTGGAATCTTCTGATTTGGCTACACAGAATCGGTAACCACTCCTTGTTTAACATCACGGAGGGGAAACATTTAACCGGTAACGGACGAGTCAAAACCGGAACCTCCAACTCAGTGATGTCGGAGTCTTTCAAATCGATGACGTCATATTTTTTAACGTCGTAAAGGGACTGAAGGTGAACTTGCAACCCGAGAAACGTCGCGTTTGAAGTGTAAAACAGGTAACTCGGAACGCCTAATTCGTTGGCAACATCAATCATAGCCGTGCAGAACATATCCACCACGAATCCAGCAAGCTTTGACTCGGATTGGGTGGGGTCAGTGAGTTTCTCTACAGTGGTTCTCACTTGCGGTTTGAAGCTATCGATGTAGGAGAAGAAATTTGGTTTGGTGTCATCGGATTTTTGGTTATCGGCGACCGATAGAACGTTATAGGTTAGTCTGTCTTCAGACGCGGTGGAAAGAGAAGCAATGTAGGAAGAAGAGCTTTCGCTACTGAATTCATGCATTTGAGGGATGATGACGATGGTGACATAGATAGAGTCGTCACGGTCGACAAGGAGCTTAGCAACCTCAACTAATGGTCGGATGTGGCCGTCACCAGGTGATGGTATGAAGACGAGCTCCAGTTTCATTTTTTCAAATAATTCTTTGTTATTCAACTCTGATCTTCTCAAAAATTATAAGTTGTTTAAGCGGCTTTTGCTATTGAAGCCTTTAACGACGAAGCGATAAGCCTTTGTCCTACGCATACATGACACGTGGAATGATAATTTCTTTCCTATTGCATTTTATTCTTGTTTCAGTAAAATATCAAACATGGGGTGGTAATTGACTAGCCACTTGTATAAGAGAATCTCTATTGGAAGTTTCTCAGTATAGCTCTTTCCAATCTTAGAACAAAGGAAAGTAATGAAAAGAGGAAAAAAATCTAGGAAAGATTTTTCAACAAGAAAAATTTTGAGAAAATCCTAAATACCATATGTATATGTAAAAATAACAAAACCAATTTATTCTTTTTAAACTTTAATTATTGGTGAAAACTAAAATTCTCTATTATTTTTTTATTAAGATTTTATAATGCACTACTAATCTATTTATATATTAATCATCAAAACCCTATAAAATTCTATATATCTAATATTAATAAACTTAATAAATACAATATGTACATTTTTTATTATTTTTCCCTCAAGTTGGAGCATGAATATCACGAATATCCAATTTAGACAAAATCGCTTGGAATGGATGTACTCTAAGTGATTTAGTGAAAACATTTACAAGTTGTTTTGTGATAAAAACATTTTTCGTCCGAACTATCCAAACTTGTATATCATCTCTTATGAAATAACAATCATTTTTGATGTGTTTCGTACGCTCATTAAACACAATATTCGCAGCGATATGAAGTGCAAATTTACTATCACAATATAAATCTATTACATCGGAATGTGTGATACCCATAGATGTCAACACAATTTTTATCCATTTCAGTTCTTTTAACGCAGTAATCATTGTTTTGTATTCTGTCTCTGCTGAAGAACGTGACACTATATGCTACTTCTTCGACTTCCAAGACACAAGTGAATTTCCCAACTGTATCAACCAACCATTCAAAGATCACTTTGTAACCGGACATCCGGCCCAATCAGAATCACACCATGTTGTAAGATGAAAGTTACACTTAGCTTTCAAAATAATGCTATGCCCAGGACATCCTTTCAAATAACGAACCACCTTCAAATCAAACATCCACTGATCCTCTTTTGGTTAATGCATAAATTATGATAAGATATGAACTGAATAAGCGATGTCTGGTATATTGGTAGCCAAGTAAATTAAACGCTCAACAAGCCTACGATACTTCTCTGGATCATCAAGTGCTTTCTCTTTCGACTTCGCTAATTGATGGTTTGGCTCCATAGAAAACTCAATCGGTTTACCACCGAGTAGCCCCACATCAGATATAATATCAAGAACATACTTCTTCTGTGATAGATATTTACCTTTCTCGATTCGCGCAACTTCTAAATCAAGAAAATACTTCAACTTTTCCAAATCTTTCAGATGAAAACAATTACTCAAATATGACTTAAATTTCTGAATAACAGTTGGAGAATTTACTGTCACCACAAGATCATCACCATACACTAGAACATGCATGTGAACATTTTCATGAACCAATGAAAAAAGAGAGTACTCTGCTTTATTCTGTGTGAACCGGAAATCCAATAAAGCCTTAGAAAGTTTCGCAAACCAGCATCTTGGAGCTTGGTTCAAACCATACAATGACTTGCGCAAACGACACATCATACCTTTCTGAGAAGTACTATAACTTTGAGGTAACCGCATAAACATTTCTTTATTTAAATCTCCATGAAGAAATGCATTATGCACATCCATTTGATTTAATTCCCAATTTTTCCGAGCTGCAACTTGAAAAACCAATCTAAAAGTGCTCATTTTTGCCACTCGAGCAAAGTATATGAATAATCAATCTCTTATTTTTGACGATTACCACACGTTATAAGTCTTGTTTTATATCTTTCAATCGTCCCATTTGCATTATACTTGATCGTGTAAATCCACTTACACTCAATAACATGCTTACCATATGGTAATTGTTCAATCGACCATTTATTTCTTTCTTGCGCTTCAATTT
The DNA here is from genome assembly GCA_018901935.1 of Pugionium cornutum. Lineage (NCBI taxonomy): Eukaryota > Viridiplantae > Streptophyta > Magnoliopsida > Brassicales > Brassicaceae > Pugionium > Pugionium cornutum. Next base: position 6,294,948 of record CM032160.1, on the reverse strand, counting down.
CCAATCGCATTGCTTCACGCCATTCTGGATATTTCATCGCCTCATCAAAAGTCTTCGGCATAATTCCTGCCGGTATGTTACACAAAAACGATTTGTGTGACGCAGAAAACTTGTCACAATTCACAAACCTCTCAACTCCATACATATTACTCGTCACTTGACTCATACGAGATGAATGCATTGGAAACGTTGTATTGCACACATAATCACGCAACTTGATGGAAGGTTCTTTCCTTCGCATGCCTCGTCCCAGAGGTTCTTGTAATACATATTCTTTCACAATCTCAACTTGTGTCATTGAGGTAGGTTGTGTCATCGATACACACTGTTGCACAATATCAGTTTGTGTCTCTGAGGTAGTTTTTGTCACTAATGCAAGTTCATTCTGTGACACACTAACTCCTTGAGTTTGTACGTCTACATTTTCTTGTGATCCAACCCAATTATATGTCATCAAATCATCGCATCAAACAATATCTCCCATAAATAACCTTGTTTCACCATATTTCAAAGGCTCACCTATTTGTGTATCTTTTATCTCCAAATAAGAGAATTTTTTTTCAAGAAAACTCGAGATACAAATATCTCATATGTGTCCAAATCAAATAAAGTCCATCCTTATTTCGCATACGGGTATCCAAAAAATACACATTTATGGCTTTTACTCGCAAATTTATCTCCTTTTCATTTCTGGTTATGAGCATATGCCAAGCATCCAAAAAATCGAATCTCACGATACTCAAGAGCCTTTCTAAAGATAATTTTGTATGAACTTTTTTCCTTTATGTAACTCAGATGGCGTGCAATTGATGAGATATGTCGCGGTTAAAGCACAATGACCCCAAAAATTCTATCGGAAGAATTTCTTGAAACATCAATGTACATGCCACATTAAGTATATGCCGATGTTTTCTTTCAACTCTGCCATTCTGTTGAGGAGCTCCCACGCAAGAAGCCTGATGAATCACACCTATTGTACGAAAATAATCTATCATTTGAAAGAATTCACTTCCATTATCGCTCCTCGCTATCTTCACATCTTTGTCAAATTGTCTCCAAATAAGAGCAAAAAATCCACATTAATAGTCTTTCGCACTTGTATTTTATCTGTAAGAAGAAATATCCACACAACTCTCAAATAATAATCAACAATTGTGAAAAAGTAATAAGCTTCACATAAACTTTGTGTTCGATATGACCCCTATAGATCACAATGAATCAACTCAAAACACTTTTTGCTTTTTTCAATACTCGACGAAAATTCACTACGACAATGTTGGGCTCGAAAACAAATATCACAACCGGAAACACCCATACTTTTATGATCAACTCCTGGCAGTCTCCTAACAACCTTCTCAGAAGCATGTCCCATCCTTTTGTACCAAAGTTTTAAAGAATCCAACGTACCTATTTTGTCACAGTTAAAATCTTTTAAATTTCTTGAAGAAAATATAATCATTATTTCCTTTTGCCCACTCCAATCGGAATCTATAAAGTAAGATCCTGTAAAAGACACATTAGCCTAGAAAACAACACAATGCAGTTCATCTCATCAATCACTTATGATATTGAGATTAGATTGCATTTAAGTTACTCGACAAAAAGAACATGTGTCAAAGTCAATTTCTCTGTCAAGACTATGCTCTCTTCTCTATCAACAATCACAACATTCCCATTAGGTAAGCCCACGAGACACGATGAGATTTGGTGCACATCAAACATACCATTCAACGTACCAATCAAATTAAATGGTGTGATGCACCACTATCCATTATCCACTCATATGTATATATGTTATCATTCATACGATTAGTTTTCTCTAATCTTAATTCAAGTAACCGTATAAGCTTTTTCCACTTATCTTTTTTCAGCCCAGTCACAATTTGTTGATCAATTTGTGACGTGTCGGTGTGTGACAAAATTTTTGCATGTGCAACTACATGTTTTCCAGAACTGCATAAAACCCGACCATTATTTATAAATTCCTCAGCAACACCTCTAAAGTGCATATATTTCTCTAACCACCAATCTGGATATCCAAAGATCTCATAGCATGATTTAACATCATGGCCATATTTGGAAGAATAAGAACATACCAAATCTCGATTGTTATATCTCATATTTAACTAAAATTATTAACTCAAACGAATAAATCAATAGATATTGCTTCGTCTCGTCACACACAAAAACGAATCAAACGAACCAAAAAACTCTAAAGTAGAATATGTCTTCTCTTTTTGCACACAAACGAAAGACCGCATCTCACAAATCTTATCAAATCAATAATTAAATCCAAAACATTTGTGGCTCTGATAACATGAAAGAATCAAAAAGTTTTTGAAATTCTCTATTATTTCTTATTAAGGTTTTACAATGCAATACTAAATTATTTATACAGAAATCATCAAAATCCTATAAAACTATATCTATATTACGATTAGAGGAGATGATGTCCACTTTGTTTAAGTGCCATTACGATTTCTCTTGCTTGTTTATCACTAAAGCCTCTCATGCTTTTAATGTTTAGTTTGATTAATACAAACAAATTGAATTAGTATATATGTATAAATATAGCAAAATTACTACACAATATAAGTTCTAATAATAACAGTAAAAGAATATGCATAAAATATAAGTCTAGATGTTGAAATGGAGATTAAAGACAAAACATTACCAAAAGATTCAAACAATGGAGTAATAAAGAAGAAAGACATTGAAAACATAAAGACAAAGAAACATTAAACCGTGGCATAAGACAACAGTTTTGTTTTACAATCTTTCTGTCAAACTCCAGCCTAGAGTGACAAACAGAAAAGATTGATGCGTATAAATTCCAGATTAACAAACATTCAAGACCAAAATGTTCCTGTCAAAGTGTCATGAAACCATGACTCACCCAATCACGATGGTTAAGAGAAGATTTTAGAAGTAGTTTTGATAATCAAATGCTCCTAAATTTCACAAAATTCAAACTAGATATGAGAAATCACATTCCCAAACAACCAAGATTATTGATCAAACGTGTGAGTTTAGTAAGAGGACATCTTGGAACAATAGTAGACAATATAGAAGTCTCTAGTAAAGTATAACATAACAAATTGGTCTTGTTTCTTAAATGCAAACTGCCAACTCCTTCTTTTAACATAACACTTCCTCTACTAGAGCAAAACTAGTCTATATTCTCACTGCATGTTGGTTGTATTTATTAGATGAAACTATGCTATAATCTTTGTGTAATTCTTGGTTCCACAACGAGCCGCCAGTAAAGCATAAAAAACTAAATCCTTAAATCCATTTGAGCTGAGAAACTCATATCTGAAAGTGTTGAATTCTCAGTCACCAACGAATTAAAGAAGAAGTCTCCAACGGGAGAGAAATAACTGCGATAAGAAGAAGAAACCGAAGAAAAAGAAAAAAGGAACAAGAAAAAGAAGATAGATTACGAAGAAGCAGACGAAGATAGATTTTAATTACAAAAACACAAAAGCTAGATTTGTAACGTAAATGCATTGATTTTTTTAAAACAATCAACACATAATCCCTAATATATTATTTGAGAAATTTTTTAATAAAGTAACCTTACCCTGATGTGTTAATAACAAAAATATCATGCTGACGTATCAACACCACAACGAGTTTCAGCTTAAATATATAAAAATGTTTTAACTTATTAGAATAATTACAATACATGCCACTGATATTAATTTGGTTAGAGAATAAATATAATTTATTCAACTAACCAAAAAATACTATTATATTTGCAAAAACAATAATTTTTATTTCTTTAAATTTTTTATACGTTAATTTATAAATAATTTCAAATAAATATAAATAGATTTAAGTTACTACCGTAATCTCTAATATATTATTTGAGAAACATTTTAATAAAATAATTTTACTGTGACGTGTTATTAACAGAAATACTATACTGACGTATCATCACTAAAGTAAATTTCAAATAAATATATAAATAAGCTTAACTTATTATAATAATTACAAGTATATCATTGTTATTAATTTAGTTATATAATTAGTATATTTTATTAAACTAACAAAAAAATACTATTAAATTCGTAAAAAATAATTATTTTTCTTTTCTTAATTTGTATATACAAAAATTAATATTAAAAATAATTTTAAATAAAATTTAAAATTAAATAAATATTTAATTTATATTTACTAATAAAATATAATTTACGAATATTTTTCTCCACACATGACGTGGGTATGAATCTAGTTATACTATATTCTACAATTTGTTTTAAGCTTTTTCACCTTTTTAATCAGTCTTGAAACTCTAACCTTAATTCAATGCATGATACGGGATACATTAATGCGTCGAATGTAAACAGAAATCAAGAATTTTGACAATAAAACAAGGAATTGGGCAGTTTGCAGTTTGCAGTTTGCAAATGGGATTAATTAACAATATAATTTAAAAGATTAGTGAAGCAGTGGGTCCCACATAAATCCTAACTAAATTCCCCGCCCGCCAATCACGCTTTTATATTCATTCCTTTCATTCTTTTTCTTTTATTTATCAAATTATATTACGATTTATGCATATAATTATTATATAGAATTGTAATGGATAAACTAACATCTAAGCTTTATTTTAATAATAAACGCATTTTAATTTTGTTAATGAAAATATTCATTTTGGATAATGTATTCCCTTTACTAATGTGTGTATGAGTGTATGCCATTCACGTTGCCTCAGTTAATGATATTAAATGGATAACTCTATATAAATAGAATTGGGTGTTACTCTAGTATCACACTATTATATAGTAGAGAACAAAAAATGGAGTAGAAATTGGATATGCTACATCAATAGAAGTCAAATTAATAGTGATTGTGGTTTGTTTATTTTATGGCATTGTTAATACAAGAGAAACTACATGATTCTTTTTCACTTTGATCTCTGCACGTACATACAAAAATTTCATTTCTAACATATATAAAGATATCCAGCATGCCATATTATATCTTCAGAAACCCAACATTCTTTAATCAATTTTCAATTTTTTATAACTTCGAAGTTTGAACCTATGGGACCTGTTCCCGTGGATCAGTTTTTTTTTCTTGGCTTTGATTATGTAATTCATATTCTTATTATATTCGTGATTCAATTTCTTATTTATAGAGAAAGATAATGCAGCATTCAAAAGATAATGCAGCAGTATCTTTCCACTATGTGTTTGAAATTTATACTAAATTTTAATCCTAGAAACTAAACCATATCATTTTTAATGTTTTTATATTTTATAAAAATAAAGTTTTAACAATATTGTTGGAAAAATAAAACTATTATGGTATTGTTATTAGAAATTTTTTAATAGTATCTTAATATCTTTTTTATATTAAATTTAAACACAAGTAAAAAAAATGTATACATTGTTATGACTATAGTCATATTTATTTATTACTTATGTAAATTTTTAGTTATACAGTATTTTAATATTATTATTAAAATTTATCTTTTAGTTGTACGAAAAATGATATAACAGAATATATATTTTTTAGCATATCTATTTTATTATCATATATACATGACTGACATAAACAAATTTCTTTCAAATTTATTAAGTTTATGTGGTTATAATTTAAACGAATCTAGATAGATTTAAAATAATAGAACTAAATGAATAGGGTATTAATGCACAAAGATTAAACAAAAAAGACTGTTTTAACATCAGTATATAAGAGTGTACATACATACAGATTCACTCTATATTTAGTAGTAAACAAATTTATTTTATATAATTTTCATGGAGTTAGACAACCTATATCCAATTATCTACTGTCAAAAACCATAATTAGGGAAAACATAAATCATTTTACCATTGAAGTCAAAGAAGAAGTAAGAAAAACCAGTTTTGAGTTCTTGATGAGATGCTTAAAGGATCTGATTTGACATTGAAGATGAGATTTGAGGTTACTTTATAAATAGTTGATAAATATTCTAATTTTATTGGAAGTACATGTGGGAATCTCTAACTAATCATACATCCTCAAATAATTGATTTTTTTAACTTTAATAATATTTTAGGACTAAATTAACTGATATATTATTATTTAATTCGCAACATCGTATTGGACAACACTGAGCAGCCATTGAATCCATTGAACCTTTGTTCTTGCTCTAAAAGATGACAACAACAAAAGGTTAATCTCTTAACCGATGCCTATCTCTTAATTTAAATTGCAAAACCATAATTAAAAGCTTCTTAATCAATACCGAAAGCAACTAATTAAAGATGAATTCATTTTAAGTGGCAATTAATATTACGTCTAATCATAACCGATTTGATTAGACGCTTCATCTAACACGTTTCAGAACCTAATGGAAAACATCAAATATCTCTTCAATCGAAGACTAAAACGGATTCATTAATACATTGTGATCGATGTTCTTTTGGTTTTAATTTTTCTATAATTTTATTTTACAATGAGAGATCATTGTTAGTGAGGACTTTTGTTAATATTGTGATTGCAACTATGATTGCAATTATGGTATATCTTGTTCGTTTGTCTGTTGCCGACGATTGTAGTTGCGGTTGATAGAAGATTTTTAGTAACATCATTGTTTTAATCAATAGTAAAACAATTACGACGCATGACACAACGTTTGACTACTATGATTGACTGCATGTACATGTGACAGATAAATGAATAATAATCTACCGTAATCACAACCGCAAAAAATTGTGACTTATAAACGAATATGACTAATATATAATATATATATATTTATTTATTTGGATAATCTAATTTGATCTAAATAATTTTTCGATTTCCAATATTTTTATCACTGAGCCACAACATGTCAGTCCAATAATTTAACATTTTCACACGAAGATTTAATATTTTCGTAGGAAAGAAGATGAAATCGAACTACATACATTTAAAATGAACGTAAAAGTGATGCAACCACTAACCCATTTAAATAATTCATGAATTTAAATATATTAAATAAATATTTTTTGAAGTCCACAATAGAGTAATATTAACTAATAAAAGTGTATTTGGAAAAGCTTTCATAATTAAGCTTAATGAGATGGTAGCTCTTATAAATGTTTCAAACATATACTTTTTATAGTTTACAAATATCCCACCGATATGCACTTATATACATAAGTAATGAAGCACATACCTATCAATACGTACACACATTACGCAAACATATATATAAAAGATGGTTACAAATATAATTAAACACCACCAAATTTACAAGGATGATTATAGAATTGATTAACATTCAGAAACGACCATTAAAGTTAGTCAACATGGAAATAGGGACAACACATAATCCTCTACTCCTCAAATCCATATTATTGTTTTCGTTGTTGTTTCTTTCTTCGAGTTTCCTCATGATCGTCTTCATTTTTGGTTCATCACTTTCTTGATGATCACACATATTCTTCATATTTCCCTATCGTCACCGTTTCGAAATCATACTTAATTACGTGTTATATTATATCCATTATTGATACGAAAAGATCAATCATTGCACCTCCCTTATAATTAAACAACCAAATATTTAGATGATGTAATAATACACGACCAAGTCTATCCTTTTAATTAATGCAAAATGAAACTTCTCTATCTTTTCCGTATGGAATTTATTAATTTAAACAAATGTATAGAGAGAAACATAAATCTGTGTGTAGCTTGGAAAGAGATGTAAGAGAGATTACCATGACGAAACAAGAAGAGACATAGTCTTCAGTTTTTCTAGGAGGCGTCCGAATTTGTTCAAACTGACTGACCTGTTCATATACGACTAAAATTTCAATAATGGATAAGGTTTTACTTGGGTTAAGTTAAGTATTGATTTAACCTTAGGGCTATTAACCGGAGAGCTAGCCGTATCTTCCAAAGAATCATCCTCGCAAATTTTTTTGGTTCTTGCTTTCCCAAACTTCAATTTTTGCGGAAAGCTCCGGCCGGAAAAAGCATCGGTGGCGGCGTCAGAGACGAGAGAAGGAGAGACGTCAAGAAACGAAGAAGAACTCTTGTCTTGATTATCTTCATGACGAGTTCTGTATTGATTTGAGAAATCTTCAAGATAAGTTGTCCATCCACTCTCTTCTTGATGATCATCGATCTCAACATCATGGTGATGGTCGTAAGGAGTGTGGTTTTGTTCATAAGAATTACAGGAGAATGTATCCATCATATGGAGAAGAAGGAATAGCTCAAAAATAATATGGAATAATTCTTAAGTGGTTGTGTTGTATATGTATTTATATGAAAGTCGTTAAAATTTCATGATATAGATAAAAAAAAACGAAAGGAAATTAATTGAAGAGTTGACTATCAGAATTTTGATTTGGTCATCATATGGGTCCCAATGCGTTGATCAAAATTATTTAGTTGTTATCTCAGAATCGATATAATTGTGGGCAAAAATTTTGATAAACAAAAATTATGTCCAATTGCATAAAAAAATACAAAGGTTCTTCACTAATTTCAACACTAATTCTTATTATATTATTTGAAAAATATTTTTAAAAAATAATTTTATCTTAACATATTATTAATAGAAATGTCATAATAACATGTTATCATCACAATAAATTTTAAATAATTATATAAATAAATTTAAATTATTATAATAATTACAATATATAATATTATTATTAATTTGGTTAGAAAATTAATATATTTTATTAAACTAACAAAAAATAATATTAAATTCGTAAAAAATAATTAATTTTCTTTCTTTAATTTATATATATATTATTATTAAAAATAATTTTAAATAACATTTAAAATTATATAAATATTTAAGTTATATTTAATATAAACAGTATTATATAATTTACAAATATTTTTTGTGATACAAAACATGAATATAAATCTAGTATTGATTATTATTTATTACACAAATTTACCCTATAACAATCCGTCACAACTTAGATATATTTTTTTGCTCATTACCAATGTGATTCTCATCTTAATCCATTCTCATATGTTTCGTCATATTTCTCCACATCCCATTCAATAGTTTGAATTTTTAAAGTGTTATTATTCTTTTTTTTAACGTAAGTGTTATCATTCTATATATTCTGATCATATTTCACTTTCATTTAAAAAAAAGGATCTTCTTTATTCTAATTTGTCATTCTTCACGCAACATCATACTGGTCAAGTTCAACGAACATAACATTCCTCTTTTAATTTAGTTTGTATTTCGGATTAAAAATTAATCAAAGATATGTTTTCCTTTCACCAATTTGGGTATAATTACTATTAAAGTATTCTTTAAAATCGCAAAAAATAATCAGACGGCCACGTCAGGAAAACGTTTTTCTACTAGAGAGATACTTATCACAACGCAATCGGCCGTTTGTATTACTTTTCACATTAACCACAACATTTTATTTTGATTTAGATCATTTGTTTTTTTTTTTCATCGTGGTTTTAGTGTTGTTTTGTCTACGTATGATTCCATCGTTATAAAATCATTTTATAACTAATGCTACCATTATATATATTTTAACTTGCATACTTAAATTTGGTGGAAAGCAATGTCTTACCTAATAATAAAGAAATGCCTACAAATCAACACTACGTTGAGCCAAATCTCATCTAAGCTTAATAATGCTTCAAAAACGATTGGTTAAACATTTAAAATCAAATTGTTACCATATGTGAAAATCAAAATTTAATTTATTTTCTTAATATATGTGAAAATTTTAAAACATATATTATTTAAAAACATAGAGAATATCATTTATCTTGGATATCTATTATTCTAATCAAATTAGTTTTTTTTTATAATTTGTTTGTTTCCAAATATATTCTTTCAATTAGAATCTAAAATTTGAGAATTCGGAATTTTCTTTTCAAATACCTCTCCCATATTGGATCTTTGGTCCGTATTTACTATTTTAGATTTTACTACAACCAACCAAAGCGAGAGAATTATATATAAAATAATAATAATAAAAATTCACGATCTTCACATTTTTCCTCTTAATTACTTTTTTTTCATCTCTCGATACCATTTTTCTTTGATTCTTTCTGCTTTCCTTTTTTATACCCTTTTTCTTTTATTTTTGTTTATTTAAAAAGAAACAGATAATAATGGAGAAAGCGGGCGAAATCTCCGCCGCCTCATCTCTCCATTTTGCTTTAATACAGCGGTCCGATCAGACCCACGGCGGCCACGGTGAAAGTAAAACATTATCATCAGACTGGTTGATGATCGGAAGAGATCCTAGAAGTCGATGATTGGTTCTCCGATGGTGAGATTTCGCTCCACCGTCCATGGTAAATCGAAAAGCTTCGCCGTGAGAAACTTGAAGATCTTATTTACGTTTATGTTGTATGAAGCACTTGAGAAGAAGAGCGTCGCGTTTAAAGCTTTCGCGTATGTTCTTGCCTGTTCAAACGAATTCACAATATAAATGTGTTTATTTGATAGTTCAAATGTTATAATAATCTGATTCATATGACTTTCAAATTGGTTACCTGGCTAGCAATTGTCCATTGCAGATCAATAGGAAGCTGAATAAACTCATCAAACTTGGTTCCTACCATAACTGGAATCGCCGTCTGCATAAACAAAATGTTTTGTCTTATCAACAGATGAACATTTTAATCCAAAACATGAAAACAGTTCAATTTAACTGACAATGGTCGTGATATGTTTGATAATTTTACCTGATTAGACTTTCTAGCTTTTTGATACCAGCTAATCACACTGCATAATGATTAAAGAAAAGAAAAGTTTAGGTTTAAATTGCAAGATCATTTATTAGATTGTTTCATGTTATAAACAGTGTTTTCGTTTACCTGTTAAGCGTGCAACGACTTGTTAGATCGAACATAAAGAGAATAGCTACAGAGTCTTTGCAAGCGATTGGGATTTGATCCCCTGATTTCTCAGCTCCTGCTAAAAATGTTTTAATTCATCTTCGAATTTTGATGGATTAAACAATAATAGAACAGATTACTTGTTAAAAGAGGTACCTTCTAATTCCCAGATACTATAGGAAATGCGAGCTCCTCCCATGGATAACGTTTTATCCGTACAGTTGATCCCTTTCTCCAATTCTCTCATTTCTACTTCTTTCTCTTCACCAACATATTTCGCCTTTGAAAATCAAAAATCAACAGATTCAAGTTAAATCTTGTTAATCCCGAAATCGAGACTTATTATCGATAAGTTGAGAGATCGAAACGATTGTGATGGATTTCAACAAAAGAAATAAATGATTGTGACTTTTAATTCAAAAATTGATTGAGACGTGAACTGATTTTGTGTTCTTCTTGTGTTAACTAACCAGGAAGCTAGTTTTTCCGATTTCTGGATCTCCTAAGAGGCTGATCTTCAGGGAAACCAGATCAGAATCCGATATCCGATGGCTGTTATCGTGGTCGTAGACCGGTGCGCGGCGTACGAATTCACCAACACCGACGTCGACGGCAGAGATCGGAGGAGGCTGAGCACGAGAGACAGACGGAGACGGAGTGGCGCGAGACAGCAATAGATATCGACGAGATTTTCCGGGAGTGCAAGCGATGATACTGCTCCATAGCAGCCGTGTGAATCGACGTAGAATCAAAATCCGACGGTTCATTCTATTCCTGAGATTGTTGATTCGAACGATTTTAAAGCAGGACTGAGCCATTTTCTCTCTCTCTCTCTCTCTATCTCGATTGCTTATGATAACGAAGAATTTTCAAAATCGAAACGAAAATAAAAAGAAGAGAAGATGCAGAATCAGAATGAGGAAATTAAGATGCAGCTTCAAAAAGAAGATCTTAGAAGAGCGATGGCCAGAAAGAAGCTGCTTATTAGTTCCATTTTGACCATGAAAGAAAAAGGAAACGAGAGAGAGAGGAGCAATAATATACGGTAAAAGCTTTTGGTTTCTGTGTTTCCTCCTCTTTTTCGGAGGGGACGACACTTAAAGCTTTTTCTTAAAGTTCTTATTCATATTTTAAGTATTTTATTATTACATAAATATTACTTATTGGAAAATATTAAAGGAGTATTGAATTAATATGAATTTAAAAAATATATAAGAATTTTTTTTTTAATTATTTATCAATTAATTATGGAATGGTTTGAAATTTTGGGGCAATGAACTTTTGAAATGAGATGTGAAGTGCGGACCACAAATCACATCCATATTTTGGGCCTACGTTGACCTTTTTATACATAAACCAAACGAACGTATTAATCACTTATATCTTACGTGTTTGCATATAGCCTGAATATTTTGACAAACTTTATGCTACTAAATTATGATATTTGAAGTCTAGTTAAATAAAGTTTGAGGATATTAGACTATTACCTATAACTTTGGGGTTAGATCAATAATTTAAAGTTATTGAGCTATTGAATTTGAAAGGTACATTTAAATTCCATATTACTAAAAAAAAAAAATCATTACGATTTTCCTACCTTCAGCCATCATCAAAACCATCCAAAAAAACTTATCAATCATTGAAATGTTTGATTACATATTATTTTATCAAAAAAATTTGATCTGTATTGAGTTAATTTCAGATTTGGCGACAGAAGCCTGCAGGGACGATGTGTTTCTTCATGTACTACCACATGTGAGCCATAATTTTGGATGATTACCCAATATTGGTTTCTTCCTATAATTTCAATATATTGAATTACAAGTTAAAGTGATATCGAAAACAAGGTTCCAGATTGTCTCGACATTATCAAGTATTATAAAAATAAATAAACTATATGATATTTGGAGAATCAAATGATGTTGATTTAATTCGGTTTAAATAATGATCGTTTATGATATTTTGGGTTAATAATTGAGACCCATGTGAATTAAAAAAACAAAGAGGCCTAATCAAAGACATGTCTCCGACCACTGTTTTTTAATTTAATTTAATTTTATTAGTAATTAAACTAATATGCACTATCGTGTAGTTACTGGTTATTTGTTTTTAAATATATAATAAATGGATTACGTTAGACTTTCCTGATCAAATAACTGCATCTTTCAGAATTGGTGGCCGACGTTCGATGCTTTGCTTTAAATTAGTATAAGAAAATCAAGCATTTCTTATAACTAAGTCGTGGATACAAATTTACAAAAAGTCTTAACATAATGCGTTTATTACAATGTTTATATATATATATATTGTTAGTTTATTTCACAAAAGTTTGCGTACTTGTATCTGAGTCACTGCATAGAAGGAAGAAAAAAAGGTCAACAAAAGAGAAAATAAGGCCTAAATGTGTTGACAAAAAGGGCACCAATGTAACGTGGCGGGCATTATTGGCTTCTCGAGCAATTAATTTTTTTCAATGGATCATTAAAATGGGGTTGAAAATTACAAAGGAAAATTACAAAAACTGACTGTAGAAATCAGAAATAAAACTTAAAAAAAACTTGAAAATCAGAAATAGGAGCCTATGTTCTTCGTTTTAGGCGTAGTTTCTAGTTTCGGTCCCATTTGCTTGGGTTTTTTTAGTATGTTTGTCCTTAGTTGAGTTAGGTTTCGGTTTGATTTTCATCTTTAGGTTCATAAGTCGTTGTGGTGTGTCATCTACTAGCTTTTTTCTTCTATGCTTTCTATTGGAAATCATGCACTGACCTATGTACCATATATAGTACTATACACATATCAATATTTCGAACATATTGCGACAATACGGATTATTCACAATGTGGGAAATCGTATGTCGGAATAACCTTAGGTTCTGATACCATATTAATAAACATATGAATCCAACTCAAAATCAATTGGTAATGACTATAGTAGCCCATGCACCATATATATTAATGTACAAAAATCTCAACTTTTGATGTGAGATATTTCACACTTTAATACTTTATGAGATTCGATTTTGAGTTCGAGTCGTTGTAGCGGTTTACTTCTTCAGCTTTTCTCTTACATGGAGGTTACTGATCTTTGTCTATAAGTCGATGGTGTTGGTTTGCGAATGTCTGTTTGTAAGAGTCGATGGTCTTTTGGCAATTTTTCGGTTGGAGGCTTAAACCTTGAACTTAGGTCTTTTCAGTCCTTTGGCCTCTTTGGAGACTTGGAGTAGGTGTCATTGCTTTGCTCATGTGTTCGTGTCTGTTGGTGTAATTGTGATGTTTCTAGTGTTTGTTTTGGGTAAAATCTCTTTCAATCTTACAGGCTTTTGGTTCTTTTCTAGTTTTTGTCCTTTAAACCAACTCTAACGTTAATAATTTCTTTGAGATAGACCACATGAATATCTAAATTTATGGTTTCAGCTCTGTTTTTATCTTTTGTTTTCCTTTATTACCCGTGGTTTATGGTGTTTTCTAAACGAAAAGCAAAACAAAGATATTTCAGACCCAAAATATGGATAGTGAGGTCTCAGTTACCCAATCCTTTTTGGAATGTTAAATTTATAATTCAACAAAATGTTATTTACAGAGAATTGATAGGGAATATAAAGCTAAAATTTGATAAACTAAAGGGAAAAAATGGGGCCTATCGGATCTATTAATTGGGTGAACTAACACCAAGTTGCCATAATCCACATATCACGTATATGTAATCTATAACATTTTTGTTGCCAATCATCTATAATATTTGGTGTATTAAATTTAATATTATCAAAAATACAATCTCATAAGATTTCGTGAATCTCATAAACTATATTGGTGCATATAGTATACTCTTAGACTTAAAATGCGAGATAACCATACAATAAAATATATTATGCTAAGCAACTGCATATGCTTTTCTTCAAGTTCTGCATTTTGTTAAAGCATTTGCACATATACTTGCATGGCCATCTGAATTGCTTCTTTCAACTCTTCCGCACATCTTTCTCTCAATATCCAGTTATGTTTCTGCTTGTTCATCAGCACATCTTTCAGTTCATGTTTCTGCTTGTCATCAGCACTTTACTGGCTTCAAACTTAGTTCTTAATTCCTCGACAAGAGAAATCCATTTGGTCTCTGACTCATTCCATCGAAGTATTTCCTATTGTAATATTTACTCTCGTTCACTGATTCTGAAATAACGTTAACGGGGGGAGTCTATCATGAAACCTTAAGCAGAGAACACGTTTCCGAGCTGATCTAAGGGTGAATGTAACATTGTAGTTGTATCATCTCTTCCACTAACACTTCCCTTTAGAAATAAATAATTTAAATATAGTGAAGAAGGTGTTTAAGAAATATTGATAAAGTAGAAATTTTCAGAAGAAAAAAGAAGATTTTATTTGTTTTGTCTAACTTGTTTTTATTGGATCCATTTGATTACAAACGATAGAAATAAGAATGTATTTATATTTTCCAAACTATAAAATATCCAAAAAAATACTTTAATTTTAAATCTAGAAATTTTTTTATAGTATCCACATTACTTTACTAGAATTATTTAGGTATTTGTTTTTCAATGTGGAAGATGATTATAAACATATTATAGAATTTAAGTCATGTTTGGATTGACCCAAATGATATCTCAATCCACTAATTAAATTTCACCCAACATTAAGTTTAATTTTTAACATCCTTCTTGAATTTGATTTTGTTACTCCAAGTTGTGACTTCAAACAAGTTGAGTGTACCAATTTTCTTATTTTATAATAAAATAACCCAGTTTTGAAAATAGGTAATATTTTGTGGATAGAGTGGACATTTTTTCATATATTAGGCTTTTTTTGGCTACAATAGAGATTCAATAATGTTTTCCAATTGTTTTTATGGATTAAATTCTTTTGCTTTGGTCGAAATCTTTCAAAAAATGTATGTAAATTCAAATCTGGTAATTTGAAGATCATCCCATTTATAACTTGACTAATTCCTTCATTTGGACTCCAACTGTGTTGATTATATTTTACGGTGTTCATCTAAGAATGTATTCCAAATATTCTTTAGGGTGGATCAGTTGTTCTTGAGCTTCAATTAGCATAGACAAGACTCATAGATCTTTTCGGGTTCTTTCAGATGATTATTTTTGTATTTACAAAACAAAACTTATTAGATTTTTTTTTAAATTAAAACTTATATTCTTATTTTAGTATTTTTTGTATTTTTTGTAAAATTATTCAGTGTAGAAACTCCAAACCCTCAATTTAATATTTTTGTATAGCCTTTTAAGTTTTTTTTCATCATGTAAACTCATTCGTTTATTCCTATTTCTTAATTTGTGTACACAAATCAAGTGCAAGATTCCTACTTATGTTAAAGAGTCTACATTTCATGGTTCATTAAACACAGAAGGGATCTTTGAACTCTTCTAAATAAACAAAACTTCTTTTATGTTATTTGTAATGTCCCCAAGAACAAAATGAAACGTTTTCCATTTCCTTAGAAACCCAAAAAAAAAAAGTTGCTTGAAAAATGATTTTCCGCTGCCGGGCTTCGAACCCGGAAATAATTCTTTTAAAGAAGATTTTAACCAGAGTGCTACAGCGGAGCTTTGGTAATCTCTTACCATACCTTTTAATAATCCTTAAAGCTGCTCTGCTCATGACATATTAAAAAATCGGAAATCCAGTTAGTACTTCGAATAACCTTTTTTTTTTCTTTTTTTTTATTACATACTTTAATGTCTAACAAAATTTTAAAGAAAAGTTAAGAACGGGAAATGCGATATAGCCAGAAATTTGAGCTAAGCTTAGACTAAATTTGAACAAAATTGAACAGTTTTTTAATGAAAATTATTTCATTTATGTTTTGGAACTAAATTTATTTAGTTATTCAAATTTCAATTTAGTTATCTTTTCGTAATTTATTTTAGTGTTAAATTTTTTTAAACTTTCAATCTTTTAATATATATTTGAATATATGCTTTTAATTTCATCTTCATGTATGGTTTCTACAATTTTTCATCTATTTATTGTTATTATAAGACATGCATTGGTTTGCATTATTCAATTGTAGATTTTAATCTATATTGGTACATACAATATAATCTTAGATTTCTTACAAAATTTTAAAGAAGCACATGACGCGAATAGAGAAAAAAATCTTAAAATAGAAAAAAATATTAATTTAATGTTTTTATTTCATATATAATTAATCTAAAATAAAAAATATTTTTACATAAAAGTTTATGATATTTTTGGAATTTTAGTTTAGTTTTCTTTAATTTGTAATAAAAAATTAAAATAAGATTAGTTTAGAAAATTCTCTAAAATATTATGCTACTGAATAAAGAAAATATTAACTCAAGGAAAAGATGAAAAGAGAGTATTTTTGGAATGAGAGGTGGTCTTCATAATTTAGTCACATGCAATGAGCTCTAAAGTGTCATGAAAATTATTGTCAAATAGACCTAATCCCATGTGAAAGACACTCTTTACGAATTGTCAGCTCTTTTCCGCGTTTCGGCCTCTATTTTCCTCTTTTCGTATAGCCAAATTAATGCATACTCCATTTTCAAATTATACTTAGACATCTTTATTTTTCTATAAAACTAGATATACAATATTTTTCTCACACTATATAAACATTTTTCTATAATCATGTATAACATCTCAAGAATTCCAATTATCTCAACTAGCAATAGTATGTGTTGAACTTTAATTTATTAAAATAAACAAATAAAAAAATATTAAGAAGAGAAATTCAGATCTCACTTACTCATTGCAAATGCACCGTCGCATAAATAGTTCTTTGCATGTGCTCTCTTTCTCAATTGTATATATACACAACAACAAAACACCACCAAGTCACCATCTCATGTCTCTCATTAATCATATATTATATATACATCGAAATATCAATGGGAAATTGCTTGATACACGACAATGGCCTTGCCGGAAAAGAGAAGAACGATCTTAATCTCCACCCGCCTGTTAAGTTATGGGAAGAAGACAAACTGAGTAGTAGTGAGGACGAAGAAAGTGAAAGATCAAAGGAAAGAGAATCCATGGTGGTGAGGATTAAACTTGTGGTGACAAAACAAGAACTTAAACAAATCCTGAATCACAAGAAAGGTATCAATTCCATTCAACACTTAGTTCATGTTCTCAAAGATAGTGGAAGAAACATCTCCAGGGCTTATAAAGAAGAAAACGAAAGAGGTAATGAAAATTGGAAGCCGACGTTAGAATGCATTCCTGAGATTCATTTTTAAAATTATACATATAGATAACAATTTCTTCTTTACTTTTTTGACTTCTTCAAGTCGATTATTAATTTATTTTGTTATCTATGATTTCTCCTTTTAATCAATGTTGTCTCATAAACATTGGGTTTTATTTCACTTTTTTTCCCATGATGTTTGGTGCTTTGTGTTTTTGTTAGAGCACTAATTAGCTATGATGTGTCGTATTCTATGATTTTAAATTATTAAATGTAACATTTTAGATATGTTATGTAATATATAGTTATGTTTTTTTTATCAATATATTGTATGTGTAGATTTTAATTTCCCATAAAGAGCAGATAATTGCAAATTGAGGAATGTAAATTCAAACTACTTGCAGCCTCTATGACTTCATGAAGAACAACGTGAGCACTTGTTCTTAAGATGCCCATACACTCTCAAAACCCTTCTTCGATTTATTTTGTGGGTATTAAATGGCCACTTTTGGTTCAAAACTATTGTATAGTTACAATACACTTCTTTTTGAATGAAATTTGTATCCATATAAAAACATATGTGACATCATTCGAAAATTAAAAAATATGTCACTCAAACTGTACATTATTCATTAAATGAAGTCACAAATTTTTTTTGGCTTCTCAAAAATTAAAATCCTTTTCAAAATAAAATAATACAAATATATACATAGATAGTTATTGGAAAATAAAATATCACTCTTTCAAATTTTTGTTTTAAATATAACACCAATCATTTTAATTTTCAAAAGTAACAAAAATTTAATATTTAAATAGTTAAAAAAAATTTTAGTAAAAAATTTAAATCTTAAATTAAAAAAAACTAAATCAAAATATTATATTTTAATTTTATATGTGATTTATTTAAGATAAGTATTTTCATTAAAAATATACTAAAATATTACTCGTAATTATTATATATCTATTTTATCTTTGAAAGAGATAACTTGATTTTAAATAATCTTCTAAACAATAAAAATATCAATCTATAATTTTAACATTATATCCAGATGATCAAACTTTAAATTTCTAAATTTGAAGAAATTAAGTTTCAACACTAATCGCAATCATGCAATCAAATAGCAGATATCTTGGCTATATTTTCTATTATATCATCAGATGATTGGTAGATTTTTTCAACTTATTCTTATTTTTTACAAAACTTTTGTTAACAATGATATTTGGAAGAAAAAAAAACTGGACGAAAGAAAACTGTAAGGCCCAAATAAATATGCAAAGCAGGCAAAACGGGCTATTTCAGTGGGCCCATATGTAAAAACAATACATTGGTAATGAATAATCTCTTTTGTCACGACCGAATGAAATCATTTTTAGTTGTAATGTCTTACAACCATGTTGGTTTTTTTTTAATTATATTTTAATTGAAAACTATAAGCAATAAGCATATTAAATATTTTTATGTATCTACACATCTATAAAGTATGTATGCTTTTTCTATACAAACGTTTGAATGCTTATAATAATTATATATACACATGATCTAAATCCCTTAAAAATCTTAACGTGTCATTATTATTATTATTATTATTTTATGAAATCGTGTCAATATTGTATTGTAAGTGTATGTCATGCCAAAACACATATATCTGTTATAGTATATGATTAGAACAGGAGTTTCTTCGTTTGCCCACAAAACATGCCAAAACAAGCTCAACTAGAAAGAGTTGTGGTCGGCAAAAGCTTAGAGATTGCGTGAACAAATTGTCTACATATACGAAATAGTATGGAAATGGATTTTTACTTTTATTTGGAGCATAATTCGAAAAATATGATATTACGTAAAACATTTTAAATAAGAAAAGATATTAGGTAAAACGTAGTTTATATTGACATGTACAATTTGCATTTGGTAACTGATGCAATGCACATTTACGTTGATCATATATAGATTTAGGCAAACTTTTAGACGGTCAAAAATGGAGAGAGGGATGAGAAAGGATATATATATGGCAAATTTTCAAGGTTAAGAAAATATGAATCCGTTATAGAGAATGAATCTTACTTGTGTTCATTTACTTTTATCCATAACTATATTTATATCCACAACATTAGAAAAAATATTCATAAATTATATAATATTTTTATTACTAAATATATATATATATATATTAAATATTTATATAATTTTAATTTTTATTTAAATTTTTTTGTAATATTAATTTTTGTATGTGTAAATCAAAAAAAGAAAATTAGTTATTTTTTACGAATTTAATACTATTTTTTATTAATTTAATAAAATATATCGATTGTTTAACCAAATTAATTACAATAACATATATTATAATTATTCGAGTAATTTAAATACATTTATATATTTATTTGACATTCAATGTGTTGATTACACGTCACGACATTTCGATTAATAATATATTAGAATAAAATTATTTTATTAAAATATTTTTCAAATAATATATTAGAGATATACATAGGAGAATTAATCTTATCTTATTTAGTTGTATTCATTACATACGTTAAGTCATTAATCTAGTCATTCTACTTGGATGTTAAAGTGAATTGTGAATTGTTCTGAGTAGCTCCCAATATATTTTGTTGGTTACTTTATTCGTAAAAAGTTTAAAATTTTATCTTAACCAAGCTTTATGTGTTATTGTAAGACAAATATTTTTTTTTATATATAATGATTTATCTCTATGCATGGAAATAAAGAAAATGGATGGGGCAAATGTCGTATGAAAAACCCAGTCAAGATTTTCTTATCGTCGGGTTCTTGTGGCTTTAATATTTTCTTTTTGAAATGACATGTGACACATCCAAAGTTGGAACAGATTACCAAAACAATCATCCTTTCCCTTTTTGGTTTCCATCTCAAGTTGCTCATAAAATCTCTCAGTTTCTGGTTTATACAGTAGAAAACCACTCACCTTTTCATGTCATTTGTATTTTGGAGTATACTTTATTAGGATAATGATAAGTGTTTATTGTTATATATTGATAATGATTCAATTATATAGATTTACAATGTGATCCTGATTTACAACATTGGCTTTTGTTTTAGATAAGTTTCTAATATATTGCGGCTGATTTGGTTTGCAGAGAGGGGTTTCCAAACATTACTAATTACAAACATTATCTGTTAATCAATCTTTTGGCAGTGATATTTAACAACAATTTTCACTAATGATTCGACTTGAACAAGTTCTTGAACGAACCATGTGACATTTGAAACGATAGTACTCACTATAATGCCTAACAAGTCACAATGTCCCAAATATTACAGAACATGCATGTGGGGATTCACAGTAAGTGTTGGGTATTCTAAGTCATTAAGAAATCTGTAAATCAGAGTGGGATGACTCGGAACTTGATCTTCGACCCATGCTAAATCAAGATCAAGTAATAGTTAATTATGTGAGTTTATGTGAGTAAGAGATTTGCTGATGGAAGATAACTCATTGGGAATTACATAGAAGCTAAAGAAACTCTTGCAACCACATGAAATAAAAAAATGTCATTGTCACAAGATAATGAAACCACACTCTTGTCTCATGCTTCTTTGTTTCTTTAGATCTCATCATCCACGAAGAACCACACAAAAAGCAAAGCACATTTCTAAAAAAAAATCCCTCAATCAGTACACATATCTCTTCACATGCCTAATGAAACGAATATCCTCTCATTTCTTCTTTTGTTTTGTTGGAGTTAGAAAAAATCAAAGGACCAACAAAAGTGTCAAAACTCTTATCGCTACAACTTCCACCACTACCATCATTTCTCTCCTTATAACCCACTCTCTACTACTCTTTCTCCTCTCTCTAATTATTCTTACTGTTTAATAAGCAATGGTGAGTTAAAGTTTGTCTCTGTTTTTTTGTTGCCTTTTTTTTCTCTGTGTTAATGGTTTTGGTTCCCTCTGCAAAGGTTCATGTGTCATCGCATGGAGCAAAGGATGGCTCGGAAGAAGCCGTCGACTACAGAGGAAATCCACCAGATAAGTCCAAAACAGGTGGATGGTTAGGCGCCGGTTTAATCTTAGGTACAATCTTCAATCTCCATATCACAAAAAAAAATCTAGAATTTCTAAAGTCCTCTGTTTTGTTTTAACTAAATGTGAAGGAAGTGAGCTATCGGAGAGAATATGCGTGATGGGCATATCAATGAATCTAGTGACGTACCTTGTCGGAGATTTACACATCTCATCAGCGAAATCGGCGACCATAGTCACCAATTTCATGGGAACTCTCAACCTCTTAGGACTTCTCGGTGGTTTCTTGGCTGACGCAAAACTCGGTCGATACAAGATGGTCGCAATCTCAGCCTCTGTCACCGCTCTGGTACTCAGAACACTAATTCATGTCATCTTACCTCGATTGCCTAAAGAATTTTGTAGGCTGAAACTTTAATTATGTGAAAACAGGGAGTGTTGCTTTTAACGGTGGCTACAACCATCTCAAGCATGAGACCACCACCATGTGACGATTTCAGAAGACTTCATCATCAGTGCGTAGAAGCAAACGGTCATCAGTTAGCTCTTCTCTACGTTGCTCTCTACACCATAGCTCTTGGCGGAGGAGGAATCAAATCCAACGTCTCCGGTTTCGGGTCTGACCAATTCGACACGAGTGATCCCAAAGAAGAGAAACAGATGATTTTCTTCTTCAACAGATTCTATTTCTTTATCAGCGTTGGATCTCTCTTCGCCGTGATTGCTCTGGTTTACGTTCAGGACAACGTCGGGAGAGGATGGGGTTACGGGATCTCGGCCGCGACTATGGTGGTTGCGGCCGTCGTTTTGCTCTGCGGAACGAAACTGTACCGTTTCAAGAAACCCAGAGGAAGCCCTTTCACTGTTATATGGAGGGTTACTTTCTTGGCTTGGAAGAAAAGAAACGAGAGTTACCCTGCGCACCCGAGTCTTTTGAACGGCTATGAAAAAACCACGGTTCCACACACAGAGAGGCTAAAGTGTTTAGACAAAGCCGCGATTTGCATGAACGAGAATTCTCCTGGTTCGAAAGACTTTAAAGAGAAAGATCCATGGATCGTATGTACGGTTTCACAAGTAGAAGAAGTGAAACTTGTTGTTAAACTGATGCCGATTTGGGCAACAAACATTCTCTTCTGGACGATTTACTCCCAAATGACGACTTTCACGGTCGAACAAGCCACATTTATGGAGCGAAAACTTGGGTCGTTCACAGTTCCTTCAGGCTCCTACTCTGCTTTCCTCATCCTCACAATTCTACTCTTCACTTCCCTTAACGAAAGAGTTTTTGTGCCTTTAACACGAAAGCTCACAAAAAACCCTCAAGGAATCACCAGCCTCCAGAGAATCGGAGTAGGGCTTGTGTTCTCAATGGCTGCAATGGCTGTAGCTGCGATTATAGAGAATGCTAGACGCGAAGCAGCGGTTTTAAATGGTATAAAGATAAGCGCATTTTGGTTGGTTCCACAGTATTTCTTGGTTGGTGCGGGCGAAGCGTTTGCTTACGTTGGACAATTGGAGTTCTTCATAAGAGAAGCACCCGAGAGAATGAAATCGATGAGCACCGGATTGTTTCTAAGCACAATTTCGATGGGATTCTTCGTGAGTAGCTTGCTTGTTTCACTTGTGGATAAGGTTACGCACAAAAACTGGCTAAGAAGCAACCTTAACAAAGCGAGATTAAACTACTTCTACTGGTTACTTGTTGTCTTGGGAGCATTGAATTTCTTGATTTTTCTTGTGTTCGCGATGAAGCATCAGTATAAAACTAATGTGATTAGTGTTGAGGTCGATGATTCAGAGGAAAAGGAGAAGAAAAAAGAAAACTCCGAGTTGGAGCTCAAGGAGATTCCTTGAAACCAGAGATTTGTTCGTCTTACGAAGCTTTCTTCCATTTTCTCGATACATTGCTATGATTTTAAGGGGTTGCTATTGCTTTAAAGATTGCATTTTGTTTTGTATTTTTAGTGTATTGTGTGTATGAATTAGGAGATTATTACTTGTATTAGGTCCCAACCCCTGTGATTTTGCGGGGGAAAAGTCATATATTATAAACGAATAGGTGAAAAGAAACCCTATTCCAAACATTTTAAAAATTCTTACAATTTGATAATAAAAAGTACTAGATATGATTTGTAAATTTTTAAAATATTTAGTTACGTGATAAAGGGCGGTTTGTTTTGTTTGTAGTTACGTGATAAACACGGCGATTAGTTATGTGATAATTTCTAGTTGTACTTCATATACTTTTTGTTTCTCCTCTTTCCAAAAATTGTATAAACATGGCGATTTCTTTTGTTTAAGAATTAAGAGACTACGGAAACGATAGTTTTACTAGTGATGAAAGATATGATATGTCCTTTGCTGAGATCACATCTTTGTCGAGAGAATACGCTAAATCCTTTCTTGAAATTCATCAATGGGATCTCGACGTTGCGGTCTCGATCATTACTTGAAACAATGAGTCTCAGGACCAGGCGGCTCTAAAGACTACCAATTACTCATCATGGGGGTTTTCCTCCTAAACGTCTCATTGACTTTGACAAAACCATCGAGAATGCTGGCATCTTCAATTCTATCATCATCCAGAAATACTAGCTTCGTTAGAACTCGTAATATAAGTCATCAGAAACTTTTTTTGACTTTTTCCCCTCTAGGTTAGTTTTGAAGTGTATGACCTTCATCTTTGACTCTGATCATCGGTCAACAATCTCTTGACCCTTTCTCTGTTTCTTTTTAGAGAAAAACGCTATTCAATGTACAATTTATAGACATATAATTTTACTTAAAATTTATTACATTTTTGTCAATACTGAGTGTCAAATCTTCAAATCTTATTGGTCTTTTTACTAAATTAACCAACTAGTGATCTTATTGGTCTTTTTCTTGACAATTACTAATTGACCAATTAGTGATTGACGACTTGTTTACTCACCTGCCACACTGTGAAACCAGACGTCTCCCGTGTTATTGATTTTTCTTCTGTTTTTTTTTGGGGATATTTTTAAAAAGAAAAAAAAAACATTTAAATAGTCAAAATATCTGGATGTTTCAGGTTGTTATTCGATTTAGAACGAAGATAAGTGTGTAAAGGGATTTACTGTAAAAATCAGTGGAGAGAGAGCGATAAGGAGAAACGATTAGTTTTTTAATTTTCTTCTATTTTTGTTCATTACAACCTTAAATCTCTTTCTTTCTTTTTTTTTTGTCTTACAGATTTCTTTTTCCTTCTGTCTCGATTTCGTTGCCTTTGTTCCCTTTTCTTCTCCCTACCTTCATCTTCTTTTCTCTCTCTCTCTCTCGTTCGATTCAATTTGGGGGGGAGAATGGAGCAGTCTCTTATTTAGGGTTTATCAGAGGTATCCTTTTTCTTGCTCGAGCTTGTATTTTATTAGGGTTTCTTTGATTTCATTTCTCGGGTTGTCTAGATCTCTGCGGAATGTAAGTTTGCTCTTCTTAATTAGTCTCTTATCTCTCCAAATTCATTTGTTAGATTACCTTGCTTGATCTTATTCTGATAATTTTTTATTCCTCATGTGTCGCGTTTAATCTTGGATTCAGGGTTCAGGCTCGTTGAAATTAGGGTTTCATTCAGAGGACAATCTGGGTATGCTTTAGGCAAGAAGTGCGGAGACTTTAACCTACACAGAGCTGGTTTTTAGCTTTGATTCTTGTAAAACGAGTAGGCGAAAGGGTTTTGTACCACAGTTAGGTATGATCAAACAGATATTTGGAAAACTGCCGAGAAAGCCTTCGAAATCATTGCAGAATGACTCGAATGGTGAAGGAGGGGTTAACTCTTATTACGCCCCGAATTCGAGTAGTGGTAGTATCTCGAAATCTACTTCAACTTCTTCGAAGTCATCAGCCTCGGGTTCACGTATAGCGAATGGGGCTATTGCTCCTAACTCACTCAGCTCTAACAGGACCAATCAAGGGAAGAAACCATTGGGAGATGCTGTTCAAGCTGGGCCGTTTCCGCCTACTGGGGTATATGAGGCTTTGCCAAGCTTTAGGGATGTTACTATCTCGGAGAAACCAAATCTCTTTATAGGAAAGTTGAGTATGTGCTGTGTTGTCTTTGACTTTACTGACCCGTCAAAGAATCTTAAAGAGAAAGAGATCAAACGGCAGACTTTGCTTGAGCTCGTTGACTATGTCGCATCAGTTGGTGTGAAGTTTAATGATGTTGCCATGCAAGAGCTCACGAAGATGGTAGCTGTAAATCTGTTTAGAACATTTCCTTCTGCGAATCATGAGAAGAAAGTTCTGGAAATACATGATATGGATGATGAGGAACCTTCGCTAGAGCCAGCTTGGCCTCATATTCAAGTTGTGTATGAGATTCTGCTCAGATTTGTGGCTTCGCCCATGACTGATGCTAAGCTTGCGAAGAGATATATTGACCATTCATTTGTCTTGAAGCTGTTAGAGTTGTTTGATTCTGAAGATCAAAGAGAGAGGGAATATTTAAAAACCATTCTGCATCGGGTGTATGGGAAGTTCATGGTGCATCGACCCTATATAAGAAAGTCGATAAACAATATCTTCTACAGGTTTATTTCTGAGACTGAAAAGCATAATGGCATTGCAGAGTTGCTCGAGATTCTTGGAAGTATAATCAATGGGTTTGCTTTGCCTTTAAAAGAAGAGCACAAGCTCTTCCTTGTGCGGGCTTTGATTCCTCTACACAAGCCTAAATGTGCATCGGTCTATCACCAACAGCTTTCATATTGCATAGTTCAGTTTGTGGAGAAGGACTTCAAGCTCGGTGATACGGTTATTAGAGGCCTTCTAAAATATTGGCCAGTGACTAACAGCTCAAAGGAAGTAATGTTTCTTGGGGAGTTAGAAGAAGTCTTGGAAGCAACTCAGGCCGCTGAGTTTCAACGCTGCATGGTCCCTCTATTCCAACAAATTGCCCGATGCCTCAACAGTTTGCATTTTCAGGTTCGATTCTATGGTTGATCATAACTTCAAATCTGAAAACAATTATTGTACCTATAGGAGTAAATTTGTTTTTCAGGTTGCTGAGAGAGCATTGTTTCTATGGAACAACGATCACATAAGAAACCTAATCACCCAGAACCATAAAGTGATAATGCCTATAGTCTTCCCAGCTCTGGAGAGAAACACTCGTGGACATTGGAACCAAGCAGTTCAGAGTCTGACTCTTAACGTGAGGAAAGTATTCTGCGACATTGACCAAGTTCTGTTCGATGAGTGTTTAGCGAAATTCCAAGTGGAAGAAGAGAATGAAACAGAGGTTAAAGCGAAACGTGAAAGAACATGGAAGCGGTTAGAAGATTTGGCGACTTCAAACAACCAAGCAATGGTGGTACCAAAATTTGTGTCCTCAGTCAATCTCGCAAGAAGCTCTGACTCTGAGTCCACATGGTAAGCTCTGGTAGGTAAATGCCTGCACTTTCTGCTCTGCTTTTATCAGCTTATACTTCAAAATGATAACGATACAGATTTAGCCGGGTTTGAGTTGTTGGAGCAATCTGAATCGGTTTTCTTGCGGCAATCCAGAAGATTTTCCAAAAATGATCAACGGGAGAGGAGTGTGAAGTATCTCATTCTAATCAGTGAATACTTTTCTTTTTATAACATTTTTTTGGGTTTGCTTCTTAGTTGCTTTGATCTTCTTCTTCTTCTTCTTCTATCAGTTCATAAAGAGGAATGGGTAAACGTGTACGGTAACAAACTATAGCGATGTTTCTTGAGAGACGACTTGTATATTTATTTTTTAATTAAAATCATTTGGATCAAATTGAGAATATTTTTTATCTGTTTTTCTATCTCTACAGTTTCCGAATAGTTTGATCTGCAAACCAGTAAAAAATTTTGAGTCAATATTAGTAGACATTGATCTACATATAGCATAATTATCTACTTTTTAGTGATATTATAATTCAGTCTACACAATTCAAAAAGGAATAAAAGTCAAACCAAAAACTATTTCTTACACTACTTTTATTCCTTTTATAAATTGAAAATCATTTGCGTTCACATTCTGTCTTCTTCTTGACCAATGACGTCCAAATGGTAGAAGTTAAGTTGCTTTAATCGATCTTAGTGCTTAAAATTAAAAAAAATAATGTCGCAGTAATTAACACTCTAACAATGCATCTAATCATCATTCTCTGAGTTGAAAATAGTCAACGACGATTTAGTCAACCTTCTCCTCTTTGAATCCTTCTTCTTACCGAGAGCACAAGGAAAAACAGAGAGACGTCGACGAATCTAAGAGGTTCGGAATTTTGTTCGTCTCTCTCTGGCTATGAAGCTACGGATTCTAATTGCCACTCTTCTTCTTCTATTCTTGCCGCCAACTCTATTCCTCGCCGTCGAATCAAAGTGCACGGGAAGCTGCGATTTAGCTCTGGCCTCTTACTACGTCTCGGATGGATCAACCCTCAGTAACATCAACCTGTACCTCAATTCGTCGGTCGCACCGTTCGATGAAGCCAACTCCACAGCGATCCTCAGGTACAACAGTAACATAAGGAACAAAGATTTGATCCTGACGGGTTCCAGGATTATTGTGCCTTTCCCTTGCGAATGTCAATCCGGCGACTTCCTGGCCCACACGTTCAGATACCGTGTCCAACAAGCAGATACTTATCAGAGAGTGGCGACTACGATATACGCGAATCTGACGACGGTGGACTCCTTGCTGAGGACGAACAGAATTCCGGCGAATACCATCCCGCTCTCTGCGACGCTCGATGTGTTAGTGAATTGCTCTTGCGGAGATGAGAGAGTCTCGAAGGATTATGGGTTGTTCGTTACTTACCCGCTTCGTCCTGAAGATAGTCTCAATTCAATCGCAAGCTCGTCCGGTGTTCCAGCAGATATTCTGCAGAGATTTAACCCTGGAATCAATTTCAGCTCAGGCAATGGAATTGTCTATGTTCCGGGGAAAGGTAAGATGTTTTCACGTTAAAGGAATTGACCAATATTCTGCAGTTTGAATTTATAGATTCATCTTGGATGATAATAACAAAAATTCATAGAATAGTAATGATTGTCGAAGCATCTTTACGTATTCTTCTGTTTCTGCAGATCCAAGCGGTGCATATCCACCTTTCAAATCAAGGTTGTTTTCGTTGTTTTCATTGTATCTCTTGCTCCTTTGATTTCTATTATTGATGTATTTTCCTCCTCTTATTGATTTTTTGTAGTAACCAAGGTTGGGTCTTCTCTCTCAATTTCTGAAATTTTGATGATTCTACACGACAGCGATTCACTTGGAAATTGGTTACCAAGAAGAAACTTGGGAGAGTTTAAGAAAATGTTTCTGATATTTTTGCATAAGCAGGTGGCATTCGTGTTGGAGGTATTGTTGGTATATGTGTAGGAGTGTTGGTGGCTCTGGTGTTAATATCGTTTATCATATATTATGCTTACCGGAAGAGCAATTTGAAGGGTGATTCGCTTTCATCTTCTATTCCATTGTCTGCTAAGGCTGATCAGGGTATTTTGTGATCCAGCACAAGATTTCTTCTGTACTTTAATGTTCCTATTTTTAACTGGAATTTGCTTACTAAATTTGTCAATATGCTTTTAAGGTTCTGCGACTAGCCTCAATAGTGGTGACTTGGCTGGTACCGGAGTCTTTCCTGGCATTGCCGCCATAAGCGTGGACAAATCTGTTGAGTTTACGTTGGAGGAGCTAGCAAAGGCTACTGATAATTTTAATCTGTCTTATAAGATCGGGCAAGGTGGTTTTGGAGCTGTTTACTATGCAGAGCTGAGAGGAGAAGTAAGCTGAGATTTTTTCTTCTTTATTCATATCAGCCGGATGTAGACTTTCTCTTGGAAACTACACATGGAACATTAAAATGATATGGTGTGTATCCGTTCATGTATAGAAAGCTGCGATAAAGAAGATGGATATGGAGGCATCAAAACAATTCTTGGCGGAACTAAAAGTCTTAACGCGTGTACATCATGTTAACCTGGTAAAGTCCTTTTGTGTTGAAGAAGTATCTGGAAATCAGATAAAGATCGATTCTTGATCAGATGTTTTTCTGATAACAAACTAATATTTGGGTGCAGGTTCGTCTGATTGGTTATTGTGTTGAGGGATCTCTTTTCTTGATTTATGAGTATGTTGAAAATGGCAACCTTGGACAACATTTACATGGATCAGGTACACAATTTATAGACCCCAAAAACAGAGAATCACTTTTTGAGGTTAGTTAAAAATTGCCGTCGATAACAAAACTAAGGAGTTTATAATTATATGTGGCTAGGACGAGACCCGCTTCCATGGACTAAGAGAGTGGAGATTGCGCTAGACTCAGCTAGAGGTTTAGAATATATTCATGAGCATACGGTTCCAGTTTATGTTCACAGGGACATTAAGTCTGCCAATATACTGATAGACCAGAGCTTTCGAGCAAAGGTTCATTCTGAATTTCTCTTTGCCAATCAAAGGTGTAAATCCAGACAAGGGAACAGATTTTTGCTTTGTCACTGCGCTGAGTCACCTCTGTGTTACAGGTCGCTGATTTTGGTTTAACAAAACTGACAGAAGTTGGAAGCTCAGCTACACGTGGTGCAATGGGTACATTTGGTTACATGGCACCCGAGTAAAGAACTTGATTTCATACCTCTATACATATCACATAGATTTTATATAGTAGTTACATCACTATAGTAATAGTGTACTATGAATACATAACTGCAGAATTGTTTATGGAGAAGTGTCTGCAAAAGTAGATGTATATGCATTTGGAGTTGTCCTTTACGAATTGATATCTGCGAAAGCTGCGGTTGTCAAAATGAACCAATCCAGTGGTGAATTCAGAGGCCTCGTTGGAGTGGTTAGTATTATTGCTTGTTTCAACATTTCAGTCGAGTCTTTCTGATTTGAAGACATTGGACGTTCGTCACTTCACATATTGTTTCTTCCTTTGTTATGCAGTTCGAAGAACTATTCAAGGAGATCGACAAAGAAGAAACACTACGCAAGATTATAGACCCGAGGCTCGGGGATAATTACCCTTTTGATTCGGTATACAAGGTAATCTCTCTTACGGTTCTAATTATGCTGTACCGAATCTAATCGAACCAAAAAAGGGGAAAAAAATACAGATTAACACTGCGATTTCTTAGAAACAAAATTCAAATGTTTTCTAAAAATCCTAATTCGAATTGGAACTGAAATCTTATCAAACCAAACCAAACCAAACCAAGCGAATGAAGTGATTTATGATTTGGGTTTTAGATGGCGGAATTAGGTAGAGCTTGTACGCAAGAGAATGCACAGCTACGTCCAAGCATGAGATACGTTGTGGTTGCTTTGTCTACTCTGTTTTCTTCAACGGGAAATTGGGATGTCGGAAATTTCCAAAACGAAGATCTTCAGAGTCTTATGTCCGGCCGGTAAAGTTTGCTGTTTTTTGCTGCTTACAGAACTGATTGTTTTCTGGTTATCTTCATATTCGATTTCGTCAGCAACAACAATGCTTTCAATATATTCACTATACGAAGACAGTCACCTGTTGACTTTTATATATTATTTCCTTTCAACAATTGTCAAGTTCGGCGTCAACAGTCTCCGCATCTTACGCCAATTATTGTACTGACATGCATCAGACTTTTTCTTTATAAAACCAATTATTAAATTCTGAAATTGTAATGGAAACTCTCTCGAAGCCTGGAACAAGTCTTCCATAATAACCCTATGAAATTTGGATAACTTTTCTCTTAATAACAAAGAGAAACTTGAAATTTTGGTTTAGTCTACTAGTTTGTGTTAGTATTATCAGTATATCAAAAATATAATCTTTTATAGTTTGAATAATGATTCTAAAGAAAGCAGTCTTTGGTGTTACATGTGAACATTGTGAGTTTGTATCTCAAAATTTATCATAGTTTTAAATAAGATGTGTTACAAACTTTAAACTTATTAAATATTTTGTGATTAATTGTATTTATAATTTTAGATAAATATATTGTAAAATGTTTTTCCTTTATATTTCGAGAAAAAAAAAAGAAAAGAATACTCATAATAGAAAAACGTTAAGCAAAAGCGGACGTAATAGAAAGAGAGAAAAAATAAAATATAGCCGTTATGAACATGTTAACTGCTTATTGCGGACAGGCCTATTAGGCTGTAACCATTATTATCTTCTCTTATTTGATTTGATTTTCAATTGAAACTGAAAAGGAACAGTAACGGACAATCTACAAACCACTTTTTCCCCTTAAATAAAAGAATACTTTAACAAAATTAACGTGTGCCAGATGCCATGCTGCAACTATATTAATGTTTTTAATTTTAATTATTTATTAATTTATTCATAACACCCAAAACGTATGAATCAGCAGAAATCTTACTTCAGTTGAATCTTGAATCGATTTCCCAGAAAAAACCAGTATAGAAAATAATCTGTCATTTTTATTTTCTTATTAATGATTTTCCTTCTTCTTTTGATTCAAGACCCTTCTTCTTCTGCAGAATCTGCAGTTTCGTCTTCTTCCTTAAAATTTTGTTTGACTTTCACCGATAGAAACAAGAAGACTGAATTTTTAGCTGAGCTCTTGACAAGGTAATTAAACTTTATCTCCTTAATTATTCAGTATCCATTGGATTTGACGGATTTTGTAAAGATAATGACTGGGACCCGAAGATTCCGGTTCTGGGTAAAAATTGACAATTTTTCTCCATGAAAGATTTAAAACTAGTATAAACATGTTTCTCGATTTCTGAGTTTCCAAAATCCGGGAAAATATCAGTTATTTCTCTGTCTCGCTTGAGTTTTACTTTAACATATGTCATCAGTCCTTGGATTGCAAGAAACACAGCTAAAGCTTTTAACCTCTTGGTATCGTTCAGGAAGATTGTTCTTTCATTAACGATATCATAATAGTCATGGCTACACTAAACGATATCGGAGTTGCAGCAGCGATCAATATTCTAACAGCATTCGCTTTCTTCATCGCCTTTGCGATACTTAGGCTTCAGCCTGTTAACGACAGAGTATATTTCCCTAAATGGTATCTCAAGGGTTTAAGGAGTAGCCCAATTCAATCGGGTGGCTTTGCTAGCAAGTTTTTCAATTTGGATTTTCGATCTTACATCAGATTCTTTAATTGGATGCCTCAAGCTCTGAGAATGCCTGAGCCTGAGCTCATTGATCATGCTGGATTGGATTCGGTCGTCTATCTGAGGATTTACTTACTCGGGTATAACTATATCCTTAAAACCATTTCTTTTCCTGAAAGTTTTTTTTTATAGTATTGCGATCTGTTTAGTTTTAGTTTAAAGGTTTTGATAATGAATGTTGGTTGGAATGCAGGTTGAAGATCTTTTTCCCAATAGCATGTATTGCTTTCACAGTAATGGTTCCTGTTAATTGGACGAACACGACGTTGGATAAATTGCAGAATCTAACTTTCAGTGATATTGATAAACTCTCTATATCAAATGTACCAAATGGATCATCAAGGTACCAAGACGAGTTGTGGCTTTGATTTTTGAATAATGTCGTGTGGTATGTATCGTCCTTGATTCTATTCTTGCTCCTTTCATGTACAGGTTTTGGGTCCATTTGTGTATGGCTTATGCTATTACCTTCTGGACATGTTTTGTCCTAAAACGAGAGTACAAGATTATCGGTTCCATGAGGCTACAGTTTCTTGCTTCTGAGAAAAGGAGACCTGACCAGTTTACAGTTAATAGAACTTTGAATCTCACTTGGTCCACTGCTTTTTAGTTTCTAAGATTAGATGTCGCATGTCATTGTCTTTTTCGGTTAATCTAGGTCCTCGTGAGGAACATTCCTCCAGATCCTGATGAATCGGTCAGTGAACTTGTTGAGCATTTCTTTAAGGTCAACCATCCCGACCACTACCTCAGTTACCAGGTAACAACTTTGGTTGTGTGTCTTAGGATGATCGGCTGGGGGGTTTTGGTTTACGAGTTGATTCGTCTTCTGGTTTGACATAACAGGCGGTCTACAATGCAAACAAACTATCGGAATTGGTTCAAAAGAGGAAAAAGTGGCAGAATTGGCTTGATTACTACCAAAATAAACACTCTAGGAATCCATCTAAAAGGCCTGTAATCAAGGTAAAACAACATATGCGATCACATTGCGTTCTCCCTTAGAAAGTATTCTATTTCGTTGAATCTTGATAATCTTCTACTTTCCTGAGAAGGTAGGTTTTCTTGGCTGTTTGGGTGAAAAAGTTGATGCAATCAATCACTACACGGACAAAATCGAGGGTTTAACGAGAAAGGTGAAGGCACCAGTCAGAAACTTAAATATCATCTTGTGTTAGGAAAATCACTAAATTTGTTTGATTTCATTGTTGCCTCAATCAAACTTTATTTGATGGTTTCAGATAAGTGAAGAGAAGGAGACGATAATGAGCAGCACAAAATCACTCGTGCCCGCAACTTTTGTGTCCTTCAAAAGGCGTTGGGGCGCAGTTGTTTGCTCTCAAACTCAACAGTCAAGAAATCCAACAGAATGGCTTACCGAGTGGGCCCCGGAGCCCCGAGACATATACTGGGACAATCTTGCATTACCCTATGTCCAGCTCACTATCCGAAGACTAGTTATAGCCGTCGCTTTCTTCTTCCTCACTTTCTTCTTCATGATCCCTATAGCATTCGTGCAGACACTTGCCAACATTGAGGGTATCGAAAAGGCTGTGCCTTTCTTGAAACCTCTCATCGAAATGTAATAATCTCAGCCTTTAATTCTCTATTCCTTTGCTCGCAATGTTTCTCTGTAATCTCGTTGTGTTTGTGGACAGGAAAACGATAAAGTCATTCATCCAAGGTTTCCTTCCGGGTATCGCATTGAAGATATTTCTCATCGTCCTTCCAAGCATACTGATGCTAATGTCGAAATTTGAAGGTTTCATCAGTAAATCTTCGCTAGAAAGAAGATGTGCAAGCAGATACTACATGTTCCAGTTCATAAACGTTTTCCTCTGTAGCATAATCGCGGGTACAGCGCTTCAACAGCTTAACAGCTTCCTAAACCAATCTGCAACCGAAATACCAAAGACAATCGGTGTGTCGATACCGATGAAAGCCACTTTCTTTATAACCTACATAATGGTGGACGGATGGGCGGGTGTTGCCGGAGAGATATTGAGGTTGAAGCCTTTGATAATCTATCATCTCAAGAATTTTTTCCTTGTGAAAACAGAAAAAGATAGAGAAGAAGCAATGGATCCAGGAACAATCGGATTCAATACTGGTGAACCACAAATACAACTCTATTTCATTCTCGGTCTAGTTTACGCAGCTGTTAGCCCCATTCTCCTTCCTTTCATCCTCGTTTTCTTTGCCTTAGCTTACGTGGTTTACCGTCATCAGGTAAACAAAAAGCCCAAATATCCCAAACTAATCTCTTGCTTTCTAAATTCCAATCCCAACCTTAACTCGCTTTTGTTGCAGATTATAAATGTGTATAACCAAGAGTACGAGAGTGCTGGATCGTTCTGGCCTGATGTACATCGACGTGTAGTGATTGCTCTTATCGTATCTCAGCTTCTTTTGATGGGATTACTTAGCACTAAACGTGCTTCTCGTTCGACTCCATTGCTTTTTGTACTTCCTGTGTTAACCATCGGATTTCACAAATTCTGCAAAGGACGTTACCAACCAGTCTTTGTCAGATATCCTTTACAAGTTAGTTAGTTTCTCTGATCATTTATCACCAAATGAGTCTCTTTTCTTTGTGTTCATGTCTTCTTCTTCTTCTTTGTTTTTCTGCAGGACGCCATGGTTAAAGATACCTTGGAGCGCATGAGAGAACCAAATTTAAACTTGAAAACGTTTCTTCAAAACGCGTATTCGCATCCCGTCTTTAAGGCGGCTGATAATCTGGGGAATGAGATGGTTGTGGATGAGCCGCCGGCACCTGATCGGACGCCTGATTTGGTGGCCACTAAACGCGGCTCAAGGAGACACCATAGTAGCTCGGTTGAAACCTTAACTTAGGACTATTGTGACAAGTTTTTTGATGAGATTTATATGTGTTTTTTTCATGAATGATTTTGGAAGAAGTTTTCCAAGTTTTATTGTGTTTCTCTATTATATACCGACCTTTTTTAAAAGTCAGGCTAACAATGTATAGAGATGAAGGATTGAAATACGAAACTCAAAAGGCAATATCAAAAGAGTAATAATATTTTTCTTAAGTTTTTTATTACAAATGTAGTACAATTAATTTAAATTTTTAAATCATTATAATATTTTTTTTAAAAATTCAATAAATAAAAATTAAATTCTAAATTAGAAATAAAAATCCAAATATCCTAAAAACATCTTTTAAAATTGTGGTTACAAATCTATCAAATAATTATGTGAAAATATTTATTTATATTAAATAAATTATAAATAAATTATAAATAAATTTAAAACATTATATTTGTGCATTTCTTTAATCTATTCTAAATATTTATATCATCCATCGCTTTACTATGGCGGATTAAAGCAAAAGCAAAAAAAAAATGAGTATCTCTAAGTTTTGACCTTACTTGAAGAATATACTTCAACTAGCGAAACTTAACTATATAATTAAGCAACAGTTTATATATGATCCACTTATGATATAAACTATTACTCTTTGTAGTTTGTTGTAGAAATCATGGAGTAATTAGGCATAACAAAACATTGACTTGTCTGTGAAAGTGAAATAACAATTTTACACTTCACCAACTATATATTTACTAACAACATTAGTATCAAATATATTAGGACCAAAAATCATTTGTTTCTTGTTCTCAAAAGTATTTAGCAATCGTAAATTTGCACCTAAGTATTTCCTCTCTCATTAAGAAACCTGTACCGAGCAATATATATAAATTATTAATTCCCACTAAAATTATTTAAAATAAAAATAAATATATATAACTACGAAGATGGGAATGATATTGAGAGGCCATGGAAAACAGAAGTAGTGGAGGGGTTGCAATTTTTTCAGCCCAAAGCTAGAAGTCATGCATTTAGTGATGGAATCACATAATATATTCTTATTAAATATTTCATATTCTTAATATATTAATTAAGAATATTTTTAACAAATAAATTTTACTTTTACGTATGATTTATAAGTATTTACTCTGACATATCATAATATGAAAGCATTTTAATACAAATATTACAACATACATAATTTATTATAGTATTTAGGAAAATAAAATTAGACAAATATTTAACTATATAATATATATAAATCTCTAATATTTTGATATCAAAAGAAACACAATATAAAATAAAATATTAAAAATTTTAAAATGTTAGTCAAACAAAATATAAAAATAAAAATTTGGATATCTATTTAATAATATTGAAACAATTTAAATTTATTCATATAATGTGATTTCATTATATATTTTATTTGTATAATCAATACTATTTTTAAAAAAAAAACTAAAATAAGAGATAAACATACCTATCTAAATAAACCATTAATTATAATTTGTAAATATTTTTTTTTTGCATAAGACGTGAATTTAAATCTAGTATACTAGTTATTGGAAGAACTAAGAAATTGATTAAAATGAATAAAAATTAAAAACTAATTACATTTAGTAATTAAATCGTATTTGTTAAAATATATGTTTCATACTGTACTAGTGGAGAAGCTAGGAAATAGATTACAATGAAATAAAATTTTATATAAAAAGTGGAAGGTGGATTAAGCCATAGCCTTTAGTTTAGAATTGCAACCTTAATGGTTTACTCTGTTCTCCGATTTTGTGTCTCACTTTAATCGTGCAAAGAACAATATAATATATTCATATATGCAATTCACTTTTTATTTTAAGTTATCTTCTGACAAATCGTTGGCCAAGAAATAATGGCCGACAAGAGTCATCATAAGTTTAGTATGTCCTTTTTCCATTCAACTAAATAAACATATGACACTGTTATGTTTCTTTTTCAACTTTGACAACGTCAATGGAAGAAGAAGAAGAATATGATTCATCCAATGTTTTTGTTTCATATTCCCTTCTAATTTTGTTGTTTTTTTTTTTATTTCTTTTCGTCGAATCTTAAATGTATTATGATGTTTAGAATATATGTAATCTGATTCAACACAGATAAACAAAAAAATTTCGTATTTGTATTAGGATATGTAATTCGATCATAATAATAAATTTATATCATTCCGACACACATGTTCTGGTAGGTTACCAAAGTTAAAACCTCTTATTTGTATATGTGAATCTAGATTTTTCCATTCACATATTTAACGAAAAACAATTACTTTATTAAGTTATTTTAAGTATTAAGAACTTTTCTTTTATGTTAAAAAATAATGATATAAAAATATTTATATTAGATTAATAATTTTATCTTAATTTGATATTACATTTACTCTAACTAATTTAATTTTATAGTTATTTTTTATATATCTAAATCATTATATTTGTAACATAATAAAATTTTCAACAAAATATTTTTCGGTTAAGTTTTACGAGTTACTTAATATGCAAAATACGTATCTTGGTCTCCAAATGATCTTCATAGTTTTCCAAATAAAAACATTAAAATTTTAATAATATCATATATTAAAACTGATTTAAAAAATTAGACTAAATATTTTTATAAATTTAGATATATGTTATTTAAATACTATATATTATTCCACTTCAATACTATATATATATATAATATTTTATACGAGTTGGATATATACTTAACGGATTTGTAGATCAATTGTTAGTGAAAACATTTTTTTGTTGTAAAGGTTAAAACACTATTACAATGATTTTGAATTATTCACAAAAATTATGTAAAAAATTTCCGAAATCAGATTGCAAATAGCAAACATCTTTGACAAAAAAAAAGTTCCAAACAACAAATATCTTTAACAAAGAAAAATATTGCAAATAGATAACACGAAATTAACTGTATATTTTGGATCATATCTAAG
Organism: Pugionium cornutum; assembly: GCA_018901935.1. Taxonomy (NCBI): domain Eukaryota; kingdom Viridiplantae; phylum Streptophyta; class Magnoliopsida; order Brassicales; family Brassicaceae; genus Pugionium; species Pugionium cornutum. The sequence continues at coordinate 6,256,011 of CM032160.1, read as the reverse complement.
AAAAATTAGATTTCAAGCGTGTAGATCACAAATAAATATAACAAACCTTTATGGTTTTAGTTTAAACATTAAGAAAATGATATGTAAAAAAAACATCAAATCCCAAACTCATGACTTTCATGAATTTTTTTTAATATAAAAATTAAATCATTGTCAGTGTATTTTTTATTTATGACTTTTATGAAGTTTTTAAATATATAAATAAAATCATTGCCAATGTATTTTTTAATTCCAAAACAGAGTAATGTGTTTTTCGATTTGTTACTCTATTTTTAACTCTAAAATATAGTTGTAAAATAGAGTAAAAGCATAGTTACTCCAAATATAAAATAATATTGTCTATTTTTTCTTAATTAATTACAAAGGTGTAGGAAAAAAGTAAGCTAAGATGAGTAGAGTGTTGAAAGATACACATTGTACCCTAAAGTTGTAACTCTTTCTCTTTTTATATTATTTCTCTTTCGTTTCAGAAACCATTACAAAGGCACACTGTTGTATTTTCTTGTTTTTCGATTGTGCATCCCACGTGACGTTCCCCACTTCATTCCTTCTCTAATATCTCTAATTTCTTGTTTAAGATAAACACAACTTTTTCATTAATAATCAAATCAATTTCATAATCGTGTAAATTTTACAATTAATGGAAAATGCTTCATTTCATATTTAACTGATAGGTAGAGTGTTTTACATCTCTCTTTTCATTCTATTAATTATCTATCGATCTGTATAAATGATTTGTAAACTATGTTTCAAATATGACTATACTCAATAAATCATCGTAGGAATATATTTAATATATACATATGTATTTTTGCTAAATTTTACAGAGCATGCAAATAATTTTTATATCTTAATATATAAAACAATGGCAATTGACAAAAATAACATTTAAAAAAAAATTGTTTTAAATATAACACAATAGTTTAAACTTTTTAAATTACACAAATTTAATTTTAAAATACTTCAAAACTTATTTTTAATAAAGCAAAATTTTTAATTTAAAACTGAAAAAAAGAATTCAAATCTAATATTTGTAGTTTTTTTATCACTTGAGCTACAACATATCAACACAATAATTTAATATTTTCATACGAATATTTAACATCTTTATTCGAGTAAAGGTGGATTCGTACTCTACACATTTGAGATGCATGTACAGGTGGTATAACTAACTAAACCATTTACTCCTCTCATTTGTAATTTATTTATTGCGGTAAGAATGCGATTTTCTACAATATGGGCAAATGATAATTGTGAATAAAATTACATATAATAAAATGTAAAAGTATCGATATAAGAATTTTGGAAAGAATGAATTTGCAGAGGCGAGACACTCTTTCCTTAATTCTGAAAACGTTCTATAGTGTGACGGTTGTATGTCGTTCCGAATCCCAAGATACAACTACAACTATTTTGTATTGCACAACCCAAAAACAGAATCTAACGAATCTTTTTCTATGTTGCACTCTCCGACTCAACATGTGAGTGATTTTTATGTGTATATTTTACACTTTAAAATGAAAAAACCAAAGGTTTCTTTTTCTTTATTTTTCATCCTCATTTTCTCATGAATTTTAATGATCAATATATGAGCTTATAAAGAGGTTATTCCATTTTTAATGAGAATTTATTCTCCACTAAAAATCATTATGATTTTTATGTTACAAAACAATAAACCAAATTAATTTGGTTGTAAATTGTAACTTAACTCAATAAAAGAAGATACTGACTAGTTGAATTAGTCAACAAATAACAAATGAGGTTTGAACCAAACCACAATAATAATTGTACCAATCATTGTTTATTTGCTAACTTTCGAAAACTCTAAACTCGAGTTCGGTTATCTACTTCCACTAATACACCAAAGTGTATCCAAAATTTTGAGTTTTGTAATAGTTTCTCCGTTTGGTATACAAGAGAGATTTCACCTCTAATTTCTAATGTGGGACAAATTACATTTGTCCATTTTATGCTTATCAATCAACCCATTTTAGATACTTATTTCTCATTCAAACGAACTTCGGTTTTAATGTCTTCGTTAGAGAACTCACCGAAAAGTGATCGACAGCCAATTCCGTAAAACCGAATTCCAACAATTATAAATATATATTTTTTGAAAATAATTTGTATTATTTTTTAAATTTAGGTTATAATACTAAATTTATAACAATTTTTTTAAAATATTATTTTAAAATATTACTCATAAACAAAAACTTAATATATACAAAAACCTTACCTAATCATTTCTATAAATTAAAAAAAAAAAACACAAGTCGCTAATTCGAAGGTGATTCCTTAAGATTATAAGAGAAATAGAAACTAAAAAATAAATAAATAAATAAATGGGTGTAATGAAAGTAGGTATAATAATTGTACGGGCGTGCTAAGAGATTAACACTAAACAAAGATTTAGCTTCAACTTAAAATGTGGTGGTTGCAAGGCTCCCGTTTGGCCTGTCGACACCATTGGCTTAACTCCATTATGTTCCCGCACGTGTTCCATTATTTCTACTTCTTCATTATTTGCCTTTTCAGTTTTGTATTTTTCCTTGTCGTGAAGTGGGGAAAAAATAAAATAAAAACATAAAAAGATGAAATTATTATCATTATGACACATTCAATATACTTTAATAATTTCAATTAATTGGGCATTATTGGAATTCTGAGTCTGGTCTAAGGGCAAGTTTGCATTTTGGAATAAATTGGCTGTGTATTTGCTTTAGTGAACTGTGTGGCTTCTGATTGCGAACCTAATTATTTGTCACTTTTTGTGCCTCTTTTGTAATTTTGAAATCTCTTAGTTTTGAACTATTAATAATGTTTAGTTATTATAGGCTTAGCAGAACAATGAACACTTTATCAGAAAGATTCAATTTCCCAAAATATTACTAAAAATTTGAATGTGACACCATAAGCTTCACATCTGAGAAAAAACCCAATTTTGTATAGATACAGAAGAGATTCGTCTCACTTACTGCCACAACATTTTAAATATATTATTTGATAAATATTTTTAAAAAATAATTTTATATACTATTAATATAAATGTTATATTGATGTGATATTACTATAGTGGATTTCAAATAAATAAATAAATACATTTAACTTATTACAATAATTACAATATATGTTATTACTATTAATTTGATTAAAAATTAATATATTTTATTAAGATAACCAAAAAATACTATTAACTTCGTAAAAACAATTATTTTTATTTCTTTAATTTATATATAAATTTTATATTAAAAATAAGTTTAAATAAGAGTTAAAATTATATAAATATTTAATTTATATTTACTAATAAATAATATTATAAAATTTGTGAATATTTTCTCCATATGAGTATAAATCTAGTTTTACGAAGACACATGTTTGTTAATTTGTGATATATTTTTTATTCTTAAAAGTTAGGGGAAATCGCTAAAAATGACCTAAAAATTGATTACAAATACAATTATTACTCCCATTAAAATATTTTTGCAAAACTAACCTATGATGGTGGAGAAATTAATAAACTCTCTTTTTGTCTAAAAAATAATGTCAAAATATCAATTACGTTGCAGTCCCTATGTGCTTTTTTGTTATCAAAGCAGACTTCTTAAAGTCTAATTCATCCGGAATAAACTGTTTTTCTCGCCAAAGCAGACTTCTCCGAGAAGTTTGCGACGTTTATTCCTATCAAATCACACTTCTAGAAGTCTGTGACGTTTATTCCTATCAAATCACACTTCTCCGAAAAGTCTGCTTCAGCCGGAATAAACTTCGAACACTTTGAGAAGTCTGCGCAAACCAGAAATTAACAGTTTTTAACCTAACCAAATTTACCTCTCTATATATAAAGAAGGTAACCCTAAAATTTTATCATAATTTCATTTCAAAAAAAAAACGTGTGAGCCTCCATCCTCTAAAAATGACTACAAGGTAAATCTTCTCTTCTTCTCTTTTTACCTCCTCTCTTTTCTTTTCTTCTTCTTCTCATGCTCTTTGTCATCTTGTTATTTTGTAGATCTGAAAAAAAACATGAGTGAAAAAAGTAAGTTTTTTCTTTGTTTATATGGTTTTTGAGTTTGTGATTTTAGAATATTTTTATTGTTTAGATCTTTTGTTATTTTTATAACACTTTTTCGTCTTATAGTGTTGTAGATGTGGAAAAGGAAGTGAAGAGATCTAAAAACGTAAGCTTGTTGCTTTTATTAGTTTTTAAGTTTTTCGTAGTTTTGGTGATTTTTGTTGTTTTTATTGTTTTTCTAATTTTTTTCCTATATTCTTATCTCATTTCTCATATTGTATTATTGTATATCTGGAAAAGGAATTCACGAGATCTAAAGATGTAAGTTTGTTATTTTTACTAGTTGTTACGTTTTTCGTGGTTTTGGAGATTTTATTGTTTTTTATTGTTTTCTTAATTTTTTTCTCATATTCTTATCTTATTTTTCATTTTCTATTGTTGTATATCTAGAAAAAGGATTTACAAAAACTAATTTTGTTGTTTTAGTAGATTTTTAAAATGATTTTTAATAGTTTTTAAAATTTTAGATGGGTTTTTTAAAATTTTCAATAGATGTTTGAGATTTATGTTGGTTTTACAGTTTTTTGTTGTTGTTTTTGAGTTTTCTTTTTACGTTTTGAATTTGACATTGGTTTTTGAATTAATGAATTTTCGTGTTGCATACTTCATTACAGGTTTGCAGATTTCAGTTGCAAACTTCACTTGTACACTTCAGTTGCAGACTTCTTATATTCTTATTTTATTTCTCATTTTCTTTTGTTGTATATCTGAATAAAGATTCACAAAAGTAATATTATTGTTTTAGTAGTTTTTAAAGTGATTTTTAGTGGTTTTTAAAATTTAAGATGAATTTTTTAAGATTTTCAATAGATGTTTGAAATTCCCCTTTAAATTTATGGTGCTTTTATAGTTTTTTGTGGATGTTTTTGATTTTTTTTCTTACGTTTTGAATTTGACTTTGGTTTTTGAATCAATAGATTTTCGTGTTACAGACTTCATTACATGTTGCAGACTTCATTACATGTTGCAGACTTCAGTTGCAAACTTCATAACACGTTTTCATTACAAGTGCATACTTCACTTGCATGATTCATTACTAATTGCAGATTTCGTTTGTATTTTTGGTTATATTTTAAATGAGTTTTTGTAAACTTTAATGTACTTATCACTATCTCCAATCACTCAAGCTTGTCAGTCAGTTTTCATTCAAAATTTTCAAAATTATAATAAACTATTACTTGCATGTCAATCACTTTTCAATCAGTTCAAGTCAAATCATATTTATTACATTACAAAATGACAACCATTAAAAACACAAATATTACTATAAATTTTTATCAACACTTTTATACATAATTAAGGACTTAGTGCATATTTAAGATACTTAATGGATACTTTCTAATAACAAAAAAGAACCAGAAATGAATGAAACAATAAATCGATTTGCAAAATCTAAAGATATGTCTTAACAATTTCATCAAAATATTAAATTAACAGATTCTGTTGGATGTTGTTGTAATCAATGTATATGTTATAATTATGGTACAGGATAGTGTTGGATGTTTTTGTAACACAATATCGATGATATTATGTCTTCTAATTAATTGAAATGATTGGTTACATGTTTCAAAAATACATACTTATCTCGACAAACTTTGTTGTATAAATCTCGCAAACTTCTTTGTAGATTTCTCGGCAGGCTTCTTTGCAGACTTCTCGGTAGACTTTGTACTTTCTCCTTGCTCGCAACTTAATTTTTTGAGATACTCAACACTAAAACTGAATTTATTCATTTTTCACTTTAACGTAAAGAATGTAATCCTCATCATTCGAGTCAATTTTATTCTCATCTTCATCATCAACGAATTCATCATCATCAACTACAAACATTTTACCTCCTCTTATATTATCCAGAGAAAAATTCCAAATCTCTGTCATAGTCTACTCCCTACAAAAAACACAAATTTGGATTATTATCTGCGGTACAAATTAATGAATTTGATTAGATCATTGTACACATACTAAATTTTCTCACTGAAGCAGATTTCTCAAAGAAATCTACTTTAATCGGAATAAACTGTTTTTATTATCGAAGCAGACTTCTCGTCAGTGAGAAAAACAGTTTATTTTGGTTGAAACATACTTCTCCAAGAAGTGTACGACGTTTATTCCGATCAAAGCAGACTTCTCGAAGTCTGCGTTGTTTATTCCTATCAAAACAGACTTCTCGGAGAAATCTGATTTGATCGGAATAAACATCGCAGACTTCTCAGAAAAGTCGGCTTTGTTGAGAAAAACAATTTATTCCTATTAAAGCAAACTTCTTCAAAAAGTCTGCGAAGTTTATTCCGATCAAAACAGACTTCTCGGAGAAGTCTGCTTTGATAGGAATAAACGTCACACACTTCGAAAAGTCTGCTTTGGTGAAAAAAACAGTTTATTTCGGCTGAATCAGAATTCTCCGAGAAGTCTGCTTTGATAGAAATAAACGCCGCAGACTTCTCGGATAAGTCTCATTCAGCCAAAATAAACTGTTTTTTTTTCACCAAATCATACTTTTCGGAGAAGTCTGTTTTGATAGGAATAAACTGTTTTTCTCACCAGAGCAGACTTCTCGAAGTCTGATTTAGCCAGAATAAAATATTTTTCTCACCAAAGTAGATTTCGCAAATTCTGCTATTTTTATTCTTATCAAAGCAGAGTTCTCTGAGAAGTCTGCTTTGATAGTAATAAATATCGTAGACTTCTCGGAAAAGTATGGTTCAACTGGAATAAACTATTTTTCTCGCCAAATCAGACTTTGCGAAGTCTGCTATTTTTATTCCTATCGAAGCAGACTTCTCGAAGAAGTCTGATTCAACCAGAATAAATTGTTTTTCTTGCCAAAGCAGACTTCGCGAAGGTTGCTATTTTTATTCCTATCAAATTAGACTTCTCCGAGAAGTCTGATTTGATAGGAATAAACGTCGCAGACTTCTCGGAGAAGTCTGGTTTAGCCGGAATAAACTATTTTTATCGCTAAAGCAGACTTTGCGAAGTCTGCTATTTTTGTTCCTATCAAAGAAGACTTCTACAAGAAGTCTGCTTTGATAGGAATAAACGTCGCAGACTTCTCAGAGAAGTCTAATTCAGTGAGAAAAACAGTTTATTCCGGTTAAAGAGAGATTTATTCCGATTAAAACAGATTTCTCAAAGTCTGCTTTGTAATATATTTACAAAGAAGACTTCGAGAAGTCTGCTAGAGAAGTTTGCTAGAGAAGTTTGCTTTGTAAATATATTACAAAGCAGACTTCTTATAACTGTATGAACTGAAAAATATAACCGAAGCCAAAACACGAAAACTAACCTTCGATCTTGATTTTTTAGCTACGCGACTTAAATGATGACTGACATAGACTCCCAGAAGTTTGTTTTACAAAGTTGGAAGTTTTTGAATGTAGTGTGAAGAGAGAAATTGAAAGAAAATGTGAGAAAAAATGAAAGAGATTGAGATGAATGAGATTTGATGAAAGAATAGAGGTATTATGGTGGGTGTGTTGATGGAATTAATAGCTCCCAACAATCACGACAATGATGATTGTGTACAGTGAAAAAGATGGTATTTTCGTAATATTTTCGAAAAACTTGTTTATAATGGTATTTGTGTTGTTTTTGTTTTTTTTAAGTTAATGATATAATTGTAAATAAAGTTATTGTTGAAAAATAAAATAAAAATAAAAAATTAGTTTTGCAAAAAAAAAAGTTTAAATAGTTAAAATTGCAATTGATGATAAATTTTTATTCAATTTTACAAATAGTCGTAGAAGTTATTCATGACTGTACTCTCATGAAAATATATTAAAATGTCTCTTATATGTATAATGTATTGTCTACAAGAATAACTCCAATTTTAACTAAAATGACATGCTACCTTTTTATTTCTTTTATAATAACCAAATTCTCTTTATCGTTTTTTATTTTAAACAAAAATAATGAAGACGAAGGTGAAGGAGTTTTGAGAAACCTGAAATTGATCGCACGAAGACGAAGGTGGAGCCCTATAGATTTTTTTTCTTTAGATAATAATGAAATGTTATATTAATGGTCGTGTATACATATATAGTTTGTGTCACATTAAGGAAAATAAAATTCGAGATTATGTTACGTGTGCATATATCTTCGGCAACCTTTTCTTATTAGACAGACATGGATGGCCATAATATAGGGTTGTAATTAAATAATTTTAGTTAACTAGTTTTGCGTATAAGAAGAAAAGAAAAACTAAAAGAGACAAATTAATCAACAAATTAATAAACAAATATGGAGGCAAAGACGACGAGAGAACTATATTATAAATAGAGGAAAAGAGGAGACAAGAACGTCAAATTCAGACCCACTCGTCTTTCTCACTCACAGAGTCAAAGACTCAAATGGAGACATTACCGTCGTCCCCACCTTCACCCCCGGAGATTCTCGACCTCGACTCAATCAGAGCAGTCAAAATCCTCGGTAAAGGCGCCACAGGAACCGTTTTCCTCGCGCACGACGTTGTTTCAGTCACTTCTTCTTACTTCGCCCTCAAGGTTGTGCACAAATCCTCAGCCTCCTCTCTCCGCCGTGCTCGGTGGGAAATAGAGGTCCTCCATCGTCTCTCCGTAGATTCGAATCTAAACCCTTTTCTCCCTCGTCTCCTAGCTTCTTTCGAGTCACCGGAATTCTTCGCCTGGACGATCCCTTATTGCTCCGGTGGCGATCTCAACGTCCTCCTATGCCGTCAAAACGACGGCGTGTTTAACTCCTCCGTTATTAAATTCTATGTGGCTGAGATCGTGTGTGCGCTTGAACATCTTCATTCTATGGGTATCGCTTACAGAGACTTGAAACCTGAGAACATTCTGATTCAGCAATCGGGTCACGTTACACTCACCGATTTCGACCTTTCTCGGAGCCTCAAAAAACCCACCCGACCTCAATTCTATCAACCCGATCCGGAATTAAGCACCTTACGGAAAAAAAGTCGGAGCTTTTCTCGTTGGATCTCACGGGCGGCGGCAGAGAACAACAAAACAGGGTTGAAGAAAACGAGATCCGCTCGGGTTAACCCAGTAAATCGCCGGAAAACGAGTTTTTCCTCCGGGGAGCGTTCCAATTCCTTTGTGGGAACCGACGAATATATCTCGCCGGAGGTAATTTGCGGAGACGGTCACGATTTCGCCGTTGATTGGTGGGCACTGGGAATTTTAACATACGAGATGATGTACGGAGAGACGCCATTCAAAGGGAAGAGCAAGAAGGAGACTTTTCAAAAGGTGTTGGTGAAGGAACCCGAGTTCGCCGGAAAACCTAACGATCTAACCGATCTTATCAGGCGGTTGCTGGTGAAGGATCCGAGTAGGAGACTAGGTTTCCACCGTGGCGCGGCGGAGATAAAAGAGCATGCTTTTTTCGCGGGTGTGAGGTGGGATTTGTTAACGGAGGTGTTACGACCTCCGTTTATTCCGTTAAGAGATGACGAGGAATCAACGGTTGGTGGGTTTGATATAAGGGAACATTTAGAGAAACTGAAGACGACGCCATCATCAGCTCCTCCGTCACCGTTACGGTCTCCTCCGCACGCGTGCCACAAAAAGGACCCCTTTATTGATTTCTGATCCACGTGTGGGGAATCTAACACGTACAAAAATTGTAGGTATATATTTTCTTTGTTTTTCTTTCTGATTTTCATTTGTATGAAAATCACTGTTATAACAAGAAACTGAAAAGAAAAAAAATGTATTTCCCCTGACGTGAGAATTTTCAAAATTATAATCATTTGGTACAAAAGACTTTACTCACAATCCCAAGAAACCATTTCAAAGACTAACATGGAGTATAATTTAGATAAAAAATGTGATTGTTTAAGAATAATTATAGAGAATCATTAGTTTAGAACATCGAGGAAAAAATATGAGTAGTGGGTATTGGATTGGATACGAATTATGAAAATGTTGTAGAAATAATAAAAATAAAAAAGTAAAGAATGTGTAATCATAATTACACGGCCAAATTCCTTCCATAAAGCACGTTACCTAATAATTACACTTGAGAGAACCCACATTTTTATTTTTCGTCTCATATAAGTCGATGGCAGTTAAAATTTATATAAGTAATAAGTAAAATACGAAAATAGTTAAATTATAGTATTAGCTTAAATTCTATGATATAATAATTAAAGATATAAAATAATGAGATATGGGGCAAAAAGCAAAGTCACGGGCACGTAAAAACACAGCTTAGCCATATTAACAAGACACCTACAAAGCTAAAAAGTAATTAGATGTTTGGCTTTTATAAATGAATATCAACTTTAATTTAGATGTTCGGCCAAAAAGTTGTATAGGGATCGAGTTGGCATATCTATGTTCAACAATATCACAGGCATACGGTTTTATACATCGATGAGTACTCAATTTTTCTTCGAATGGTAATTAAAGATTAGACAATTGCATTTGTGTTTCATTTGAGAATTTGATAAAACATATAGAAAATACTTATTTTAATGTTTTCCGTCATTTGGTTTTTCAATTTTTTTTTTTCATTAATAAGTAGTGAACAAAATGGATTTTGAATAGGTTTGAACAAAAATTTTAGTTAGGTTCGAATATTTATAGTGATTAAAATTTGTAATCTTTATTCACATAAAACAATTTACAAGAATTTATAACTCGTTTTTAATTTTGTTTTGTTTGGAACGAATTAATATCTCATATTTTCTGATAGAATTTATGTATCTTATAGGAGCAAAATTAATCATGAAATTCGATATTGGACAAAACAGAATACATAATAAATACTAGTTGTTTTCCAAATATCTGTTTGACACCTAAGTCTCAGTGGCATTAGAAAAAAACAAAAAGAAGATAAAACTTGAAAAAGGGGGCAAAGCCTATAAATTTTAGGTTGGTTGTTATATAAAAAACTTTATTCTTTGCCCATCAAAATAATCAAATTAATTTTTTTAAGAAAAAAAAATTAGTAAAAATATAAAAAAGATAGTTCTAATGCAATGAAGGTGACCTCACGTGTTGCTCACTCGTGACTCATTCGATAAGCAGCCCAAAGCTATTGTAGATTTTCTGCTTTGCGAAATCAAGGTCAACCACGTATACACTCTCATATATGGTTAAACAAGTCTCTCCGATGTTGATGGATACAACAATCATTCTCCTATTCTCTAGAGAAATATCAAATATCTTCTTTTGGATTACAAGTGGAAGAGTAGAATACAGTGACTCAATATTGACTTAATCCCAATATTAAGGATGATTATATTCTGCGGCAGGTATCTTCAGTCTCCTCTTCATCAGTTAAGAAAATTAATAAGAACATCAACTGACGGCTCAAACATGTGAAGTCCCAATAGAAGTAGTTTCTCTGAGGTTCTTGCGTATAGAAGATCTCTAGTCACAACTAGTTTAAGATAAGTGAGGTCTGTGTTTCTGAAGACCAAACAACAAATGGTTACTAAAGTCCTCATTTAGAAGCATACCATCAGTCAAATACTTGAGAATTCTTTGGGACAGTGTAACCGACAATTCTAATTCACTGATAGGCTGATAGCTGCATTCAGTAACACGATTGGCCACATAACATGGTTGCAACGCTATGAGGCTAACTATTTGCACCAGACCAACCCACTTCTTGGATGGTTACTAATTTCCAACATCCACGTGTACGACTTCCAATGTTGGAACTCATTTTTGATAGTGATTTAACCACATTCCGGTCTGATTTTCAATTATCTTTACATAGATATGTTGTCTTGTTGTAAAAAAAAACAAATTGTGGTAACTCCACTCAAAACAAAAAATTATATGTTTTCTAGAATTATTTCATGTGTGGTTGTCTAAATTTAATTATTAATTAGAATCATAAGACATATGATACAGTGACAAAAAAAACACAAATGACACGATTAAATAGACGCTTTAAGTCTTTACACATGTACTTTATCGACGGTGACTGACCTCTTCCTTTTTGACCTTCAACGACTACAACAAAATCTTCTCTCTATATATGAATGTCTCTCATCAAACCTAATTATCCATCTCCGAAGATTAATATTTGGGCTTGTCTTTTAGGTGAACTGACATATCTTCATTGTTTACACTATTCCTTATCAACATTCCTTCGCTATGTTTCAAATTATCTTTACCATTATTCATAAGAAAGATATCTTAACCGATTTGAAATCTGTATCTAGTATTATTTTTCTTTAATGGCTGGCATGGCAACGTATAATATCGAATAAGATTCCAATTCAGATTTATGTGCTTTATGCTCTGCTTTTGCCTTTAGTGTATAGAGTGTCGAATAAATGTAAGCCTGTAAGGTGTCTCTAGTTGTTAAAAAAAATGACATGAGGTCTCATTGTGGATATCATATATTGGATTATGCTAAATGGATTATGCTAAAAGGAACAAACTTGTCGATTTAGTAGAGTCGGCTTCTATCTCAGGACTACGATGCTGTACTGAGGTTCACACCGTCACTGCTGTCTTGTTCTGCAAGCTACAAACCCTCGAGAATAAATTTAATCCCCACTTCTCAGATTTCGCTTGTACATCAAAGTCGTTTCACAGTACAACGGCTCCAAATTCTTTTACATTAAGACTGTTCATAAGCTATAGATTCGGTGACCAATCTTGAAACACTGAAAGTTGTCTTAATACACAGTATATAGAGAGACAGTAGTAGGGATATTACTTAAGTAGGTTCCACGTAACTTGCATTAAAATACACGTGTACGTATATTTGTGTATACGTGTCCAGATAATTCTACGTGTCGATGTGTGTAACGTCGTAAAGTATTGTTCCCATTTCCACCGAAAGTGAGAGAAAAATGTGTAAGCAAGAATTTATTCACTGAAAGAAGATATGAACTAAAGTTAAAAAATATTCCAACAAAACCTCTTAGAAAGAAGCATAACTGTGAGTCAATTTTCAAAAAATAAACAGACAAGAAAATGGGTTGTTTTGGATCATCAAAAACTTCACGAACACGAAACCAAGAACGAGACACGACCCGAAAGAACCCATCTCCTCAACCTCAACACCAACTCGTGAGAGCCGAAGAAGTTCTGTTGCAGATTCCAAGGTGCAGAGTCTATCTCATCGACGAATCCGAGGCGGTAGAGCTCGCCTCGGGTGATTTCAAGCTCATTAAGGTCACAGACAACGGCGCAACTCTCGCGATGATTGTTAAAATTGGAAATGACCTTCAGTGGCCGGTGATTAGAGACGAGCCGGTGGTGAAACTCGACGCATGTGACTACCTCTTCACGCTTCCTGTTAAAGACGGCGATCCACTTAGCTACGGGGTCACGTTTTCAGGCGAAGATAGAGACGACGTAGCTGTCGCTGCTAGCCTGAAGTTGCTGGACGAGTTCTTGAAGGAGAATTCTTGTTTCTCATATTCAGCTTCAGGTAAAGTTAACAATGGAATCGACTGGAAAGAATTTGCGCCGAGGATTGAAGATTATAACAACGTTGTTGCTAAGGCAATTGCTGGAGGAACAGGACATATCATTAGAGGAATCTTTAGTTGCAGTAATGCTTACACCAACCAGGTTTAATTAATCACTTATTTTCATATATAATGTTATTTCTCAAACATTTTGTTCAAATTTGGTCCCTAAATAAGACAAAATTTCGCCACAATATTATGAGTCATGTCAAGAAACGAACCTTTATATAAAGAGTAAGAGATGATTATGAATTTTATGGTTTGATAGGTTCACAAGGGGGGTGAAATAATGATTACAAAAGCTGAGAAGGGTGGTGCCTCCCAGAGAAATGGAGGATACAACAATGGAAACTCCAGTAATACTGAGAAGAGAAATGGGATCAACACAAACCTTCAACGGTATTACTTTACTCGTTGCTTTACCCCTGCTTTTACCCCTAAAAACTAGCCCGCCAATGAATAAAAAAAATATTGTAAAGAGAAGTTGTCTTGAGAAATGGTTTTTCTTGTGTTGATTTATGAAGACATTTGCAAGGTATATATAAGTTATAACAATGCTTTCACTCCAACTATGATTAGGATTATCAAAAGTCTATTATATCAATAATAGAGTCCTAATACTAAAAGAAATCCTATTTTTCACATCAAGAAAACATATCCTTGAATATACAACATATTTTGTTATATTTGGCGTTTAAAAGTTTACAGATAACAATTTTTGTTTGTTTAAGATCATGCGGATTCATTTGGAAAAATCTATAAACGTGAACTCAAACCTAAGCAGACAATCAAGATATAAATCTTCAGTTCTTGATTCTTCTGATATTTTGGCTGTTTTTATTGTAACATATATAGAGTAAGGAAGCTTTCAAAGGCGACTGAGAAGCTGAGCAAGACGATGTTGAATGGTGCTGGAGTTGTGAGCGGCTCTGTGATGGTTCCAGTGATGAAGTCTAAACCGGGGATGGCCTTCTTCTCCATGGTTCCAGGGGAGGTCCTCTTGGCCTCACTTGATGCCCTTAGTAAGTTACAAGGAGTAGCTAGAAATGAAACAAATGTATTTTTTGCGTGGAAACAAGAACAAATAAAAGGTATGGGTGAAAAAGTTAATGAGATTTAAATGTTTGGTTTGATCCAATAGATAAAATACTAGATGCTGCTGAAGCTGCAGAAAGACAAACTCTATCTGCTACATCCAGGGCTGCTACTAGAATGGTCAGTGAGAGGTAAATATCCTCTTACAATCCTCATATTTTGAGATTTTTTAATGTATTTTATGTTCATGATAAGGTGCTTTTGATTAAGCAGATGTGTATATAAACTTTAAGGTGATAATAAACCGTTAAAAGACACGTTTGGCAAAGCAGGTTTGGAGAAAACGCAGGGGTGGCGACCGGAGACGTTCTAGCAACGGCGGGCCACGCGGCTGGAACTGCATGGAATGTTCTAAAGATCCGCAAGGCTTTCTATCCTTCATCATCTGTGACGTCCGGGATCGTCAAAAATGCTCCAAGAAAGTGATAATGGGTTATATTTTCAGTTACTTTTATCGAATTATGATCAATGGAAAACCAAAACCAAACTCAGTTTCGTAATTTGATTATCCGCACAACGCACGAGAAAGAATCATCAGCTTACTTTATTATGAATGGATTGATAGTGTGATACATAAATTCTGCAGTCTTATCGTTGTTATAAACATGATAATGATTATAGAAGATCAGTAAAAGAAACACTCATTGTTAAGGCCATTTGATTTGGACATCAAATTCAAACATGAACCGGAATAAAAAAAAAAGTTCACATTTTTTACACCAAATTTTGTTGATTAGTATCGGCCATTAGTTATTACCATACGGCAAGGGGAATTTCCCGCCAGGCAAAACTAGTTTCTCAGTTTCAAGGGTATGTCTGAATCAATCTGAAGTTGAAACACTCATGTATCGCTCCAATTTCGCAGTTCCAACGCTCTCGCTCCCCATACCCCTAATCCCTAAACATCCAATTCGTCAGCTCACAGCTCCAATTCTCGGGAGGAACGTTGCAAACCCTAGGCTCCGGTTAAATGAGACTTCGGCTTGTCTCGCTGCGAAACGGGTTTTCCGGGTCAGCGCCACCGTCGAAGGAGATGGAAAAACCGGGAACTGGTTGAACCAGTTACCGGTCCCACGGCTGGGAGCTGAAAATGTTTTCAGGTTGATTTCGAGTGCGACGGGAAGTCCAATTGGACAGTTCATATCGTCCCCTGTGACTTTCCTGCATTCCGTGGATCCAAGGATCAAATTGGTAACTTAAATTCTTGTTTCTTGTATCTTTTGTGAGAAAATCGAAAGATGCACGATGAGTTTGATATGTAGCAAATTGGTGTCTCTTAATGGTCTTTTAGATCAAGATTCAATCTTTTCTCTTAATTTTAATCGGTTAAGGAGTTGGGGGCATTGAATCTTGTTGTGAAGCGACCTTGCAGTTACTGTCCACATGTGAGGTGGTGCCAGTTTAAAGAAAACAAATCAGGTTTTATTGAATGATATTTTTAAGGTTCTATAACGCAACTAGCTATCTGTGCATAGTTTAGGTATTTGTTAATACAGTTTTTGTTTTTCGGATTGGTGTTTCAGTCGATGACTGTGCAAACCTCATTGTAGTACACTATTCCTCATTTTCTTCTGAACCTCTTTGAAAGACAGGTTAGTGATATATAAAGCTTGATGTTTCCTTTGCTGTGCTGAATTTGGTATTTGCATATGTGCAGGTATGGCTATTAACTCTAGTAGTTCTTCCTGCAAGAGCAACTATATTTGTGCGTTTGGGACTTGTTGTATGTACAGCTCTTTTGTCAATCTTTGTTCTCCCTACACAAGTTTGGAAGGTGAGTTATTTTTCTGTCACCGGCCTGTTTTCTATATGATATATTTATAGATTTTCATGTCTAAAGCAAGTTAGATTTTCTTCTGATTCTCCATCTCAGTTTTGGCTTTTGAGTTAGTATAGTCAATGCACTCCCAACTTCTTGTAATTACAACCTGCTCCTAGTTTCTGTCTTGTGATCTATCTTTGCTGCTGAGTTCCCTACTTCTTCATATAAGAATCAATTGGGGAGAGTGTCACTCCTTTCGGGAATCCTGTTCATAACCTTGGGACTCGGTTCAGATGGTGCACCCGCAATGCTTCAATCAAGAACACCACCATCTACAATCACAGGCTTGCCCAATCTTCCCATGTCGGTGAGCGGTTATTCGTACATGTTGCTGAAGCTTGGACCTTTGCAATTCACAAGGAAAGGTTTATCTGTTGGAAGCACGGCCGCATGCTTAACCTTTATTGTAAGTCAGTATTCTACTGCCTTTGTTTCCTCTTTTCTTTATTTTAGATAGATCACCTAATCGAACATTTGGTTTTCGTCACAGATCTTCCAAAGTGCTAGCATTTGTCTTGCGACCACAACACCAGAGCAACTTGCTCTAGCTCTGCGTTGGTTCTTGTTCCCATTGACGTATATTGGTGTTCCAGTCAGTGAAATTATTCTTACACTCCTGCTTTCATTGAGATTCATTAATTTGGTTTTCGATGAGGTGAAGACGTTTTCACCTTTTCTTTCTATATACATTTCCTGCCTTCGCATTCCCTAACTACATAATGCTATGTTGTGCGCATGTTACATTAAAGGTTCGAAGTGTTGCACTGGGAATTGTATCCCGAAGAGTAAACTGGAAGCAGCTAACTGTTCTGGAGACACTTGATGGTAAGAATCTAAGTTTCCTCTCTTTTTTTCTTTCTGAAACTGAAACTGGTTTTCTCAGTCTTTCCACTACCCAACTTACAAGTGACCTCTGTTGTAGTTTTCGCTTCTTTCATACGACGGATCTTCAAGAATATATTTCGCCATGCAGAGCAAATTTCACAGGTTCTCATTTTTTATCTTTGTCCAAGTTTTTATTTGTTGTATGGTGAGCGAAAGAAACTCTTCAGTTATTTGAAACTGAAATAGGAACTCTGTCTGAAAGAACAATGTATATGTGCAGGCTATGATTGTTAGAGGCTTCAGAGGAGAGAGTAGTAGCCACAAGATCTACTTCTTCTCAGGCTCGTCAAATAAATTCGCAGATTTTGCCTCAGTTTTGTGTTTAATTGGTGTAGTCTCAACCGCGGTCTTGTCCGAGTACTTCTTTGTCTGATATTATCACTGATTGTTTCAATGTAATATTTTGTTTTACACAATAAACATCTGTAACATTTTCTTTTTAACAATAAATCGATTATGACGTAAATATTTTGCCAATTTAATACATAAATTTTTTTTGGTAAAGGGTTTTCAATAACTTAAACACATATTTCTGCGCCACACATTTTACTTACCACCAAGAGTGTTTTTTATTCAAGAAATCAATTATGACTTATTTTTGCTTACCTACCGTCAATTTATGTGCCACGCATCTTACTTACAACCAAATACCCTCTTCCATATTTTTCTCATTATGACTTTTTGTGTCAAATCTCTCATTCATGACTTCGATTTGAACGTTTGGTGTACCCATAGAGATCAACGACACTAGCTAAAAAATATGGACACATTTCTTTGAGTCGTAACGAACCAACAATGCAATGATTACTACTGTTACAGCATTGAATGTAGCACAACTCTATAGTTAACGTTACTTGTATATAATAGCAATATTGTTTTTAAAATAGAAATGATTTTTCTTCTAGTATACAACGAGGCATTGGAATTAAGAGCTCTATCTTTTCGTATCTCTACCCAATTTAATTCTATATATGCCAAATATATCGGTGGATATAAATAACTTACAATTAAACCACTGAACCAAAGTTCCAAGTCTACAAGAGCTTTGGCAACCAACTATCACAGATTCACAATGGACCCGTAGGCCGTAGCATTTATGACATACCCTATCTTTCATAAAAACATTTCCATATAGTAAATGATATCCTCATATTGCTAAGAATTACATCTACACTATTTTCGCACTAAATATAATAATTGAATATTTCTAATCTCATATTTTTGGTAGTTGCATTTTCTTGATTCATATAAAAGTTAAAAAGCAATAATAGAATGGAAAAAAGTGTAACTTTTCTTCCTACGATTTCAATTTTGAATGGAAAAATTCAAAAAAGTCTTTTCAAGAGTACCTTTTCCCTATATCTCTCACAAATGATGGTTAAGCCTCAAATGATACCTTTTCCCAAACTTAACGTTCTCAGTTTTTGATGTCACTTATCATTCTAATTACAACGTAACTGATAAAATAAATAAAAGTTATAATTGCATTTTGTGGCCATGCAGATTATACTCGGCACGTGTTTCAGCCAGTCTGTGCTGTTAACATCGAAAGATTCAAGATGATGAGACGACACATTCATATAATTCTTATCTGTGATTCTGAGGTTCAAATTGTGAATTATGGAAGTATATAGAATAAGTAATATCAATAATTTGATCTTTTTCGTTCTATCAACGTTGTAATTTTATATCTCAGTGTTGTGGCAGTTTCCAATTCTATGATTTATTAACAAACTAGATTTAATTTAAATCCACTGTCATTTATTTATATATTATAATTAATTATATATTTAATCAATATAAATTAGATATATAATTATTTTTATTTAAAAATATTTTTTAAAATTTTTTAATATTAACTATATATACAAATAAAATATATAATCAAATCATATTATATAAATAAATTTAAATTATGTATATATAAAAAATAATTAAATAGATAAAAAATTATAGATGTAATCCAAACTTTTATTTTTATTTTTTGACTAATTTTAAAATTTTCTAATATTTTATTTTATATTATATTTAATTTTATATTATATTTAATTTTATATAAAAATATTTAAAAAATTTACATAGAATATATTATTAAATATTTGTTTGATACTATTTTTATAAATATTTTAATAAATTATATCTTCATAAATAAATTTTATCTTCATACAAATTTTGATATTCTATTAAAATATTTTTGAATTAATATATTAAAAATATTCGTATTGTCTTTGTTTACTAAATTTTTTTCTGTCGGCTAATTGGATATTCGTGCCGACTATTATCCTGTACTAAATTTAATTTAGCTAGTCATTGTTTTTGAATGGTACAGATCACATCACTTCATATATAATCACAGTCACACATCTATCAAATACAAATAATTTTTCCGATTTAGCAACATAACAAATAATTTTGATCTAACATTATTCAAGAAAGAGAACAGAGTTTCCCAGACTCATACAAAAATACAAAAGAACAAAAACAAAAAAAACGAGGGGACGACGTGGAGAAACCGATAACAAACATTTATGAATTATGACTTTTCCAAGAGAAGTTCTTGAATACTTCCGTTTTGATTATGACTTCCGTTTTGATTATGACGTCCGTTTTGTTTCGCAACAGGTTTCACACCCAACATCTCCACAAACTCCCCAATATTCCGATCCGACGGGCCACCGGGAGCCACAGCCGCTTCCGCTTCCTCTTTCCACTTCAAAGCGTTCTTCTTCAGCTTTGTCGCTTTCTCTCCTATCATAACTTCTCTCAGCCTCTCCGCCACTTCCCCCCTCGGGACCACTCTCTCCTCCGCCTCTCCACGGCCGAGTCTAACTCCCGTCTTGAAAACGTCTACCATGTAAACCGCGTCGGTGACTTGATCTCCCCATTGAGGAAAACAAACCGTTGGGACTCCACTAGCCAAAGCTTCCATCGTCGAATTCCATCCACAATGAGTGACGAAACAAACCACCGAAGGATGCGTCAATACTTTCTCTTGTGAACACCATTCAACAGTTTTTCCTTTCCCTTTGACTTCTTCGGGCAAAACATGTCTCTCTTTGTTTAAACCTAACTCTTGTGTCCTAATCACCCACAAGAATGAAACGCCGGCGTTTAACACACCGTACGCGATCTCGGTGATCTGTTCTTGCTTCACGTAAGCTACCGTCCCGAATGAAATGTAAACAACGGATGAAACAGGCTGCGAGTCTAACCACTCCATACAGTGATCCGTTGTCTCAGACATATCTCCCTTAATGTCATCACAAGTTTTTAACGTTTTCGCCATTTTGTAAAGCGGTCCAAGCGGTCTGATAACACCGGAGAGAGAGAGACTAGACATGTGGTCGATGATTTCTTGCTCCAAGGAGTAGAAAGTGTCGATGAAAACAGCGAAAGGCTTGTGAAGCCTTTTGATCTGGTCTATGATCACTTCTCGCAAAGGAGAATAAGGAGTTAATGGATGAATGAAAGAAGGGATCTCGTCGTGTTTCAAGAGAGGCATGCAAGGAATTTGGACCTCGGTTTCGGGCTCTGTTTTGGTCGGGAAATCAACTAGTTTGTGGTGGTAATAGTAATAGGCGGCTAAGCATGCGCAAGACTGGACCCAGAGAACAGCAGAAGGGATTTGAAGATCTTCTGCGACATCGCAGACCCAAGAGACAAAAGGGTTGTTAATTAGACAAGTCACGGGCTGTTTCGCGACTTGTTCGTAACGTTTCACGAGATTTTTGATCTCTCTTTGTCCGACGAGCTCGAGATGTGGTCGGAGGATGGTGAAGTCTGTTCTTCCCACGTCATCGTCTTCCGGGAGACCGTCGTCGAAGAAATCGAACCGTAGGTAACCTTTACCAATCGGTTTGAGGACGCGGTCTTGGATTTTGTTAGCGACTCGCATCTTTTTGCCCCATGATTCTGTGGTGACGAAAGTGATGAGTAAACCCTTTGAGGCTAAGAGCTTGCCGAGACGAAGAAGTGGAGTAACGTGGCCTTGTCCTGGGAAAGATACGAGCATCACATGAGGAGGTAGAGGAGACGATTCTAGTTCCATCCTCAATACAAGAAAAAAAATGGTTTCACTTTTCTTTGTGCTCTGCTTTCTTCTTTCGAAGTAACTATGTGATATGTTGGAAAACACAAGAGACGTACATATAAATACAAAAGAAAGAAGGTGAATAATTAAGGAGATATCTCAATTTCGACCCTCTTGGTCACTGTCTGTATTATTCAATTTCTTTAAATGCATGAATCACTTAATAGGTGACTTTCTTCAGTTGGGTGACGTGGATTTATACTTCTCATTTGTTTGTTTCCCAATTATTTACATTTCCATAACTAAAAAAGATAGTTACTTTGGTTATGAGCCAAAGATGAGATAGGTCAGAGTCATAAATATAATGACTTTCCATGTGGGTTTTAGGAATGTTGGATGATTTCTTTTTCTTTCTCTATGACCCCAATTAGGTCAATAGATTCAAGTTTACCACCACCAAAAAGAAATAATTTGTTTCAAACCTATTTCAACATTACGATTGAGAAATTAATTTTTTTTTATTAAATGACTACTTATACTGAAATTGTTACAAATTCCTATACAAATAAAATACACTGTACCAATTGAATTGATAAAATTAAATCCAGCTGGGATGGTCACTACACCGTATTAAATTCTTAATTAATTAACCAAATAATTTTATTTTGGCATCTTAAAATGGCACATTTTTTCAATATCTACAAAATTATATGGTTTCACTTAAGACTGTATAATTTCAGATTCGAGTAACAATCGTCAATAATGCACAGCAAACCACCATTAATTCACCAAAACCGTATCATGTTCAAATTCAAGTCTAACAACATCCAAAATAATATATATATATATATAGTTCTAACCGATGAAAGTGGAACTGACCCTACCCTAATTGACTACATAGTGAACAAGAATATACTGTTGTCAAGGGACATCATTTTATCAAACAAGAAAGTGATAAAAAGTGGCAAGATAAACTACCACTTCTTCTCTCTATTTTTTGTTCTTGTTGTTTTTTTCCCACTTTTCTTGTTGGTTATGGAAAATTTCGAAGACTAATATCATTTTAGCATGGCAGAGATGAGACTCGAAGCAGAGCGATGGCTGACGCTTCAAATACAACATCACTAGAGTTCACTTTCTATAGTTTTCAAGCTACTGGAGGACAATGGCAGACACTTCGAAAGGAGCTTCGGTAGATCAGTTTTCAGATCAATAAACTCGGAGTCTAGGCGGCGGCGATGATTGGGATCTCAACCATCGCATGCCTAAACTTCTTTAGTCTCCCTTGACTAGAATTGAAAGGCTCAGTGGGAATTTTGGTTATGGAGGGCAGTTGATTTGTACGGTTTTCGATTATTCGGCGAAAGAGTTACCAGTAGCCTCGTGGAAGAAACTAGATCTACTTTTTCGCAGTCAGACTACATGCAGGCTGTCGGCAATATTCGAATTCCCTATGGGAATAAGTTCTCAAACCAGTGTGTAAATTTAAATCCTAAATTATAATATTTTAATTATTTTTGAGAAATTAGTGTTTTTGCATTTTCGAGAGAAAAAAATTAGTAATATTATTTTCAAAACATACATAAACGTGGTGTTTTACGAATTTTTTTTCTATTAAATTTTTTATTTATATGTTAAAATTTTTATTAAAGATAGTGGAAAATAACTATTAAACTAAATTATATACATTTGATCAACTTATTAAACGTTATACTTCAATAGAATTGTTTTGTCCGCCGTTTCGATTTATAGTAGGCCTGGGCTTTCGATTTTTTCGGTTTAATCGGATAGGATTTTTCGGGTTTTGATTTTTTCGGTTTAAAAAAAAAAGTCGACTGAAAAAAATAATAATAACAGTTTGGTTATTTCTTCGGTTAATCAGTTCGGTTTTTAGCTTAAAAACCGTTCTGAACTAAACCGAATTAAAATTTGATTTTTAGTTTAACTACATAAAATTTAAGTTTAATCGGTTTATTGGTTTGTTTTTGGTTTTTCGGTTAATTTTAGATTAATTTGGTTTGATTCTTCGATGTAATTTGGTTTATTCGATTTATTGGTTTACTTTTTCAGTTTCTCGGATTTTTGGACCAAACCGAACCGTAAACCGATTAAAATTATTATATCCGATCGATTTAGTGTATAAAATAAAATCAAAACTAAAAATTGAAAATTCTAATTTGACCAGTTCGGTTTATTCGGTTTAGGCTGAATGCCCAAGCTTAATTTATACAACCTAACATATATTAAAATGTTCCCGTCCAGAAAGGGACTTTTTTGGTAATAAGTATCTTTTTGGATTAACCATACCCTTGAACGACTTAGTGACGATATGCGTGACATCACATGGATGGACTATGGAGCAATAATATGGCTTCACACTTAGCGTATCTAAACGGGACAACTCTAATAAATACAAAGAGGAATATAAGTACATAACAAATCTAATCCTCAAAGCCACGTTTTAATTTAGTACAATCGCGGAAACTACTAAAAATGGCAACAAAAACAAAACCATTAATCATAATCCCCCAACTCTTGAAAAGAGTATAAGCAACACCAAACCCATTTTTACGTAGAAGCAACCTCTCTCTCTCTCTCATCCTATATATAAAACACTCGAGAAAACAATACCTTTATCACAACATATTCAAGAACATTATAAAAAAACGAAAACTTATTTTAGCAAAAAGATTTTAATTAATATGTCGACAACATTCAAAGCCATAAGAGACCGGGCATATTCAGGCGTAGGAGACCTTATTAGACTCCTTCCAACAGGAACCGTCTTCTTGTTCCAGTTCCTAAACCCTGTCTTAACCAACAACGGACATTGCTTCCTTGTCAACAAATACTTAACTGGAGCTCTTATCGTTATTTGCGCCTTCTCTTGCTGCTTTACTTGTTTCACCGATAGCTACCGAACAAGGGACGGCTACGTTCACTATGGAGTCGCCACCGTGAAGGGTCTCTGGCCAGATTCTTCTTCAAACGATTTGTCTTCTTATCGGCTTAGAATCGGAGATTTCGTTCATGCTTTCTTCTCTCTTATCGTTTTCAGTGTTATTTCGTTGTTAGATGCAAACACTGTTAACTGCTTCTATCCTGGATTTGGTTCCACTGGGAAGATCTTTCTCATGGTTTTGCCTCCGGTGATTGGAGTTATCTCTGGCGTTGTCTTCACGGTGTTCCCTAGTAAACGTCACGGGATTGGGAATCCTTCGGAGAACAGTGACGACAATGCTTCCGAGATAGAGAAATGATATGGTTATATATATGTTCATAAAATAAAATGGCATGTGTATATCCATCATGAAGTGCCAAAGATTAAGGTTGTTAATTTAAGTTATGCATGAATAAGCTAGCGTTGTAATGTTTTTTATTTATTTTATGTTGGTGAGTGAGTGCTGATCATATGTTGTGTGTATGTGTTTTTCTTCTTAAGTATTTTTTAATTGTTTGTTAATGAACACAAAGTAATAACATATATTTTTTTTGTTACAAGATTCGTTTAGAAAATGCAAGAAAATTGTACAATCCTATGATTTTAAAAGTCGTACAGTTTGGGAAGTGTAGATGTTAGTTAGAATGTGTTGTGCAGACAAAACAAAAAAAGGAAGTCTCGAAGACACACTAACTCAAGTAGAGGATCCCAGTTCAATTTAAGTGAAGAAGCTGAACCGGATTAACTTGTTTCCTGCGACTCTTTCTTCAGAAAGGAAACAGAGCTGCTGTCATGGTGATTTAAGGAAAGAAAGTCGACAATAGCACATCGAGATTGCAGGGGAGGACAACAGAAGATACCTCTAACTCTAGACAACATCTAAACTCAAGTTTACAGAAAGTCAACTCAAGTTTACCACAATTACTTCTCGTTTTGTTCTTGATATAAGAAAAAACAGTGTAAGAGTTGTGAGTATGTGGTCGAGAGAGAGTTGAGAGAGAAAGTTCTTAAACAGTTTGATTGTAATCGGTTAAAGGCTCATTCTTGAGCAAGTTCTTAGTGGATTTTCCGGATACCATCTCCGGCGAGACGTAGGACCTTTCCCAAAGGTCCGAACTCGTTAAATCACCGTGTCAAACTTTTCTTTAAGCACACCACTATGTTTTTACAACTTTCATAAGAACAAGAAGCAACCTAAGTCTAAAACAAGTGTAATCTCAGTAGCTCAAAGCTTAACAAACTGGTATCGGAGCTTGGTTCTTCCGGAAAATCAAAACTTCACTTCAAGACAGTCATAGAAGGATGTCTACGACAAGGATTGAAGTAGAGAAATTTGATGGAAAAGGAGATCACATGTTATGGAAGGAGAAGTTGCTAGCTCACATTGAGATTCTGGGTTTAACAGAAGGTCTTGGAGAAGTTGAAGCTGTAGAAGGAGAAGCCTCAATAGGAGACACTGGAGAAGAAACCATAATGGGAATATCTCAGGAAGATGCTGCAACAGAAAAAACTCTTATGGAGAAAAGGAGAAAGGTCAGATTTACGATCATTCTGAGCGTAGGAGACAACGTTCTCAGGAAGATTATCAAGGAGAAATCTGCAGCATCGATGTTAAAGGTACTCGACCAACTCTTCTTAGCTAAATCTCTACCAAATAGAATATATCTTAAGCAAAAGTTGTATAGCTATAAGATGAACGACAGTTTAACAATGGAAGAAGACATAAATGATTTTCTTAGACTGATAGCTGATCTAGAACATGTCAAAATAAATGTCTCTGATGAAGATCAGACTATTATTATGTTAATGTCGTTGCCAAGAGCTTACAGTCAGCTTATAGATACTTTGACGTATGGAAAGACTTCACTCTCTCTGGATGAGATTGTTGTGGCAATTAGATCCAAGGAATTAGAGCTGAGTGAAAGTGGAAAGTTATCCAAGAATACTTCAGAAGGATTATTCGCACAGGATAAAGGAAGGTCTGTAAAAAGAGACAAAAGTAATGACATAGGTAAGTCAAAAGGGAGATCCAAGTCCAAGTCTAAGAAGACTTGTTGGATCTGTGGGAAAGAAGGACACTTTAAAAAGCAATGTGCCCTATGGAAAGAGAGAAACAATCAATCATACCGAGACAATCAAGAAAGGGGAGAGTCTTATAATGTGACTAGACAGATTTCAGATGCTGCAACCTTAATGGTTTCAAAGGCATTGTTATCTTTGGACTATGAACTAAGAGAGAAGTGGATCATGGATACAAGCTGCTCTTTCCACATGACACCCAGAAAAGATTGGTTCATAGAACTAAAGGAAGTGACTTCAGGAAAAGTAAGGATGGCAAATGATACGTATTCTGTAGTCAAAGGGATTAGAAGCATAAGAATCAGGAGTGATGACAATACCACAGTGCTGCTAACAAATGTGAGATATGTACCAAACATGTTTAAGAACTTAATCTCACTAGATACACTTGAAGATCAAGGTTGCTGGTTCCACTCTAAGGATGGAATTACGAAAATCCAGAAATGTTGCAAAACTTTGATCAAAGGAGAAAAGGTAGACACTTTATACATTTTGAAAGGATATGTAGTAATAAGAGAAGTGAATGTTATAGTCAGTTCTAAGGATGAAACTCAGTTGTGGCACAGAAGACTTGGTCACATGAGTCAGAAGGGTATGAAAACACTAGTCAGTAAGGGTTACTTAGACAAAACAAAAGTTACAGACATGGACTTTTGTGAAGACTGCATCTATGGGAAGTCTCACCGAGTGAGTTTTGGGACCGGTAAACATGTCACAAGTGAAAAACTTGGATATGTTCACTCTGATTTGTGGGGTTCACCTAATGTACCCACATCCTTGGGAAGATGTCAGTACTTCATTTCCTTTATAGATGATTTGACAAGGAAAACTTGGATCAGTTTTCTAAGAACAAAAGATGAAGCCTTTGCTAGTTTTGCAGTCTGGAAAAAGATGGTTGAAAACCAAACAGAAAGGAAGATAAAGATCCTAAGAACTGACAATGGACTTGAATTCTGCAACAGAGAATTTGATAGCTTCTACAGAAATGAAGGCATCACGAGGCATAAGACTTGTGCCTACACTCCTCAACAAAACGGAACAGCTGAGAGGATGAATAGAACTATCCTAGATAAAGTCAGATGTGTGTTAAGTGAATCTGGACTACCTAAGTGCTTCTAGGCAGAGGCTGCCGCCACTGCAGTGGTTCAAATAAACAGGTCACCTTCTTCAAAAATAGACTTCAGTATACCAGAGGAATTGTGGACAGGGATGAAACCACATTATGAAGAGATGAGAGTATTTGGTTCAGTAGCGTATATTCATCAGAATCAGGGGAAACTAAATCCAAGAGCAACTAAAGGGGTCTTTGTGGGTTATCCTAGTGGTGTAAAAGGATACAAATTTTGGCTGCTTGAAGAAAAGAAATGTGTAATTACCAGAGATGCAACATTTCATGAGGAAAAGATGTATAAACATCTGAATCAAGAACCAGTAGCTAAAGAAAATGGACAAAGCTTAGAAGCGACCTTTAGATATGAAGTTAATCTGGGAGACTTCAAGGATTTAGGTGGAGGAGATGAGAAAGAAGATGAGGTATTGCCTACTGTAGAGGATGAGGGACAAGAGAGCAGTTCAAAAATTCTAGAAAACCATCCTGCAGATGACCTTATCAACTACCAATTAACCAGGAAGAAAGAAGACTAACCAGGAAGCCTATGAGATTTGATGATTCACATCTTGTAGAGCAAGATGAAAACAGTTTGGTTGGTTTTGCACTATCTATAAGTGAAGATGGAGAATATCCAGAACCACAAAGTTATGAAGCAGCTTTGAGAGATAAAGATTGGAAAAAGTGAAAGAAGGCAATGGATGAAGAAATGTATTCATTACACAAGAATCAGACATTCACATTGGTAAAGAGATCTGAACATGGTAAGGTGATTGTGTGTAAATGGGTATACAAGAGAAAAGCTGGATCACCAGGTTCAGAACAGCTGAGATTTAAAGCAAGACTAGTTGCCAAAGGATATTTGCAGAAAGAAGGTTTGGACTAGCAAGAAATTTTCTCTCCTATAGTGAAGCATGTCTCCATCAGATTGATATTGTCCTATGTGGTGAATCTGAATCTAGAACTAGAGCAGTTAGACGTAAGAACATCATTCTTACATGGGAATTTGGATGAGTATATTCTAATGGAGCAACCAGAGGGATATAAGTTGAATTCAGAAACTGAGAATGAAGTATGTCTGCTGAGAAAGTATCTGTATGGGCTTAAACAAGCTCCTAGATAGTGTTATCAGATATTTAGTAGTTTCATGAAAGATTCAGGCTATCAAAGAAGCAGCTTTGATCACTGTATCTACTACCAGAAACTTGATGACAACTCCTATATATTTGCTGTTATATGTTGATGACATGTTGATAGCAGCAAACAACAAAGAGAAAACACAAAAGTTAAAGAGTCTTCTAAAAACTGAGTTTGAGATGAAGGACTTAGGAGAAGCAAGGAAAATTCTGGGAATGGAAATCAGTAGGGACAGATCAAGAGGAATTCTGGAGGTATCACAAAGAGATTATCTAAGAAAGGTTCTACGGATGTATAGAATGGAACAGTCCAAAGAAGTTCAAACACCTATGGAGATACACTTCAAACTCAAGACTGCAGAAGAGGGAGAACTGGTAGCTCATGCATAATACATGAAGAGCATACCCTACTCAAATGCAGTAGGTAGCATTATGTATTCTATGATTGGAACAAGACCTGACTTAGCTCATCCAGTTTGTGTGATCAGTAGGTACATGAGTAAGCCACTAAAGGAGCACTAGACTGTAGTTAAGTGGGTGTTTAGGTACATCAAAGCTACCTTGAACTACAGAATGAAGTTCAGGAAGCAAGAAGACTTAAAAATTCAGGGATTTTGCGACTCAGATTATGCTGCACATTTGGACAAAAGAAGGTCAATTACAGGTTTTGTATTTACTGCAGGAGGAAATGTAATCACTTGGAAGTCAGGTCTACAGAGGGTTGTGGCTCTATCAACCACAGAGGCTGAGTACATGGCTTTAACAGAAGCCGTGAAAGAGGGAGTGTGGTTGAAAGGTTTATCCGAGGAGTTAGGATTCAAACAATATCAAGTTGAGATCATGTGCGATTCCCAAAGTGCAATTGCCTTTTCAAAGAATTCTGTGCATCATGAGAGGACAAAACACATTGATGTACGTCTACATTTTATAAAGGACAAGGTTGCAGAAGGAGAAGTTAAAATCTCAAAAGTGTCTACAATATGGAATCCGGCTGATATTTTCACAAAAACAGTGTCAGTGAGTAAGCTTCATAAGGCTCTGAAGCTACTCAGAATATCAGAGTAAAGAACTCTACAAGTTACCGGAGATAGGAAAATCCAAGTAAACTAAGAAAAGAACCAAGCTGGGGTGCATTGAAACTAAGGTGGAGTTTTGTAGATGTTAGTTAGAATGTGTTATGCAGACAAAAGAAAAAAGGAAGTCTTGAAGACACACTAACTGAAGTAGAGGATCCCGGTTCAATTTAAGTGAAGAAGCTGAACCGGATTAACTGGTCTCCTGTGACTCTTTCTTCAGAAAGGAAACAGAGCTGATGTCATAGTGATTTAAGGAAAGAAAGTCGACAATGGCACAACGAGATTGTAGGGGAGGACATCAGAAGATACCTCTAACTCCAAACAACATCTAAACTCAAGTTTACAGAAAGTCAACTCAAGTTTACCACATTTACTTCTCGTTTTGTTCTTGATATAAGAAAAAAAAGTGTAAGAGTTGTGAGTGTGTGGTCGAGAGAGAGTTGAGAGAGAAAGTTCTTAAACAGTTTGATTGTAATCGGTTAAAGGCTCATTCTTGAGCAAGTTCTTAGTGGATTTTCCAGATACCATCTCCGGCGAGACGTAGGACCTTTCCCAAAGGTCCGAATTCGTTAAATCACCGTGTTAAACTTTTCTTTAAGCACACCACTATGTTTTTACAACTTTCATAAGAACAAGAAGTAATCTAAGCTTAAAACAAGTGTAATCTCAGTAGCTCAAAGCTTAACGTGAACTAAATTTTTAATTACTTTGTTTTACAAATCTACAAACAAAGACGCAATAAAGTTGATTATTACTTCCTAGTTAAAAAAATAGAGACAAAAATGACCTAGAAGAGATGAAATTTCTAAGGTGTATCAAGTTGAATATTATGGGTTTATCAAAGTTTTTTTGATAAATGGATTTATCAAAAGTTTATAATTTAAAATCAATTGATAATAAATAAATGAACCTATATTGATAAATCATGTAATATACAATGGATTTCGTTATTTCTGTTTAAATGTTTTGTTTAAAAAATTTACATCAGAGTAAGTAGCAGCACATAAGTTTCCTGTTATAATTTTTGGTCAAATCGTGTTTTATTAAAGTCAATTTGCAAATGATATTTGCCTTAACAAATAAATATCATGCATTTTCAAATAAATGCAGTTTATTCCACATGTAAACACAAATGCAAAGTGTAAAGAATTAGGCTTGTGGATTGATAAAATCTTGTACTTTGTGGTTAATCTTTTGTGAAGTTGTTTAGTGAGCTGAATGAAAATTTAAGTTCTTGACAGAGAGTGTTTACGAGTTCAGTTTGACAAATTTGTCAAGCCTACGTCTCGCCGGAATTTTAATTCCGGAAATCCACTAAACTCAAACCGAATAACTTTGAACTTACAAGAACTTGTTCTCTCCTCTCTTTCTCACGACTTAGGAAATGAAACAACTCTCACTCTCTCTTCTCTTACACCACACACGTTTCTTTGTTTTCTTAGTATCCCATTTATACTATGAGATTTACAAGTGTGCACCTTACAGATAGAAAACATTTAGAAAATGTTTTCTTCTTTCACTTAAGTGGAGTGACCATCAATTCATTGACTTTGAGTTTGAGGAGCCGAATCATTCCTTTTCTGGAGAACCTACAGGCTTTCTCTTGGCTGTTTTCGAGGTGAAGAGAGCCTGAAACTTTCTTTTCTTTTGTCCCTCTGAAGTCCTTAGCTGCAACATTCTGCAATAGTTGCCGAAACTATTGTTAAACCGTGAGATGTACTTGTGAGAGAGATGTTGTTCTTCTTTAAGAAACCCTCTGTTTGAAGCAGAATGTTTCTCACAGTCAAGTATTCTGAGGGCACTTCCAACAAACTCCTCCTTGCCCGAATAATCTTGACTTTCCCTGGTTCAATGTTCTTGGATTCCCAATTCCGGAAACTTAAGTTTCTTACTGAGAAACTAAACTGAGCAAACTCAAAGCCTTTTGTAATTTGCTCACTGAAACTGTCTTGGTAAAAATGTCAGCCGGGTTGTGTTCTATTGCGACTTTTACCACTTTGATCTTCTTTTCTGCTATTAGTTCTCTGATGAAATGAAGTCTTACGTCAATGTGCTTAGTCCTCTCGTGGTAGATGGAGTTTTTAGCCAACGATATTGCACTTTGGGAGTCACAATTGACCTCCATAACTCCCTGTTCAATACCCAGTTCCGCATATATCCCACTTTACCACATTCCCTCTTTAATAGCTTATATTAGAAACATGTATTCTGCCTCTGTGGTAGACAATGCTACTACCTTCTGTAGACTAGACTTCCAACTGATAGCTGTTCCACCTGTAGTGAAAACATAGCCTGAAACAGACCTCCTTTTATCTCTGTCTACAGCATAGTCAGAATCGTAGTATCCCACTACTTCAAAACTGCTCTGTTTCTTGAAGCACAACTTTTTCTTTCTTGTCTGTCCTATGTATCTTAGAACCCACTTGACGACCTACCAATGTTCTTTGATAGGATGTGCTTAATCAGCTCTAGTTCCTATCATGGAATACATGATTGAACCTATAGTATTGGCATAAGGAACAGTCCTCATATATTCTGCCTGATCCTCAAGTTCCTTCTCTGTAGCAGCTTTCACTTTTAGATGAATTCCTACTGGAGTGCTTACCCCTTTTGAGCTCTCCATATGGAACGTTTTGAGGATTCTGTCAAGATATCTCTCCTGCGATAACTCTAGTGTATTCTTATCTCTGTCCCGAGTTATCTCCATTCCAAGTATTCTTTTGGCCTCTCCCAAGTCAATCATCTCAAATTGTGACTTCAACAGCTCTTTCAGATTCTGTATTTCACCTTTATCCTTGCAAATCACAAGCATATCATCCACATATAATAGAAGATAGATATAAGATTTATCTTTGAGCTGTTGAAAATAAATGCAGTGATCATAGCTGCTTCTAGTGTATCTTGCTTTCAGCATTGTTGAGTCAAACTTCTGGTTCCACTACCGTGGAGATTGCCTTAGACCATATAACGATTTCTTTAGTAGACACACTGAATCAGTCTCACCCTTAGTCTCATAGCCCTCAGGTTGCTCCATGTAAATGCATTCTTCTAAGTTTCCGTGAAGAAAGGCAGTTTTTACATCAAGTTGATGAAGTTCCATGTCTCGTTCAACCACATATGCTAGCATCAGTCTAATAGTGACATGTTTTATCACATGGGAGAAGATTTCTTGATAGTCTATACCCTCTCTCTGTGAATAACATTTTGCCACCAATCTAGCCTTAAACCTTGGTTCAGACACTCCTTTTACTCCAGGCTTTCTCTTATAAACCCACTTGCATCCAATGACTTTCCTGTCTACAGGCCTTTTGACTATCACAAAGGTTTGATTCTTGATCAATGATCTCATTTCGTCATCCATTGCTAACTTCCAATGTGACCAGTCTGAATCCCTTTCTGCTTCATGATAACATCTAGGTTCACGCTTTCCTCCATCCTCTGCAACCATTAAGGCAAAACCAACAATGTCTGTGTCCAGATACTTCTTTGGAGGCCTTACATTTCTCCTGAATCTATCCCTGGCAAGCAGGTAGTTTTCTAGGGGATCTACTACTTCTATCTCATCATCTTCTGAATATGATTCTTCTTCTGTTCTTTCTGATTCTGAAGCTTTTTCTAAGACTTCTCTCCTTAACTGAACTACTCTGTCTACCTCTTTTCCATTTTCTTGCAACACTTCTGGTTGATTCTTGTCTGTAGCCAGATCAAAGACAGTCTTTTCATTATTCCCAGATTCTTCATCTACTCCTCTTAGATGCTTATACATCTGGTTTTCATGGAAGACTGCATCTTGGCTTATTTTACATTTCCTTTCTTCTAACAATCAGAATTTGTGACCCTTTACCCCTGGTGGATACCCAATGAAGATTGCTTTCTTGGCTCGAGGATTCAAATTTCCTTGATCACAATGTAGGTAGGCAACTGAACCAAATACTCTTGTATCCTCATATTTAGGCTTAGAACCTGTCCAAATCTCCTCTGGGATTTCAAAGCCTACTGCAGATGAGGGTGACAAGTTTATTTGGTGAAATGTAGTGTGTGTTGCCTCTGCCTAGAGCGTTTTTGGTAGCCCTGACTCACTTAGGATGCTTCTGACCTTCTCAATGACTGTTCTGTTCATCCTCTCAGCAGTTCCATTCTGCTGAAGAGTGTAGGAACATGTCTTATGTCTAACAATTCCTTCCCTTTTGCAATAATCATCAAACTCATTATTGTAGTACTCGAGTCCATTGTCAGTTCTGAGGACCTTTATCTTCTTGTTCTCTTGATTTTCCACCATAGTTTTCCACTCAACAAATTTCCTAAATGCCTCATCTTTCTGTTTTAAGAAATACACCCATGTCTTCCTTGAGAAATCGTCTATGAATGAGACAAAATAGTGACACTTACCTAGGGAGGCTGGTACACTCGGAGAACCCCAAAGATCTGAATGAATGTAATCCAACTTCCCTTTAGTGTCCAGCTTTGATGCTCCAAAACTCACACGATGTGCTTTCCCATACACACAGTCTTCACAAAAGTCCAATTGTGAGATCTTGTTCTTGTCGAGATACCCTTTTCTCAACAGCACCTGTAGGTTCTTTTGGCTCATATGTCCCAATCTCCGGTGCCACAATCTAGTTTCATCTCTGGATTCTTCAGTAGCATTTGATTATCCCGTTATGACTGACCCTTTCAGTATATACAAAGTGTTGAGCTTATGTACCTTTAACAGGGTTATACAACCTCTATTCACTCTTAGCTCTCCACTTCTTGACTGAAACCAGCACCCTTGGTCTTCAAGTGTGCCTAGTGAGATAAGGTTGTTGGACATAGATGGGACATATCTCACGTTTGTGAGGAGAATAGTGGTTCTATTGTCATTTCTGATTTTGATACTGTCGATTCTTTTTACTTCAAAGAATGTGTCGTTAGCCATTCTTACACAACCATAATTAGATTCATCCAACTTGATAAACTAGTCTTTTCTTGATGTCATATGGAAAGAACATACAGTATCCATAACCCATCTTTCTGAAAGTTTTTCTGAGATTAGACATACATCCTCTGAAACCATAAGTGCAGCCACATCATTCTGCACTACATTTGAAGATTCACCTTTTTCTACATACTGTTCTCTGCGGTTTCATTCCTTCCAGACCTGGCACTATTTTTTAAAATGCCCTTCCTTCCCATAGATCCAACATTCTCTTCTTCCTTTGTCTTTTGATTTGGATCTGCTTCTTGATCTATTCCCCTCGTATGTTTTACCCTTCTTGTCTGTTCTGCCCCTTGATTCTTTCAGATACAAGCTCTCTGCCGGCTGCTTGTTTTTCTTAAGATGTTGGCTAAACTCAAGCTGTTTTGAGTGAATAGCTCCCACTACATCATCCAAGGTGAGAGTATCTTTGCTGAACTTTTAAGTATACTTGAGATGATCAAAGGTACTAGGTAGGGACATCAACAGAATGATGGCTTGGTCCTCATCTGGTATTGAAACTTTTACATGTTCTAGGTTGGCTATAAGCTTAAGTAAATCATCAGTACCTTCTTCAATCGACACAGACTCTGATATTTTGTAGCAATATAGCTTCTGTTTCAAATAGATGCGATTTGGTAAAGCCTTAGACATGTAAAGTTGATCAAGGAGTCTTAACATAACTGCTGCAGTTTTCTCTTTGATGATTTTCCTTAGGACGTGATCTCCAACACTGAGAATAATTGTGGATCTTGCTTTCTTCCTTTTCTCCTCCAACTGTAAGTCTCTGAGAGATTCAACTTTTTCTCCTCTAGGACTTGAAGTTGCAGGTTCTTCTTCTTCTACTTCACTATCTGCTCTTGGTGGTTTTTCTACATCTTCTATCTCCTTTAAACCTTCTAGGAGACCCAAGATTTCGAGATGAGCTAGTGTTTTCTCCTTCCACAAAGTGTAGTCTCCCTTACCATCAAACTTCTCTAATTCAACTCTCCCAGTAGTCATCCTTCTTTGAGCTTTAAGATGGCTCTGATACCAATCTGTAAAGAATTAGCCTTGTCGATTGATAAAGTCTTGTACTTTGTGGTTAATATTTTGTGAAGTTGTTTAGTGAGCTGAATGAAAATTTAAGTTCTTGACACAGAGTGTTTACGAGTTCAGCTTGACAAACTTGTCAAGCCTACGTCTCGCCGGAATTTTAATTCCGAGAATCCACTAAACTCAAACCGAGTAACTTTGAACTTAGAAGAATTTGTTCTCTCCTCTCTTTCTCACGACTTAGGAAATGAAACAACTCTCACTCTCTCTTCTCTTACACCACACACGTTTCTTTGTTCTCTTACTATCCCATTTATACTATGGGATTTACAAGTGTGCACCTTACGGACAGAAAACATTTAGAAAATGTTTTCTTCTTTCACTTAAGTGGAGTGAGCATCAACTCATTGACTTTCAGTTTGAGGAGCCGTTTCATTCCTTTTCTGGAGAACCTACAGGCTTTCTCTTGACTGTTTTCGAGGTGAAGAGAGCCTGAAACTTTCTTCTCTTTTGTCCCTCTAAAGTCCTTAGCTGCAGCATTCTGCAATAGTTGCCAAAACTATTGTTAAACCGTGAGATGTACTTGTGAGAGAGATGTTGTTCTTCTTTAAGAAACCCTCTGTTTGAAGCAGAATGTTTCTCACAGTCAAGTATTCTGAGGACACTTCCAACACAAAGAAATTTGCCAACGGGTTTTGCGTTTACTTAAAGTTCGTAAATAATGCTTGATCAAATAATACTAATTCTATAGATTTTAATAATATAAACACTTTAATTTTACATGTTATCTAATTAATTTTTGGCCTAAAGTATACTAACAAAATGCAACCTTATAATTTTACCACAAAGTTTTATCCCTTATACATCGTTTTTTTTCCAACAAAGTATTTATTAATTTTGAAAATCACTGTTTACAATCGATTGAAAAAATAAAGGGCAATATGAAAAAATATTCCAATCACAATTCGTCATAAGAATTAAAGAAGCTAACAAATCAGCCGCTTGGTTGCCACTTCTTGGTTGAAAGGAGAAATGTATCCTTTCAAATTTTGATGTCCATAGATTAACTGTGGAGATACTGTTGTAAATGTAGACTGATGCCATTTTGATTGATAAAATTATTTAAAGATAAATGATCCCCTTCAAAAATAACAAGTCGGAATCCCAAAACCCATGTAGATTGTAAAACCCAGATGAGAGCTGTAAATTCTCCCTCAATAATGGAGAAATGACCTTGATATTTCCCTCTGCCAGCATGTAAAAAATACCCTTCTTCATTTTTAAGAATCCAACCAAGTCCAGAATCAGTGTCCTCAGATCAATGCGAGACATCATAATTACATTTGACCCAATGCTTTGGAGGCTTGTTCCACTAATTATTTTGATTCTGTGTATTCGTAGATGTATGTTGATCCGTTGGATTATTAATAGTTGTCAACCATTCAGTAACATCATCATAACTTTTTTGGAGTATAATATTATCCGTTGTAACTTTGTTGTTGAAGATCAACTCATTACGTGATTTTCAGATACGCCACATCAGATAAAATGGAATATATCTTTGTGGGGAACTCATATCAAATGAATCATAACTAGCCACCAAATATCGAATATTATCATGGATATTCACTTCATCACTACATATTGTTGACGTTGTAATACCCAGCTTTCTCCATAATATATGGGCCAGTGGGTATAGGAAAAATGTGTGGGTCTCTATTTCTTCTGAAATACAACATTGGCAACATTTTTTGTCCGATGTAATATTTCGACGAAAAAGGTGAATCTTGAGCGGTAAAGCGTTGGATAATAATCTCCACAGAAAATGTTTAAGCTTAGGTTGGATTTGTAGGTTCCAAATTCTTTTTGCCAAACCAGGATGATTTCCTAACGTAGGTTGCGATGTTACCATAGGATCATATAATATTTCAATGGCCCGAAGATAACCTGATTTTATTGAATATATCCCAGTATTTGTATGTTTCCAAACCCATCCATCAGAAGACTGTATAATTGGTAGATAAATCTTGTAGATGAGATGACGATCTTCCTTTTCAATCATATC
Source organism: Pugionium cornutum (assembly GCA_018901935.1). Lineage (NCBI taxonomy): Eukaryota > Viridiplantae > Streptophyta > Magnoliopsida > Brassicales > Brassicaceae > Pugionium > Pugionium cornutum. Next base: position 6,218,286 of record CM032160.1, on the reverse strand, counting down.
GTTAATGATATCAGTCCTCCATTGACCAGTATCCTTGTTAATAAGGATGTCCAATTTTAGTGAAGGATTTGTGTATAGTAATAATTTTGGTGGTCTTGGCGTTGAAGATGGCAGCAATTTCGAATCCCCAATTGAGATATCTGATCCATTACCAATAATTCTATGAATACCCAACTGTAATAAACGTCTTCCATGAAGAATCGATTGCCATCCAAATGACGGCCGGGAACCCAGTGTAGCAGATAGTAAATCGCCATTCTTAAAGTACCGACTTTTTAAAATTCTTGAAAGTAGACAATCTGGTCTGCGTAATAACTTCTAACATATGTTAGCCAATAATGCCTGATTAAAATATTGGAAATCACGAAATCCCAATCCACCTGCTAACTTAGGTGTGCTCATTTTTCTCCATGAAACCCAAGTTGTTTTCTTTTTGACTTGATCAGATCCCCACCAAAATCTAGACAGTGACTGATCCATTAATTTACAGATCTCCCAGGAAGTTTAAAAATATTCATCGAATAGACGGGCATAGCAAACGCAACAACTCTAATTAGTATTTTTTTACCAGCATGATTAAGAAATTTGGAGTGCCAACCAGATAATCGAGAATTTACTCGATCAATAATATATCTGAACAACTATTTTTTATTGCGTTTAAATTGTTCAGGTAGACCTAGATACTTTCCGCCTCCTCCAACATGATATATACCCAACATATCCAATAAAGATCTTCGAGTATGCTGAAAAACTTTACTCCCAAATATAACAGAGGATTTATCCATATTAATTTTCTGATCTGAAACACTACAGTAATCTTGAAAGATTTGTTTCAATTTCATAACATTTCTCTTATCAGCTCTGATGAAGAACAACGAATCGTCAGCAAATAACAAATGTGAGATAGAAGGTCCCTGTCGATGAATTTTGAGAGGCTGAAGACTATGGTTCCTCTCAGCTTGATGTAGCATTAAACTAAGCACATTTGAACAAAGGATAAACAAATACGGAGATAAAGAGTCATCTTGCCGTAAACCACATGTTGGTCTAAAGAACCCATAAGGACTTCCATTAATTAGAATTGAGAAAGAAGTCGATGATAGACATTGCATAATCCAATGCACCCATTGCAGAGAAAAACATTTCTTAATCAAAACTGATTCCAAAAAACTCCACTATATATGGTCATATGCCTTACTCATATCTATTTTGATAGCAATAAAAGATTTAGCACAGGTCTGCTGAACGTTTAAGGAATGAAAGGCTTCATGTGAAATTAAAACATTGTCTTAGATAAGCCGCCCTGGTATAAACGCCGGTTGATTTTCCAAGACCAAATGGTCAAGTATCCTTTTTAATCTTAGAACCATGATTTTTGAAATAACTTTGTAAGAGACGTTACAAAGTGATATAGGTCCAAAATCTTTCATGGTTCGTGAACACTCATTCTTTGGGATAAGACAAATGTTCGTATGATTAAACCCATAGTCTATTTGACCTGTATTAAAGAATCGACTGACTTCTTCAAAGACTGATTTACCCACTACTTCCCAATTTTGTTGGTAAAAAGCACCCGAAAATCCATCCGATATTGGAGCTTTGTTAGCACCAATAGAAAAACAGCTTGAAAAACTTTATCCATAGTAACTGGTTTTATCAGATCTGCGTTCATATCATCTGTAACCACTGTGGGAACCACTGAGAGAACTGACTCCATATATGAAGAACTTGCAAATAGTAAAGAAAAGTATTCCCGGGCATGTTGGGCAATAACTTTGTTACCAATAATATCATCTCCATTATCTGATTTTAAAGAGATAATATTATTTCGAGATCGACGATTTTTTGTAACTCCATGGAAAAACTTTGTATTTCCGTCCCCTTCTTGAAGCCACTGATTTCTACTCTTGAGTTTTCAATATTTTTCTTCATCCACATACGCTTGAACCAATTTATTTTTAATTGTAGTAATTGTCGCTGAATCAAATTGCGGGTTAGCATGAGCTAAATTTAATTTCGCTGAATCATCGTTTTTTATATCTTTTATGGTTAACAAAATATAAATAGTTTTTGAAATATGTAATTTAAAAATTATTGACAAATCCACTTATTTTAGAAATTTTATCAACGTCTCAAATAAATTAATTAGCGGTCGAAAAATTACAACACATGACGTAACGATCATACGTTATAGTAGTTAAACAAATAACAATCAACCGCAACCGTAGATTCCTACGACTGATAAACGAGCATAATCAATATAAAAATTATGGTCTATAACTGATTTTTCATGTATGTATAAATTATGCACTATTCATCAGACGTACACCATTAGGTTTATAATGTCAAAATGTTTTAATTTATTAGATAAACTAATCCAATAACCAACACTTCTATAGAAAAAAAAATTGAACTCCACAGTAATAAAATGGCAGTAAAAATAGTGAAACAAATGAAAAGAAATTGGGTTACAATAAGACAAAATAAAAGGATTATATTGCATTTAAATAACTACTCTCATCACATGATTGGAGGAAATAGAAATTACAAATTGCATTTTGTTTGGCTATGAACAACTTAGGCCTACGGATCGGTTTCAATCAAAGTCATAATAAACTTGATAAATCATGACATGACGATTTTGTGAGACATCATTGTAATTAAAAGTTAAAACCAACCAATCAACGAATTATCGTAATAAACAAATATGTAGTAGTAGTCTGACAAAATCTACAAAGATCAATCAAAGTAGTATTACTATAAAAAAATGAGATGCTCTTGGAAACATACATTGAATGCAGGCAGTGGCCATAATTTATGCTTTCATTAGTTGAACAGTAACTCGAAATTCGAAACGTAAAAAGGTATTTAAATATTAACAAAAAAAGACAAAAGAGAAGAATCAATACTCTTATTATGTCTCTTTATCACATCTGAAAAAAAAAACGAGGAGATGCGGATAATAAGGGTGAAAAAGAGGCGCGAAAGGTTAGACAGTTGACAACACGACTAACTTCCATTTTTAAAGTTGATTCTTTCTCTCACATCCAAACTCAAATACACGATTTGATTATATTATTGAAAAGGGTTTTTGGATACGGAGGATTTTGTTCTCATCTTTTAAATACTGAGGATTTGTTAGACAGTTTCTTACTCCATTATTGGTAGAGAGAAACAGAGAAGTAACGAAGAAAAAACACAGAGAAGATGGAATTGGTTCAGATGCAGAAGAGTTTGCAAGATTACACTAAATCACTCTTCTTGGAAGTAAGTTTTTGATAATTGAAAAGGGAAAAAAATCACACTTTTCTCTATACGTTTTTGTTTAATGTTACAACCTTTTCTTATCAGAATAAGAATTTGAAGATGAAAGAAAGGGCTTTAGGATTTAGGGTTTAGGTTTTATCTATATCTTTTGCAGTTTTCTTTGTTAAGCTGATAATCAATGAGTTTTAATGATTATGGAAAGTTTGTTTTGGTACGAAAAAGGGAATTTTGGACAGCCAGTTCTTGCAGTTGCAACAACTACAAGATGAAAGCAATCCAGATTTTGTCTCACAAGTTGTCTCTCTCTTCTTCCAAGACTCTGACAGGATTCTTAACGATCTCTCACTTTCCCTGTAATTCTAATTTATTACCTTTAATCTTTCTTCTTCTCTTTTTGTCCAAAACTTGTTTTCTCAATATTGTTCTTCTGCTTTTGCAGAGATCAACAAGTTGTAGACTTCAAAAAAGTTGATCCGCATGTTCATCAACTCAAAGGTAGCAGCTCCAGGTAATAGAAAACAACTGGTTACTTCTACTTTAAACCTGCTTGTGATTCTTAATGATGTTATAAGACTCATCTTTGCTAAAATCAGTATAGGAGCACAGAGAGTTAAGAATGCGTGTGTTGTCTTTCGCAGCTTCTGCGAGCAGCAAAATGTTGAAGCGTGAGTTTGATTGGTCCATTCTTTTTTACTTCCGATTTGAATATCTGACATGGAGAAAAAGTTTTTGATGAAAATTTCAGATGTCATAGATGTTTGCAACAAGTGAAGCAAGAGTACTATCATGTGAAGAACAGATTAGAGACACTGTTCAAGGTGAGGACTCATGTCGTTTTATGGATTTTTGCTATATTTGATCAACATTAATGAAACCTATTTTGGTGTTCATGATGAAATCTACGCAGCTGGAGGAACAAATTGTAGCCTCTGGTGGGATGATTCCAGCCATGGAACTCGGATTTTGAGTTGCTTCATCACATCAACTTTTATGGTTATTCGAATTTGGAACTCTCTTCTTTTCAAAAACTTCTTCCTTGTTGCTGTTGGATGAGTGAAACATTAAGCATTTTCTTAATCCACGCAAAATTCCTACTTTTGTATAATTTAATACCAAACATATAATCATACTATATGCATCAGTGTCATGTGGACCGGACTGGTTTGTTAGGTTGATGCCAAAGTGAAATAAAATAATAATTACAAATCTTATTTAATTACAAAAGATCAAAGTGGAATCCAAAATTCGATGTGAGAATCAAATTGATAGTTATCGGAATTGGATTCTTTATTTTCATCTTCTCATCCAAACTAGTTAGTTCACATTCAAGAATGTTTTTGTGTCTGGTTATGTCTACTTTCAAACTAGGCTAAGAGATAGAACATATAGCTTTTGGATTCTCGTCGCTAAACAACATAAATCTCTCAAACTCCCTATCATTATCATCCCCTAAACCTATGAGTTCCATATCAATCTCGAGAATGTTTTCGTCTTCGGCTTCCTTGCTAGATTCGTCATCTTTCTCTTCCTCCATTACAATCTTCACTCTTTTCCCTGTCTTCTTCTTGAGTTTCTTCAACAACTTATTTGGATCAATCTTACCCGTGACCACAACCTTGTGATTATTCATATCCGTAATACATGTTTCAATTCCTGTTTCATAGTTGATTCAAATTAATTACAACATAGATATACTGTGAAATTGTTAAAGAAATTAGAACCTTAATTACCTTTGAATTTGGAGATAACTCGGGCGATTTTTCTCTCGCATTCGTTGCAATGCATCGATATACTAAACTCAACATTCATGTACTGTTGCAACATATCGAAGAAAATTGAAAACCAGATGAAATATCGTAAAGAAACAAATTGTAAAGCAGATGATGGTGTTTAAGTGTATGATCTTACTCTGACATTATCTTTTTTCTTTTCTTTCACCATTGATGAATTGGAAAATGGTTACGAATTGTGACTTATTTCATCGAAGAGATAAGAGTGTCTCCGCTCCAAAGGGTTCAATTCTCTTGTTTTTGAATCTTTGGTGCAATAACGGTTTAGATTTCGAACAGAAATTAGTGACAGTTAATACGGTTCGGTACCTTTTTCTTTTCTTTGGTCTCACGGTACTATTTTCTAGAATGCAATTGCGAATAATTAATTAAAAACTGATGATATTTTGTAACCATCAAATATAAACAAAAAATTTTAAATTGTTTTGTAGTGTTTGCAAACTCTTTATATACGATGTTTTTTGGTAAAAGATTTTTTATTAAAAGTTAAAGAAATCAAATTGATACGAAAAATATTTGAAGAATTTTTCAAAGGTAATCTATCTAATGAACTGAATCAAAAACAGAGCTCTCATAAAGGAGATTTGATCACATTTCTTCCTTCACCTCTACAGCGTTGGAATTCACATTTGATCTGTGAAGGGACGATACTTGACACAATTCAAGATTCAGAAGAAGAAGCCATGAATAAGATTGAAGCCAAGGTTTAAAAAAAAACGAATGTCTTTGTCAGATACTCAGATGACAATACCAATCTCTCATACTGTAGCTTTTGAGTAACTATCCCATTCAGCTGTATATACTTCTTCCCATGTTGAGACTTGTGAAGAAAGAGGCAAAATCAGAGCTTCATGAAAAATAAACAACTTATAAGAGGAAGGAGAGATGAAACGCAAAGTTTCGGCATACAACATTTGGGCTTCGGCCCAAGAGGGGAAGAGTGACGTGGCTACTATACAAAGGAGACAAACTGCAGAAAGTTTAATAAGAAACAGAGAATTGACGATAGTAGAAGGAGAAAAGCAGAGGAAGGATATGCGATCGTACAAACAAGCTGTGATTGGAGAGAAAAGACAGATGGCATAAAACAATTGAAGAAAAATGGATCTGAGACAATGACATTTTCATATAAATAGAAGTTGTATACGCTTTTGTAAACGGGTGTGTGAAAAGTAAATCAATGAAAAGTTTTTGAGAGGTTCTTGAGTTTTTGCGTTCATGTCGTCTTCTTCTTCTTCTTCTTTATACTCTGTTTATTTCATACACCATTGTTAAAACTATCATGGTATCAGAGTGTGGTGAGAGAGTGAAAAATGATATGTTTCCTTTTCCAAGTCATATTAACGCACAGAGTTTTGTATCCACAAAACTTACTGACGAAAACTACTTAGGATGGCTCAAAGGTCAGAAACTGTTGGGTTTTGTTAATGGGAGTCAAAAACCACCCATTGAAAAGATTCGAGTTAAGTTTAACAACGAGTTGACTGAGGTAAGTAATCCTGACTTTGAAGCTTGGTTTCAAACGGACCAACTCATTCAGTCATGAATATTTGGAACATTATCGGAATAAGTTTTAGGATATGCATTTTACCTTGAAACTGCTCGAGATGTTTGGGTTATGCTGGAAGAAAATTTTAATCAAAGTTCAATGTCACGTGAATATGAACTTCTTGGTGCACTTCAGACTATGTCAAAAGGGAACAAAGAGTTAAAAGTCTTCCTTCGAGAGTTTAAAGATGTGTGTGATAAGTTAAGTTCTATTGGGAAACCTGTTTCAGAGTCGATGAAAATCTATCGCTTTCTACAGAGCTTGGGAAGGGAATATGAAGCACTAGTCACATCCATTCAAACATCAATGCATAAGCCGCCTGTTCCAACATATACAGAGGTGGTGTCTCAGCTTATTGGATTCCACAATCGAATTCAGAAGTATACTACTTCCTCTGCTAATCCCCAGCTAGTATTCCAAGTACAAAATGCAGAAAATGATGGAGTCTTCAATCAATCTCTTGGTGAAGCCTTCTCACAAACTAATGGAGTTTTTACTCATCCTGTTGAAAGTTTCCCACCACCCCCTCGACCTTAGTATGACTCAGGTTATAACAATCCCAGAGGAGGCTACAGAGGTTTTTGAGGAGGCTACAGAGGCAGAGGAGGTTACTCTTCATTTGGTCGTGGTTTCTCTCAACAAGTAACCAATTGGCAAGGTCAGAACTCCTCCACTGGACAGCCTAATCAACGTCCAACGTGTCAGATCCGTGGAAGAGTTGGTCATGTGGCTTTGAAGTGCTGGAACAGATTTGATAGCTCTTATCAGAGTGAAGAGGTTCCTAAAACGTTGGCTGCAATGCAGATTTCATCAGCTGCTCCACCACAGAAGATGTGGTATCCAGACTCTGGAGCTACCACCCATATCACTAGAGCTACAAACAATCTTCAGGATGTCTCTCCCTATTCAGGTTCAGAGACAGTTATGATGGCTGATGGATCATTTCTACCTATCACTCATATGGGCTCAACATCCCTGTCTACACCCACAGGTAAGTTACCTTTGCACGATGTCTTGGTATGTCCTGGAATATAGAAACCTCTCTTGTCTGTGGCAAAATTGTGTGATGATTATCCCTGTGATGTCTACTTTGATTCTAATCATGTTTATGTCTTGGATAAAAACACACAGAGAGTAATGATTCAGGAAAAAGACAAGATAACCTTTATTTGTTGGAGAATTCAGGAGCTATGGCACTCTTCTCCTCACGACAACAGGTGGTTAGTGATGAGCTGTGGCATATGCGTCTTGGGCATCCAAGTCCTCAGATTCTCCAGCATCTAAAGACTTCTAAAGCTATCCTTAGCAACAAAAGTAATCTTAAAGTAATGTGTGAGTTTTGTCAAATGAGCAAGAGCTCAAAACTGTCATTTTCAAAGTCTGATTTTTGGGCAAAAGAACCTTTGGAGAAGATTCATTGTGATTTGTGGGGTCCTTCTCCATATGCTTCAATGCAAGGATTCAAGTATTATGCTATATTCATAGACAATCATTCTCGCTTTTGTTGGTTTTACCCTCTACAAAACAAATCAGACTTCTTCACAACATTTGTGAATTTTCAGAAACTAGTTGAAAAACAATATTGCAAGAAAATCAGAATACTTCAGACTGATGGAGGTGGAGAATTCACAAGCAACACTTTGAGAGATCATCTCACAAATCATGGAATTCAACACTATATTTCATGTCCTCACACACCTGAACAGAATGGCTTGGCTGAGCGCAAACATCGTCATATAATTGAATTGGGTTTGGCCATGTTGTTCATGAGTAAAGCGCCTTTTAAGTATTGGGTAGAAGCATTCTACACAGCTACATTCTTAATCAATCTTCTTCCAACTCCAGTTCTACAGTTTCAGACGCCATTTCAACTTCTTGTGAAACAACCACCTGTATATACTGCTTTGAGGGTGTTTGGTTGTGCTTGTAATTCGTATCTTCGTCCATATACTGCTAACAAGTTTGATCCTCGTTCATTGCAGTGCGTGTTTCTTGGATATCACACAAAATATAAAGGTTACAGATGCCTACATGTTGCTGCGGGTAAGTTGTATATCAGTCGACATGTTGTTTTTGATGAAACATGTTTTCCTTTCAGACAACTTACTGCAGAATCATCACATGAGAACATGACTCCCCTTGCCTCAGCCTGGTATCAATCTACTATTTCTGCATCTAAGGTGCCTCCCTCACGATCTTTGGACCTTACTGCTCATTCTGCTCCTACATTTTAGCCTCTTAGTGGAGATTCTTCAGGCTTGTCTACTACTGAGAAGGAGGAATGTCCTGGGCGTACGGCATGCTTCGATCCTGATCCTATAGGCGATAGCATTCCCTCTTCCTCTGCTAGGCCAGATGTTCCTGAGACAATCTCTCCTTCACAATGTGCTCCAATTTAGTCAGCAGTCGATTCAACTAAACATCACATGGTGACAAGATCTAAACCAGGTAATACTAAACCAAATACTCGTTATATCTTGTTTAGTAGTACTTCTGTTCCTGTGATTCCAAAAACAATGTCTGAAGCCATGAAAATACCCGGTTGGAAGAAAGCTATGGAATATGAAATGCAGTCAATCCTGGATACAAATACTTATGATTTGGTTCCTTATAATCAATCTATGAATGTTCTTGGGTGTAAATGGGTATTCACAGTCAAACTTCAGGCAGATGGCTCAGTGGAGAAACTTAAAGCACGCTTGGTAGCAAAGGGCTTTCATCAAGAAGAGGGGCTGGATTTCACTGAAACTTTCAGTCCAGTGGTTCGTAGTGCAACAATCAGAATTCTTCTTTCAATTGCGACTGCAAAACAATGGCAAATCACTCAACTTGATGTGAAGAATGCATTTCTTCATGGGGATCTTCAAGAACGAGTTTATATGTGCCAACCTCCTGGTTTTGAGAATCCTACATTGCCCACTCATGTCTGCAGTCTCAAAAAAGCTCTTTATGGCTTGAAACAAGCTACTCGAGCATGGGTTAACAAGTTCAGTAATTATCTACTAGAGTTTGGTTTTCTCTGTAGCAAAGCCGATCCTTCTCTCTTCATTTATCATCAGCAAGGAATCACTATGGCTTTGCTACTGTATGTTGATGATATTCTGTTCACAGGAAGCTGTCTTGTCTTGATAAAGTCTTTGATTCAAAAACTTCACACTGTGTTTTCCATGAAAGATCTTGGCCCTCTGAGCTATTTTCTTGGTATTCAGGCTCATCATCATTCGAATGGGTTGTTTCTACATCAGTCCAAATATGCAGAAGAGATTCTTGCAGCAACTAGAATGACTTCATGCAACCCAATAGTCACTCCTTTACCTCTGCAGTTTGATGAAGCTTCTGACAACTGTTTGTTTCCTGCTCCATCTTATTTCATAACGTTGGCTGGCAAACTTCAATATCTCACATTGACACGTCCCGATATTCAGTTCTCTGTAAATATTGTGTGCCAGCGTATGCACGCTCCCACAGTTGCAGACTATGTTCTATTGAAAAGGGTATTAAGATATATTAGAGGCACGAGTACGTTTGGACTGAATATCTCCTCTGCAACAGCACTATCACTTCATGCCTTTAGTGATAGTGACTGGGCAGACTGTAAGCTCACAAGGAGGTCCACCACCGGCTTCTGCACCTTTCTAGGTCCTCATTTGGTTTCTTGGAAAGCTAAGAAGCAGCCTACTGTGTCCCGGTCGTCTACAGAGGCTGAATACCGTGCTTTAGCAGAGACGGTGGCTGAGCTTACCTGGATATCATCTGTCTTACGTGAACTACATATCCCTCAGCCTATTCCAGCTCGTCTCTTGTGTGACAACTTGTCTGCTGTTCATTTGACAGCCAAACCGAAGTTTCATGGTCGCTCTAAACATATTGATGTCGACTACCATTTCATTCGGGAAAAGGTGGCTCTTAGGACAATTGAAACTTGTCATATTCCAGCTCACTTTCAACTGGCTGATGTGTTTACTAAGTCTCTTCCTCGACAATCCTTTGAATTTCTTCGTTGCAAACTTGGTGTTTGTCTCCCGCCAACCACAAGTTTGAGGGGGGATATAAGAGGAAGGAGAGATGAAATGCAAAGTTTTGGCATACAACATTTGAGCTTCGAACAAAAGACAAAGGCCCAAGAGGGGAAGAATGGCGTAGCTACTATACAAAGGAGACAAGCTGCAGAAAGTTTAATAAGAAACAGAGAATCGACAATAGGAGAAGGAGAAAAGCAGAGGAAGGATATGCGATCGTACAAACAAGCTGTGATTGGAGAGAAAAGACAGATGACATAAAACAATTGAAAAAGAATAGATATGAGACAATGACATTTTCATATAAATAGAAGTTGTATACGCTTTTGTAAACGGGCATGTGAAAAGTAAATCAATAAAAAATTTTTGAGAGGTTCTTGAATTTATTTTTGCGTTCATGTTGTCTTTTTCTTTATACTCTGTTTATTTCATACACCATTGTTAAAATTATCACAACCCTAGAGGGATCGGATGAGTAATTACCAGAATCAAGAGAATCAATCGGTTGGGATATCTTGATGTGATGCGTGGAAAAGTTATTCTTTACTTTAGCCATTTTTGATTCATCCACTTACGAAACTCCGATAACAGTCTTATCCAATTCGACGGGATTGATTTCTACTCACTGATAATTCCGACGGAGAATCACGAATTCGGTTAAATCCCCAACGCAAAAAGATAGTAATTCATATATATGCATTTTTGAATTGTAAACAATTGGGCATTTGGTCTAGTGGTATGATTCTCGCTTAGGGTGCGAGAGGTCCCGAGTTCAATTCTCGGAATGCCCCTTTTGTTTTATAATTCTCGGAGATGTTTTAGCTTCGTCAAGGAGAGACTATTTTTTTTATTAAACAGAAAAGATAAAATTCAGACAGACTACAACATACTTTATTCACATGTCGGATCCTTACAATTGTAAGTTGCATATTTAAATACCTGCTTCAGATTCCTCGTTGTCATCAAATCATTTAACAAGGTCCTCTGGACTTTTGGAAGAACTATAAAACAATTCTGCTGCCACGAAAAGAACAACGCTTTTGCAATCTTTGATTATTCGTCTTTACTTGTAACTATTACCTGAAATGAGGAGATGTTCTTGTATAAACACAATCTATGAATGCTGTTTCATAATTCATCAAGTGGCTTTACTTCTTTGATAAAACAGGCTGCTAAGTCGTAGACTCAGGTCAAAACTAGCGAGCTAAACCCTGGGGATTTCTGAAGACCCTTTTTCTCCATTACCACTCTTAACATTTCAGCTTTTTGCCATCTCTCAGCATGTGCATACAAGTTTGATATCGACACAATATGATTTTCGCTGTCAATGTTTGTGATGCTTCCTGAATTCTCGATTATCTTCATCACTTGTTCAGCCGTGTTTGTATCCATATGAACCTTGCAGGCACCAAGCAAACCTCCTAAAACAGTATCGTTCGGTTTCACAGGCATTTCTCTTACCAATCCATAAGCCTCTTTCAGTTTCCCTGAGAGTCCCAAGAGATGAATCAAGCATCCAAAGTGCTTCACATTCGGTTTCACATCTTTTGTCTTCATCTCCAAGAATATCTTTAGACCTTCCACTAGAAAGTCTCCATGGACACAAGCAGTGAGAACCGCTAGAAATGTGATCTCATCGGGCTTTGTATGTAAGCTCTCCATCGTTCTGAACATTTTTAAAGCTTCTCTGCTTTTCCCATGAATGGCAAGACATGAGATCATAGAGTTCCAACAAGCTACACTTCTCAGACTTAATGACTCAAAAACATATGTTGCATTCTCTAGATCCCCACATTTAGCATACATATCGATCAATGCATTTGCAACAAACTGATTCAGCTCGATTCCTTTACGCCTAATCAGAGAGTGAACATCTCTGCCAACATCAAGGCAACCTGATTGGGCACAAGCAGATAAAACACTTGAAACCGTTACTGCATCCGGTTCAAACCCTTCTCCTTGCATCTTATAGAAAGCATCAATAGCATCATCAGAGTACCCATTTTGTGCATAACCAGCGATCAAAGTGTTCCAAATCACCAAATCATGAACAAAAGTACGATTAAAAATAGCTGTAGCCTCATGCACATTACCTATCCTAAAATACCCAGAGATCAGCAATGACCATACAAAGGAGTTCTTCACCGGTATGTCTTCAAAAAACTTCCTAGCATCCTCCATTTCTCGGTTACTAACGTAAGCTCCGAGCATCACCAACCAAGCCTTCACATTCTTCAGCTCTATAGGCATTCTTTCAAACAATTCTCTTGCTTTTTCTGTCTCGTTTCTTTTCCCGTACCCTTTCATCATCTCGATCCAAGTCACAGTATTTCTATCACATGAAATCTCTTTGAACAATCTAGTAGCCGACTCTGCATCCCCATTTCCCATATACCCACCGATCATAGCGTTCCAAGTAGCCACATTTCTCTCAGGCATTTTTTCAAACACCTTACGTGCAGAAATTATACATCCCCATTTTCCATACATGTTTATCAGAGAGCTAACCACCATAACATCAGAACAAATACCAAACTTGACCGATTCAGAATGCAGCAACTCCCCAAGAACAGCACGTGGAACACAAGCACATGCCTTCAAAAGCAAAGGAATCCATCCCGGGAAAAACACTCCTTTGTGGCGGATTCGTTGGTATAAAAGCAGAGCCTGTCTTTGTGATCCTCTAGAAATATGATTCCTTATAAGATTCGACACATGAAACTCACCTAACGATAAATGGTCTTCCAATTTCATGACCGGTGTGACCAAAAACTCTTCCCTACGTTGTTATATTGGCTACTGTGTAGAGATAGTGTAATCTCAAATCTGATTTCCGGTCATAGCCTGAACACTTATACACATTCAAGAAAATGAGAAATTTGCTTCGGTGATCAAATTACAAATGTCTCGAGGTAATAAGAAAATTTCCTCTTTCAAATTTCGTTATTAAAATGAGTCTATTACAAAAAGGCAATTCTTGTCAGTTTGCACCAGCGTCGTGAAAACAAACCCTATCGAAAGAGTTGCAGTAGGGTGCACGGAACTAAACAGAAATTTGTTTACTCCTAACAAGAGTATAGGTAAAGTAATAATTCGATAGGAGAGAGCAATTCGATTTGAATGTTATTCTGAGATGCCTCCGGCTGGTTTTACAGATGCTGTGATTGGGTCCAAGCATCAGCTGCAATGAGCTTCAATCTTGTTCAAATCATTCAATTCTACACTCACTCTCAAACCCGAGTTTACCAAAGCATTGACCATTGCAGGGATGTTAGATTTTAGAGAAGGTGCAATAGCCTGTCATAAGTATAAAGAGGACATGGATTTAGGTTACGAGCTTTCGTATTCAGGTAAACATACTGAAAGGCCCATTCGGAGAGTTTTTTACCTTCTTGTTTTCTTCATTTTGGTGCTTGATTACGTCCACCGGCCACTCATTTACCAGCTTCTTGAACTCAGCCTCAAGTGCTGACTTCTTCTCATCAGGATATGCCTATGAAGAGAGCATACAGACCATATTTGAAAATGTTATAATCAAACAGTTCAGGGTTCCACTATTCCCATCGATCCATAAAAAATAAGTTATTAACAGGCTGACCTGGCAGATAATTTGGATGACAGCAGCAGCTTCTTCAGGTTTCTGTTCTAGCAGAAAACCCTGAGAGAGATAGAGAAAAAACTCGTTGCAAAGGATAAACCGAAATTTGAATCTAGAAACTACGATTAGGTGTGATAATGCCCATAACATGAAAAAGCAGCAGCTTCTTCGTGTTTCTGTTCTAGAAGAATATTTTACCTTTGCACATGAAAAAGCACCAGAAAGTGTGTGCTGAGTGTAACTGTCAGATCTCAGTTTATCAACCTTCCATAACGACTCTGTGTCTCCTGTTAAAGGATGAGTACACTGAGGCAGTAAGCAATTCAAAATCTTTTACAAGCCGAACTGTGTTCTGTTATGATTTCATTCTTTCCCAGCATCCAAAGTTTTCCCTGTCCTTCTGCTACTTGAAGTATTAACACTAAAGAAGTCTAATCCCATTTAATGTTAGGTGATATGAGAGATTAGAAAAAAAAAACAAAAGAAATCATACTTATCGGTCCCCTCTTACCAAATTGGCTACCAAAATTTATCTCTTTTTTATACCTATGGATATCGCATCAGTTAAGTAGGCATATCTCAAGAACACTTCATGTTCAGATTCTGCAATGGTGGTCAAAACTCCTCTACAGGGCAAGAAAATGAAGGAAGCGCAAAACAGGAAATCAACTACACTAAATGTACCTCTTTTTGCAGCAAATTCCATCCATACATCAAATGTTGTCTTCCTGAGCTTGACTCCAGCTTTGCAGAACTTCTTCGAGTATTTAGATAATAGATTCCAGTTATCTGTATCATGACAGATCCTGCAAATTCAGTTGAAGTCCATTACATGAGAATAAAGCTCATCCAATTAGCAATCCACATGTGTATATCGACAACATTTACAGAAATCCGTAAAAAAATGAGAAACAAAATAATATACACACCTGAAAACTAAATCCGCTGTCCCAGGTTGTAGAGGTAGGTTATTTGTTTTCAGGAGTTTCATTACTTCTTCCATGAGTTTGGCGTTCTTTTGCTCTAATGCGTATGACTACATGAACCCAGCAAACATCCTCAAAATTTGTGCACCAAAATAAAAACCAACCAACTTATAGACTTGCAATACCAGTAAATGGTGTGCAGATGCAACACTAGGAGTTAAACCGTGAACGTTATGTTTCCAAAGAGCCCTTTTACCTGTGGTCCAAATTTATAATAGCTATATTAGCATTGCCAGATTCCAGGAACATACGAACACTGATGAAGCGCCAGTTCAAGAGTGAGAATCTTAATAGAACGTGAAGCAAATGAAACTCCTAAAAATAAAAGGTTTGGATTACCATGATTAATTGCCCCCACACGTACACAAGTCTTAGCAACTTGTTGGCATAGATTGCAATTAAAGTTGTCATGAATACGAAGATTGGATAATCTCTACAGTGCCGAAAAACACAGAAAAGAATCATTTGAAAATATAATCTCCGAACCAATAGTGAAGGATGAAAAAAAATACTCACAAATCGTCGTAGATTCTGCAGAACGTCAAACAGAAAACTAATGTCATCTTCATTCTGGCAGTTCTCAATCAATGACCACAACCATGCATTTGGAGGCATCGATCTCTTGACATTTACAGATTCAAGTATTTTACCATGTAATTCCTTGACAGCCTCTGCAAACAGATAATTTGATCAGGAAACACTCTGGTGTGCTCAAGAGCCATTCCAAATAAAGCTTGAAGCAACCTGTAGGATTTTCGACGTGTTTTGATTCAGAGGAAAAGTTTGCTCTCAACATCATCAACCCCATCCTGTATGATTGAGCGTGCAACTGACCGCAAGTATCCATCCCTGCAAAAGCATTGTCATTTGAATAATTCACCAAGTTGCAAAGGCCAAGTCATAAGAATCCATTGAATTATTTATACTCTCTAAAATCTTATGCCATAACAACAGTTCAGAGTGCTGAACTCTTATACCAGAAGAGACAAACTATTGACCTCTCTATCTACTTCAATAAGATTGTATCCACATTAAAAAAGATGCAGACTCCTTCTACAATGCTGCCAATGTCGAAGAAAAGTGAAATTGACGGTAATTAACTAGTCTTCAAAACAACACAAATCTAATCTTAGGAAAATGCGCAGCAAGAGAGTAAGAAATTGCCAGAAATTCCTCATCATTTTCTCCTCTTTCAGATTCAGAAAAATCCTAACCAAAACATGCTACTACGGATAATCATTCCGGCAATCATCAAACTCCATGAAACTAAAGATATGATACCTGGAGATACAGAAGCGGAAGGAGATGGATAGTTAGGCCGTTGGATAGAGTCGACAACATGAGAAGCATGGGATACAAATCTCACATCAGCCTCGAAGAAAACCAGCGGCTTCAAAGCCCGAGCGATTCTACGAGAATTCGATAGATATTGCATGACTCCGTGGCCTCCGAGTGATTCGGGGTTAGCGAACTGAGTCAACTCGAAAGGTTTAGTGTAGTACAACAGCAATTGTATCTAGACGCAAGAACTCAAGATTTAGGGTTTTACGTTTTCTACCCCCAAATAATATTTGCACAAAATACCCTATATGAGCTGATCATTAGACAACGACCCCGTTATTTGTCTCTGATACACACCAGTCTTCTCCCTTATCTAGATCCGATACAACTATCCACATCCGGATTACAATTGACTAAAAGGGTTTTTTTTGTTATGAAAAATATCTAAAAAGATAAAATTAAACTGATAACTTTATTATTCAAGAGAAGAAAGGAGAGAGAGGAGAGTGAAGTTCATTTACAAATGATGTTAAGCATCATATTTATAGGAGAAGTAAGTTGGTAAACGAAGACGAAGAGATAATCAAAGAAGAAGTCAGACAGAAACGTCACATACATTTTTGCTAACTTTTTCAACATTCTCCCTTGATTATCTATTATTATCGAAGTATTACGTACTGCCTCGTTAAAAACCTTATCATGTAAAAACTCAATGGGATAAAAATCATGATAAGGGAAAAAGAGTACAGATACGCAATCTCCCCCTCGAAAAGATATAGAATTCCCTTTATATATCTCGCAAATGACGCATTCCAATATTCTGAACATGCTTTCTGAATGTTGTTGTAGGAAGCGCCTTTGTGAACAGATCTGTTGCATTGTCGGTTGAGCGAATATACTCAATGTTGACTATTTGATTTTTCACAAGCTCTTGAGTATATGAGAAAAATCTTGGTGGGATATGTTTTGTCCTATCGCTCTTGATATAACCTTCCTTAAGTTGAGCGACACATGAAGCATTATCCTCGAATAGTTTTGTTGGTTCTTTATTTGTAGTGATTCCACTACCTTCTTGTATATGATGAGTCATGTACTTGAGTCATACACATTCTCTACATGCCTCATTGAGTGCGATAATTTCTGCATGATTTGAGGAAGTAGCAACCAATGTCTGTTTTTGTGAACGCCACGAGATCGCAGTACCTCCTAATGTAAAAACGTATCCGGTTTGCGATCGAGCTTTATGCGGATCTGATAAATATCCTGCATATGCAAAACCAACTAGACTAAACAAGGAATTTCTGGGATAATATAATCCCAAATCAATTGTACCTTGAAGATAACATAATATTTATTTTATTCCGGTCCAATGTCTTCGCGTAAGGGATGAATTATACCTTGCAAGTAAGTTAGTAGCAAAAGCAATATTTGGTCTAGTATAATTATCAAGATACATCAGTGCACCAATAGCGCTCATATAAAGTATTTCACAACCTAAAATTTCTTCGATATCCTCACAAGGTCGAAATGGATCCTTATCAACAATAAGTGATCTATTGACCATTGCAGTACTCAAAGGATTTGTTTTATCCATATTAAAGCGTTTTAATACCCTTTTGGTATAATTTGATTGATGGACAAATATTCCACCTTTGAGATGTTCTATTTGAAGCCTAAGATAAAACTTTGTCTTACCAAGGTCTTTCATTTCAAACTCTTCTCTCATATGGGTTCGTGCATCATGAACTTCCTTTTGAGTTCCAATAATGTTCAGATCATCAACATATACTGCGATAATAACAAATCCTAATGAGGATTTCTTGATAAACACGCAAGGGTATATCGCATTGTTGATATATTCCTTTTTCAACAAATATTCGCTTAAGCGATTATATCACATGCGTCCGGATTGTTTTAATCCATAAAGTGATTGCTGTAATTTGATCGAACAAAAATCCTTTGATTTTTCCAAGATCTTGGATCCTTCCAGGATTTTAAATCCATCGGGAATTTTCATATATATATCACTATCAAGTGATCCATATAGATATGCAGCCACGACATCCATAAGGTACATCTCTAAATTTTTGGATGCCGTTATACTCATCAAGTATCTAAACGTAATTGCATCCATAACCGGAGAATATGTTTCATCATAATCTATTCCCGGTCTTTGAGATAAATCTTGTGCCACAAGTCGTGCTTTATATCTTATGATCTCGTTTTCTTCATTTCGTTTTCTCACGAAAACCCATTTGCATCTGACAGGCATTACATCTTCTGGTGTAATGATCACATGTCCGAATACATTTCTTTTAATGAGAGAGAGAGTAATTCATCTTTCATGGCTTTTTGCCATTTCTCCCAATCGGGTCTCGCTCGACATTCTGATAATGATCTCGGATCCGGATCATTATATTCATCATCAATTTCTTTAGATATAGAAAATGAAAATGTTCCATCCATATCTTCTATTTCATTTCTAACCCAGATTTTTCCATCTTGGGCGTAATTAATAGATGTTTCACAATTTTCTATATCATGTTCTTCCTCAAGAAGACTTTCATCATTAGATTTTTCAAAAACCTTCTCATTTTCTTGAATATCTGCATGATGTAATACTTTTGAGAGATTTTTACTAATTCTTCCCAATTTTTTTTTCTTTCGGGGATTTTTATCTTTAGAGCCCATCGGCTTCCCCCTTTTCAATTGAACTTTTGGGTCATTTATTTTATTTCAATTAAATGGTTCATTTGGAACATCAATTCTTGATGGAGCATTTGCAGCGGATATATACGATTTCGTCACCTTTTTTGTATTTGCGAATACATCTGGTAATTCATTTGCCATATTATGTAAATGTATAATTTTCTGAACTTCCAGCTCACGTTGATTTGTAGGGGGATCAAGGTGTATCAAATTTCGTGTACACCATGTAACATCTTTTGATGTTTCTTTAATTCCTCCCCCTAACGCTGGAAATTCATCTTCATTAAAATGGCAATCGGCAAAACGTGCCGTAAACATATCACTAGTTCGAGGTTCAAGATATCGCATTATACTTGGTGATGTATACCCAATATATATTCTCATTCTCCTTTGTGGTCCCATTTTTGTTCTTTGTGGTGGGGCTATTGGGACATAAACCACGCACCCAAAAACTCGAAGATGGGATATATTTGGTTGTTGACCCGATGTCAATTCCAATGTAGAATATTTATTATACGCACTTGGTCTAATATGGACCAATGGAGCTGCATGCAGTATAGCATGACCCCATACAGAAATTGGGAGATTTGTTCTCAATATTAACGGTCTTGCAATCAATTGCAACCGTTTAATCAAACTTTCGGCAATCCCATTTTGTGTATGCACATGGGGCACTGGATGTTCAACATCAATCCTCATTGACATACAATAATTATCAAAAGCTTGTGAAGTGAATTCACCAGCGTTATCAAGCCTGGCCTTTTTTATGACATAATCGGGAAATTGTGCTTTCAATCTGATTATTTGGATAATGAATTTTGCGAAAGCCATATTTCTTGTTGTCAAAAGACAAACATATGACCATCTACTTGATGCGTCAATCAATACCATAAAGTATCGAAACAGCCCGCACGGTGGATGAATAGGTCCACATATATCACCATGTATTCTCTCTAAGAATACTAGAGATTCATTCCCAACTTTAGTTATTGATGGTCGTGTTATGAGTTTTCCTTGAGAATATTCTTTACATGAAAACTCTCCCGATTGAAAAATCTTCTTATTTTTCAATGGGTGACCATTATAATTTTGCAAAATTCTCTTCATCATAATTAATCCAGGATGGTCTAATCTTTCATGTCAGACTTTAAAAGTACTAGTAAACTTCTGGTTTACTATAGCATATGATTCAACTATGCTTATCTTTGTATAATATAATCCAGAGGATAACATTGGCAAATTTTCCAGTATATGTTTCCTCTCAGATATAATGCAAATATATTCAGCATTATTTTTACTCATAGTCTCTATATGATATCCATTTTTACGGATATCTTTGAAACTTAACAAGTTTCTATGAGACTTAGGAGAATATAATGCATTATTTATTTCAAATTTCGTGCCTTTTGGCATCGAAAAACTGGCTTCTCCAGAGCCTAGTATTATTTTTGCATTTCCTTATATAGTACTCACGTTTCCAACGGAGTCACTTAAATCAAGACAGGAGAAATATCGTCTATCTTTAAG
Source organism: Pugionium cornutum (assembly GCA_018901935.1). Lineage (NCBI taxonomy): Eukaryota > Viridiplantae > Streptophyta > Magnoliopsida > Brassicales > Brassicaceae > Pugionium > Pugionium cornutum. The sequence continues at coordinate 6,197,560 of CM032160.1, read as the reverse complement.
TATAGTGTGCGTTGTAGCACTATCTGCTAGACAGATATCTCCTTCATCAATTCTAATTTGTGACATTTGCTGTGTCATAATTTATAGAGATGCATTAATAGTTTAAAGCAAAACATATTCATAAACTACTAAAACCATCGTTAAGTTTTGTTACACAAACATATTATACAAGTCTTATTGGCAGCTTTTCATTTCTCATCGATTATAATCGCTTTAATCCTCGTTGATACTTTTGGGATCAACAAGAAAATCTGCGATATCCAGATGAGTATCATCATTTAGACCACTAAAGGAAGGTTCAACTTCATCATCGGCGAAGTTGGTTTTAACATTATTACTCTTGGGCTTTATTGACTCTTGATACAGATCGACGAAATATTTAGGCGTACGACATGTACGTCCCCAATGCCCTTTCATACCGCATCTGTAACAAGCGTTCTCGGTCGGTTTTCTTATTGTCCGACCACCCTCATTTATTTGGAAATTCTTATTTTTTCCAATGTTAAAACCCCTTCCTTGTCCACGTCCACGACCTCGACCACGACCTCTACCACGGCTTCTGCCGCGTATATGTCCTCGTCCTTGATAATTATTATTATTACTGGATGCTACCACATTCACTTCTGGGAATGGAGTCGATCCAGCTGGACGAGATTGATGATTTAACATCACGAGGTCGTTATTTTGCTCTGCTACAAGGAGGACTTGCATCAACTCCGAGTAGCGAATATATCCTTTAGTCCGATATTGCTCTTGTAGGACTACATTTCCAGAATGAAATGTGGAGAGCGTTTTTTAATCATATCATAATCGCTCATTTTATCACCACATAACATCATTCTGGAAGTAATTCCGAACAACGCGGAATTATATTCACCAACACTTTTATAGTCCATAAATCGGAGGTGTAGCCAATCATATCGAGTCATAGGTAAGATCACAAGTTTCTGATGATCAAAATTATCTCTTAATGATTGACATTCTTTTGTGATATATTCATTTTTAACGTATCGTGGAGATGGTGGCGTAAAAACACCATGGCTTTAGCCTTATTTTCATCTGACATCGTTTCCGATGGATCGATGGCTTTAAGAAGGCCATTCAATCTCAGATGCATCTTTGCATCTGATGTCCAAGTCATATAATTTTTTTCCAGATACTTCGAGGGCAATGATATCAAGCTTTGCCAAGTTTGACATGATATCTATATAATAATTAAATCAATTGTTATAACATTTTAAGCATCATCTTAAAAATTGTTAATGATAATAAAAGCATATGCATATAATAAAGTAAATAAATAAATAATCATATTAGGAGGTAAGACCGTCCATGTGATTGAAGAGGTAGCGCCTACCATATTATTTCGAGGAGGCAGTGCCTACCACTCGATTAAGGAAGAGACATAATCTACCACTCCATAAATAATTAAATTGACATAATAAAATAAAATAAATAATCTCACGGGAGGAGCTATAACCTACCACTCCATAAATAATATCGCGGGAGGAGGTATAACTTACCACTTCATAATATCGCGGGAAGAACTATAACCTACCACTCCATAAATAATATCGTGGGAGGAGGTATAACCTACCACTGCATAAATAATTAAATTGACATAATTAAATTGACATAATAAAATAAAGTAAATAATCTCACGGGAGGAGGTATAACCTACCACTCCATAAATAATATTGCGGGAGGAGGTATAACCTACCACTACATAATATCGCGGGAGGAGGTATAACCTACCACTCCATAAATAATATCGTGGGAGGAGGTATAACCTACCACTCCATAAATAATTAAATTGACATAATTAAATTGACATAATAAATAAAGTAAATAATATCACGGGAGGAGGTATAACCTACCACTCCATAAATAATATCGCGGGAGGAGGTATAATATACCACTCCATAAATAATTAAATTGACATAATAAAATAAAATAAATAATCTCACGGGAGAAGGTATAACCTACCACTCCATAAATAATATCGCGGGAGGAGGTATAACCTACCACTCCATAAATAATATCGTGGGAGGAGGTATAACCTACCACTCCATAAATAATTAAATTGACATAATAAAATAAAATAAATAATATCACGGGAGGAAGTATAACCTACCACTCCATAAATAATATCGCGGGAGGAGGTATAACCTACCACTCCATAATATCGCGGGAGGAAGTATAACCTACCACTCCATAAATAATATCGTAGGAAGAGGTATAACCTACTAGTCCTTAAATAATAACGCAGGAGGAGGTCTAACCTAGTACTCCTTAACTAATAACGCATGAGGAGGTATTACCTACCACTCCTTAAATAATAACGCAGGAGGAGGTATAACCTACTACTCCTTAAATAATAACGCAGGAGGAGGTATAACCTACCACTCCATAAATAATTAAATTGACATAATAAAATAAATGAACTTTTACCTGGGCGGTATAACAACGCAGTATTAAACTAGTATTTGGAGAGATGATCGTGCTGATAACGTGTTATGAAAAATATCTAGAGAGATAAAATTAAACTGATAACTTTATTACTCAAGAGAAGAGAGGAGAGTGAAGTTCATTTACAAATGATGCTAAGCATCATATTTATAGGAGAAGTAAGTCGGCAAACGAAGACGAAGAGATAATCAAAGAATAAGTCAAATAGAGACGTCACAGACGTCTTTGCTGACTTTTTCAACACTTTTTAAATTATGTATGGTTATAAAATGTGTAAATACATCTTAAAATATAATAATTGTTCAAAAGAAAATTAACTTAAATATGATATTACAAAACTAAAAAAATGAAAAAGGATTTTTGAAAGAGTAATATATTAAAATAGCATCATTTTAATTTTATCTTCCAAATTTACCACATCAAAAATAAAATTCCAAAATATCACAAATTATTATGTAAAAATAATTATTTATTTTAAATAAACTATATATAAAATTAAAACATAATCTTTGGATTCATATTTTGTAATTTAGGGTTTAATTTTTTTTGTTAACAAGAAGTTTTTAACTATTTTATTATTAATTTTGTGCTATTTTGTAAATTTAAATTATTATTGTTATATTTAAAACAAAAAATTAAAATAATAATATTTTACTCAATTGCTCTTTTTGAATTCACTGTTACCAAAAAATATTTTAAAATGTTTTTAACAACGAATCATAAATTCTAAAAACTATTATTTTAATACGAGTTTTCAAACATGTTAACAAAAGGTTTTCAACAATAATTTTTTATAACTAGTTTATAAACATTTATAATTTTTTAAATTATAAATTTTCTCTGTTTGTATCATTATCTTATAAGACTTTAAAAACATGTTATAAACCCTATAATTTTTAAATATTTATATACTTTTATTTTTTATAAATGATCTTGTAACTATGCATAGAAGTGGTATTATAATTTTTAAATAAAAAGAAATGATACTTTAAAAAATATTATCAAACAGTATTTTTGAAATTTCTCCCAAAATCATTCAGAAATCTAAGAAGAGTAAAACAAAATAGGACAATTATCAAAAATAGCACATTTTAAAGTTTTTGTTTCAAAATAGCATTATTTGTTTAAATTTCCAATAATAACATAAATTTAAAAATTAAAATATATTAAAACTATATTTTAATAGAAAAAAATTAAACCCTAAATTGGAAAAAATGAATCCAAATATAATATTTTAAGTTTATATATAATTTATTTATACTAAATAAGAATTTGACATAATTATTTGTGCTATTTTTAGGATTTTAATTTTAAAATGCTAAATTTGAAAGAAAAACTTTAAAATATGCTATTTTATAGTATTATTTTGTTTAATACACCTTCTTAGATTCAAATATACAACTAGGTATAACTACCTTATTTATATTAGTTTCCTAGTTTTATCAATATATCATTAATACATACATTTGTCATCTATAAAAAAAGCACAAGAAACAATTTATTTATTTATTAAATTAGGACATATTTGAAAGTTGGACAATTAACTAAAATAGCAGTATTTCAAGTTTTAGTTCCAAATATAACACTAATTATTTAAATTTCTTAAAATAACACAAATTTAATATTAAAATAATTAAAAAAATTTCTTAATGAAAAAATTTAAATTTTAAATTAGAAAAAGTAAATGCAAACATTATGTTTTAATTTTATATATAGTTTATTTAAGATAAATAATTACTTTTACATAATAATTTGTGTTATTTTTAGAATTTTATTTTTAGTGTGCTAAATTTGGAAGATAAACTTAAAATAGTGCTATTTTAGGGTATTACTCTTGAAAGTTTGTTATTTATATTTACAAATTAAATTCAACCAATAATAAATAAATAAAGAATAATATCCTAAAATATCATATTTTAAGTTTATATTCTAAATTTATCATTGTAAATTTAAAATCCCAAAAATGGCACAAATTATTTTCAAAAATATATATATTTACTATAAAGAAATTATACATAAACTTAAAAATATTATATTTAGATTCATTTTTTCTAATTTAGAATTTAATTTTTTTCATTAACAATAAATTTTAGTACATTTTAATATTAAATTTGTGATATTTTAGAAATTTAAACTAATAATGTTATATTCAAAATAAAAACTTAAAAGATTGTCAATTTTGTCAATTTCCCTAAAATAAATTGCAAAATACAAATAGTTAAACAAATAAAACGAGTGGTGATCTATGTTTAAGTTTGGGAGAATCGATCACTTTATAAAAATGGCTTATTCATGAATGCTAACGCTACTCATTCTGTCATCATATTCTTTTCATCCTATTCCAACATATAGAATCCACGAATATATATATATTATATCCCTTGAATTTTTTGAGGACGTGAACAGTGAAGGAAACTCCTTCCTATATTGAAAGGAATATGCAAAATAATATAAGAAAGAAAAGAAATGGGCAATGCATGTAAAGAGAAAAGGAATATATATTATATAGATGTGACATGCATAAATATGACGATATATGCTTGAGGAGGTCCCAAAGTTCGTCCACTAGTTTTATACTGCGATTATTGTGACTGATCCTTTTCGAATATTACTAATCATCAACGGTTTCAGTTTTCATCCGATTTAGTGAATTTCATCATGCTTTAGTTTCGATTCTAATTCTTGATGGAAAGGAGAAATCTAGTCTTTCGAGCTTATTAATCATCATCAGATCGTTACATTTAATCTGGTAAACCAATTCAGAATCGAATCAGTATATGAGAATGTTGTAATTGATTTTCTTTATCCACACAAATAAGAATATGACCCTTCGATTTGGTTATCCAATCTAAAAGAACAAGTTTTTAAAAGTAACGAATTTGACTATGAACGAACGAATTAAACAGGCAGTCCTCATTTGTAGGCTGTTTGGAAGACATTTTAAAATTTTTCAACTTTTTTAAGTTTTTGAAGTCTAATATTTCGCACTCAAATTAATTGCGGCTAGTTGAGGAATTTTGCATGTTACGTGGTTACGCCTCAAGTATATCGGTCATGTCGCCACTTGCATCGCCGTACGGATCCTTAGTTTTGGATTTTGGCTCCACTGATACCTCAAGAGTCGCACATAATCTTCTGTACTCTCCATCATTTTATTGGTAAAAGTGTTATGTTAAAGCTAATTTTCTTAAATTAATATAAATGTTTTCTACACAAATATATAAATTTGATAGATATTTAAATCAAAAATAATTGACAATAAATGGATTAGCACATAAAATCTTATATACTTATAAAGATCCCAATTTTCTATGTATGATTTTATACATTCTAATATGCATGTTTGAGATGTAGGTGGTATACTCACCAATATTTTAATCATATCACGATAATATGAACCACTTATACGAACCATCTAAAATGTGAAAAACTATTTTTATAGGAAATCGTATGTCGGATTAACATTGAGTTCTAATACCATATTAGAAAATGAGTATGATGAACAGAAAAAAAAACTCCAAAAACAAAGAAAAAAATTATCTTTGTTTACAGAAAGAGTAAAAAAAGTTTTTATGTTATTTGGTTAATAAATTTGTACAGAAGTCACTTAAGATGATTGTTAACCCAGACAAACCAGATTTTAATTTACATAAATCATATAAACCAAAATTGATTAATCTATTAATCTTCAACATATTGATTTATAATATAGGTTCATGATTTTTGGTTGGCTAATTTTTCCATATTGTCATAATATGCAGTATTAAGGATTATGAAATTATAGTTTAAAACCGGTTAGCAATAGTCAAATTATAATTTAAAACTAGTCGAATTAATTTTAGATCGATTGTTTTTTAATGGATCTAATCGATTTCATTTCTGGTTGGATAGTGTGTAAATTGGGACTCTAAAACCATATTCAAATTTTGAGATTTTAACTCAAAATCAGTTTATTACTAAATTGATCAAAGGTCTATTTATTTTTATGTTTTTGGTATGTGATATTGTTCGTAATTAGATATTTATTCACTTGTGAAGTTTGTAGTACAATTACTATTATCACGAATGGTGATGTAAATTCCCCTGCGGCAAGAAAGTGATGATCGACGAGAATCAATCCAAAGTTGACATTCCCATAACACGTAATTTTGATCCCCAAATATTGGAATTTCACTCTTCATGCATCATCATGATCACAACTTACAATATGCATGCATATCAATCTCTATCTTACTCACTTTTGTCAACTCTCGAGCATAATATCATCTGCTTCTCTTATCCACAACTCAAACTCTCCAAAATACGATTCTCACTTTTAGCTACCATTGCCCCATCACTAATCCAAGGTGACCTATAATATATGTCATAAAGATTGCACATGATTATGTGTATATATAGACTTCCAAGACTCACCTCACCAAAACAAACTCATCAACACAAATCTCCAAGCGATTCAAAGAAAAGACATAAATACAATACAAATGGATGTTGTAGCCACATTAGCGTCACAAAGAGCAGTGGTGATATTCAGCAAGAGTACGTGTTGCATGTCTCATGCAATTAAGCGACTGTTTTACGAGCAAGGCGTGAGCCCTGCGATTGTAGAGATCGACCAGGACATGTACGGTAAAGATATCGAGTGGGCCTTGGCTCGATTAGGTTGCAGCCCTCCAGTTCCGGCGGTTTTTGTCGGAGGGAAATTGGTAGGAACGGCCAATACCGTCATGACTCTTCATCTCAATGGGACATTGAAAAGGTTGCTCAAGGAAGCTGGTGCTTTGTGGCTATAGTACTTAAATGGATGTTTTCTTGAGTTTTTTATGTAGTATTATGATGTTTATTTTGACCTTTTAAAGAATCTTCACTTTATGTACGTTTAATTAAAGTATATATGTGAAGAACTAGTTTGTATTGAGAGTTACATATGTCTATGTGGTGGAGGTTGGTGTAGTGATAAACTATAACCCATTTTAGAGAGTAATCTCTACTTTGTTTCTCACTCTTTAGAAGTTTTTCTTCCTTGGCGAACTTTATTTTAGTATATTTTATTTGTGTATAATTAGGCTCAATTGGTAATATATTTTTAATATATATTCTTTTCTCTTTTGTTAGTTTCTTAGCCTTAATGATAATTAATCAGTAAAAACATTTTTTTATCAATGATTTTCGGTAAGAGTCTTGGAAAAAAGGAATCTATTAGATAATGGATGAGAGTGAGATTTTAAATTTTATAAAAGTTATACCTAAAAACTATAGGAAAATTATGAAAAATATAAATATTCTATTGTTTTAAAAACTATAGCACAAATAAATATTTAAAATAAATTATAAATATAATTATGTTATATTTGAATTTCTATATTTTAAATTTATGTTTAGATTTCTTCTTTTATAAAAGATATTAGTTATTTTTATTTTAAACTTGTGGTATTTTTGGAAAAAACCTAATGATGTCATATATTTGTACAATATTTTTAGGATAAATTTCAATTTGAGTTAAAATATATGTTATTTTTGAGAATTGTCTTTTAATACAATAATTTTGATTTAAACTCAAATATCTAAACTATAATCCTGCATAGTGTAAAACTAAATTGACAAAAAGAAAAATATAAATGTAAAAACTAAATCCTTAAAATCATAAACCCTGAAATATAAATAAAGTAATAATAGTAGATTTTCTTAGTCTTGAAAACTTAAGCATTTTCCAAAATTTTAACCACACACTTATAATTGACAAGACTTGATCAGTCTGATCTTGAAACCATAATCACACATTCCTGGTTGATCGTAGCTGTAACATAGATTTATAATTATAGATTCACATCAATTTTTTCTTTAAAAACGACAGCTTTTAAACGTTTCTAAAATGTGTCTTTTATAGAGAAAAAAAAACACAGACAGATATAAGTACAGTTAACTTCTATTGGGTTTGTTCATTAGTATATATATATATATAGCATACTAATTAATGTGGACATGTAACACATTGATTCTCATGCAATTGTACAAGGGATGTCACAAGGCCTGATTGAGTTCTCTCACAATCAACGAATAATTTTGGAAGAGTGATCTTGTTGGGTATGGAAATTTCGGCCCAGACTACAATGAATTCTCACGATCTTGGCAATCCAAATACTCGTTTTCTTCATCCTAGATTCTTTGCTGAGGTATACAACTAAACAAAAATTTGTTGATTTCATTTTTCGATGTGTGTTTACTTCAAAACAATCCATTCGTTGTATGTACAAAAAAATTTCTAGAAGAAATTACATTTATTAAATTTATATTTAAAACTTTTCTGGCAAATAATCCGAACCGAATGAATCGAAACAAAACCACACCGAAAAATAGATTTTGGTTGGTATTCGATTATAAAAAAATAACCGAACATATATTATTTTGGAAAACCATGGTTATTTGTTACTAACCGAAACCAAACCAAAATAATATCCAAAAAAACAAATTATTTTCGGATATTTTGGTTATTTCAGATATTTTGGATATTTCGGTTATTTTTGGTTATTTTTTGGTTATTTTTCAGTTATTTTTGATTATTTTTGGCTATTTTGGTTAATTTTTTCAATTATTTTTGGTTATTTTGGTTATTTTGGTTATTTCGATTATTTCGATTAGTTTTAGTTTTTAAATTTAATAACCAAATCGACCGAAACCAAGGTATAACCGAATCAAAACCAAACCGAAATATAAAAATAACCGAATGAATGTTTAATCTTACCAACCAAAAAAACTGAAACAAAAAATAACCAATCGAAACCAAACTAAAAATAACCGATCGAAACCAAACCGAATATTTGAATACCGCATGCCTAGTTTTCTCACTTATATCTCAAAATTTTGTCACCTCTTCTTTAATGCTTCTTCATCTTACATATTCTCTTTCTGTCTTTATTGACACTTAAATGAAGAGTTATGAACAAAAACAAAACAGGTTTTGATTGTTCAAATTACACGTAAAAATGTGTAATTAGCTCTGAAATGGTAAATAAATGGGTGGAGGTCTAACAATTTTTCTCAGAAAGATTGATAATTGTGAATTGGCTTTTCTAACAAAGTGAACATTTTGTTTCTATACGAGAATGATTAAGTCGTAATCTGAGGTTATATCATTCTGATATGATATTTTGTTATTTATTATGCTTTGGTTTCCACCATTAAGCTGACGTGTAACCACATCATCCTCCATCTAGTGACTTTTTTTTTTTTTTTCTATTCTTTATTAGAAGTGACGATAATGACAACGAAATAAGACACGACAATACATTTCTTGTTTAATTATTATTTGGCCTATTAACTCATAATTAAAATATGAATTTGTGTTTTGGTTAGTTGTCATTGTCATAGAATGAAGCCTTTTGTCATTTGGTATAATAAGTAAAATAATAATAGAGCCTTTTGTATTTATTTGGCTTGTTTTCTTCTGATTTTATCTTACAAATTGTACACTCCAGATTGTCCGAATAAATCTTTGAAAAGGCTACTTCAAATCCCGTGAAGGAGAAAAAACAAAAAAGGAAAGAAAAAAATAAGATTCGATTATACTTAAATCGAAAAATATTCACAAATTATATAATATTATTAATTATTAAATATAAATTAAATATTTCTATAATTTTAATAATAATTTTTGTATACGTAAATTAAAAAAAAATATATTTTTTACGAATTGAATAATATTTTTTGATTAGTTTAATAAAATATATTAATTTTCTAATCAAATTAATAACAATTATATATATAATAATTGTTTTAATAATTTAAATATATTTATATATTTATATGAAATTTATTGTGTTGATAATATGTTAGCATGATATTTATGTTAATAACACGTCAAACTAAAATTATTTTATGAAAATGTTTTTTAAATAATATATTAGAAATATATGTAGAAGATCGAATATATTGGTGTGAGATCCACTTAGGAAGATTATTATTGGAATGTATATATGCTTAACGATACAAACCAATCAAATTGCAGTAGATGCACAATATAATTAACATAAACATGGATCGGATGGTATATTTTCATCTTTTGTTGTTGTTCCTTCTCGACATATATACATATAAATACACCCAATTCCACCCACACATATATAATTAATAATGTATTCCAAGTTGTAGTCACATTGGGGAATTTAATCATGACACTTTAAACCCTAGGTGGGTAACATTCCTATACATTATACACATAAAAGCTCAACAAATAAGTTGTTTTTAAAAAAAAAAGAGAAAGCAGATTAAGTGGTAAGTAGTTAATGGATGTTGATAGAGTGAAAATAATATTAGTTAATTTAGAATCTTGGCAAAATCAAGGGACTTCTTGCCTTGAAGCTTGTTGGAAACATAGTGATAACTATAGTCACCATGATTGTATCTTCTATACTTGCATGGGTTGGTTTCATCATCAACCAACTCACACATTGGTTCTATTTCAACCTCATAGTTTGGTGCATAGAATGTTACTATTGTAAGCCTCTCCTTTTCCCTGTTTGTCACTGCCCTATGCTCCACACTCTTGTACTTTCCATTAGTTAGCACCTACACATACACATATACAAAAATGTTGATATACTAATTCATTTTGGTAAATGGTAGACGTTAACTCTAGTGGAAATCTACGTAAAGAAATACCTCAATAGTATCACCAATGTTGATAACAAGAGCATTGGGAAGAGGTAGAACAGGGACCCAAGTGTTGTCCTTGAGGATCTGAAGGCCAACAGAACTATTTTTGCTCTGCTGAAGAACAGTGAGAGCACTTCCATCAGAATGTGGGCTAAGTCCCAAGACAAGATCAGGACTTGAACATGGAGGGTAATAGTTCATCCTCACTGCTTGCACTGCCTCCCCAAACATTTCCTCAAATCTCTCTTCTTTTAAACCTAAGCTTATTGCTATGTACTTCAACAACCTCTTGCATAATTTCCTTATCTCTTTTGAGTAACCTTCAAGACTTTCACTTTTTTGACAAATAAAAGTAATTATTTAGTCAACATATGTTTTAGCTATGCTGTAGATTTTTTTTAATAATTGTCACATGATATCCACTAGAACCTTTTTAAATCTGAATCATGATTTCGACCATGATACAGTGTACATTACAATTGTCTTTTATTAAAAAAAAATAATTTGAATTTGCCCGCCATATATTAACTAATTATATAATCATAAATAAAATTAAATTGAAAGTATTATGGAGAAACTAATTAAAACGTAAATCATAAGTATACATGGTTTTCTACCACATCTAAGCTATATTATTATATTAAGTAAAAAAAAGGTGGGTTGTGAGAGGAACCTGAACCCGGCCGGTTTAGAAGGCCATAATTTGGGGTTACGAATTGAAGGAGGGTGAACACCAAGTGCAAACATGTTGCACCAATCAAGTTTCTGATCTTCTGAGAAGATGAAAGCTTGACCGTAACCTTGTACAGTCCCTGGCTCCATCGGATACTTCTTCTTTTCCTCCAATGGCATCTCGAAAAACTCCTTGGCCACTTTCTCTATATCTTCCACCAACTCCACTTCGATCCCATGATTTATAACCTATACGTTATAGTAACAATAAGCCATTATACATTCATCATTCATTGTTCTATTCATACAATTCATAAATACCAAATAATCTAAAGAAAAGAATAATTGGATATGATTTTGACTTATAAACAAATTTGTCTTTTTGAAATAAAGTATAATAAATTACCTGGAAAAATCCCCAGTCTTCACAAGCTTGTGAGAGCTTAAGAATCTCAAAGAGGAAATCATCATGAGTGTGAGGTTTAGAGAGCTTAGAGAGATCAATAACAGGAATCTGATGATGATGATGGTTAGTCTTAAGTGACACAATGACTCCTCTCTCATTAGCTTCTCTAATGAATCTCTCTGGAACATTGTTTGGTGTCGATTTGATTAGTTCTTGAACATCATCTATTTTCCCAACTCTAATGGAAGAAATAGGTAAAGGAGCCATATTAAAGCAAACAAACACAGAAAGAGATTTTAGATGACTTTTTTTGGGGACTTTAGATCAAAACAAAGTGGGGTTTTGCTCTGTGAGTCGAGAGACAGAGAGAGAGACTACAATTTAAAGGAAGAAATACTTGGAGTTTGCATGTTGTGGGTATATAATTGAGTGTTGCAGGTTTTGTGGAATGTGGGGTCTAATTTAATGCACTTTGGGATTTGTAAAAGAATTTAGTCTTGTGGCATAAGTTCAAACTGAATATCATAAGTAAATAAATAATCTTTTCACACATAAAAACTTCTTGTACGTTCATTTTTTCCCGATCGATTGTTTTGTTGACCACATGTAATCATTTTAACCCTCAAATTACCAATTTTGCGAAACATCAACCTCGATTTATAAAAGTTACCAAAAATCTGTTATATAACTAATTAAAAGCTTGCAATTTGTAAAAAAATCAAAAAAATCAAACTGAATATCACAAATAAATAAATAATCTTTTCACAAATAAAAACTCCTTATACGTTCATTTTTTCTCGATCAAATGAAAAACATGGAGATTTGATTAGTTGGCTCAAATTTTGGTATGATTGAAAAAAAGATTAGACAATCACCAGAATACTAGGGGTTGATACAAAAAGGATACCCTTGGAAATCTACAATACTCACAGGATCTGTATTGGTTATTAATTATTTGGATATAAATTGGAAAACTGGGATATCCCAGTATTGGATACCCGGATCTTATTCAAAATTTAATTTAACATATAATAGTTTTTAAGTGATAAAATAATTTAAATTTTGATTTTAGTGTTTTCAAAATTTAAAAATATATAATATGTCATTGATAAAATAAATTTAAGAATCAATAGTAAAACAAGAATTAGAATAACCATTTGCAATTCAATTAAACCATTATTAAAAAAATTAAAGTTTAACAAAAAAATAGTCTAAAAGTATGTGAAAATGTAAAAACAAAATATGTTTAAAGGAAAAAATGATTTTGAATAAAAAATGAAATGATGTTTTTGAGTTTGAAACTTAATAATTACTTTCTTAAATTTTAAATATATATATATATATATATATTATTAAAATCATATATAGATTTCAACCACAAATTAATTGAATCACAAATTATTTAATATTATTATAAAACGGATCATACCGACCAAATAACAAAGTCATTACCAAATTATGATCAGGATCCGTAATTTTTATTATCCGTATCCAGATTCATCTATCTTGGACATCTAAATTTTTGGAAAGGATCAAAATAATTTGCCCAATCTTACTAAATAGAAAAATATAATTTAGTACAGTAACCGGCTGAATTTTAAAAAAAAAATATATATATAAGTATCTTTTTAATTACGTTTTGTCGTATTAATCTATTATGACTTGGGATGGGAGAAAAGTTATGATGGTTGGTAAACAATGAAAATTTGGATAGAATATCAAATTGGTTATAAAACGACTGTTTTGTTTTATATCTTTATATACATACAATAATAAGAAAATAATAGTTAAATAAAAAAAAACACTCAATATTTCAACGACAAAAGCATTAATTCATGATCATATATTTTTCCTTCTTGACTTTTGAGAAATCTTCAGTCAAAAGAAAGCTTGCGGTATTTGTAATTAATCCTCAAGGTTAGCCTCTGTGAATCAACAACCATGGAATTTAGTATGAATATTAGAATCAGTGAAAATTCAGCAAAAAGAGATTCGTTTACTTTGTTGACGTTTTTCAGAATGAGACAATGCTTACCATTTTAAAGTCAAATTTTTTGAATTTCAATTTTCTTAAAGTTTGCTTTTTTCCCAAAGCAAATGTAGACCAATTATAGTTGAAATTCACCTAAACCACATGCCAATTAGCTAATCAATAGACCGACCAAAGTGTATGTGATATTTCCGATATATATTCGTTAACCGAAGGGTCACACTAAAAGTGTTGTATAGTGGTGACTGAATTTCAACTTGCAAACCAATGTCATAATTTGGGAGTCTTTGTCTCATAATTGTTTGATTGATGTTACCTAAATAATTACTCACATTTGAAACTTGCACGTCTCTTTCTCTCTCTCTCTCAACCACGAAGATTAAAGAACAATCCCAAAAGCTACAAAATATATTGGAACAAAACTTAAAAAAAAAAAAAACAAAAGGGACACTAAAATGAGGAGAGGGTTAGTTTTGAAGAAATGAAAAGTTGTGGGGTTGGAAAAGAAGAGAGTGGGTACGTTAAAGGTAGGGGCCAAACTATGTGTTTATGAGTTTCAGAGAGAAAGTGATTTGCCGACCAAATCTAGTGATCTTCTCTTCGCACTTCCTTCCCACATTGTGCCTTCTCTCTCTCCCTGTCTTTTCCTTTCTTTTATTTTTATTTTTTGTATTTATCTAAGCATTTTAGTATTTATTTAGCATAATATTGTTATTGCCTAATTTTCTATAGTAACAATACACATTACATCTCATTTTGGTTGATGAAGAGGGTAAAAGTTTTTTTTTTTGCATTTTATCTAGCATTTTTGATGTTTTACTATGTTAGAAATCGCGAATGAACATTAGTAATAACTAATTCAAATACAAAATTTATATATTATTTGAAAAGAATATATAATTAATTTAGTTTTAATTTTCATTTTAAAAATCAAATCCAAACATTGATTGGAACTAAAATAGTAACTTCGAAATTTAACTACATCAAAAAACATAATATATCATTATTTTTATATATTGAAAAACAAAATTCAAATCTAGAACAAACCAGAAAACCAAAAATTGATATAAAATATATTTTTAAGAATATATTTTTTGAAACATGAAATCAAAAACATATTAAATTATATCAGATATGTTAGATAATATATATATTAATCATAAATTGAAACTTATAAAGCCAAAAAATTGAACTTAAATCTGTTAATAATATATGCATGAATTAATAATTTTTATAGTTTATTTACAAATACTGTAATTTTAAATTTAATCAATGTTTTCTAGACGATTTATATTTTCACCTATAGGTCGGAAGATGACCTAACTTATATTATAGCAGCTTAGTGTTTTTACCTCAACACACGAGAGTGTGTAGTCTAGAGACAGTTTATTTTAGCACCATCTAGAGACAATTTATATTAGCACCATCTAGAGACAATGTAGAAGTGCAGTGAAAAGAAAATTCAGAGGAATCTTTTCTGCTTTTTGACGAAATGTTTTGGAGGAATCTTATTCATTACAACTTGCATAAAGATTACAATGTGTGGGAGGAAATAAGAAGGAAAAATAAAGCTTTTCCGAAGAAAGAGGAATCTGTCTGTTTTGCTATCATTATTATGTCTTATGACAAAACACAATAATTACAAGAAATGTAAACATATTACTGTTTTGCTCCACATCCTTTTTACAATAGAGAACGGTAACATTTCTGGCCACCGAAACTTGAAGAGCTTTGAGAGTATTGGACAACTGTAACATCAACCAAATGTATAAACGAATTCACATAATGTGTTGAATATTGACTGCATTTCTCCGGTTCAATCCTGATAATTTTCTGGTACGGTTGTACCAAAATTTAAAGAAGAAAAGAGGATTGGTTTAAGTCACGAAAAGCGAAGGTAGAGAAAGACTCTAAGTGGAACAGAAGATTTTCCTCTTAAAGTAAATAGACCTGCAATTCGTACAATCACTGTTTGTTGCACCATTTTGAGAAAGAACATAGCGTGAGAACGGCAGGAAACATTTCGACAAACAGGAAAAAAGTCAATGCTGTCCTACCTCGAAAAACTCAGCTCATCTCAAAGAAGAACAAAGCTTCTTACTTACGGTTAAAATAGTATATACAAGAGAGTGTGTGTAGTGTGTGTAAGCGAGAGAGAAAAACAGAGAGGTTGCATTGCGAGAAACAGAGTGACTGTAAGAACTCAATACTTCGGTGTAAGTTGATTCAAAGTAGTGGATTCCCAGAATAAGTTTATTCCGGCGAGACGTAGGCTTGACAAGTTTAGTCAAGCCGAACTCGTAATTGCTTGTGTCGACTTACTGTTTTTCTTAAACACTCAAAAGCTAAACCAACATAAAGCCACACATAAACAACTCTAAATCCTAACAGTTTGGTATCAGAGCCATCTCAAATCTAGAGAAAGAAAACTTCTGGACAGTAAGAAGATGACTACGGGGCGAGTGGAGCTAGAGAAGTTTGATGGAAAGGGGGATTACACATTGTGGAAGGAAAAGACGCTAGCACACCTTGAGATCTTGGGGCTGCTAGAAGGTCTGAAGGATGCTGAAGAAACAGACAAGCCAACAAGAGCTGGAAGTGTAGTCGAAGAAGAAGAAGTTGGACCTTCAAGTCCTAGAAACGAAAAAGAATAAGCACTCAAAGAAATGCAGCTAGAGGAAAAGAGAAGGAAGGCTAGGTCCACAATCATTCTAAGTGTTGGAGACCATGTTCTCAGGAAGATAATAAAGGAGAAGACAACTACAGGGATGCTAAGACTCCTAGATCAGCTGTATATGTCGAAAGCTCTCCCAAACAGAATATATCTGAAGCAAAAGTTCTACAGCTTTAAAATCTCGGAATCTGTTTCAATAGAGGAAGGAACGGATGAGCTACTCAAGCTTATAGCTGATCTTGAGCATGTGAAAGTATCCATACCAGATGAAGACCAAGCCATAATCTTGTTAATGTCTTTGCCAAGTGCCTTTGATCAACTTAAAGACACTTTGAAGTATAGCAAAGACACCCTTACTCTCGACGATGTAGTTGGAGCCATTCACTCCAAGCAGCTGGAGTTTGGCCAACTTACAAAGAAAAACAAAAAAGCTGCAGAAAGCCTGTTTGCAAATGACACGAGAGGAAGAACATACAAGAAGTACAAAACACAAGAAGGTAACAGGTCAAGAAGCAGATCAAAGTTAAAAGAAAAGGGAAAAAGGGACTGTTGGATCTGTGGTAAAGAAGGGCATTTCAAGAAGCAATACCAAGTATGGAAAGAAAGGAATTGACGAGACCAGTCTGTAGAAAGGGGAGAATCATCTAACATGGTGATAATGACCAAGGATGTAGCTACCCTCATGGTTTCAGAAGACGTGTGCTTGATGTCAGGAGATTTGTCAGAGAAATGGGTTATGGACACGGGTTGTTCCTTCCACATGACTCCAATGAGAGAATGGTTCATTAACTTAGACGAGTCTCACAATGGAAGTGTTAAAATGGCAAATGATACGTTTTCTGAAGTAAAAGGAGTAGGAAATATAAGAGTCCAGAATGACAATGGGACAACTGTCTTGTTAACCAACGTGAGATATGTTCCTACTATGACCAAGAACCTCATATCTCTTGGTACTCTCGAGGATCAAGGCTGCTGGTTTCAGTCAAGGAATGGCGAGTTAAGGGTTAATCGAAGATGTATTACCTTACTCAAGGGGAAAAAACAGAACACTCTATATGTTCTCAGTGGAAGTGCAGTGTTAAGAGAATCAAATGCAACAGAAGGGAAAGCTAATGAAACAAAACTGTGGCATAGGAGGCTGGGACACATCAGTCAGAAAAGGGTTGCAGACGCTGTTGAGAAAAGGACATCTTGATAAGACTAAGATTTCACAGTTAGACTTTTGTGAAGATTGTGTCTACGGAAAAGCACACAGAGTTAGTTTTGAAGCCTCCAGAATGAACACCAAAGGAAAGCTAGACTATGTGCATTCTGACCTCTGGGACTCTCCAAACATTCCACCTTCTTTAGGTATGTGTCACTACTTCATCTCGTTCATTGATGATTTCACTAGAAAAACATGGATTTACTTCTTAAAATGAAAAGATGAAGCTTTTGAGAAGTTTTTTGAGTGGAAAATAATGGTTGAGAATCAAGAAAATAAGAAGATGAAAGGTTTGAGATCAGATAACGGGTTAGAATACTGCAACAATGAGTTTGAAAATTACTGCAGGAAAGAAGGAATTACAAAGCATAAGACATGCTCCTACACACCTCAGCAGAATGGAACTGCTGAGAGAATGAACAGAACCATCATAGAGAAAGTCAGAAGTAGGTCTGTCATTGTGATTCATAACCCACGGATCCCACCCCGTTTGACCCGCTGCGGGGCGGGTGCGGATCGAGGAAAAGAAAAAAAATATATGCGGGGCGGGTGCGGGTTAAATCTTTAATTTAGCGGGGCGGGTGCGAGTTTGGTTTTTTTAGTGGGTTAGCAGGTACCCGCAATTTTTGGGTCAAATTAATTAACCAAAAATTTAAACCAATTAAATTATAAACCAATATCAATTTAATACTAAACCAATTTAATACCAAACCAAATTTAACCAAACCAAATTTAACCAAACCAATAGTATAAAGGTAAAATAACCTAATTTCTAATCCTTCACTCTTCACTTTTTAGAGTTCAGCCGCACGACATTTTTTCCAGAAAATCTCCACCTTCCGGCGACCTCCAGTTAGATCCGGCGATCTCCAACCATTTCCGGCGACCTCCAACCTAAGGTGAGCGTCTCTCTCAGCTGGAGCCTCTCGAGCGTTTTGTGTAGCCCTAAACATTTGTACGTCGCTTCCTTCCTTTTTGTTTCTTCACTCGTTTAGCTTGCCTAGTCTCGCAAGTTCACAACTTTTCTACCGTTTCGGTGAGTGTTTCTAGCTGGGTTTTTAGTTTTCCGGAAACTTTTTTCTTTTAAAATCCGTATTGAGTGCGAATTTTCTTCGTTGTGTTTATTTGGTATATTGTTTCGGGGTTAGGAGCTGATATCTGTTTTTGTTCATTCTTTCTGATAAGTTTTACTCGTTTGATAACATTTCTTTCATCTTTCAAACTCTTCTGTTATTCGTATTGATTAGAAATCAACTCTCTAGTTTAGCTTTTTTTATCAGACGAGCTATTTTTCCTTATAATTCTTTCTGATTAATTATCATAATTAATTATCAGGCATATTTGGTTTAGGTTACCACTGTACAACACTGGGCATAGTTTTTAATTAATTATCATAAATAATTATTTCAACTTTTTGATGTATAATATTTCAGGCATATTTGGTTTAGGTTAGCAATTCTCCAAATGGAAAGTGTGCATTTGCCAAAAAGTCGAAGTACTGCTACTGAGGAGTCAAGTTTACCACAATCACAAGATCCTTTGGTTAGTAAGAACAAAAGGAAAAAAATTTCAGCAGCATGGGATAATTTTACTATCATTAGTAAAATCAATAACGAAGGTGTTTCTGAACTGAGAGCAAAGTGCAATCACTGCACAAAAAACTATGCTTATGAACCACACAAGCAAGGTACATCTAATTACAACCGGTATTCATTAGTGTGCATCAAAAAGTCTCGGGATAGTGATGTAGGTGCTATGCTGCTCAATGCGGATGGAGTTAGGTAGCAAAATGCATAATTGAGCATGATCTCCCTTTCTCATATGTGGAATATAGTAGAGTTAGGTTGATCTGGAAGTATTTGAATGCCAATGTGAAGTTTATAAGTAGGAATACAGCTGCAGCAGACGTGTTTAAGTTTTATGAGATTGAAAAATCTAAGCTGAAGGTAGAATTGGCTGAAATACCGGGTAGGATCGCCTTCACATCCGATCTATGGTCTGCTATAACTGTGGAAGGTTATATTTGTTTGACTGCTCATTATGTAGATAAAAATTGGAGGTTAAGAAATAAGATTTTATCATTTTGTGCTATACCTCCCCCACATACTGGAATAGATTTAGCTATGAAGATATTAGAAATTTTGAAAGAGTGGGGTATTGAGAGAAAAGTTTTTACGTTGACCCAAGATAAGGCTAGTAACAATGATAGCATGCAAAATATTTTAAAGAAACAGTTGGTAATATAAAACGATTTGTATTGTGGTGGAGAGTTTTTTCATGTTAGATGTTCTGCACACATCTTAAATCTGATTGTTCAAGAGGGGTTAAAAGTGATGGGAGATGCATTAGGAAAAATCAAAGATAGCATCAAATTTGTTCAAGCCTCCGAGGCTCGCAGTAAACTGTTCGCTAGTTGTGTGGATTCTGTTGGGATTAATCTTAAGGCTGGTTTAGCATTGGATGTGCCAACACGTTGGAATTCAACGTTTAAAATGCTTGATAGAGCTATCAAATATCGGTTTGCATTTGATAGTTATCAAGGTATTGATCCAAGTTATAGATTTCTTCCCACGAGAGAAGAATGGGATTTAGGGATTCAAATCAGTGAACTATTGAAACCCTTTGATGAGATAACCAACCTGATTTCAGGTTCATCTTATCCAACTTCAAACTTGTATTTCATGGAAGTGTACAAGATTGAATTTTGGTTGAAAGCTCATGAGAATAGTGAAGCAAATGTTATTTCGGACATGGTTAAGGCTATGAAAGGAAAATTTGAGAAATATTGGCATGATTATAGTGAGATTCTTGCAATGGCTGCTGTTTGTGATCCTAAGTTTAAGGTAGCACTCTTAGAATATTGTTTCACAAATTTGGATGAAAGTACATGTCGGCAAAAGGTAGATCATGTGCTGGAAAAACTGAATAAGCTTTTCAAAGCGTACTCTAAGCGTGAAACCCAAAGCTCTTTATCATCAGAGGAAAGTTTACAACAACCAGTGACGGATTTGCAGTCACATGGAAAAGGTTTCGTCAATTATGATGTAAGTGCATTTATAAGATAGTTCAAAGTTGTTAAAACGATTTTTACATATAATTTATTTACATTGATGTAGGATTTTCATAACTTTCGCAAAAAGAATGTTAGTGCAAGTGGAAAATCAGAATTGGATATGTACTTGGAAGAACCACCGGTAGATATGAAGATGTTTGCAAGTTTAAATGTTTTAGATTATTGGAAAGATAATTCACATCGGTTTGGGGATTTATCGAGGATGGCTTGTGATCTTCTCAGTATTCCTATCGCAACCGTAGCATCTGAATCTTCATTTAGCATTGGATCTCGGGTGTTAAACAAATATAGAAGTTGTCTTCTCCCAAAAAATGTTCAAGCATTGATATGTGCTCGTAATTGGCTTCGAGGTTTCGAAGAATATGACAGTGCCAATGGTAACACATAATTTATAGTATTTCATTTATGATTGCATAATTAAATTACTAATTTTAATGTTTTATTGAACAGATTTAGAGATTGGTGAATCATATGGTGAAGATGACAACTTGCCTTCATTGGGATCTTTTGCTTCAACTTCATAAGTTCTAAATACTATATTTTTGATATTTTTAAAATAATTTTATTTAGTTCATGATTTTGATATGCAATGGAGAATTAACTTGTTTATTGATAGGTGAATCAAATGCAAAATGAGAGATTTTGCAAACGGAGTAAAAGAGTTTAAAATTTGTATAAGTTGATGTTTCAAAAATTGAATTTTGATATATTTGATGTATTAATGTTAGATTTATTATTATTTGGATTTATTTTAATTAAATATTATTAAAAAATTTGAAAACGAAGCAGGTCGCGGGTCACCCACAAACCCGCTTAATTAATGCGGGGCGGGTGCGGGTTAAAAAAAAATGATTCGCGGGTTTTGCGGGTAAAAAAAAATTATGAAAAAAAATCATCAACCCGCCGCGGGGCGGGCCATGCGGGGCGGGTCCGACCCGCTTGACAGGCCTAGTCAGAAGCATATTAAGTGAATCAGGCCTCCCTAAATCCTTCTGGCCAGAAGCTGCGAGCACAACAGTGTGTCAGATCAATATGTCTCCATCTTCTGCAGTAGGTTTTGAGGTACCAGAAGAGATCTGGACAGGCACAAAACCGAGATATAAGGACACCAGAGTATTTGGTACAGTTGCTTATCTTCATTGTGACCAGGGAAAGCTAAGTCCTAGAGATAAGAAAGCCATCTTTATTGGATATCCACCAGGAGTGAAAGGTTATAAATTTTGGATGTTAGAGGAAAATCGTTGTGCTATAAGCCGAGATGCAATATTTCAAGAAGATCAAATGTACAAACATCTGAAAGAGGCAGCAACAGAACCTGAAAGTCAAGAGACAACTGTTTTTGATATGCAGTTTGAACAACAGCAACCAGGGTTGATTTTGAGAGAGAATGGAACAGAAAACAGTGGAGAAAACTCAGGTCAGATAAGAAATCAACAAGTTTAGAGTTCAGAAAGAAATGAGGAGGGATCAGAATCTGAAGAAGAGGAAGTTGAGTTTGAAGACCCTCTTGAAAATTATCTACTTGCTAGAGATAGATTAAGAAGAAGTGTAAAACCTCCAAGAAAGTATCAGGATGCCAACATGGTTGGTTTTGCACTCATGGTTGCTGAAGATGGTGGAAAACCAGAATCCAAATCCTATCAAGAAGCTAAAGAAGATCCAGATTGGCCACTCTGGAGTTCAGCAATGGACGAAGAGATGAGGTCTCAGATTAAAAATCAAACCTTTGAGCTGGTAGAACGACCTGCAGACAAGAAGGTTATAGGATGCAAATGGGTTTATAAGAGAAAGCGAGAAGTGGAAGGAGTTTCTGAACCACGGTTTAAAGCAAGATTAGTAGCAAAGGGGTATTCCCAAAGGGAGGGAATTGACTACCAGGAGATTTTCTCACCTGTAGTCAAACACGTTTCCATAAGATTAATCTTAGCTTATCTTGTGCAGCATGATATGGAACTTCAACAGCTCGATGTTAAGACAGCATTCTTACACGGAGACTTAAAGGAATATATTCTCATGGAGCAGCCTGAGGGGTATGATACAGAAAGAGGAAGTGAGGTTGTTTGTCTACTGAAAAAGTCGTTGTACGGTTTAAGACAATCACCAAGACAATGGAATCAGAAATTTGATTCATTCATGCTTAAGGCTGGATACATAAGAAGCAACTATGATCATTGCCTATATTTTCAGATGCAGGAAGATAAGTCCTACATCTACCTCTTGCTATATGTAGATGATATTCTGATAGCCTGCAAAGATAAATCAAGGATTCGATCACTGAAATAGCTGTTGAAATCAGAATTCGAAATGAAGGACTTAGGGGAAGCAAAGAGAATTCTTGGAATGGAGATCAAAAGGGATCGAATGGGTGGAACTTTAGAACTCTCTCAAAACCAGTACGTAGAAAGAATCCTAAAGACCTACCACATGGAGAATTCAAAGGGTGTTGCTACTCCAGTTGGAATTCATTTCAAGTTGAAAAATGCCACAGAAAGGGAGCTGTATGAGCAGGCTGACTACATGAGAACAGTTGGGTCAATCATGTATTCCATGATTGGGACTTGACCTAATTTGGCTCATCCAGTTAGTGTAATCAGTAGGTTCATGGAAAATCCCGTAAAAGAACACTGGCAAGCAGTGAAGTGGGTGCTGAGATACATGAAGTATTCAAAAGAAAGCAGGTTGTGTTTCAGAAAACAAAGTAGCTTTGTGGTGAGAGGCTACAGTGATGCTGATTATGCATCAGACAGGGACAAAAGAAGATCAATCACTGGGTATGTCTTCACTGCGGCAGGGACCTGCATCAGCTGGAAATCTGGTCTGCAAAAGGTAGTGGCTCTATCCACTACAGAGGCAGAATACATGTCTATGACAGAGGCAATCAAGGAGGGCATATGGTTGAGTGGTTTGTGTATAGAGTTGGGAATGACTCAAGATGTCATGGAAGTGCGTTGTGATTCACAAAGTGCCATAGCACTGGCCAAAAACTCTGTCCACCATGAAAGAACCAAGCATATCGATGTAAGGTTTCATTTCATAAGAGAGTTGATTGCTGAAGGGAGGATAAAGATTGTGAAAGTGCCAACTGCAGAGAATCCTGTAGACATATTCACAAAGGCTGTGTCCGTGAGCAAGCTTCAAGCAGCTTTGAATTTGCTCGGCTTAGTTTCCAACTAAGAAGGAGAAGAAGTTCCGGAATAGGGAATCCATGAATCAATGAAGTATGAGAATATACAGTCAAGGGAAAGTTTGTTGAATATTGATTGCATTTCTCCGGTTCAATCCTGGTAATTTTCTGGTACGGTTGTACCAAGATTTAAAGAAGAAAAGAGGATTGGTTTAAGTCACGAAAAGCGAAGGCAGAGAAAGACTCTAAATGGAACAGAAGGTTTTCCTCTTAAAGTGAAGAGACCTACAACTCGTACAATCACTGTTTGTTGCACCATTTTGAGAAAGAACAGAGCGTGAGAATGGTAGGAAACATTTTGACAAACAGGAAGAAAGTCAATGCTGTCCTACCTCGAAAAACTCAGCTCATCTCAAAGAAGAACAAAGCTTCTTACTTACGGTTAAAATAGTATACACAAGAGAGTGTGTGTAGTGTGTGTAAGCGAGAGAGAAAAACAGAGAGGTTGTATTGCGAGAAACAAAGTGACTGTAAGAACTCAATACTTCGGTGTAAGTTGATTCAAAGTAGTGGATTCCCAGAATAAGTTTATTCCGGCGGGACGTAAGCTTGACAAGTTTAGTCAAGCCAAACTCGTAATTGCTTGTGTCGACTTACTGTTTTTCTTAAACACTCAAAAGCTAAACCATCGTAAAGCCACACATAAACAACTCTAAATCCTAACATAATGGAAACTAGCTAGAACGTCTTGTAGAAACATTGTCTGGATTCTACAGTTTGAGATTTTGTCTTCATTAATTTCTTCTCTATCTCTGTATAGTTTAGAACAGAAAAGTATCAGTTTACATGGCACAACACGAAAAAGAATGAACAAGTTTAGTCAAGCCGAACTCGTAATTGCTTGTGTCGACTTACTGTTTTTCTTAAACACTCAAAAGTTAAACCATCGTAAAGCCACACATAAACAACTCTAAATCCTAACATAATGGAAACTAGCTGGAACGTCTTGTAGAAACATTGTCTGGATTCTACAGTTTGAGATTTTGTCTTCATTAATTTCTTCTCTATCTCTGTATAGTTTAGAACAGAAAAGTATCAGTTTACATGGCACAACACGAAAAAGAATGAACAAGTTGAAGGGATCTCAGACCGTCTTCAGCTCCATAGAATCCAATGTCTCACCATAATGTAATATCTTAAAAGTAAGTTCAAGTTTAAGATTGACTTGCCAAGGCAATACTCCAAAAAAAAAAGTTCTGTTGAAGGGTACTTCAATATTTATTGCAAGAAGTGTTTCCCAATGCTAAATTTCACCCTGTTCATATAGGTATGTAATCTTGTTGTTACTTATTTTTTTTACTCAAAGATTTACTAAGAGAATATTGTCTTACGAAATCCAGTTTGATTGCATGTATTTAAAGTGCTCATCAGTACGTACACTGCCGAAGGGCCTTCTCCAAGATTCAAAGCTTGGTGCAATGTCATTTTACAAGCATTATGTGGGCTACATAGAGTATGTTAAGCTATAGAGTCAGCTGAAATATGTTTGCATCAGAATGTTCAGAATTAGTAAAAGCTATCAACAGGTCTAGATCATGGCGAAATTTTAGATTCCGTGCATCAAAGATATTATTTTTGTTGAGCAATTTGACTCATTGGACGTTTGATATTTCTCTCCTCAATGGAACTAATCTCATTGGTAGAAGTGCTACCTTGGAACAACGAAACCAATCTTATGTTGCGTTGAATCATTACGTTTTGTTAGAGAACAAAGCTGTAAGATTAAAATCAAATTTAGATTGTTGTGAAGACTAATTAGATTTGAACAAATCTATCAAAATATTATAATTATTATATAATTTGTGTGAACATGTGTCCAATAGAGAAAGGCCCAACACAAGTGAATGAGTGCCCAAGAACTAAAGATCACCATCGAAACCCAATCTCAAGCATATCACATGTTTGTGCGTGAAAGAGAAGAAAACAAAAACCAAACCTGCAAATTCTGCAATCTTCAACAAACAGAATACAGATGTGCATCCTCTGCTACCTCTGCATAATAAATTTCAAACCTTACAGTCCCTATATGTCGCCCAGAATTGAGTCACGTTACACCAATCTTTGTCCATTTAGAAACCTAAAACTTTCTTATGTTTCTAAAACTTTCTTATGTTAGTATTTAAATCCAATCGATCTTATTGTAAGAATCATCCAAAAATGAAAAAGAAGGATTTAAAATGAAGTTTATTTTCTGAAACTCTTCTTCTTCACCAAACAATTACATGGTATCAGAGCCACTCCAAAACCCTAACATGTATACAATGGAGGGGCAAGCTACTACTTATCCTTTTCCCAGCAACACTCATGTTGCAAGTTATGTTACTTTAAAGCTTAATGACAAAAATTACCTATTGTGGAAGACACAAATGGAATATTTGCTCTCCAGCCAGAAACTTCTTGGATTCGTGAATGGCAGAAACAAGCTCCACCAACCTCCATCGACATGATGACAGAAGGAGCTGTCCAAAGAATCGAAAATCCAGAATTTGAATCTTGGTACTGCATCGACCAGCTTGTAAAATCATGGATATTTGGCACACTCATTGAAGAAGTTCTAGGTGGCGTGTGTAGCCTTTCCACGGCACACGAAGTATGGTCATCATTAGCTAACAGCTTCAACCGAAGCTCAGTTTCTCGGATATTTGAGCTTCGCCGCAAGCTTCAGCTTCTCACCAAGCAAGGCAAGACATTTGAAGCTTATGTTCGTGAATATTGCTTGTTATGCGACTCCCTCAGCTCCATTGGACAGCCAGTTGAATAATCTATGAAGATTTGCGGATTCATGAACGGTTTGGGGAGAGAATATGATCCAATATGTACGGTAGTCCAAAGTTCAATGACGAGATATCCTCCTCCAACCTTCGCTGATGCTCTAGCTAGGATTTCAGGCTACAACAACAGACTTGAATCATATCTACACAACGACGATGTCTCCCCCCATGTTGCCTACCAAACTACTTAATCCATAGTTCAAAATGAGACTCGACCATGGCGCCCTAGACTTTACTTTAACCAAAACTTTAGAGGACGTGGGTCAAACTACGGTAGATTCGGTCGAGATAGGGATGGATTCTCTACAAGAGGAAGAGGATTCACACAGCAAGTAAACACTTCCGGCTGGAATCAAAACACAGGCACACACACACCTACGACTACTTGACCAGTTTGTCAAATATGTGGGTGGGTAGGCCATATTGCACTGAAGTGTTGGAATCGTTTTGATAACAACTATCAAAGTGAGGATACCCCCCCCTCCATGCACTTGTTGTTCTCCATGTCTCCGACAACTCCAGACAAGAGTGGTTTCCAGATTCCGGAGCTTCTGCTCACATAACCGCAGCCCCAAGCTCCCTTCAAACTTCAAATCCATATTCTGGCAATGAAGCTATTATGGTTGCTGACGGTACGTTCTTGCCTATTACTCATGTCGGATCAACTATCCTTGCAACACCATCATGTAGTATTCCACTCTCTGATGTTCTTGTCTGCCCACTTATCAGAAAGTCTCTCCTTTCTATCTCAAAATTATGTGAAGATTACCCATGTGGAGTCTTTTTTTATGCTAACCATGTGTATATAATCGACCTTAAAACTCAGAAGGTGTTGACAAAGGGTCAAAGGCATGAGAATATTTATGTGTTGGAAAATCTGAATCATGTGGCTTTCTACTCAAATCGACAACAAGCAGCAAGTACTTCGATCTGGCATCAAAGGTTGGGACACCCACATGACCGGATTATCCAACAACTTACAACAAGCAAGGAGATTATGACTAATAAGAGCATAACACCTCCCCTTTGTGAGCCTTGTCAGATGGGAAAAAGTAGTTTTTTACCGTTTTCAGCTTCTGAAACTGTTGTGTTAGAACCATTTGATCGGATCCATTATGATTTGTGGGGACCGTCTCCGGTTGTATCGGTTCAAGAGTTCAAATATTATGCTATTTTCGTTGATAACCACACACGTTTTTTGTGACTATATCCTCTCAAATTAAAGTCCAACTTCTACAAAGTATATGTTGGGTTTCAAACTATGGTGGAGAATCAATACAGAAAGAAAATTCGATCTTCTCAAAGTGATGGTGGAGGTGAATTTACAAGCAATCAATTCAAAAATTTTCTCACTCAACATGGAATCCGCCACCTCTTTTCTTGCCCACTAACGCCTCAACAAAATGGGTTAGCCGAACACAAACATCGCCACCTCACCGAACTCGTGCTATCAATGGTTTTTCAAATCAAAATACCTTTGCATTTCTGGGTTGAAGCATTTTTCACTGTTAATCATCTCATTAATATTATACCTTCAGCAGTATTAAACAAATTCAATCCGTATGAGAAACTCAATAAAAGCAAACCTGATTATTCTTATCTTCGGGTATTTGGATCAGCTTGCTACCCTTGTCTACGGCCATACAAGCAACACAAGTTTGAACCTCGGTCTTTACAATGTGTATTCTTGGGTTACAACTCACAATACAATGGATATCGGTGTCTTGTTCCTCCCTTCGGACGTATTTATATCAGCTGCAATTTATCTTCGACAAAGAGGTTTTCCCATTTGATGGCAAATACAAACAACTTATCCCAAAGTATTCAACTCCTCTTCTCGCAGCTTGGCAGTCTAGTTTCAACACTTCTTCATCAGAAAAAAAGACTAGTAACTCCAACACATCTTCCTCCACCACATCATTCAGTTGAAAGAAATTCTCTCTCGGAACATAGCACCACCATTGAAGTTGCTATTGAAGAAGACGCCAATGATGTGTCTCCTACTGCAACCAACTCCATTGGTAATGTATCGGGAAACAATATTGATGATGCGCAGTCAGAAATTATGGCACTGATTCCCACACCCAAAGCTGCCAATACAAATAATCTTTCTACAGAAAACTGCCACTCCATGACTACACGGCTCAAAACTGATATTCGCAAACCAAACCCAAGGTATGCGCTTCTTACTGAATCTACAATACCCACAGAACCAAAGACCATCACATCTGCCCGTAGACATCCTGACTGGAATGCTGCCATGTTGGATGAGCTGAAATCTTTGAAAGAGACAAACACCTAGGATCTTGTTCCACGGACAACTGCCATGAATATAGTGGGTTCCAAATGGGTTTTCAAGACTAAGTTAAATGCCGACGGTACACTCAACAAGCTTCGTGCGCGTCTCGTAGCAAAAGGCTTTCACCAAGAAGAAGGAATAGACTTCACTGAAACATACAACCCCGTTGTTCAATCTACTACAATACGCATCATTCTTACGATTGTAGCTGCACGCCACTGGCCAGTCACTCAGTTTGATGTGAAAAATGTATTCCTACATGGTGAATTACAAGAACCGGTTTATATTGAACAACCTCCGGGGTTTCTAGACTCCACACATTCTGCCTATGTTTGCGCTCTTAAACGTGTAATATACGGACTGAAACAGGCACCTCATGTATGGTTTGATAAATTCAGCTCATTCTTGATATAATTTGGTTTCTCTTGCAGCAAATCCGATCCCTCTCTATTTGTATATCATCATGGGAAACAACATTGGCCCTGCTTCTATATGTGGATGACATTCTTCTTACCGGGAATGATCCAATGACACTCCAAAAGCTAGAAGTTGGGCTACAACAACATTTCTCTATGAAAAATTTTGGTCCTCTCCACTACTTCCTTGGCATTCAGGTAGAATTTCACACGGAAGGTCTCTTTCTATCTCAAAAGAAGTACTCAGAAGATATCTTAGCACACGCAAACATGTCTGACTGCAATTCTGTCGCAACACCTCTTCCACTCCAAGGTAATCACCTCCCACAAGAACCTTCCTTGTTCTCGGATCCTTCATACTTCAGATGCCTTGCCGGAAAACTTCAATATTTGAAGTTAACACATCCCGACATTCAGTATGTTGTGAACTACGTGTGCCAACGAATGCATTCTCCAACAGACAGCGATTTCTTTCTTCTAAAAGGATTATTTGCTACATCAAAGGCACCACAAGCTTGGGATTACACATCTCCCGCGATTCCGACATGTTCCTTCATGCTTATAGCGATATTGACTGGGTCGGGTGCAGAGATACACGCCGCTCAATGACTGGTTTCTGCTTATTTCTTGGTTCTAACCTCATCTCGTGGTCTGCAAAACGTCAGCCAACGGTTTCATGGTCTTCAACGGAGGCAGAATATAGAGCTCTCGCAACCACGGCTTTCGAACTCATATGGGTCTCCTCTATCCTACGAGATCTTAGTGTTGC
Organism: Pugionium cornutum; assembly: GCA_018901935.1. Lineage (NCBI taxonomy): Eukaryota > Viridiplantae > Streptophyta > Magnoliopsida > Brassicales > Brassicaceae > Pugionium > Pugionium cornutum. The sequence continues at coordinate 6,166,984 of CM032160.1, read as the reverse complement.
TCAACCTCATCCCTCTCTACTACAGTGCGACAATCTCTCTACGGTTTATCTCACAGCCAATCCATCTCTCCACAACCGATCTAAGCACATTGATGTTGATTATCATTTTATTCGAGAGAAGGTTGCTAACATTATGACAAAGTCCCTTCCTCGTCATTCCTTCCTCACGCTTCGCAACAAACTCGGCGTCGGACCACCACCTACCCGAGTTTGCGGGGGGCTCTGAACATGTGTCCAATAGAGAAAGGCCCAACACAAGTGAATGAGTGCCCAAGAACTAAAGATCACCATCGAAGCCCAATCTCAAGCATATCACATGTATTGTGCGTGAAAGAGAAGAAGACAAAAACCAAACATGCAAATTCTGCAACCTGCAACAAACAGAACACAGACTTGCAATCTGCTCTGCATCCTCTGCTACCTCTGCATAATAAATTTCAAGCCTTACAGTCTTTGTATGTTGCCCAGAATTGAGACACATTACAACCAATCTTTGTCCATTTAAAAACCTAGAACTTTCTTATGTTAGTATTTAAACGCAATCGAAAAAGAAAGATTTAAAATGAAGTTTATTTTCTGAAACTATTCTTCTTCACCAAACAATTACAATTTGGAATAAATAAAATCAAAATACAAGCTACAAAACAGAACAAGATATAAGCAAAAATTTAGGAAAATGTAAAAATAATTATATGTTCAAATTTAAGACATTAAAACAAAACAAAATATCATTTTAATTACCATGCAACTACTTTACAAATGTAATAATAAAATGTATTTATATAATGATTGGTAGATATGTTTCTAAAGAAACAAATGTTGAAAACGTTCAAGAAATCGTAGCTTACAGTTTCTTAATGGTATGATTGTTGTTTTTATGTTTCCAGTATGAGATCATGTAATTTACACAACTTTGACTACTAAATAAAGAAATGCATAAAATGATTTCACATAATATTTTATATTATTTTTAAATATTTAATTTATTGTGTTATATTTGCAATAAAACATGAAAATAGATATTTTAAAATATTAAATTTTATTTTTTCTAATTGATATTGAAAAAATTTAACTTAAATAATCTATTTATATTATACAAAGAAATACACTAAAATTCTAAATTTGTGGTTTCAAAATAGTATAATTAATTTTTTTCTTAAAATATTAGTTAACAGTTTTTCTTCAAAATAATTTAAATACTAAAAATGAATTTAACAGTTTATAATTCAAATATTTTGATTTGGATTTATTGCAATGAATTTAGGTTTAAAATTTAACATTTAGAATTTACAGTACAATTTTCAAAGTTTGAAATTTAATTTTGGTAAAATTTAACATTTAGAATTTAATCTCACATCAGAACGAAACCAAGATTGTAAACATCTTATATAATAAACGGTACTGTTACAAACTCCTTTACAACACAAACAAACAAGCCCAAATAGCAATCGTACGTGAACGACCTTATTCAAACCTTGCTTATTATTTACACACGTACGAGGACAATTTCTGGAGCAGACCTTATTATATTTTTATTAAAAAGGATTAAAACCCTTCTTAAAATCACTTGGAAATGGGCTTGACATGGACTCCAACTTGGTGAATTATGTCCGAACCAGCTTTGCCATGGAACCCAACGACCTTGTGACCATCTTCTTTAAGTAGGAAGCTTTGGGCACCTTCAAGTCCAAAAGGTGGTGAGGTACGCTTGTTTGTCGTGAACCTAAGCATGGTTATTATTTCGGCTCCACTCCCGAATATTCTGTCGTAGTTAATCTCTACCGATGTGATATATTCGTCCGGATATTCAAGCACGAACTGCAAAATATAAAGAAGATCAGCGCGCACACACACACACACAAGATTTAGCGAAACAAAAATTCTAATTATGTATATATGTGACCTCTTCAGGTGCAAGTAGTGTTCTTTTTCCATGATCATTTCCGGGGACCTCCTTAGAGTCCTTCTCGTAGACGAATTTGACGTATGATACACCAGAATCGCCTTGACCAACGTACACTTTCTTAACACCATCATGAGGACCATCGTCCCATGGATCTCCAGCGTCACCACCTTTTGCTTCTAGTTTCTTGGCACCAGCTGATCCAGAACCTCCAGACGAAGAAGGAACGAAATAAGCTCCAAGAGCATGAAGAAGTTCGCTTACTCGTCCATGGAATCCAACAAGTTTGCCACCACTCTTGTCTTTGAGCTCATATTTTTGTGCACCCTCGAGTCCAAAAGGCGGTGAGGTTTTTCCCTTGGCTGTTTTGAAGATTAAGCAGGTGATAACTTCCGTGTCTTGCCCAAAGATCCTGTCGGAATGGACCTCCACTGATGTGATGTAGTCGTCTGGATCAACCTCAAACTATATATAAATTAAGACGTTAAATTATATTTTTTATGAACATTGAAGATCTTAATTAATATATATAGAACCAATTAATGGATTCAATTTCCTAGTTATAGTAATTAAACACAAACCACTTCTGCTCCTAGCAAGGTCTTTTTGCCGTGTTCGCGTGATTCCTTGCTACCGTTCTTCTCGTAGTCAAACTTGACATAAGTGACACCAGAATCACCTTGTCCAACGTACACTCTTCTTACATGATCATAATGAGCACCATCGTCCCATGATGTCCCTCCTTTCCCCCCTTGTGCATCCACTTTGTTTGCTTGGCTCAAATCCGAAGATGGAGTTGAGGACGAGGATGGTAATGGAGCAAAGTGGACGTCAATGGAGTTGAGAACATTGCTGCTAATTCCTTGAAACCCAGCGATCTGTTTATCTTGTGGTGCGTGAATGGAGAATTGGTTATTGGTTTTGTTTCCGTAAGGACCATATTCGGTTTTGTTGGTCTTAAAAGCCAATGCTGCTATAGCATCTTCAGTACCCGAAGTTTTGTAGTAGCCAGTAACATCTGTTATGTACTCGTCTGGGCTCAAGCTCACCTAGAACACATAACGTACACTCGATACACTAAATAATCAATAATCAAGCAGTTCATGCATGCTCTATATATATGAGCATTAGCCTGCGTAGAAAATAATACTCCAAATGTATTAATTGTGAATTAGGTCATAATGAGCACTAACTCCGTCAGATTTCTTTCCAGGAGTGCCATGACGCTTGGGATTTTGGTCTCCGTCATACTCAGCCTCTATGGAGTTTATAACATCTTCATATGTAACCTGAACTCTCTTCACCTTCATGTGCTTCCCGTCGTCCCAAGACATAGTTGCGGCCGCCATTTTTATATCTAACCATTTAAAAAACTAACCTCTTACCAAAGAAAAAAAAAACTAACCATTTTCTAGTTATATCTTTTCCATTAATATCTAATTTTTATGAAAAAAATAGCTACGTACTTTTTCTATATATCTATCATTATCATTTTGAGAATACTAATCAATAGGGTAACTAAAAGAAAGGTGAAGAGACCTATAAAGTTCTTATAGTTATAACGAAGTGAAACATTAGGAGAGAGAGAGTACCTCTGTTTTATACAAAACGATAATAAGAGAGCTAGTGTAGTGATGGAGATGCATGCAAGTGCATTTTATATACACAGTGATAGACACTTAGATATAACTGTTAACTCCAAACTTGTGGTTCTGAATATTACACGTTACTCTATATGAAAACTGATCATCCCAAGTGCGTACTTGTCCAGATTCATGCAACACCATCCTTCCTAATCAAACACTTAGCGCCTCAATATCCACATGTGATTCTGTAGAATCATACACCTAAACTTAACATCCAGATGTAAGAAAAATTGGACATGCACATGTAAAACTTATGCCAGAGAAAGAAAAGACAACGACGGACAAATGACAATGTGCATGCAACACTGAAGTAAGAAACACTTGTCCTTCAATAACCCAGTGTGCATGTAATAGTGTAAAGACACTTGGCCGCCTCGGAGATGAATTTCATCATTCGAATCGGTAATACATATATAGAAATATGCATATTTATTCCCCTTACACATTTATATATCGTTTTACAGTACTCTTCCGCTTTGTTGTAAACTTCAACAAGAAACACAGTAGCTCGTGCATGGGATCATATATCGAATTAACAATGAGGTTTCCTCTCTTTGGGTTACTTCTGCTCCTAAGTCTTGTCGGCTCTCCGATTATGGCCCAAGAAGGACCTGTTTGCCCTAAGACCGAAACCCTTAGCCGTGCAAGTTTCCCGGAGGGCTTCATATTTGGTACCGCAACTGCTTCCTATCAGGTACATGCATGCATACAAACTTTCTACTAAATAACTCAGGATTTTAATTAGTACAGTGGGATCTTAAAACCATTTCATGTTGAATTATGTATTAGGATTTGTTTGTTTGAGTTCGAATCCTCTCATTACCACTTAGAATCACGAATAACCATCCTATACATTTTTAATAGCAAGAAAATCTGAATTTCATAGGTTTATTGGGGCTAGTTTGAATTTTTTTCTAGAATGGTTATACCGTTAACAAATAAAAAAAGAGTCAAAAATATTAAAACAATCGTCAAAACAGATAATATATATAGTCAACTTTTATATACATGGAAGAGTTGTTGAGAATTCTAATTACTAAAAATAAAATATATTTGTGTGGTGAAAATAGGTGGAAGGTGCAGTAAATGAAGGTTGCAGAGGTCCAAGCTTGTGGGATATCTACACCAAAAAATATCCAAGTCTGTCTCTCATCTTTTCGTTTAATTCTACGACGAATTAAACCTATATATATTTCTTTTGTCTACATGAGTTATTAATTTGTTTTCAAATAGATATTAAATGAAATTTCGTTTCATCGTTTCCTAAACAGAATACAAAATTTAATTTGTTTCTTAAACTTAGTTTATATAATTAAAATTAAATCAAAGCCATAATCAAAATTGGCGTCTAATAAAGACGTATAAAAGTTGGATATACTTTAAAAAAAGTTGTTAACACGACCAGAAATGAAACTGCAGATAGAGTTAGGAACCACAATGCTGACGTGGCCGTCGATTTCTACCATCGCTACAAGGTATTTATCTCTCTCACTCACTCACTGTGTACAACAATTTATAAACAAAGAATCATAAAAAAATAATAGCTTGAGCACTTACAAAGCCTCTATAGTCCAATATCTTTAACTTGCATTTTAATTTGTTAAACTAATGTTCGTTTTTCATAAAAAAATCAACAGGAGGATATCCAGTTGATGAAAAAGCTCAACACTGACGGTTTTAGACTTTCCCTTGCGTGGCCAAGAATATTTCCCCGTAAGTTAATACATTCATGATTTTTTTTTATTAATAAAAATAGACCATATATATGATGATATGAATTAGTATTAATTGTAATAACAGCTGGAATTAATTATATATAACAGATGGGAGGATGATGAAAGGAATAAGCAAAGAAGGGGTTCAATTTTACCATGATCTAATAGACGAGCTCCTTAAAAATGGTCACATATTCATAACTATATCTACATTTTTAATTTATTGTAACAAACTGAAAAAAACTTAACTCTTCATTATTGTGTTTAGACATAACACCATTAGTAACCGTCTTTCATTGGGATACTCCGGCCGATTTGGAAGATGAATACGGTGGCTTTCTAAGCGAACGTATAGTGTAAGCTTTTTTACTTCTCACTCTCTATAAGAAAAAAAACTTCAAGCATATAAATATACTATTTTGTTGAATATATAGGGCAGATTTTGCTGAGTACGCAAACTTCACGTTCCACGAATATGGGGACAAGGTGAAAAACTGGATAACGTTCAACGAGCCATGGGTCTTTAGCCGTTCAGGATACGACGTTGGGAAGAAAGCACCAGGGCGTTGTTCTCCCTACGTCAAAGAGTATGGAAAGCTTTGCGAAGATGGACGGTCAGGGTTCGAGGCTTATGTCGTTAGTCACAATTTACTCTTGGGTCACGCTGAAGCCGTTGAAGCTTTCAGAAAATGCGAAAAGGTAAGTAATTAAACTATAATTTGATGTTTTTCATATATGACTGACAACGTATATATATATATATATACATTTTTGGTTTCTTAAAAGTGCAAAGGTGGTAAAATCGGGATTGCTCACAGTCCGGCTTGGTTTGAACCGGAAGATGTGGAGGGAGGTCAAAATGCCGTAAACCGTATTCTTGACTTCATCATTGGCTGGTAAAGTTTTTCATTTTGTTCTCCATTTATATAGATATGTATTCAAATATTGGATGTTCTTACAGGCATTTGGATCCTACCACGTTCGGAGATTATCCTCAAACGATGAAAGATGCGGTCGGATCTCGGTTGCCCAAGTTTACAAACGCCCAAAAGGCAAAACTCAAAGGTTCAGCAGATTTCGTGGGAGTGAACTATTACACTTCGTTCTTTGCAAAGCAAAGTGAGAAGCCTGATTATCGCCAACCTACTTGGGCTACTGATTCTCTCATCGAATTTGAACGTAAGATTTCATATATATATACTTCGTTTTTACTTGATGGTCGTAAATTGATTAATTTACATTTGAACGTAATGTCATTATATAAATGATTAACGAAGAACTTTTTTGTTTGTCATTTTACATTTTCAGCCAAGACTGTAGATGGATCTGTTAAAATTGGTAGCCAGGTACACAGCCTCTTTCTCTCGTTTTTTTTTTGTTTAATTAAAAACGTTCTGTATAATTTATTATTTATAATTATCATTTACTTTATATTTTGTAGCCCAACACTGCTAAGATGGCTGTATACGCAGCTGGTTTGAGGAAGCTTATGAAATACATCAAAGAAAGATATGGCAACCCTGAGATCATAATCACTGAGAATGGTTACTGAAAGTTTAATATTATTTATAGAATGGTATATTACTAGCTAGCTATTACCTTTGTTGAATTTTCAGAACCTTTTTTTTATAGGTTACGGGGAGGATCTTGGCGATAAAGATACAGATCTTAGCGTTGCTCTTAATGACCACAACAGGAAATACTATCTTCAGAGGCATCTTTTGGCCCTGAATCAGGCTATATGGTGAGATGATCAATTAAAAACATTTGTGGTAAGCTGGCTTTTGAATCTTTAATCTTAAAATGTTTACTTTTCCAATACGCTCATCTTTGCAGTGAAGACAAGGTGAATATTACATCGTATTTCCTTTGGTCTTTAATGGACAACTTCGAGTGGCAAGACGGGTACACAGCTAGGTTTGGGATCTATTACATAGACTTCAAGAACAACTTGACTCGTATGGAGAAAGAATCTGCAAAATGGTTTTCTGAATTCCTCAAACCGGGCCTGAAACAACCATCCAAGTCGAAGCTTAATGAGGAGCTGTAAGTCGAGTCCTCTGTGCAAGATCTCAAAGCTTCAGCCCCGTGTACAATAAAAAAGAAGGATGAGTTTGTGTCTGGTTTCTTCTCGTGATGTTTAGTTTTTTTCTGGTGTATTGTAACTAACAGTGTGTTGAATAAAGAAATGGGTTACTATACCCAAGTATGCAAGTGTCCAATATGTACAGAAGGTTGCTTGATATCCAAAATCCAAATCTTTGATAGTGCGTGGAACCAGACAACATAAAATCTATTTGCAGAGTGATGCAAGAACCCGACGAGGCGGATCGAATGGTCTTCGAGAGTGAAGAACAGCCCAGTTGTCTATAAGCAGAACATCTCCTTTCTGCCATGGAACAGCAACACATTCCTCTTCAAGGATTCTAAGACAGTCTTGAACAATGTTAGCGGGTAAAGGCTTTCCGTCTCCAAAAGTCACCGCCTTTTGTGGATCGTTGAGCTTATCCTCCCAGCCCGTGTAAGCAGCTACCATGCTGTTGAACCACACTTTACGGTTTCTTGACTCATCGTATTTGATTGCTGGGATAGGACCCATTATTGTCTTGGCTCCGTCCTTGGTCCATTCTAGTTTCATCCCTAAATTGGCTGCCCTGTCAAGAGCAAGTATCAAGAAGGGTCTCTCAATGATTCAACATTTGGAAACGTTCTTATGAAACTCATGGAGAGAAGACAGAGATGATGAAGTACCTTTCCTCAGCAAGGTTCTTATCGTGGGTCAAGAATGTAGATTTCCAGCCACGGCCAATTGGTGATGCCGGATTATCTTCTTCCCCTAAAAACCTAACATAGACCAAACCATGTTCCTCCAATCTTTGAACAAAATCCGAATGTTTTTCTTTCATTCTCTCGTAGACAACATGACTTAGCACAATTGGAGTCTCTCCTCCAGACTTAGGCTCTATCTCACAGTAGAAGAACAACTTTGATGGAAACTCAGGAACCTAACAATATCAAAGCGAAACTCTTCAACTTTGTGTTATAAACATCTTCAGTTAAAGCCCAAAACTTCAGTTCTGATTGGATCATTGCAAAATAAAAAATTATTCCTTTACCACACCTGAGCCATCTCATGGTGAAAAGGGATCTTCTGATCAGGAGGAGACTCGTTGGCAGTGAAGACACGACCGACGACGCTAGTACGTGGCGCAGCGCCTCCGACGTAAGGAAGCTCATCGAAACCGAAAGCCTCAACGAAGTCGTTGAATTCGTCAGCGGAATTCACCGGAAAACCTCTAAAGAGCACGGCTCCTGAATCGTGCAAGAGGGAATCGAGATAGGGTTTGTGAATCCTGATAGTCTGAGTGACTAGTGGGAGAGACGAAGAAGAAATCGGGATCGTCGAAGACGGAGTAATCATCGCCGGAAAAGGTTTCGATTCGTAGTACTTTTGCTGTGGGATTCGAGTTTCAAGCAACGACTCCACCATTTTTTTTGTTTCTATAATTTTTGTTCTCTCCTCAATTGTTTCTAATTTCAATATTTCTGCATAATCGTTTGGTGGGGAATTTCGTGTCAAGATTAGTCGGCTTTGACGCTCCATGTGTTCTTTACATGTTTTGGTTCTATTCCGTTTTACTTCGTGCGTGGCCCAAGAGACAACTTACAACTTTCTCCATCTCTTACTTCTAAGTGTGTATTTATGAAATTATTGTTTTGAATTTCTAGGTCTTCATCATCTCCAAGGATAAATGATATCGAAACTAACTTATACACTTCAAAACTCATTAGCAGAACCCGAGTTTTTTGTTTACTTATTCATAAATAGAAAGGTTATGCAGACAGCAAACACATCACCCATCTGATAGCAAAGACAATCTTTAAGGGCCACCATGACAGCGACATGGGCAGCAACAACCCGATGCAGCTGGTGTACAACACTCACACGGCGGACACATGCCAATTTGTGGTGATGGTGCCATCAGCTTACGCCCTCCACCTTTTCATAAAGCATCATTTACGCTCTCTAAGAAAAACCGAAACAGAGAGAGTGATATAGATGTTTGGTAAATTCAAAGATTAATTAGCTTACCTCCTAGATGCACACTAGCTGCTTGACACGGGAGTGTTGGAGACCAGACTATCCCAAAGACAAGAACATATAAAAGGATGTTTGATTTTGATGACACTGTTTCCATCGCAGCTTTCTGATGTGTCGGGAAAAATGTTATTGTAAATCTACTTTGCTGTTGAAACTTGGAACAATGGCGAGAAGATGTTTACAGAGCTGGGGAGAGAAAGGATGTAAACTGCAACATGTTGGTCAAGTAAAAGACTTATCTATAAATTTTATGACAGGTACCTATACCATTGACCAAAATACGCCATTCGTTATGATGATGCAGCTATCTTTTTGAGTTCACATGGTAATTGTTAATCCCTTATCTACATGGTCTATATCGGAATGAAGACATGCTGCAATTAGTTGACATTGAGGTAGTTGCAGTGAGACTTACTTTTAGCTTAATTTTTTAGAACTTGTAATCAGATCAACAATTGTGTAACAAGTTCAAATTAAAAGGTGAGAAATGGTAGAAGAGTCTTTGCTAGTACCTAGAAATTCAATTATCGGCATGCAAAGATGAAGAAACAATCTTGATGAGATTAAAACTTCATTCTTTTAGAAGGACCTTGATCGATAATAGGATCAATTTGAGGCTGTTGTGCCTCTCCTCCTTGGGTTCCAAGCTCTTCCTGTTCTCCTAATGCCTCCTGGCTAACATAGCCTTCAGGGAAGGGTGGTGGTGGGGGTGCTGGGGGTAACTGAACAGGGCAAACGCAAAGCCATTATAGAAGATAGGTATAGGAAGTAGCATCACAAAAATCACCAACAAGAGATCTTTAGTGATCAGCAAGTAGATTTATTCAAAGTATACAAATGTACCTTGCGATATAACGAGGTAAGAATGACATCAACTCGTTTCATTTCCTTTAGATCAACTATCTCATTAGCAGGCTTCGGCTCAGAAGGTTCGTTTTGGTTTTCAGCATCAACTGATATTCATAGATAAAAATCACAATATTGATGAGGGTAGCTCGAATGCAACAAATGGCAATTGATACATAAGTACTTGATAAAGCCATAAACTTGTTCAGCACTGGCCATGAGCTTGATAATGAACAAAAGTAGCTTCTTAAGTTAACTGAATAACTTTCGGCTATCTCAACTAGGCACACATGCAACTACACAAACAGTTCATACGAAGAACAAATATATATATATATCCACTTTCATGGATTAGTAACAGAAACGATTGCACTATATCAATTGAGAACATAATCATAAATCATAAAAGAAAATGAACCTTACCCTGTCTAATGGTCTCCAATTTCGACGCAGCAACAGAGAAAGCTTTCGATATGTTATAAACAGCCCGGCCCTGGATTAAACATCCAAAAATGATAAAGAGAATAAAACAAAACATTCCAGGAACAAAAGAAGAAAACTTTCATATAATATCTACCCTCCTCTCAATAACATATGAATCTAAATAGAAAGTTGAAGAAAGTTACAACTCGGGCTGCGAAGACACTACAAAGCTGTGGAGCTTGGTATATAGTACCATCCAAGATGTAATACGTTAGCATGGGTGTGACTTTCTCGGGACCATCCCTCTTTTGCTTACGAAATACGAACAGGTTCGGTTCAGTAGCATCACTGATCACATACTCTAGGCCTGTCATCTTGCTGCAAAGGAATGCATGATCAATGTGTTAAACCAAAGATTTTCACTGAATTCTGCGCCAGTAATTAACATTTTGAATGTAATTGACCTAAAAACATCTTCACCGATTTTCCAACATTATCTCAGGAAACATACCTAAAATTGAAACCCCAAGACCACATAGAACAAAAAGAAGAGGAATATGAGCTTCAATATGACTCGAAACCAGTGATAGAGCTAAAAGTTTTCTTTATAATGTCTGACTAATGAAGCAAAAATAAATACAAAAACGGGAAATCAAAAAATTGAAACCAGTAAGGAACTTACGAGAGATGAGAGTGATCAAGAGGGTGAACGGATCTCCTACGAAGAATCTCGTTGTTGCAGGTGATATCGTAAAAGGGAGACAAGGCGAAGTAGTCGAAGACGTAGTTACGGTCAAGAGGGTAGGAATTGATCCAGAGTTGATCTCTGAAGCAAATACCAGTCATATCCGTACCCGGAGGCTGAAGCGGAGGGGCAATTTGCTCTGCCGCATTGCCGTTGAAGGTCTCGGCCGTAGCCGCGGAGAGCAGAGAAGAATCCATGGAAGTGAGTCGCTTTTCCGTGAATAAGAAACACAGAAATAAAAGAGTTAAAAATGATCACTTTAAATATTAAATTACGCAATGTTTTTGTTAAAAATTTTGAAAACATAAAAAAACACTGTTTTACAGATCCAAGATCGCCGAAGCTAAAGTTTGCGAAATCAATCAATACAGAGGTGTAGATGAACGCAAAGGTCCTTGAAAAGATTCCACAAAAAGAAGACTCAGGGATGTGATAAGTTACAGAAAAAGAGCGATAGAGAGAAACAGAGAGACAGAGAAGTGAAGAGCGACAATAGAGACGATGACTTGAAATTGAAAAGAGGTAAAGAACTTTTGGTGACTATTATTTATATAATGGAAAATGAAATTGGGCATGAAGTTAAAGTAATTCTGAATAAATTCTAGTTGGGCCTTGAAGTACGTTATTGGGCCATATTTAAAGACCGAATCAGTTTAAATATTAAAATAGGCCTGGGTTTTCCGTGGCCTGTTTTTAGAACGAAAAGATAAAAAAAACGTGACTTTTCCGTGGATAAATTCTAATAACTATCATCTAATCATTCAATTCATCAAAATTTCATGATTTTTCTAATGAATATCCTAAAATAATACGTTTTCAAATTTTTATTCTAAATTTAATATTTTAAATTTAAAATTTTAAAAATACCATAAATTATTTTACAAAAATAAATATTTATCATAAAAATTTATAAATATAATTAAAATATTATATTTGAGTTTTTTTCCACTTAATTTTTCTTTATTAAATTTTTTAAAACTGTTTTAATATTAAATTTATGATATTTTTGAAAATTTAAACTAATTATGTTATATTTAAAACAAAAACTTTAAAAATAATTTTTTTTTTCAATTGCCTTTTTCTAATTGACTCAGCTACTTAAAATAAAAAAAACTTAACTAAATATCATAATAATTTTTAATTAATAGTATACTATTTCTTAACATTTTTCTAATTTAGACAAAATACATTATAAATGATATACATGTATTAATTTGATATGTAATAAAAAAAGATATTTTAATTTATGCAAAAATAATATATCATCATAAAATATTAAAATATACTTGCATATGATATCTATTACTATAGATTCAATAAATGCATATAAATTGAATTTAAAGATTGTCAGTGAATACCCGAACGGAAAGGAACACCTTTTTTTGGCACTTCACCATATAGGGAAAATACACCTTACGAGGCACGCAGAGGACAATCTCCGGTACACACAAAATTTTTTAGTCTCCGCTGGACGATGGCAAGCCTGCAAAGAAAATAGAGATTCTGCGGAAAATTTTATACGGATTCGGCGGATTTGATTGTGATGATAAACAATCCGGAGAGATGACCAGCATTCACAACCGAGATTGAGGAATTCAATGCACTACTACGGCATTTTTTGGGGTTCGATCTTATTCATCAACAAAGGAAAAAGAACACATAGGTAAACATGCTATCTACACAAACACAGAGAAGAAACACCATTTTCTCTCAAATAAACACAGCAATACCCTACTGGTTCGACAATACGTCAAATATTTTCTAATCAGATGGAAATTGTATAGATTACATCAAGTGATAAAAAAAAAATTTGTCAGTGAATGATGTTCCGGATGGTTAAAAGATAAAAAAAAAAATCTTACTAATTAGTTATATTTTATGGTTGAAAAAAAAAACTAACCTACAAAAAATAAAGTTGAAAAGAATTTGTGAAAGAGAAACAAGTTGAGGAATAATTAAGTAGAATGATAATGGAGAGGTATGTCACATCAGTTGATGATTGTGGACAACTGTTATAAGTGAAGAAGTTGCCAAGTTGATGAAATTAAATATACTTAGCTTTCGTCACTCAAATGTATCATCTGATTTGAAAAGATACTTATGTTCTTGATTTTATTTTTCCCCTATATATATATATGATTTTATTTTTCCCCTATATATATTTGATTTTCTTTTAACAAATGGACATGTGTGGTAGTAACTACTAAGGTTGTTGGTTTTGATATTGTACGATAATTTTGGAGAATTTTTCTCATAAATATCTAATGATTAGTAAGAGCAAAAACCCGGATTATGTTAAACTTTCCAAAAATAGATTGCTTCACAGAGACATCTTTTGTCTAAAACATGGAAACAAACAAAACACCAAAACCGTTCAATTAAAAAAGTCAACAAGCAAACAAGCATCGTTCCTTCTCTTATCTCCCCAGCTTGCAAAAAACCCATCGAATCCTGACTTTTCTTTTGATTAATATATAGTCACATATTATATTTATATGATTGTTTTTTAGAGTTTTCCGTTTGTTTGTTGGGATGGATATTTTATAATTCTACCTATCTAATCATCCATTTTATTTGACATCAAATGTTAGTCGTTATAGATAAAACTTTTTTCATAACAAACTACCGAACAGTCGGTTGCATTGCATGATTTGCGTCTCGTGTTGTTTTGATGACTTAAACCCTAAGAGAATAAATAAATTTTGAGTCTTACTTATTGATTTAATTACAGATGGACTTTACTTTAGATTTGTAGGAAGAAATAAGACAAAAACCAAAAGACAAAAAAGAAGAATAAAAAGATAGAATGAGAGAGAGAGAAGCATGTGGTGAGCATTTTAGGGTGTTTGAGTCAGGTGAAGTTGCATTTTCAAGGTGCACGCCTTCAACATTCTTAACTCTCATCTCCAACCAATGTTTTATATTTCTCTCTTTATATTTAAACAAAGAAACAAAACACACCTCTGTGGAAATAATTTTAGATATAAGTTTCTTCCAGTAACACTAGTCAGCAGAGCATATACATACTGACTATTTGTTGTTATTCAACAAAAGATGATGAAAATGATATTAATTAGTATTCCAATTCTCCAAGAAAAAGCTATAATGAAACCAAAGATGAAACTATATATATGAGAGAGAGAGAGAGAGAGATTCGTAACACTTTTGCTAATAATCATCACTTCATAATTGCAAATATCTTATGCTTTCTTTTCTCTAATAAAATAAGAAAGAGTGAAAATGTTGCAGAGACAGTAATTAACCTCTTTCGGCTCCGTTTTCCACAATATCAACCCTCGAAATTCCACAGATACTACAAAAAGAAGATTAAAAACACTTTATAGAGAAAAGAAGTGCAAAACAAAGACTGGAAAGTGGAAACAACACTGCCCAACAACACCATTCTTCTCAAAGAAGTGCCTTTCTTGAGAACTGCTAAAACAATCAAGACGCCATAATTCCATTGATGATGCTGATGATGAATGTAAAAGTTTAATCACTCACGGGTTTTTGAATCTTTTTTCATCCAGATTTTGTAATTGTTTTCAACACTCTGGGTGATGATGGATCTGATTAGGGCTTTGTAGTTGAAGAAAAGATGGATGGAATAACGGAAAAGCAGGAGAAGCAGAGGAGAATGAGAGATTGGTTGGGTCATGCTTGGGTCTCAAGTTTTCTAGAGCTTTTACTTGTGCCCTAAGGAACTTGAGATAGTTAGCTGCCTCATCAAGCATCGAAGCAGTGTCCATCTTCGTCCCACCTGGAACCAATGTCTGCAAAACCCGAATCTTTTCGCTTATCCTCTCTCTTCTCTGCCTCGCAGCCACCGTCTGAGGATCCGTCGATATCTTCACATTCTTCCTCTTAGGCTTCTCCACAATCTCCAATCCGAAATTCACCGGTCTAAACGCAGCCGCTCTGTATATCATTTCTTTCATCTGCGCAATCGCCTCTGCATCGGGCTCGACATTATCAGACAAAGAAGTTGAATGTCGGAAACTTATGTTTGAAGAACCACCGCGTGGTTTCTCTGTTCTTGGTTTCTTCGATTTAGATTGATTCTCATCGTATATGAGCTTGAAATTCCCCTTATCTGTATCATCTTGTGGACGATGAACAAGACGGAAATGACTTCCTGTCTCGTCTCCTCCTCTGTGTCTCTTCAAAGACTTAGGCTTTATTGTGGTTGTAGTCTCTGTAGTGATCTCTCTGTTCTCAGACTCTGCAGATGAGACTCCACCAAAGCTCCAAAGAGTCTGACAATCTGAGAAAAGCACAGAAATTCCTTCGTCGTCTTCCGTCGATGTGTTGTTGCTGTTCGTCGTCGCTGATAGCAAACAATCGAGCGATGATGGATCTATCGAGGTAGCTCTGTTTCCGACGTGTTGCTGATGCTGAAACTCACCTATGACTCCAAGATCAGACATGAAACAGCTGCTAAGATTCGGATGATTAATGATTTGGTGAGAAGAAGAAGAAGAAGAAGAACACAGTTCTCGAGCCATAAGCTCATTTCGTCCCCAGATGAAATCTGATCCTTGATGCTCCATGATTTTGCTCTCTCGGTTCATACCGTACATAGCTTGCGCATAAACAGATTCTAATCCTTCCATTGGATCAAACAAATCCTGAGAAAACCAAACAAACAAAACCAATGTGATAAAGCTTACAAACAGAAACGAAACATTGGATTTCGAGTTTCATGCAGAGAAAGAAACTGATCTTTAACTAACCTTCCAATAATAACGACCGCACATGAAAAGGTGAAAACGGAAGAAGAGAACAAGCAGATGAATGATAACGTTTCTGCTTTAAAGAGATAAAAACTGAAAAAGGAAAGAAACAGAAAGAAGAACTGCTCAGAAAGGAAAGAAAGAGAAACAGCCTGTAATGGATTTTACTTTCTTCGCAGTAGAGAAAGCTCTGTTTCTGTTCTGTTCTGTTCTATAATGAGCTCAGCTAAGAGTTATAGATGTTTGCTATAAGAAAAGACTTGAAAGCCTATATGTCTATATATATATATATAACATACCAGATTTGTTATTATGCACACATATATATATATATA
This sequence comes from Pugionium cornutum, assembly GCA_018901935.1. Lineage (NCBI taxonomy): Eukaryota > Viridiplantae > Streptophyta > Magnoliopsida > Brassicales > Brassicaceae > Pugionium > Pugionium cornutum. The sequence continues at coordinate 6,150,536 of CM032160.1, read as the reverse complement.
TATAATATAGGTACATATTTATCAAATATATATTATTTGAAGGTCCCAGCTTTCGATGAGATGAATTGTTCCTCTGTATCAAGCACTAGTTCTGTAAATTGGTATGGATGGTTAATTTAACAATTAAGATAAATACCCAACTACCTATTTTAAATGAAATCATTTTGATTAAATTTTAAAACCTATCTATATGGGCGCCGTAAAAGAAACTCTTTCAGCATTTCATCGCCTAACTAACTACTCAAGATTAACTTTGAGGTTTTCTTAACCAAATTTTATCATAACACATTTTATATGGATGATTATTTTTAATAAATGTATTTTGAGGGTTTGAATCAAAATATATTACGACCCTAAAGGAAAGAAAATAAGCAAAAAAAAGACATATATTTTTCGTCATTAGAAATTTGGTAAAACATATTCTTTCTATTCCATTTTAATTATAAAATGTTGCTACATGGTTCTTCCTCATCCAACTCGTACGTTGACGTGAATGCTCAGAGTTAGGGATGTTGGTAGGTAAAAAAACCATTAACTCTGCTCAGATACTAAGAAAATCATCCATTAAAAACCATAGTTTAAACATGCATAAAATAATACAGTATTAGTAGGGTACCCCAAAAAAACTCTTGTAAATTATGAGCTTAGGGTACCCTACTTGTGTTTCTTTTACCATTTTTAGATTTTTGTTTATTGACAATTACTTTTTTTCCATTAAAATATTTTTGTAAAATAGGGTTTTCGTAAAATATAAAATTGAGCTAAAAATTATGTTTTTTCATCAAAATCATATACTCATATTTTTCGCCAAAATCAAAAATTCATATTTTTTTTACTAAACCGTAATTTTTTGTTTGTCATTGGATCACAACGTATCGATCTAATATTCCAATATTTTCATACGAAGATTTAGCAGCCTCATGCGAATGAGGGTATAGTCGAACTCTACAGCTATAAGATGGACGTAGAGGTGGTACAACCATTAGATCACTTGCTCCTCCTACTAAACCATAAAATTATGTTTTTTTAAAAAAAACACTACAAATCATATTTATATAACACAATTCAACAAATAGTAGAGCAACACCAACAATAATTAATACAAATCACCAAGCCATATGCCTTCGTCAATGTATTGGACTCTATTATATATATGTTGAAATTGAAAAGTTCAAACCTTAATCTTGATCCACAAAATTAATTACAATGTTCAAACTGAGATCCATGATTTTACATCTTGGTGAACACTTGATTTCAAAATCAATTTCATTAACGAAATTATCCAAAGGAATCAATTAGGTATGTATATATATGGTATTTAAATAAGGTTGGTGTGCATGATAGTTTCTGCATTCGAAGAGCATCTTTTTGTAACCCTAGAAAATAGATATAATAATAATAATTGATAAAAATCATAGAGTATATGATTATGCACTTGATGAAAAAGGGAATTGTAATTTAAAATCTATGAGTGCATAAGCAGAGAAAAAGGACTGACATCCTTTTACCATCGTGCCAACTGAAAAGTTTAGTGGAAAGATCGAAACGAAGTTTGGTTTAGGGTTTGAATTTTTTTTCTTCAGGATAAAAGATTAATGTTAATTATATTTAATCATGATCAAGCTGCAAAAGTAACCCATAAAGTGATAAATTATATATATAAATATAACATTTTGTTTTTGTTCTAGGTCTTAGTTTAATTTACCTTTTCGTTATCAGTATCAGTCAATAATGATCAACACATCTACATCTCGATCTATCTTGTAACACTTTTCGTATTACCTTTTTTATAAAAGATGGTGCTATTAAGTTAAACTTAATACGATTTTTTTGTTAGTCCATTTGTTTATTTTATTTTTGTCTGGTATGCAATTAACATATAAAATGGACAGATCACATATTTAATTAAGGCAAATTCTAAAAATACATATTTTGTATGAACAATAGACTAAAATAGGATATTTTTAAGTTTTTGTTCTAAATTTAGTATTTTAAACTTAAAATTCTAAAAATATCACAAATTATTTTTCTGAAAAAATACATATTTACTATAAATAAATTATACATAAATTTAAAATATTATATTTGAGTTGTTTTTTCTAATTTAGAATTTATTTTTTTATTAACAATAAATTTTAATATATTTTAATATTAAATTCGTGATATTTTAAAAATTTAAACTAATTATGTTATATTTGAAACAAATAAAAAATAAAAAAATGATATTTTTGTTAATTGTCCTTTCTGGATTGAGTTAGTTGAATAATTCGTATCGTTATAAATGTATAATGAAAGTAGGTTAAAAAATGATAATATCGTGATTTACCATATCATAATCAACTTCTGGATTTATAATTTCTGGTGTAACTATTCTTGTCACAGAGAGAGACCAATAGAGAAAGTACATGTAATTGATCTTACACTACATATCATGTCTAAAGGTAAAAACTAAAAACCAAATCCAGAGATCAGTTAAGAACCTTATATGTCGACGAACTAATAAATAATGTATTAAAACTTGACAAGAGTCTTTTTAAAAACCACCAAGATCTCATGAAAAAGAAACTTGGAGATTTTCTACAATTAGTATTGTGAATAAAATAATATGGAAAATATTGTGGGGGCTAAGAAGATATAATAGAAACATCATTGGGTTAATAAAAGAAAAACTTAGGTTTTAGGGTTAATATATACAAAAAAACATCGCAATCTGTAGAACGGTGAGAAGGAGAGAGAGAGAGAGAGCAAAGAAGGCGACATGACCTCTCTGCCCAACCACATGTCTTCCACTCTTCCATAATCCCACAGCTCATTCATTATATTTTTTTTTCTTTTATAATTATCAACTTTTGTGTGTGTTTCCTCTTAATATATAACTTCATGTTTTCCACTTACCATCTTTGTTTTCTGCCTCATAGAAACAAAATGTTGCTGAATTTATCAGAGTACAATCGATTTCTCCAATCAACATTTTCTAACGAGTATTTGTCGTGAATGATCTATAAGGTTAAAACACAAAAAATTAAACAGTAAGTACTGATTTGCCTACAATAAGAAAAAATGTTTTCTAACATAAATTCTGACGAAACTAAAGTTTGTGACGTTATATCGATATAACTTCCATGGTTTTAACAATTTTGGTAATTTATCAAAAAATTTGAATCAGTTAAAATCCATAGAAGATGTAATCATTTATATATATTTGCTGAAATAGTTGTTCTTATCGTTTGAATTTAAAAATCTATTAGAATTCTTTTGACTTTTTTTTTTTAAAAAAATTCTCAATTATAAATAATCCTTTACATCACTCACAAGCATTACTAAAAGTAATCAAAATAATATATCTTCAACCCACTCTAATTATTTTTGATTGTGAATAAACCTCTATTTCTCTGCATGACTTAGTATTGTGTCTAATTATGTAAAAGTTTGCAGAAAATCTTTAGCAATTTATGAGTTTGCATTAAATCAGTAGATAATTTTACAAACGGTTAATATATATTGTGTTTATTTTTTCCAATTATATATGATTGTCTTAAATATCAGTATTGATGCATTTGTGTATAACACTATTTAAAATTCTCATGAAAAAATCATACAATGGTGATTATGCTAGTACTATAAAACAATATGCTACAACCATGTTAAAAAGACCAACAAAAATAGATGAAAACAGAAAAATAGTTCATCTGGTGAATAATGTGTTTGAAGATGAAAACATCGTAAAAACATAATTTAAAAATACGAGAATATTTTATTATGTTATATGTCATTAAAATTTTACTATATATGGTATGAAATATAATATTCATCTTTATTATATACAAATATGTTGATGATCATGAAAATAAATTTTAGTTTGGCCGATGATTGTATATATGCAATAACTGTTTTATAAAAGACATTTTGTTGAAAGATAACTAATTTTATTGTATCAAGTACACATTGATAACTGGTTTTAGTTTACTGTAATAATGTCTATATATACATATCAACAATTATAATATAGTTTAAAGCACAACAAATATAAATCATTGGACATGCGTATTAGATAATAGATGTGTCCGCCATGATAGTTTGATTATTCGACTATATATTTGATATAATAGTCGAGTCCAATATTTCGGAAAATATAACAAAATGTTTGATAAAAGTATCAAAATATATATACATGGATTAAGGTACATTAAATTTAATCTTCATTTTTTTTTCTAAACCCCCGAATACTTCGTAACTGTGGAGGGACACAATTCCCAACTTTTTCCACAACATTTATATATAACAAAGATGTGATATATAGAATAAAAGTGGTAAATAAAGATCAACATCACATTCACAGTAGTTGACATCCTTAGGATACTCACAATGAAAGAGACCTTATATTTGTTCATACATGTGAACATAATTTTCTTTTGAATAATAACAAAACGTATATTAATTACGAGACCCATAAGAAAACAAAAATTCTCAAATCAATATTAATTATTCTCACACCTCAAGCGGGAACCAAAAATGTCGGTCGAGAACAACTTCTCACTTTAATTCACAAATTTGACTTCCTACGGTTATGGATTCATGCAATGTACCAAAATTGAAATCGAACATGTCGGTTTAATAAGTCAACAATTCGATTTGGAAAAACAAAAACAATGTTTCATGTGTACAGACCTGACCTCGTATGTACGTACAAAATCGAATTCTGATTTTAGATTCTACAATTTTACAAACTAAGAAACGAATAGCCTTTATACAGTAAGAGATTAGTGTAGAAACAGAATTTAAGGTTTTGTCGGGCGCATATCAATAATTAAGAGATTAAAGTGGTCCCAATTATCTTACATGTCAAAATTTATGAGTAAAATGACATCGTTTTGAAACCGATTACATTCTTTCCTTTTCTACTAGTTTGGCTCGTTACGGTTTAAATGGTCCAAACCAGAGCTGTACAATAATCTCTTCACTCTTTTTTTTTTTGGGACTTCAACTGACTCTTCTCTCACTCTTCAAGCTCTCTCCCTTCCATTATTACTGGTTCACACGTGAACACAACGTTCTCGATATGCACGTGGCTTTTTTTAATTGGTTGTAATCTTTGAGGATAATCGTCCCACGTGGGAATCAGAATGGCGTTATATTGTAGGGACCCTAAGTTTTTTATTTAATTTAATTATTTTTGTTTTTCACTTCTTTTAACTTTGTATTAATTCTTCTTTTGCATCTATCTTAACCTATACACTATTATATTTATTGTAATATCGCAACCGTCAATGAAATTGAATATTATCGTGTAAGAATAAATGAATACGAGCATCAATTATAGCTGTATCTTGATATATCAATACATACAATTTTTCAGATATAGTAACATTATGCGTAATTGACTAAAATAGCACCATTTCAAGTTTTTTTTCTTCTAAATATAGCTCTAATTATTTAAATTTCTAAAAATAGCACAAATTTAATACTAAAATAATTGAAAACTTATTCCTAATAAAAAAAATTTAAACCCTAAATTGGAAAAAATGAACTCAAACATTATGTTTTAATTTTATATATATTTTATTTAAGGTAAATAATTATTACATCTATCAATTTAAAATTTTGCATTTGTATTTATATTATAAATATTCCATAAAATAATATCATTTAAAACATATTGAAGTGATTTAACATTCATTAAAAATTTATAAACTATAAATTATTTGAATAAAAATTTATAAACTATAAATTATTTGAATAAAAATTTATAAAAATAAAAATATAATTAAATATAATTAAATAATTCTACGGATAGCGCGGCTTAATTTGTAGTATTAGTTTATTTAGTAAGTTTACAACCGTGATATGTAGTTATCACACAAAAATATTCAAAAACAAATATTGTATAAGCAAAACATATATGCGTTTGATGTTGGTGTCTATAACAAATTGCTAAACTTAATGCCATGAATATTAACGAACTTATCTTTTTTTTTTCCAGTTGCGAAAATATAAGAAATGTAGCTTATCCCAATGATTTATGCTAATAAATCTAAAAGGGTCCCATTATGAAATCATGAAAGTAATTTTCCAATTGTCATTAATCTTTGTTTAGTAAAATAACTCACACGGTCACACGTAATTACCATTCCAATGTAAATTAATAATGTCGGGATTTAAAATTTATTATTTTACAGTTATATTAATTATTCATTAAATTAATAAATATTATTAATTTATGGAGCTTCATATATATAATTTTATAAAATAATAATTTAATAGATCTCATCATTTTTTTAAAATCAAATTTGTAATGACTCATCATCTGAAAGGTGTTCAAGAATCAACAATGATAGTATGAGTACGAAAGAGATAATACGGGATGCATTGACAAGATTTATAATTGTGGCTTGAAGAAAACTTTCATTTGAAAATTAGTCAAGTGTACAATTTCAAACACACTCAAACGATCATCTGAATATTTTTCCATCAATCTAAAAACATAAAAAGATATCAAGCGATACAAACTTGAAATATGGAAAAAGTTGTTTTTAAATAGTTACTCTAATATCAAGATTTTGTAAACGACATTTAGAAGATGAAGATCGAAACTGCAAAATTCATTCAAAAGTTGTAATACCAAGCAATTTAGAAGTGAATTATACAACATTCAATAACTTGATAGCCTAATATGTTAGGGGCCCAAAAACCTTACTATATTAAACTTAGTAGGACCGAAAAAAATAACTTAGTGGGCCTAAGCCCACGTGAGTGAGTAAAAATTTGAGAAAACCACAAGACGTGGACGATATTCACGCGAGTGGGCGCGTGGGAAGTATAATGGTACTTTTTGGTTTTCTGCTAAACCGGAAGAGATAGGCATACTCTGACCGAACACGCTTCTTCTCCTCCACTTTTGTGTCAGGTGATTGCGATCAGAAACAGATATTTCGCTAAAGATAATCCCAAATTAGGAATTTTTTTGGAGATGAGCAAGTTAAGTTAGCCACGAGAGAGAGATTGAAAACATGTGGCTGTGTTGTGTAAGACCGAGTCACCCGAACATCTTCTCCTTCACGCCATTTTCCTACCACTCGGACCTAACCAACCAAAAATAGCCACGTCATCTGAAATCCGAGTTCCCGTGAGTTAGGGATCTTTACTTGAAGGAACCAGACATGGGCGCAGAGTCACACACACACACCCAACCCAACCTTCAGAGTTTTTGTCGTCCCCTCGTATGGAATCCATTGTGGGGCGACACAAAAAAATATCTTATTTTGCTTTTGCTCTTCTTCTTCGTCTTCTTAATCTTCTTCTGTGATAGAAGATTTGTTTCTTTCAGGTGGATTAGCTTCCCATCTATGTAAACTCAAAAACAAAAGCAGAAATTATAATCTTTTGGATATGTGTTTGATCTCAAGTGTTGTTTGATCCTAAAATTTCGAGTTTTTGGCACTTGGTTTCAGAAGATAAACAATCTAGTTCTTCAAGTATTTCCAATTTTTCTTTCTTGAAGTTACGTGTAGGGGGAGGAATTAATAGGGTTTTGTTGTGAGCGTAGGGAGAAAAAGAAGAAGAAAGATGGGAGGAATGAAAGATGAGGCAAAGAGGATAACAATTCCTCCATTGTTCCCAAGGGTTCATGTGAATGATACTGGAAGAGGAGCCTTGTCTCAGCCATTTGATGGCAAAACAATGTCTCTCTACAAAAGTTCTACTCTTCCTTCTCCGACCAACAAGATCTCTGATTCTACTTCCAATCTCTCTCTGCCTCTTCCTCCACATGCCAACAACCCCCATGTCGTGAGTTTGTTGCTCCTTGAATTCTTTTTTTCTTCTCTTCAGATTCTTGATCTTGTGAATCTGCACATATATATATAGAGAGAGGGAGAGGTGGTTTCATTGCATTTATCAATATAGAATCGACAATGCATCCTTTGAATTTAAGACCCGTCGAGTACTTTTTTTTAACAGACTGATCGACCTGAAACGAATCAGTTTTCACCAACCTGCAACACTTCCCCAGCATCAAAGTTTGAGGGGAAGATGAATAAAAAAAGCATGAATTATCCAAGTCCCACAGGGTCATCAGTTACTAATACCATGCCTAGTTCAATAAAACAAAATGAGTACCATTTCAAGAACCTCACCAACTTGGATTCTCTTAAAGTTCCTCTTGTTAGAGATCCACAAGCAAACACAGATTTGTCACTCCAGTTTTGTACTAGCAGTACCAGTAAAGGCGTAGGAGAAGCTGCTGGTTCTAAGTCTGCTCTGAACAATCTTCATATTCGAGAACTCCTTTTGCCAGAATGTTTGAAAGATGCGAGCCAGAGCGGGTCTCTTTATGGAATGAAAAGTCAAGTGTATAGAGGAAGACCACTAGCTGGATTTAACAATGAAACTCAAAAGAAGCTCAAAACTGTGCCTCCGCTTGAACAAGATTTCTCAGACTGTTCTGCAATAGAAGTTTTTTCTGGTATGAGTGCATCTTCTAATGATGTGGCCAGAGTAATAGGTGACAAGAGGTTTTGGAAGATGAGAACATATATGATCAAGTATGTACCCTCGCACTTGCTATTTCAGTCTCTTTTCTTATGATATTCCATGTTCATAATTTTGCTGATTTCTTTCTTTTACTTGTTGATATTTTTAGCCAGCAGAAGATTTTCGCAGCGCAAGTATTTGAGATGCACAGACTGATAATGGTAAATCTTCTAACAACCTGACTGTTTCACTGGAACGTGGGTTCTCTGTATGCTTCAGATTTCATGTGATCTATCCATGAGCCTGAACATGGTGCAGGTTCAAAAGATGGTTGCAAAATCACCACAGTTGGTTCTCCAAAGTAAGCTTAATGGCGGCAAACGTGGTACAATAAGGTCATCCCATCTGCTGGAAGTGGCTGCTTCAAAGGTTAAAAGACCAAACACTGAGAATCACAAACCTGTAACCGAAGAATATCCAGAGCATTTGAAACCAAAGCTTCCTCTACCTTCCATAAGCAAAGAACTTGTGACCCCGATTTGGCCACAACAGCTACTTCCTGCTCCAGGAAACCAATGGTTAGTTCCTGTAATGTCTGCTTCAGAAGGCCTGGTCTATAAACCATACGCAGGACCATGTCCTCCTCCTTCTTCAGCTTTCATGGTTCCAATTTATGGCCAAGATTTGCTCGATACAGCATACAGGTTCCCTGTTTCTCCTCAATTTAACTGCAGCTACTTCCCACCGCCTAACGTGAGGGCAACACATGACCAGACAAACCCGTTTGGTCAGTTCCAAAGATGGTCCAGCTCATCGAGCCACATGACTCAAGCGATACCATTTTCCTTAAAGAAGTCTCAGGAATCCAATGACAGTGAGGTACATGGAAGTACAGCTTCAAGTCCACCAGAGAAACATAAAGTTGATGTGCTTCCTCTTTTTCCTACAGAGCCTACCCATCATACTGATGAGTACAATCAGAATCAGAAACCAATGCTTCGTGCCATTAAAGCCATTCCTCATAATCCAACATCTGCCTCTGAATCTGCTGCAAGAATTTTCCGTTCCATTCAGGAAGAAAGGAGGGACTCAGACCATATGGTTAGTTAGTTTTTATATTCGACATTTCACATTCTTTTGCTCTATAAAATTGCTTCTTCATCTAGTTTACTCTTCGTGTGAAGATGTAAATAAATACTGTCACTATACATAAAACATGCACACACACATACGCATCTTATATTGATATTTGTATTGACAAACAACAAACAATGATAGATTTTTTTTTTTTGATTCCATTGATTTCTATAGTATTCCTGTTTCGAAGGGTTATGGAAATGCCAAAACATAAAAACTCACTCACTCTTTAAAAAAAAATCAAATTACATTAACCTTTAGACTTTTGTCAAGAAGATTCTGCTGCTAATTGTACTGAAAATATGTCAATCTTCTTTATTCAATCATCTGTAAAGCTAAGTTGATTAGCCATTGAAGTACCTATACATATCAGTGTGGAAGGAAACAATAATGACCAGCTGTGTACATGCTAAAACGAAGATACACTTAAACCCAAGAACATTTCAGAGCAAAACCAAGAACCACAAGAGCACCAAGATCCGTTAGAATCCAAGAACCACAAGAGCACCAAGATCCGTTAGAATCCAAGAACCTTTGGTGCTAGTTGGAGTAAAGGCTCCAATGCGCTCGGCTCAAACTTTCTTGCAAACAGATAACACACTTGAGATGGCTGGTCGTTGTAGAAGCAGTCTTCAGCTCGCGGAAGGTTCTTGAGGAATCTCTCCGTTATATCAGCCTTCCCAAAAGTATCTGGATGAGGACCATCACTTGACCAATTTGTCCAAGTCAATGTTCGATTTGCCAGCATATGCGGATATCGAATAGAGAGCATTGTTGGGAAGTAATGTTCATCCACATAACAAGGAGGTCTACAAAACTCTTTGAATTTGCGATAGTAAATGACGTCTTCAACAATGTCAACAGCAAATTTACGGTTAATTTCAAACCATTGAGACCCTTTTCTCCACTGTGTTAGATGGACTTCCGGTACCATTGCGTCGCTGTATCTGTCCCTCCCGGCAGGCCCTTCCTCGTCAACAGAGCCCATGAAACTATATCTTGATCTAGAAATGTAATTATAGATAAAGTCGAAACCACGAAGAGGAATGCATGCTTCAGAGAGCAAAACAAACCATTCATTGGAGATATCGAGCAACGCGTTAGCCAAAAGCCTTCTTTCAGCTTCACACATACTCATCTCTCCCCATTCCACAGGCTACACACAAGTAGAGACACTTGTAAGTAAGAGAAACTAAATTAAGACGCAAAAGGAGTTTTTTTTTTGTTTTTTTATCAATGAAAGTACCTGACTTGGGATCTGTCTTCTATAAAACACAGATGAGCTTCGGAAATTCAATGTGTAATTTGGCAACGCGTGAATGTAGATAGAGTAAAATCCCTCACGCCCTTTGAAAAACCTGTCCCAAAGCGGAGCAAATGGTAAAGGGCCTTTGGTGAGAAACATGAATGCCATTTTAGGAACCCTTTTAAATGGATAGTCATATCTCCGTGGCACCATCGATGCCAGCCAAAGAAGCTCGCTGTCATTCATGGAATGCCAAACACTCGATGGAGGCTTAATAAAACTCTCCAATGTAGTTCTTTCATCACACGTAGAGATCAATGTGGTTGTAGCCAAAGTTTGAATCTTCAAGTACTTAATCATGTGCATACTAACGACTGAAATTCCGATGATCAAAGCAAGGAACAACAAGAAAACCTGAAGCACCTTCATCGGTGAAAGAGCCCTAACTTGGTTTGTAGGTCTCAAATTTGAAACTGATGCAGAACTATCTTTATACCTTCCCTCTATCCCCATCAGCTTCACTTGCATCTGAAAGCAACTCTCTTTCTTGATTAACAATACCCATTTCTGGGAACTATGTTATCACCAAGCAAGCGCACACAGAGATATATCCAACACCTTTGCTATGTTACACTAAGAGAAACAAGTATTTTTTTTCTAGTTACAAAACAAAGTTACTTCTACCCTAAATATTTTCCAAATCTCAATGCTATTTTAGTCACTGAAATCAATCAGACAAGATTAAGGTTTTACTACGTGGGGTTTTGTTTCCAGAAACGTAGGCAAGCCAAAACGTACGAGGAAGTATCAAATCCCAACTTAGTTCCTGTCGTTTCGGGATAACAGGGAGACGCAGAAATCAGAACACAAAAAGAAACGAATGTGGTAATTATATCTAAAACGAAGATTCGAGGGAGAGTATAAACTAAACACAGAAAAATCGAAACGTACCAGAAAATAAAAAATTAGGATTTGGATCTTCTCAGTCACGCATTTGGTTCAGCTGCCGGATTCGTTCAATATGTCTCTCGTAAGCAAGGAGACGTGTTAATGGAGCTTAAATCTTGTCTGATTATCGCAGTCGAGAAATGTTTCTGAAACTCGCATCTGACTTTGATAGATACTTTTGGAACACAGAGAGATTAAATGAAGTACATTTGTATATGTTTGGTTTTTCTCTGTAACTGATAGTCTCAGTTAGAGACGGATATCACAATACAAACGTATGGTGGTTTTAATGCAATTTATTAACTTTATTAAACAATTCGGAAACATACGACTCAATGCAGTTAACATATTCTCATTGTATATATACTTTTTTGGTGAAATTGACATTTATTGAAACATAGAAAGAGTGCTATGTATCAAACAATCAATAGAGGAAATAAAACAGAGAGGTGAATGTAAATAGAGGCCAAAAACAGATTAGAACCACCATTGGAGTAGTCCATCGAAAGCAGAGCTGATTCGGTTAGGAACATTCTTCTCAATCACATGGACAAGGCAACCTCCAAAAGAGTTTTTTTTTTCACAAAAGACATTCCTTTTACACGAAGGAACACAGAATTAAAGGTTAGGGTTTTTATGATTGAGGGTTTAAGCTTTTAGGTAAAGATGAAGAAGACAGCAAAAACGCTGACGTTTAACTGTTGATAAATTGACTCATTCATCCTTCATCACAAAATCAGAAATTCGCACTTAGCCTTCTTCCCACAAACTCGGTTTGATTTCGGTAAAAACCTCATTTTCAATGTTAGCCACAACGCCTACTCATGGTTTCAGGTACGTGTTGCCCACACGCTCATGGCTTCACAGGTTTCGATGCTCTTCCTCTTCTTCTTCGTATTCTCTCGCTCCGCCCTCTCCTTCTGAATTCGCCGGCGGTAACATCGTGAACGAAGAGAAGAGCAGTGACGGCCCTGAGAAGAAAACGGCGCCTTATTACCCGAAACGAGGGCAGACGGTGGAGCTTGTGTGCGAGAGTTTGGGGTTCAAGGGAAAAGGAATCTGCAAGGTTGATGGGACTGGCTTCGTCGTCATGTGCGACCGAGCTCTTCCCGGCGAGCGGTTTCTCGGCCGTGTTACTCGCCGCAAAGGCAGCTATGCCGAGGTTTCAAAAGAAAACAAAATTCCCTTTTTTCTTCAATTTATGATCTCTCTCTAAGTGATAATCTTCTGGGTTTTGCCGAATTGATCAAAAGTATGAACAAAATCGACGGATTTATTATAAAGTTACGATTTTTCGTTTTTCATATCTGCTTCTTATTGTTGTCATTTAGGTAACAAAACTCAAGACGATATCTCCACACCGGGACTTAGTAGAAGCACCATGTGAGTATGCATCCTACTGTGGTGGTTGCAAAACTCAGAATCTTTCTTATGAAGCTCAGCTTAAAGCTAAACAAGAGCAGGTTCATGAGCTTATCACACATGTTGGAAGGTTTTCTGATAACAATCCAGGCCTTGAGACTGTCTTGAAGTCTATTGTTGCCTGCGATATCCAATTCCATTATCGAAATAAGGTCTGGTTAATTTGTTGTCAAAACGTGCTTTGCCTTGGCTTGAGATTGGCTGCTTATAGTAGTTCTATTTTGCATAGATGGAATTTTCATTTGGTCCACAAAGATGGCTTCCTATTGAAATGTTGCACGAGAAAGAAGAGGGTCCTAAGAGCTTTGCATTGGGTCTACACGCACCTGGATTTTTTGACAAGGTTTTAAATGTCCAGAAGTGCTTACTACAAAGCGAGCCAGCAAACATGGTATGGTGAAAGCAGTTTACAAAATTAGCATCTGCATAGAACCCTCATTTCGAATCACTGACAACTTTGTTTCTTTTTATAATCCATATAGGTTCTTGCCATTGTTCAAGATTGCTGGAGAGATCCCCAATTAAACTTTTCACCATATAATGCTCGTTCCCATGCCGGGTTTCTTAAACATTTGATGCTCAGAACTGGAAGGTATTGAAGGTACTTGGATCAATATGTTGATAGAATACGCCATTCATTCTCGTACTATGAACACTTGAACACGGAACTGTGTATTTATCATGATGAAATAAAGTTGATGAAAGTGAAATCATGGTTGTATCTGCGCATGATCTTTGGCGCTAGTTCTTTTACTGCCCTAGTTTTGCTAATATTTTCTTATTAACAAACTTGACCATAGGAATGTGGAGACTGGTTCACAAGAGCTTATGGTCAATTTTGTGACATCGTCTTATAAGCCAGAGCTGTTGAAGCCCCTGGTTGATAGAATTTCATCAATTCCTCAAGTGGTTTGTAATGAAATATTGTTTGCTTCACATTCTGACAGAACAGCCCTTAATCGGTTAATAGATGAATCACATTTGTTTATGGCTTTGTATTTTAAGACTTCCATACTTGTTTTGGCTCATGAAAACGCAGGTAAGCATCATGAATAACGTAAATTCCTCTGTTGGAAATACATCGGTTGGGGAAAAGGAATATACTCTTTACGGGAAAGTTACAATTGCAGAGGTCTTAAGAGGCCTTACGTTTCAAATTTCAGCCAACTCTTTCTTTCAGACAAACACTCATCAGGTATATTGAACAATTTAAACAACTTGATTCCTATTACATACCAAACTTTAAACATATACTTGTGGGAAGCTAAAATGGTGTGTATTTGTGCAGGCTGAAGTTTTATATAAGCTTATTGAGGAGTGTGCTGGACTTAAAGGAGATGGCTCAGAAGTCGTGCTCGATCTTTTCTGTGGAACTGGTACCATAGGTCTTACACTTGCCAGAAGGTAGAAACATGAGTTTCAAATAGTGTCAAAGATTAGTAATAACTTCTAGCAATTTTGATTGTTGCTGAATTGTTCAGTCTGATTCTCCTTGCTAGGGCGAAGCATGTTTATGGTTATGAAGTAGTTCCACAAGCAATAAGAGATGCAAACAAGAATGCACAAATAAACGGCATAGAGAATGCAACATTCATCCAAGGGGATCTAAATAAAATAGGAGAGGATTTTGGAAGCAATTTCCCTAAGCCCGATATCGTTATTTCTGGTTATAATCTTCTTCACAACTTGTAATGCTTGCAAATCCACCAAAAATCTCTCCATTACTCATTAGAGAAGTGTTTTCACAGATCCTAATCGACCTGGTATGCACATGAAGTTGATCAAGTTTCTGCTGAAGCTTAAATCTCCACGGATCATTTATGTTTCATGCAATCCTGCAACCTGCGCTAGGGATCTCGATTACCTTTGTCATGGCGTGGTTAGTATCTATCAACGAATCCTCCACTCGAGAATTTCCTCTTTTAAATCATTTGTAAAGGTAATCATCAACAAAAGCTTTGTGATTTTTTTTAAAAACGTAGGAGGAGAAGAATATAAAGGGTTGCTACAAACTGATGAGTGTTCAACCAGTGGATATGTTTCCTCACACTCCTCACATCGAATGTGTCTGCTTGCTCGAGCTTTCATGAGGAGATCTCTTGTGACCATGGCTGCTTCATTTTTTTTTTGTTTTTAAAGAGATCCTTTTCATTTTGACTGAGTTTTGGTTTGCCATTAGAGTTGAGTTGACTGACGTTTTGAAAAGGTTTTAAAAAAATCCCACAAAGGCAAATTAGTCTTATGATTATGTGAAAATCGAGAATATAAATATTCTTCCTTCCGTCTCATTATACGCATAATAACCACCTTTCATGAACCCGTTTAGAAAATTGACTTGAATCGATTTAATAAGATTAAGTTGCTAAAAGAACAGAAGTAAATGACTTCACCAAGAAAATGAGCATTGTGCAAGAGACGAAAAGAAAAAAACTTAAATGATTAAACGAATCAAGGCTATATGAATATAAACTGAGAGCATTTCAAACTAGAACATAATGCAGAAAAAAGGAACCAAAGAACTAAAAGTTTCTTCTCCAAGAACTTTTAAGAGTTGAAACAACAATTTGAGTTTATCTGAAACAAAACTAAAACAATTCTCAAAGAAGCAAAATGAGTAAATGAGTAAATGAGTAAATGATCACCAACGTGTTCTTCCACCTAATCTGAGTTTTTTCTTTTCTTTTCTCCTTCTAAATTACACCACCCATCACTAATTTCTATTTGCTAATATTAACATATACACCTTTCACTTCCATAATCTCCCGTCTCATTCTTTTTTCACAACACCTAAAAATATCTCTGTATTGCACAGAAAAACCATCCAGTACTCCCTAAAACGGAGCTATTTTCATCTCGGTGAATGCTTCATACCGAATGCGAAAAAACCAAATGGCAAGAAATATAGGCAAAAAAACAAACCAGAGCCCAACTCATCTGTTCATGTATTGCCGGCAGATGGTAAAGCTCTGTGTACTTGTCTCACTGACCCTTTCACTGCCTCGTTTATCCGACTGAAGACTACTTTCAGAGGAATGCAAGCTACAACCTGTTCTTTTGCCTTTTCTATCATCACCTTCTTCTTGCTAATTACTGTCAGCTTTTGGCCACTAAGGGCGGAGAGACACCTTGTCTTTTTGGATAGAGATGATGATTTCTTTGACTTTGATTTATGTGGAGGAATCTGTGGTTTCCTTTTCTTGGATTTCTTTTTCCGTAATGGTTTTGGAGGAATGTTGAAGAATGTGTTCGCATCATCAGCCATTGGAACACCAAGGGACTTGATATGGCTAGTCATAATGCAGACACATGATCCATCTTCAAGCACTTCAACCGTTAAAGGATGCCCCACAATAGCTTCACCGGTCAGTTTACTCCTAAGGGAAATCAATGGAACATTCCGGGGTTTATAGTTTGCTTTTACCTCGATCTTCACGTCATACAGTTGAGAGTTCCTTCCCATAGTCTGAGTGCCATTGCCGAAATGACCGAGTGGTTTTTGATCAGAGACAGAACAATGAGGCAGCGAATTGTTGTTGGCCTCTTCAACGTATGCATTTCTTCTTTCTTCTTGTTTTTTACTCATTTGCCTTGAATTCCTTTTCCCTTTTAGCTGCCATTTTGAAGTGCTCTTCTCAATTCCATTGTTAAGTGTTGATGCTGGACTTCTACAAGCAGGTCCATTACTTCCCTCGTTTTTGACAACATCATCATGATTTTCCTGCTTAGCCTTGGTCAGTGCACTGACCTGTACTTTTCTTTTCGTTCCTATACCCATTCCAATATCCTCAAGCCCTCTCATTCGTTTGTTTCCTTCAGTCCCATCATCTTCCGAGTCATTTGGTGTTCTTCTTCTCTTTTCTGACAAAGGCTGCACCTTAGACGCTTTGCCATTTTTGGTTTTTTTAAAAGATATACTACATTGCAATGCATTTTCAGTGTTTACCACATCAGTGGAGTCCTTATTGCCCTTGCTAGAAAGACACCTCTTAGGATCTTCGCCAGATGTACTAGCTTTCTCAGTACACGAATCATCTTTTCCTATAAGAAGCTCTGGGTTATCTTTAGCAAGGTGTGCATTCTCAATTTCTAGAGCATGGACAATGGCATCTTCTCGGCGAGCATACTTGACAGCCTTCTTACTAGCGGCTGATGCAGTAGCCTTTGCCGTCTCAATACAAGCATCATACTCCCCACAACGAAACGCCTTCACCCTCTTGGACTTTTCAAGATTATACCAATCCCTGGGGTCATCAAGTAAAATAATTAACCAACTCTGACAACTATGCAAACTAGTTCTATTGACGGTCAAGTCCTGAATAATTTAAAACCAAATTACAATCAATTTGATAACTCAACGACACAATAAATTCGAAACAAGGAGATGCAGTATGTTGAAACCGATAATCACATATGAGAAGTCATATTCTGGTAACATGAACCCACTTATAAACAAAAACTTCCATGGGTTCAATATGTCTAATAACTAGTTAAAATAGATCAAAAAGAGTAACAGCACCTTTTCCAATTTCAATCAATAATTCATAAAGCAAAGTCATATTGACAATGATTAAAAGTTAACTATCAAAACAAGAATGCTGAATACAGAGATTGAATCAATCACTCAGCTAAAGCCAATTCACAAAAGCTAAATCAGTGGGAGAGGGTAAAAGAGTACTCACACGCTAGCATCGTCACGACCTAGAAGCTTTATCGGTGTGCCAGATTTTGGAGAAACTATAGAATTATCAGGAACCTCGTGATGAGCCATAATCCGACCCGGCCACCAGGACCCGTTACGGCGTCGGACCCAAACCAACCCTCCTACCGACGCATCAATCGCCTTAGTGTTTCGCTCATCACTACTCCCCATCAGACGGACACACGCACCAAACCAAAAAAATACCCGTCGAAGCAAAAACGCACGAAAATCAGAAAACGCCAAAATTGATCTACAAATTCGAACAGAGGTTCATCGCCATGAAGTAAATCTCTTTAGAGGCATGCCTCTCCGTGAAAACTGTAACCGAAAGAATCAGAGGAACCCAACATGAAAAATCGACGCCGGCGAGTTGTAAACGATGCGAGACTGATTGCAAAAGGGTTTATTTTAGGAAGAGGGAGATCTGCCAAGAAAAAAAAGGGAGAACCGGAAAACAAGAGATCCTCTCCGAAGTTTCTTCTCTAAGTTTGAAGTTTCTCTAAGTCAATCAGTAGCAGCGAGACCGCTATTTCCGACTGCAGGATTTTTGGCTTCCTCCGTCTTGGAGAAGAAACGCAGAGAGAGAGAGAGAGAGAGACAGAGAGCTTGAGAAGAAAGGAACAATTTTTTCTTTCTTTTTAGTTTGATAAATTGATACCCAGATGAAATAGAACGGCTGCGTTTTGGATTTGCTTCTTCTACTTGTTTAATATGTCACTCTTTTCCTTCTCTCTCGAGTCACGAGGCCACTGTGATTAAGATGTTTCAGAGTTTAGTCAAACATTGATGTCTCAGATCTGGTAATTATGAAGAAATGGTATCTTAGAAATTTCAGGGAGATTTAGGACTGATATATATGGAATAAATGATTCAAAAATCTTGGCAAAGACATTTTTTCTTAACAAACAAAAATGTCATTGTTGTAAAAAATTAACTTCTTGATGCCACATGATGGTTCTTTACTAGGCTTCACGTGGAAGAAGACCACAACGCCATGACGACTTACTGACGATAAAATAAATTAGAGGCAGAAGAATCTACATTGATCTTGATACCATGTACATATTATTTTTCGATTTGGTCCAAATAACACCAAACTATAACAAATTTAAAAGCCATTAAAATCTACGAAAGGTCTCCCTAGGTAGTACAACTCACACAAAATTGGGCCTATGAATCATTTCTAATTTCGCAATAAAAAAAAAAAGAGAAAAAAAAGCACAGCTAATTTTTCAACAAGAAGAAGATTGACTCCAATGGAGAATATCAACAAACCCGCAGCACCTCTGAGCATAATGAGGTCCAACTTTTTCGGTTGCATCAATCTTTTCCATGACATGATGCATAGTCTTTCATTCTTTGTTTCAGTTGCTGCAAAAGAGGTAATCGAAATTTAACGGTGCAGCTAAAGTAAGATTGCAGCGGAAGATAAGAAGCCAAAACTAATGGTTTTAGGGGGGAGTTTCGTAACTCACCTTTAATTCTTCATGAAGAACAATGAATACTTTCTTCAATCGTCTGTGCCTCTGCAAATTATGTGACAGTGATAACATATATAAGAAAGTCATCGTCAACTATAATGTCCAACTTAAAGGGATAAAGTTTTAGTATGAGTCAACAGCAAATCTGGCAACAAAAAATTGCAATGATTGGATCTGCACATAGAATGCACACAAACAAGAGATTCCCTCTCAACACATAGTCACTTCTTCTACTCTCTTATTTCTAAGCTGTTTCCCTTGTTTTGAGTTATTGCTATTCTTAAGTCATGGAGATCAATCTAGTCCCCCACCAACACACCCCAAGGCCATTTCAACCGTTACATAATGCATTCATATCTCGTCTCTTTCATATTTTTAGGGATTTGCACACAAGCAAATAATTTTATCATTCATCATCGTCTTTCAATGCGATAAAATTTAGATCTGATGCCAGGAAAACTTAGTAAGTAATCAAGTTCTATCTTTACGAATATGTTTAAAAGTTTCATCAATATAAGGCATAAATATGTACAAGTGGTTAGAGATCGAAGATTACCTCCCCATGTTTGCAATAAGATTCCTTTATCTGCTCCACAACTTTGTTATATCGCTCCATGCACCTTCCTTTTGCAAACTCAAGGTCTTCCCCCAACTTTTGAAAGTCATTTCTGCAAATAATGGGCATAATAAGCCAGTCAACTAGGATAACACTCATTATTTGAGAAATATGAACATAGAGATCCTCTAGTTACCTGTGCTTCTCTAATATCTTGTTAACCGAGCAGTAGCTATCATACTTATCCAAATATTCCTGCATATAGGCTTTATACCTGAGACAGAAAAACTTTGTCATCTATTAGAAGCAAAAAATATTAAGCAATTAGATTTCCGAACATTATAGTTTCACTTTACTCACTGCAAATGATCACTAATAGGTCCCTTAAGGTCAGGAGAAGCTTTCTCATATTTCAAATAAGAAGATTCTTCTTCACCTAAAGATGTCATAGGTTTCTCCCGGACAACACTGTCACCTGGTATTGAAATTGCATCTTTGTGTCCACTGATAGATTTTGCAGTTTTTCCAGAGGCATGTCTTTTACTCTCCCTTGATGAGCGGGATGTGGATGCTCGTTTGGAGCCCTGCTTTATAACAGGCGATTTTTTGTTCGTCTCTCCATAACCTTCTACACTGCTTCCTAGTCTAGCCCCACTATCTCTTTGTCTTGATTTATAAGCTGCATCCTCTAAAATTTTATTTTGTGAGCCGATTTCAGTATCTGCACCTGTAAGTTTCTGCCCATGTGACTGCAAAGCCCACTTTTGGGATCTTTCTGGATCTTCAACAAAGTGTTCGGCCGATTCTTTGATACCATTGCTGGCATGTGTAGGAGCTGGCTTTTTTGAGTCAGACTTTTTAAACCTTCTTTTATCCAAGTCAATACCCAAGTTTTCTGAAATGCTTGGTTTTAAACTTGACTGCCTAAAAGAACTTTTCTCTTCGTGTTGCTTCAATACTGTATCTTCGCCCAATGGCTCAGGCAGTTCACCCAACTCCAAATCGGAAGTGTGTTTTTGGAGCACAGATCCATTTCCCTTGGGTACTTTCGCCAAATATGTTATCTTGCTATCCAAGGGAGAAGAACTTATGCTCAATCCTGAAACATGCTTGAGATCCTTGTCTCCTCCATCCAGGTCACGTTGTTTTCTACTGGATGTATCCAAAGGTAATGAAGGTCGGATGGCTGACTCACCATCTTTTTTATTCCTTGGAAACTTATTTTTCAAATGAACATCGTCTCTTTGATTGTCCCTGAAGGCCTTTCCTGGCCGACTTGAAAGCATTTCATGCGGATAATGGTCCCCCCCATCAGATTTACGAACACTTCCTAACGCATCAGAATGTTTGTTTGATTTACTTGAACTATCAACAATCTTCATTTGACCATGTCTATTCGACTTATCAATAAATGACTTATGAAGTCCTCTAGGTGGATCTATCGTCGTTTGACTGGCAGAAGCATTGGTAAGTTCTACATCATGCTTGCGCTCTGAAAGCTGTGAATCTTTACCTATGGCAGGTAACTGATTGAAGCTTTCGGATTGCATATTTTTCATCCGAGCTGATTTCTGAAAATGGTGCTCCAAATCAGGGGCTTTTTGGTTCTGGTCTTTGGCTAGCTTCTCGGAGATGTCAAGTTGGTCATTTTTTAGGTTATCCTTTGTTGTATTCTCTGTATCATCAAACAACTGTCCGATAACATTTTGGCGCTCTCGTAGCTTGTCATGACTAGAAGCAAAATTTTCCTGGCCTGAAATGCCAACTTCATTTGCAGTGGGACTGGTAACAGTTGTTGCTTCCATTTTCCAGTTATTATCAGAGGAAGTTTTTCTATCAGCGTCAGCACCATGACCGTCATCTGAACTGACCCCCTCAACATCAACTGCATCAGACCCATTACCATCAATGTCAACATCGTCAGAATCATGACCATCAATGTCGACCGCATCAGAATCATGACCCTCGATGTCAACAGGATTAGAACCATGACCTGGGAGATCAATAGCATTCCGTTCAGCTGACTGTATTATCTGTTGAGGCCTTCTGTCACCATCACTCATGATATCCACGTCCTCATCAGAAGCATCCCTACTGTTAGAAGAAGCCTCACTATCACTGCTACTCCTGCTGTCACTTCCTTTACTGTGGCTTCCACTGTCACTCCCACTGTCGCTGTTATCACTATCACTGTCACTATCACTAGAGCTATGAGCCTCACCCTCTCCATCCTCAGACCGCTTTTCCTCATGAAGAATACCAGGTGAATGATGCTCAATGTCAACACTTTCTTGAGCACTCAATTGCTCTACTAGATGCGCAGGCAAACAGTTTTGTGAACCTTCTCCGTTCCGCTCACACACAGAAAGTTTCTCCATGTCGTTACCCCCTGGAACAGGTAACTGACTTTGACTGCACTCAGTAATTGGTACCAACTGTTGGTGTTCTGGTGAGCTGAAAAATAAAAGTTGTATTAAGACCAGATAAGGCAATACATGGGAAGAAGACATAAGATAAGAGACGCATATGTAATAGTTTATAGCTTCCTTAGCTCAAAATTCTACACTAAATTGCAAATTTCAAAACAATCATTTAGGATTATACGTACCTTACGCTATCAGGTGAATGCTTTTCAAAGCTTTCCAACTCTGATTCTGGTTTTAAGAAATACCTTGGAGCTTGGAAATTTGCAATCTGGTTATTAACGGCAATTAGGAACACATTCATACATACTGCACCTCCTAAAACCACTTCCAAAGTTTTC
The DNA here is from genome assembly GCA_018901935.1 of Pugionium cornutum. Taxonomy (NCBI): domain Eukaryota; kingdom Viridiplantae; phylum Streptophyta; class Magnoliopsida; order Brassicales; family Brassicaceae; genus Pugionium; species Pugionium cornutum. Next base: position 6,127,814 of record CM032160.1, on the reverse strand, counting down.
ATGACTTACTTTTTTTAAAACTGGTTCAATCTTCTTTGCAACATTAGGAATTCTATCACCAACAGCTTTCTCTAATGCCTGGAGAGAAATAGAGAGAAATGGAGAGAAATAGAGAGAAAGAGGGAGAGAGTGGCGTTAATCAAGGTGGAAACACATTGGATTTAAAAAGAACCATATATAGCATGCATTTCATCCATTTACTACCTTCAAGCTCATTGGAGCCTCTTTTAGGAGATCAACCACCAACGTCTGCAAATCAATTTTTTTATTAACATTGGTTGCTTGACGCCCAGTGGTGTCCCTTAACACATTAGTTTCCCAGGTTGATATCTCTTTTTCGATACCAACCACGTTATCTCTGCCCTTTGTCAGGACTGGTGTGACATTCTCGTTAGTTGCATGAGCTTTAGCAATATTTCCAGTCCCATGTGAAGGAGGGGTATTGTGTTGATTAAGAGGAGACAGTCCTGGTGAGGCCGATAGCCTATTTTTCACACCAGGGGTTGAAGGCCCTGGTCTGAAAGAAGGCTTTGGAGCTCCGAATGGGACTGTTACAATAAACCACAAGTGATAATTTAAAAAACTGAAAAACAGCAAGGGAATATAATAGCACCCAAAAGTCTTTGAACCTTAATGTGTTACCACAGGCTCGTCGCAAAAGTACTTTTCTATATACCTGGAGCTGGGTCAACTTTCCGCTTCTTAGGTGGAGGTTCCTTCTTATGCTTATTTGACAATCTCCATGGACTTGCTGAAAACCCAGGAAAGGTGTTACAATATTATTGATTATACACAAATATGATTACATACTAGATATTTAAAGGTTTTGAACCCAAGAGAGATAAAAAGCTGACCATGCATAAAATTTAGAGCATGGTTTCAGTTTCAAACAAGGCATTCGTCAACCACTGAGTTTGAAAGGAAAGGAGAAAAATGTGGGATGTACGACAAAGGTTTAACAACAATCACATGTTGGCTGCCCAAGAGGGAAACTTTTCGTATGGACACCAGATAAGAGAACGAAAAAGTTACCTTCAGCAAGAGCTAACTGCTTCGTTAATGATGGATTCCCAGGATCTAAAACAATTGCCCTGACATAACCAAAAATGTAAGGGTATTTCAGGAATAACGACTTTGATGAGACAGTTAAAGATGGACACAAGTATGCAGTTTGTTACGCACAGTGAATAAAAGATTCTGAGTCTTTGAGTGTCACAAAAACAGCTCAAAGTACCAAAGATGAAAATTACATGAGTAAGCTAAAAACCACATTCAAGCCATAACTAAACTCAGAATCCATGAAAGTGGAGGCTGGCATACAACAGCCTAACTGCAATAAGATGAACAATGCGTATACCGATCCATCAAAGGTTATATGTATCATGAGAAGACTACCCTACCCATAGTAGTCTGGAAAACCAGAAAATCTAAGAGAGCGGACACCTTTGCAGCTAAAGGACAGACTATGCTGAAAAAGTCATAGATATTGAGATGCAACCAAAATGTTTGGTCAGAACTTGTACTTGCGTGATTTGGTTCTCTGTTCAGCTTCAACTGAGCGCATCTTCATATGGCTTGTGGTTGACTCATCTAGAGTTCGCTGGACATTTAGTTTTCGCCAAGCACATCCAGCCTCAATAAGCACACCGTTTCCGTCTTCACCACTTTGGTGTTCTTCATATATATCACATAAATCACCACGCTCCCTAGACCAGGTAAATTTGAACTCCTTTCCACCAACGTTAATTATCTGTTTAAATCAAGATTAAAAAATAGCTCGACGGTGTCAAAACTTAAAAGAGTTAAGAGTTAGATTAACAATCCAAAATGACACATAACGGAATTGCATAATATTACCAGTAATAACAAAGAACAAGTTTCTATTCAACTGCGATTTTGTATCTCACTTCTATGTTCCTAGATGTATTGTACAAATTCTTCGGTGAAAAAAACAAAACCTAGATGCAGTAGGAAGTAAATAACAAAAAGGTACGCAGAAGAGGTTAATATATTCAGTTGACACGCTGTACTAACAGCAAAACCACAGCAATACAAAGAAAAAATGTTACCAGTAGAATAAAGAGACCATAAAGGAAGAAATTCAATCCGCAGACCAACATACCATACGATACATGCTCAACCAATAAGCAAGTCAATATCTACCCAGATCGACCAGGGAATTAATGTAATCCAAGTAGCAATGAAATCTTCGTCAACAAATCTATGCAACAGACACTCTACTCCACGGCTATGTTTAGAAAGGCGTAAAAGGTCACCACAGGATGGTAACACCTATACAGATGCCAGAAACTATTGGCTTGTGCAGAATTTAACCCAATTCTAGGAGTTATTTCTTCCCAATTTCACTAGTCTAGGGTACCTTGATCGAAATGAATTGTCATAACTAGGGGAATCTATTGGCTTGTGCAGAATTTAACCCAACTCTAGGAGTTATTTTTTCCTAATTTCACTAATCTAGGGTACCTTGATCGAAATGAATTGTCAAAATGTTCATTGGCACAAAAATAGAAGTATAAACTACCATAGCAAGCAAATTCAAGATTCACCCAATTAAAGAGTGTAACTAGCTGAACATTCAACGCAAACTAGGGGAATCCATTTTTCTCTGAATTTTCAAATTAATTGGAAACTCACATTTCCAGTGCTATTGTTAGGAAACGCATCGAACTTGATCTTGGCGGCTCCACCATGTGCCTCCACCCGCCTGATCTCCTCCACCAAGTCAGGAGCTAAGCGTATGATCATTCCAAAAGCCGAAGGACTCTCCCTCCGAACAAGACTAAAGGTTTCCTCAATCGTACGAGAAGCGGTCGACGCAGCCGCCTTGGCGCTAGTAGTATTCCGCTGTCGTGGGACGGCGGCTGAGCCACCTCCCGAGGACATCCTCCCAACAGGAGAAGGATGCCGGTTCATAGGAGGAGGGAATGAATTGCGGTTGCGGGTCGGTCCTCCACCGACGCCGCTGCCTCCTCCACCCCTACCGCCACCGCGACTGAGTTTCGACGATCCACCGTACATCCTCCGGTCAACTTGCGCCGTCGTCAGTGCAATACCCTCACATCCATGTATTCGCGTCGATATGTATGTATAGATTTAACTGATTGAGACGCAAGAGCAAAGAGCGAGGAAGAGAGAGAGAGAAAGGATGATTAGAAGAGAGAGAGAGAGAGGGACCCAAGATGCTTCTGTTCTTCTGTTCTTCTTCTTCCTCTTTTATTTTATTTTTTTTTTGTTTGTAAAACATCGCCGTTTTGGTTTTAGGTCTGGTGTCTTTCTGAAGCGAGAAGTGAAACCCGACCCGAAACGTCCTGACCCGACTGTGAAGGGCGTCGAGGCTGACATATTAAAGACGACAGAAGTAGAAATGAAAGAAACAAAAGATTTTCCGTTTGCCTTCTCTTCAAGAAAGAAATCAATATCACTCTCTTTCGGCATCAAACATGTTAACAGGTGAAACTTGTTCGAGTTTTCTTCGTTTCGCAAGCTTAATCGATGTATTTCCCTTTTCTTCATTGATTCCCACTGCTATCGTAAGAATCTCTGGTTTGGTTTTTGTAATCCGATCTCGTCTTCTTTTCCGTTAGAAAATGGTTATTTCATTCTACTAGGACATTTTCTGAAATTCATAGTAAAGTTTCTGCAGTTTCAGAGGATGTTTTGTGTTTCCCTGGCCAAGCATGAAAAAGTAGGCTCTCTTCCCATTAGAGAATTTGAGTCACTGTGACCTTCACTCCTCAAGCCTATGTCTTAGATTTTCGATTTTATTCATGTGCCTTTAGATCGAGGTGATAACTTCATTACCTTTTGTTATGTCACTAATGACTAATCTATAGAGTGAAACAATCATTTGACTGTACTCTGCAGACCTATCGATGCTCTTTGTGAGGCTTATTGTGCTAAGTGTAGACTGTTGATGATGATTGATCGAAAGATCCACTAAGGTTTTAGTGTTCTATAAATTAGGAGAGTTGAAAATTAGGGTTATATTTTCTCCCTCTACTCGATAATAGGAAAATGTTGTAGGAAACTTAAAGTTCAGCTTGTTACAATAGTAAATGTCTGCTCTTGCTGTATTATGGGGGTATGACTGTATCTAGGCGTCTAATATTCTAACAAATATCTTCCTTGATATGGTGTATCATCAGTTTGAGTGCTAATGTCAATCTAAGTCCCAAGCTGACTTAAGTACTGTAACTTTGTTGTGCTTTGTGTTTTAATTGTCTACAGTAAGCGTGAAGTGGCAAAAGAAGGTGTTTGAGAGTATTGAGATTGATACTAGCCAGCCGCCTTATGTTTTCAAAGCTCAGTTGTATGATTTGAGTGGAGTACCACCAGAACGGCAAAAGATCATGGTCAAAGGTGGACTTTTGAAGGTAATTAGATTCACCGCCTGCTGGTGTCTCTTAACTTTACCAATGCGTTCCTCAGTTTGTTTGTTCATGATGATTTACAACATATTTCTTTCAATTGTTGCAGGATGATGCAGACTGGTCCACAATGGGAATGAGAGATGTAAAACTCTCTTAGATTCATCGACCCTGTCTCCCTGAATTGATTATGGTTTTATATTCTTTTGAAGTGCGTACATATTAACTTTTCATTTTGACTTCACTTTAGGGTCAAAAATTGATGATGATGGGAACTGCAGATGAAATAGTAAAGGCTCCAGAGAACGGTCCTGTTTTTATTGAGGATCTCCCTGAAGAAGAGCAGGCCGCTAATCTGGTTATTTTTTGTTCGGAATTTAGGAGCAATATGTTTCCTGTGGTTTGCTAGGATAAGCTGTAGCTCGTACCCAAATCATTACACCTTCATGAAAAGGAAAAATATACTATATTGTTAGACATTGTGAAAACTGGTGGCTTATTTACTTATCTTTTAGTAGTTTTTGGCTTATATGGACTAACAAACATTACAAATTGGTTTCAGGGTTACAGTGCTGGCCTAGTCAATCTTGGCAACACCTGTTACATGAATTCCACAATGCAGTGTTTAAAATCTGTCCCAGAGTTGAAATCTGAATTATCCAAGTAATTCTACCTCTCTTCTTTTTGTTCTAACTAAACAATCCATATATCTCACATGTGTTATCCATTGCCGTTATATCATGTAACCAAAATCTTTTTGTTTCTTTTCTCACTAGTTACCAATCTGCTCGAACCGAGGATGTGGATCAGACTTCGCACATGCTCACTGTTGCAACACGTGAGTTATTTTTTGAGCTCGACAAAAGTGTCAAGGCTGTTGCACCTATGCCATTCTGGATGGTTAGTCTATGTTCATGTAATGCTTAACCATACGTGCTTCTTTTAGTTACTCTAGTTGTTTCGTTAAGTTGTGGGTTTCAATGGGAACATGGAGAGAATTCTCAATTCTGAGTGTCAACTTTGCCTTACAAACCCAGCTATGAATAGGCATGTCAAGTTGGTTGCATGGAAGCCTCATATCAAACACTTCCCATCATCAGTTTCCAAAATTCTCATCATAAGTTTCTGAATTTCTCATCATATTAACTTTTCTCATACCAGTTTGCGTCTTGATGCAGGTGTTACAAAAAAAATATCCTCAGTTTGCTCAGTTACATAACGGAAATCACATGCAACAGGTTTGTTGCATATTGCCTACTGGGCTGTATTGTTTTAGCCTTCCAGTTTGTAACCAGGAACATTGTAAATGTGTTAACAGGATGCTGAAGAATGTTGGACACAAATGTTGTACACTCTTTCCCAGTCCTTAAAAGCACCATCGCCTAGCAAAGATCCTGATGCTGTGAAGGCCCTTTTTGGTCTCAACCTTCAGAGCAGGTCACAATTTCACGTTCAAATGCTCTCTTCTGTGCTGATTTTTTAATAGATATCTCCTCTCGTGCTGATTTTTTATAGATATCTCCTTTTTTGATTTTTTGGGTGGATCTGTAAACAAACATGCATTATCTATAAAACAGAGAGCAATACTTGAATACCTTTACGTACAGCTGGTCATTCAGTGGTTTTCTACCTTTCATGTGTCAAATTGAGATTCTTGCAATTGTTCAAATTTTGGCTGTAATTTTCGTAGTGTATCTCTGTGTCTGCATATGTATATTGTATGTGTGTATGTACGTTGTTTATGACCTGCCTGGCAAGGCAATATTTGCTATTTTAACCACTGTACATGTTCATTGGAACCTAGAGCTATGAATTCCGGGCCTGAGTTTTTCTCTTTCTTGCGCAGAAGAAATGATGTGTGCTGATTGAACAAGCTATTTTGTTGCTGTAGGTTGCACTGCCAAGAAAGTAGCGAAGAAAGTTCAGAGACAGAATCTGTCTATTCTCTGAAATGTCATATATCACATGAGGTGAACCACTTGCATGAAGGATTAAAACATGTGAGTAATGTTATCAGTCCACTGAAGACTTTATTTCGGTTTATTATGAGACATCATGATTATTTTAATGATCGTGTGTGAACACAGAAATTTAACTGTATTTGTTATATCTTTTCACCGTGAGATATTGAAGTATCAAATTTGTGGTCCAGTATCTCGTATTCAGACTACCCAGAAATATAACATACAACTTTGTATGTTGTCACTGTTGTCCATGTGGCATTATATCTCAGACATCTCGTGATAAAGAGTTCCAATTCCTTTGGGCTTTGGCTTGGTGCAGGGACTGAAAGGAGAACTTGAAAAAACATCTCCTGCTCTGGGTCGTACTGCGGTTCACATTAAGGAGTCTCTTATAGATTCCTTGCCAAGGTGATTAGTCTCTGCTTAGTATTCCATGTTCTGCAGTACTTGGTTCCATTCACTCCTTTTTTACAGGCTGTTTAACCAATATGTTCGACATTAAAAAACTTGAACATAATGCTACTTATAATCCTTTTTCTTCTGACAAGAAGTTTGTTAAACTCTTTTTACTGATCTTGCAGGTACTTGACTGTTCAATTTGTGAGATTCTTTTGGAAAAGGGAGAGTAATCAGAAAGCAAAAATTCTCCGGGTATGGAAGCTTTCTGTTATGTATTTTAAAGAGAACTTGGATGTACAACATTATTATGAGTCTCTTTGTCGTTGACCTTTGAAGAAAGTGGATTATCCGTTGGAGTTGGATATATTTGACCTTTGTTCTGAGGATCTTCGAAAGAAATTGGAAGCTCCTCGCAAGGTATACACAGCTATCATTTTATGGTCTGACTATCTGAGGTGGTTAAACAAATCAACTGACAAGTTGCGTCTTTTAGAAACTTAGAGATATCGAAGGTCAAAAGCTTGGTCTACAAAGCAGTGCAAAGTTCAACTCAAAGGATGATGATGTGAAAATGACTGATGCTGAGGTACAAAAAATCTTTTATCTTTTAACCCTGGGTGACAAACGATTGTCTAATGCTATATATATATCTGCAGGGGTCATCAAGCGGAAGCGCAGAATCATCCACCGGCGATCAACAGGAAGGTATATCCTCCAAAAGAGGATCCCTTCTCAACATCTTTCTTGTCTAACTTGGAATTCGCTGTTATTGGTCAATATGTTTGGATTAAAACTTTGGTTATACTTACTGTGCAAAGTTTACTGGTGAGAATATGAAATAAATGAGCAACTTTAGAAAATAATAGAGAGATGGCTACATGCAAATAAAGCTTAGCACAAGAACGTAAGCATTTGTTACAGTTAGGTGGCATATTCTCTGATGATTGTTGTCATTCCAAAGCAAGTAAAGTGTCTGTTTCTGTCTTTTTATTTTATCTTGACCTTTGCCTATCAGGTGGTTCGTCTCACATGACCGGAATTTATGACCTGGTCTCAGTGTTGACCCACAAAGGCAGGAGCGCAGACTCTGGGCATTATGTTGCATGGGTCAAGCAAGAGAGTGGTCAGTTACAATGAAACCCAAAGCTCACACGTTTGTTGATGTTTTAAAGCTTGAGAATACCATTTAAACACATGTTTTTACAGGTAAGTGGGTTCAATACGACGATGCTAACACGAGCCTTCAACGTGAAGAGGATATCACTAAACTTTCTGGAGGAGGTGATTGGCATATGGCATACATCATTATGTACAAGGCTCGTCTCGTCTCCATGTAATCTCTTTTCTTGATTTCGTTCTTGAAACAGTCAGATCGTTTAAACACACACACCTTCATGCTCCCCTTTTATCTGAATTTTCATTCCTAGAAATATTTTTAAATTATTTTTCTTTAAACGTGTGTTTTCAAGATTTTTTATAGGTCCCAATCTAAGAATTTTGAATCCACATTAGATTGATTGGGATGTCAAATGTAGAACACTAAGATGAGTAGTATACCTCGTTGCACTTGTTATTAATGCATCAGTACAAAGACATTCAAATTCTCATCTTTTTTTGTGGGTCAGTCACGGATCGAGGTCAACAAAGAACAACTATAAAGAAATCAATTTTTAAAATAAATAAAAAAATACGTTTTTACTTGTCATCAGTCAATGTTTGACGCATTGGATCTTTTATTACAGAAGAAGAAAAAAAACTGAAATACTATCAAAACTTTGTCTCTTTAACAAAATTAAATATCAATCAAAATATTCAGAAGAAAAATTGTGCAACAAGCAAACGAGCAAAGATGCATTGAGCAAAACAAGGACCCACAAGACATGTGGTTATGCAATAAGTAGTAACAAGAGTGGACCATTTGCAAAACAGTAAGTCTATCACAAGAGGAATTTCTGAAATGATAGCTTAACACATATAGTTAAACACTGTCAATTCAACTTTTAAACCAATATTGATTATTCATTTAAATATTTCGTCCTAATTAGTCGATATGAAGTGGACCATTATCAAAATTCGGCATCTTAGCGTTATCTACAACCTTAAAACACATGGACCACCAATTAATTTTCATTTCACTTTTTATTGATTTATTATTGTTTGTTTTTATTAAAATAATCTCTTTAAAATACTTGGTTTCGTGGTATGGGTAGAGGAATCTACATTTTTCAGTACACATGCACTATATAGTCTATATTATGCATTAATTACAAATACCTGTTTGAAAATATATACATTGGATTTTTCTAACTCGACAAATTCTACTTTATCGATATACATTACTTTTATAAAAATAATAGTTAGAGTTTGATTCCATGAATAAACCTAAATTGATCAGGGCTAATTTTATTCCTGGAGATTGAATGTTTGATTGGATACGGTCTGCAAATTATGCGTTGGTGTATTTGATCATAGAGTTTAAAGTGAACATTACATGCATTTGTCTTTGATGCATTCCATTCACAATTTTGAAAGGGAAGAAAACAAATGAAAAATCAATTTTTAAACGAAAAAATAATAAACGTAGAAAAATGCAACTTGTTGTGTTTTGTCTCCCCGGTCTAATGCAAAATATCTCAAATCGGAAGAGCAAATTTTTGTAATCACATTGGATCTTTCATTTTTAATAGTTATGAATAAGAGAATGGTGGCGTGGCATAAATATATCAATGACATAATGAGAAAGTAATTAGGTCATATTAATAACAAAGATGTGACTTGTAATCAACCGATATAATGAGAAAACGTAATTAATGCATAATGTTACATGTGGACGTGATAATTTGTCGGATGTAGAACAATCGTGCATACAACTTCAACTAAAAGTTTTTCAACAAAAGAAAATTCAACTAATCGCAGCTTAACAAATACGGCAATAAAATTCGAATCCAAAGTGCAGGAACACTAATCTTATATTATGGATCAATCAAAACTTGTATCTCATTTTTTTACTTTTATCATTGGATAACACTCTAATGAACCCAAGAAAGACTCAGAATCATTGTTCTAGAACTAAAATACATAATTAAAATACGAATGTCACATGCCGTAAGAATGTTCTTGATCCATGTCGGTTTCATGCACATTTATTATTCTAATACTATACGATTTCACGAATCTATTCTGTGCCTTTTCATTTTAATATATACTTCTCTAGAACTATAGTTATTCTTTCCCACAGATAATTTTCAACAAACTGATTATAAATAAAAGGAGAAGGAATAATATATTTGTTACCAAAATGACATAACACTGAAACATTGTCTACGCGATGAACTGAGTCACCTAAAATCAGTGTTTTTATAGAACATCATTGTAATTTACCATAATTCCCCTCCCTCACTTTAATTTTTCTCCACTCTGTTCATAGCCAAACCGGTCCACGGGTTACTTCCGTTATTACCCACTTCGCTCCTCCTCAAACCCATACCCAAACTCATACCCGGATCCCAACCTGACCCATCGATCATGATCCCTCCAAGACCCAGCTGCATATTCGACGCCAATAGCGAGCTAAAACTCTCACCACCCATCTCCATACCTTTCACGTCTTGGTCTCCGATCGGAAACCCGTATAGCATCCGGGTAGGATCTGTATCCGGGTTGGTTACGCTTTGGGAATTAGGATCTGGATCCGGGTTCTTGGTCTTCTTGTGTGTGTAGGATGGTGAAGAAGAAGAAGAAGAAGAAGCAGAGAAGATGGAGCGTTTGGCGTTCTTGCGAGAACCGCCACCGACGGGGACGTTACGTAGAGCGCCGCCTTTGGTCCAGTAACGACGACAGCTTTTGCAAAAGTGACGGGGCTGTGATAGATTGTAGTTGTTGTAGTAACAGAATTTAGTGTTTGGTGAGTCACAGCGAGGACACTTTAGCTGATCTTGCTCCGGAAATTGCGTTTGTTGCTGTTGTTTCGCCATCATCGACTGATAATAAGCTGCTGGATCCTGCATTTCTTCTTTCTTTTTTTTGTCTTTGCCCGTAAAATTTATCAAATTCCCAAATATAAAAACAGAGTCTTTTCCTTACAAATTAGAAATTTTTTTATGAAGAAGGAATAGATTTTCTTTGCTAAACAAGATCTGCAAACCTGTTAACAGACAGAAAAATGATCGAATCTTGGAGAAGTGCCTGACTGGCAGATTTCAATATCTGACTGGGGAAGAGTTAGAGAAAAAGAGAGAGAGGGATTTAAAAGTTTTTATAGAGAGAGGGGAAATGGTTCTTATCACAGAAATAAGACAAAATTAACAATTTTCTCTTCTGCGATAGAGAGAGAAGCTGAGCAGAGGAGAGAGGGGAAGAGGAAGGAGAAGAGTGTTGGGCTAAAGTCTAAACGACAAGACAAGCTTTGTGACTTGTGAGCTTTGTCTTATAGGGCAACCCAATTACAAGATTAGTGCTTCCGTAATCTTCTTATTATAGTTTTAATTAGAAGAGAAGAGCGTAGTGTTGAACTTTTTCTTCAACTTGTTGACTTCTTTAACTAATCCCATCATAGAGTTGTTTTTGTTTGATTGTCATTTTGTCGGCCAGATAAGAGTTTTTAGTTTATTAAGAATGGATCGATTAGCTTTTCATAAAAAAAGTATAGTTTAGAAAATTCAAAGTTGTAAGCATTATGAATGGTTGTAAGATTGTATAAATCGAGGGGTAATAACTTTTTCCAACATATTTGATACGACAATCTTCGTGCCGAGATGGTTGTAACATGTTTGGCTTCATATGTTTAGATAATATCAATTCTACGTATCTTTTTGTTTTCTTATAACTGTTCTTACTTTAACCCAAAAACAAACACATTTGCCTTTTTCTTTTGAAGGATAAAAGTTTCTCTTATATCCTTTATGGTTATATATCTGCAAAAATATTATCTTAAAGGTTAATGACCTTTTTCTTCTCAATATTCAGATTTTGATGTAAGAGAGAAGAGTTTCTCTTCCGTTGTAACAAAAATTATGGCTGCAATAACTCGTATTGTCGAATATATTTCATACTGTTAACGTATCAAACCATTTTTTATTTATAAAACTTCTTTTCAATAATTATCTTAAAATCTGAATACATATTATACTTAAAATACTATCAAGATTTTATTTCAAAATATCTATCAATATTTTAAAAAATTTTATTTTAAATATAACACGAATAGTATTACAGATTTTTTTTTAAGTTTTAAACTTTTTTAAATATCACTGTGGTGTTATTTTCCCAAAAAATAACATAAATCATTTTATAAAAGTATTTGTTTATTTTAAGTAAATTATAAAAATAATTAAAACATTATATTTATTATATTTTAATTTTTGGAAAAATATTTTAGTCCATTTATATTAATTTTGTGATACTTTGAAAAAGAATTAATTATAATATATGTAAAAATAAAAAAAATGATATTTTTGAAAATTGCTTAAGAATAAAACGAAAGAATCCATCATTTCACTCTCATAATTTGTAAAACCCACTGTGGCTAAAGAATCAGGAGACAATAGTATTTAGCGGTCTTGTGAAGCAAAGTATGTTGACTCAACGCGAGAGATCATTACAGTGTAAATCGAATCGTAGCCGGTGATTATGCATTGTTTGGAAGGAATCAGAGCCGTCCGTGTGTCGAGAATACATATTACGGATATTTGTCGTTGCTTTAAGCTGCCGTAAGAGCTGACCATTTGGAGTTTATGTGTTCTGTTTCGCCACCACGTGGGACAAACATTCCACTTTCTTCTTCCTTCACATCATTGCTTCATTTCTACACCTTAGATGGCTGAGATTACATGTGGCCCATTCGAATAGTTTTACGACTTTTTAATTAGTAGCAAAATCAAATTACAAACTAATCAATATAGAACATAGAGATAAGAGTATTAAATTTAATCTTAAAATAGTTTCAAGAATATTCCAAAAGTAACAACCCTCACAACAAGTCATGTGAGAAAACTACACTACAATCACGATTTTTTCTTCGAATCGGATTCCTTTTTTCTTGTTCTTGTCCAACATTTCTAAAAACTTTAAGAGAAAATGGCGGATTTTAGATGTGGAAATGAGCGAAAAGAGAATCATCACCAACGGTTGCTAATTTCCAGCCATTTCCCCAGGAAGAAAAGAGAATCAAAGGATGATACAAAGAGAGTATATAAAGGAGCCAGTTTCTATTTGTGATATGAAGATGTTATGATACGAATCTCTTATCCTTCAGTTTCACAAGTAGCCAAGCTTCTTCTTCTTCATTCTAAGCATAGTACATGTACAAACTGTTGGCAGCCGCGCAAGCTATCGAGTTTTCTGTTGGATGCCACGCGAGATGCAGCAATTTGGTTGTATGGTCAAATGAATTACCGTTCCCGTCGCCTCCAAGACTCTCTGCTCCTGTTTTTCCCAATTTTGGAAAGTATTCATTTACTTCTATTATCAGTTCCCTGCTTATGCTAAAGACACAGGGAAAAAAATTCACTGACCTCTTCTAACCACGCGTGTTATACTGCTTAACGTTGGTCTAGATAGCCTTGCGGGAGTTGTGACTTGTCTCCTATAAGTTCAAACATAAATTCGAGCTGATCAATTATCAGAGTAAGGAAAAATGAAAGAAAGGATTGATGTTGCTAGCATCAGTTTGTTTACCTCATTGGGTTTTTGCTAGCTTCCAAAGTTGTAGTTTCAGTACTTCCCGGGGAAACACCAAACACACGGAAGAGATTGCTGACAAAATTGAAGTGGGGAAAGTTTATTCCTCAAGAATCAAAATCGAAATAGAAAAACGATGAAATCAACAGCAGCGATATGTGTTAAATGCATACTTATAAGAACCTGTAGCCACTCGCAATCCGTCCCCACTTAGACAGCACTCGAACTTATCGAAAATGGAATCGTTTTCATATAAATCACAGAGCTGGAAATGGTAATAAAAAGAGAGTAATCAGTTCTGCACCGAGTCTGCTGATGCAATTCTCTCAAAGAACAGGAAACTGACCTTTGGTCTTAGATATTCGTGAACCTGGAATGTTGATACTGGACCTGAGTCCATGTTGATGTCCCATAACTGACATGTAAAATATAACCATGAGTCCAGTTTCCTTATAAGCCAGTTTGAAAGCATTCACTAGTGTAACTTCAAGGGCATGCCATAACCAATGCCATTTAAACGGAAGTCAGCCAAATGCAACTCTCTCGATTTACTGAAACATAATAGACAACAAAAATTCGAAAAAGTATGGACCTTAAGTGTCATGTAGTCACGGCTAACTATATATCTTCCTTCTTTCGCGAATTTGATGTCTGAAATTGAAGCAATTATCTCTGTGAAAAATGATCTAGAAGTCGGTGTCTCTGTGTCCTCAAACCTGCACAAACAAGCAATGTTAGACCTGTGTTGTGTTGTTGCAACAAGTAATACAACACTACAAGAGAACTTGATTTCGTTCTTCTTTCTCATGCAACTATGGTAGCTTGAAGATTGGTAGATTATGCCACTGTGATCCCTAGCATGCATATCTTAATCTTTCAAATATTCTTTCGTAGTCATGAAAGAGCAATCACTTTATTCGAAAAAGTGTTCCTTCAGACTTTTTCTTAAAGTAGTTGAAGCAGTGATATTCAGATGACACACCTTTACTTATTGTATTGGCACGAGAATCCAACAATCACATTCTGTCGGAGTAACTCATATATCTTTTACATATCTAGATCCTCCTTTCTTTAAATTGCATTACTATAAACCTTAGTAAGCTTACCAGTCACAAGACTTACAATTTGGAATGTGAGTCACATAAAGCTGATTGTCGCAGATCAATCAGGCGAATTGAGCCTTTCGAACTGCTATACGCTAACGTATTGCAATGGGTAGGATGAAATTCGGCTGATGTGATAACCTCTGCAACAACGAATACGGTAAATATTACAGCTCCAATTAACCCCCCTTCAGCTCAAACTCTAACTTAAAAGCAAATGAAACATGTGGGTAGAGAGATGACAAGAAGAATGCAATTGAAAATGTCAAACCCTAAACATTTAACTGGAACACGATTTATTGACTAGACTATAGTATCCAAATAATGTTTGAGAGCTGCATACCTCAAAAGGACCATTACATCATTGAAGGAACATAAAAGAGAGAAGACAAAAATGTAATAAACAAGTATGTTTACTAGCATTTCAAAAGAAAAGCGCATCTTACCAGTTAGATCTTCCATATTCGCAGGTTTGACATCAACAATGTTAAAACTTTGATTGCTAATCTCCAGGTTCCAAAGATTTATTCGCAAATCGTCAGCAGAAATAAATGTCTCACCATCACTTGAAGATTTGGTAGCGAAATCACCAAGAGAAGAACACGATCAATGCATATATGAGGAAGGAAAGCAAATATTGGACCAAAGGCATAGATGACCTACCTATTGTTTGAGATTGAATTGATATGATAATCATGAGCATGAGTGTACACTCTTCGACATCTAGCCACAGGGCTAGTCTCATGGCTAGTAGTTATCTGTAGTTGTAAGTAAGCTATTATTATACACTAAAGCAAAATAAATAATTCTAAAAGGATAGAGACTTCCTAATCAAAAGTAGAGAAGAACATGGAAAGGAAGAAATCAAAGTGATCTAGTACTAGGAAAGTTAAGGTAATTGAATCTTCAGAACTGAAAAGACCCTAAATATATGTGAATAATATTATTTGAGAGCTCACTACATGCCAATGCGACAATATTATTTCAGCTCATTCGGGCACTCAAACTTTGACCCTGCAAGTGAGTTAAAGAATAGCACCAAACCAAAGCTTTAAAAGGTTTTGGGTTCCATGCTGAGAGATGATGTGTTTTTTAAACTAAGATCTAGCCAAACCACAAACGATAACAACGATAACGAGAGAACAAAGAGTCGTGCAGAGTCAACTACCGCAGGTAATTGCAGCACTGGAATGCGTTCTAGCGGAAACGAGCAGTCATTACTTAAACAATTTACTTTGTCAGGTAATCCTCCATTAGTGAGGCATGAGTTCGTACTGTTTTGATTACTTGAGCTTCCAACACCTTCATTTCCTAGGGATCTGGAAGAATCTGTATTTATGTCACAAATTTTCTTGATCTTTTTCTCTTGAACCTGTTTTAACACCCATAAAAGAAAAGAAAAGGATTTTGTTTCAATATTAATCTTATAAGGTAACTGTCAAACACGATATAGAGACATGAATAAGAAAAAAGACCTAGATACATTGACCTCTCACATTTATATAACATATATCCACCTGATCACTACATTCAGGATGTACAACGATTTAGATATGATAAGAAGTCCCACCAACAGTGTCGTTTCCAGGAGAGCTTAGTCCGGACATTCTAAAGATTGTTCGTGAAAGGAACAGTTATACTCTAATATGCCATAAATTCCAAGAAACAAAGACAATGTAGTGTAGACCACAGCTCCTATCAACACACTATGTCATTCAGAGGCCAACACACGAAATAAAAGATTTCTCACCTTCCAAAACTTGATGGTTTTATCATTTGTTGAAAGGAGAAATAAAGCACCATTTGCTGTCTGAGACCATCTAATTTTGTTGATTTTCTCCTCTATCTCCAAACTCTTGAGGTAATCAAACTAGAGGACAAGGATCGAGCATGAAAAGCCAAAACACAAGGTATAACTTATGTTGTAGGAAGGACCAACGAAAGTGAAAGACGTACCTCAGGTTCATGACTTTGAAATTCTGTTTTATAACGAAACTCTGGGTGCCTCAATGGGTAGTCTGTTCCTTCAAGATCTCTTCTGGCTCCACTGGTCTGTAGTTAGCAGGATGAACAACGCATCAAAAACATAATTAACTCTTCTTCCAATTACGAATAAAAAAAGCTTGCAAAACAGTGACGACATACACTTTTGGAATCTGTTCTCTCAAAAAGAACAACACGTCCCCCACGGTCCCCAGTAGCAAGATGGTCACCAGATTTATCAAACTCAATCGCTGAAATGATATCAACTGCAGAGGAAACACCAGCTACAGTTTAAGAATTTCAATTCAATTTAGATAAACATAATGTGATTACAATGGAAGCTATATGCAATCTTTATCAACCCAATTCTCATGATCAGCAACAAACTTTAGTTCCAATATGCGGGAGATCTCCAAAAAGTAGAGGAAAAGTAAAGTGACTCCTTTTTTGCCATAAGTAACCTGAATTCTTTTTAAGAGAGACAAAATAAAAGGCTAATTTGTATGCTCCCATAAAAACAAAAACAAAATAACCTTCCCACCTGAATCGCAGATTCTAGGAAATGCTCAAAATTCTCTAGAAACTACATCCACCTTCTCATCACCTGACCATAGTAACACCTAAGTAACTATATATTCAGAGCATAAACATGCAAAGAGAAGATTTCTTCGAACCTAACCAACCTTTTTGTATTCTTATGACTTTACCTGAGTCATAAACCACTAAACATCCAAGAAATCGATAAAGAAACCTAAAGAATTTCGATCAAAAACCTAAACTTTACAATGAACCCACATAAAATTAAAACCGTAGTTGCCTTAAAATCCAAGAAGGCCTAGTAGATCTACACGCACAGATTTAACCCTTGATGTCAAATCAGGCGGATTGGATCCAATGACGAGCTTAAGCAGATGGCATGTAATATAAACAATTGAATAGATGATGCCTACCTTCTTGAACTTCTTCACCAGCGCTGCGTTCACCGAACACCTGAGAGAATCTCCAATCCAAAGGCGGAGGTAAGTCCGACGAAATTCCTACCTCACCACCGTTCATTTTCTCCTTACCACTGTCGCTATCAGACACACACACACACACTGTCTCTCTCTCTTCCTCGGATAATCTAATAGCTTAACAAATCAACGGGGACAATAATTAACATCCGATCAAAGCTTTTCTGATTAGCGAGATTCCATTCGACCTTGAAGATTGATTTCTTCTCTCTAAAGAAGAAGCATTCGATCAATCAGTATCAGAAGATTCCCAGATTTCGACAAACAAAAGAATCCACACTCTCTCTCTCTCTCTCTCTCTCTGAATATATGATAATTAAAAAAACAAAGCAAATTACTTCAAGAGACTTATATTTTCTTCATTATGGAAAGGGCAAAATCGGTAATTCCAGGAGAAAAAAAAGGAAACAAAGTAAAATGTTCACTCTGAGTCTCTTACCGTTGGCTATACACGAGTTGAGAAGTCCTAATGTTAGAGTCACGTGCGGTGACGTGGAGGTTTGTCAAAGTTGATGAATATTAGACTGTGTGAATGTAAGTCTACGTGGTGTTGTATGATTGTACAATGTTGCCTTGCTCCTGAAGACTGTTATGGTCCACTTGATTAGTACTAGATTTGTTTCAGATTTTATCGAGTTGTTATTGATAATCCATAATTCGTCAAAGTAATTTAGATCGCATTAACGTAATTACTCCAGCAATGACAGTTAGCAAATTATTAATATGATATAAGTAATTAAGAAATTTTCATGTTTTTATTTTCCAAATAAAAATATCTTAAAGTGAATAACATTAAGACTGATATACTCAATTAAACATATTGATGCCCATAGCCCATGTGTTTTAAAGAGCCCATAACATTTATCATAGCCATTGTTCTCTTAATTTTAGTCAATTAACTCATGATAATATGATATAAGCTTTTTGATTCGAAATTCATATAGTTTCACAGCCACCTTGATGTCGAAATATATGCATTTTTGTCACAAGTTGATTTAATCAAACTAGCTTTTATAAATAAAATTTCAAAGTTAATTGTAGTATGTAGTATGTAATATGTACAGAGTAAATCCAACATTTTCAAAAAATAAAAGAAATTAAACAAAACATAAACTATTTTTTTTTTGTTTTCCTAATAATTAAAAAGTTGTATAAGATTTTTTGTCACTGGTTAGACAACATTTATCTGCTAAACTTGATTCAAATTTTATGTACTTCCCAAATCTGATCGATTATATTAAAAACTTAAACATAAAATTATATTAAAATCGATAAGGAAAAAATCTTCTAGAACTAAACGTCTAAAAAATAAAATGATATACAAAAACCAACGAACTAAACACACATAATACACACAAAAACCTCAAAAGAAAATATAAACAACAAATAACCATAAGATAACAGGTGATGAAAAAAAAGTCAACAAACTAAATATGAAACGCTAAACTTAACAATTTTCATGACATTTTTCATAGAATATGAAATTATGATACCAGGAGGTACGATGCACTCGAGGAGACCCACATATTGAAAACCTTTATAATCACCAGCATTAGCGGAAACGAACACAAAATCAAACAACAGAACACATAAACTACACCAATACATTGTTGTAAAGATCTGATGTCTTTAAGAAAACATATATAGGCTTATGGTAAGCAACATTGACCTTCGATTTAGAAATCGCCAAAGAGGACAGCCATCCTTTACACGGGAACAGTCGCAAACCGGATCTAACCACATGTAAACTAAAGATTAGTTACTTCCCCGCAATAGAAAAATTACAACCGAGATTACTTCTCCCGCAATAAAAAAATAATATTTTAGAATATTACTTTTACCGATATACAAGGATATTAAAATGGCTCAAAAATCTGTGGGTCTAAACGGCTTCATAATAAAAAAAATTTAATATGTGATCTGTTCAATTAGATAAATATTAAATGGATTTTTAATAGGGCAAATGTCTAAAATAGCACATTTCTAAGTTTTTATTCCAAAAATAGTATCATTAGTTTAAATTTCTAATAATAGCACAAATTTAAGATTAAAATGCATTAAAACTATATTTTAAAAGAAAAAAATTAAACCCTAAATTGAAAAAAAATGAACCCAAATACAATAATTTAAATCTATATATAATTTGTTTAAAATAAATAAGTATTTTTACATAAGTATTTGTGCTATTTTTGGGAATTTAATTTTGAGATACTAAATTTGGAATCCAAACTTAAAAATGTGCTATTTTAAGATATTACTCTTTTTAATAAACCAATCTCTTTATGCTCGTGGGTTTAACGGGTTTATCCATCATGGATTAAATCGTTTCTTTTTTTTCTGTTTTCGGTAAATCGTCTTCTATAAACGATGTGTTGCTATCGGAAGACACATAATTTTTTTTTACTATGTGTTTTAAAATTATGTATATCTATATATATATATATATATTAAAATAATTCAAAAAATATTTTTTTTAAATAGTTCTAAAAATATCAGTATATCATTAACAATTTATTTTGAAATCTAGTTTTTAGATTTACGAAAAACTGATATAACAAAAAATATTTTTTATTAACTTTATTACGATCTATTATATATATATATATTGTAAAAAGTTAAGACTTATCTTATGTCAAAAAATTACACGTGTTTTTATAAATTGATTCGTTACGAGTCGTCACTACACGGGTCAACCCGTTTAGCCATTAATGTTTTTGTTTTATAAAATTATATCACTGTTAATTGTGTCTCTATCTTTCCTAAATCCAATTTTAAGCACTAAACAAACCAATGCGAGTACAACCAGTCTAACGGATTAATGCAGATTTATTTTTTGTAATTAAATGAGTCAAATGGGTCTAACGGATAAATACGAACTCAAATCTAAACGAATATAAATATACTAAAATTTAAACGGATCTAAATGCTACGATTTAAATGGGTTGAGTTTACACGGATAGAATTTAATTGGGAAACGTTAATCCATTTTAACATCCATAATATGCATATAACACTATGCATTTTTGGATAACGATCGCTGACATATGTAGAAGAATATTTTTGTGTGGGTATATTCAATTAATGAAGAAACTGAGAAGGTTCTTTTCATTCATCCTTGCATGCTTGCCTTACGACCTACCATGTTCATCAAACGGAGCCCTAGACTCATTTTTTTTATCATCATTTAAAATTAGCTCGTATTTAATAATTTCGTGTCAAATATAAATTTCATTTAGCCGGCTTGACTTAATAAGCATTTTTAAATCCAGCACTAAAGATATATATATTCTCTCTAACATTGCAAACCCTAAACAATCATTTACATCTTTTCTTCAATCATATATAACTATCCGAATCTTTCGCATGAAACAAGCTCACAAGTCCCTAGCAATGACTAATTAGATTATAAGCTGCCAAGAGGAGTCATATAAAAACCAATTTATAAAAAAACCTAATGTAAAACTTTAACAAAACAAAAGAAAAAGAGGTAAAAGGATATTTAAATGTATGTATTAGGTATGCTTGAATACAAATAAGACAACTTCATGTAATTTGGATGGATTATGCCCGTAATCTATTACAAGGAAATTGCTTTGCATGTTAATACCTGTGCGATGAACAGAAATACTGAATTTTTAAAATATATACAAACATCAAAAATAGTGTTCTAATTTCCATTTTTAATATGCGATATTAAAAAATAATAAATAGGAGATATAATTCATATTTTTACAATTTAAATTTTGAAATATCATATGAGTGAAACAATTTATATGAAGTTTTTGCTATCTATTTCAACATAAATGATATAAACTCAATCCAATCGCCTTTCTCGGTCTTCGCTTTTGGGTATATGACCATTTTTCTTAATTATTTTCTAAACAATATTGCAAAAGTTATGATTAAACATCATTTTTCAGTATAGAAAGACATGAAAACATTGATCATTTTAATGATTAATGATGAGAAAAGTGCACTTATTTGAAATTTATGGTAGTAAATAAATATTCAATATACAAGTACCAGTTGTCTCCATATGAGCAGAAAATACAGGATTGATATTAAACTTGAGAAGAGAAAATTGATTTCTCAAAATTCAGAGAAATTTTGTAAGTTTAGATATGAAGTAGAAAAAACATGTTATTTTTATTTTTATAAGAGGTGCAAGTGTAAAATGAATGTGAATGTCCTATTCGTTTACTATATATAGTGTTATGATTTGGATTTAGGGTTTTACGATATTTAATTAGTTTTTTAAAAATAATTAAAATCAGTGAGTAATTAATATAAAATATAGAATTTAATAATATTAATGAAGTTTCTATATGTACAAAAATTCGAAATTTTCACTTTACTTTTATATGTGTATAATAATTAAATATTCATGTAAAAGTAATTTTCTATTTTTAAAATTGGCAAGTAATTAAATATGTAATGCATAAATTTAAAATTTTCTAATTTTTGATCGTAGGATATTTGAAAAGTAAATACGGTTTAGAAACTTATTTAGTAATATCTCCATAATTAGATTACCTAATTAAAATGTTTGAGTAATAAAATAAATAATTTATGTTTTGAATTAAATTAATTAAAAAAATTAGTGAAAATGAATTTGGTGATTACATCTAAATAAATTTTACTCTTAATGTTTTTCCTTTAATATATAGTAGATATGATAATTAATCAAAATGTAAAACAAGAGATTGACACGTGTCAAAATACAGCCTCCATGCTTCACAATATTTTTGTTTAAACGGCCCAAATTAAAGTTTTTTAATGAAAGAAAAAACTAAGAAGTTGCTAGAAATCTTGGGTAGATGTGATACATATCTGGCAATATTCGATAAGTTAAATATTTTGGATTAATCCGTACTAGTTTCTAACTTATCTTAATTCTATAATCATCTGACTCCCGACCCTTCTTGTAGGAGGAAGACAGTGAAAAAAATGTAATTAATATGATATATAGCTAGATTTAAAGAATAAAATAATGATAAACTATAATACAATTACTTAGAACCACATGTAACTCAGATTTTATACATTCATTTATTTGTTACATGTCATTATTCATGAGAATTCGCAGTATAAGGTGTTAAAATTTTCAACCTAGTCTTAAAATGTTTGAGATATATAAAGAAACTACAAAAACTCAACCAACTCGACGAGTTTTTTACAATTAACATTAATCATCTCAGCAACGTAGTTTAGATTAATTTATGCCCAATAAAATATAAATGGTTAGTTAATCCTTTAGACATGCATGGCACGAGCAGACTAAGTCTTATTTATAGTCATTACGCACCTACGTACATTCCTGGGACCAAAGTATTGTAACTCACCAATATATATGTATTAACTCCATATTTGTTTATTTGTTTATGTTCTAGATCTATCTCGTACCTCTCCTCCAAGGGACAAGTGAATAATACACACATTGTTCATTCATATAAATGTTATATACATATAAATATGGCAATTACTGTTGGAACTCGGTTTTTTGGAAGTGGCTATCGATCACTTTCCGGTGAGTTTTCTAAAGAAAACGTTAAAACCGAAGTTCGTTTGAATGAGAAATGAGTATTTAAAGTGGGTTGCTTGATAAGCATAAAATGAACAAATGTAATTTGTCCCACATTATAATTTAGAGGTGAATTCTCTCTTGTATATCAAGCGGAGAAACTGTTACAAAACTCAAAATTTTGGATACACTTTGGTGTATTAGTGGAAGGAGATAACCGAACTCGAGTTTCAGTGTTCGGAATTTAGCAAATGAACCAATGGTCGGTACAATTTTATTGTGGTTTGGTTCAAACCTCATTTGTTATTTGTTGACTAAGTCAAATTCAACATCTCCTTTATTGAGTTAAGTTACAAATTACAACCAAATTAATTTGGTTTATTGTTTTGTAACATTTGTAACATAAAAGTCATAATGATTTTTAGTGGAGAATAATTCTCATTAAAAATGGAGTAACCTCTTTATAAACTCATATATTAATCATTAAGAAAAGGGTTGAGAAAGATTAAAAATGAGAATCAAAAAGAAAGGAAAAGAAACCTTTGGCTTTCTCATTCTAAAAGTGTAAAAAATACACATAAAATCCCTCACATGTTAAATCTGAGAGTGCAACATAGAAAAGCGTTCGTTAGATTCTGTTCTTGGGTTGTGCAAGACAGAATAGTTGCAGTTGTATCCTGGGATTCGGAACGCCATGCAACCGTCACACTACGGGGCGTTTTCAGAATTAAGGAAAGAGTGTCTCGCCTCTGCAAATATCGAGTCTTTCCCAAATTCTTGTATCGGTATTTTACATTTTATTATATGTAATTTCTTCACAATTATCAGTTGCCCACATTGTAGAAAATCGCGTTCTTACAATTACAAATATGAAGGCATATATAACGAAATTCACCCGAACAACTAACAAAAAACAAAGTAAACGATAACTGTTGGAACTTGGTTTTACGGAAATGGCTGTCGATCACTTTCCGGTGAGTTTTTTAACGAAAACGTTAAAACCGAAGTTCGTTTGAATGAGAAATGAGTATTTAAAATAAGTTGATAAATAAACATAAAATGAACAAATATAATTTCGCCTACATTAAAAGTTATAGCTGAAATCTCTCTTGTATATCAAGCGGAGAATCAATAACAAAACTCAAAACATTGAATACATTTTGGTGTGTTAGTGAAAAGAGATAACCGAACTCGAATTTCAAAATTTCGAAATTTAGCAAATAGATCAATGGTTGTTACAATTATTATTGTAGTTTGGTTCAAATCTCATTTGTTATTTGTGTAATAAGTAAACTAGGATTGGACTAACTAGTATTCTCTACAAAGACTCATGCTCTTTTCATCATTCTCAGAAAGATATATTCACTTTCTTGCACTCTGACACCATGAACCGTAATGTGTTACACGACAATGGTTAATTACTTAGTTTACTGATATCTGTTCCATATGTTATATGTCGTGTTTTAATAAATGTAATGACTCAATAAGAGACGGATACGTGTCACATTACAGCCAGATGGTGCAGTTATTATAATACTATTATTAAAGTGTTGATAAACGGTCTTAAAAACTAGAAATAAAATGTAAAGAATCTTGAATATTTACACTATATAGAATTAGAAGTGGCATGGCAACCTTGTGTGTATATCTGGCAATACTCGAAAAGTTAAATCATGTCTTCATCTATCCAAACTAGTTTCTATCTTATCGTAATTCTATAATTTTGTCTGACTCCCTCCTTCGAGCAGATATGATGGTGGAGTAATCGTACCAAATATAATATATTATATTAATTAATAGAATAATATATATAATGATGAAGAAATTAATCATAGTGTTCGATTAAAAACACAACTTTATATAGGTTTAGAATCAACATCGTTTTGGGACACTATAATCTGGATAGGTACCAAAGTGGACCATATTCGTAGGACTTGGTAATTGGTATGCTCTAATATGTAAGCATTACCTAAAATAGACTTAATTAAATAGTCTAAAGTTTAAACAAATCTATACCAAAAGAAATAATGATTGTTAAATAATGGTTTAATCATTTGTTTAGATTAGAAAAATATATATAAGCGGCATGCTGGGCTTAATTAGCCATGTTAAGTTTAATTGTGCGAAATGATTATTAGTTGGCCATTCATGAATCAGGATGAGTTGAAATTATGCAGACGATATACTTAAATTAAAAAATCTAATCCCACTAATAGTTGGACTGCCTTCTTACCCACCAGCATGTTCGATAGATTCTATACTAAAACTTCATGTGTAGCAAAGATATCATTCAAGTTATGTTTTAAATTTTTTTTTTATGATCATATGACATTAGAGAATAAAAGTTGGAAAAAACATTTTTCTCTCTCCTTTCAAAACCCTCGGTATCACACCCAAAAAGTATTATTACATCGGATGTGTATGGAAACGGTAAAATGGTCATTAAAATAATGAATTTTTGTGTTTAATTCATTTAAATATCAAATTTTTTAATAAGCCATTTAATAACGATTTATAGTTGACTGCGCCGATTTACGTATGCGATTAGTAAACATTAACACAAAAAATAACATCGTTAACTTGTTACTTATTTTAATCAACTAAAACTAAACATTAAGATATCGCATATTGTTAAAACAAATTTTAATGTTAATTTAGTGTTAATGTTAACTAATCGTATATTTAAATCGACGCAATCAAATATAAAATATTATTTAAATAGTTTATTAAAAAATTTGTTATTTAAATGTATCAAACACAAAAATTTGGTATTTTAAAGAATATTTTTCTGTATGGAAACTCGTGGTTGATGGTTTTTTTACATACTCTATTTTTGTTATACTTTTTATCAACTCTGTTATTAATAATTATGGTGAATTATTAATAATTTTAGTTTGATAATTGGATGTAAAATTCGGAAATGGATCAAAATTTTAATCAAGATAATATTTTTAAAATGTCTAGTTACGAGGTTTGACCCATAATTAAACTCCTTAACTACCCCACTTTCTCTATGTACATTAGCACACAAAACGACATACCGAAACTTGTGCATAAGTTTGCTATCTTATTTACTAGTCTATCCACTACTGACACTTCCGGGATGCTTTTTTTTAGGTGACAAAGAGATTCCGGCAACGAGAGTGTCTTTAGTCTATGGCTGGCTTCCTACTTTTGGCCTGCGCATCGCTTCTCTCAGGTTTCAACCTCGGAGGAATAGACTTTGGTCATGTTCTCTCTTCTTTTGAAGTTTGTCTTCTTCGGTTGTTGCTTGATGTTAGATTCAATAGCTGTTTTGTGAGGTTTTAGATTTTAGGTTTGGTTTGTTTTTGTGGTTTTTAACTCATATTATATTTAATTTTCTTGTATCCAATAAAGTTCAATTATTGTTTCCATAAAATCTTAATGTTTTCTGAATATAAAATCTGGTAAAATTTAACTTTGTGACTAACTTTAAAAAAAATAGGCCAGCCGTGTGAGAAACTTCTTGCAGAAAAAAATAAGCTGTCATGAGCAAGAGAGAGACAGAGAGAGACAAAATCAGATAGAAAATTTCAAAAGTCTAATTTATATTGTAACTTTTGTAAATGTGTTTTTTTTAAAATTGTTATATTTTAAAAGCTTCATCAAATTGATAGTAAAAATTTATAGAAAATACATCCTAACCAAAAAATACTTTAAATGAGAATTCAATAATCAAATTGTGTCTTTTTAATTCTAATCAATATTTACCAACAGTTTTGGTTAAAAGTATGGGTGTCTATTTCTTCTTATCTATCTCTCTTAAAGTACAAAATATATTGAGATTAATTATATTTTGTAAGTAATTAATGTTGTACTATATAATATATAAATATGCTTTTGTTGAGATTCCAACTCCATCTCTAGTATAGATTATCTGCTAATATAGAAAGATAAAACATTAAATTGACCAATAAACCAAAGAGCTTGGGGTGCAAATGGTGTCATTAATTAGTGGAAATAGAGTAAAAGAAAAACCAAAATTGATTAAAACAGGTAACTAATAACGATAGCTAGGTCAAACATAAATAATCACCTTCGTCCCGATGAAAGAATCTCTATAAACAATCATTATCTCTTTAAATAATTCAAGTAAGTACATAATATTTTACTATATATAATTAACAAATATTTAGGAATCAAACACACACACAAAAAATAGAAATTAAGACTCAATAGCTGGATCTATAAATAGCTGAATTTCCTGATGTTGGTTTAGCAGAGGCATATACATACTCAAGAAGCAAGAGACAATTAAAAAAATGAAACGAAAGAGATGTGACATGGAAGAGACAACAAAGAAGATGACAGAGATAGGATCTGCCATTGAAGAACTCTCTGTTCTTTCCATAACCAAGACCACAATAGTTACCACCGAAACAGAAACCACCAACATCATCAATTTACCTTTGAAGCCTCTTCTCTCTTTCTGCAAATTAATCATCCAAGTTCTTGGTATATTATATATTTAATAACAATAGAAATGAATATGCAGTTTTTTTTTTGTTTCTTTTCATTTTTTAAAATTTTATATATAGTGAATATATTTACAATAGTTTTGTTCGAATGGAGAGCTCACTATACTGTTTGGTTTTCTTGAAGCTCCTCCAATGGTTATCCTGAAACTTTGTTGATTGACTGCAGATAAGATTGGCCCGACAATGGCTGTTCTCCGACAAGACATTGATCAAAATATTCAAGTAATTAATTTCGTCTCTTTTTTTATTGTTTAGTACTACTAATTATATACAATACACTCATCCTTTTCAATGCTCGTAATCACTTGCGTAATCCTGTTTAGATATATATCGAATATATAACTCTTTTTTCATTAATTAAAAAAATGACGTTTCTACTCGATGCCCAAATTTCATCTCTTTCGACACGTGGACCCGTATACACCTTTACGTTGCTTTCAGGGTCACCTCTCTCTCTCGATTAAATGGTTCTCGTTTTCTCGATTTAATAATAAGACTTATTATATTTATAGAGTTTTTCTGTTTATAAAAATTGTTTTGTTTGTAGAGATTAGAGAAGATGTGGGAATGTGATCCAATTTTGTACTCAAATTTGGTTGAGATACTGAAGAAAGAAACAAAGGAGGGATCATCTAAGAAGCCTAAAAGCTGTAGCAGAGCAGCTCTTTGGCTAACGAGGTACGTATCATTTTGGTGCTTTATACATTTAACCAAATTAAAAACCGGTTAGGTTCGTACCATAGAAACCAACAACGGATAAAAATTTGTATCCCAAAATATTTAGAGCAATGGATTTTACATTGGCGCTTTTGCAACGATTGGTCAAAGACATGTCACAAAACATGGAACAAGCTGTAGAAGAAAGTTATAATATGACTATAAAACCATGGCATGGATGGATCTCTGCTGCTGCTTTCAAGGTATTATTTGAAGCTCAAACAAATTATATATAAACAAAGTTCCAAAAAGTTTATTGAAATGTGTTTGTGTTTGTCTTAAGGTGGCTCTTAAGCTGGTTCCAAACAACAACACATTCATCAATGTGCTTGCGGCTAAAGAAGAGAGTCATCACATTGTTCAAGATGATATAAGAAGTTTAACTTCTTTGCTCATTCCACTTCTAAGCCAACTCCATTCTATTTTGGTAAGCTTTAATTTTTTTAAGTGAGATAAATTAAGAGTTTTGATTTTTTTTTTTCTGAATTTTTTTGGTTGGAGAAGGAATTCTACGAAGTGCACAAACTAAAGTCAACGTGAGAAAGAGAACAGAGGAGAAGGACTTAAGGGGTATAGCTTGGTTGTAACACAAAGTCTAACTTGTAGCATCACTTTTCTAATGATCATCATTTCTTCTAATTTGTTATTTATCTAACTGCTTTGTTATGCATGCGATGATGATTGTTTTTTTTTATATACAAACGAAGTTGATGTTTTTAAGATCTATTGCTCAGTATCTTGTAAAATTTTATAAAAAAATCGACTTGTCTTGTAGTGATGTGATCGTAATGTATTTATCATTTAGATGTTGACGTTGGTGATAGACACAAATTCAATCCCTATTAGGAATGCAATCCTTATCTAATGTATTTAATTAAATCTAAATAACTAATCTTATGTTTATCCTGAATAACATTCATCGAGCTAAAAAATTCCACATGGACTTTGTGTCTTTGTGTTGTAGGCCTAGTTGGGTTTCCACTCTCCTATATATGTATAATGTAGGCATTAAAATTGATACAAAATCAGGTGTTTCATTTCGAAAAATGGGATTCAGACTCTGTTGGAGAAGTGAGTGATGAAGGAGAGAACTGGAGCATGGGATAGAGACAACTATTCTGTCTCGGAACAGTGCTGTTGAAGAGAAACATATATATTATTGGTGTTACAGCTTCCATTGATTCATTCATTCACTCAGAGAGAATCATAAGCTATAAGTTTGCAAACTGCACAGTGCTAACAGTTGCTCATAGAGTACCAACAGTCATAGATAGTGGCATGGTCATGGTTCTCTTCGATCGTAAGATTCGTAACTTAACATATTTTCTCGTTAATAATCTCTTGTACAACCAACCGTGATTGCTATCGAGTTTTTGGTTTGGTTTTCGATAAGCAATCTTGTCAGTAAATTAATGATCTTTTGTCTTCACTCTGAACTTGTTCTTTTTGAATATGTTTTCCTTGATTTGATCTCTTTGATAATTAGATGTTCAATATTGAGATCTGATATTAGCATTAAGAATGTGTTTTTCATATTTGTTGGTGATTTTCTTGTCAAAATTTTCTCTTTTCATTTTTAGTATACGTCTGACACGTTGGATCAGCTATAAAACTTAAATCCGTGAATAATATTTTATTATCTTCTTTATTTTTTGCTAATACATATTTATGAATTTCAATTTCATTTATTTCAACTGTATCTTTAACAATTAGCTATGATAATTGCTCCATCAGTTATTTAAATTGTTCCTCATATGTTGTTTTCACTGAAACAAAAGCATGTACCATTTCGAGTGCAACGATTATACATAAGTTGTTTTTTTTCCAAATCTATAGATTTTTGCGATGTAATTTATTATAGTTAATCAATAATAAAAAAAGATTCAATTTTGATCGAAAAACTAATAATTTGGTGTTATAGTTGGAAATGTTTTTTTAAACAACAAGTAGATTTATACTCACGTCGTGCATGAGAAAAACTATTCATAAATTATATATTATTGTTTATTACTAATTATAAATTAAATATTTTTATAATTTTAACTTTTATTTAAAATTATTTTATTAATAATTTTTGTATATATAAACTAAAAAAAGAAAATAATTGTTTTTACAAATTTAATAATATTTTTTTGTTAGTTTAATAAAATATATTTATTTTCTAACCAAATTAATAACATTGACATATATCGTAATTATTCTATTAAATTAAATCTATTTATATATTTATCTGAAAATTACTGTCATAATAATACGTTAGCATGATATTTTTGTTAATAATACATCATGATAAAAATATTTTATTAAAATTTACTCGAATAATATATCCGCGATACTTGCTATATTTTCTTTGTGATTCACAATCATAAAGTTGAAGAGTATAAGAAGGGAAAGGAGACAACATAACAAACAGGCACTGCCCATAGGGTAGACTTTCAAGGTAGATGCTGAGAACCTTTAACCTGAATTGGATTCTTAAGGGTTAGATTCCTAACCACACTCTAAACCATCAAGGCAATTCAACGGATATTGAATATAGAACAATTGAGAGAGCAGCAGGACAAGACACTAATCTGAATCGTACCAAATTGCAAGAGAATCACATGATTTCGTTCAACCAATAATTAATAAACAATATCTCAGCTTTCCGGCAATTATTAACACCATAAATGGCAACGACAGAAAATAAAGCAGTAGCCTTCATAATGATTCTCAAGAAGAAACTGCAATAAGCATAAAGGGAATTAAAAGAAGAAAGCTTTATTTAATGAAAGATAAACAAATATGAACAAACAATAGAACAACTTCAAGCAAAATCCAGCCAAAGTCATCGTCATTCATAAACCATTAGAATTCTTGCTTCTCCTTTTCTCATTTCTAGCAAACAATCAGTAATCACCACAAATACAAATAGCAGATTAAGAAGATTCGATAAACCCTAAACAAGAAACCTGCAAACTGATTTTCTTCCTGACGAATCATACCCCAGTTATAACCACATTGTTCTAGTCGTTCTTCATATTTGTTGGGGTATGCAAAACTCACGAAAAAATGTCAGGAAAATGAGATGATTCGATAAACAAAGAGATAAAAACTTAAAAGAAAAAACTTAAGAGGCTGGAGAAGAAGATGAAGGGAGAGGACGAGGCGGCGGTAAGATTTGACGGAGATTTGGGCCTCCGGTTGATTTCAGTATGAAAGGATGCTGCAAAAGCTGTTGCGCCGACCATCTCTTGGGAGGATCACTTTGTAAACAACAAGAGATGAAGTGACGGAATTCTTGAGACGCCGTCACCGGAGCTTCCGGTGGCTGAGACATACAAATGGCGCACATTAGACTCGCCCAGTCGCCTTGTCTGCTCACAGAAAAAGGGAATCTCCCCAAATAGAACTCTAAGATGCTAACACCTAGACTCCAGATATCTCCAGCGTAGCCATCATACCGGCCGTGATTCAGATCGGTGTTAATCCTCTCAGGGCTCATGTAAGCGATGGTTCCAACAGATGAATTGCAAGGATCCATGGTCTGTGCCAAGATCCGGCTCACTCCGAAATCAGCGATTTTCACGTTCTTGGCTGAGTTTATGAGAAGATTCGAAGGTTTGATGTCGCGGTGGACGATGTGACGGCGATGGAGATAAGCCAATCCGCTGAGAATCTGCCGAGAGAGATCGGCTAATTGCTGTTCCTGCCATACGTGTGCGCCTTCGAGAGATCCTTGGTCCATTAGCTCGAGCAAAACCTGGATCTCGCCGTTGTGATCGAACATATCGTGACATTTCACGACGTTAGGGTGATCGACGCTTCGCAAGATCTCGATCTCTCGGCAGATCTGACGCCTCACGGTGTCTTCATGGTTTCCGTAAATCACCTTGAGAGCGAACGGCCTCGACGTCGGACGGTGGATCACCTTGTAAACCGTTCCTCCCGCTCCGCTTCCGATTCTGTTCACACGCTCTAGCTCAGACAAGCTCTTCGCGGCGGAGATGTTAGTGGAAATCGCGGAAGCCGAAGCCGGAGCAGAGCTGCCGCAGCCGAAGGAGGAGGAGGAGGAGGGAGGCGGGAGAGGAAGAGGCACAGCGAGAGTGACGTCAGGTTTTGGGAGTGGCAAGCTAAGGTCAGGACGCTTGCGCAGACGGCTCTTCACAGGCGAAGCCACTCCAGGAGGCGATTGAATCGGTCTCATGGCTGAGAAATCAAAAGGCTCGATTCTTCACTTCAGTTTTTTTCGTAAACCTCAAATCAGGTTTCTCGTGGTGGTATGTATCATCATCTAGGGCTTCATACTCATATCAAAAGGAAAACGAAAGTTCATCGAAGAAATTGTGGAGAGATGAATAAAAGTTTGGAACAAAAAAAAAACGAGAGACAATATCGAGGAAAAAGAGCCAACGCGCTGAGGGAATGCGCGTGTGAAAAATTCGCAAGCTTTGGAAACACCTGTGTGGTTCTGTGTGGTTCTGTGTGTAAGTTAACAGATGCTTTTGTTGGTCGGATTATTATTGTCGTATGAGTGGGGGTTGGAGGTTTAATTTTATATAGTAATTACCTTTACTAAATCTTTATATAGTAATTAGTTTTACTAAATCTACTATATATTAAATAAGAAATATTGAGAATAAAAATTGCTTAGGTATCATCATCACATTCATTTTCACCAATTTTTTTAATTAATTTAATTCAAAACATAAATTATTTATTTTATATATTACTCAAATATTTTAATTAGGTAATCTAATTATATAGATATTACTAAATGAGTTTCCAAACCGTATTTACTTTTCAAATATCGTATAATTCAAAAATTAGGAAATTTTGAATTCGTGCATTACACATTTAATAACTCGCCAATTTTAAAAATGAAAAATTACTTTTACATGAATATTTAAATATTGTACACATACAAAAAGGAAAGTGAAAATTTTGAATTTTTGTGCATATAGAAACTTCATTAACACTATTAAATTTCATATTTTATATTAATTTATTCACAAAATTTAATTATTTTTTAAAAATTTAATTAAATATCATAAAATCTTAAGACCAAATCATAACACTATATATAGTAAACGAATTGGACATTCATATTCATTTTACATTTGCACCTCTCATAAAAATAAAAATAACATGTTTTTTTCTATTCATACCTAAACTAATAAAATTTCACATAAAATTTCTCTCAATTCGAGAAATCAGTTTTTTCTTCTCAAAGTAAATATCAATCTTCCATTTTCTCCTCGTTATTATAATAAAGGAAGAACTCAAAACCGACATTGCTTGTGTCTTGACGATTGTTATCTCTAATAGCTAATTAACGACATTAGGATTCAAATAGCTAATCTCATCAACAAAATAATCAAAAGTTGTGTTTTATAGCTCGGTCTCTCTCATAATATATTTATTGAGAAAATAATAATTTAAATATTAAATTTTTGTATTTGGTTCATTTAAATATTAAAATTTTAATAAACTATTTAAATAATAATATATAATTGACTATGCCGATTTAAATATGCGATTACTTAATATTAACATTAGAAATAACATTGTTAACTCTGTTTTTATTTATTTATTAGTATATAACTTTAGTTGGTTAAAATAAGTAATAATTATTTGTGATGTTAATGCTCATTAATCACATATTTAAAACGTTGTAGTAAATTATATATTATTATTTAAATGGTTCATTAAAAATTAATATTTAAATGGCATAAACGCAAAATTTCAATATTTTAATGATCATTTTTCCTATATTTATTTATTTATGCAATATTTATTTTTTTCCGAATATAAACTATTTTTTATTAAAAAATAATAAGTGATGAACATTTTAAACCTATGTTAAAATGATTTTCAAGTTTCAAAATCTATGTTTGTTTTGTTCGAGTGTTTTCTTATTTCGTGACACAAAACAGTGGAATATCAATTAAAATTATTATAACTTATTTACAATAACTTTAATGCCAATCATGGGCTTAAATTTGTTGGATTGCTGAGAAAATAAAAATAGTAAAGTTAATCATTTGAAAATTTGATTAGATTATTGATGATCATTTGAAAATATAATTAGAGAAAGATGATGATTTCTTTTAAAATTTTACAGAATTGACACATCAAATTTAAATCAAAAGAAGATGCATGAATTATCTTCACTAACTGCACTTCTCAGGTAATAGTAAAATGATGTTTTATATATTTTGCATTTTTAATTCTATATTTGTTTTGTTCAAATAATGTTTTTTATTTCGTGAAAACCAGTAGATATGTATTTTTTAAAATCATTATAAATTATTCAGAGTAATTTTAATGCTAATATTGAGTTTGAATTTGTTAGATTGGCAAACAAAATAAAAGAAAAAAAATTAGTTATTCATAAATTTTGGTGGTATTGCATCACTAATTATTTAAGAAAATAGATGAAATTGTAAAAAAATTTAAATCTTCAAAAATTAACACATCCACTTAAATTTCCAAACATTCTAGTTATAGTTATAAGAGTTATTCATCTATTGCATGCAGATGTGAATAGAAATGAGTATCCTATTAATAATTTTTTTAATTTGCATATATAAAAATTAATATTAAAAATAATTTAAATAAAAGTTAACTATACCCATGATCTACGTAGAAAAAATATTTAATACTATTTTTAGTTAGTTTAATAAAATATATTGATTTTCTAATCAAATCAATAATAATATAATATTGTAATTATTTTAACAATTTAAATATATTTTTCTATGTATTTGAAATTTCCTATGGTGATGACATATTATTTCTATTAATAACAGGTAACATTGAAGTTATTTTTAAAAAATGTTTGTCAAATAATATAATAAGGATTCTCAATTTGTCAAGTTAGCTCTTTGAATAAACAACTTTACCCACAACACTATAATATTTTGGATATTTTTTTGCATATATTAATCTGCAATATTTTTTGAGAATCGAACTCAATTTGGTGTGAAAGTTTTTAAACTTTTAATCACTAGACGAGTAATTTCAACATATAAAAACTCATTTAGTAAATGAATGTAAAATTAATACCCATTTAGCAAATTCTACTTTTAAAAATACCTATTTTATGGATGTAAAAAAAACCTATTTAGCTCAATTTTGCCGACTTAAGGAAAATAAACTCAAGTCACGTCCGAAACAAAAGTTATTGAATGTGTTTTAGATTTGAAAGTTTATTATTGGATTTTGATGAATTTATGACTATGCTCGTGAATTGTTTTTAATGTTTCACTGTAATATGCTTTCACTTCTATACAATGTAATATGAGTTTGTTTGTATTTCACTGTAACATGCTGTAATTGTACATCACTTTGCATTACAGATCAGTTTTAGCTAACCTAAATTTTCAGAAAAACAGAAAAATGGCCTATCACAACTTAGGAAATGAATGATGACATCCAGAAGTGACTGATGACATCCAGAAGTCTTTCATCAACTTAGCTTCGCTCTGCTGCATGGCCTATCACATCAATAACGAAACATTACATCATAATCTATCACTTCAATGTTATTCTTCAACATTTCCCATCTTGATCATTTTCTGTTCTTACTTTGGCTGATGAGCAAGCACTTCCATTTTGTTAGTTGTTGATTGCTGATTTTAACATTTGAAGATAGGCATTGCATTACATTGTAGGTTTATAGTTGAGCAAATACATATCCATTCCTAGGTCTGGCTTGGCCTAGTGTAGGGACAAATCAGTAAAGAGAAAGTCGAGGCTCTCAAATACAGAAGCACTTCTTCACTTGCAAAGTGAAGGTAAGGTTATCTTCTGACGTTCAGGAAACAGAGCCAGAGGCAAAAGGTCGATCCTAAACGCCGAGCATGTTTTCCATGGAGTGTACTCTTTACCATTTTCATGAAATAGGGTCAATTATTCAAACTTTGGATTGTCAAATCTAAAGGGTCTCTGTTTACTTATCAGATTTTGAGGCAAGTAAAAAATACTTAATAAGACAATTGAGTCAACTCAAGAATCCATAAATGATTATCTAAAGCAAGAAACAGAAGCTTCCATGTTTTCATTATTGTTGGAGAGTCCCAAGTTTTCATTGCAGAAATCAAAGGGGAAAAAAACAAACGCGGAGAGAAGCTAATTGCATCTCTTATCCATAAGTCCAGGAGAAGCAATAATACATCAAAACCTTGGTCTTTTGGTGTAAGATCTCAAACTTCAGGTGTGTCTGAGCGCAGAACTGTCGAGAATCAATATACAAAGTTAATGATAAGAAAATTCGATTAATCGAGAGAAGTACATTGTCTAAAACAAATCCATGTAAAAGGAAACCCTTTATCAAGTTGCTGGTATATTCCGAAGATCATCAAAATGAGCTCAAACGTCACATTGCTACAACACAATTTAGTGTGAGAAACCATTTCCTAAACAACTGAAATGAAATCTGGTAAGAGAGGTATGGTTTTCATAGAGC
Source organism: Pugionium cornutum (assembly GCA_018901935.1). Taxonomy (NCBI): domain Eukaryota; kingdom Viridiplantae; phylum Streptophyta; class Magnoliopsida; order Brassicales; family Brassicaceae; genus Pugionium; species Pugionium cornutum. The sequence continues at coordinate 6,091,100 of CM032160.1, read as the reverse complement.
TACTTAAGAGTTTCTAAAAGCTGTTAAAGGCTAAACTCCACACCAAATACTCTTCAAGATTCAACATTTAGACGTCTAAATTAGTTTTGGTAAACATCACATCAGGCTAAGAGGCACAAACGAGTTTCCCATATAATCTTTGTAGAGTGAGCAAATTCGGTGAAGCAGAAACAGAGAGAATCACACAGAAGTGAAAAAACATACAAAGATGAAGCTAGATCTCGATCAAATTTGGAACAAAACACAGGGAGATGCAAAAGCCATAAGGATATTGAGGAAAGAGAACGAACATACTTGGTTTCTGGGGCTTTCCATCGGCCCATTTGGAGAGGGAGAAATGAACCTTCTCACGATTGATGGATTCAGCCTTGAAGGGTTCCTTAAGACAGTTCCTTACGAGATTTGCGCAGATGTTGGAGTAGGTAATATACGTCATCCCTGCCGCTCTCCAGAAAGGAACCGCCGCATTTGAAGCCATCTCCGATTTGCTCTTTCCTCCAAAAGTTTTGATCGAATTGAGAAGAAGATCGAAGCTATCTCAGAAATTCGCTGCAATGGAGAGAAACGAAGTGATTCTCAGACCTAGTTTATCGCCACTCATACTCGGCCCAGTGGGCCTTTCTGAAAATAAGGCCCAAATAATTAGACTTGTCTATTTCGGAAACATGAAAAGATAGTTGAAGAGTTTCAAAAACTTGAAGTTGCTTTGATCTAATGATTAATGACACTGTTCTTATTACTTGTCAAGACCAAAGATGTTGTTTTATTTGAGTCGTCTTTGGTTTATTCATGTGCTCAATGTGAGTTTCTCTTCACTTACTCTGGAAATGAAAATCGATTGTGGGGAATGTGTATATATAAAACAAAACAGAGCCAATGCCATATTCTGGCAATAAAGAATGGGGACAAACTACAACAAGAACAAAAGTCAACAAGAACGTTATAGTCCTCCCTTGTATGTTGATCCCACTACTTGCTTCAGTAATTTAACCTTGTCGAAATCTGCAGGGCAATAGCTTTTCTCTACTTCCCAAGCAAGCTGTGACATTCCATTGAATGATGATTTTGCTCCTTTTTCATCTGTTACTTCCATGGGAAATGGAATCCTCACATCATATACACCTCGTGGAGACCATACTCTAAGGTCGAATCCAAGCCTATCCATCCATATCATCTTTGTTTCTGAAACCTGGCATAAACAGAGAAAGTGTAATGCTGAGGCATCCAATATGAAATCTAATCCCTCAAAGTGAAACTAGTAGTTTTAGCTGCTGACATTGATAAAAGGCTGTTGTATTTTATCACATGCACATCTAATATGATTGGACATCCTTTATGTTGTATTTTCATGGCCTGTTGAATATACTTACCACAAAGTCCAGATCCACGTATACGTTGCAGAATCTGAAAATGTCTTCCATGTTGTTAGCATTAATCTGGTTGACAATGTCTTCTGCAACATTTCTAAGAGGATCCGGACTTGCATTTTTATAATCTGATGATGCCACCCAAATTCCGTCCTGAAAAAATATTTAGACTTGTGATTAGAGTTTGAATCACAACAGATTTTCATCTTCTTGTATAAGAGACAGTGGTACCTCCATGAAGTCTTCCATTTGGAGTACACGGTCAACTGCAACAACATATAAACTGTCTTCCTCAACTTCTTCACCAAACTTTTTCCTCCATGTAGCACTAAGACGCTACAGAAAACATAGGGACTCCAATTCAGTTCAAGTAAAATCATATGAAAATAAACCTAGCATCTGAAAATCACTGTTATGAGAAATAAACATGTGTTCTCCACCGGTATCTCCTAGAGGTTAGGAGACCCCAGCACAACTATTTTCAACTACACACAATATCTCCTTCGAATACCAAGAGAAACACTCTTGGGAACAGTTAAAATGGCCAATCTGGAAACAATAGTCCATGCAAAGGATCATACAACAATTTCTATGTAGGTAACTCAAACTTTGAAGTGAGAGATTCAGTACCTTTAGAACATTATCGTCTCCTGGTCGACTAATGCTACCTTGTATCGTACACTGAGGAGTCCTCAATCCACATTGTTCTAACTGATTCCATAACAAAAACCAAAACGATAGGATCAGAAAAATAATAATCAAAGACAATTCAAACCTTAATCACGATTGTCCTGAAATAAAGGTTTGAATTTCACATTTTCCAAGAAGAGTTAAGTGAAAATTTAGTAAATGTTGACCTGAACATGAAGAGCAGACCTCTTGTCAGGAGATAATGTGCGGTTGAGACAAAGAACAGGAGTGCCATCTTGGTCAACGGCGAAGCGAACGCCGACGCCGAGAGGCCAGCCGTCGTGGGTCAAGGTGGAGAGAGTTCCAACGGAGGAAAGCTCCATGATGCTTCTCGAAACCTCCGCGGGAAAGGGTTTGTGGGTTGAAGCGGAGAGATGATGGGTCGCCGTCAACGGCGTGTCCGAGGCCGTGGAGACGGAACATCGGAGAGAAATTGGACGAGAATATCGTTTTAGAGAGATGAATTCACGTTTCTCAATGGGTTTCCAGAAATTCGGAGATGGGAGAAGATTGAGAGCGAAGGATTGGGTTTGGAGTTGCATTTTGATTGCTCAGAGGAACAGAGAGAGAGAGAGAAGAGAATGCACTTTTTGTTTGACAGAAACAAGATAAACTCTTTAAAAAACTAAAGAAAACAAACCGAGTGTATCGATAGAAACCAAACCAAACCAACTCAAATCAAATACAAAATTTTGTCCGGTTTGAAAATTGGAATTCGAAAAATACATAATTATCTCGGTTAAAAATAATTTTGTATTTTTGTAAAAATAAAAAACAAATAAATACAAATATAATATTTTATTTCGGTTATTTTGGTTCAGTTTGTGTAAATAAATTAATATTAAGTTGTAAATAAATTAAGTTGTATATTTTGAATAAACATGATTTGAATATAAAGATTTTGACTTATAAAGATTTTGAATAAATCACAAATGGGTTTGAATTATATTTTGGTTAAAAAAATTGTAAATTTAAGAATAAATAAATATATATTTTCTAGTTTATCCCAAAAGAAATTACAAATAATTTTGGCCAAAGAAATTTCGATTTGTAAAAAACCATGCTATATAGCAAACACGATATAAAAATCATAACATATATATTTGAACACATAATACGCGAATATACCATTCATATTCTTATAATATCATAAAAACATCTGCATAATTTTATATTGAATAATACTCTAAAATATCATTTTTAAAGTTTTTATTTCAAATTTAACATTGTAAATTTAAAATTATAAAAATAACACAAATTATTTTTTAAAAATACATATTTACTATAAATAAATTTAAAATATTATATTTGAATTCATTTTCAAACTAGTTTTACACAAACTTAACGGAGATATTTTATTTTGGATTCATTTTCAAACCTATTTACAATGCAAAAGCAAATAGGTTTAAGGGTTTTCTCTTAGTCTATGTAGGTTGAAATAGGGTTTAGTTTCTTCATTTCTTCTTTGGCATAATTTTTGTAATTTTGTGTTGCTTAAGATATGTTTACAAAATCATATGTAGCAATTTAAGAGCATCGATATTATTGATGAGCAGAGGGAAAGAAGGAAAGTTACATAAATGTTTTATAAAGTGTTTTGTTGCATTACAAAGTTTTACGCAACCATTCCACAATCAATCAAGTATTCATTTGTGATACCCCACAAACTTAGAAGACAAGCAAAATTACTGTGATATGACCAATATTAATTGTACTAATGAGAATGATGTGGTATGTTTGAAAATGAAAACTAATCACTAAGACATTGTGGTGTTCAGCAAAAATTGAACATTTCAAGCCTATTTTAACAATAAAAAAAACACGTAAGTGATATCTAACGAAAGCTATATATGCATCATTACAATTGCTTTTGAGTACTTTTAATTTTACTAAATTACGTCACCTCAAACAAATTATAGGTTTATAATGTGTTTTCAAGTTATAGTATATTCTTACTTTATAGAATTGAAAACGTATTTGTATATGTGATTTCAAAGTTTATATCAATGATTTAATGGTTTTTTTTGTCAGTTACACAAATTTTATAACATAAAATCAGTTCTACACGATCTTTTGTATTCTTTTGGTACCTACACAAGTATTATCCGGTCGATTTCAAGATAAACGTTAATTGTTAACGATTTTCATTAAATTGAGGCTAAACCGATAATATAAAATTACTTTTTGTCGATCTGATATGATTATAAAATCGTTTCCATTACCTAGAAACAAATTAAACTTAATCTTTTTGATAAACTATAACCAAATATTAGCATTATAATCGTATCAGAACGATAAAATGTAATTATAAATTTTGTTAATTGTTAACGATTTTCATTAAATTGAGGCTAAACCGATAATATAAAATTACTTTTTGTCGATTTGATATGATTATAAAATCGTTTCCATTACCTAGAAACAAATTAAACTTGATCTTTTTGATAAACTATAACCAAATATTAACATTATAATCGTATCAAAACGATAAAATGTAATTATAAATTTTGGTTTATTATCAGATTTCATAAAAATCGTTAACAGTTAATGTTTATGTTAAAAACGACTAAATAATATAATGTCGGATAGTTTAAAGAAAAATCTATTAAATTTGTATAGCTACGTGAAGAGGACAAAAATTTGTGTAGGTATTAGGTAATAAAATATGTGTAGCTGTAAACTCATGATTTAAAATTTATTTATATTTAGTTAAAATAAAATCTTGACATTCATGTTTCTTTTTTGTTTGAATTATACTCTGAAATGTAAGTAAAGATGAATAAAACAAAGAGTAAGAAATATGTTCTTTTTGATGTCTTTGGTCTAACCGGTTTAGTGAACACGTTAAAGATTAAATCAACATTCACTGCAAAAGTGTCGGTGGCTGTGTTGTGTCTTTAGATAGCGTAAGACTTCAACTTCAACAATCAACACAGGCAATAACACTCGCCAGTGAGAAAGAAGAAAAAAAAGGAACTTTTTGCCAAAAATTTAATTAAAAAGGGAACTGAGATTTCATATCTGAGGAAGATAGCTTGTCTCTATCTGCCCCACAAAGACCTCTCTTTGTTGGTCTTTCTTTTTCTTTGCTTCCTTGTCTTATTTCAACTCATTTTCTCAGGATCCTCTGTTTTCTCTATTTCACAATCCAACTTGTTGAGAGAAAGAAGAAATGGGTGTGGATTTGAGACAAGTGGTTGCTGGGATTCTCACCATTACCATGTTTGTGATGCTCGGACAGATGCTTCATAGGGATTACTTTGATGCTCTTCAGGTATGATCTCTGCCGAAAATTGCTTTTTGCTTTTTAATAATATCATAGCTTATTCATTTAGGTTATGTTCGATTTCTCTTCTTCATTGTCACTTATTTTCTCCTTCAATTTATTTTTGTGTGTGTGGGCTGATACTTCTAAGCCTTTTGAAGCAGATCTAACTGTAACTTCCCAGTGAAGTTTTTCTTGAATTGTGCATTATAGAGTTTTCTTCTTAGCCAAAACATTCCAGTTTTAGATAAAATGTGGATTGGATTGATGATAAGAAACCCAACTTAGAGTCTAAAGTTACTTTCCACTGGTCAAGAGGACATGATTGGTTTCATATCTTTTGGTGTAAACTAATAGTGAGAAAAATGGTTGAACCTTTTCTTCTGTAGCTAAACACAAAATCCTCCTCTAAAGTTTTGTTTTTTTCATTTTGGGTATACAGGAGAAAGTTCAGGGAAATGAACAAGATATTGAATTTGAAGGATCTAGAGTAGCTGTGAAAGATAGTCTTGTAGGAGCCGTGGAAGGCAGTAAAGGACCTTGGATGGATGATAACAATGACCTTAATCCTTGTTGGCCAACATTACTCTCCGGTATGTGTTTTCCTCAGACTCTTCTGCAGTTCCTTATTTTTGTTTCCTTATAGTCGATTCTGGACTATTGACTAAGAACATAATTGCTGCAGATGAAGCTTTGTCATCTAAAGGGTATGTTACTTTCTCGCTAACCAATGGTCCTGAGTACCATGTCTCTCAGGTATGCTTTCTTAAAGTTTTGATCTTTCTAATCTGCCAAGTCAACCCTCTTTCCTTTGAGGTGTGTTATCTTCTTCCCTTCATTGTATTGTGGTGAGTTGATATTTCTGTTGTTGTTGTTATCCTATTTAGATCAGTGATGCGGTAATGGTGGCAAAGCATCTTGGAGCAACTCTAGTGCTTCCTGATATAAGAGGAAACAAACCTGGTGATGAAAGGTTAGAGTTGTTTTTGTATGTTCATTGATTTGTCTAATTTCTCTCTTAAGGTCTAAATCAATTCACTGATTTATCAGGAATTTTGAAGATATTTATGATGCCGATAAACTAGTTAAAAGCTTGGAAAACGTTGTCAAAGTAGTCAAAGAATTGCCTGAAGAAGTTTCTCTAAGGAATATTGCCATTGTAAAAGTCCCTACCCGAGTTACAGAAGATTACATTAAGGAGCACATTGATCCCATTTTCAAATCGAAAGGAAACATTCGAGTTGCAACATACTTCCCTTCTGTGAACTTGAGGAAGTCTTCACAAGACGGCGAAACTGACCCTGTTGCTTGTTTAGCCATGTTTGGGTCACTGGAGTTGCAACCCGAAGTGAATGCGGTTGTTGAATCAATGATTGAGCGGTTAAGGACTCGTAGTAGTCAGAAATCTGGTGGCCGTTTCATAGCAGTGGACCTTAGAATCGACATACTTGAGAAGAAAAACTGCCATTCAACTGGTGTAGCAGGGTCAAAGACATGCTACAACGCACAAGAGATTGCCTTATTCTTGAGGAAGCTTGGATTTTCCAGCGACACAACTATCTATCTGACCCAGCCAAGGTGGGACAGTAGCCTCAATATCCTTAAGGATGTATTCCCGAAAACGTTCACAAAGGTGTGTGTAGATCAAACATCCTTTAGTTCAAGAAAGTTTTTTTAAAACTCTGTTCCTAATCTTGATTTTGTCACTTAAAAATGGCAGGAGGCAATAATGCCGGCAAGTAAGAAATCAAAGTACCTTGAAACTGAGAATTCCGAGTACGAAAATGTTATCGACTACTACATAAGCTCAAGAAGTGATGTGTTTGTCCCAGCCATATCGGGTCTGTTTTACGCAAACACAGTTGGAAAAAGGATAGCTTTAGGTAAGCCTCAAGTGCTAGTTCCTGCAGAAATATCAGAGACATTTGGCCTTGCTACAGATTTTATCTCTCCTTACATATCAAAAAAGAACCACTTGGCTTATTCATGCTTTTGCTGACACTTCTCACATTTCTAAACGTTATTCCCCGGAAATGCCTTCTCAGTTTCCATCAAATGTAAGCAATTTTTTTTTCTTGTTTTTCGTTGTTCAAGTTTGTTTCAATATAAGTTGGGTTTGTTTTAATAAGGCGAGTGCGTTTATTTTTGTTTGCCTTAGGTAGGAAAGAAAACTCTTGAGGTTTACACTTTGATTCTGCTGGCTCCATAGCCTTTGAATTATATAAATTTTGCTCGATATTAAGAACCATGGAAACTTTTAGTATGGCAAGACAGTAGACTGTTGAGCTTATGAAAGGTTTTAAGTCACGCTTATTTACAGACAGAGAGCAAAGATTTTGGTTGGTATGAACACAGAGAATTCTCCCATTAGTACAACCACAAATCCAATTCAATTCACAGTTGCAACTTTACATCATACAAGAAAAAAAGAAATATGAAAAGGGACAAAAGAATTGGATTCTGCAGTACACATTTTGCAAATACTAATACCATTTAAAAGAAAGAAAGGTTAGAGGTTTAGGCCATTGTCACAGTTTCTGTTATTGCTTTCTGTAGAGAAGATGAATCTATTTATGTTTTATGCATTTCTTGAAGCTTTGTATTTACGGAATGGTTTCTTGAAGTAGACGCTCATCGGAGTCTTGGGTACAGGAATAAGTTTCCCAACAACTGCAAGTGGCCAGCTGCAGAGAGAAATCAATGGTGATTTATAAGTTCTGAGCAAAAAAAGAAACAGGTTTCCATGTTTTATGAGCACTTGAGAATTTCAAGTTGGAAGAAATTGAACCAACCTGACCAGTCCGATGGCAATAGAAGCAAGCCATAGTTGCCATCCCAGTCTAACAGTGTGCGCAAATTTCCCGAGGAAAGTAACGATGAGTATCTGCATTTTCAACCAGAAGAGTTTACTATCAGCAGATGCTATAAAATGTGTCAAGAGAGAAGACAAAAAAGAAAGGCATAAAGAGGTTTGTCTTATTGTCCTACTACCTGAAGTATAAAAGTGATTCCAACAATTGCGACAAAGAGAGGGTTCTTAGATACTCCCCGGAAAACATTCATCTCATCAGGTTTCCTTGCGTTGAATTCGTTGAATATCTGGAAGACTTGCATCATTAAACCAATCCATATGATTTAAGAATAAGGAGATGAAAAAGAGGAGATGTTTTGCTTACTTGACACATAACAAAGGCATTGAATATCATAGTGTTCTTCACTTCCAGAGCATGTGCATGGTTGCCTTCTTGATTCAAGCCAAGAATGGTCAAGCCTGCAAAGTTGAGAACTAGGAGGACAGCCACTTGGTAAAATGACTGCAACATCCCCAATATTATAATTTCAGATATATATGCACTCTAGAGAAAAAAAACTTTAGTAATAAATCATCAAGATGGGTTTTTTTGCTGAACAAGTCACCTGCACAAGCAAGTTCCTCCACATGATGTTTGTTATTAGAGGTTCCCTGCAAATCCGGAAACAAACCATCACGAACCATACAACAGAAAACGCAATATATCTAATCTTGTTTCACTAAAATTATCAGGAAAACATCATGTACACGACGTTATACCTTCTTCCAACAGGTGTTCTATGCATAAGATGATCTGTTGGTGGTTCTGTAGCGAGTGCAAGTGCTCCAAGAGTATCCATAATAAGGTTGACCCAAAGCAACTGTATCAAAGAATACCATTATATTTCTTTTATTCTCCAATTTTACCGTGTCTTAAGAGTCCAACCATTCAGAAAGCATAAAGGTTCATGTTCGAAACACGGGAAGATTAATTAACCTGTACAGCCTTTAGAGGAACGTCACCAGAAGACATTGCTGCTACAACATTGATAATAAGAGCTGCAACATTCACAGTAAGCTGGAATTGTATGAATTTCTGAATATTGGCATATACAGAGCGGCCCCAGCGAACAACCTGGAAAAGTAAACAAAATTGCATGATTAGAAAGGCATAAAGAATAGCTGTGGAGGTAATACTCAAAGATGAAGGATACGCTAAAATATCGTATTTTTCTATTTTTCTCTAGACTAACCTTTACTACAGAAGCAAAATTGTCATCCAAAATGATGATGTCGGAACTCTCTTTCGCAACTTCAGTTCCTGATATACCCATAGAGAGACCTATGTCTGCCTATAATATATATAAAGCAATAAAAGAAAAGTCAGGTTTGGAAATGAAAACAAACATAATATAGCCTGTGCAAGATTTTTTTATCTTACGAAAAGGAAAGAGGACTTCTAACCTCGTGGAGTGCAGGAGCATCATTAGTACCATCACCAGTGACAGCAACAACATCTCCATTTCTCCGTAGTGCTTGAACAAGTAAAAGCTTGTCATTAGGAGAGGACCTACCCATCACCTGCATTTTACCCCAACTTAATATTTGAAATAGCAGCAGTAGGGTCACATGATCCTTGACTGCTTAACTACCATACCGTTATTCTATTGGCTACTTGTTCTCTCTCTTTTTCAGATAGCTCACGGAACACTTTTCCTTCAATGATGGTAGGCTCAACGGCTTCTGTATCTGAAGCAAGTATACCACACTCCAAAGCAATTGCTTTTGCTGTCTGAAGATTGTCGCCAGTCACCATCCGTACCTAGATAACACAAATGTTTTTATTTCTAACCATTACAGATGGTTTAACAGCTATACCATGCATCATATCATAACAGAATCGAATTGCCATTAGAGTAAATAATCACGAAAATATAGCAGCAATAAAAGAGGAACAAGATCATTTCAGGTAATCATCAATTCTAAGTTCGAAGAGGCTAGGAGCCTACCTTAACACCAGCACTGGTGCATATTCTCACTGCTTCTCTGACACCAGGACGACAAGGATCCTAGAGAGTAAAATATATGCGACAAGAACAAAAGCAAGGAAAATCGTCACATAGTCAACACATAAACCAAACCTCAATTTACCCAAGAAAAGCTTTCGGCAGGCCTACCTTTATACCGACTATAGCTAGCAAAGCCAAATCGTCTTCTGGTAAAGCCCATTTATCCAAGTCTTCCTGCTCCTTGGGAACTTTGTCCAGCTCTTGTGTTCTGCATGCAATAGCTACACATCGCAAGCTATTTTTCGCCATGGTATCAATAGCAAGTCTGAAAAATTCCTGCAAAAAAAATTCCCAAGTTTTTGAATTTTTTAGATACGAAGGCATAGTATAGGTAAAAGTGTCCTTCAAGTGAAATTTAACACCAATCCCTTCTCCTAATTTATTCTCCAGCACCAAGATGAACTTGGAGAGATTGTTATTCCAATTTTTTGCGTCATCTCACCTTCTGGTTATCAATGGGCTGCAGAATACCGTTTGAGTCCATGTATTGTGTACAGCAAGCTAGTACTATCTCTGCTGCTCCCTTCCAGTGAATGAAAACTTCAGAATCACCCTGCAGTGAGTTAGTATACTTGTGATCAACTTCATATAATATTTTAGAGACATTCAACATTGAATGGCGATGATAAGACGTTCAAGTGTGTTAATTACTGAAAGTTCAGCAGATCATAGCGATGAACAAAAGCAATTACTTACTCCAATCCCACCACAACATTTTACTAATTCCCTAATCTTAAAACTGGAGAAAGGATGAAAAATTACTCGAAGCACAGCAACACCTCCTCTCTTTTTCTCTGAATTGAAAGGGAAAGCATGGATGACAGCAGACTCTGACCTGATGGTATCAAACTTCATCCCCAACTGAAAAGATAGCTTTTTAAATATATTGCCCATAAAGAGGAAAAATGTGTCGAAGATGAACCAGAGTAAAGAGAAGTTTGATACCTTATACGCCCAAGACAGAATCGCCTTCTCTGTGGGAGATCCAGAAATCTCTACTTCTCCACCATCCTACAGTAAAACAACATGAGCACTAAACATCCATCATTTGATAACCTCAGTACGAGCGTAGAGGAAGAAAATCAGTAATTTGGCTAGTTTTAATCCATAAGACTAAGATAGTTCAGCAATATCAGAGTAGAAATACCACCTTGGGGTGAAAAACGTTTCCTGTGGTGTTCTGTGCCACACCCTCACTTATTAAAGCAACAAGTTTGGGATGGAGGCCAGAGGGGTTATCTGCGACATCCATCTTTGATCCTCCAGCATAAGTCTCAACCACAGTCATCTGTATTTTATGGAGGTGTAAAACTTAGCTATCTAAAAGGCTAGAATGATTTTTAAGTCGATGAAGAAGCTCCATTGCGTTGATGCTGAGTTTTATTAGAGACTGACCTGGTTCAAAGTTAAGGTTCCAGTTTTGTCACTGCAGATTGTTGTTGCTGAGCCCATGGTTTCACAAGCCGAAAGCCTCCTAACCTGTTTAGGAATTAAAAAATGATCAGAGAATAGCCAAGAAGAAAGAAGTAAAGCGAGAAGACCCGTTTTGATTCTTACCAAAGCTTTGTCTGCCATCATCTTTCGCATTGAGTAAGCCAAACTGCAAATATGGAGTCAAGAAAATTAGATCAACACCGAAGATGTAGTTAGTTATTTTTTGCGTGGATGTTTAGTAAGACTTACGTGAGGGTAACTGCTAGGGGAAGTCCCTCAGGTACTGCCACAACGACAATAGTAACCTAAACAAAATGCCAGAATTATTTGATATAGCCTATCAAATCACATAATCACGAATGTGGAATTAATACTTACCGCGATTGTAAATATCTTTACACAGTCATCTACAATGTCACTGATACTAGTCGTCCCTTTGATAAACTGGACTGCTCCATTAGGATCGTGGGTAGTTCCGGTAAAATATCTGAAATAAACTCAATTATAGCCCTCAACATGGACTGAATTTGTAAGCCAAAGTATTTATTGACAAAGGTAAATAAGATTACCTCACAAGAAGAGCCACTAGGACAACAAGAGCCACTGAGAGCCCCACTATGCCGATGAAAGTTGCAAGACCATTTAACCGCACCTGTTATAAGATTACCAAAAGAAATGGTTATGCTTATCCAAGACATTGTGGAGACCATAGCTCAATAAAAATCGATCTAGATGATATGCCTGCAATGGGGTTTCTTCACCAGTATCCTCTGAGATACTTGCCATCAACAATCCCCATTCAGTGTTGATTCCAACACCAGTAACCTGTTGAAAGGTCCACAATGAATAACTACCAGAAAATGTGATGTAAAAAAGAAGTTAGGACAAAAGCCTCTACGATTTACCAGCATATTACCGACTCCGTCAGCTACTTTACAACCAGACATTAGAAAAGGGGATTTTTGATCCTTGTGAACCTGCAACAAAAGTCTGTGTTAGCAAGTAGAAAGAGAAGCTAAGCATAAAATTTCAAAAGCAGAACCATTATGAACTCACAATCTTGCTTTCACCGGTCATGCTAGATTCATCAATAGCAAGAGAATGACCACTAATTAGCACTCCATCCGCAGGGACCTAGATGGATACAAGACGTAAGGCCAAAGCGTAGTATAATCTGAAGCCACAGATGATATATATTGACAAAATATACCTACCTGGTCACCTATTCTAAGAGGTATAACATCTCCGACAACAACGTCATAGATTGAAATCTTCACTGTTCTTCCTCCTCTCATGACCTGTAACAGTTTTTGTTTATTTAAGTATCAGCTCAAAAACATATAATTGCCACACAAAAAAAAAAAATCTAAGCAAGCACCTCTAGTTGTATATTTCTTTTTTCATCGTTGAGATTTTGAAACTGGAGAGATTGGCGATAGTCACTAACAGCTGAAAAGAATCAAAAGATAAGAGAACAAAAAAAGAGTATATTAAATGGAGTAAGAATGGGAACGCATTTAAGAATTTGACGTGAAACACAAATTGCAACATGTAGGCAATAAACAGAAAACTAAGATCATACCTGTAACAACAATGACAAGCAAGACTGCAAACGCAATGCTTCCACCATCAAGCCAACCTTCTTTCAAACCCTGTAATAACCAAACGAAGAGTTAATACGACATAAAAGAAGTGAGTTCTCCATGTTTGGAAAATTAAGAAGGAATTTATATGAAAGGAAAGCACACCTCTGTCTTTATTCCCAACACCAGTGATGTTACAGCTGCTATGATCAAGATGATGAGAGTTAAATCCTGCCAAGCTTCCCAGAGGAACATCTTTTGCACAACACAAAGTTAATTAAAAACGTGAGAGTTATTCCACGAACTAATAGAACAGCACCAAAGAAGTTATAAAAGACTTTTGAAGAAACCGCCACAGTTGCTTACAAAAAAACTTTTCCCCTTCTTCTTTGGATACGTGTTAGATCCAAATGCATTCTTCCTATCTATCACCTCTTTCTCATCCTCCTCAATTCCTTGCTCAAGATTTGACTTCAACTTCTCTGCAACACCTTTGACCTGAAAGGGAGTAGATAGTGTCATTATCATGAAATCTGCCTGTTTATCACAAACAAGTAAATGCAAATAGCGAGAAGTCTTGAATCATACCCCTCCATATTGCTGTAAACTGGACATGTTCTGGTTCCTAGTCATTGATACAAGCTTCTCAAGGTCGATGTCAAAGTTACCAGTTGAAGTTGCTGGAGCTGATGATGAGCCAAACGCTGATCCCCAAGAAAAAAAAAGATTAATTATATAAGAAAACACAAAACAGAATTTAATTGATTTGCATGCCAAAACAAAAATGAGAGAATACCAAGTTGTTGTTCTCCAGCCAACTTAAAAAGCAATGCTGCCTGATTCATAAAGCATTACTGATGTGAGATCACAACAAACAAAATGCAGAAGAAGATTTCGAAGAGAATATAATATAATACCCTTATGACTTGAGCATGTGCTCTGATCATCCTCCTTCGATTGTCATAGTGTTCTTCTTTATTTAGATCCAAAGTGTATCGAAATCGACGTGACGCGTTCAATACAAGTGCAGCTTGCTGCAATTTATTTACGATTCAAATCCCATGTCAAAATTTTACGATCGAATCTCACAATTTAAGAATAAATAATAACAAATAAAGAGAATCAATCTCATTTTTTGGGAAATCGAAGAAGAAAAAATACCCTCCAGCGACGGAGAGATTCGACGGAGGCGTTCTTGGTGTTATCAATGTCGAAAGGATCATCAGGATCGTGTTGAAGCTCTTCGTGATCAGAATGCTCGTGGGTTTTGGCCGACCCGGCTTCCATGTCGTCGTGTCGTCCCGACATTGATGTAAGGAGCAATCCATTGCTCGACGAAGTGCTCATTCTTCCTTCCTTCGTCTCACCCAGCTTTCTCTTCCTCTTCTATTAATTTGCTCGGGAAAGTTAGAGAAACCAGAAACAAAGAAAGAAGAAATTAATAGAAACGACCTTTGATTTGGTCGTTATTAATTTGGCGTGACGGAGAGAGAAGGCCAAACTCGTAAAGAAGAGAAGGCAACTAAAACCGAAACTCTCTCTCTCTTTCTCTCTTACCTCTCTGTCAATCACAGAGAAAAAAAAAAGAGAAACTAATTTAGAGCTTTCACAGCAACAATATTTGATTCCTCAAAATCAAAAAAAATTTTTGAGAGAATTCAATTCTATGAAGTCATTACTATTTTTAGTCTGGTTTTCCAAAAACTGCGGAAAGTTTGTTTTTTTCTTCTTTTTAAGGGAAAGAGAAGAAGAAGAAAGAGATTTTCCCGGGAAAGAACATGGAATTCCTTACCATTAATTTAACATGACATATCAAAACAATCTCCATTTAATACGTATCTTTTTATCATTCCTTGTTCTCAGATCTAACTACATTTTTATCATGCGTTATTTCTATTTTAGTCCAAATTTATTTTCCATAAGCAAGAAAAATATATAAATAAAAGAAAACAGTATGACATAAAGAGAGAATAGTGAAGTTGCAGAGAAAGTTCGTATAAACCTGATGAACGTGTGTACGACATAAAGGTCACTTGGGTTGCACGACATAACCAATCATTATTTTAATTTTATATTACTAACTATTCAATTAACTACTAAGTACACTTTTAATTAAATACTAGAATACTGCATAGATTAAAATTAATATTTTAAATTTTTTTATTATTTGAATGAAAAAATTATAAATATATTATAATTTAAAATATTATATATATTATAAAAGAATAATATTACTATTATTATATATTACTCAAATAATATTGCATTATTTTATCGTTGTTTTTGTGATACATTAATCAAAAATAGATTTATAAATTTTTTAGTAAAATATTTGAAACATGTTTTAAATTAAATTAATAAAATTAGTAGTTTTAATTAATTTATTATGTTATAGAATCTACTTATATATAGAGTAGTCATAATAAAAAATAATTATTAGTTATTCAAATTTAATATTATAAAAAATGATATAATATAAAATTTTATTTGTAAATATATAGATTGTTTGGAAACAAAAAAAATTGACTGATACAATTTCTATATGATTTGTGATTTAGATATGCCGACTATATTATTACACAATATATATATATATATATATATATTTATAAAAAAATTATTAGTATAATATATTGAATTCAATTATTGAGTTAAAAAGTAAAGTTGCATATAATACAAAAATGGAATTAAATAGTGTTAATAAAATTTCTATATCTATAAAAATTTGACATATGTATTTATTTTTCTTATATATGTGTACAATAATTAATTATTTATGTAAAAATAATCTTCCATATTACAAACAAATGATATCATATAAAATTTTATTTATAAATATATTGATTGTTTGGAAATAAAAAAAAATTGAGTGATACAATTTCTATATAATTTGTGATTTAGATATACCGACTATATTTTTACACAATATATATATATATATATATATATATATTTCTATAAAACAATTATTACTACAATATATTGAATTTAATTATTGAGTTAAAAAGTAAAGTTGTATATAATATAAAAATGAAATTAAATAGTGTTAATGAAGTTTGTATATCTATAAAAATTCAACATATTTACTTTCTTTATATATGTATACAATAATTAATTACTTATGTAAAAACAATCTTCTATATTATAAACAAATGATATAATATAAAATTTTATTTGTAAATATATTGATTGTTTGGAAATAAAAAAAAATTGAGTGATACAATTTCTAAATGATTTGTGATTTAGATATACCGACTATATTATTACACAATATATATATATATATATATATTTTTTTCTATAAAACAATTATTACTACAATATATTGAATTTAATTATTGAGTTAAAAAATAAATTTTAATATAATATAAAAATAGAATTAAATAGTGTTAATGAAATTCGTATATCTATAAAAATTCAACATATTTACTTTCTTTATATATGTGTACAATAATTAATTATTTATGTAAAAATAATCTTCTATATTACAAACAAATGATATAATATAAAATTTTATTTGTAAATATATTGATTGTTTGGAAATAAAAAAAATTGAGTAATACAATGTCTAAATGATTTGTGATTTAGATATACCGACTATATTATTACACAATATATATATATATATACTAGAATACTACATGTGCTATGCACAAATTAAAATTAATATTTTAATTTTTTTATCATTTGAATGAAAAAATTATAAATATATTTTAATTTATAATATTATATATATTATAAAAGAATGATATTACAATTATTATATATTATTCAAATAATATTACATTATTTTATTGTTGGTTTTGCGATATGTTAATAAAAAATACATTTATAATTTTTTTAGTAAAATATTTGAAACATGTTTTAAATTAAATTAATAAAATTAGTAGTTTTAATTAATTTTATTATGTTATAGAATCTATTTATATATAGAGTAGTCATACTAAAAAATAATTATTAGTTATTTAAATTTAATATTACAAACAAATGATATAATATAAAATTTTATTTGTAAATATATTGATTTTTTTGAAACAAAAAAAATTGAGTGATATAATTTCTATATGATTTGTGATTTAGATATACCGACTATATTATTACACAATATATATATATATATATATATATATTTCTATAAAACAATTATTACTACAATATATTGAATTTAATTATTGAGTTAAAAAATAAAGTTGCATTAATATAAAAATAGAATTAAATAGTATTAATGAAGTTTCTATATCTATAAAAAGTTGATATATTTACTTTCCTTATATATGTGTACAATAATTAATTATTTATGTAAAAAATAATCTATTTTTAAAATTGGCGAGTAATTAAATATGTAATTTACTAATTCAAACTTTCCTAATTTTTGAATCTTCATATATTTGAAAATTAAATAGTGTTTGGAAACTCATTAAATTCTATAATTAAGTTACCTAATTAAGATGTTTAAATAATCAAATAAATAATTTATATTTAAAATTAAATTAATTAGTAAAATTGTTGAGAATGAATATGGTGATGACACCTAAGCAATTTTCACTCTCAATGCTTCTTCTTTATAGATTTCTATAAAACAATTATTACTACAATATATTGAATTTAATTATTGAGTTAAAAAGTAAAATTGCATATAATATAAAAATAGAATTAAATAGTGTTAATGAAGTTTCTATATCTATAAAAATTCGACATATTTATTTTTTTCTATATGTGTACAATAAGTAATCATTTATGTAAAAACAATCTTCTATTTTAAAAATTAGCGAGTAATTAAATGTGTAATTTACTAACTCAAAATTAGCGAGTAATTAAATGTGTAATTTACTAACTTAAAATTTCCTAATTTTTTAATCTTCATATATTTGAAAATTAAATAGTGTTTAGAAACTCATTAAATTCTATAATTAAGTTATCTAATTAAAATATTTAGATAATAAAATAAATAATTTATATTTAAAATTAAATTAATTAGTAAAATTGTTGAGAATGAAGATGTTGCTAACACCTAAACAATTTTTACTCTCAATGCTTTTCTTTTAATATATAGTAGATATTATGTGGAAGATGACAAAGTTTACTGTTTCTACATGAAAAAAAAAAGTTTATGAATATTATCAAACTCACAGATTGAGAGAGAGAGAGACTGAGCAAAGGATTTTTCTTTTCTCTTCTGATGAGTGAGCTTCTACATAAGGGAAATAAATGAGTCCCACAGAACCAGAAACCCAACTCAGACTCCATAATCATGAAAGGAAATAGTAACAATTGTTTTATGTTGAGATCTCTTCTTGCTTGCAATGGTTTTCTTAGTTCTCATTGTGAGTTGCTAATGACACCCGCCGATCATTTGATCAGTCTCAAGATTTGAGTCCTGCAAGAAAGAGATTGAAAAAAAATGAATGCATGTCATCTGAAAGAGCAAATCAAACACAAATTTATGATTTCCTTTGTAAGCAACAACAAGAGACGTAAACCAATGTTGCTCACGTCGTTCTTATTTGCAGGCACATGCTGGGCCGGAGGAGGGGTTTTGGATAAGTCTCTAAGAGTCCCCTGATATTGTTATGTCAAATAGAATGTTATTGTTGGGTTTTATATTCAGATAGATTAGAATGATCAACGAGTCAAGATTAATAGAGATCGAGTAAAGAGTAAGGAGAGACGATCAATTTGAACGAAGAAATTATTATAAGCTTACCTTGTTTTTCCACATTAGCCCACAGGCATTACAAAGTGTTCTTGGCCCTTCAGGTCCACGTCTCATCATTGGAGTTGACTTCTCACTGGTTCCACAATGCCGACATCTTAACATGTTCAAAATAGTGTGAAGAAGAAAAAGATTAGAGATAAGCTTACTAATCTATAAGTATAAATTGCTTCACCATCTATAAAGATTTCAGAAACAACATAGTAGTCGGTATCAATTATTGTAATGTATCATCTGGCAAATAAGACTTATTAGTCCCAGGTATGAAATGAGTGGTGCATTGATGGTATAAGTATAAGTTTCAGAGTTGACAAATCTATAAAAAGTTTATGGAAGTGAAAAGAACCCCCCAAAGCCGTAACCAAATCAACTATTCCGATGTTCTAGCCTTGGTTGAGGTTAATATAATAATAGTTGAAAAGGTTTAAAGCATTTTTCAACTTACAAAACCTCAGGCTTTTGAGTCTCACTCCCTTCTAAACCCCAGCCCTGGCCTGACCCCCAATCCGATCCAGTAGATGCAGAATCATCATTGCTTGACTTGGCAGATGTGAACTGGCCTTTCTTTCGCTGCATTCTGCATGCTTAAAAGGAAACCTTAACTACAGAACAACGAATCTCAAAAAAAAATATATATACAAAAACCAAGCTGTTGCTTTTTACACATAAACATACCTCAAGGCTACCTCCTTCCTAACTGTGTAGCGTATTTTCTTATCAAAATTCCTCCCTTTTCGTTTCTCCCTAAATTTGATCAAAGAAGCTAACCGCTGCGGGGCACTAAGCCTTTGAGGAATACCAGATAGACCCTGATTCATTTATTAGTCAGCAACAAACTCGCGGACTATACTGATTTTCCATATGGCATTAAACATTCTATTACCAGTACCCTATTGTTCTGGTGAGGTGATCCTAGGGTTGTTGGGAGTGTATGTGGCATTTCCCGTCCACCGAGTAATAAAAGCACAGCTTGAACCTGCAGTAAAAAAATATCGAGCACCACTTTAATACGTAGAAAAACACCAACCAGCTGGATATGCTGACCATATGTTGCTGGCAACGAATTTTAGTATCATAATTAAACCACTAAAGAACCGAATCACTAGAAAATTAAAGTCACCTTTTCAGGGGAAACATGGTCAAAAACATAAACTTGTCCCTGAAAAGAAAGTGTCAATTGATCTCCATTTTCACTACCACGGTCTACAACTTCGCCCCGATGATCAGATGAATTTCCAGGGCGAGAAGGAATGTCAGTCTCCACTCCCTCAGTCATATCATCATCAGCATGGTCATCCATCATACCGTTTCCATTGTTGATATGGTGCAAGCTGTGGTGTTCATATTGCACATGCATTGGATCTTGATCTATGCCAACGTGCATTCCACCATTGCTTCCATGGGGGCCATTCATGGTCTGTATTTATCAATTTGTTACAGGTATTCAAGAAATAGAACATAATTGAATGAAGTTTTCCTAAACTGAAAACCTAGAGCCTAGTGTAGGTAGAAGACGAATATGAATAACACTAAATGAGCTTGGAATAAAAAGAAAAAAAATCACAACCAAGGGAAATTTCAAGAAACAATCACATAGAAACTCATTAACAGTCACGGGTAAGTCAAACTCTTTCCTTAGGTTTTTGGGTTTTATTAGTTGAACACCAAGCAATTGTACAGTGACACGACACGCTCTTATGATGTAAAGTATGATTCTTAGTTTCCAGAAAATAGAATGGTCTCTTGAAGCTTTTATATAGAATGTATCAGCCGTACAAATACAAGGGGAGGTTCTATATCAACAGTAGATGACAAAAATCGAATGTGGACATAATCTCAGGTAACAACAGCCAAAGCCACCATAAACCCTTACAATGGCTTGGTGTTAACTAGCAAGCTAGAAACAAACTACATAGAAACAAACTACATAGAAACAAACAGATCCGATTGAAAAATTATACTTCTTTCACGCTTTCAACCTAGACATAAAAGGACCAGACTAGACCAATTGCAAATTTCAAATGAAACCCTAAAACATAGCCAAAATTCAACAATCTAGAGCCCACTTCTCATATCATACACATATATATGACTTCGACAAGAAAGATAAAAAAAAAGCTATAACATTGAGGTGAAAACGGGTACCTGTTGTTATTCAAAAGGATGAAGAAGCTAGAAAAGGATGGCGAAAATGGAGGCAGAGTGGTAATTCACGATAAACAGGATTTGATTATACAATTGCGAAACCAAAAAGGGCACAACGGAGGAGACGAGCGAAAAAGGAACCTCTTTGATTTTATTTGATTTTTTGGTCAGATGATATTTTTAAAGGCAATTTACTAAAATAAGATCAAGTTTTTGTTTTAAATATACTAGTCATTTAAAATTTTAAAAAATAATATAAATTTAATTTTAAAATAATTGAAAATTTACTTTTTAATAAAAAAAGTTTAAATCCTAAATTGAAAAAGTGAACCCAAATTTTAATTTTATATTTATGTTATTTAAGATAAATAATTATTTTTATATAATAATTTATGTTATTTTGAGAATTTTAGTTTTATTATACTAAATTTAAAAGATAAATTTAAAATTGTACTATTTTAGGGTATTATTCTATTTTTCATATATTTTCTATTTTTGTGTGATTAGTCTATGTTCTTAACAAAATATTTTCCAATTTCATGTATCCTTTTGTTTATAGTGTTGTAGTCCTTTTTTCTCCAATATCGAGCTTTGTCTCTCGAAATTTCGAATTATGTTAGACGAGTTATGCGGGTTTTGTTTTCCAAATTTTTGGAGCTTAAAAATTAAAAATAATCGGTTAAAATAGCATTTTTGTGTTAAAAAAAAAAACTAATTATTTTAATATTAGTTTTGTATTTTTTAATTTAAATTATTTATGCTACAATTAAAAAACAAATTTTATTATTTTAGACTATTATCCTAAATTTAATTCGTTTTTAATATCTAAACATCATTTGAAAAAAAAGAAAAAAAAGCAGAAAAACTTGTGTAGTTTCTTTTTTCTCAGAAAAACAAAACTTGTGTAGTTTCTTTTTTCTCAGAAAAACAAAACTTGTGTCGTTTCTGTCTTTTGCTTTTTTATCATGTGGGCTTGGAGCCTTTTAAGAGAAAAAATAAACCACAGCTCCAAAACCGGTTTGAGGCATAAAAAATCTCTAAGTCTCTAGAGAACAAGCAGAGGAATGAAATGGGCAGAGGCGACAAACGGTTCTGGCACAATAAAATATGTTGTGGGACAGGTCTAGACAACAATTTCTTTTGTTGATGTAAAAGGGTTTTGCGAATTGACCAATTGCGGTTTGGAGTTAATCGGGTTAACCCGCTGCGGATTTGCGTGCCGGCTCGTGTTTTTTCTTTACTACTTTCTTATTTTATTCTTAGTTTTTTCAAAAGATATATCATTGCACGTTAGGGGTTATACATATTTACGTAATTATATAGTATCAAACGAATGCATGATTCGAAAAAAATATAATGGTGGAATCAAATTTTTATTTAGTTTGTTTTTATTTAAATAATATACATTTTTTAGTATATTCAAATATAAATAAGGTCATGCTTCAGTTTCTTTTCTTTTTTAAAAAATGATGGCCACAAAAAATATATGGACTATTAAAATAATATTATAAAATATAGCAGGTAAATATAATAAAATTAATGACAAGTAAAATTAATAAACAATTATAAATAGATAGAAATTCATATGCGTCGGCAACATGCCTGCTAATTCTTTCGATTTAGTGAAGCTACATGGACCACTGTCCTATCGAAACCTGTCCGTTGCCGAGGGGATCATATGGACGCAAGCCCATATATTTGACACCACTCAAAACAAGATGCAAAACACTTCTTCCTTATTGAGATGCTCAAGCATCTCTATCTCCTCTTCTCTGCCACAACGGTCATTCCCTTGAACGAGTAAGCTCATCCACTCAAGATCGTTCTTTGGAATGATGAGGAAAATCTTCGGACAAACCAACAATTAAATTACGTCAAAAGCGGTTTGGTCGGATAACAAATAAGTAAGCTCGCTTGCTCGAAAGGTCACAGTGTGAATCTTGGAACCCACATAATGATTCGTAGGAGGGGTATTGGACTTGGCTATTCAAAGACCCTTTTAGTTATGGTATTTGATTATTTATTCAAGGAACCATCCAAAAAAAATTCAGGATAGATACGTAGTGTTTTTGTACCCTTAGTAAATAAAATTAAAGAGTACTATTTCATGTTTTTATATCAGATGAAATAACAAAACAAACTACATGTGTATCCGATCAGAAAAAAACAAAGATCTACAAAGTGGAGTAATGTACAAAAAAGAGACTGAAATAATACAGAAGAAATGTAATGGAAGCAACATACAAAAAAAACACAAATTGCAAAGACCAAATATATCTCAACAGACTTTAGTGTTGACTAAATCTCCACGTCACACCAAAAAAGAAGAAAAATGACCACAGAATCTCACCAGCCTCAAAACCTCTCGACACGTCATCTCTTCAATTCTCCAAACACCATTCATTTAATAATTTCCCAATTTGCAGCAATATTATTAACATTTTTCAAAAAAAAAAATGGCTGATGTAATTTTCTAAACGACAAGAAACAGAGACATTTCTTTTTTGGTGTGAAGTGTGAAAGAGGGAAATAATAGCCACTATCATCAACCATGAACCATAAAGCTCCACCGTTTTTCTCTCCCTCTTCCATCATAAGCATCCCTCCTTAAATCTCTCTTCACAACATCATCATCATCATCATTCGAAATCGATTTTCTTTTTCTCTTCTCTCTCTCGAGATCGACTTAAATCGCTATTGGGACGACGATGGTGAACTTCTGCGAGCTGTGTGGTGCACAAGCCGATCTCCACTGCTCCGCTGACTCTGCTTTCCTCTGTCACTCTTGCGACGCAAAGTTCCATGCCTCTAATTTCCTCTTTTCCCGCCATATCCGTCGCATCATCTGCCCTGATTGTAAATCCCTCACCGGAGATTTCGTCTCAGGTCCTCTTTCGCCTTGGCCACCCAGAATAAGCTGTTGTTATGGATCGTTTTCGTCTTCCGCATCCTATTGCTGCTCGTCTCCGGATGGTGTCTCCAGCTCCGAGCTATCGTCGACGGCGAGGAAGACGCGTGTTGTGAATAGAGCCCGAGGGAGGGGAAAAAGAGTGAAAGCCGTTGCGGATCGCGTTTTTGGAAATTGGTGCGATAAATTAGGACTAAATGGAGATTCGAGACACGCGGTCATTTCGTATGCGTCTCTCGCTTTGGCTGTGGAGAGACCGAGGGAGACGACGAATGTGATTTTAGCCGGAGCGTTTTGGTTCGGCGTTAAGAACTCGCGGAAAAAGATGACGTGGCCGAGTCTAAAGAAAGTGGAAGATGCAACCGGAGTTGCAGCTGGGATGATTCGATCCGTTGAACGCAATATTGCGCGTGGAACAACGCTGCAGATTAGACGGTGGCCCCTGGATTCGGAGGAAGGATGGGCCGAAAACGACAGCGTTTGAAATATTTGAAAGTGGGTCCCGCAATGTAACTAAGGCATGGTTTTTTTGTGATTTAAGTTTAGTGTCTTCAATCATCGACGTGTTGAGTTTTCTTTTAAACGTTTAAAAAATGGGTTTGAACCAGGTGAGATAACAGAAATTTCTTTGATGGAGACTAATATTTAGAGGAAGAAATAAAAAAGAAAAAGAAAAGAAATCACGGTAAAATTTTATAGATATATACTCAGTTGTATAGTTTGAGAGATACTGAATGAATAACATACTTTCTTAGAACGAGCAAGGGGCCATAAAATCAAATAGGAACAAATTGTTCTCAGTCACACCAATAGGAATAGCTCATATCTTGTTTGGAATCTTAATGAACGTATAACACATGTAACTTGGAAACCATCACAACCATGTTTAATGTGATAAACAAACAACATTTATCTAACTCTCTTATTATCTAAAACGAACATAGCTAATAGGTTAAGTTTTTACAGATCATCAGCTAAGATATCCAATTCTTTACCAGCGACTAAAGTATAATAGTTTTTACAATTGAATATCATCGGTCGCTAGCGTAAACCAACAAAGCGATTCCTCCTTATACGAGAACCAATTACCTACAATGATTCAACCAAAGTATATACGTCCATCTTTGAAAACGCATACACTTAGAGTCTAATTTGTTGGTTTACGTCATCGACAATCTGACCAAACTTTTTAAGATTCCAAAATCTAAAAATATTAGTTTTAATGTTACCAATCCAATGCTATTAGAATTAATTCATTTACAACACTTTGAAAATTTTAACTCTCATTTTATATAAGTTTGTTCAACGGTGCTCATAATTTTAATTTTCTTACCACACGAATTAAAATATATACTATCTAAACTACATTGAAACACAAGAAATAAATGGTATACTGTTTGCACCACATTTACTTTCTTATTATAAGTATGAAATATTAAATTTTCGTATCAAAATGTTTGACTATTAATTCGGTACGTTGTAGTACAGTGATAAATAAAAAAAACCACACTAAAACAAAAAAAAATTCACATTTTTTCAAATTTATATTAAATTCAATAAACCGAGTGCTAAATTGAATCCGACTAAAAAAACAACTCAAATATACACCAATAAAATCTCCAAAATAGAATGATAAAGTTGGAAAACGAAGTAGTAGAAAAACCTACGATCTGTCTTAATCGGTGACAGATTTGATGACTGAAAATCAAATTTAGAAGTCACAATTTTAGGGCGAATTTGTAGTTGCTTGCCTATTCCCCAGGCTAAGTGAACACAATTTGGTGAATCACAGTAAAATACGACAACAACTAATAGTTTGGCAATTGAACTTTTCTACATAACTTGTTTTTAGTTTACAGTATACAAATTCCCCCATCAACATAAAAGATAAATATAGCAATTATCTGTGTAGCGACATTGAGTTAGGCTCAAAGAATACGAACTCAATAAAAAGAATGTTGAGACTTTGCATTACTAATGGGAGGTGGATTGTTTCCCCCTCTCTCATACTGAATCCATGGTCATGGATTTAGTATCAGTTTGGTTCTCCACATCTCTGCAATTACCTTCCGTGGTGCGGGATCATCTGGACCTTTGTCTCGTTGCCCCGAGGTGAAGTATAGCTGCCCGTCCCAATACCCAACCAGCGTTGTCTTCACACGGTATGGCAACTTTCCAATCACATACCATTTCTGAAGAGAAAACAAAAATTCAGCTACTGTTTACACTTATTAACAGGTTGAAGATGTTTAGGTATGCATGACATCGGGTTTTTTTACCATTGTATTCAGGTTAAACTGAAAGATTTCACCAACGAGAACCATTTTCTTTGTTTCAGGATGCTTCTCTGTGGTGCCACCAACAATTACAATAGAGTTGTTAACCACTTTCCAAGCAAATTCGATATGGGAATCGGGTTTTGGTATCGATGGCATAACTTTCCACTTCATTTCCTCATCCAGCATGTAGACATCACTGAATACCACCTGGACCACCAAGGCAAAGGAGACACACACGGCGTTCATGAAGTAGCAACACGGGAATTTACCAATGGAGTCACGATATATACTTAAAAGGAGAATCCATAAGATACCTCCATACGGCGAGAGCATTTGAAAATGGGAGATCCTGGTTTAGCCATGAAATCACCTTCTTGGCCACCAACAACAAAAAGCCGGTCATCCACTACTACACATGCTCTACAGTCACAAGAACAGTCAGACTCAAATAAAATGGAGAAACAGTGTATGGAGCTATAAGGATTAGCAGCAACAGCTATTGAATAGAATATTGAAAATAACCTGTGAGGTCCTCCACGAGGTATTGGAATTTCACTTCTCCACTCTTTGTCCAATGCTTTCCCATCTTTTACAGCAATACTCCAGTGTTCAAGTGCTGGTGTATGGCGATTCTCCTTGCTTCCACCCATTACGTGGAGTCTACCTCTCCATAGCTGAGTAGCTGGAGCATACCTGAATGTAAATAAACATTACCATGAATTTCTCTTAAAAATTTAACATGACAGAAACGACCAATCTGGAGAAGCAAAATGTTATCCGAATGTTCTAAATCACCATTTCTCCAAGCAGAAAATCATCTGTAGGAATGCCTGAATGGCATAAAATCATTAAAAGTAATCTCATAAGCGGGTACTCATATACATGTCTCAAAATTACCTAGGAACTGGTAAAGAAATGAAGTCACTCCACGTATTTGTATCAGTGTCGAGCACAAAAGTTTTAGCTGTAGGCCCTCTACATTGAGGACCATATTGACCGGTTACAATGTAGATGTACCGCCCATCTGTTACCATCCCTAAATGTGAATGTGCCATCTCTTTTGGCATATCGAATCTTCCTCCCCATGTATTATCTATGAAATTGTATATATCAACATGAGAATGTACCTGAATGTCGAAACACAGAAAACACAAATCCTCCTTGGTAAGAAACCACCAAATGCTAATACTCAAGGATTACGTTTTCTCCAGTAGAGAAGGATAAGAAAGGCTTACAGAATCAATAGTGCCATATCCAGCAAAGACATAGAGAAAATTCCGAATCTGAATTGCAGCTCCATCTAGGCGAGGCACAGGTGCAGCTGCCATTTTCTCCCATTGTAGTTCTGGAGCAGCCAAATCTTGAAACGTTGCAGAAAGTTTCCTTTCCCGAACATTATCGTTCTTCTTCTTACTATTCTGAAAAGCACAAAATAGAGAGTTCTTCACCTTCCTAGCCATAAATGAGCAGACGCAAGAAGTAATAGCTGAGTTCAGATCTAATTAGATGAGAGACATTAACAAGAGACAACATCGAACATTGACACTGGATTTAGGCGGGACGGTGGTTATGGAGGAGGGAAGGGACATTCCGGCGGAGGAGAAGCGATGAGAAGAAGCCCAAAACAAGTCGGCAACAAGTCCGGCGGCTAAAAGCGCGAGGCATGAAACTAACACAACCCGCCCACAACTCTGCTTCCCCGTTGGCCTCGCCATATTTATCTGCTTCTCTCTCTTGCTCTAAATCAACATCTGCCTTAGGGTTCCACAAACTTAATACAAAGGTTAAACCTTTGGATTTAGGCGGATGCAGAGGTGATCTTGATCTCCCTGAGGACACAGAGGGCAAAGGTGAGTTTTTTTTTCTCTGCTTATATGTATGATTTTCCTTTATTAAATAACAATTTGATTTGTGAAAGAAAAAAATATTTTGATTTAATGAGTATGAGACCGTGACAGTATTACACGCTTTAAACGCATAATCTGGCTCACTGTCCCTCTTATTTTCGCCGCCAGCTTTGTCCCCTCTCTGTTTATCAGAACCGAATCCGTCACGTCACGTTCTTCTTCGGAAGGATTTAAGCTAAATTTGGGAAGGTTTTGATTTTCTTCCTTTCTCACATTGTTAATGAGTTTGTGTTAGTTATGGTCACTCGTTTCGCGCAGATATCTCTGGTAACTATTTAGAACCGCAGGTTTCCTTTACATCTCTTCCTATCTTCTCGTTTCGCCTTTGTAGCTGCTACTGAAATCAGGTTCAACATCGCATAACAAACAAGGTATGCTTTGCTTCTGGTGCAGGTGTTTAGGGTCTGTTTCTAGAATGGCTCAGTGTGTGAGGTCAACGCTAAATCCTTCGAGAACACCGCAGAGCGTTGCTAGGACAGGGTCTGCAAAAATCCCAGCTTTTGCATCAGTCTCCTTTCTTAGAACATTACCGGAGTTCAAGAAATACCCAAAACCGTGTTTATTAGTTATGTCTTGCCAGGGCAAGTCCCAAAACCACCAAGAGCAACGACCGCGACAGTTGTCTCTTGACGATCTAGTCACAAGTAATCGTAAAGGAGAGGTTCTTGGCACAATCAGAGACTCGCTTTCTAACTGTCTCTCCAATACCAATCTTCTAGAGACTGTTCCTGGTCTGAAATCTAGAATCAAGGGCAAGGTTAGTGGTGTCCCTTTGTCCTCCATTATTGTCTGCAATGGCTAAAGTCTGTGTTAAACCAAACAAGTGATAGTTGAGGAAACTTATCACACTAGCAAAATTGTTTTTTGCAGGTCAGAGATATTTATGATGCTGGTGATTATCTGGTTCTTATTACAACTGATCGGTTGAGTGCATTCGACAGAAATCTTGCTTCAATTCCCTTCAAAGGCCAGGTATGTTTTTCTCCATATTTGCACTGTGAATTTAAGTTGGATAGCTTGAAGTGTTGCAGGCAGATTTTTCTTCATAGGTTTGTAGGTCAAACTGCTACAAATAAGATGTTTTGGCTGCTTAATTTTCAGGTTCTTAACGAGACAAGTTTGTGGTGGTTCAATAACACACAGCATATAACTCCAAATGCAATCATTTCATCTCCTGATAGAAATGTTGTTATTGCAAAGAAATGCTCGGTTTTCCCGATAGAGTTTGTGGGTAAGTATGTTTTGGATCTAAATACAATGTACCTTGTCATATGCTTCTCCATGCAGCCTCTATTTGCTTTTTTCTAAACTGTTTTTTAATGTTATGTGTAGTTAGAGGGTATGTGACCGGAAGTACTGACACATCTTTATGGACGGTATACAAGAAAGGTGTTCGAAACTACTGTGGGAATGTGCTTTCAGATGGTACAGTTACATTTGTTGACTTCATGAAGTGCATGTCAGAAGATCATTAATTACTAATTACCAAATTTTGCAGGATTAGTGAAAAACCAGAAGCTTCCAGCTAATATACTTACACCAACAACTAAGGCCGAGGATCATGATGTGCCCATCACTCCAAATGAGGTCTAATAACTGTTACAGAGAAGAAAAGTAGAAATCACAAATATGAAACTAACATTTTTGGTCATTAGTTTGTTATCTCAGAGATCTGCTAAGCTGTAAGATGAAAAGAATTTTACTTAAATCTGTTTAATTCTGTGGTGATTCTTATCAGCCGAATGATTCTTGCAGATTGTTGAACATGGATTCATGAGTCAAGCTGAATTCGACGAAGCAAGTATGAAGGCTTTGAACTTATTTGAGTTTGGGCAGGTTAGTTATAACGGTTGTATGAATTTCATGATTGCAGATCACACGAAATCAGATTCTTGATATATTTTGCCTGCTTCAGTAGGCAAATATCACGCTTTTTGGAAGGTTAATAAATTCTATTTATATTATGCTTGCTTCAGCGGGTCGCCAAGGAGCATGGACTGATTCTGGTGGACACAAAATATGAATTTGGAAGAAGTAGTGATGGCTCAGTCTTATTGATTGATGAGGTTTGTTTTCTTTTCTCCTTGTTTCCATGTTATCTCTCTGTGAATGCACGGTTGAGCACACGTCTGCACAACTGCCAAAATCACTGACTAGAATCATCATCCACTTGCATACAATGTGCATAGATACATACTCCGGATTCCAGTAGATACTGGCTTGCGGGTTCATATGAAGACCGCTTCCAAAAAGGCCTTGAGCCTGAAAATGTTGATAAGGTTAGTGATTTCATTTGTTTTTGCTCTCAGTCATGTTTTATTGGTTTGGAATACTTTGTTGGTTCACATCTTCTCTCTCTTTTCTTATCCAAACAGGAATTCCTGAGATTGTGGTTCAAAGAGAATTGTAATCCGTACAAGGATGAGGTATGCTTGCATCTTTGCAATGTAAATTCCGTTTTCCCCTACTTTATTAGATGACCTCTGCTAAAGTTATCAGTGTCCCGATTGTTCCTATTTGTCAGGTCCTGCCCACTGCTCCAGCAGAACTCGTAACTGAATTAGCTTGGCGGTATGTAAATTGATCTGTAAACTCTATTATTTTGATTGCTCTACTACCGTACTACGTGTTTTCTGTATGGGAAGAACATTGAATGTGTATATGCTTTAGGTTCTGTGGGACTAGAAATTCAGTGGACTATTTTAGCTTTCGCAAGTAGTCTTGGTTTTGTAAGAACTGATGGAAACCGTGCGATGGCAGGTACATTTTCTTGTATGAAACTATCACTGGATCAAGAATTGACATTCTTCCGACACAGGTATGACACTGTGTATCCAAACTTCTTCACTTTATTACCTGCGTTGTGATTTGTACATTTTAGATTTTATTGCGCTTAAAGAGCATATTGAGCCGTAGCTCTATCGACAGGAACCAATACATGACCGAATCTCGAGAAACACAAGCCAAGCACTTTCATCTCTGCGTCAACTTTGATTTTTGGTATACCCTTCAAGGAGGCAGAGAGCATAGAATAAGACTGTTTTTTGTTGCATTCCTATGTCAGATTGTTGCAAGTGATTACGAATCAAAGATAGCTTAAGTTCGAATTGAGCAGCTTTTAACAAAGAATAAAATCAATTGATCAGGTATGAGCCCCTAAAAGAATTTATTTACTTTCTCTTCTTGTGACCATGGGCCTGGCAAATTAGAATCTAGTGTTGTATCAGAGAATGAAACTATGCTTGATTTTGATCACCTCTCTATAAACAAGACAGTCTCAAGACAAACAAAACCCAGAAAAAGATATTCATCTATACTGATAACTAAGACTGAAACAACCTTTGTCCAGAACCAGGGCTTGTGACCCGGTAAAAAGGTAAACTATCATTGCTGAACAGACGAAAAACTTACAACTTTTAAGGTTTCAATCACTGTATTGTTCTGCCTATCAATGCTCTGTCGAGGTTAGTACTTAGTTGTAATTCTATTGCAGATTGGCATTCTGCAACCTTTTTCGAGATATGTAAAATCCTAACTGGTCTCTCTACGCTTCTTTCTGTTCCATGTTATAAACCCGGGTTTAGCTTCTACATATAGACAAAATTCTTCTACTCCCTGCTTTTATCAGTCTCTACTTTCTGCAACCAAAAATATTAAAACCATGTCAACAGTTAAAACAGATTAACATTTCAAAGGAGCTTCAAATTGCAGTGTGACTTAGAATACCGCACATTCACTTGTTTCTTTTGCCTCTATCGACCTTTGGAAAGTTACAGGGAGAGAATTCACAGAGGTGTTAATGATTGTTATGCAATGATGTGATACAAAGAAATTGTACATACCAATAGCTAGGCTGATTGAAGTGTCGAGGCTGGCTTATTTTCAACAGTAACAGAGAGAGTTGCACGGTTCTCTTTCTCAGGCTCAGGCTGTTGGGTTTCACCCGTCTTTGATGGAGAAGCAAAGAAGCTATCAGGCAGAACGTTCTCCAGACTTGCCTCTTGCCTTGGGCAATGAGAATAAAAGAACAATAAGCATGCATGTAACCAGTTAGAATCTGAACGCTAAAAAGACTTAAATCTTATGAGAAATATTTATACCCTTTGTTGAGATGGTTACTGTAACCACGCTCTAGGCTCTTATGATCAGTATCACTCAGAAAAGCTTGGTTTGCTTCAGACTGAAAATGTCGTGAATCACCATTACCTGCTTAGAGGAAACACAAGAAAGGGAAAATGGTGAATATAAGCTATTTAAAGCCAAGTTCCGTGTGGAGGAGATAGAAATAACCTTCTATGATTTCTTCACTGGCATTGTCTGATCGAAACAGCATGCTTTGATTGACACGAGAGGGAAAATGAATAGGGGAGCCAATAGAAAGACTACGCTGATGGTGAAACTCACTATCCATGTCAGGTAACTGCAGATTCAGAAATCTTCTCCTTTGGAATTCTATCGCTTGCTGCAAGTCAGCTTGCTCAGCTTTTCTCCTCATCATCTCCTGTGTGTTAGAAAACATCCTTGGTGCTGGTAGCAAACGAAACAAGACTGGTTTAGAACAAATAGCCAACAAAAAAACAAGAAATTGAGCTCTAGAAATCATATCCACATGGTGAATCAAGCATAGGAAAGAAGTTTAACTTACCAAGGTGACAATCAAAGAGATCCCTGGCATCCATTCCAGATGGACTTGAACCAGGAGAAAAGTTCCCTCTCTCCATCTGCTGCAGCAGTTGTTGCTGCTGCCTCCTGCTATTTTTGATGAAAAGTATCATAAGCGAAAACACAAAAGAGGACAGTGTGAGAAAGAGAGAGAAAAAAACAGATTACGCAAGAGAGGTGGTTCTTCAACATACTTTTCAAGGATTCTTCCTTTTTCCTTGTACGGTTTAACGAGTACACGTGAGTCGCAGATGAAATGAGGGTTTCCTCTGGCCAAAATGATTCTCACAGTTTCAGAGTGGACAAAAGTGACAAATCCAAACATCCGTTTCTGCTGGTATGGAATCCTCACATCTTGAACTGGTCCAAAATTGCTACAACAAAACAAGTAACAAGATTAATCTTAATAACAGAGACTCGCAAACATTAGGTGATATCCATCAAAGTATTGATGAAGGTGCAACAGCTTTGATTCAAATTGAATTTATGAAAGATACCCAAAGTAATTGGAGACATCTTCATCTGTGAAGGAGCTGTCCGCTGGAAAAGTCAAGTAAATCTGTTTAGAAGCAGAGTTAGATTTATCTCCCATCCCCATAAACTCCTCCCTTTCATGTCTCCCTGGACTACCATACCAGTAACCCTCTTCACCAAATTGTGCAGTTCCTCCTGATCTGCAAAAACAATCACCAAATGAAATTATGAAACAAGCCACAACATCCAAGACAGAATTTCAAGTTTTTTAAAAAAGCATATGATTGACTTAAGCAATTGAATTAAACCAAAGAGGGGGGGAAAAGGAAGAAACAAATATTGGCTTGAAAATGAACAGCAAAAGTAGTAAATCATACAACGAAGACCTCAACAACCACTGTGATATAAGCAATAATTGGTATCTAAGTGTGCAAATATTAAAAAAAAAAAACCTTTCCACTTTGTTTTGTAAAATCCAAAGTTTTTACTAACCACAGCAAAAAAGGAGGTCCATTTCATGATTACCTATGCGCATTACGCGAATGCAAGAGGAAATTGATGCCTTTATCATACGACATTGGAGAACCACTAGCCGCCAAGAACTGAGCAGCGGCCATTCGCTGCCGCTGAGCCAGTTTTATCCTCGCTATCTCCTCTTGCTGTCTGCAAACGTAATCCGGCGAACCAAAACCACCAGGGGAATCAAAATCATCACCTAAACCACCGTGGGGAAATCTGTTGTAACCGCCGCCAAATCCGGGTTCTTCTGACCCAAAACAAGCATCGCTGGCTGAGAAACTCCTCCTGTGCAAATGCGCATCGCCATTGTCGACCGAATACCCGAACGGATCCACAGATTCGTCGTTGTTCTTCGAAGAAGTTTCATTGAGGAAAGACAAGTAGTTTCCGAGTTGCTGCTCATCGAGGAAATCGCCGTTTCCTCCACTGGCTTCACCACCACCACCACCACCACCATCTGAAGCAAAAAGAGACGAACTTGCTTGAAACGGGCTCGAAATCATGTTAGGGTTACTCCCGAGTGAACCAGGAGTGTTCACGGAAGGAGACAAAGGGTTCCTCGAAAACTCCATAAACCCATTCCCTGTCATTCTCGGAGAAGACTGAGACAAAGAATGACGGTGGATGTTAATAGGTCTGGAAATAGGGTTCAATGGCGTCGACGTAGAAGAAGATCCATTGGAGGAGGAAAGACCTAAAGCGGATTTAGCTTTGATACAGACGGACTGCAAGAGAGTGTCCGGTCCAAGAGCCAAACGCATCAAATCTCTCTTACCCAAGTCTTGTAACAACAAATAACCAATGATTTTCGATGCAAAATCGGGTTCTAAAGTTCTGATCTTTGTAAAAAGTATGGAAGTAGGATCTCCCGGATCCATGGCCAGATTAAATTTCTTTACTTTCTCGCTGTGAGGAAGATTGAGAAGGAGAAGAGGCTCTTTTTATGAGAAGAGAGTAGTAGTGGGCAGTACTTGGTTGTTTATTTATGCGTTAAATGTATGTTTTTTTGGAGATTTGAGTATGATTTTTTGTCTTGTAATGAGTATTTATGAAAAAGAAAAAAGAAAACTACTTTCGTAATGTGTTCTTTATTTTCGGGTTCCGTTTTGTTGTCGGGTATAGGGTTTTTGAAGTTCGTCGAGACTCTCTCAGAGTGGTATTTTACTTATATGCTAAAAACAATTTGTTATTAAGATTTATTAACTTCTTCTGGAAAACAACTCAACAGTCTAAGCAGCTATTCCCCATTGGATGCATGATTTAATAGAGTTTAATTTCTTGTTGTAGTCAACTGTAGTATATTTGTATGAATATATGTTGTAATTGAATTAAGAGTTACTTCAAAAGTTTTACAAAATCAATTGTTATTGATTTTGTTACATAAGAGTTAATCGTTTAAAATTTAGTTAAATTTTATGCGAAAATTATTTATAGTTCAATTTAAATTTATACGCTATTTAAACAATTTAATTCAATAAAAAGATAAACAGATGTGTTATTCAAACATCGTAGATTTAATTATCTTTATATTTATATATTAGCGATTTTTAGAAAAAAAAATAATTGAAATCAAAATTTTAAAGTAAAAACTAAATGTGTAATTTTGGTGTTATAAATGTCAATCCCGAATAGAACTCCATTAACATACCACGATTTTATTACCAAAAAAAGTAATATTATAAAATATTTAAATTTTTTTTTTCAAATCTAATATATTAAATTAATTTTTTTTTAAATAATATAAATAATTATGTAAATTATTCATTTAGTATAAATAAATTATACATAAATTTAAAATAGTACATTTGAATTTATTTTTCTAATTTAAGATTCTATTTTTCGATTAACAATAAGTTTTGATGTATTTTAATCTAAAATTTCTACTATTATTGTAAATTTAAACTAATAATACTAATTTTAGAACAAATTTTTCTGAAAATGCTATTTAAAAAAAAATCTCTTATAAAAAATCAAATTGATTCGGTTTATATTATCATATTTTGGCTGATCTGACATCTACAATATTTGTAGCTCAAATATGAAAACTAAACTCTACCATTAACTTTAATCATCAATTCTTATTTTCAAAAAAATTGATGTTTCATAAAAAATAATGTTATTTAAACAATTTAATTCAATAAGATGTGTATTATCCAAATATCTTAGATTTAATCAATTTTTACAGTTATAGTTATGTTAGCGACTTTAGAAGAAGAGAAATTCACAAACAACAATTTAAAAATAATATTGGTCATATAGTTTTGGCTTTATGAATATTAACTTTGCAAAGAACATAAAAGAAGTTTACTATGCCAAAGATGTTCATCATCTATTACTATTTATAAATGCACATTACCACTGCAACTATACAATGATATTTATTGAGTTACCATGTTGTAGCCAAAAAAAAAAATTACTGTGAAAAAATGAAAGCATTGGTTTGACATATATTATTCTAAGTATTATATATGTCTTGGCTTATCGATATTTTAATACAGAAATTGCCCAATATAGTTGAATCTCATATTCAAAAATTAAAATCTATTGTTAATTCTAATTATCAAATCACTGATCTGTAATATTGAATCAAAATTTAGATACTTATATATTACCTAAATTATTACCATTTAGTAAATGTAGTATCTATCCAAGTAAAAAAATTAGGGTTTTAATTTTTTTTTAAAATTTTGGGGTTATAATTTAAATTTTATTTAAAGTAAATAATTATTTTCACATAATAATTTATGATATTTTTAAAATTTTAGTTATAATATATTAAACTTAAAAAATAAAATTAAAATAATATTATTTTAAAGTATTATTTTATTTTTTATTATTTCATAATTTGTGTGAAAATTAGAAACAATCATTAGAGGGAGTATTTGTTAGAAATAAAAATAAATTTGATCTGAAACGACAAAACAAACCCTTATCTTCTTTTTACCGCAAAAATCTGAAACCGGCCTGCTTCGTTAACCGCGCTTACTTTTTGCCCTGACTCACTAAAACCCGCGCGTGACATTAATATTTTAGCCAATGAGAAAATATTCCACTACAATGAGTGCACGTGGCTTCAGAATACTCTCTTCAGATCTTTACCGTTAAAAACTATGGCAGAGGAGAAGTAACGTAAGATTGCTTTTATGGGGACACGTGAGGTTCTCAATGGTTTTATTTAGTCAGTTTGACCAGAGTTCGTATATTATTCGCCAGAACCAAACCATTGCATCAGACTATAATTTCAAAAAATGAAACTAAATGCTCTTCCTGGAAAACAAGAATTATTAACAATTGTAATATTTTCTTCCTGAAGTTTTAGCTATTTTATAAAAAAACATAATAAGATTTGAAAATTGCCGGAAATGAAGAGAACAATGATGACAATCGGTGAGCAGTATCTAATATATTTTAAAATTAAATATGGGCATTAAGTTTGAGTATCCTAGGTGTATGAGTAGGTGTCAACATCATGGATGCCCGAAAAGAGGAGAAAACAAATCATGTTTCAATTTTTAATACTTACTTTGTTCTTTTGGGCAAGTTTACTTCTATGGTCTTTGCTGTTGTGTCCATGTAAAGCTAAAATGAAAGATAGAAATGCTACAGGCCCATAAAAGGCCTAAATAAAGCCCATAACATTTCCAAATAAACCAATGTGTTTCGTGATATCTTATGTTTTTGTTGTTCAGAGTTTTGTCATATTTGTATTTTCATTAATTAAAAAAATTCAAACATTATTTAGAGAACCATATATTTAGGTCTGGGTTTTCGATTTTTTGGGTCAAACGGTTCGGTTTATTCGATTTTCGGTTATTTTGGTTTGTAAATAAATTGACCAAAAAATTATATAAAAAATCGGTTCGGTTCGGATTTTTATCGGTTTAATCGGTTTGATTTTTAGAATATAAAATCATTCCAAATTAAATTGAATTATAATTTAATTTCGGTTTTAATCATTTAAAATCTAAATTTAATCGGTTAGTTATTTGGTATTCGGGTTTTTTGGTTAATTTTGCTTAATTTTGATTCAATTTTTTTGGTTTAATTTGGATCATTCGGTTTTTGGGCACAATTCGAATCAATTTGGTCATAGTGTCAATTGTCAAAAGTTGACCGTCACAAAAATACAAAATCACTAATCTTCCTTCTTCTTTATGGTTTCAGATTTCTACACAAAATTCTGGTTTCAGATCGCAAATCTACATTAACGCACATCAATGTTCAAGCAGAAGACAAAAAGGAAAAATAACGGCCGAACTCAAAAACTAGGGTTTGCGAAAAAAGTAGTAGATTTGGGAAAATAGATATGTTACGGGGACAAAAAAGATGAAAAGAAAACTCAAAATGTATTTCAGAAAATAGAGTTTGCAAATGCGCAAAACAAAGAATAAATTAAATGTCGAAGAAACAAAACAAAAGAAGAAAGAGAAGAGAAGAACTAAAAGAGAAGAAGAAGAGAAGAAACCGAAGGAATAAAGTTGTTTTACCATAGGGAGAAAATCGTTCACAGGGAGAAGCGCTTATTCTGCAGTAGAGAGAAAATCAGTGAAAAAAATTGAGAGAGAATGAAGAGAAATTAGGGTTTTCATTTATATAGAAATACGATTTTTGATTTATAAAAATCGATCGGTTTTCTATTCCCGAACCGACACGAACTGTAAACCGAATGAAATTAATTATTTAGCCGATCGGTTTACTTAATATATATACAATAAAACCAAAAACCAAAATTATCGGTTCGGCCGGTTCGGGTTTTTCGGTTTAAGCCAAAAACCCAGGTCTAATATATTATTTTGAAAATTATGGTTATAGATTATTACGAAACCAAACCGAAAACTAAAATAATATCCTAAAATATTTTGGATATTTTGTTTATTTTTGATTATTTTCAGTTATTTTCGGTTATTTCATTTATTTTTAGTTAAACAAATTATTTTTCGATTATTTTTAGTTTTTAAATTTAATAAGCGCACCGATCAAAATTTAAATATAACCAAAACCAAAACTGAATGCATATTTAATTTTACTAACCGAAAAAACAAAACCAAAAATAATCGATCGAAACCGAACAAAATATCCAAATACCATGCTTACTCATTATAAAAAGTAAATTCGATTATATTTATATATATATATATGTTTCAGTTCTAATGTGAATTTATGATTTATGAATATCATTGTACCATAAACACCTTTGCAAAATAAAAGATGTTTTACGTAAAAGAATAGAATAGGAAGCAACGATTGGCTTTCAATTATCGAGGATATATAGATTTTATCTTAGAGAAACGTTAACGTTATAACTGTTCAATCCTTAATCTAAGCGAGGACTATATGTATATGAGCATTTTGGTAATAGAAAGAAGAAGTCTTTATGCTTTGATAGGATATGAGAAGTTTGAAGCATCACAGAGAATGGTGTGGTGACCTTCTTCCACGGATGGATCAGTCTGGATTGGGTCTGACTGTTGGATCGTACAGGAAGAAGAAACTTGAGGTTCTGCAACTTATTACCAATATCTATTCTTTCTCACTAATAACATATAGCCTCACATATATATAGCTTTACATTATATGTTCTTACATTAACAGACTAAATAAGTAGCATTGTTATATTGTTTTATAAAATGGTTGAATATCTGTTGACAGTATTATTACATCATTCAAATCAATATAATATATTTAGGATTAATTTTTGTAAAAAGAAACTGGGTGCATGGATGATCATGTGTCTATGAGATAAGCATATGTATGAGTGCCCATCGCATTTAATTATTTCCCTTTTCATTAAAACCCGTGACTCTGTTTTTTTTTATTTTTTCACGTTTGGAATGTAATATGTTATGTTCTACGTAAATCTCGTATGCTTTCTCAGGGAGAAGTAACTAAGAACAATTTAGGATTTCATTTTTCATTTCTAAACTTTCAAACTCCATATCTGTCCCAAAATCAAAGTTGCTCATTTCTCAATTTAAATGAATCATTCCTTAGTTACTTTCGTTTGCAAGTCCACATCGTTTCCGAGTTTGAAAACATGAAATATTTCATAGACTTGTTTTAGTTAGTGGCTAATCAATTCAATTTACTAAGTTAATAATTTCAGAATGTAGAGTTCTTTTTCTTTTTACCATGAGGATTATAGAGTTTCTTTCTGACGAACATCGATTTTTACTTACGTTGCACACAAATCTAAATTAAAAATGTAAATGATAATTACTTGTATTACAATAGCTAGGATCTGTATTAGATATGGGTGTTCGAATATTTGATTCGATTTCGGTCGTTTATTTTTAGTTTTGGTTTTTTCAGTTGTATAGATTAAAGATCCATTCGATTATTTTCAAATTTCGGTTCGATTATATCTCAGTTTTGATCAGTTCGGTTATTAAATTTAAAAACTAAAATAACCAAAATAATTTAGTTAACCGAAAATAATAAAAAAATAATAATAATTGAAAAATAACAAAAAATCAGAAATATCCAAAATATTTTCGAATAACCAAAGAACTAAAAATAACCAAAAATATTATTTTGATTTTTGATTTTTGGTCCGGTTAATAACTAATAACTATGATTTTTTAAAATAAATTTTATCCGATTATTTCGTTATAACCAAATACTAACCAAAAATATATTTTTTTTCGAATCCGTTTTGACTTGATTCATTTAATTGGAATTATTTGACGACTAGAACAATTATAGTTTATCTTATTTTTTGTCAACGGCTTGTGTTTTATTGAAATTCACATGCATTTCTAATAAATTTTAAAATCAAGTGGTAACACAAGTTACAAGCACAAAGATAAATGAATAGACTATACATTATATACATACGGCTGCCATCAACCCTATCTTCGGTAAAGGCATTTACTACTGAAAGAAACAATATATCAAATGTTATATACATGCATGCGCACTTATAGGTGTTGCCATATTAAAGACACCCATTAAATGTATTTAGTTGTTTGGTGATTGCAAAGCTAATAAAGTCGTTTTTTCTTTATCTTTCGTTTCTTTTGTTCCTTCTTAATTATTATTCACTAACAAATATTGAAGAAAACACAATGGAAGTAGAGGGCTCGAGTAGTGGTCGGAGGCAACTGCCGTCAAAGGCGGAGATGAGCCGTGGAGCGTATTTGGCGTGGGAAGACTTGACGGTGGTTATACCCAATTTCAGTGATGGTCCGACTCGAAGATTGCTACAGAGGCTAAACGGGTATGCAGAACCGGGTCGGATCATGGCTATAATGGGTCCTTCTGGATCCGGAAAGTCTACTCTTCTTGACTCTCTTGCAGGTTTGTTCTTGTTAATTAAGATTCAATTGCATGCATAACATTTATCAATCTTCTTTTTGACGACTTGTAGTCGTCATAATTTCTTATACCTTAATTCAATGTCCCGAAAACGCCAAAAATTCAAGCTTTTAGTTTCTTATTATACCTTAATTCAGAAGTTAAAATAGTTCAAGGTTTTAGTTGAAAGTTTGGTGACAAGTTTAAGGTTTTCTTATGGGAATTCCCTACTTTATTATTATTATTTTATTATTATTATTATTATTATTATTATTATTATTATTATTATTATTATTATTATTAATATTATTATTATTATTATTATTATTATTATTATTATTATTATTATTATTATTATTATTATTATTATTATTATTATTATTATTATTATTATTATTATTATTATTATTATTATTATTATTATTATTATTATTATTATTATTATTAGTTATCAGGAAAACTCTTTAAAATAATATTTTTTGCAATTTTTTGTTTTAAAAATATCATCATTAATTTATATTTGACACAATTTTATAATTAAAATATATAAAAACTTTGTTTTAGTAGAAAAAATTAAACTTTAAATTAAAAAAAATGAGCTTAAATATATTGTTTTAAATTTATATATAATTTATTTAAAATAAATAAATATTTTTATATAATTATTTATGCTATTTTAGGAATTTTAATTTTATAATGATAGATTTGGAATAAAAATTTTGAAATATATTATTTTATGGTATTACTCTCATTTTATTTTTATTATTATTATTATTATTATTATTATTATTATTATTATTATTATCTACCAAGGTATTAACACCATAATAAATCGTCTCTAATCTGTTAAATTCTCTTGTATAAGCTTTTTTGGTCTGTTTCACTTATCATACTCAATTATATTGGGTTTTTTTAAAGGATGCTTATCTGTATCTATTTGTAGCTTTAGTTGCATGCAAGGAGCTGCAGAAAACTCCTCATAAATGCAAAATTTATTTCTGGAGCTGCCATTTTTCATCTCTTTAGTCATAGTATATATATATATATCCATTTTCCATATCCCAATACAAAAAGAAAGTTATTAATACTGTTCTTTTTGTTTTTTCTTTTCTCTGAGATAAAAAATGTATCCAATTGTTGAAAAAACATCTTCGCGAATTATCGACAGGTAGACTAGCAAGAAACGTGATAATGACTGGTAATCTTCTATTGAACGGAAAGAAAGCTAGACTAGACTACGGTCTCGTAGTAAGTCTCCTCCTTTAACATTTCGTCTCACCATTCCTTAACATGCAACTAATTTGTTGGTTCATTAGGATTGTCCTTTAGGTCGAGAAACGTTATCAATTTTCATTTATATGGCAACAAACTCTTAGACAGATAGTGGTGCAAACTGCAAAGTTCAAGGATCTATATATACATGCATGTCTTCACAATACACAAAACCATCTTTATAGGCATACGTAACACAAGAGGACATATTGCTGGGAACACTAACAGTGAGGGAGACAATAACATACTCAGCTCATTTGAGGCTACCAAGTGATATGTCGAATGAGGAAGTGAATAACATTGTGGAAGGCACAATCATGGAGCTTGGTCTTCAAGACTGTTCAGACAGAGTCATTGGAAACTGGCACGCAAGAGGTGTCAGTGGTGGCGAGAGGAAACGTGTTAGCATCGCTTTAGAGATCCTAACTCGACCTCAGATTCTCTTTCTCGACGAACCTACCAGCGGTTTGGACAGTGCTTCTGCGTTTTTCGTTATTCAAACTCTTAGGAACATCGCACGCGATGGCAGAACCGTTATTTCATCAATTCATCAGCCTAGCAGCGAGGTTTTCGCGCTATTCGATGATCTTTTTTTGCTCTCGAATGGTGAGTCTGTCTACTTTGGCGAAGCTAAGTCCGCTGTTGAGGTAAGGCCTAAATTGCTTCTTTTACCTGTACTACAAGAAAGCCTAAAGTTTCTTCATGTTGTTGTCTTGATGGATCAAACTCTTGTGTTTTATTTTAAAATGAAGTTCTTTGCCGAATCGGGCTTTCCATGCCCAAGGAAGAGGAATCCTTCTGATCATTTCCTGCGATGTATAAACTCGGATTTTGATACAGTGACAGCTACACTCAAAGGATCTCAAAGAATTCAGGTGTGAAACCATTATTGATGTCCTTTTTTTGACAAATTTCTTTATATTGTCAGGAAAGTTGAGAAATTTAAATGTAAAAGAACCAATCTTTTGATCACGATTACATCTACTATAGGAAACACCAGCTACATCAGATCCACTGATGAATCTAGCAACACCTGTAATCAGAGCTAGGCTCGTTGAGAACTACCAGCGTTCAAAGTATGCGAAATCGTCAAAATCTAGGATTCGAGAACTATCTAACATGGTAAGTTAAAACAATTTATTCACTCCATACTCAAATTAACTCATGCGCTGGTTTGGATTCCATATACAACGGGTTGGTTTTCCTTGGCAGGAAGGGCACGAGATGGAGGTAAGAAAAGGAAGTGAAGCGAGTTGGTGGAAACAACTTAGGACACTAATAGCGAGATCATTCATAAACATGTGTCGTGATGTCGGTTACTACTGGACAAGAATAGTGAGCTACATTGTTGTTTCAATAAGCGTAGGGACAATATTCTATGACGTAGGCTATAGCTACACATCAATCTTAGCCAGGGTTTCTTGTGGCGGATTCATCACTGGTTTCATGACTTTCATGTCCATTGGAGGCTTCCCTTCTTTCCTCGAAGAGATGAAGGTAAATAATATATATAAACCCATTAATTAAATCTCACAATTCTTGATTTGCTCTGTCCACCAAAATGTGAATTTGACTTGTTGCAGGTGTTTTATAAAGAGAGGATTAGTGGTTACTACGGAGTTTCGGTTTACATCCTTTCTAATTACATCTCTTCTTTCCCGTTCTTGGTTGCGATTTCGGTTATCACTGGAACAATTACGTACAACTTGGTGAGGTTTCGTCCCGGGTTCTCGCATTACGCTTTCTTCTGTCTCAACATCTTCTTCTCAGTCTCTGTCGTAGAGAGTCTCATGATGGTTGTGGCTTCTCTTGTTCCAAACTTCTTAATGGGTCTTATCACTGGAGCTGGCCTCATTGTAAGAACAACACAAACCTCGATCGATCTGTTTTCTTTAGTTCTTCTGTTAAAACAACCACAAAGCTTAAATATTAATTTTTTATTTCTGTTTTAATGTTTGGGAAAGGGAATCATCATGATGACCTCTGGATTCTTCCGCCTTATTCCAGATCTTCCCAAAATCTTTTGGCGTTATCCAGTTTCCTACATAAGCTACGGATCTTGGGCTATCCAGGTAATTAAGTCAAGAAAATAACTTTGATTACGAGAACATAAAATATTGAATGTAGAGGTTGATAAACGTAAGAAACATTTGGGATGTTACAGGGAGGATACAAGAACGATTTTCTCGGATTAGAGTTCGAGCCTCTATTCCCAGGAGAGCCGAAAATGACAGGAGAAGAAGTGATAAACAAGGTATTTAGAGTAAAGGTGACACATTCAAAATGGTGGGACTTAGCTGCAGTTGCAGCAATCCTTG
Source organism: Pugionium cornutum (assembly GCA_018901935.1). Taxonomy (NCBI): domain Eukaryota; kingdom Viridiplantae; phylum Streptophyta; class Magnoliopsida; order Brassicales; family Brassicaceae; genus Pugionium; species Pugionium cornutum. The sequence continues at coordinate 6,046,414 of CM032160.1, read as the reverse complement.
TGTGTTACAGGCTTCTCTTCTTCGTGGTCTTAAAGCTAAAGGAGAGAGCAGGACCGGCTTTGAAGGCGATTCAGGCGAAAAGAACGATGAGGAACCTCGACAAGAGACCTTCTTTCAAGAGAATGCCTTCTCTGTCTCTGTCACTGTCTTCAATGTCTTCAAGGAGACATCATCCTCTCCGGTCGCTTTCTTCTCAAGAAGGCCTCAACTCTCCAGTCCACTACTAGAAAAAGATTCATAATGTCTGATTTTACTTTGTTCTGAAGCTTTCATTATAATCTCATTATCTGCTCGGTTAGATTTGTCATTGTTGGAGAATAATATTAAAGAAACTAGTAATCAGGTTTTGTTTACTAAACCTAAATGTAAACAAAACCTAAATGTTCCTCTATTGATCAAATTGTCAACTTTAAACAAAAAAAAAACTCTTTTTTGGTTTACTAATAGAAGGAAAAATGATTTTCTAACTGCAATAATTATATCCGACATCTACTTAGCAAAAACTATACTAAATATATAAATAATATGTTTCATATAAATAACATGTTTTATATAAATAACATGTTTCATATAAATAACATGTTAGATATATATAAACTATCATTAAACATGTTGTTAACATAATAATCCGATTTTCGACAGTTGAAATTTTAACATCAAATTCGAAAACAAAAATAAGAAAATAAAAAGAAGAAAACGAAAATGAAAAAAAAGAGAAAAAGAAGAACCAAATAAAAGAGGGAAAAAAGAAATTTCAAAAAACTTGTGAACGAATCGAATGAAGTATGAATTAACAATGACGATTAAGTTTTTGACCAATCGACAATCAAATATGATGTTAACATGTTCCATAATAGTTTATATACGTTACCGTATTATCAATATATTTTGTGTAGCTTTTGATATATTTCAGAATTGTAGATGTGGTCATGTAGTTAAAAATCATTTTACCAATTGATAGCAATTTTACTGTAAATATTACAAGATTTATCCAAAATTTTGAATATCAAAATATGGAAGGCTCAAATTATAAATAAATTTAATCAGGAATATTAGGTAGATTTAAATGGTCAGCTTAAACTCATATATAATAACGGTTAGGAAAATAACATTCTAAGAAATTTCAGTGTATACAATATATTAGGGGTGGGTTTTCGGTGAAAACCAAAAAAACCGAACCGACCGAACCGAAATTTTCGGTTTCAGTTTTCGTTTAATTTTAACCGCTAAACTGATCGGCTAAATAATTAATTTTATTCGGTTTACATTTCGGTTCGGTTCGGGAATACCAAACCGATCGGTTTTCCTAAACCGAAAATCGACTGACTTATATAAGAGAAAAATCGGGTTTGGAAAACCCTAATTTTTCAGAGAAAAATCGCAAACTTCCTCCTTCTCTCCAGCGGCGGATCTAGTAGATCGGATCTACGATTCTTCTTCTACAATTTTTTTGACAGAAACTTCTTCTTCTTCTTCTTCTTCTTCTCCTCCTCCTCCTCTTTCTCATCCTTCTCCTTATCGGCTACGACTTTCTCTTTGGTGAGTTCTCCTCCTCCTCCTTTTTTAGATTCGCCTAGGTGTATTCTAGATTGTTGTTGTTGTTGTTATAGATTCGCTTTTCCATATGTTATATGTTATTGACTTATTGAGCATGATCGGTGTTAGATTCACTCTTCTTCTTTTTCATTCGCCGAGCATTGAGCATAGTAAACTAATAATAACATATGTTATACATAGCTGGATCGGTGTTGGTGATGGAAATCCTGATACCCATTCGTTTCAAATATTTGGACAGTTGGATGGTATCGATTCAAATATTAGTTTATACATAGCTGGATGGTATACATAGCTGGATGGTATACATAGCTGGATGGTATCGATTCAAATATGTTATACATAGCTGGATGGTATCGATTCAAATATTTTGGACAGTTTTATTTGAAAAGTTTTTTGGTATGTTGATTATAATAAATTAGTGATGTTCTGAAAGCTTCTTCGAGATTTTTTGTTTCAAACAAGAGTGTTTAACATGAATGAGTGGCCAAAAAATTAGTATGGGCAAAATTGAGTTTTTATTGCTTTCGATTCTTAAGCCATGGTTAGGAATTTTTATATCAGAGAGGAGCAAAAAGAGAAAAAAAATAAGTAGCTTTAGAGCTGGTCCTGTATATACTGTTGGTTCTTTCATTGATTTGTAGGCATCAAAGCAACAAGAATGATGTGGTTACTAATGTTGTTTTCATTTCTTGTTAATGCAGATTATCTGTTTGTGTTATTGTAGACAATATGTTTTTGGTTTATTTTTGTTGTTTCGGTTATGTTTGTGTTGTTTTGGTTTTTTGCAGGAATTGGAGCATTAACCGGATAAACCAAAATTAACCGGATAAATCGAAATTAACCGGATAAACTGAAATTAACCGTAGTTAACCGAAATAAACCGAAATAAAACGTGAAAAACCAAAATAAACCGTAATAAACCGAAATAACCCGATAAAAATCTAAATTTAAATTTGTTAAACCGAAAATAAATTAAATTTTGGTTTAATTCGGAACGGTTTTATTTACTTAAAACCGAACCGATTAAACCGATAAAAAAACCGAACCGAACCGATTGTTAAAAAAAAAATTTTCAGACGTTTTTTTCTCAAACCGAAAAACCTGAAAACTAAATAAACCGACCCGGATAAACCGAAAAAACCGAAAACCCAGGCCTACAATATATAGTTTACTAATCATTGTTGAACAAGAAGAAAACTCAGACGTCATATATTATAACCAAGTCAATGTAAATATATCTCTTCTGAAGACTTTGAATTAGTTCTCCACTTGACCCACAATTTTTTTAGCAATTAAAATATTTCTATATAAATTTATCTGAAAATTCTTAGAAAATGCGATAAAAACTGATGGCAATCTAAAATTTACTATCCGTTAAAATGAAACAAATCAAAAACACTAAAATTTAAAATGTCGGATATCCATTGCACCATGATATAATCATATAAGTAAATATATAATATTATATATTATTATATCTATATGTAAATTTGATGAAATTTGCAAAATTATATAATATGATATTTGTTGAACAAATAGTCCAGTTTTGGAGTGTCGTTTGTGAACACATACAAAAAAGGCGCATGTGTAAACTTTTTCATTGACCTTTAAAATTGTAATCTACCAAAAATGTCGCAATATCCACATGTGTTTTTAAAAATTTCGAATATATAAAGACTATAAGTCGTTAAAGAAAAGAACATTATATTATGCAGACTGAAAAAGGAATTATACGACAAAGCAAAACAAGGAATATAAAAGTCAGACTTTGTTGAATATTTCCTGTGAAACAAAATTTTCCGTCCAAGTCTGAAAACTGTAACATCCATCCGTTCAATTTTGCAAATTCAAATCTAAAGCGTTAATCAGAGTTATGGTTCAAATGTATACACGTGTCGTAATCTGAACTCATTAAAAGCGTGCACTTAGATGTAGTGGAACCAAAACCCCAAGACCGCACACCGCGTGAGATCGAAGGACCAGAAATTCCACTGAAGCAAGCCACGCGTTATATTGTGGGGCCCAAAGTATAACTAATGGTACTAACTATTATTCAACATTTCAACTAATCACCAAATTAGAAGTTTAACGAGTGGATAAGTTTATTTCCTCTTGATTTTGTCTTTTTGTTTTCGTATACATATGTGTCAAGTTTGGGTAATGAATTATCTTGAAAATTGAGTTACTGAATGGTTAAATTACTAATATGTTGGGTTTTCTTTTGTTGTTAGACAATTTTTCAATGTTGATTGGGGAAAAATACTTGTATTTAATAAATGTAGTTGAAATATGTGAATGTTGCAGATTATGTTCGCGTGTCGATATGTATCCGTTCTAGAACAAAAACTAATTATAATCTTTTAAGCATTATTTAAATTCGGTTAATATATTATATTCGATTATGTATTGATTAAAGATCATTTTGTGATCAAGTATTCCGAAAGATAATCATACATAATGTAATTCGACAATGTTTTTAATCGAAAATATTGGACATTTTTTACGAGAAATAATTTAAAACATCATATTTTTCATAATTATCATCAACTGGTTTATTTTTACAAAATATCATTAAAATATTTTTTTTTCTAAATATATCACAACTTAAAAATGATTTTTATGAAATATTTTAGTTTGGATTTAGTATTTGAGTTTAGAGTGTAGTTTTTAAAGTTTAAAGTGTAGTGTTTGTTATTTAGTTTCTTTTTAAGTTTAAAGTTTGATTTTAGTTTTCATTCCATTCGAAATAAATTATTTAAATTCAACAAAAATATTGATGAATGTTTTGAATTTATAACATTCATTGCATTCTAGGAATATCTCAAACTGTTTGTAACCAAAAATATTTTTAGTATTGTATGAAAAAGGTGAAAAGCAAAAAAAAAGAAAAGAATATGAGATACATTTTCGTAAAGGTATTATTAATATTTGTTTTTCATTGGCTATTTGATTTTTGTTGATGTTAATGTCTGATTTATGTATAATTTTATATTACAGAAGAGAAGACTTTGATGTTGGGGTCAAATATGTGATCCGCTCGTTAACTTGAAAGCAATGACTGTTTCACCAAAAACTTGGATGCTTTACGACTCTCCCTTCATTATAAATACAAATCTGCCGTCTTGACAAGATATCCATAAGCTTCTTTCGTCCTGTGACGCACTTTTGATCTCTCTCTTTCTCTCTCTCTCTCGTCTTCGTCTTCGATCGTTGAATCAAATGTCGACCCTAAAGCTCAATTACACTGTACGATTTCTTGTTTTTGTCACTCTGTTCGTTCCGCTTATAGCGTGTCTGACTCTCTTCTGTTTATTTTCTTCTTCAATTTTGGATTTTAAAGCAAAATTGAAGCTAAGCTGGTAATATTATCTCTTTTGGGAATTTATGATCGCCGGAAATTTCGTTTTTATTGAAATTGAGAATGAGAAAGAGAAAGAGAGCGATAGATAGATTCTTCTTATATTCTATTGAGGATGAAATTTGGTTATAGAACTTAATGGGTTTCTTGGCAGGATTCATTTGGAAATGGAGATGCAAACCCAGAGAATGGTTTCAGCGATTTGTCTTCACTTGCTCAATCAGAGAAGGCTGTTCAGGAGCTTCTTATTCAACAGACTCCGATGCAGGCAACAGACGACCATCTGATTGAGTTCTCAGAAGCTTTGAGAAGTAAGCTTTTTATATATGAAGCGAAAAAGCTTCATGCTTTGTGTTTTCTTTGTCTATTTGGTCTCACTTCAGTTTCATGTGCTTGCATATTTGTAGCTGTTGCAAAGGCTCTAAGGGGATCTGCTGAAGGAAAGGCTTTGGCTCAAGCTGAGGCTGCTGAATGGAAGCGAAAATATGAGTTGGAGAGGTCTAAGAACCTTGAGTTGCTGCATAAAGGTTCTCTACCAATTTTGTTTCAAAATTTCTGCAAGCTACAAGCTTTATAAGATTTACTGTACCATTCCATGTAGCTTTGACTTGAACGAACAGCTCTGTTGGCCATGGTTGTATTTGAATAACAGAATTTCTTGCTTGTATCACAGAGCAGTCAAATGGAGTATGTGCCGATGAATCTAATAGCCAGTGGGTGGATCACTCAGCCAAGTCTCCGCGGCTTAACGTTCATCATAATGGGAAATTGGCAAAGTATTCCATGGAGCGTATTTGCGCTCATGAAGTGCTCCAAGATGGTGAATCTAACAGTTGTAATGGGACTAACAACAAATTAAAGAGAAAGGTAATTGTCAGCCGTTATTGCTTATATAATTTTTGGTATGCAAGCCAGTAAACATATAAGTAGGCAACGTCTAGTAATATAAACCCCTTGTGTATTTCTTGAACCAGTGTCCATTGGATGACGCCGTTAACAGGATTGCAACTAGATATATCATCTGAAATTCTTGTGTGTGTTTTCGTTTCTTTCGTGTTGATCATCTTGCAAATTCTATCAGTAGACATAGAACACATGATTTAGAATATTAGATGAATATTGTTCCTTACGGGGCTAGTTAAATATTGCAATACTCTTGCGTTCAAAAATTGGCTGTGATAGTACAGGAGAGCTTAAGCCATAGCAATAAGTAGAGAATGAAACTCTCTTCTGTGCACTTCACCTTTAAACCTGTTTTACCTTGCTGCAGGCATCATTTAAACTTTCATGGGGATGCAAGGGGCAGGCTAATGATCAACACAAGAAAGAAATTGTGTCCTTTGAGAGAGGGAATATCACTACAGCAGATCGCAGTAGTAAACAGGTAGGAGTATTGTTTCCATTCTCTGAATTCACTACAGCAAAACCGTTGCTTTTGCTTGTTTAGTATGTAGACATATAACCTAAACAAGTTCTAATTTCAGATTTCACTGACATGGGAAACCAATCCACAAAATGTGATTATTTTCACTAAACCTAATTCAACTTCTGTAAGAGTTCTTTCTGTGGAAATGGTCAGGTCAGTATTTATATATACTTTTTGACAGTATTTTCTTGACTCTTTCAGAAAGATATAGGATTAGTTTCAGTAAGTGTTGCTTAAGACAAAGTAATCATATTTTTGATTTTGTTTCCACCTCAGATGGTTGAGAGAGCAGAAAGGAGTAAATGTTTACGTGGAACCACGCGTAAAGGCAGAACTTTTATCGGAATCAAGTTCCTTCAACTTCGTGCAAACCTGGGAAGATGGTAAGATATGTGATATGCATACCCTTGTAATTGTTCTCTGGATCGGCTCCAGCTTACAACTTTTAGTTGCATGAGTACGAAGAGGCATTCGTAAAATAAACAATTTTAAGAAGATTTGATCATTTTGTTATGCAGACAAGGAAATTTCACTGTTACAGCCCAAGATTGATCTTGTTATTACTCTTGGTGGGGATGGTACAGTTCTATGGGTAAAGTCAATCTGGTTCAAGTTCATACATCTGTATTTTACCTATATATCACTCAAACAATTTAACATGGAACATCTTAATGGTTACAGGCAGCATCAATGTTCAAAGGACCGGTGCCTCCAATTGTTCCGTTTTCCATGGGATCTCTAGGATTTATGACACCGTTCCGTATCCTTAATCTTTTCTTTTAACAGTTCAGTTAAATTAGCAGCATTACACATTCTGTCACTAGCACTTTTCTTTAACTCTTGATACCAGACAGTGAACAATACCGAGAATGTCTTGAAGCAGTTCTGAGAGGTCCAATCAGTATAACACTTCGACACAGGTTGCAGTGTCACATCATCAGAGATAAAGCAAGGCATGACTACGAGACAGAGGAGAATATGCTTGTTCTGAATGAAGTTACCATCGACCGTGGAATATCTTCTTACCTCACAAACCTTGAGTGCTACTGCGACAACTCATTTGTCACATGTGTGCAAGGTGACGGACTCATACTATCTACAACATCTGGTAGCACTGCGTATTCACTTGCAGCTGGAGGGTCAATGGTCCATCCACAGGTAATGTGCCCACCCCTCATGATCTTCATCTGCGTAACAAGCAATGTTGGTTCTATGATTTGCCCTGTTCAGCGAGCTCTTCATAGCCCTGTGCTTTGATAGCGATTATTGGCATTGATCATGGATCATATTCTAAACTTAATGTTTTGCAGGTTCCCGGGATTTTATTCACGCCTATCTGTCCGCACTCTCTGTCGTTCCGCCCACTGATATTACCAGACCACGTGACAGTGAGAGTGCAAGTGCCATTCAACAGCAGAAGCTCTGCGTGGGTATCGTTTGATGGGAAAGGCCGGAAACAACTTGAAGCAGGAGATGCACTAGTGTGTAGCATTGCACCATGGCCTGTCTCAACGGCTTGCCAGGTCGAATCCACTAATGACTTTCTACGCAGCATCCACGACGGTCTTCACTGGAACCTAAGAAAGACTCAATCTTCTGATGGCCCTCATGACACCTGAACTAATTTCTCCAGCTTTCTTCTCTTTCCTTGTAAACCATATAGCATCTAGATATCCATCTGTATGCTTATAGATAAAGAGATAAAAGGAAAGTGATGGGTTCCGCAAGAGAATCTGGGTGTAGCCATTGTTGGGTGTAAAGGAAATGTAGCATGTAGCTCCTGTGACCAATAATTATGTTGATGTGATGATCACTCAAAGTTATTGACTCAAAAGATGTTTCTTTCTCTCTCTAAACTTTAAAATGATGTCAACCTAACATATTATTCAATGATCCCGTTTCCAAAATGCTTAAAAGGTTGCCTTAAATTAATAATTGCTTCACGCTTAAATTTAAGATCCTGACTACATAAATTCCCAGTGTGCATGATCCAACTTGATTTAGCCCACAGCTGTGTCGATTAGAGAAGAACACACCATTGCCTGTAACCAAAACATTCAAATAATAATCATTCCATGTGCTAGCTTGCTGCTTTTATCGTTTTATTGTTTTTTATTTTTGCAAACATAAATATTGGTACACGTACTTCGTTAGTAAGATGCATCATCACCATCATCACCATTTACACTATCATCGATTTCTTGATCGACTACTGCTCTGCTTTTCGCTCGTACTATTCTGCCTGACGCTTTTAATGGCTTTGCCTTCTCTGCCTGCAACTCCATGCCTTTCTCTGATGGTTTCCTTTTTCTCTTTCCTCGTGTTTCACCCATTTCTTCTACAATATAGAGAGCCAAATGCATTAGTGAAGAAACCATCCAAATCTGTGGCATAACACATCATAGATTCATACATCCTGCAAGACTAATCTACAGACCAGATATCTTTTCAAACAGAATTCATGCTTTTACAAGTGAGTTTATTCTCACACGGATAGATGAATTCATAAAACTTCTTTTTCACATGAAGCAGTTAATGATCTTTCTTACCTCCTTGTGGACTTGATGCATGATCCACCCCATGTCCATTCTGACCAGCGTTGTCAGAAGCAGGAGATGCAGATCTTTGAGCTTCAATTAACATATTATTGTCTTGCTGGTCATTTGTATCTGGGATCGGTTCGGCTGGAAGGTAGCGGAGTTCCTCCACTGACATATCTGAATCACTGAAAGCATCCTTTTCCACTGTCTCTATGTCAACTTCTTCATCTTCATTAACATCTATTACTTTCACCTATAAGCAGACAACCACATATTCAGGAAAACAGGTGACAGAATGATAATACAGAATCCTCAGGCATCTATCTATTCAATCTCTCACCTTTTCTGTTTCAGGTATCAAATCAAATTCATCTTCACGTTCCACATACTCTTCATTCTCCTCAAGCTCCTTGAAATCAGGAGCAAATGCACTCCAATTTTCTGTGTAATCTTTTGCCCAAATGTATACTAGACCAGCCAAGGAAACAGAGACAATCATGGGATGCACAGGATGCCAAGCTAGATCAATCAGCGCTTCTTTTGGACCTTCTAAAATTTTCACAAGATGCCCTGCTCGATCCCATATGTAGATCTTATGTTCCCCTTTGCATGCAGAGCCTCCAACTACCCACTCACCATCACCACTGAAACAAGGCGCTTTCCAATGCATTTTGGTAACTGAATCATGGAATTCCCTGAAGAGTGTTAAGCATTTTGATCCCACAGTCTTCATTTTCTCGACACCATCAAGCTCATCTATTATGTTCTTTCCCAAGTCTTCAAGGGATCTAAGCACATTTTTTGCTGGGAGAAGATTTTCATATATCCTAATGGTGCGATCGTGTGAATTCGTGAGAAGATACTGCCCATTCCTGCTAAACACTATGTTTTTCACTGGTGCCCCGCCAGACACAGGAACCACAGCAAGAACTCGAACACATTTATAGTCTATTATAAGTATTTCTCCTCTGGAGTTTCCAATGTAAACAAGATCCCCATACTTGTTAAAGCATGCCGCAGCTGGAGAGAAAGGAGGACCTGATTCTGGACATTTATTGCGTTGCGGAGGAGCTAATAGATCTGGCATCTCAGGCACAGCGACTGGAAGAAAAGTTGTACAGCCAATGTCAAAGTCAACTATCATCGGAGCAGACGAAAGTGGGCACGCCAGACAAAGAGATGGGGAACTTAAGCCAGGGTTTAGGCGAGCATGCAACGGAGTCTGCTGAAGAATTGTCCGAGCAATCCTCTCTCCACTTGAGACATCCCAAAGAGTTAATGATTTGTCTGCAGCAGACACGAGCAAGCGGTGCCCATACTTTGACCAGGAAACACTTGTAATTGCAGCAGAACAATCACTATCACGAATCTCCTTTGCAATGCCCCTAGTTTCAAAATCCCAGATCACACAGCCCCCATCCGCACATCCAGCTAACAAATAACAATGCAAGATGCATCAATGTGTGTAGTAATTAATCCAAAAGCACAGCTAAAATCATAGATAAAGAACAGCAGACAAAAAGGGTGAAAAAAGAGGAACAATTTACCTGCGAGAAGAGAACCACGGTGATTGAAAGCAACACATTTGATGACCCCATGCTCCAAATATTCTTCTATCACTTCTGGAAAATCTCCTTGAAATGGATCTTCACATGAAACCCAACCCATAAAATGAATAAATAAATAAAATTTACTATTGTATCATTCTGAGAGATGAAGCAGAACTGTGAATAAAGCTCACCTATGATCGGAGCGTTCATATTCTTGTAGGTCTTCAGCACGGCTGGTTCCGAGACCCCCGAAATTAGGGTTTCTACTCCCCAGCAATCAACTCGACGCAACAAAAAAAAAGATTATTTCCAACTAGTCTAGATAAAGTTTTCTAAGAGCCGCGAATTACAATAGAACTGGAGAAATTAAGTTAATCAATCTCTTTACTTGATTCCTCCCAATTCTATTTGCTTTGAGATAGACGCAAACCTTTCGAAGAGTAAGAAAAATCACGTTTACAAAGACAAAAACAGAAAAGTCATTCAGAAAACAGGATTGGTTTTGGAGGAAAATCGAAGAAGCTTGGTTTCGCAGGAATTGATCGGTGAGGATGAAGAAGGAACTTGAGAGAGCGAGCGCAGTGAAGAGAGACTAACGGCGTTAAACAAGGGTTAAATCGCGTATGTATTTTCGTATCTCATTAAATAAATTGTGGTTAATAACTAATAATTAATTAATGGGGTATTTAGGTGAAATATCCAAAAAACTTATATATATTAGCAAACTAAGTAACTAACCATAAAAATGGAATGATATTCCATTATTCATTCCACATGTTTTTTTGGAATATATGCCATTCCTCGTGGCTCTTTTTCTGTTAATTTTCCAAAATATTTCCCTTCAAAACTTTTATTAGTTTCGAAAGATTTCAATTTTTTATTAGTTTCAATCTTTTGAGAAACCATGTTTAAATTCCGAATTTTACTGGAAAACATAGATTTTTTTCTATATACATACTTTAATTTTTTGAAAACGACCATATTTTATTAAAAAAATTAAGATGTAATATAAAAATAAAAATAATATAGATACACCATTCCTTATATGAAAACAAAAATTATAAAGTAATATTTTAAAATATATTTTTTAAAGTTTTTTTTTGCAAATATAGTATTATAAAATTAAAATCTCTAAAATATCACAAATAATTATATAAAAATAATTATTTATTATAAATAAATTATACGTAAAATTAAAACATTATATTTGGATTCATTTTTTCTAACTTATAGTTTAATTTTTTTATTAAAATATAGTTTAAATATATTTTACTCTTAAATTTGTATTATTATTGGAAATTTAAAATAATAATAATAATTTTGTAATAAAAACTTAAAAATTGCTATTTTACATAATTGTCCAATTAGATATATAGATGCATTTTATTCTATATAATGTTGTGATAAAGAAAACCATATATACTTATTTTTATTCAATTTTTTATTTGTAGTTTGATGTTGTTTTAAATTTAAAATATGACATATGATTTTGCTTTTTAGAGTTTATATTAATTTTAGAACACATAATTAATTATTATTTATTATATATTATTTCATGCGTTTAAAATAATATAATGCATGTAATTCTAAAAACAAATTTCTCTGAAAATGTACTTTTCCTGGTTTTATTAAAATTTTAATAATTTTTTGGAGCTTTCTCTTAAAACTTTATAATTATTATATAATTTTAAAAGTTTTGTTCGTGTAATTACTCTATAATTTTTTCAATATAATACAATAGATTACAAAAGAAAACTAATAATTAATTATGAACCCCTCATGATTCTTCTGAACAAAGATAGAACAGAACACGTGTCGAAAAAGCATTTGCACCAAAATCATATTTGGATAAGGAAATGGATAATTTCTCCACAAACTCAACGCTTTCCACAAACTCAAATTACCCCAAACTTCTTAAAACACATTGCACCAACTCCAACGCATTAACCGGAAGCAAAAGAGTCAGATAATATAATCAAACATATAATTCAATCATCAACTATCAACCAATGGCGTCGATGACCATGACAGCCACATTCCTTCCAGCCGTCGCTAAGCTTCCGTCAGCCACCGGCGGACGAAGGTTGTCGGTGGTTAGAGCCTCCACCAGCGAGAAGACAACGAGCTTAGAAGTCAAAGTCAAGGAGGAACAGAGTAACAGCACATTGAGGAGAGACCTCATGTTGACGGTTGCGGCTGCGGCAGTTTGTTCTTTGGCTAAGGCAGCCATGGCGGACGAGGAGCCCAAGCGAGGGACAGAGGCGGCTAAGAAGAAATACGCTCAAGTTTGTGTCACAATGCCTACGGCCAAGATATGCCGCTACTGATTCTACAATCCACCTATCATGTCTCTCTTTCTCTTTCAATTTCGGTAAATTTTCTCAGTTAAGTTTGGTCTGTAATCATTATTTGATCAATTTACCAAAACCCCTTTTTATCTTTCTGTTAAGGACGAAAACTAATTTCAGACTTTTTTTTGTTTCATGATCTTACCTTCAATTTTGGGACCACCAACCAGTATCGGTCTGAATCATAATTTTGCTAGGCTGATTTATTAATATCTTCCGGTTCCCAAAAACAATCTGACAGAACACTATTAGTTTAATGTCTCCCAATGATCTCTTTGGGTTCGAAAGTAAATCAAAACATGAACGAAATTTTTTTATTAGGGAATATTACTTGTTGTTTTGGGTGTTCTTTTGCTTTCACTTGCAAATATCCACTGAAGTGATTTGGATACTCTGACATCGTTTGCATCTCGGGTTCTGTTACATGTTAGTCGTTTTTCAAATCATCGGACTTCACGTTATATTCTTTGCTAGCAACGATGGATCATGACGAAGAGAAGAGCGAATACTCAGTTTAAAATTTGGTCTCATTGAGTCTTTGTGTCTTTGAGTCTTTGAGTCTTTGAGAAGGGAGGAAGATGTAAAGCTCCATTGATATCCATATTTTTTTAGCAAAATGTATCCTCCTTTCTTGCGCCCACGTGTCACCTAACTAGAGAGATTGTTCAAGAGAATCAAGACCCAATGTATATTGAGATTCTATGTTTGATTAATTAACTACTCTAACTTTGTGGCCCTATCGAACTTACCAACACAAATAAGAAGGGTAAACCGAACATGTTAATACCAAATGCTTAGTCTTAAGCTCTGCGTCTAGGCACTAGCTGATATATAGATGTACTTTACGATAAATTTTGAACTCAATCATAAAGTGTGAATCTTCACGCCCATAACCAAGGAAAGGCATTTGTGCAGTTTTTCTTCTTGTATATCACGTTTGCGTAGATGCTTCTTTCCAAGACATTTGGTGTAGAATCTGCAGCTCAATGATTCTATTAATCTTTTTATATTGTTTCGGGGAAAAACTGGAATTATATTCGTATTACTTAAACTCTTGTATACTTTTCCTGAGAAAAACTCAAAACAATCCAAACAATTTAGCCTTGTAGGTCAGCTAAAGTTACAATACAGATGAACTCACGATAGATTCTTGCGTCCGATTCAAAAGCCGGAAAACACGATAAATTCATTCAAAAGGGTAAAAGCAGAGAGTAAAGTCACTGGGATTTTATTCTTCTGTACACTAAGAGCAGATCAGAACAGAGAGATTTGAGGAGAAGTCTTACTCTACTCTCATCTCTCCGGACAACGTTCCCTCCTCTTCTTCCCCATCAAACTCTTGTTCTACCCCTTTCACCTGTTTGTTTTTGTTGCACAAACAAACCCTTTCATCAGTAATAAATTCTTGACTATTTAATGATTACTAACACAACAATTTTAGCAGACAGATAGATCTAGAATTATCCATATGCAGTAAATAACTGTTAGGAAGATCTTTGTCGTTACCTCGGATACATAATGCATCAGCATGTTCTCAATTCCCGATTTCAAAGTAACAGATGAGCTTGGACAACCACTACAAGCTCCTTGCATCCTCAGCTTTACTATACCACTATCCCTGATCAAACCCATCCAGATTATATTTTACTTGAGAGATCAGAAGTAACAGATTTCATTGATTGTTGGTACAGCTTGAGGAAGTACGACTTACGGATCAAATCCACAATACTCGATGTCTCCACCATCATCTTGAACTGCTGGTCTGATTCGTGTTTCTAAGAGTTCCTTGATCATTGCTACGGTTTCAGAATCATCCTGAATCACAAATTTTGTTTGCCAACTACACTTGTTACCATTAGCTTATCTACCAAAATCTTGGAGAGCATTGCTTAATGATCAACAAAGCATAATTATCTGGGTGAAATTGGTCACAAACACGTATTTATTGGCTCACTAAAGCAACTGACTTAGATCAAACCACGTATTGATTTTATATCTAAATAGACTTTACAGCAAACAATTACTTTCAATCACTCAACAAAATGCTCAAGATAATGTTCAATCATGCATGGACAACCAATACAAACTTTATAAAAGACAGATACCGTTAAGAATCCAGGAGGTAGAGAAAATTACATTCTAAACAAAACTATCATTGGGGACAATGAAGAAAATGTAAGGAACAACAGTACAAGAGGAGTCTACCTCGTTGATAGCAGTATCCTTGGCAGCAGCAGCTTGTGAGTCTAAAAACAAAGGCTGACCAGAAGAATAGAAATCCATGACAGCTGCAAAAACTTCAGGCTTGAGGATATCCCATGACACATCATCTGATTTTGTCACAGTGACAAAATCGGACCCAAAGAAAACTCGAACTACACCTGCAATCAAAGCAAAAAAGCATCATATTCACAAGCGGAAAAAGTTATTCGATTAATCAGACGAACTAACAAACGACACGAGGGATAATACCATCAATGGAGTAAATGGCCTTGGCTAGTGGTGAACCTAAAGCGGAACGGACATTAGGAAAATCTGCGCTCCCAACCTCCATGACTGGCTTTCCAGGATAAAACATCAAAGAAGAAGGATTTGGAGTTGATTGTGTTTGGATAAACATCGTCCTTCTCTGCCCTGCTCAAAAGAACCACGGCTTAAAGCTAATTAAACCCTTAATCCGCAATGAGTTTCCAAGACAGCAAAAATACGAAAACAAACAACCTAGAAGATCCATACCTCCAATGAAGGCCCATTTCTGAGGAAGTGAAGGAGATCTCGAAGATGTAACAGCAGAATCCGTCGTTCGAGAATCACGTAAATTGGCAGGAAACTGTTTCGCCGCCGAGATGAAAAGCGAGCGACGAGATACCAGAAAAGAGGAAGACGAAGAAGAAACCCTACTTCCGACTCGCGAAAGAGAAGATACAAGCCTCGCGATAGCTTTCATTGCCCCCCAATGTTTCGAATCACGCGAAAAGAAAAGCAGAAGCTCGGCCAATTAGGGTGTCGACCTAATCGGAGAAAAGAATCGGATAGGGAGAAGTTTGTGACGTCGTGACCGTATACGCGTTGTCTTGGCTTTAATCAAGCCTTGGGCATATGTACGTACACATGACAATATAATTGTGAAAATTGACTTTTCAGACAACAAACCATTATATTACCAACAACAAAAATTGTATATCAACTATCAAGATACTAAAAATGGCAATTATTCTCAAAGAAGAATAATGAAACTAAAAAATCCATCATTAAGCTTGAATTACATGTTCAAGCTTAGTAATTCCATCATTAAGCTTGAATCTAGTGTGCAACACGACAGTAGCTCCAATGTTCTTGCTTAGTTTGAAGCATTTTCGAAGCCATGGATGAACCAAAAAGGCACCAGCTTTGTCACTTTTAGCTAGTTTCTAGAACTCGGAACTCGTCTGGCTTTGACCTGCCAATTGGATGGTAAATCAGCTACCTTTCTGAATTTGGACTGTCAAGGAATATGATAGAGAGACGTATCTGTGCATCCTTTTCAATGCAAACGAAAGGGTAAAATGCTGTTAAAAGGTATACAACTTAGCTTCCCCAAGGCATAATCAAACAAGAGACTTGATAGCAAATAACCAACCATCTGTGCATTAGTAACAATCCTAATTTCGGACCATCCAATGTTTGATTGTCCCATGATCAAACAAGGAAACACCTGTGTTGGCTCCCACTGCCATAATTATTTGTCAATGCAAAGAAACTACATTGTCACTACCACTTTAGAAAACTGAACAATTAAGAAGACCATGGCTTACGTTACAAATTTGTATATGCATATGCTCGCAAGTCGCAAACCAGCTATCTACACACAAGAGGCGGTCATCTTTTCGCAAAAAAGATTTGAAAATCGAAAATACTGCAAAACCTTAAACTTAAATCCCAAATTCCTAAAAGAGTTTGGAAAATAGCTAGTCAATGCCCCAAATTTACATTTAATCTTAAGGGAATTTATTTTCGTTTAAAACGTATATTAATAGTCAAATTAAACCCCATATATTATTAAGAAGGTCCATTTTGTAAATCTTTTTGATAGAAGATATATAATTACATCAAATTTTTGGTATATAAGGTAAAAACTAAAACTATATAAATGTCAGTCAAACATCATTCTGTAAAAAATTGAGATTTTTTTAAATTTATTAAAAAGATTTTATCAACTTCAAAATTCCATAGTATACGTGATTGTATAGTATTTGGTAATAAATTGAAGTGGTTTACACTTGACAAGAGATGAAACTGAGCTAATCCGTGTCTAATTTAACCGGTTTCGCGGTCTGAGTTCCACGGGTTACAGAAAACCAGGGACTTTTTTTTGTTATCACCAACAAAATTTTTGGATCTGTACAGAAAAAATCGAAAAAAAAACTCTCCGTCTCGAAAGAAGAGGGAGAAATGAAGAAGCCGGTCGGAGCCGAGAAGAAGAGGGTTAAACGATCATCAGGATCTGCATCAACCTCCGTCAGAGATTCCGGTTCTGATGCTCCACCTAAGGTTTGTTCTGTTCTCTCAATCTCTTTTAAACAAAATTTGTTCTTAGGTTACGTTTCTATTTTGTTTGATCTGCTTCGGTCTCTGATGGAGCGTAAACTTGTGATTATATGATTCACTGGCCTTTTTCATAATTATCGTAAGCTAAATTGTATATAAAAGTGCAGATGTGTGTGTGTACACATGTTTGTTCCTTTCCTGAATGTTAAAAGTGGGTTTAACACTGTTTTGTTATGGATTTTTCAGCACATTTTGCTTTTTTGACACACTGATTATAATAATAACCTCTGGAATGTTAATTGATTCACTTAATGGCGGAAATTTGAGTTTGGTAATGATTCATGATCCTTTTGTTATTGCTTTGTCAAATGCTTATTCTGTTTTCTGCGATCTTGTTTTTCCTATACTAGAAGCAAGCCGTGAAGAAGGATTTGTTTCAGTTGTTTGCTGAGAAAGTTAGGGACCACAAGGGTTTGGAATCCAGATGGGCTGTAATGGAGCAAGCACGGGTTGAATACTTCAGAGGGAAAGATTTTGTTAGCTTCATGAAGAATCACCCAGAGTGTAAAGATATTCTGGAAGAAGATAAAGACCTCGACACAGAAGATATTGCCAATGTGTTGTTGGGAAAGAACCTTTTGGTCCGTTGTGATCGTGTTACAAAAACTCTTCGTCCCGGGAAGAAAAAGCTTTCTACCTGGCCAGCTCATCTGGAGATTTTCCATGTAAGTTGATTTTGGGTTGGTTCTAGTTGCAATCTGTTATTTTCCTTTCTTCTTCCAACCACATATTTTCATACTGGACTAAGACCACACTATACGAACAAAATGCCCCCGAATTTGATTTGAGTTTAGTTTCTAGGGAAATTGGTATTGAATATTTAGTCTTGTCATATTTCTAGATATACTCTTTCGCTTACTACACAACACAATTGATTGAAACTTCTCACCATCAAGCCCTTTAGTTCTTGTTTGTGCGTATTAGTCACTTTCTTTTGAGTAAGGTTGCTTTAACAGCTCGGGTCTTTCAGCGCTTTGATTTCTTTTCTCTTTTTAACGCAGGATGATCAAGCTTTCTCTGAAACTGATGCCTTTTTTGCATGGACATTTGAAAAACGGCATCCACTTTGGCAAACACTTTTGTCCTTCTTCTGGCCTGTTTTGACTCTTGCAATTTGTTTGTTTCCTGTGTACCCACACCGTTGCAAGCTGATTGTTCTTTACTCATGTGCGGGCATTCTTTTGATGATTCTCTCCTTGCTTTTCGGTAAGCTCTACACATATAATCTGTTTGTTGTGTATTTCTTTTGTAGTTTCCACCTTTCAAAGTTTCTCGGGTGTGCTATTTCACCCGGAAGACTCCATTATTATTGGCTTTACATCTATCCTTTTTTTTACCATTAGAACTGAAAGAACGGCTAATTTCCACCAAGGCAATGATTTACTTATCCATGTCATGAAGACTGGTGATATGTAGTTTTAACTAACTAGGCTTTTTTGATTCCCCTGAATGTTGCAGTGAGAGCCACCAAGGCAATGATTTACTTATCCATGTCATGAAGACTGGTGATATGTAGTTTTAACTAACTAGGCTTTTTTTATTCCCCTGAATGTTTCAGTGAGAGCCACCAAGGCAATGATTTACTTATCCATGTCATGAAGACTGGTGATATGTAGTTTTAACTAACTAGGCTTTTTTGATTCCCCTGAATGTTGCAGTGAGAGCAGTTGCTTTCGGTGCTATGTGGATTCTTTTTGGAAAGCGTGTCTGGTTCTTCCCAAACATCCTTGCCGAGGAAGCCACATTGAAGGAACTGTTCCGTTTCTGGCCAAAGAAAGACGAAGAAGAACCGCCTAAGTGGACATCTCGACTTTTCTACACAGTTGTGGCTGTTGTTGTTGTCATGCTGCTCAGGCACCATGCCCCTGATGAGGCTGCTCGGGCCAGGTATATTACTTAAACCAAGATTACATAAACCAAGTCCCATATTGTTCTGTCTATAATTGCGATAAGTTCTCTGGGTGAATGAACCTCGTGGATCTTCATTTGTTTGAAGAAGAGGTTGACTTGTGGTGAGTTTTTGTGCATACAGGTACCAAAGAAGGATGTCCAACATCATTGATGATGTCCTTGAGTGGTCACCAAAGCTAGCACTTTCTGGTTTGATGGAGAACCAGCCACCTGTGAACATCACAGAGGCGGCTCACAACTCCTCAGATGCAGCAGTTCCTGACCATATTGAAGAGACCGACTTAGACGAAACTCAAGGCGAGGAGGAAGCTCAAGATTCGACCAACTCTGATATAAAAACATAAAAAAATATAGAAACGATAGTTCAATGTAACAATAAGTCAGCCTATGTGACCAAGACGAGGTGAGTTCTTATAAGAAAGTCGAAAGATTTTGTGGTATTACATTACTCTTTTCATTTTGGCACATTTTGGAATTTAGTTATCAGTTACATAGTTTAGTCTCTGACAAAAGCTCTATCACTTGCTAAGAAATGTTTACTTAAGAGTTAACAATAAAAAGCATTTGACGTATCCAAAACTGAAAAAAGCATAAAAATATTTGTACAAAACGAGAGAGATTCTTCAATGGCTGCTACCAAATAAGCCAACAGAGAGAAAGCCAAGAATGAATTGCCGCCTTGGAGAGGTCACTTGATTGCTAAACGTGCTTGAGAAGGATGGTTTGAGGAAATGCTGTTCCATTGCTGCCCCGAACAGTCTCCTTCTTCCCTTCTCTTATAAGTTGAGCTTTGCATCTCATCTTCTCCCTGATGTGTTCTATACTCAACGTTCCAAGTTTCAGCTTGTTCAGAATTAGATGATGTCGGAGACTGAGTAACATAAGCATTGCTCTTTTCTTCAGCTTTGCGCTGTGAAGCTTGGGTGTTGGTTTTCTTTGCAAATCGTCCCCCAGTACCCCTTGGCCTCCTCATAGCATGCTGATGTCGAGATTCGTGGAGATACGGCTATGGAGCATACCAAACGATGATATGCATTCAGCAGTGTGATGGGTTTTAAAATGCAGGTCAGAGCTCTCAAGAGACTAATAATATTCATGCATGGTAAACGCAATTCACCTTTCTGGATTTTATTAGCTTCTTCTCTAGCTCTGCTTTGGCGCGTGCCTGCCTTCGCCTCAGAATCGCCTGGTACTGTTTAGCATTCACGTAAACTGGTTCTTGTGCCATCTCAGGAGGCAATGGCATTCTTGAATGAGGCATCCCACCATATGGAACATAAGCCTGATAGGGAAAGTGCTAGTTCTCAGAAAGTCACATGGAATATTAAATCTTGTCTAAAGTTAACTATCTTGTCTTTTTCCAATTAACAACCATCTAAAATCACTCACACCATGAACACACTGTTAAGGCAAATTTAAACACGCTAAACTTCAAAGCACCTACGACTAGTAGAATATTTTAACCTGCAATCACCACCCAATAGCAGCCACGAATCATGGGCGACATACCACCCAATTGTGTCAAATGATCAAGTAGTCTTAGCAGAGAAAATAGTTGCGGATTGAGGAAAGCATTATAACTAGTTTTTAAAAACAGTCATATACCAAGGGATGATGTCCATAGGCTCCCATCATGCCAGAAAAATATGGATCCTGATATGTATTTGAAGGTGCCCATCCCTGTATGATTCGTAACCAAAAACGAAACTGTAAGCAAATTGATATTTGTCAGCTAGATCAAGCATATACTGGGAAGTTACAACTGTGTGGCCAACAAGCTGAGGGTGAGGAGGCTGTGTGATATCGTGAAGAATTTCGTGATTTTTGTCACTGTAATCTCCAGCTGCATATCGAAATACAGTAACAGGACTTGGTTAAAAGTAAAATAAATATTCAGAAATAACTGCAAGCAAATCCTCAATGCGTAGCACTGCGAGAAGAAGTCAATGCACCTGATTGGGGAGAGGTTGGGACTTGTGATTCCTTGTTACCATTCTCATCTCTGTTAGATGGTGATTTCGAACCGTTTGACTCCCATTTATTTTGGTTTTCCAATGCAACTGAAGACTTATCTCCAGCTTCTACAAAAGAGCTTGCATTGCAGGCAGAAGCAGCACGCTGGCAAGTGTTTAAACTATTTATAGATGATGATAATGTATGCTGCACCTTTGAAACGATCTCGTTCCCATTATCAGCTTTTGAATGCATGTCTTCAGTTTCCTATTTGAAATCTGATTGTTAGTGATGAATTTCATTCACCTAAGCCAATTGTATCGACCAAAGCCAAAAAAAAAACCACAAAGAACAACAAAATTCAATACGAATTTAGCAATCTCAACTCTCAAGACTCCACAAAGGATTCAGTAACAAGTAGCAAGCAAAACCCAGATATGGTAGATGATAGAATTCACCTAATCGGACAGAAAAGAATTGAGATATGGAATAAGAAGAGACAGAACAAAACCCTAGAACAAAGGTGTAAGCAGCTCATGCAATTAAGCACGAATTGATGATAATCGAAAAATTCAACATACCATCCAATCAAAGAACGAAAAGAGACCGTCTCGAAGGCGTCCACGGTGATTGAAGGAGACGCTTCCGACGAACGATCTGAGAAGAAGTTTCAGTCAGAGGAGGAAGAAAAACAAACAAACAAAAACAGTTTTCCTGAATTGAATTTATTTTAGTTTTGTTTTTTCTTTTTGAAGTGTAAGTTTTGTTTCGTTTTGAACCTTGGTTGCCACGTGCTGCCCACGTGAGCGGCGGAAACACAAAACTTTTTAAACGTATTTATGAGTAATTTCTCCGAACTTTTAATGGACTTCGAAGCCCTATTTTAAAGGCCCATCATCTTAGCTTTTAGTGTCTCTTTTCAACAAACCAACCTGATTCACTATCTTAGCTTTTAATGTTTTTTGAGTTTTGTGTGAGTTTTGTGTGTATATCCCTAAATTAGGACCACTATTTTTTTTGACATGACTTATAAATTGGTATACCATCAAATCATATTAAAAAAAAATATTGTATAAAAATAATATTACCTAAAACATAAATTAGACTATTTACAAAAATAATATTATACAAATATTTATCAATATATTTAATCTCTAATATTTTTATATAAATGCATTTTGACATAAAATACAAATATAATATAAAATAAACTATTAAAGATTTCAAATATTAATCAATAAAATATAAAACAAAGGTTTTGTTTAGTTAAATATTTATCGCACTTATAATTCTTATATATTTAGTAATATTATCTATATAAGATAAAAATAATTTAAATTCATTTGTATAATTTAATTTCATTATTTATTTTATTTGTATAATCAATATTAAAAATTTAAAAAATTTATTTTAAATAAAAAATAAATTTAATATTTATGTAGTTTATATTTATTAAATAAATAATTAGTTATAATTTGAAATATTTTTTTTCCTGGATCGTGTAGGTCTAAATCTAGTTTTTTTATTGTAATTCAATTGAGATTTTAAGGACAAGTTCGGTTTCTTTGAACCTTTTATAAAGATTTGTATTCAATCCTGTATTATTGATGATCAAATAAATATATCATTTTAACTTTTCGTGAAGAAAATTATGGAAGAGAGAGAGAGAGAGAGAGAGAGAGAGAGAATAATGAGAACGGCCGCACGAGTCGCTTCATTGGATTCTCTTTGGCAGATGTTATCCTCTGCCGGGCCATCCCCACTCACTCTTCACCTATTTCTCCTCCTTTGCTTTCACTAATTTTATAACATATCTATATTTTCTAATTACTCAACATTCATTTTTTAAAATTTAAACCTGAATAAAGTGTACTTAATTAGGGAATAAAGTGAACAAAAATATACTAAACTTTTGAAATATAATATAAGATTGATAAATTATGTTAACAAATTTGGATCTAGATAAAACAAAGGGATTTGATTAATGATATCATTCCCCACTATTTCCTTACCCAATAAATTAAAAAGGGAAATATCAAAAAACTACTTTTTCTGAAACTTTTTTTTATTATGTAATAAGAAGAACAACCACCAAAAGAAATTAAAGAAAAAAAAAGACAAACCAAAATAAGAAAAACAACACACGAAACATTTCTAATATATTCGTCGTTATTATATTAACATATCAAAGAGATGAATTTTGATCACCTTCTTATACTAGTTTCTGTATCGATCCATCCTAATATATATCGGAAAGAAGAAAAGCTAAATGTATTAAGTTTAAATTTCTGTTCATCGATCTTTAGAGTTGACGAAGAAGAGCTCTATCTCCGGAGGAGCAAAGAAAACGATTTGTCTACGTCTTAAAACGCGGTTCTGTGGGACCCTTTGCTTCTTCGGCGCCGGTGGACACGTGAGAATCTCTGGTATCTTAAACTTCTGAGCTTTCGGGGTATAACAGCCACCGCCTGGAGACGTCGGTACTGCCAGAGAAGGAGAGGAAACAAAGTAGTTTGAATCTTGAGGAGAAAACGACGTCGTTGGGGAAGAACACGAAGAGACAATAGTAGATGAAGAAGTATGATCGAGAGTAGTAGTAGTAGTAGTTGTTGTTGTCTTGTTGTGTTGTGGAAGTCGTTTCTTGAAATGGTTTCTTCTGAGTTTCTTCTCGCCTCGGTTTGATTTTCTTGATTTTTTCGATGCCATCTTAATCAAAAGAGGTTTTTCTGCGAGTTAAGATGAGAGAAAGAGAAAGAGAAAGAGAAGAAGAGAGACGTTTGGTTACTTGCTTAAGCATATATAGTCTGAGACACGAGTCAACACCTTACATCAATCCAGTGTCACTTTTGAGTTTCTAAATTTTGACTAGCTAAAGTTTTCACTGTGACGAATAAAAAAATGTGATGGTCTGATCTTTGAAAAGGTGAAAGTATTTGAGGATTAACTGAATGTTATTACATGTAAGTCTGACCAAGACAATGTATGTTTTTTTTTTTATTTTGCCGTTTTAAAAGACTAAAAGCGTAAACATTAATAAGGGTTTGACTTGGTGTAAAAAGTAGTTTTTTATTGGAATTGAAATTTACAAAATATTTTCATCTAACATTCATTTTCCGAGGCACCGTAAATATTACAGAAGAAAATAATATCAAAACAGAGATATGTTTGTAAGATAACAATAGCACACATAGGATGAGATAAAATTAATATTTCATTCATATATATGGTGAGTGTAATTTTAGAAGTAGTTAAAAATGTTTGTGTGTGTGAGAGCAGAGAGAGAGAGAGAGAGAGAAAGAATTGTACTGACGACCGCAAAAAAGGGTTAATTATTTGGATTTGAATGGACATAGGATCCGACAGCGACAAACAAGAAAATCTGATCTGTTTCCATTTCAATTAATATATTTTAATTAAATAAAAAATGAAATAGAAAATCCAATACAATCCAATCGATTAAACCTAAACTTTTGGTCTTTACTTTCGATTCGAATTCGGAGTTGTAAGCAACATTTTAATGTACTTTTTGAACTGAATTTTGTTTGGTTTAATTTGGCGGTTTATACCGAACCAAAGCTCCAAAAATACAATTAGGTAACAGTATTGGAAACAACAATGCGAATTTAATGTGTATATATATGTTTGAAGTCTGATTAGCAATAAAATAATTAAAAGGGAAAAAACATTTTAAAACCCGCAAAGAGTACATAATTAGGCGAGATTGGCTCTTTGTCATGGGATCCTAAACATAGGATCCACTTTGCAAAGAGGCAATTTAGATTCTCATACGTCTTAAGTGTTCACACAGACACAGATCAAACGAATTTAATATTTTAATTTTGTATAAAAATGGTGATTTCTAATCCCTAAACAACATGAAATTACCATTGACTGCCTCTGAATACTAAATTGATTATAAAAGAAATTTTTAATGTGTGGTGTTTTCAAATTTTTTTATAAAGATATTTAAAATATTTATCAAAAATGAAAAAAACAAAAAAAAACTGAGTCACTAACAAATTGACGTTAGCAAATATGTATACATCAAAATATTCTAAAGACGGGGGACCATCGATCGCCACATGTGAACACTTTCTCAATCGAACGTCACACCAGCAGCATCGCTTGATAGCACACATAACGTAATGATGATGATGATGATGATAGTATTGCAAATTAATCTCTCATTTTTCCATTATACAGTTTATTTTCTTTTTCAATAGACAAACCATTCGGGTTTGAATCTAGACGTTTTTATTATCATCTAAATTTTACAATTTAGTTGCATCATCTACATATTGTTCCTTTTTTATATTGGTTATTACATCAGAAAGTTGCATCCAGATGTAAATTGTTTTGTTTATAAATTCATAAGAAAATGTAAATGCAAAATTATCAAATCACTAAAACTACGTATAATTCTTAATATGAAGTAAGATTTTATGCTTTGATGATTTTTTTTTTTATGTTTTATTGGAAAATAGATTTTTCAGGGACAGAAAATGAATGTCTTTTGGTGAAAAATGTGGCTTTGAGATGATTTTGAAATCTTGTAGAAAAACACGATTTTTATAATTTTGACTATAAAACACGTTTTTGAAGTTTTAGTTTTGGTGATAAAATACAGTTTTGCAACATATAAATGCAAATTTTAAAATGACTAAACAAACAACAAGCAAGAAAGAAAATGGCTTTTATAGTAGAAATGTATACAAAGAGGCAATAACTATACTATACTGATGCATATGTTTAATGGTTTTGGCCTTACTGATAAAATGTCTGAACTATTGTCAAGAAAATATCAAAGACAAGAAAATATACAGAGAAATGCTCAATACTATTTATGTTTACTCACCAAACTAAAATATCAATGAAGACAAATTGCCCTTTCCAGCCTGTTTACATAAACACTACAAAGAATCCAAAACGATATATCTTTTCAAGGTTTCGACGTTTAGCCGATTTTTGACCAAATGTCTCAAGGACAAGGGCATCGATGGTAAGATTTCTATTCCCACAACTTCAACAAAGCCTAATGGTACAGTCCAACAAGGGTTCTTACAATATGCGCAGCAATCATAAGTCACTGAAACAACGTGAGTGAATGAAAAGATACCACCCATTTGATTCAAAACTTACTCAACCCACACAACACAACAAAACCTAAAGAATCGATAACAGCTAGTCCTCTGACAAGAGATAATACATGGAAACCGGAACCATCAATGCATCCAAATTGTAATCTTTGGCCAACCATTAAAAAAGAGTATGTATTACCTTCCTCTAGATAGCGCCTCCTCTAATTCTTCATTCGATGAAGGAAAAAGTTCTATGTAACGGCTCCCAAGCGTCTTCCTGTCCTTGACCATTGCAGCTCTCGATTCTTCTGCGCTTCTAAACTCCACAAACGCTTCACCAGTGGGTCTCCCTTCAACATTAACGGTAACATGAACAGAGTCTTCAGACAGATCAAAATCTTTGAAGAAGTCCAGTATGTCTTCCTTTCCTGCTGAGAAAGGTAATCCCCTCAATCTCAAGATACCTGTATGCTCAGCATTCTCTTTACCATCATCACTTGGTCTAGCCCTTTGCACGTTTCTGCGAGGTGAAAATCTACCACTTACACCACTACCACCACCACCTCTTCCACCGCTGCCCCCCACTCCTCCACTGTCACCACCCCCACCTGCACCTCCACCTCCAATACTAGTCATACCATGGACACGAGATTCCGCAACCTCATTAGCAATAGCTTTATAATACTCTTGTTTCGTACTCCTAAAAACCTCCACGTATCTTCTTCCCATATTCTGTCTGTTCTTATGAAGTGCAAAATCGACCTGAAGGGGATAACCCAGAACGCAAAACGCTTCACCAGTGAGCTTATTGTTCTTGTGAACAAATAAGACATCGACCACATCTAAACCATGGAAGAACTCTACTACATCGAGCTCTGCACAATCAAAGGGGAGACCACGGAGCCGAACCACAGGAAAAGTAGGAGGATGAGGAGCAACAAATCCATAAGGGTTATACGTAAAGCCAGAACCAGGGTGAGGTCCATAGAATGGTCCTGGAGGACCTTGATCAATCATTCTTTGACGCTTAGGTCCCATTTCACGCCCATCAGGACCATCTCCATAACTACATTCACCAGAACAAATTACAGGTAAAATTAAACATTATCTAGGATAAACAGTTTCTTCGAATTTGCTTAAAGTAAAGCAAAAGTTCCTACTTCCTACACCATTCCAAGAAGATTGCAGGTCAAAAATTTCCGACTAAACAGATCAATTAAAGAACATCGAAACAGATACAACTTCACCAGGATCTCAATTGAAGTGAGGTATGACTCGAACCCAACAAAAAAAAACCCTAATTGCGGAAACTAACGGAATCAAATCGGAGATAAATCTGAAGCTTACCCTCTGTAGAACATTATCGCCTAAGAAAACTAATTTTCGGTGTGGCCTGTTTGGATGATCAAATCGATTGGAACTTTCGAGGACCTTCTCTGATTTTTGATCTTCGAATTCGAATCGTGACTCGAATCTCAGCTAAGCGGAAGAAGCGTTTAACTTAAAATGGTGAAAAGGAAAAACTGAAAAAGGAAATAAAGCTAAATTGGGCTCTTGGTTTTGGGCTTTACACATTGATCAACTTCGTAAGAATATGTTTGTAATCTAATTAAACTGCACATTTTCTTGGCACAACAGTCGCTTTGGCCGAGTGGTTAAGGCGTGTGCCTGCTAAGTACATGGGGTTTCCCCGCGAGAGTTCGAATCTCTCAGGCGACGTAATTTTAAATTTGCTTCCTTACTTTATTTCATTTTAGTATTTTACAGTTATTTCATTTTAAAAGTTATATACATTGTGGCGATGGACGCAGTAAAGGGATGACGAACGGTGTTTAGGCACCAATGACATTGTATCAAAGAGAGTAATCTATTCACCTTTAACTTTTTAAACCATGTGTGTTGCAATTCATTTTGGTTTCTTGTGAAATGAATAAATCATACAATTCTACTTTTAGTAGACATTTTTAATGAATATTATAAAACTCAACATAGTATCTACAGGAATTTTTTTTGGACAAATGATCTTTGGATTTTTCGTTGTGAATATAAAAATATAATGTATTTTTCATATGAATGAAAAATGTATTTTTCATATGAATGAAAAATGAATATATAAAGTGGATTATTTGATAAATATAAATAAATAAATACAAATAATTTAGTCAATTACAATCTATCTCCATTATTGTTTCAAATAAAGTAATTAAATAGCTATTACTTCTTAAAATATGGAGACTAAAAGTTTTGTAACTCCAATCTCATTTTCTCAATATATATGGACAATCTCTCAAATAATCTAAAACTAGATTTATATCCACGCCATGCGTGGGGAAAAATATTCGTAAATTATATTTTATTAGTAAATATAAATTAAATATTTATATAATTTTTATTTTTATTTAAAATTACTTTTAACATTAATTTTTGTATATATAAATTAAGAAAGAAAAAATAATTATTTTTTTATGAATTTAATAGTATTTTTGGTTAGTTTAATAAAATAATACTCTAACCAAATCAATAAAAATGACATATATTGTAATTATTCGAATAAGTTAACCATATTTATATATTTATTTGAAATTCAGACACGTGAGAGTAATATTATTTTCTTAATTTTTTTCTCAAATAATATATTAAGAATTATGTAATAACTTAAATCTATTTATATTTATTTGAAATTATTTATAAATTAACGTATTAAAAATTTATAAAAATAAAAATTATTGTTTTTGCAAATTTAATACTATTTTTTGCTAGTTGAATAAAATATATTGGTTCTCTAACCAAATTAATATCAATGGCATGTATTGTAATTATTCTAGTAACTTAAATCCTTTTATATATTTAAGCTGAAACTCGTTGTGGTGTTGACACGTCAGCATGGCATTTTTGTTATTAACACGTCATGGTAAGGTTACTTTGTTAAAAAGTTTATCAAATAATATATTAGAGATGATCTAAGGATTACACTTTTATGTTCTTGTTATATCTTTATTTTTCTCTGTGATTTTATTTTATATTTTTTTTGAGAATACAACACATAAAAAAAGTTTAAAAACTTATGAGTTTGGGTGATGTGAATCATAAGAAATATGTAGTTGTATTCTCAGATTCGGAACGTCATACAACCATCACATTAAATGACGTTTTTAGAATTAAAAAAGAGTATTTCACCTCTACAAATATGTATTTTTCCAAATTCTTGTATGAGTATTTTCGTTTTTATTTTATGTAATTTTTTCACAATTATTTAGTTGCTCTTATGGTAGAAATAGCGTTCCTACAATCATAATTAAGATTTCAAGAACATTATATCTATAATATGGACAACTGAATAATTGTGAAAAACTTACATAAAATAAAATGAAAATACCGATACAAAAATTTGGAAAAAGATGGATTTGCAAAGTGAGATGTCCTATCCTTAATTTTGAAAACGCTCCATTGTATGATGGTTTCGTGATGTTTTGAATCGCATAATACAACTGTTTATTTTTTATGATTCACATCATCCAAAAGCATAAGATTGCAAATTTTTTTATGTGTTGTATTCTCAAAGAAAATAAGATATAAAATTATGGAGAAAAACATCAAAAAGTAGAACAAGTGTAAAAGAATATGTACAATATGTACAAAACATATAATAGAAATTTTGATGAAAAATGGGTTGTTGGAGCATAGTCCATCAACCCAAACCCACACATAAACCCGAACCGAGCACGCATCCATCCCAACTTATCTCGGCTTGCACATATAGTTTAGTATATATAGATATATTTTTTTCTCTTTTTTATTATTCTTAAGCTATTGAATTTTGATAGAATTTCTTTATTATATATACAAGAGTGTTTTATAATTAACAAATTATATTTTATTTATTTTATACATATCAAACAATCCAATTTATATAAGCGCTGTTCGTTTGTCTGCTGCAGCGTCTACGGCAGTGACCTGCGGTCAGACGCTGTGGTTAGACGCAACAATATTGTTGTTCGTTTGATCGCTGCAGGTTGTCATCGCAGGTTGTATCGCAATTGTTTGATCGCAAACGCTATAATTTCACAGCGATTAAAAATTTTGATCGCAATTTTCTGCGGTCGACCGCAGCGTTTGACCGCAGGAACCTGCGGCGGTCAAACGAACAACGTTTGACCGCATGACGCAGCCGTAGGTTCCTGCGGCTACGAAAAGAACATGCCTATATTCATTTTCGTATTCTATTTTTGAAATATGAATATACTATATCTATAGTGTTCACAATGAAAAATCTGTTAAAAAATGATTATCTCTTCTACTGACTTACTGAAGTCGGTGAAATGCTCCTATATATATGTATGCTTTCATTCAGAGTTTGAGAGAAGTATAAGACATCTTCAATTTCACCTTTCTTCTTCAACTTCTTTTATATTACTTTTTAACACGTTATCAGCACGAGTGTTTCTACCATTTACCTGAGATTCTAAAATAAGGTAAAATTCTGTTTTATTAATACATGTATATTATATGGTAGGCTCTGCCTCCTAAATATTATATGGTAGACTCTGGCTTCTAAATATTATATGGTAGGCTCTGCCTCCTAAATATTATATGGTAGGTTCTGGCTTCTAAATATTATATGGTAGGCTCTGCCTTCTAAATATTATATGGTAGGTTCTGCCTTCTAAATATTATATGGTAGGCTCTGCCTTCTAAATATTATATGGTAGGCTCTGCCTTCTAAATATTATATGGTAGGCTCTGCCTTCTAAATATTATATGGTAGGCTCTGCCTTCTAAATATTATATGGTAGGCTCTGCCTTCTAAATATTATATGGTAGGCTCTGCCTTCTAAATATTATATGGTAGGCTCTGCCTTCTAAATATTATATGGTAGGCTCTGCCTTCTAAATATTATATGGTAGGCTCTGCCTTCTAAATATTATATGGTAGGCTCTACCTTCTGAATATTATATGGTAGGCTCTGCCTCCAGAATATTATATGGTAGGCGCTGCCTCCTCATTTATATGGTAGGTCAGGCCTCCTTGAAATTATTTTAATTTATGTGCTATTATATTCAATAATGTTTTACAATTTTATCATAAATTAATTTATGTCATCATTATGCCTAAAAAATTTTAAAACCGATCACACATATTTATAAAAAAAATAATAATAATTAAAAAAAAAAATTAAAATCTATAACTAAAATTTTATCATGATTATTTATTAAAAATAATTTTAAAATGTTTTTTTATATAAAACTGATGTTTAACACATTGTTTTATTATGTGTATAGTTATAATGTCAAATTTGGCAAAACTCGAGATTGCTGCCCTTGATATATCTGGAGAAAATTACATGACATGGGCAGTAGCTGCAAAAATGCATTTAAAGGCAAAAGACCTTCTTGGTACCATCGATAGGTCGGAAACAACATCTGATGAGAAAAAAGCAAAAGCCATGATATTTTTATGCCACCATATCCATGATTGTTTAAAAGATGAATATATCACAAAAGAAGATCCTGCAGATCTTTGGCAATCACTCAAAGATAGATTTGATCACCAGAAATATGTGATCTTACCAAAAGCCAAACATGAGTGGTTAAACCTCCGGTTTCAGGATTATAAAAGTGTAAGTGAATATAATTCCGCGTTGTTCGGAATCACTTCTAAGATGATATTATGTGGAGAAAAAGTAAGTGATTATGATATGATTGAAAAAACTCTCCAAACATTTCATCCTGGAAATGTAATCCTGCAACAACAATATCGAGCAAAGGGATATACTCGTTATTCGGAGTTAATGCAAGTTCTCCTTGTTGCTGAACAAAATAATGAACTTATGATGATGAACCATCAATCTAGTCCCACTGGATCAACTCCATTCCCAGAAGTGAATGTTGCATCATCCAGTTACAATAATTGGCAAGGACATGGACATGGTCGAGGTCATGGTCGTGGTCGTGGACGTGGACGAGGAGGTGGACGTGGACGTGGAAAAGAAAGATTTTTTCATCCCAATGAATTCAAATTCGGGAGAAAGAATAAAGTCCACGAAAATGAAGTTGGTCGCGTACCTGCTGTACGCCAAAATATACAATACGAAAATGTTTGTTACAGATGTGGCTTGAAAGGACATTGGTCTCGTACCTGTCGTACACCAAAACATTTGGCTAATCTGTATCAAGAGTCACAGAAACAAAAAGGAAAAGAAAGTGAAACCAACTTTATCTCGGATGAACCCGGACCTTCTTTTGATGGAAATGCATATCTCGATGTTGCTGATTTTCTTGTTGATTCCGAGAATACCAAAGAACAAGATAATTAAGTTTAATGTTATATATATCAAGTTGTATTTAGTTTCCTTACGAACAAAAAAAAATAATGTTTTTTTTTGAAAAATATATGTAAGTTTGAACTTTAATTACTTTATGTAAAATAGTTTTGTTATAATATAAGTTGATTTTGAAATATGTGTGTTTAATATTTATTAATACATCTTTATCAATATTTTAATCCAGAAAATATATCTTTTTGAGAATGAGAATGGAGATATATGCTAGCAGACAGTGCTACAACACATACAATACTTAAAGACAAAAAGTTTTTCTCTTATCTGAAAATGAAAGATTCCGCCGGAAGCGTGAATACAATATCGGGTAATGCAAATATTATCATAGGCTCCGGAAGAGCTAGTTTTTCAATGCCAAGGGGAACAAAATTTGAAATAAATGATGCTTTATATTCCCCCGAGTCTCATAGAAACTTATTAAGTTTCAAAGACATCCGTATAAATGGATATCACATAGAGACAATGAGCAAAAATAACATTGAATATCTTTGCATTACATGGAAGCAGAAACAAATATTGGAAGAATTACCAATGATGTCCTCTGGATTATATTACACAAAAATAAATATAATTGAATCATATATTACGGTAAACCAGAAGTTTACGAGTACATTCAAAGTCTGGCATGAAAGACTAGGACATCCTGGATTAGTTATGATGAGAAAAATTGTTCAAAATTCTAATGGCCACCCATTGAAAAACCAGAAGATTTTTCAATCACGCGAGTTTTCGTGTAAAACATGTTCTCAAGGAAAACTTATTACTCGGCCATCACCAGCCAAAATTAGTAATGAATCTCTAGTATTTTTAGAAAGAATACATGGTGATATATGTGGGCCTATTCACCCATCATGTGGGCCATTTCGTTACTTTATGGTTTTAATTGACGCATCTAGCAGATGGTCACATGTGTGTTTGTTAACCACACGAACTATAGCTTTTGCAAGATTCATTGCCCAAATAATCAGGTTAAGAGCACAATTCCCTAATTATACTATAAAGAAAGTAAGACTTGACAACGCTGGTAAATTCACATCACAAGCCTTTAATGATTATTGTATGGCTCTCGGAATTGATGTTGAACATCCGGTTCCGCATATTCATACACAAAATGGTATGGCTGAGTCTTTGATAAAACGGTTACAACTTATTGCGAGACCATTAATTTTGAGAACAAATCTCCCAATTTCAGTATGGGGTCATGTTATATTGCATGCGGCAACATTGGTACAGATAAGACCAAGTGCATATCATGAATATTCCCCATTACAATTAACATCTGGCCAGAAGCCTGATGTATCTCATCTCCGAGTTTTTGGATGTGCGGTTTATGTTTTCTATAGCCCCACCACAAATAACAAAAATGGGGCCACAAAGAAGATTATGAATATATATTGGATTTACATCATCAAGTATTATTCGGTATCTTGAACCACGAACTGGTGACATGTTTACGGCACGATTTGCCGATTGTCATTTTGATGAAGAAGAATTTCCTACGTTAGGGGGAGGAATTAAACAACTGCAAGAAGATATTAAATGGTGTACGCCATCTTTGTTGTATCTTGATCCTCCCACAAAACAACGTGAAATGGAAGTTCAGAAAATTGTACATTTGCAAAATATTGCAAACCAGTTGCCAGATGCATTCACAGATACAAAACGAGTGACAAAATCATATATACCCATTGTGAATGTCCCATCAAGAATTAATGTTCCTGTAGAACATATTGATGGCGATAAAATAAATGAACCCAAAGTTCAGTTAAAGAGGGGGAGACCGATGAGCTCAAAAGATAAAAATCTCCGTAAGAAAAAGTATTTGGGAGAACAAAATCAAAAGGTTCTGGAAGAACCTTACAAAAGGCATCTCGAAAATACTTGTGAAAAGATTATAGAGGAACCAACTCAAACGGAATGTCCGGAAGACATATGCAAACAGATTTTTGAAAACCATGAAGTGGAACTCCGTCCAGAAGACGAACGCAATATAGAAACATATGAGATTTCAATTAACTATACCCAAAATAGAAAATTATGGGTTAGAAATGAAATAGAGGATATTAATGGAATATTCTCCTTTTCTGTGTCCAAAGAAATTGAAAATGAAAATGATGACGCAGAACCAATGTCTGTAACAGAATGTCAAAAAAGACCTGATTGGGAAAAATGGCAAATAGCCATGAGAAATGAATTATTCTCTCTACAAAAAAGAAATGTATTCGGACCCATTGTCATTACACCTGAAGATATAGTGTCAGTTGGGTGCAAGTGGGTTTTAGTAAGAAAAAGAAATGAGAAAAATGAGGTCATTAGATATAAAGCTCGTCTTGTTGCACAAGGGTTTTCTCAAAGACCGGGAATAGATTATGAAGAAATATATTCTCCAGTCATGGATGCAATTACATTTAGATATTTAATGAGTTTATCATCATCCAAAAGTTTAGAAATGTATCTTATGGATGTCGTGACTGCATACCTATATGGAACCCTTGATAGTGATATATACATGAAAGTCCCAGAAGGATTCAAGATCCCAGAAGGATCAAAAATCTCTAAAGGACCCAAAGAACTATATTCGGTCAAATTACAGCGATCATTATATGGGTTAAAACAATCTGGACGCATGTGGTATAATCGATTAAGTGAATATCTGTTAAAAAAAGGGATATATTAACAATGCGATATGCCCTTGCGTTTTTATAAATAAGTCCCCATCAGGCTTTGTGATCATTGCTGTTTATGTAGATGACCTCAACATAATTGGAACCCAAAAGGAAATTGATAATGCAAGAACTCATATGAAAGAAGAATTTGAAATGAAAGATCATGGAAAGACAAAGTTTTGTCTAGGACTCCAAATTGAGCATTTCCGAGATGGGATATTTGTGCATCAATCAAATTATACGAAAAGAATATTAAAACGATTTAATATGGATAAAGCGAATCCTTTGAGTACTCCAATGGTTAATCGATCGCTAAATATAAACAAGGATCCATTTCGACATTGTGAAGATAATGAAGACATATTAGGTCCTGAAGTACCTTATATGAGTACCATCGATGAACTTATGTATCTTGCAAATTGCACTCGACCAGATATAGCATTTGCTACAAATTTACTTGCGAGATATAGTTCATCACCTACACGTAGACATTGGAGTGGAATAAAACATATTTTCCGTTATCTCCAAGGTACGATTGATTTGGGATTATTTTATTCTAGAAACCCCGAGTTTGGTTTAGTTGGTTTTGCAGATGCTGGGTATTTATCGGATCCACACAAAGCTCGGTCCCAAACCGGTTATGTTTTCACAATTGGTGGAACTACGATCTCGTGGCGATCTCAAAAACAAACTTTGGTTGCCACTTCTTTAAACTATGCAGAAATCATTGCCCTTCATGAAGCATGTAAAGAATGTGTATGGCTCAGAAACATGATCCAACATATTGAAAGATCAAGTGGACTAACCTATAACAAAGAGCCAACAAAATTATTCGAAGATAATGCTGCATGCGTCACTCAAATCAAAGAAGGTTATATCAAGAGCGACCGGACAAAACATATTCCTCCGAGATTTTTTTCCTATATCCAAGAACTACAGAAAAATCAAGAACTTGACATCGAGTATATTCGTTCAAGCGATAATGCAGCAGATTTGTTCACTAAGGCACTCCCTACAACAACATTTAAAAAACATGTTCAGAATATTGGAATGCGTTATTTACGAGATCTATGAAGAAATTATATTCATCTTCTTCAGGGAGAGATTACGTATCTGCACTCTTTTTCCCTTATCATGATTTTTATCCCGTTGGGTTTTTACATGATAAGGTTTTTAACGAGGCAGTATGTAATAGTTTTATAATAATAGATAATCAAGGGGGAGTGATAAAAAATGATTATCTCTTCTACCGACTTACTGAAGTCGGTGAAATGCTCCTATATATATGTATGCTTTCATTCAGAGTTTGAGAGAAGTATAAGACATCTTCAATTTCACCTTTCTTCTTCAACTTCTTTTATATTACTTTTTAACAAAATCTAATAATTCAAAAAATTCGGTCATTTCAACAATTGAATTGCTCAAAAACGCACTGAATTATTAGTCAAAACATTTGTCCAAAAACAAATTCCATGAATATCACACATTTAAGATAAAATATTATACAATAAAGAAGCATAACCAGTAGATTTGAGTTGAAACTCAAGAAAACAAATACCATGGCCAATATATATGATATGGAGACACCTTTTTCATCATATAATATATATACACATCCAAAAGACTACACAATATATATAAAATAATAAAATTAGAAAGTAAATTGACATGAAGTTCGTACATAGATAAAAAAATTGTCTCAGAAGAGACAACAAATGATAGATAAAAGACAAGAGGTTGAAAGTATTCACTTATGCAGTTAAGAAAAGGTTCAAATACTCGTGCTTGCTCGGGAACACTCCTGCTTCGTTTATAATCTAATTCTACTAATTAATAATATCAAGTTAACATGTTGTCTTAATTACTAGACTTTTTGCACCAAGCTTTTCGAGTTCACACTGTATTTTCTCTTCAAGTTTGTCCCCCTCAATCTTATAATGTCGCATCTTAATACTCTCTTCACTATATACTGCTTTTGCTCTGTTTTTTTTACTCGGTTATTGCTGTTTTATTCTTTTTGTAGAGCGGTTTTCGTTTAATATCAAAATACGAACTTAAAAACAAAAAAAATCGTTCAAGAATTACCTTTTAATTTCCATGTCAAATTTTCATTTGATTTCTCCTTGTCAATGACTTAAATAAAGATTTGGGGGTTCCCGAGTAATATGTTTCTGAAGCCGAGCCGACATGGAGATGAAGTCACCAACGCAAGTGTTGTCTTAGATCACGACCGTCACTTTTTCCAAAGCGATCAATCTCCCCACAAAACCAAAATGTTTATCAATTCTTCATATCTCTCTCTCTCAATACATTTTGTAATTCATTGTTAGACAAACTTTTATCCTTGATTGCCGATCTTGTCCATTTTTATTTGATCCTTTCCATACTCTGTTGGTCTAGTGGACTATTTCATTTGCTGTTCGACTCCAATTTTATGGGTATTGAAACTAAAACCAACAACAATAACATGTAAACTATATATATAGCTAAAACATCTTATTTACTGAATCGACCAATGATATTTAACAATAGATTCCAAACAGTAGTATGTAATATGTATTATCAGCTGTGGAAAAGGAAATATAATTTTGAAACCAATTACTTGATCCAAATTTATAAATTTCTTATAACTATAGATTCATGAATTTCGTATGATAATTAGATTTATTTATATTAACATATTAGCGTTATATTCACGTCATACGTGAAAAAAATATTCATAAATTATATAATATTATCTATTAATAAATACAAATTAAATATTTATATAATTTTAATTTTTATTTAAAATTAATTTTAATATTAATTTTTATATATGTAAGTTAAAGAAAAAAAATAATTGTTTTTAGGAATTTAATAGTATTTTTTGTTTAATTTAATAAAATATATTAATTCTCTAACCAAATTAATAACAATGTCATATATTGTAATTACTAGATTTATACACACGCCATACGTGGAAAAAATATTCATAAATTATCTAATATTATTTATTGATAAATATAAATTAAATATTTATATAATTTTAATATTTATTTAAAATTATTGTAATATTAATTTTTTGTATATGTAAATTAAGAAATGAAAAATAATTGTTTTTTACAAATTTAATAGTATTTTTTGGTTAGTTTAATAAAATATATTGATTATTTAACAAAATTAATAACAATGACATACATTGTAATTATTGTAGTAACTTAATACTATTTATATATTTATGTGAAATTTACCGTATTAATAACACGTCAGCATGATATTTATGTTAATAGTACGTTAAAGTAAAATTAATTTTTTTAAATATTTTTCAAATAATATATTAAAAATTTAGAGATTTAACACCTATCATTTTCTTAATTTTGTTTTGAGAAATATTTAATAATTGACTTTAGCTTAATAAATACATGCGTGCACTTACGAGTCCCAAGATAGTAAGTTTCCTTTTCCATTGTTCAAACTTACTGCTTGTTTCTTTTCTTCCTACTATTTTCTCCATACCCTTTTTCTATCAATTATCATATGCTATTTCCACCGCTTTGTTATATATATATATATACACACATGCATGTCTAGTTACTCTTAGCACAAACCACATGATCTAGAGGTACATCGTACCTTCTCTCTGTCTTCTCCTCAAAGTAATGTCTGATCCAGCATGCATCTTCAACAATGGATGTGAAAACTACTATGACTATAGCTGCAACTTTTCTACTTCTCTCTCACACCTCTACAACTCTCATGCCTGCTTTTATTGCCCTCATAATATCACAAACACAAACCCTAATTCTACTTCACCTGACTCTCCTCCACTTAGAGAAGCTCTTCCTCTCCTTAGCTTAAGCCCTATTCATAAGGATCAAGAACCCATTGTTCATCATCATGAATACTACTTCATGGAGACGACAGAAACGTCTACTAATTCAAACTGTCTTAATCATG
This sequence comes from Pugionium cornutum, assembly GCA_018901935.1. Taxonomy (NCBI): domain Eukaryota; kingdom Viridiplantae; phylum Streptophyta; class Magnoliopsida; order Brassicales; family Brassicaceae; genus Pugionium; species Pugionium cornutum. The sequence goes on along the minus strand of CM032160.1, from coordinate 6,007,166 downwards.
ATCATCTTGACCAATGGCAAGAAACTCATCATAATGATGTGACCGTGGATCTTCATCTAGGGTTATCAAACCTCGGTGGCGACGCTATTGCCTATGGTGTTGGTGGGAGCAGCGGCAGCGATGTCATCCTCTATTCTATCGACCAAGAGCATCATCAAAATCGTCATCAAGACCAAGGAGTAGAAGTCACACTTGCTTCTGATCATGATGATGGTCATGGTAGTGTACAAAGGGCTAATCATCTTCATCACTATTGGATACCTACTCCTTCTCAGATTCTGATGGGTCCTACTCAGTTCTCTTGTCCATTATGCTTCAAGACCTTCAACAGATATAACAACATGCAGGTATCTAGTTACTTGCCACTTAATTTCCATAGAATGATTTTCAAGATTTGACTATTTCATTCTTAGAGATGCATGGATCTTAATTTTCTTCTAAAATATTATTTCTCGTTAGTCATTTTTTTTTTGCAAATTATTATCATGAGAAAATCTTTAGCACACACTACGAATTCTCTCATAATAATTGTTACTAGCTGGTATAACACGAGAATAAATTTTCATTTGATGTTACAAGTCATTATCTGTGCATTGATTGATGGCTATGAGAAGATAAACTAAGATCAATCAATGGGTTTAAAATCAAGAAGATCTTCTTTAACCAACAGTCTTTTTCAGACTGACTCTTTCTAACCCTAAAATATGATTAGTCTTCCTCTTCTATTTTTTGTTCTCTCTTGATTTTTGTGCAGTTCTACTACACAACACTCATTACCCTAAAAAGAAAAAGAAAAAGTCGATCAAGATAAATCATCAATGTCTTGCCGATTATTTGTACCTCTTTATATCTTCAAATTCCATATATTTATTCTATAATATTTTATTCCTACTAACCCTTAATAATCAAAACGGAGTAGACCTTTTTTAATCAAAGAGTCTAGATCTTAATCTCATCCACACTTTTGTGTAACCAATAGAAAATGACCTAAAAGTATATGAATTACTGGTATGATTAGCGTATAAACTATAGTTATGCTTGTAATATTCTGTCTATAGATAGTTATACGAATTAACTGATAATTGTGCCAAGTTTTAGCACACGATATTAAACCTCTGCTGATCTCGTTGGTCATTTCAAGATTAGTTTGGATTTTGCTGAGAAAATTTTATTGGTTATAAAAAAATAACATTACAAATATGACTTTGATTAAATGATGAAATGGTATTAGATGCACATGTGGGGACATGGCTCACAATACAGAAAAGGACCGGAGTCACTGAGAGGGACACAACCAACAGCGATGCTGAGGCTGCCTTGCTACTGCTGTGCACCGGGCTGCAAGAACAACATAGACCACCCGAGGGCAAGGCCACTCAAGGACTTCCGTACGCTTCAGACACATTACAAGCGAAAGCATTGTGCGAGGCCCTTTGCTTGTCGTAGATGTGGAAAGGCCTTTGCCGTGAAAGGAGACTGGAGGACGCACGAGAAGAATTGTGGAAAGCTATGGTATTGTTCATGTGGCTCAGATTTCAAGCACAAAAGGTCGCTTAAGGACCACGTTAAGGCCTTTGGGAGTGGTCATGTCCCTTGTTTTGACATTGATTGCTTTGGCGATCATGAGGACGAGGAGGCTGCTTCTGATGTCGAACAGCAAGAATGATCGTGTTTCTTTCTTTCTTTTTTGCCATTGGGAAGTCAGCAGAAGCTTTACTATTTTCAAGTCCTCGTCAACGAACGTTTCTTGTTTCATATTATTAATCTAAAACATTTTGTTATTTATATTTATCTTGAGTTCTATTCATACGTACTCGTAGATATAAGGGACTCAATTTAAGTAAGATCACATGATTTTTACCTTTTTTCACCTTAATTCAAATATTTGGGGATAGTTTATAATTTTCTCTAGCAAAATTGAAAAACTTTATGAAGTTATGCTAACTTATTCAAATGTAAATTGGTTTACCCGCTTGTAAATAGTTATCCGGGTTATAGTGACCCGAGATAAATTCGGGTCAACAGAACCAGGGGACAGAGACATGAAAGAAGATGGAAGGTTAGGTAGAAAACGAGACGCACGCAAGGTCAGGCATAATAAGTTCACTAGGCTAAGAATTTGTAGAGATAGGCTATGGATTAGGGTTTTGAATTTCCTCTTTCCATCGATTAACTCCAAACTATCTCTTTCTTCGGGTTTAGATATTCTCCTTGTCTCCGTCTTTATATATACATTCTTCGTCTTCTCCGTCTTTGGAATTTACTTGGAATTTGGTTGTATTTTGTTTATACTGTGGAGAGATAATCCTAGCTGGGGTTTTTCTTGTTCAGTTTCTGTCAGATATGGATTCCCAGATGCTCGTGGCGCTTGGACTATCCCTCGTTGGGGGATTAAGTACATCTTTAGGTGGGTCAACGTATAGCTATGTCTACCTTTTTTTTTTTGAAAATTCACATAGCCTTTCGTTTGTTCCCATGAATTGTATTTTCTGTAGGTTTTTGTTGAGTTTCAGATGCGAATTATCCGGTCTTAGAATCATGATTCATGTTTTTATTGTTTAAATGATGAGTGATTGTTCTTGTGATGCTCAAGTTTTGCCTTTGTTTACTATCTTGTGGTGAATTATTTTCGTTGAAAATGGTCACCAATGCTTATTTTTGTGATTTTAGGGTGATTATAGTTGTGCCATCAAATAATTCGGTAAGACTGGATTGTTTCTTTCAAAATGTTACAAATGCAATGCTGATCTTGTGTTGAATACATTGATAGTTCTTAGATATAATATTTTGGTGTCTTAACTCAACATAAGGAATTGTGGATCCTTATATCTGAAATTCGAGGTTCTTATTTCTGCTACCTAGATAGCACGGGAGGCTCCAAGTTAGATGATGTTTCTTGAATTTAATTGAGTTTCGCGTTCCTCTTGTAGGTGCACTTTTCGTAGTTCTTAGTGAGACTCCCAATATGAAGATGCTTGGACTTCTACAGGTGAGGCAGATCTAGTCACTCTCCCAATGTGTATTCCATGTCCTCATATATCATACAGGGGCCTTCAGTTTTGTAATTTTGGTCAATTTCTGGAAAAGCAGGGTTCCCGTAATTTTATAGTGCCAGTGGCGGAGTTTCATTAATTGCTACGTCATTGCTACATTCTCTTGTCTTCAAGTTTTATAGGGTGCTAGTGACTAGAAGTTGTATTCCCGAACCAATATTCCTTCACTTGAGGAAATTTGATCCATATTGTAGGTTTATCTGATAATAGCAAGTCCTTTCTACAGGGTTTTGCGGCAGGTCTGATGTTGAGCATATCGTTCCTGGATTTGGCTCATAATGCAATAAACTCTATTGGATTCTTAAAAGGCAATCTTTGGGTTAGTACTTCTGTCCATGTTGTACCATGGCGGTTTTGTTATACAAATACTATATACTTTTTCTTCACATTGAAAGTAATATAGTTGTCTAGTGATGCAGTTCTTCGGTGGTGTGATATTCTTTGCGTGTATTGCCAAATTCATACCCGAACCAACAATTGGTCCTTCTACAGACGTGAAAAGAAGAAAGGCAAGATTGTTTTTTGCAGTGTTCTCCTAAGGCTTTCTGCCTGAAAATGTTGTGATTCTATAATAACATGAATGTTACGCATATTTGTTGATAACAGAAAAATGGAGACGAGGGAGGTAAGGACATGGTGAAGAAGCATCGCCGGCAAGTCTTGTATAGTGGAATTATTACAGCTATTGGTACACTAACTCTCACTTCCATTTATTTACTTTTTTAAATTTTTGGTGCATTTAGTCTGTAATCTGTGTTGGCTAGATGTTTCTACAATGACTCCTCAAAAACCATTGCATCAATGTGGACTTGCAACTTTGAACTTTTTATGTTTAGCAAACTCGTCAATATATTACAGCACAATAAGACCTAATGATCTGTGTTTTTTAATCGTGAAGTATCATGTTTCGTGGACTTCTATAAATTTTCTTGATTTGATATTAATGTTATAGCGTAAATGTTTATTTAAACTTTTCATGTATGCCTTATCATTTTCGCTTTGAACTATAGGCATAAGCTTGCACAATTTTCCAGAAGGGATGGCCGTATTTCTCGGATCAATTAAGGTGAGGATTAGGGAAGATGATAAACCAGAAAAATTCAAGGAGCATGCATTCTGACAAATTATTGTCTCTCTATGCTCTCTGATTACCGGCATCATCAACGTATTAATATCAATCTTTGCTTGTTGGATTCTACTTCATAGGGCATGCGAGTTGGTGTTAATCTTGCTTTGGCAATCGCTTTACACAACATTCCCGAGGTATGGATTTTGTACCCATCATACTTTTTTGAACGCTGTCATATCAACATTACCAAGCTCATCTTTTTAAACGAAACCTAGAAAGAATATCATGTCTTTTTTTTTTGCTGTGTTTCCTGTTTGACTGTCTGTTTTCCACTATCAACCAATCTTAAAGATGAGTAATAATTGTTCATTTCTCTGATTTGACATTCTTCTTTTGCTCTCTGGTTTGGTGAAATTTTCAGGGTGTTGCGGTTGCACTTCCTATATATTTTGCGACAGAGAGGTAAGAACATGGTTGCATATGAATATATTCTTCCATCCACGTTGTATATTAGGATAGGATGTATGAAGTTCATTATATCCTAGATGTTCTTAGCATACCAAATCGATATTTTGCATGTAACAGCAAGTGGCAGGCATTCAAATTGGCAACACTCTCTGGTTTAGCTGAGCCTCTAGGTGTAATTATCGTTGGTAAGTTGCATCGGTTTATTAGCTTCAGTGGCTTCCCCTGTACAAGTACCGGTGTTTTTTAAGAATTTTGTCAGAGTATCATAAATTCTGCTTTGATGCATCTTCCTTTCTGTGCAGCTTATCTATTCCCAAGCAGCTTAAGTCCAGAAATCCTGGAAGGCTTGTTGGGAGCAGGTAAGTAGGAACTCTTTCAGCAATTCAATGATTCATATAGAAAATTATGGGACTTAAAAACGAATTGATGTAAAACCTGCTGTTTGTATGATGCAGTTGGTGGAATCATGGCTTTCCTAACGTTGCACGAAATGCTTCCTTTGGCATTTGATTATGCTGGTCAGAAACAAGCTGTGAAAGCTGTGTTTGTTGGCATGGCCTGTATGTCTGCAAGGTAAAGAAAAACACAAATTTGAAAACCGACGCTTTGAAATAGCGCTTGCATCCTAAAATCTAAAACAAGATTCAACCTAGGAGTGAGAAAATGGTTTCATTCAACCATTCATGGACATAACAAGACAAGAAATTATGGGTGGATTGTATGTGATGTATCTAATCTGTAGTAGTTTATGATTTTGATGATCTGTGTATGTCTGTTTTTGCAGTCTTTACTTTCTGGAGCTGAGTTTACCCGAGACAATGAGCTTGTAAGGTTAATGATGTCATGTGGCAATAATTGCCACCTCAAAGAAATCTGTCTCTTTGTATCTGTAAAGACAGAATCTGTAAACAAAATGAGTATTCATTTTTAATTCAAAGGAATAAATCTCTTTTTAATAACAGAGTTTTCACTTGATTCAATCTTACCAATTTCTGGCAAATGTCCCTGTAAATCCATGTGGACAAAATATACCTTTGCAAAAATTTACGTTTTTTTTCTTCTTCTTTTATTATTAGAGACTCGTTCAAACAATCCAAAAACAATTATAGCTCTAGTTTATTTTTGTCATACATTCATTCCTAAATTTAGCAACAAAATTAGAGAATCATGTCTTCCTAATTAATGGCAGCCCTTGAAACTCTCTCTTTGTCTCCTTCCACAATTTATAATAATATAAATACCTTCACCACGATCACCTTCAAGGCATCACATCAAAATCACACAAAACAAATTACAAAAAAAAACAAAAATCAAAAAACACAAAGAAATAATAATGGAAATGAGGAACGTCAACAACTTCTTTGTCGCCCTCTTTGTCTCCGCCGTGTTAGTGAGTTCAGTCACTGCGTCTATCATGGAGTCTCCGGCACCAGCACCAGGTGCTTCTTCCGCCACAGTGGATATTCCGGTGGTTGGTTCCATCGTTGCTGCATCACTCTCCGCCTTCTTGGCTCTTCTCTTGCAGTAAAATGACATATTGAGCAGGGCTTCTAAGAGATATATATATATATAACAATGCTATCTTTTGTTCCTCATATTCTATGGAGAAATAATTTTGCCAACTAGCCCATTTGGATGTGTAAGTTATTACAATGATATTTATGAGTATAATAATAATAATATAATTTTATAGTTGCCATGTTGATCAATTTTGTATGAATCTGATCCAATAACTCCATTGCTTTTCGATTAATGTCTTTCATACACAAAATGGTTACATGAAAAAAAGAAAGAAGAAGGTGGTGGTTAGTGTTAATCTTTAAGGATTGGTTTCATCGTCGTTTTGCCTTTTCTTTATATTCATTAGACTTTTAGTAAGCCAAATCGCGGTTTCTCTTGATGAAACTGTTTCATCTCCAAAAGGCTTTAAGACTCCTTCGAGCTCATCGAACTTTTCTTGCCTAAGTAAACCTGCACAAAGCTCCAGCAAAGATTCTAATGCTTCTGCTCTCTCCTCACTTCTCGGGCTCTTTTTCTGATATTCACGTAGCAGTGTTAATGTGCTAATCAATGACATCTCTTGGTTCTTCGCTGCTCTTTCCTTGTCTTTTGAACAAGAAGTTGTATTCTTGTTTATCTTCTCTCTTTCCTCTGCTTCTTGATTATGTCTAATGGGTATTTTCGCGGATTTAGCAGTAGCGGTCTTTGGAGGGAGATGGGTTTTGCCTGTTCTGTTTTCGTAGGTGTTGTGTTCTGATTTGGACACAACCGGTTTGAAAACAGGAGACAGATTTTGGCATTGTGCAAGATATGGCTGTAAATGAGGATGTCGTAATAATTCTGCAGCCTATAAAGAACATTTTACAGTTAAAAAAAGTGTTCATTAGAAGAAATTGCACACCAAAAGCTGTAATTGGAACTCATCAACTCACGGTTGGTCTATGTTCAGGGTTCTTGCGCAACATACTTTTGATCAGTCTTTTTCTGCATTTAAAATCATAACATTAGCACTCAAAGCTTGTTACAGTACACAAAAAATGTGAATACCATACTTACAATGAAGAAGAGTAGATGACAGGGAGAGGAGAAAGCGAAGAGCGGTTAATCTTGTTGATGAGTCCTGCCATGTCCTGTTTTGTAAGAACAACAGAATATTCAAAACCTCGAAAGAAATTTCAGATTTTCATGTCAGAAATAGGAAAAGTTTCTTACAGGAGCCTTGAATGCCGGTTGATGTGCAGCTACTTCAAACATACAGCAACCTGTAAAACCAAAATCTTCATGAGAAACCAAGAACAATATATAATCAAAGAAACGAAAAGTCTTGAGGATTATGTTGAAGGAGAGATTAAATTAAACCTAAAGACCAAATATCAGATTTGTAGCCATAAGGTATATCTGCAAGAAGTTCAGGACACATGTAGTTTGGTGTTCCTACAACCTAAGAAAAGTAACAAGAAAATGATTCAGATTAACTTCGGAGAAAAGCTATAAATCCTAGTGGAATATAAGCATTACCGAGGAAGCAAGGTCGTCTTTGCCTAGAAGTTTTGCAAGGCCAAAATCACCTTAAAAGGGGAAAAAGAGACAAAATAAGACAGAGGATCTAACAGCTTATTCATATGTAATAAGAGAGTTGTATTTGGTTTCTATACCTAATCGAATCTCGTTATCTTTGGTGAGGAATATGTTGGAACACTGGAAATTTTGAGTTGAAGTGTTAAATGAATGCTCCCTTCCATTGAAGCAAAAGAAGCATAGAGAGTATTAGTTGTTGAGTTACCTTAAGGTCACGGTGAAGAACTCGATTGTTATGGAGATAATCTATAGCCAACAATAGCTGAACCATCCATCTGCAGAGTTTCTACAGAGAAGAACAACATCATTCTAAGTTAGATTCAATATCGGTTCATCACTCTTTTAGCCCAAACAGATTCTTGGAATGATTGCTAACTTGTTCGGACACGAATGTTCCTCTTGATTTCTTTATCATTTGAGTCCTGCATTTGCGGAAATCAAGTTAAACAAAACCACTCAGAAAATAAACAAGAAACAGAAAACTGGGATATGAAAAAAAATTGACTTACATGTCTCCACCCTCGCAATAACTAGTTACAATGCATACACAATCCTGCATGACCAATCGAAAAATCCTCAAATCGTTAAAGAATTTTCTGCAAAATTTGCATCTTGGTTGGTGAATCAGAAAGGAGATTAGAACAAGATTATATCACCTTTTCAACCCATGAATCTTTGTACTCCACAATATAAGGACTCTTAAGCTTTGATATCAAATCCATCTGCATTCATACAACATAATACATCTTGATTTGCAAGATTTATCATTGGATATGATCACAAGTAAAAAAGCTTGCTAATGTAATTAACCTCTTGAATCGCAGCAAGCTTGCATCTTTCTGTTTGTTTAGCCAAACGAATCTTCTTCACCACATACCTACAAAGAACAATCCATAGATTTGATCTCAAACAAGATCAGAACAACAAATATAAACAAACTACAAACTCACAAAATTGAGGTCTCATTTTTCTTCTTTAACTCACTTTCGTCTCTCGGACTTGTGTATAACAAGAAAAGCAGAACCGAAGGCTCCTCTTCCGATCTGTTCCACAACTTCATAATCGTCCATCTTCAAAGCTGTTTCACTTATCTTGTTTTTTGCCATCTGAGATCTTCTTCTGTTGGTTTTTAAAGGAGCCTACTTTCACAAGTTATAACTGTTTTCAGAGGATTCATATCAAACCCATGAGCATTAATTTTCATATAAAACCCATGAGCATTAATTTTCTTATGAGAATCAAGAATTAAAGGATCAGGCAAGAAGAAATAAAAAAAAAACTGGGACCCTTTAACCAAATTTTGATTTTGAAATATCGTGAAGAAGAAAGTTTCGTAATTTTTTTCTTTTCTTTTTCCTTTTTTTGAACAATATGGAGAGGGAAGATTTGAAGATGAAGCAAAGAAAAGACAGAGAAAGTCAAGAAAAATTATTTTAAATAAAAAAAAGAGAGGAAGAAGAATTAATTGACAGGTAAGACAACCAAAGCTATTTGCTTGAGGTTTCAGACTGTTGTTGTTGACATGTTTGTTGTTATTATTACATTTTAGTGCTTTTTTCAATTATTGTTCACAAGTCTCTTTCACACTTTTACACTTTTAGACAAGAAACATTCTCTGAGTTTATACTTTGTTTTATCATCATCTTTTGGGTCGTTAAGTGTTATTTATTTTATTTGACCCAAATGTGAATTACATGACTTTTCTTACATAATTGAATTACCAACCAAGGAAATCTATACAGTCTCAAGATCTCCTCTTAATGGTGTTTGGTTGGACCATATCTTAAATCTTTTGATTACAAGTTAGAACAACCAAATGAACTGTGACACTTATAACAACTGTGGCGAAGAACCCAAACCAAATACACGGCTTACGACATTCAGGTGGACTTTGTCAGGCTGAACTTACTCTGCATCATTAGACTCTGCATCATTAGACTCAGTTATGTTCTTGAAGTCACCAATGTCTCGTAAACAAATAGTTGCCTCACAAAATCTATGACCAAAAATAACCAAATTAATCAACGTATATATATACTTGTTCTCACCAAAACGCCAAGCTCATAACCTTATACACGATCTCGTACATCTATAAGGTTATAAAACCAAACCAGTATCGATAGAACTGGCCAAATAATCCGAACTCAATGAATTGAACCGAAACTAAACCGAAAAATAGATTTCGATTGGTATTCGGTTATAAATAAATAGCCGAACGGATATTATTTGGATAATTATGGTTATTGGTTACTAATCAAAACTGAACCAAAAAACCGAAATAATATCCAACAAAAACTGAATTATTTTCAGTTATTGTCGGTTATCCGAAAATATTTTGGATATTTCCGTTATTTTTGGTTATTTTTAGTTTTTTGGTTATTTTTTGGTGATTTTTATTTTTTCGGTTTTTTCGGTTTTTTTGGTTTTTTTCGATTTTTTAGTTATTTTTTGTTTTTAAATTTAATAACCGAACTGACTAAGACTGAGATATAACCGAACTGAAACCAAACAGAAATATAGAAATAACCGAATAGATTTTTAATTTTACCAACAAAAAACTGAAATAAAAAATAACCGATAAAAAACGAAACGAATATCCGAATGATTAAACTTAGGTATAGAAATCTCACACATGGTTTGTGATCTATAACACAGAGAACCAAGATATGGAGGCAAACCTACATTCATCAAGCAAGTTCTCTATTATATTACATGACAAAAAAACAAAAAGAGAAATATTTTCTCTATAAATATGCAATTTCTGTAGAGAAATAAAATTAACAGCTCTAATAAAGCTAGTTCTGAGCATTCTTATTCTCTTCTTCTCCTATATTCTCTACAGTTCCATATTCATACAATACTTTTATCTCTCTTATTCTATCCAAATCACTTTCTCCTATTCCAAAATATATCTTCTGCTGTCTTTGTTTTCATTAACATAAATTCTGTTTTTGAACGTTTAGACCTAATTGGTGATGTTACATATTCTTATATAGCCAAAAGCTGTGTAGAACGAATTTCTAACTCAATCAAATGTGACTACTAAAACTATGTTCCAACAACAGAAAATGAGAATAGTCTTAATTGGTATGAAAAGTCTAAGATACCTTTGATTTTGTAGGCAAAGTCGTTCAATCACGGTTTCGTTCTTTTTCTGTTTTTTTCTTTCGAATAATCATGTATTTAGTTTACTTTTCTGTTTTTCAAAATTTGAAATGCTTGCCAGTTTTGAAATTTTTTTACTGTCAACTTTTTAAATAACTTATAACTAGATATATATATATATATATATGGAATAAAAGTTTTCATTTGTTATAAATTTAATAGTTTCATCGTCTATATGAATATAGTTAAAAATATAAAAAATAAAATGAATAAACATTTATAAATTTAGTTTGATTGCACTACTGATTAATTTATGAAAAAACCAAAAAAAATGTATCATTGATTAATTTAAGAAAAAAGGATCAAATATATTCGTTTTATTATTATTGACACATAAGTTTTTATTGAATGAGAGGATGAAAAGTAACTAATCTCTACTAATTCAAATTCTCTTTAATATTAAGGGGATTTTCATGTTATACTTTTAAGAAACGAATTAAGCTTTAAATTTGTGTTACAATGTTTATTAAATCTGAATAAGAGTAAGTTGGATTTTTCCAAATCAAAAATTACATTAAAATTCTAGAGCACAATTTTTATGAAACGAAAAAATATTGATATAAAATAATAGTTATTGTTGTTAAAGGGAAAAGAATATTAATTAGTCTTGTATGGTTATATTTTTTTTATTTTTGCTGAGATTGATATATCTCAATATAATTTTGGCTTGCAAAAACATTCAAATTTTGATTATTATTTTTTTCTGTGTAAAGCGAATGTGGCCAATGTATTTGAAAATGTTTAAAAAAATCTGATTATCAATAAAAGTAAGTTGAAAATATAATGTTTTTGTTTTAAAGTAAGAAGCAAATGCTTAATAGGGTCAATGAAGACACATGCGTAACTGTGGATCAAACTTCACTTACAATACGAACAAAAGAAAATCGTATCTGAAATCATATAGATGAAACCTCGGGGGAAGTTACGAGGCATCAAAGGCATTACATAACAAATGAATGCACTAATGTCTTTCACGCTTCACAACGACAACTAGCATGGTTTGGCTGGAGAAGGTGAATGTCATGGTGGTGAAAACCGAATTTACATTTTATTCTCACATCAAAATATAGAAATTTATCTCATTATTTATCAATCTCTTTTATATAAGAATTGTTCATTTTTTATACTATAATTAATTTCATATATATAATTAATTGTAGGTTTGACGGTTACAACGTAATTAATTTTTGATCATTACAAAATTAATTATTGTCCGTAAAAAAATAATTAATTTTTTATCATTATATAATTTATTTTTTTAAAATAATTAATTTGACTTCTTTTTGATCTATTTTAATCTGATTAACATATTTGAATTTTGGAATTAAAACTGGTGTCCACTGTGGTACAAATTTCTTATAAGCTATAGTAGAAGGCTTTGTAAACTTGAGGAAAAGAAAGATAAGGAAGCGTGTGGGTAGACCGGAGTAGAAGGAGGAGGAAGAGGAAGATCACTTGGTGGATGATAGACAAAGATCAGCCGGAGAAAAATTCGGTACCGGAATAGGAGGAGAAAGAGGAAAAAGATCAGCCGGAGAAAAATAGATCTGAGCTTACGGTTGGTATGGCTTCACCAACTCCTAGCTACTAGGATGGCTAAGAGAAAAACTAGGGTGAAGGAAATACATTCTGACACCATATTTAATTAATTGGTTTGTTCTTTGTTCTCAGTCTTAAATTGTTAATGTTAAGATCTTAGTTAGACATAGCTATGTTTCTATGTATGTATAAATGATTAGAAGCTCTCTTGATTAGAATTTTAGATGATTCCCATTAACTAGTAAAAAAAACTTACTTGTAATTCTTAAGTATATATTAAGTGGTCTTTGCTTTTTTTTGTTACATTTTAAATTTGCCTTGTGGAGCCTCCATCTAAATAGTGGTATATATTAAAATACCAAAAAGATTGTTCATTTGGAATATGTACAAGTATTCGATAATGACTTGAAAACAAATTGATATTATATTATATGATATATATGTTGATTTGATTGATGAATTCTAAACAAATTTAGCAAAATATTTGAGTAATTATTGATTTTAATTTTTGTCGACTCGCTTTGGTATACATATGTATATGTCTATAGAATATAATAAGAAATAAGGAAAATATAATATCTATAGAAAGGAATTACAAGTTTGGAAATTAGTCAAAAGGGTTAGCTTTGAACAAAACTTGGGTACTCTTAAACTTACTTGAGTACCCATAAAACCCTAACCCTCAAGAACCATTTAACCACAATCTGAAAATCATTACCTTCGCCGTCAATTTTAAAAAGAACCTCTCGCGTTACCTAATTTCTTCTACCAAAAGTCCATTCTAAAATGATCCTATTACTTCCAACACAAGAAACAAAAAAAATCAGAGTAAAAGATTAATAGTAACTATTCGAACCCTTTCCTTTCGCTGCAAGAAACAAATCCCTTTTCACTCATTCCACATTGTGAAAACACCACCAGGATTCGACCCCTGAACAGACTCACCGGTCCAACCACTATACCCTCCGGCTCCATCATCAGTCGAAGGCATATCGTAATCTGTTTTAACGGTTGTAAACTCCTCAGTCGTTCCAACGGTCGAGCTGGACGCAATACCAATTCCGTGGTCCCCAAGAAACGGTGCAGTGTTGTAGCTCCCATTAGAGGTTCCATTGTTATTATTGTTGTCAACGATAGAGGTGGAGACAAGGCCATGAAGCAGAGCCGGATTGCTATGAAGATACGCGTTGTAGAGCTGCTGCGAGTTCTGGCTAGATTGTTGCTGCAAATAATTGTTGGTTTGTTGGTGAAGATGAAGCTGTGTTTGGATATAGCTATGGTGATTAAAAGAGGAGGAATCATGAGCATTGTTGTTGTTGTAATGGGACATGTCATTGTTCTGAAGAGATAGGAAAGGCTCTAATGGTTGTTGAATGCTTAGAGGATAAGGTTGAAGCTGAAGCCTTGATGAACTAGAGCCAGTGCCTGAGCTCGAGCCACCACCGTACTGGAAACTTGAACCAAGGGCTATCATCTCAGCCTCGCGTTTCCTTGAAGATTCAAGAGCTTGAGCTTCTTTAAGCCGCTTAGCGGCGCCTCCACCAATGGGAAGAGTGCTACTCTCTAGGATGGCTTTCACGTCGTACCGGTTGATCTCGAAATTGGTCACTGCATTAAGTCCTCTGAACTTTATCGCAGCTATATCGTAAGCTTCTGCTGCTTCTTCCTCAGTGCCTGAACAATATAATTTTAAACCATATCATTCTTGTAAGACAATATATATATTTCAAGATCATGTAACTATGTACTTACTAAAAGTTCCCAAGTAGAGGTCTTTGTTTCCGGCGACTCGGCCAATCCTTGCTTGCCATCTTCCATGTTGGTGATGCCTGTAAGTACGTATATGGTTATATATAATAACTAAGACTAATTGAATATGTGAATGTATATATACATGTATATAACCTTGTTACTCCTCGATACATTGAAGCTCCTCGAGAGAATCCACTACTTTTCCTACATATAATTAAAGATGTTATTATAAGATTAGAATAAAAAATTCGATTTATTTATATATGAAAGGCATCAAAACACCTTCTAATAGCAGCCACGAACTCTTGTCTAGTCATGTGCTTCATTTCTTCTACTTCTTTCTCGTAGTTAGTAATCTGATATTGCATATATATTAATGAATTAAAGATTTAAAACCTAGCAATAGATATTAATTAATTATCAAGAGATTATGCAAGAAATGTAAACAAACATACCGGGAAATTAGTAGTAGTTGCGGGACCCCAGTACTTAAGTGCAGCTAGATCATATGATCTTGCTGCTTTGTCTTCTTTGTCATACCCACCTATACAATTGATTTGATTTCAATTATTTGTCCTTAAACGAAATAATATGATGAAGAAGAATCCAATTAGATGCACTCACCCAAGTAAACTGGCGATTTTTAATGGAATCCCCAAGATTTTACCCACCAATTAGAACAAAAGTTAAGTATGGCTAAATCAAAATTAAAAGAAAAACATAATTAAGTAGAAGTAAATTACTTACCTTGTCTTCCTTTCCTAGACTGGCCTTCCCTTCTACAACTATTATCCCAAAGATGAGCTTCATATCGACCTGTCCATCGATGCCTACATATAATTGAACCAAAAACATACATATATGTAAATTATATATGCCCATTACATAATATTCTTTTATAAAAACTCAAACATCACAAATTTTAAAGAATCATTCATTATAATGAGCCAACCTTGTGACACCACGATAGATCGAAGTTCGTTGTCCGAAAGTCTCCAATGCCCGCCTCGGCGTTGCCGTCTCAACAACGGTTAATGCTCCACCGCTAGTGTTTTCACCGGTGGTCTCGGACGGCGAAGCTTTGGCTGTAGCGTTGTTACCAGTGGTGGTCCCCATGGATAAAGTGAGTGACTGTAGATTGTGAGCACTCTCTTGAAGCTCATGATAGCTATTGTGGTTAGGAGTGTTAGAGTCACAAGCTGCTACGACGATGTCGTTTGATTGGACGCTAGGCATCAAGGTGTTTGTATGGAAGTAGTAATCTGAGTCGTTGTAAGCTACGAGGTGGTCCGAATTGTTTTCGTCCAGTTTACTCACACCGAGAAAATCTGCCACTTTTGGTACTTCTCCTCCTTCACCTCCACCATGTGGATTGATCATACTCCACTCTACAAACATATAAGTTTCTTTTGTGGGTATATAAATATACACAAGAAAAACTAAGTATAGGTGTGTGAATAGTTATATATATTACCTTGTGTTTGAAAAGGGTTCTCCATATGGTCGCTGACCAAGCCAAGGTTGTACTCATGAGGAGGTAAAGAAGAGTGGTTTGATGAAAAAGGAAAGCCAAGCCAGTTGTTAGAACCCATTTTTCTTCTTTTTGAGTCAAAATGTTTGTGATCAATCACTTTATTGCTCTTATATACCACTTTGGTATGATCAATAGATCAAGCTCTAACTAATTAAGCTAATCAAAGAAGAAAGGAAGATTCAATCAATTGTGAAAAGAGGACTTAAGTAATGATCAGGACTATTTTTCAAAGTTGAAGAATATGTATATATATATATATAGGTGAGGTATTCTTCAGTTCATGTATATGTATAATCTACCTCTATCCCTCTATCTCTAAATAGTTAGAAACTCTGATATATTTTTAGGGTTTTAACAAAAGAGAAGATATTTGTGAGAGATGAATTTTAAGGAAGACCAGAGAATTTATGGTAAAGTGAGAACCTCTTTAATAATATTTATGGATTTTTGCTCATTAGAATATTGTTTTAGAGAAGTTGTTCCAAATAATTATATATGTAAGAATATTGTTTATAATTATCAGATGTAGGAGATTCAGTTAACCAGCATCGATATTTTTTTCTTAACAAAGTACTAATGCATTATGTTGAATTTATATATACGTACGGTGATAACACTAGTCAAACTAGTAGGATAGAAGATTATCGATAAAGAGTAATATAAATATGACAAAGTTATCTAACTAATGTGTATCACAATTCATACATTGTATATATATATATATATATATATATATATCTAATAAATAAAGTTACATACGATTGAATTAAATAAATTATATACAACATGTCTCCTCAGATGATTTTATAATTTTTTTCATCTGCATCACGATGTACAGATTTAATATTCACCAATTCTATATGAAAGAAGTTGTAATCAAAGTTAACACATATGAGATGGCATGAAAGAGATGTGTTGCAACAACTAACCTAAATGGTTTCGTATATACATATAACATACTATATTTGGAATATTATATAAGTTCATAACAATATTTTGTAGGTATGTATTTTGTATATGCATAGTATTTAACATTTGAATATAAAAAAATCAAGTAAATTTCAAAATGTTGCATAACTTTTAAAAGAAACCAAAAGAATCATCTGAAACGTTTTATTTGAAAAACATATTATAAAAACAAATGAACGATCTCAGGCTCTCGATCAGCTTCGTGTAGTAGTAAGACAAAACCTAAAGTTTCCAACCGGAAAAATCCAACACTTTAAAGCAAATTAATTAATACCAACTCGCAATTATTAAATGATTTATAGAAAATTATTTAAACCATCTTCTCTCCGTCGAGCTTCTCTCTCTAAACCCACTAGTATACTATGGGAACTCACGTCCTCGTTTAATGCGATTCATGACTCCTCAAAGCCCAGCATTCCCACACTCCACAAATCACCTCTTCGCCTTAATTACCATTTCACCATTCTATGTAACTCTCTCTCTCTCTCTCTCTCTCTCTCTCTCTCTCTCTCTCTCTCTCTCTCTCTCTCTCTCTCTCTCACGTACTTGCGTACGTATCGATCCATATATGTGCATGTTTAAGTGCATGCGTACGTATGTATGTCAGTATGTACATTATACATGCATCCGGTTACGTACCGTTACGTATGGACTAAAGATAATTTACAAAATACTGCAAATGAGAGAGAAATTATTGT
The DNA here is from genome assembly GCA_018901935.1 of Pugionium cornutum. Taxonomy (NCBI): domain Eukaryota; kingdom Viridiplantae; phylum Streptophyta; class Magnoliopsida; order Brassicales; family Brassicaceae; genus Pugionium; species Pugionium cornutum. The sequence continues at coordinate 5,989,841 of CM032160.1, read as the reverse complement.
AGATCCCCGAATTCTCTCTCTCTCTTCTGCATGTGTACGTTCATGCAATATTATAAAAGCCAATTCATTAAATATTAGCAACATATATATGTGGAAAGAGACACAATAAAAGTGTCACTTCGTTCGAAACTTGCATAAGAGATTAAAACTATATTCTTTTAAGCGTTAGTTTAAAGTTTTCTCATGGAGAAAAGAAGATAAAAAATAAAGGAATTTGTTTTTGTCTCCCCGAGTAAAAATCTGTTGACCGCCTAATCGGTCTTCGGACCCGTCAAAAAAGAAACAGTTTTATTAATTAATTTAAATTTAAATTAGCATATTTCACTTTAAAAGTTATTATTGCCTATGTCCTTTGCACATTAGAAGACTGTATTGTGCTCTGAGCCAGCCATGTTTTTTAATCCCATGCCTTGTGTCACCCATTAACATCATTCATTTTATATTACTAATCAATATCTACTCATTTTATATGTATATATTTATATTTGTACATTGTTGCATATGGAAAACGTCTAATGAAACATTTGAAATAGCAATTCAGTCTAAAAATTGTCTACTAAGTTTGAAGAAAAATGATGGTTTAAATTCGTGATATGATGTGAAGGGAAAACAAATTTGTTGACATGATTCATTAGTGTCAAGGTGTGAGTGTTTATTTCTCTGATTCTTTATTATGTACTTTTCACTTATAATTATTTTTAATAGTCTTACAAATTATCCAAATTCTACTGACCAAATTAATTCATGTATTTTTTTAATTATAAACGATGTAATTTGTCTGCATTATTTTATCAGAGTTAAAGATTTGATACAACTATAGTTCATGAGCTGACCCTGATGATATGATCTATTCTTAAGATTTTTTGCCATAGCTCTACTAATAGGTTAAAATTATTTTTTTGCAACTTATACTCTTTTTGTTTCAAAATATAAAATGTTTTACACATTTCTATGCAACTTTAAATATATTGAATAATGTGTGACCAATTATATTTTGTAGTCTTTTCATAATTGATTGAATTGTTATTAATTCATACATTAGATCATGTACTTTTTAAGACAATTTTTTTCTTAACTCTTGTGCTTTTAATTAATGCATCATATATTATGAAACAAAGAGAGGTAAGTCGGACATGGAATCTCTTCACCAAAATAATCGTCTTAGTTTGAAAGTTATTAAAAAGAATATTTACATTAATAATTTTTTATATGATTATTAGTAACATTAAATCCATTCGAATAAATTTCTGTGTTAAAAAATTGTTCATGCTAAAAAATTAAAATTGATCCCCAAAACTTGATATAACTAGTCAGAATAAAAGTTCAAGTAAGAGTGTAATGTTTGTAAAAAAGAATGTAATGTGTTTACATAATCACATATAAACATATAACACATAGTATATTATACATTTTTTCCGTAAGAGTAATACTATAAACTAATATATTTTAAAATTATCTTTCCAAATCTAACACCTAAAAATTAAAAATTTTAAAATACCACAAATAATTATATAAAAATATTTATTTATTTTAAATAAATTATACATAAATTTAGAACATTATATTTAAGTTCTTTTTTTCTAATTTACGGTTTAGCTTTTTAGTAAAATTTTTTTAATGTATTTTAATTTTAAATTTGTATTATTATTAGAAATTTAAAATAATTTTAAAACAAAAAATTACTATTTTAAAAAATTGTTCTTTTCTTAAACTAATATTCAAAAATTGAAGAAAAAAGGTCTTGTCGATTTGGCAGGGATTCTCTTCCTATAAACAAAATCTCACACGAAAATATAATATTAAGAAATGTGACATGATACTAAAATAATAAATACTACATATATACCAATCCAGCAGGTGTAGCTCTGCTACAAGGAAAGTTCTTATTCGAGTTTTTAGTCCTTCTCTTACTTTTATCATTTAAGAAAATTGAAATCAAGATCTTATGTTAATATATTTTACGAGTGGAAAACGAAACATAGAAATTTTTAATGAAAGCTTCCTTTTATGGGTTTCGTCCAGAGTGAACCAATCACTCAGAGTTTCAGTCTGCTACACGTTGAATCTATACCCATACGAAGAATAATCAAATGCATTATATACGATAGTTTCTGATTATGATATTAAATAAAATTCAGATATTATTTGTGTTTCCTTTGATGTGACATTTTGCCACCAAATTGGTTTCCTTTTCTTCCTATCTATCAAGGTAACAAAAAAATTACATTTTTGACAAAGCTAACAAAACAATTTTATCCAACTTACAAAACCAAACTTTCTTTTTGAAATATCTTTTGAGGAATAACACTCAATATTTGAACTTAATGAGTTTCCATTTTGTGGTGAAGTAGATGCTACTCACATATTGGATTGAAAATTCAGCATGAGTAAAAACATAAATAAAACATAATTTAATATATTATTTATTTTGAGATTGATTGGATTATTTGAATGATTTGTCCTATCCATTTTATGTTTATGTTTTGTCAATATAGAAAATTGAATTAGTTTAATGTGACTGTTGGATTCATGTCATTTTAAACTATAAATCAAGAGTTACCTAGTGCGAACGTGTTAACATTATCGACAAATTAAAATAATTATTCTAAACCGGTTACAGTGATATGAGAAACAAAACTCATTGGTGCTTTTGTGTTGAGCGAATTACTCAGTTACCATTCTTTGATCAAATTTCCATAAATTTGATTGGTTTGTTTTGAGATAATCTAATATTAATAAAGCATATAATAGGATAACTTTTAAAAATATTAACTTATATTTGTCAATTTTTTTGGCTCTATTGTGATAGTGGCAAAAAAATGGATTGAATTGAAATATTTATTGAAAAAGTATGATAAATATTTGAAATTTATGAATGCTAACAAAAATGAAGAAGAAGATATACATAATTTAGAAGATAACATGCTGTAGCAATCAATCAAGGTAGATATGTTATCGTGATTGATTTGGTTACATACTGATAGAGTTACACTCAGCTTTTCCTGGAAAAATCAGTTCAACTTTCTCATTCTTTTTGGTTGTACTGATAGAGTTACTCAGCTTTTCGAGGCAAAAATCAGTTCAAATTTTCTCTGGATAATATTTATAAACAAAAACATCCGAAAGTAAATACCAGTAGTAAAGAATGACTACAATAACGTTGGTTGAAAGTTGGGATTTCTTTATCTTTGGCACATGTCAGGTTTAAAATTTAATATTTTACTTTACATATTCAAATTTAGAAAGATAAAGACAAAAAGTACACATGAGAGACAGAAAACGATGAAAATACCCAAAAAAAGCTTATATAATTTACGACGTTACAAATGAATAGTGATCAAAGCTTCTTCTTTGAAAGTCTCGTCGCAGAATATATAAAAAAAAAACAGTATGGAAAAAATAGTGTTTAGAAAAGAAGAGAAGTTGCAGAAAATCGGAAGGATTGGGGGAAGAAAAGAATCTAAAGGGTCTTTGTTGGGAAAGGTGATGAGATGTGCAATTTCCACACTAATAAAGTCACCGGCAATTTTGTTTGTTAATTAAGTATAAATATGCAGTTAATGTTTTTGTTTTGTATTTATGAAACCCATATTTAATTAACTAGGATTGTGTCTTTTTCTTGTTAATAATTCTTAGTTAAGTAATAAACATTGATATTCCAATAATTCGTGTTTCAAAGCATGTTAATTAATGGCGATTATACCTTATGTCCTTGCTGAAATTTATGCGTGAAATATTGTGCAAACCATATTAGCCACTATCGATAAGAGAATACGCAATTATCCTAAATGCAATCGTTTACTATTATAGACTTCACCAAGAGCATGTGATTTAATTTTAATTTGTTAGATTGATAATAACTAATTTACAAAAAAAAATGTGGGGCATAGACGTGAAAATCACGAAAAACGGGTGGCAATTTCTTGGAGGAAAAAATGAGAAGAGAGAGATTGTAAGAGAGAGAGAGAGAGAGAGAGAGAGAGAGAGAGAGAGAGAGAGAGAGAGATAGAGATAGAGAGATAGAGATAGAGATAGAGATAGAGATAGAGAGAGAGATTGTAAGAGAGAAAGAAAGGTCATGTAGTGACGGGAATCCAGAGTAAGTCTTTGTAGAGTTTCCATGGTGAAATGTGGTGTGGTGTGTGTGGTGGGACTGTGGGAGGAATAGGCGGAAAAGTGCTCGTGTTGCCTCGAGATGAGTCTCCTCTATTCCATTTTTTTTTTTAGTTTTTCAAATTATTATGTCTATTAAAGTTTTTCTTATTTAGATATTTCTCTTGCATAATAGTAATTAATCAGTTGTTAAGTCTGATAAAATACATGTGGATATATATAATAGTAGTAGTATACTGAATGATCCCAATAAAGGACCCTATAGGTTAATGCTTATGTACAATGGAGTATGCATATATATAGAGAGACTAAAGAGGTATAGGCATGGTGTTATGGGTTTGTTGTTAAGTGACTGTTAATATTTGGAGTGTTATATGGTTCAAATGTTCGCTTTTATATATTGGCCTATAGGTGGTTGTTTCATTAATTGATTGGTCTTGCTTCATTTATAGTTAATTTAGAGAATTGTCATATAGACTATATATATTTATATAGATATATAAGTTTTAGGTTTTGGTTAACAGTCTTTCGAAAAATGGGATTAGCTATCTATCTATGAATATATAAACCCAACTACTAAAAATAAAAACTTTTCGACTGCTACCTAGTATATATATATATATATATGCATATTCTTTATTTTGAAATTTATAGAGTATTTCGTGACTTCAAGGAAAAAAACTTAAACTGTTATTCCATTTTTATTGCCATCAATTAATTAGTATTAATTAATTGAAAATAAAGTAAGACAAGGAAGGAGATAGATTTTCGTGAATTTAGAAAACCAAGGAATCACATGAAAGATATTTCATTCTTGGGGTAAAGAATCACATCTACTACTTTAAATTATTAAGATTTTTTTATCTTAAAAATACTTATATTTTCTAGATCTAATCGACGGAAAATCATAATTATTTATTTATCAATGGGTCATATCTACACCAATAATTCAATAATCAAAAATACAACATTTTTCTAGAAGAAATCCGATAAAACTAGGGATTGCTTACTATCTCTCTATATCTTAAATTTTATGATTAGCAAAACATTTCTTCTATGGATTTTCGTCTTAATCTTGTTTGGCCCAAATAGCTAAAACCCACTCGTAATTAAGGATTCTTAGCCCATAAATTGGGAATATCTTTTTTTCTTTTTCTTATTTGTTTAATTTACTTTTACATATTTGTATATTTGTTAGTTTACAGGATCAAAAGGGGTGTTCTAATAAATCAATATTTTTACACTTTTATATGAGAGTATATAGAATTGAATTTTATACATTTGAAATGGAAGTATGAATAGTGCAACCAATAATCTATATACTTGTGATGCCATTAATAAACGAAATTACGTTAATAGTCAAACTACATTAATCTACTTATTTTAGTTAAAAAAAATTCAATTTTTTTGTTTTGAAATTTTTAAGAATTGCTATTATATTGTTATTTACAACTAATTGTGTTGTTTTAACTTGTGAACTATTTTGGTTTGTGTAAACTTTGTGATTTAAAATTTCTGCAATTTTTGTTTGCAAAATCAATACTTTTAATTACTGTGGTTTTATGGTTTTATCATTTGAATTTTGGGATTTGGGGAATGCATCATTAATGGTTTAGTTTTGTTGTTTTAACTTATGAACTGATTTGATTTGTGCAAAATCATCTTTTTATTAATTACTGTGGTTTTATTTTTAAATAGTGAATTTTGTGTTTTGGTGAATGCATCATTTTATCAATCAGGTTATTGATTTGATGATTCAACAATGGTAAAAGTTTGTTTAAATTATTTAGGAATATGCAGAAACACTTATTGGATATGAATGGAAAGCAAATTCGTATTTTTGTTCTTGTTGACTTTCTTTTGGAAAATTAAATTTTATTAATTTAGTAACAATAATTTTTCCTTATTTTTAATTGAAAAATGGAAAATAATCTTGGTAAATAAAATTAAATAGAAAAATAGAAATCGTATGGAAAAAGAAAAGGCGTTCCTTCACAAAAGGAAAAGGAAATTGTTTGATTTTACTTCGAAGGAAAATTGTCTTATATATATAAGTCAAGCTCATTTACAGAGAGAGAGACGTAAGGAAACCCAATTTCTGAAGTAAAAAAAAAAGCTCAAATTTTTGTTTGAAACAATGACGATTATCTCTGACCTTCCGCCAGATTTGGTAGGGGAGATACTTTCTAGACTTCCGATAACTCATATCGGAGTGGTGAGATCCACTTGTAAAAGTTGGAATGATTTATCCAAATCGAATTTTGTGTAAAGTAGGAGCAAAAAGGCATCAATTTCTGGGCTTCATGACGAAGAAGTATAAGGTTTGTTCATTGAGATTCGATATCCATGGAATCTTACACGAAAGAGGTGAAGAAGAGTTGGTGGATTCATCTATGAAGGAGATGGGTGATTGTATTAATCAACTCAAGATATCTCACAGCATTCAGTGCGATGGGCTATTGTTATGCATCAGCAAGCAGGAGAACAGTAACCTCTTGGTTTGGAACCCGTATTTGGGACAAACCAGGTGGATCAAACAGAGAAATTACGACCTCATATTCAATTTGTATGCTTTCGGATACGACAAGAACCGTAATCATAAAATCTTGAGAATTTTGGATGATAGAAGGTTCGGGTTCGGAAATCACCATTACGGGTTCGAAATATACGATTTTAGCTCTAATTCATGGAGGGTGCTTGATATCACTCCGAATTGGCATTGTTTGAATTATCGACGGGGAGTGTCTTTGAAGGGAAATGCTTACTTTTTTTGCCCAAAAAGCAAAAGATCCAAATGATACTTCACCGTTTTCGGCACCTTCTTTCTTACTCTGTTTTGATTTTACAAGTGAGAGATGTTTTTCTGATTTGTATTAGAATGTTTTCTGTTGTTTAATATAAGGTCTAACACCTTATATTTATACAAAAATGTTTCATGTTTATCTCTAATAAAATATATTAAAATCCCATAAGATATATCTAAATTTTCGATAAAATCCATAAATATATTTTCATATATTTATCTCTAATACCCCCTTCAAGTTGGAGAGTGTAAGTTTCGAACTCCCAACTTGAGAAGAAAATTTGTGAATTCCTTCTTTCCAAGTGCCTTTGTGAAGATATCTGCCAGTTGTAGCTGGGTCGGAACATGTTTGGTTGTGATCAAACCTCGTACGATCTCATCTCGTATAAAGTGGTAATCGACTTCCACATGTTTGGTTCTCTCATGAAATACCGGATTAGCAGCAAGATGAATAGCCGAAAGACTATCACAATGAACCACCACTGGGGCTGTGAATTGAACCCCGAGTGAAAGAAGCAAACTTTTCAACCAGCGTATTTCGCTCACAGTATCCGACATTGCTTTGTACTCAGCTTCAGCTGACGAACGAGAGACAGTTGGTTGTTTACGTGTCTTCCATGTGATTGGTGAGTTCCCAAGTTGGATAAACCAAGCTGTCAAAGAACGCCTAGTGAGAGGACATGCGGCCCAATCTGCATCACACCATGCTGAAAGTACTAGCGGTGTACTAGATCGAAGAAGAATACCTTGTCCTGGATTCCCCTTAAGGTATCGAACAACTCTAATAGCCGCATTCCAGTGATCTTGCTTTAGAGCATGCATAAACTAGGATAAGATATGAATAGCATACGATAATTCTAGTCGTGTCACTCCAAGATAGATCAACCTGCCAACGAGACGACGATAACGAGCTGGATCTGAAATGACATCCCCTTTGGCCAATGCAAGCTTATGATTTTGATCCAGTGGAAAAGTTGTTGGTTTGGCACCCATAATACCCGCCTCAGAGATGATATCAAGGGCATATTTACGTTGGCAGAGGTATATACCAGATCCATTACGAGCAACTTCAATTCCCAAGAAGTATTTGAGAATACCCAGATCTTTCATGTGAAAACATGAACTTAAATATAGTTTGAATTTGGAGATCACTGTAGAAGAGCTACCTGTAATGATCAAATCATCAACGTAGACCAACACATGCAATTGAACCCCATTCTTATCGAAGGTGAACAATGAATAATCCGGAATGGTTTGAGTAAAACCATAATCTGTCAATGCATTAGCTAATTTAGCAAACCAGCATCTCGGGGCTTGTCGAAGACCGTACAATGATTTACGAAGCCGACAAACCTTAGTTTTATCAGGAGTACAAAACCCAGGTGGTAATTGCATGAAAACTTCTTCATGCAAATCACCATGGAGGAATGCATTATGCACATCCATCTGATGAACTTCCCAATCACGAGAAGCGGCCACAGCCAGAAAACAACGTACCGTAGTCATTTTTGCAACCGGTGCAAATGTCTCAGTAAAGTCTTCCCCCTCAATCTGATGGTTGCCAAAAACAACCAAACGGGCCTTATAGCGTTCTATAGAGCCATCAGATTTGTATTTGATGCAATAAACCCACTTACACCCAAGAGCTTTCTTGCCAGGAGGGAGAGTCTCTATAGTCCATGTATTATTATCCTCCAAAGCCTCAATCTCTTTACGCATAGCTTGTTGATAATTGGGATCTTCCATTGCTTGAGAATAGTGTTGAGGAACCATATGTGAACTAATGGCTGCCAAGAATTGTCTATGCTTAGCTGAAAATCGATTATCGGACAAGAAATCTGTAATTGGGTAACAAGAGGTCGCATGAGCCGTGTTAGCAACAAAGTCTTTCAAGCGTGTAGACTTTGTTTTCTGCCGATGACCACGACCAAGAAGTTCTTTAGCAATCGGCGTCTCTGAGCTATTTTCAGCACATGTCGGTGGCTCAATTTGTTCCGTTTGGACAGGAGAAGAATCAATTAGTGCCTCGGAGCTAGTCAAATTCTGCTGCCTAGTAGTCGGTATTTGTGAGAGGATATTCCTCTCATCATCATCAATTGACGAGACTACGCTGGGAAGGAGAGCATCAATCCCTTCAAGTGTAGTTGGTCTACTAAGTGGTTCAGTTATGAATGGGAATTGATCCTCACAAAATACCACGTCTCGAGACGTGATAATCTTTCTTGATTCAATATCAAATACGCGCCATCCCTTTCTTCCATACGGATATCCAAGAAATACACATTTCAAGCTTCTAGAAGCAAATTTGTCTCCGCCATGTTTTTGGTTATGTATATAACAGAGACATCCCAAAATCCGTAGATGTTGAAGAGGTGGAGGGCGAGAATATAACATTTCAAAAGGTGTTTTACCATTTAAAATCACTGTTGGTGTCCGATTAATCAAATATCCTGCTGCCAAAACACATTCTCCCCAAAATTCAATTGGAAATTGAGCTTGAAACCGTAGTGCTCTTGCGACATTCAAAATATGACGATGTTTACGTTCCGCTCTACCATTTTGTTGTGGGGTTCCTACACAAGATGTTTCATGGATAATGCCATTGTCACGAAAAAATTCAGTAAGACACGTAAACTCACTGCCATTGTCACTACGAAATCTTTTAATTTTTGCATCGAATTGTCGTTCAATTAGAGCAAAAAATTGTCGGATTTTGATGGGAGCAGCTTGTTTGGTTGGCAATAAATATAACCACAAAGATCGAGTGTAATCATCCAAGATTGTCAAAAAATAACGTGCTCCACATAGAGTCGGAGTTTGATACGGCCCCCATAAGTCATAGTGAATTAACTCAAATGCTGTAGAAGTCTTATTCAAACTTATCGGAAAGATATCACGTGTTTGTTTAGCTCTAAGACAAATATCACACGTCTTATTGTTTAAAATAAAAGAATCAGAAAAACCAGAAATTGGTAACAAATCAAGAACTTTAGAAGATGGATGACCCAATCTCCTATGCCATATTGTCCGAGAGAACCGGTTTTCACTTCCAACCATCGCAGCAACCATACTGATACTCCGGAAAAAATATAAGCCATTAACTTGTTCACCCGCGCCAATCAGGTTCCTCGTGGTGCGGTCCTGAATAGTACACCACTTATCAGTAATCTGGAATGTACAACAATTCTCACGCGTTAATTGTGAGACTGAAATCAAATGACAATGGAGTCCCTCGACAAAAAATACATTCTATAAACAAATATGAGACCCCATTCGAACACATCCGCGTTTTACCGATAATGTGTATCTACCATCAGGAAGTTTAATATGCACTGGTGGCATATCACATGAATCAATAAAAAAATCCAAAGAACCCGTCATGTGATTTGTAGCTCCAGTATCAATGATCCAAGATTCGGAATGAAACTTACCAGAGAGACGGTCGGTAGAAGAACCCTTACGTTCATCCAACAGTTGGACTAACGTCTTCCATTGTTGTTCATTCAGACCACTAAAACCCAATCTATCATGTATCGGGGGCATAGAAAAATCAGTTGTAGAAGTGCTGCTACCTAAAGCAACATTTGCCGAGGCTGTTTCTTTCCCCCGACTCTTTGGTATCGTGGACGCAGGACCACTGTTACGAGTGCGAGACTTATCCACCCACCACGAAGGATATCCAATTTTTTGAAAACATTGTTCAGTGACATGACCCGAACGCCCACAAGTCGAGCACATGACATTTTTATCTCGGTTTGTAGTCCGAGACTTATTTTGTGCTTGTATCGCAAAACTCACACCATCATGTTGTTCGGTATAGACACGAGCCCCAACACGCGAATCTTCTTCTTGAGTCAGCACATTGTATACATCATCTAAAGACGGAAACGGTACTCTTGATAGAAGTGCTGATCTTGTCGTGATATATATCTCATCAAGACCACGAAGAAACTCATGAACTCTATCTTCATCACGTTCTTTCTCAAGCTCAATGTTCAAATTACAAACACATGACCCACAATCACATCGCTTTGGCCTTCTGTAATCAGCCAATGTTGTCCAAAGCTTATTCAGATATCCGAAATAAGCTTCAATCGATTGTCCATTTTGTCTTGCAGTAGCAATCTCTGTTTTGATCCTCTGAATTTTAGATCCATTTTTAACCGAGAATCGTTTTTGAATATGATCCCACAGATCACTAGCAATATCACGATGTGAGAGATTATAGCGAATAACTGGATCTATTGTGTTTTTGATCCAAGAAACAATCAACGCATTATTGGTCCACCAATCTTCTAAGTCATCAGAATCAGCTCGTGGTTGTGGAATTGTGCCATCCACGAAACCAAATTTCTTGCGAGCTTTGAGTGCAAGACGAAGGCTTGAAGCCCATTCATCATAATTGGGACCACGAAGTAATGGTTGAGAGATCAAAATTCCTGGATTATCACTAGAAGTTAGATCATATGGAGAGATTGTTCTTCGTGAAATACTCACCATCTCTCCCGATCGCCGACGAAGAGACACTCCTGTTCCTCCCGTCGTTCCTGGTTGTGTATCCATAATAATTTTTTTTTTTTTTTAAATCACCAGAATATGCCCTAAAAATATCTTGAGAATCGATTTAAAACCGATTCACGATGCAAGTGGAGAATTATAGAAGATTCTTATCTCGGTGAATAAATTCACGTGAAGAACCAATGACGTGGCAAGAGAAAGTAGCCAAAATCAAACAATATCACACATATCCTCTTGTTTCTAAAATAGCTAGATTCTTCCTCTTGCCGTTTTAAATAAGTCCAATTAACTGCACCAAATTCTTCAAGCTGCAACGCTGGAGAGAGAAAACTTTGACCAATGAAGAAGCTTCTCCAGGGAAGAAATTTTTCTTTTCCGTAAAAAAAATCTTTTTCTACCACGAAAAAAATTTGCTTCTCCCTTAGATCGAATCCTCTGGCAGATCTGGCAGATCTAGCAGTTCGTGAGCAAAATTTTTTTTTTTTTTTCGCCGGATTTTAAACGTTGACGTGAAAGGAAGCGAGATCGGAGAAGACAATCGGTTTTCTCAAACCGATATAATAATCAATTCCTTTTAACCAAATTGGCCGATCTTTGACCAAATATCTGTAATGATAGAGAGAGAAGGAGGAATTCTTCTCTAAAGGCAAAACCAAAAAAAAAAATCTGCTCTGAATTAATCAACCTACTGATTTTTCCGTTGGAATAAATCTAGAAAGGCTCTGATACCATGTTAGAAAACTGATTTGTATTAGAATGTTTTCTGTTGTTCAATATAAGGTCTAACACCTTATATTTATACAAAAATATTTCATGTTTATCTCTAATAAAATATATTAAAATCCCACAAGATATATCTAAATCTTCGATAAAATCCATAAATATATTTTCTCTAATAAGAGATTTGGTCAGTTTATTCCTCTACCGATTGAACTCTGTCAATCCGAACTTCAATCTATGTCTTGTACTAGAGACGAGAAACTCGTGGTGCTCTTTCAACCCGATTTGCTGTCAGAAGTGGAGATTTGGGTTACAAGTAACATTGAGCCCAATGAAGTGTCGTGGATCCATTTCTTAAGATTTCGTGATCATCTATTTTATGGTGTTCGTTTTTATTATCACTATTATTGTGACAGTTTCTTCATTGACGAGGAGAAGAAAGTCGCAGTAGTATTTCGTTTAGAAGAACTTGAAGAAGAAGAAACTGAAGAAGAACAACCTGAAGAAGAAGAAACTCAAGACATCAAAACCTTCTGCTACACTGCTCTCATCTTTGGAGAGAATGGATACGAAAAAAAGGTGGTTCTGGATGAATATATGAATGAGCAACATGTATCTCTCTACTTGTATTATGGCCCACTTATGTGCTCTTTCGCTTATGTTCCAAGTTTAGTGCGAATCGACCAATTCTCAGAGGCAAGTGAAGAAGAGGAAGCGAACAAAGAAGCCATTGAAGAAGTCTAACTATTACGATATTAGTTTTTTTTAGTTTTTCCTCTTTCTTTTGCAATGTCCTTGGGACAAGACTAATCAACTATTATGTGAAAGAGTTTAAGAGATGAAGCTGAATAACATTATATTTTTGTTCTGAATGCTTTCTTGCTTAATGTTTACAAACAACTTCATTGATTATTTATACAAGAACATAACGTAAAACCCTAATGCCAGATGTCATGATCTTCTTGAGCTTCAGCTTTCGTTTAATGATCCAAGAGAGGCAAAACGATTTTGAATTTTCACTTGTCCTGCTGTACCATCTTCTGCAGTCTGCAATCGGCCAGTCTGCTCTGTTTTTGCAGCAGCATTGTCGACTGCTTTCTGAGCTGGAGTACGCTGCGTTTTTGTCTTGGGCCTCCACTCCATTTGGCCCACATTATTTTTGCTTTGCTTCAGCTTCACTTGGAATCCGGCATCGTTTTGCTGCAGAGGTTTAATAACCCCTCTCAAACATGGCGTGAATGGAGTATTTACGCCAAGTTTGAACCGTAGTATGGTGAAAGGTCCTACTGCCAAATACTTGGTGAATATATCTGCAAGCTGAAAATGTGAGGGAATATGTTTAACCAGTAAAGATCCCAGAGCAACTCTTTCTCGCACATAATGATGATGTGTTTCAAAGTGCTTGGTTCTCTTGTGATAGGCTGGATTTACTGTTAAGTAAACAGCAGATAAGTTATCACAAAACAGCTCTGGTGTAGACAGCAATGGAATACCTAATTCTCGAAGTATTGAGCTCAACCATGTAAGCTCAGAAGCTGTTTCTGACAATGCACGATATTCAGCTTCTGTCGAACTTTTTGCTACAGTCTACTGTTTTTGTGAGGACCAGGAGATGAGATTGCAACCCAAGAACGTGCAGAAACCCCCTGTTGATCTTCGAGTAACAGGACAACCTGCCCAGTCACTATCTGAGTATGCTCGAAGTGTGAAGTCAGTGTTTTTGCTGAATGAAATCCCCATTGAGACAGTTCCCTTGATGTATCTCAAAATTCTTTTGATTAAGAGAAAGTCAGACGTTGTTGGAGCGTGCATCTTTTGACAGACAAAGTTCACTGCAAATTGTATATCAAGCCTCGTAAGTGTAAGATATTGTAGCTTTCCAGCTAAGCTCCTGAAGTAAGTAGGATTTTCAAAAAATTCAGCTTGGTGTGGAACACTATGTGGCTGTAATGGCAGTGGTGTAGGCATTGGTGCACAGTCTGAAAGTCCTGCAAGAGCTAACAAATCTTCTGCATACTTTTGTTGAGACAAGAACAACCCCTCTGAATGAAACTGTGCCTGAATGCCAAGAAAGTAGCTGAGAGTTCCCATATCCTTCATTTTGAAATGTCTGTTCAGATCAGCTATCAAACCTTTTAGAAGTTCAGAGTTATTTCCTGTGATTACCATGTCATCAACGTATAGTAGTAACATGATCACATTGTTGTTGCAGGTGTAAACAAACATGATGGATCTGGTTTACTGCAGACAAACCCAAACTCAATAAGGTAGTTGCTAAACTTATCAAACCAAGCTCTAGGAGCTTGTTTCAGACCATATAAGGCTTTGTGCAAAAGGCAAACATGATCTGGTCGAGCCTTATCAACAAATCCAGCTGGTTGCTTCATATATACTGTTTCAGACAAATTACCATGTAAGAAAACATTCTTGACATCTAACTGCCTTATCTCCCATTTCATCACAGTTGCAGTGTGAAGAACTGCTCTTACAGTTGCTGTTCTGACCACTGGGCTGTAAGTCTCAAGGTAATCAATACCTTCTTCTTGATTGAATCCTTGTGCTACTATTCTTGCCTTGAGTCTGTCCAAAGTTCCATCTGCATTTAATTTCGTTCTGAATACCCATTTACTGCCAAGAACATGCATTTCAGACGAGTAAGGAACCAGTGACCAGGTATGTGTTTCAGCACAGTTTTCCATTTCTTCTGTCATTGCTTGTAACCATCCAGGATGTTTAAGTGCTGCAGAAACAGTTTTTGGTTCTGGATATGACACTTTATTTATAAGTAAGACATACCTTGGATTAGGCTTTGTAATTCCTGCCTTTAGCCGTGTAGTCATTGGATGTCTAGAACCTGTTGCAGGCTCACTTTCTGCATTTTCTTCTTGCTCATGATAGTTGAATGAAGCTGGTTCAGCATTGTTCTAATTATTTTCAGATGTTGTTTGAGCTTCTGAATCATTTGAGGACTCAGAGCCTACACCAATAGCTGGGATTAAGGCTTCTGTTGAAGTCATATCTCGCTCACTTTCAACAGACTGTATAGCAGGAACTTCCACTAACACAGGGGAAGAATAGATTGGTTCACTTTCATCAATATCAGCTGTGTTTTCAGGCGTTGTCTCAGCATCTTGAGTTGCTGAAAAACCCTGTAACCAGGCATCAAATAGAGGAGAACCCGTCTTTTTCTACAGTGATGCATAGGAGTTGTGAAATAGGAAGTTTTCTTCATCAAACACTACATGGCGACTTATGTAAACACGACCTGTAGGGGGATATAAACATCTGTAGCCTTTGTACTTGTTGTTGTATCCAATAAAAACACATTTAAGTGATTTTGGATCAAATTTATTAGATGCATAATCTCTGAGTACTGGAAAACAAGCACAACCAAAGACCCTCAAGGCTGTGTAATTTGGTGTTTTGCCATGAAGTTTCTGATATGGTGACACACCTTCTGTCAATGATGTGGTAGGCAATAGATTGATAAGGAAATTGGAGGTAAACAGGGCTTCTACCCAGTATTTTTGAGGAAGATTACTGTCAAACATCATTGATAAACCCAAGTCAAGAAGATGTCGATGCTTCCTCTCAGCAATTCCATTTTGCTGAGGGGTATGAGGACAAGAAATCAACTGTTGTATTCCACAGTCTCGAAGATGTGAGATGAATCGTGTACTAGTAAATTCTCCTCCTCCATCACATTGAAAGGAATCAATCTTTGTATTAAACTGATGTTCAACCAATTTCTGGAAGTTGATGAAAACAGTGTAGAAATCAGACTTCAATTTTATAGGATAGAACCAACTAAATCGAGACCAATTATCAATCAGAATTACATAGTATCTGAATCCTTGCACTGACAAAGTAGGTGCAGGACCCCAAAGATCACAATGTATTCTTTGTAATGGTTTAGTTGCAGTAAACTCAGAAGCAGAAAAAGAAAGACGAGAACTTTTCCCAAGCCTACAAGGCTCACACATGAGACCAGCTCTCTTATTTATTGAAATAGCTTTAGATCTAGATAACTGCTGAAGGATTTGTGCATTAGGATGTCCCAATCGTCTGTGCCAAATGCTCTCACTAGAGGTTTGCTGAACACTGGAATGCAATGCTTGAGTTCTTGACAATGGCGAATCCTTTAGCACATAAAGTCCCTCACTGTTTTGTCCCAGCATTATTAGCTTTTTGGTGACCTTGTCCTTAACAACAACTCCATCACAGTCAAAGGTGAAAGAACAAGGATAATCTTTTGTAATTTTTGACACAGACAAGAGAGACTTGGCAATATCTGGGCACACAAGAACATTTTTGAGAGGCAACATACCTGATGATGAAGTTAAAGTTGTTGAACCTGTGTGAGTAATCGGTAGAAAACTCCCATCTGCCACCATTACTGCATCAGAACCAGTGTAAGGTCGAGCTTGCTGAAGATTCTGTGAGGAGTTTGTAACATGAGCACTTGCTCCTGTGTCAGGGAACCACTCCTGTCCAGTCTGATCAGAGACATCAGTTATCCTCATCGCTGTCATTGTTGCTGGAACATCTTCAAGCTGATAAGAATTGTCGAATCTGTGCCAACAACTTAAAGCAGGATGTCCTCTTTTTCCACAGATTTGACACACAGGTCTTGTATCCATGTCAGATGAAACAGAAGAGCCTTGATAGGAGGAAAGTTGTTGATGAAAACCACGACCTCTGGTAGTGAAAGCTCCTCTGCCTCTAACTCCTCTTTTATAAAACTGTCCTCTTCCTCTATTACCATAATATGCAGAGGGTGAGTATGAAGATGGTGTGTGAACTGTGTTGAAAGCAAGATGTGGGGATACATCTGTAGCAGATAAATAGCTCTGAAGTCTGTCGTCATAGGCAACAAGACGAGGAGCTATGTCTTCAAAGGTAGGGCTTGGCAAACTGTCCATTGAACCTTCAATGCTGGTTTTGATGGGTTCATAGTCCCTTCCTAAGCCATGAAGAGCTGCAAAGATCTTCATTTTTTCAGTGACTGGACTCCCTATGGACGTAAGCTGGTCACAAATGGTCTTTATTTCCTTCAGATAATTTGTCATGCTCTTTTCTGCCTTTGAAACAGTCTGAAGCTTTCTTTGAAGCTCAAACAGACGTGATGATGACACTCTGTTATAGTGTCTTGCAAGAGCTAGCCACACTTCCTGCGATGTTTTGCATTCCACTACAACACTCAACAAGTCTTCAGAGAAAGAACCAAGAAGCCACAAACGTACCACATGGTCTGTTTGAACCCATTTGTGATAGTCAGGATTTTGAGCATGATGTTCTGCTCCATTTATGCCTGGAACAGTGATGTATTGTCCTGGTTGAGGTGTGGCTCCAGTTACAAATCCTAGAAGATTTTGCCCTGAGAGAAATGCTTCAAACTGAGACTTCCAAAGAATATAGTTTCTTTGTGTCAATGTGATAGTCACACAGTTTGAGATGTTTAAGGAAGGTGAAGTATAAATGTCCAGAGTTGTTTCAGCCATGGCTGCTCTGATACCATGAAAGAGTTTAAGAGATGAAGTTGAATAACATTATATTTTTGTTCTGAATGCTTTCTTGCTTAATGTTTACAAACAACTTCATTGATTATTTATACAAGAACAGAACGTAAAACCCTAATGCCAGATGTCATGATCTTCTTGAGCTTCAGCTTTCGTTTAATGATCCAAGAGAGGCAAAACGATTTTGAATTTTCACTTGTCCTGCTGTACCATCTTCTGCAGTCTGCAATCGGCCAGTCTGCTCTGTTTTTACAGCAGCATTGTCGACTGCTTTCTGAGCTGGAGTACGCTGCGTTTTTGTCTTGGGCCTCCACTCCATTTGACCCACATTATTTTTGCTTTGCTTCAGCTTCACTTGGAATCCGGCATCGTTTTGCTGCAGAGGTTTAATATTATGTTGTTGTTTTAGCTTTAGCTGATCAAGATCACAAACTTGTAACAATAGTCATTCATATATACAATGATCCAATGTGTTTGCTTTTTGTGGACAAAAAATATGGTTGTCGGATACAATCCAAATGCCATTGTGTTCGTGGGTATTGAAATCCATTAAAGATGTATTATATCTTTCTTGGAATCTTGTGGACACTGATATTAAAAACTCTACGTATATCGCGATTCGTAAACGGATTTTATTGTCAAGATCGAAGGTCGAGAACGACGAGACGAGAAAGAAGTGTGAAGATGAAAAAAAGGGCGTAATTGCCATTTCCAAAAATAGATACAGAAGAGAAGAGTGAACCCGAATTTCTTCAAACTATAGAAAAGGAGGAAAGTATAACCATCAAGAAAGCGAAACAAGTTTTCTAATTTCTACAACAATGGCGAATCTACCTCCATCTCTCTCCATGGGCACACCTTTCGGTGGCTCCAGCACGTCGGCCCAGATTTCTACAGGAGCTCCGGCGAATAAAGATCGGAACTTGGCATCCGCGGAGCAGTTGGTACTCGATCTTAGCAATCCTGAACTTAGAGAGAATGCTCTCCTCGAGCTTTCCAAGGTTCATTATCTCACATGATTTTCTTCGTTATCTACCCCATCTGTGTTGTGGCGTTCTTATGTCTGGTTCGCAAACAAGAGCTAGGGTTTCTGTGGATTCCACCGATTCTGACAAGTGCATTAGCTCAATTTAGGGAATTTTCCTATCAAATGAAAACTGAAAAAGGCGAATCGAGTTTTGTTTTTTTGCATGCTTTAGACTATCTCAGTATTTTCCTTCCAGGAATGCTTTCTTATGAATTGAAAACTAAAAAAGGCGAATCGATTGATTTTTTTTTTGCTTACAGTATTTGTTTTGGTATCTGAATTAGTGGATTCTCATTTGATATTATTTGTAGAAAAGAGAGCTGTTTCAGGATTTGGCGCCTCTGTTGTGGAACTCTTTTGGTACCATTGCTGCCTTGTTGCAGGTATGACTTAAGTGTATTCGTTTTAGTTATTTTCAGTGACTTTATGCTATTTCTTGCTTCTAAAATTGATGAATCTGCGGATTGCAAAGATTCTTCTGAGTAAGAATTACTAAGAAAATGCTATTTATTCGGTGCTATCGTGGTACGATTTGACTGGTTTCATCTATGTGTTTGCAGGAGATAGTATCTATCTACTCTGTGCTTACACCTCCAAATCTGACTCCTGCTCAGTCAAACCGTGTTTGCAACTCTCTCGCCCTTCTTCAGGTAGATGATTCTTTTCATGTGGGGAACTCGGGATTACTACTTTTTATGTAGGATGCTTGATTTCATCTTCATATCTTTTCTGTATCTATCAAATTCCTGATAATTATGTCTTACTTCTGCAGTGTGTAGCCTCTCATTCGGACACTAGAATGTTATTTTTAAAGGGTATGTTCTTGTTCTTTTAATTATGCTATACATATAATGTTATGTACCATTGGGGATGGCTAGTCCTATCATCTCGTCTGTGTAATGCTACTGAGTGGTGGTTATCTGTTTGTTGTATATATGCTGTATGATTTCAATTGATTTGAAGTATAAAAGCTGATGAATCCATTGTTTTCTCTTCTTCATTCTTATGCACAGCTCACATCCCATTGTACCTTTATCCCTTCCTTAATACAACGAGTAAGTCAAGACCTTTTGAATACCTGCGGCTTACTAGCTTAGGTGTCATAGGTGCACTTGTGAAGGTAAACAATCCCCTTCCTTTGCTGTAGCTGGTTTCCCTTTTGTTTTGAGGTCCCCCACCAAATTATTGCTGAAAGGGAAGCAAGTAGAAATTTGTGCTTCGTTTCTGAGCAATTGACACAGTAGAAATTTGTGCTTCGTTTCTGAGCAATTGACACAGTAGAAATTTATATTCGCTTTTTGCTAGTTAGTTTATGAAACAAGAAAGATCATTTGCTTCATTATTTCACAGGTTGATGATACAGAGGTCATTAGCTTCCTTCTTTCAACTGAAATTATTCCCCTGTGCCTCCGTACCATGGAGATGGGGAGTGAGTTGTCAAAAACAGTAAGCCTTTCAACTCGCAATAACATGTTCATATTCTTGACAATCTTAAAAGTTAAAACTCAATCTAGATGTACATTTGCTGTTGCTCGACTATTTGGCATTTCGTATCGCTAACACTTAACAATGATAAGTCAAATCCTAATTTTCAGAATCCCTATGAAGGAAAGAGTTTCAGATTTTTCTTGTTGCTGTTTCTCTTAACTATATGAATCCTTTAGCCGAAAAAATTATTGACGAATCTGTCAGCCAGAGTTATTTATATTTCCTAGGCTGGGTTTGCAAAGTTTCATATAAATGGTGTCTACTGTTGAAAATGTGCATCACAATGTTTTATGAATTTACATGCTGTGACAATGACAGGTTGCCACGTTCATAGTTCAAAAGATCTTGTTGGATGATGTGGGGATGGATTACATTTGCACAACAGCAGAGCGGTTCTTTGCAGTTGGTCGAGTGTTGGGCAATATGGTTCAGTCACTTGTGGAGCAGCCTTCCCCACGCCTTTTGAAGCATATCATTCGTTGTTATCTCCGTTTATCAGACAACCCAAGGTTGGTTTAGCTCAAAAAAAAAGAATCTTCCTTAGAGATGATATTACATGTACGTGCTTGGCTTTTTCATGTTTGAGCTTTATCATTTGTGTGTCATTTAGGGCTTGTGCTGCACTTGGAAGCTGTCTCCCTGAGTCGCTGCGAGATGGAACATTTAGCAACTGTCTTCGTGTAAGTCATTGTCACATTTTGAGACTCGGGTTTTGAACTTGGTCGTGTAGGAGATGGTTTGGTTGAAAACTTTGGTATATATTTTTTCAGGAGGATCAAATCGCAAGGAGGTGGCTGCAACAGTTGGTTCACAATGTTGGAGTCGGACGAGTTCCAACACATCAAGGTGGAGGATTTGATCACATGCTTTAAGCTGAATCCATCTCAACCTATCTGTGGAGCGTTTCTTTTGTTTTTTCATGGTTCCTTATTCCTGTGCTTTTGAGCATTAACTTAGATCATGATGGGTTCTAGGCTTTTAATCTATTTGAAAACCTTTTTTTTTGGTTTGATAAAAATCTGTTTGAAATTCTTGTTGTAATTATTATAAACTTTAGAACCAAAAGAAACTTAGAATGCATAATGCTCGTGAGAATAAAGGATTGGTTACAAAAATATAATAGGCTCTTTGAATTTTCATGAATTTTTATTCCAATAAAGCTTAAAGTTTCAAAACTAGAAATTGGTGACAGGAACTACAGCTCCGTTTCTTGCACCAGATTCAAGCATTGCCTCAAGAACAGCAACGTCACGAGCACCTTCCACGTATGATAGACGAGGCTCTTGCTCCTGCAGCAAATCCGTCAAGACACATCAGGAGAGTTTAGTTAGTAGAATACACATGTTTTAGTTCCTGCATCCCAAGGCTAAGATCCCTACGATTACCTTTGAATTCCCCGAAATGTCACTGAAAAACGCTTTTAGCTCTTCAGTCACCCCGCTGAAGGGATAAAAGATGGTCCTCGACGTCCCTCCTTCCCCATAAACCGTAGCCTGGATACCTCAGAAGATCACATCCATTTGAGTTGAGTAGTTTCAAGCACAATATGGATATTTCAGATGTACCATGTTAAATAAAGTATACAAACCATGTAACCATGTCGGCCATCTTGGACTCCACGCTCAAGTTGAACAGTGCCCTTTAGTCCTATGACTCTCCATAATATCTAAAGCATAAAATTCTGTTAGAAAAAAACTATGGTTCTTAGGTTAAAGCGCTGTCGAAAGCAAAACAAGTCACTACATGCCTTTGGCGATCTTGAAGACACAACCATAACAAAAACTCCAGAGCATCCATTCTCGAGCTGACTATGGAGCAAATAAATGCCATGGGATTAGATTAACGCAAAATTAGTGTGCTAAGAAGCAGGGGTTGTTGTATACACTTACAAGTTTGACGTTATATTGTCTGGTGCAGGTAAAGTCTTATCCACATGGGAAGTGGTGGCTGAGACTGATGTTACCCCACATCCAACAAGCTGTTCATGACAAACCAATACTTCATATTTTGGATCCAATAAGGATATTAGTTAATGAAGTTATATGTTACCATTCTTAACCCTGCAATGTAATGCACGCCCATATCCAAGATGAAACCACCCTGCAAATGCAGAGTTTAACTGTTAACAGGTAACACAGTTTCATAGATATATATGGGGTAAGCGATATATCTGTCAGTGTAAAGCAAAATGATTGTAGCAGGATGACAGCATTTGAAGCCATCTGATTCTTAAGTAGTAGCAGTCTAACCACGCCGCGTGTTAGGAAGGTGCAACCAAGTCTAACAAACTGTGGCAAAACAGAATGCATAACGTACACTCAGATTTCGCCTCCAAGAGCTTGAGAAATAAGGATTTGAACTGTTCATTGATCCCTCAATAATTAGTTGGACGTTCATCATATCCCCAATTTCTGCTACCAGTTTCTTCAACTGCCGAAAGCAATAACAAGATATTCTAATCACAAGTTATTTGCTCAACTGGACGCGCCAGGAATATACTAAGGAATTTACCTCAACAAAAGCTGGCTCAAAACGATAATTTTCAGCCACAGCCCACACTAGACGGCATGGGGAATCAAGCAAAATATTTCTGTAACTTGACATTGCAGTTTCTATCTCACTGATTGCTGCAACCAAAAAATGTTTTCACGCATTCCGTCTGCATTGCACTTTAGAGTGGAATAACGAGGAAGTTTTAACTTTTACGTTAATAAGTCATGCTAAACAAGAGAAAATGACTCTGGGCCAAATTAATCATACACGTTTCTCATTTAATAATGATGGATGGAATCATGGAACTTAAACAACATGCCAAGCTGGTTTAAACAATGGCAGTAATGAACTTACAAGCAGCAGCTGGCTTCTCTGCAACCGATCCAGGACAGCAACATGCATATCAAGAAAGAAGAAAAATCTTTAGTGTTCTAAGTTGGGAGACATTTTTAAGTACAAATAACATTGTTACCGAAGAATAGAGACGGTCATAAAGGCAAAGCATGCCATTGTTTAGCAATAGTAAGGCGAAGCGGCTTCGTACAAAAGTTTATGCATGGTTGAGTAATCAAAGGCAGCTAAAACTGCAGTGTTTTTAGGATTAATAACGTGGAAAAGTTACCTTGAAGGACGTGCTTTCCTGCCTTTAGCATCTTTAATGACATTTCAACCTAAAGAATGAGATTTTGAATTCACTCCCAGCTTGTGTTAGTAAGAAATATCCTACGAATTTATCCAAATAGATTCGTACCCATCTATGAAGACTAGGATTGAAGATACCTGGGTCTGTCCAGCTACAACGACAGCAACACCAACTATTGAGCTGTCTTGAATTATTTCATTCAGACCCTCATCTCCCCATTTGCACTTCACTTCAGGAAAATGCTTTCGCGCTATCTCCACAGCTCCTTTTGCAGATTCCTTCATCCATAACAAAAATAATCGCAAAAGTCACATATCTTGGCCATTCGATCGGCGCTGAGAGAAAAGTGGCGATACTAAAAGGAAGCAAGCGTAATGGTGCTTTGGTAAGTGTTTCTCAACATTCAAATCAGCTTATCGGCACTTCGAATTAATATATATCAAATCAAGCGCATTGATCGAACCTACTACTACACGATAGTTCACTCTTTTCAAGTTGGGAAATGAAAATGTTACCTCAGTACGGCTCCAAATCGCTTTCAGGACGAAGAGATCAGAGATCTCAGCCAACCGAGGAATGTATTGCGTTTTGACGAAGATCCCAGCTCCGAGAATGGCAAATCCAGGAGACCTTGGTTTCGCCATTTTTCCTTTCTCGACAAAATCTCCGTGTGAGATTCTTTTTGTTGAATTATAGTTTGCTGGCTGCTTAAACAACCGCAGACGTCAAAAATATTTTAAGTTCGTAACCGCTTGCTTGTCCAAACGCAATTACTTATTTGTTGACCGCTTTTGTTGCACATCTATTCGCTTTGTGCTGAAATAACCAATATACCCCTCCGATCTCCTCTTCTTAACTTCCCTAACTTCCCTCCTTCATAAACCCTAGATCCTGCTTAAAAATTTATGATTGGAACTAGTGTTGTATTGAAAATTTTTTGTTCTTTTTAAGTTCTTTTTTTTTATTTAAACTTGTTCATGGCGGGTGCTGATAGTCCAGCTGAATCGAAGAAAGGCAGTTCGAAGAACTCTAAGAACAGTAAAGAGAGCACTCTCAAGCAAAGTAATGCTATGTATTTCCACATTTCGATTATACTTGCGTGTTCGCAGTGAAATTGAGCTAAATGGATTATTTTTGAATTCGTGTCTTTGCAGAATCTCCAGCTGAGTTTTTCGCGGAAAACAAGAACATTGCTGGATTTGATAATGTGAGTCCCGATTTGTTTGTTTCACGTAGAACGATGGATCGTTTATGTTTGTGTGTATATAAAAAAAAAGAATGCTTTTGCTTAGTACCAAGCTTTACCTTTATTTCAGGAACTGGAAAAGTGTTTTCATATCTGTAATTCAATTCCGTAACACCTTTCTCCCGATGTTTGAGTCGTTTATAATTGGGTTTATCTTCTGGATTTCAGCCAGGGAAGTCGCTTTATACTACAGTCCGAGAGCTTGTTGAAAATGCTCTTGATTCTGCAGAGTCGATTTCGGAACTCCCTGAAGTTGAAGTAACAATGTACGCTCCCTAATTTTGAAAGCACGTGATGATTACATATGTTAATTCTGGTAGGAGAAAGTGTAGGTGTTCACGAATCGAATTTTACCTTTTTCATCTCGACCAGCTTTCTTCCGATCTGGTAGATTGTGACAGTCTTGTTTTGTTTTTCAAGCGAAGAGATTGTAAAATCTAAGTTTAATTCCATGATTGGTCTGACCGATCGGGAACGTGTTGATACACAGCTGTATGATGACTATGAGACAGAGAAAGCCCGTGAGGTGACTGAATTCTTTTTAATTGCTCTCATCTTTTTATTATTTCAGTCTGTCTGGTTAAATCCATCCTAGTGCTTTTAAGCAGCTTTTGTTTTAGTTTTCAAGAAGTTTCATTGTTCTGCAATCGGTTGGGTTGACAGTACCCATCTATTCATGGATTAGTTAGCAATTCTGACTTTTTTAGCTGTTTCCTGCTATGTAGAAAAGGTTAGTAAAGGAAGCTCGTGCCAGTGAGATACAAGCCAAAAATTTGGCATCGGGAAAGAAAAACAAAGAGCCTGGAGTTTCAAAGGTTCTAAAAGCCCGTGGAGAAGCATCATATTACAAGGTGACATGTAAGGTGAGGAGTTATTTACTTGTTAATGGTAATGACGGGTATTCAATTACGCAATCTTGTATCACATGTCCTGATGGATTACACAGATTATGTTTGCTGATGGTGGGATGCATTTTTCTGCTTTAGTTGCTAGTTCTTATATACAGAGAAAACCAAACCTTTTATTTAATGGAAATATTGCTGTGCAATTTTAATTCTTGTTTGAATAATATTTTGTTTAAGTCAATAAAACCATGGGTTAATGACAGCCATATGTGTATCACATACCTGATGGTCTAACTAACAGGGGATACACCTACGCTTATAAATACATGCAGATCCTTAAATTATGATCTTAATTATTTTTTGACTTATGAGTTGTGTTGATTATAATGTAGGATAATGGTAAGGGGATGCCACATGATGACATACCAAATATGTTTGGGAGAGGTAAACTAGCTAATGGCTACCTCTTCTTCCTCTACTGATTTAGCCTGGCATATCAACCTTTATAATAAGCTTTTATTGTGAGGATTTTTTTACATATTGTTCTTCTTACAGTTTTGTCAGGGACGAAGTATGGACTGAAGCAAACACGTGGAAAGTTTGGTCTGGGTGCAAAGATGGTATTTCTATTATTATCAAGTTTAAATTTCAGTATCTCCTTCTTTTCTTTTTCTTATTTTAATTAATGGCATGTTTGATATCTGAGGTTGTCCTGTAAAACTGCTTGAGATGCTGAACTGAGTTGTCAATACAAATTTGTTATCCTAGCAGTCTATGACCAAAGAGGATATATATTTTATAGAAAATTTGTGCAGAGCTCTTTAGGAGCATCTGAACCTTTGGCTTTAGCTTGCAGCTGGTCTTTTGTTTTTGTACTCATAACAGATGTATTAATTTATGTTTCCCTTCCTATCTACATTTTTCCCAGAGAACCTGTTTAACTCTTCTACTTTCTCTAAATTTTCTGGAGGGCAGGCCTTAATTTGGTCCAAAATGAGTACAGGCCTCCCCATAGAGATCTCTTCATCTATGAAAAGCCAAAACTATGTCACTTTCTGTAGACTGGATATTGATATTCACAGGTACTCACTGAATACATGAAGAGCCTCTTGAAAGCAGATAATTTCATTTTTTATGTATGATGATAATAGCCATAGATCCTTTGGATTTTCCACGTCATCTCATGATAGTAGCCATGGATGCATTGACTGTTTCAATATCCTGCTAAACTTCTCAGTTAGCTCAGCGTCAAAGAATGGTGCTCAAATTGTTGAATTTTTCAGGAACATTCCTCATATTCATCTGCACGAAAAGAAGGAGAACAAAGAGAGATGGCATGGGGCTGAAATACAGGTGGTAATTGAGGGAAACTGGACAACATACAGAGTACGTGGTTTAGATCATCCTTTTGTGGTATCTTTTTCTCAAGATATTTGTGTGTGCACGTTATCTAACACATGTTTTCTTTCTTTTTTCAGTCAAAGATCTTGCACTATATGCGCCAAATGGCTGTTATTACTCCTTATGCACAATTTATGTTTAGATTTATATCAGAAGCACCCGAGTATATTACATATCTCTCTGTCTTTTTGGTGCTCTGTCACATAGTTATATCTGTTTATGTGCAGCATTATTGAGCTGTTCAATTTTTTCTTTAATGCAGGAAAAATGTCACTATAAAATTTACTCGAAGAACTGATGTGATGCCCCCAATTCCTATCGAAACAAAGCACCATCCTTCATCAGTTGACTTGCTGCTTATCAAGCGTCTTATTACAGACACCTGCAAAAAGACTCTTCTGCAGTTTCTTCAGAATGAATTTGTGAATATTAACAAAAACCTTGCAACCCGATTAATTGGTAAGTATGTGACTGATTTCTTTGTTATATAAGTTTGAAGTTGTCTAGTATTTTCTGGCCGCAAGACATTTGGCGTTACATTTACCTGCCCCATGGAAATGATCTGATATCCAATCAATAAATTCAGTATCACATGTCCTGCTGGTTTATACGGAATGTTATATTATTTTTCCTGATTCGAAAAGGCATTTTTCTGCTATAGTTTCCGGTTATAGAGAAAATCATCCATACCTTTTTATTTACTAAAGTTATGCCATGTCATGATTATTCTTGTTTTTGTTCTTTCAGGGGAAATGGGACCTGATTTCAGCCCTAACATGCTCGTCAAATCTGTGACATCTCAGCAAATGGTACGCATACATCAGTTATTCCGCCAAGCTAAATTCGACGACCCTAGTGGTGATGTAAGCAGCTGATTTCTCTTGGCTTTTCATTGAGAACTGTTTTATTATCCCCATATCTCTCTCAAGGCTTTCATAAAGTTTTGATTTGTTAGTGCATCTGGGTTATTGCAAAATTGAGCTCTAGTCATACTACGGTTTTCTCCTGTAGTGTCTTAGCCCGGCAGGAGAATACAATCTTCGTCTAGGAATTATAAAGGAGCTTCATCCAGATATGGTGGCAACGCACTCGGGCAGGTTGTCAACGCAACCCTCAATTTCTGCAAATGCATCTGATTTAAATATGCTAGCTATATTAGTTATGTTATAGTTATCTCATATGTCAAGCTTTACCTTCTTTTTCTTTAGTCTGAGCTTTGTTTCTTTAAGTGTTGACTTCTTCCTGGAAACTCTGTTCAGTGCTCAGGTCTTTGAAGGTCATCCTTTCATTGTTGAAGCTGGTGTTAGTGTTGGTGGAAGAGATGTGAAACAGGCAAGTCATCCTCCTTTGTTTATTCATCGTTATTCGTATGCAGCAAAGCTAGCAAACACACTCAAAAGAGAGTTCCCAGAGATTTAAATTCGTTGTTACCACATAAATGAACTAAAATTTCTTTCTTTATTATCTTTGGAACCGTGAAGAAAGATAATTAAATTGGAAGTGAGCTTCTCCACTAAGGAAATACGAATGATCTTCTTGACATGATTCCTTTGTAATCTATATCGATCTAATGATATTTATCTTTTACTTTCTTATGAATTTTTCTTGGGAATTTGTGGGAACTGAAATGACAGGGGATCAACATATTCCGTTTTGCAAACCGTATTCCTCTCCTTTTTGAACAAGGAGGTGATGTTGTCACCAGGACAGCCTTAAAGAGAATAAAGTGAGACTTCCTTTTTGCTTGCTATATCCCATTTAAGTTGGTATCATTCTAGAGCTGTTTTACTAGTGGCTATTGAAGAACTTTGCAGTTGGAATAGCTATAAGATTAACCAGACGCAAGATAAAATAGGAGTATTTGTGAGCATAGTGAGTACAAAAATTCCTTTCAAAGGGACAGGGAAAGAATACATAGGAGATGACATCAGTGAGATAGCTACTGCGGTTAAGGTAACATAGACTTGTCCACTTTCGATCTTATCTGCATCTTGATAAAGCTAACTTTTGGTCTTTTTCCTTCCATCAAGTCTGCAATTCAACAATGCTGCATCCAACTCAAATCCAAAATAGTCAAGAGAATGCAAGCCCGCGAACAACAAGAGCGGAAACGCAGTTTGAGCAGGTAAGAAAAGAAAAAAAAACACCCAAATACCATGCTTTTTTGCTCCAAACTTGACAAACAAAACCGAATGCTGCAGATACATCCCGGATGCAACAGGAGCAGTGTACGATGTGCTAAAGCAAATGACAGAAGAACATACAACAAAGAGAAAACGTTACAGAGAGGAAGACACAGTTATGCTTGAGAAAGTGTCTAAGTTTATAATCACAAAAGAAACATTGAAAGAAAAGCTTGCTGAGCATGTGGAACAGGTTTTTTTTGGCATCATTCAATCTTTTTTTAAAGTTCCACTTGTGTTTAACTTAATCCTTCTCTGTGGTGGTTTCAGGTGGATTACGAGATGGCATTAGAATATGCAACACAAAGTGGAGTTAGTGAAGAACCCAGAGAAAATATTTATCTTCAACACTTAAATCCAAACAATTCAAACTTCATTGATCTTCACAGCCCAAATTTCGTATTCAGGCTAATCTTGTAAAATGATTGTATTACTATTTAACACTCTCTGATTAGTGGAGTACGTGATAATATTTAGTAATAATAATCTAAATCTTTCAAACGGTTTCCTTACCTCTTCAGTTTATTTTTGAGTCAAAATCATAATAGTTGTCGATGACGTCTGTGTTTCTCTTGTAATATGATGTAAAAATAAATTTGTTCATTTTTTTATATAGCGTCTGTAGTGATGTATTATGGATAATGGATTATTCAAAGCAATAATAATAATTAAAAAAAAAATAAGAGAAATAACGGATTTTAAATTCGCGGCAATTAATAAGACGTGTTAGAAAAATTAATTCATAACGCGTAATATATAAAAAAAAAAAAGGAAGTGGACAAAAGTAACCCCAAACGAGGAGCAGTGAGTAGTGCCAAAAGGCGCTTTGTTATTTATTTCTCAAATTATTTTAATATAAGTCAATAATAATAAATGATCTCTTAAATTTTGTGTAGTAAATAAATATATATATATATATACTCTACTCTCTCTCTCTCTCTTCCTGATCTACAGAGACTCCACAAACGCAAGAAACGCAAATATCAAAAGTCGCTTTCTACCCACGTGATCTTTCGTCGACTCTTCCTCTTCTTCTTCTTCCTCTTCATCTCGTCTCAGACTTTTAGGGGAGTTTTCTTTTTGATGAATTAGGGTTTATTATTTTTCTCTTTCTTTTTCCCCTTTAACCGAGTTAGGAAAACGGCAGAGACCTTTCTAATTGAGCTGCTTGTTTTGTCAAGGTATCTACTTTCTTCTCCGATTCTTTCTATTTATTCTGTTGATGTGTTATGGTTATTGATTCTGAAGATGATGATAGATTTCTCCGGTTTTTTTGGTAGATCGATGGGTTTTTCTACAGATTTCAAGTGTTTACAGGATCTGAGTAGTTGAGGAAATACTAATTGTAGTTTCCAGTTTTTTTTTTATGAATTTCTTTTTTCTAATGTTTGCTTTACATATATTTTTTCAGATATCGATGATCTGAAAATATTCTTTCTCTTTTTAATAACTTTTTTAGCTTAATTTCCATTTTCTCTTTCTTATTCTGCTCTCTTCAGAGATGATCCTTTCTATATCTGGGCCTTTCTCGATTCTTCACATCTTCAATGGATTTTTTGTTTTCATCCCCTAATTGGAAAATCGAATCTGTAGATATGTCTGCCGATTGATTGATTCTGTTCGGCGTTAATTACTTAAAATCGACAGCATAAGATCTAATGTGTCTGAGTTGACAACTTGTCATGTTTGAGCTCCTTGCTAATTCTGTGTTTAAGGTTTGATTCTCTTTTTTTGTTTTTGTTTTGTGTTAGGCTGAAATGAACTATGCTGTTAAGTGTTTCCATTGAGAAAACGTAACAATCACTCTTCTTTTATGTTGTCCTTTTTTTACAGGTCAATCGGCCCTGTTCATACTGTAAAGCGTCAAGATGATGTTTAACGAGATGGGAATGTGTGGAAACATGGGCTTCTTCTCTCCTGGATCTCTCGGGGAAGTGGATTTCTGTCCCGCGCAACAGGCCGAACCAGACTCAATTGTTGAAGACGACTATACTGATGATGAGATCGATGTGGATGAACTGGAGAGGAGGATGTGGAGGGACAAAATGCGGCTTAAACGACTCAAGGAGCAGGACAAAAGCAAAGAAGGAGTTGATGCTGCGAAGCAGAGGCAGTCTCAAGAGCAAGCTAGGAGGAAGAAAATGTCTAGGGCCCAAGATGGTATCTTGAAGTACATGCTAAAGATGATGGAAGTGTGTAAAGCTCAAGGCTTTGTTTATGGGATCATCCCGGAGAATGGAAAACCTGTGACTGGTGCTTCGGATAATCTCAGGGAGTGGTGGAAAGATAAGGTTAGGTTCGATCGGAACGGTCCAGCTGCTATAACGAAATACCAAGCCGAAAACAATATCCCTGGAATTCATGAAGGTAACAATTCCATTGGACCGACTCCGCACACGCTGCAAGAACTTCAAGACACAACTCTCGGATCGCTTTTGTCAGCGTTAATGCAACACTGTGATCCACCTCAGAGACGGTTTCCTTTGGAGAAAGGAATTCCTCCTCCGTGGTGGCCTAACGGGAAAGAGGAGTGGTGGCCTCAACTCGGTTTGCCTAAAGATCAAGGTCCTGCACCTTACAAGAAGCCTCATGATTTGAAGAAGGCGTGGAAAGTTGGTGTTCTGACTGCGGTTATAAAGCATATGTTTCCCGATATTGCTAAGATCCGTAAGCTTGTGAGGCAATCTAAATGCTTGCAGGATAAGATGACTGCTAAAGAGAGTGCTACTTGGCTTGCCATTATTAACCAAGAAGAGACCTTGGCTCGGGAGCTTTATCCTGAGTCCTGTCCTCCAGTTGGTTTATCCCGTGGAAATTGCTCGCTTCTGATGAATGATTGTAGTCAATACGATGTCGAAGGTTTCGAGAAGGAGACTCATTATGAAGTGGAAGAGCTCAAGCCAGAAAAAATGATGAATTCTTCAAATTTTGGGATGACTCCTAAAATTCATGACTTCCCTGTAAAGGAAGAAGTCCCATCGGGAAATTCAGAATTCATGAGGAAGAGGAAACCAAACAGAGATCTGAATACTATAATGGACAGAAGGGTTTTCACTTGCGAGAACCCTGGGTGTGCTCATAGCGAAATCAGTAGGGGATTTTTGGATAGGAACTCAAGAGACAACCATCAATTGGTTTGTCCACATCGAGACAGTTGCTTACCGTATGGAGCAGCAGCATCCAGGTTCCATGTCAATGAAGTTAAACCTGTAGTTGGATTTTCTCAGCCAAGACCAGTGAACTCAGTGTCCCAACCAATTGACTTAACGGGTATTGGGGTTCCGGAAGATGGGCAGAAGATGATCTCCGAGCTCATGTCCATGTATGACAGAAACATCCAGAGCAACCAAACTTGTATGGTCATGGAGAATCAAAGCGTGTCAGTGCTTCAACCACTGGTCCAGAATCATCAAGAACATCCCCATTTCCAAGGAAACATGGTGGAAGGAAGTTTCTTCGAGGACTTGAATATCCCAAACAGAGTGAATAACAGCAACCAAACTTTTTTCCAAGGGAACAACAACAATAATAACAACTTTGAAGCTGGGCGTAATAACAACAACAGGTTTCAGCTTGTGTTTGATTCTACTCCGTTCGATATGGCCTCATTTGACTACAGAGATGAAATGCCGATGCCAGGAATGATGGATGGTATGCAGCAGAAGCAGCAAGATGTATCCATATGGTTCTGAGTCTTGGTAGTAGATTTCATCTTCTGTTATTTTTATCTTTCCACCATGTAATATGTTTCTGAGTATGTCTCTCTCTTCCTCTTGCTTGTTTATGTGTGTTGTAAGTCTTTAAAACTCTCGGTTACTGTGTCTTGTCTCTGCTGGTGAGTCTCTCATCGTCAGCTTCTTCTAGTTACACCTCCCCATCTTGGGGACGAACACAATGTAAGTTTTCATATCATATATCAATTGCGACTTCACTTATTTTTACATGAACCACTTTCAAGTTTGGCTTGGTGGATAAATTTTAATAAAACTCGTACTTGGTAGTTAAAGTGCTTGTTGCAAATGGCTCGTTGGTATTTGAGCATGGGTCAGTACTCTCCTGTCGTCGAGTTCGAGCGAACGAGCACAACACACGTGTACACAAAACAACTCAAAACCAAAACAAAACCAAAAGAAAGACAAAACAACTATTTCTGATATAGTGAGGTTTTCTTAAATACTTTTTTCCTTACTTCGACAATATTTTCACTCTTATTTACTTGAGTTCTATTTTCTATTGTATCTGTATCATCCAAGTTAAATTCAAATTTATTATTAAAAAGGTTATTCCAAATGAAACACAATTGTAAAGAACCTAAAATCCGATAGTAGCAAGTAAACAAACAACACTATTATAAATAGCAAAACACTATTGCGTTTAGTCGTAGAAACAAATGTCATTTGGTCGCAGTCGCTTTGACTGCCAAACTAGAATTACTTATATCAGTCAAAATAGGATTATCATTTGTTTCTGTATTGGTGCAAAGACTTGGAGGGCACGTGAACTCAACTCGGAGCTCCGACTTATTCTTTTCTCTTTGGAATTTCATTGACGTTCCTTCTCTTTCCCCTTAAAAAAAACCCACAAAATCTGTCTCTTCATCTTCTGGCCATTAGGGTATTTATTCTTCCTTATAATCTCTTCGTTCCAGTTTCCGTGTCCCAGTTACTTCTGGGATCAAACATGATGAGCTGTGTGAAGCGGGAATCCGAAGCGACCGGAGAATGCAATGCGTATGAGTCTGAGAGGCAAAGTAATAGCAGAGAGCCTCCTAAGCCGCCGAATCAGGAGGAAGAACAGGGAACTGCTGATCGGAGGGCTTTAAGATCTCAGTATCTCGCTCTCATTCACGAGATTAACGGTATTGTCTCTTCTTTACGTCCTTTTTTTCTCTCTACTTTGGGATTGTGTTCTTTTGAAATAACTGTTGTTTGTGCAGATTCTAAAGATGATTTTACAACGATTGATTCTGACAAGTTCAACCGTATTATTAACGAAGTTGAGGATTTGCACCAGAAAGGTAAATTTGTCTGCTTTGACTAGGATTTACTGATTTTTCTTTTTATGGTTTTGATTCTCTATCTTCCTGCATTTATGGTCTTATGTTGTGTAAGTATACAACTCTGTTCGCAGTTCAGAAGCCTAGAGAACAAATTGCAGATGCGGAGGCGCTTTTGGACTTGGCGAACAAGTTGGTTTTATCCGTGAAATCCCAATCTGCTCATGGTGTTTCTCCAGCTGAATTTGTCAATGCCTTGATCAGTGGATTCGGGGAGGCTTCTTTAGGAACTGATGATGATGATGGAAATACGCCAGTGTCTATGAAGTGGAAGGACATTGGTATTGCTTTCTGCTCCACTGTCATGGTATCATGTGGTTGTTCAACAATGTATGTTCTCTCTTTACAAATGCTTGGTTTTTTACTATGACTCGGCATTTTCCTTCTGTTGAAATGAATCTTTTGTTTACCTTTTGGAGTTGAACTTGCTTACCTGATTTGAAACATTTTGAATTTTGTTTGTTTGTTTATGTTCTGCATCTATTGCAGGATGGGTCCTATGGATACTGAGTTGAAACAAAGGAAAAGGGCAGTGGCGAATAGAAAACGTGCAAAGCCTGGTGCAGGTGTTAAGCCAGAGGAGGTGAAACTGTTTTGCAAACTCTCAGTAATTTTTTTTTGTTTGCCATTCAAATTTGACTTGCTTGTGACCAAACTCCTGCATCTCGACATTTACTCTGCATGCCAAGCTGTGCGTACTGAGTCATCTATTAACGAATTCATGTTTGAATGACATGTTTGTTGAATTTGGATGGCATGTTTGTTGTACTAAATTATATATA
This sequence comes from Pugionium cornutum, assembly GCA_018901935.1. NCBI lineage: Eukaryota > Viridiplantae > Streptophyta > Magnoliopsida > Brassicales > Brassicaceae > Pugionium > Pugionium cornutum. The sequence goes on along the minus strand of CM032160.1, from coordinate 5,955,004 downwards.
TGGTATGTTTGCAATTGGTTCAGCCATGGAATATCATGTGGTATTGCATCTGGAATGTGATTAGAAAGGAAACTGATATGGATACTTGTCATATCCTCCAGGTTGATGATACAGAAGCTGAAAAGAAAACTGATACAGACAATAACATGGCAATAATGTTTAACAACTTGCGGAAAAACAAACGTGTCAAGATTGAAAATTTGGTGCTCAATAGGAGATCATTTGCTCAGACAGTAGAGAATCTGTTTGCACTATCATTCTTGGTGAAAGACGGACGAGTTGAGATAAGTGTCGATACAACTGGTTGCCATTTTGCCGGTAAAAATATATCTTTCCTCCTTTATGTCTGGTTTTGGTATTTGATTTCATCATCTCTCAAAACCTGTTTTCACACTTTTCTCGGTTTCTTCATTTGGCATCAGTGCCACGGAATGCACCTGCTGCAAACCTGGTGATGTCAGGAGAGGTCGTGTACAGCCACTTCGTATTTAGATATGATTACAAAGATTGGAAGGTACAAAGCCTGATTAGTGATTACATTAATCCCCTAAACAGTAAATTAGTTAGGTAATGAGATTTGGAAATTTGGTGATTATTCCATAGCGGATGAGCACAATGGTGGCAGTGGGTGAGGAGCTAATGCCGCACAGGGAAACCCAAGTTGCTTCACAAGATTCTCAGACAAGACCAAATAAGAAAGCTGTCGAGGAACCAAGGTTCAGTGATTCTCCTGACATCCAAGGAAACAATGAAGAAAGTAGAGATGGTGTAACCCACCGGAAAAGCAATCGCAGACGAGTCACTTGTGAAGTATGTTCCTGAATTGCGAATTCTTTTCTTTCTTTTTTGCACTAATCCTTTTGGAGTACATAGCAGTAGCTTCTTTGTATAACCCTATGGTTTAGATTTGGTAGGAAGGTTAGACAAATATTTAATCATGGATTGTCGTCTCTGGTTATTATTGTTATTTTGGTTGATAATTAACTAATTAAGTATTTAAAAGTTATAGCCTTTTCTCTCTTTTGTTTTTTTTTTTACAAATTGAAGCTTAATGTGCCATATAAGAAAATGGTGTTCATAGTTCAAATTCGCCACTTTTTTCGCTTATGAAAAATAAAAAGATTTATTTTTTTGGGCAATTGACATATCATTTTTTAGAGTTTTTGTTTCAAATTTAATATTTTTAGTTTAAATTTTTAAAAATAACATAAATTTGATAGTAAAATGTTTTAAAAGTTATTTTTAATAAGTAAAAATTAAATCCTAAATTAGAAAAAAATCAAATCTAATATTTAATTATATTTGTAATTTATTTATGGTAAATATGTATTTTCAAAAAATAAATTGTGCTGTTTTAAAATTTTTAAATTGATAGTGATAAATTTGAAACAAAAAAATTTAAAATGTACTATTTTATAATATTACTCTTGTTTTTTCTTTTATAGAAACAAATAGTCATCTTAATTCAATATAATATTTTAGTCACATAATTTTTAAAAAATAATTGAAATATTTGCAACTATCATTTATTTATGTAACAAAAAAAACATTTTTCCTCTTATCAATCAGTCTAGGTAATTATAATTAAGAAATTAAGTAACAAAGTAATGAAAACCATTTACTTTTGTTTTAGGGGAAAAAGTATCTTTTGTTAAAAAAGTAGCAAAGTCATAAACACTTTTAGCTTAACGTTTTTTCTTTGTTAATTTGTTTAATTTACATCTATAAATTTTGAATCTAATTATTTCTATACATGACCAGCATTTAATGTATCAATCAAAGACTTTTATAATATATGCAAAATACTATTCTATAGAATTTGGTAAATCTTATCCACAATTTGTAAGTCTTTCATTTGAAAAACAACAACAAGAATGGAAAAAACAAATAACATGCACTGGGGAAAATAAATGTTACACTTTATCGAAACGAGTAACATGAATTTCTTTTCATAACAACCTTCCAAATTTTAATCACTTATGACTATAATATTTTTTAAATTACTTCGATAATGATCGTTTGTTAAAATTATTTATCAAATCACATTTACAACCATGTAAAATTACATAAATATATTTTGATATTGCATAATTTAATTTTCATAATTAAATAATAAATAGTAGTTGACACAAAACTTAAAATGATAAATAGTATTATTCAATTAAAGTCTCTCAAGCTCATGATTGCATAAAACTTTGTAAATGCAATATCTTTTATTACAATTGTTTAAAGCTCAAAATTTTGCCTTTTCTTTCACAAATCTTAATCAGAAACATCGATTAATTAACAATCATTGTTTTTCTTTTCTTGATCAAATAAATTCGCTTAATTTCTTTTGGATTTCCTCTCTTCCTCCTTTCTGAACTTAATCCCACAAGCATTGCATAAAGTCTGAAGAAACACGTTTTACCAATTAAATAATTACTTAAACCTGATTAATCAATGGTAATTTGAAGATTAATGTAATAAATGATTTACCTTAGGACCAAGAGGACCTCTTCGCCACATAGGAGTGCTAATTGCATTGCAATTCATGTTCGTACACTTTCTCATCCGGTCAACACTTCCGCTGCACCAGCGACGCCGTTTCACGTTTACGTATGCGTCCGTAGCGTTTGCAATCGCCATATTACGCTGAGCTCTCCTAGCTGGAACATCAATCAGAACATAGTCACTTCCAGTAGGAGTCTCCGGTGCCGGAGCTGGAGACGGAGGCATCGGATAAGGAGCAAAATTCAATGTTTCACCGGTGCCGGCGAAATGTTTGAAGATGTAATTGTAAACTCTGATATTAACGTTGACGTTGTTTCTTGCACCTTCATCGTCGTCGATAAATTCATTGTCATTCCATAGAATGTGACGATGGCCGTGAATCTCGCGACTGTCGTCGTTGTTGTCTCGCCCGCCACCGTCGACGCCGTTGATTCTCTGTGTTTATTATTAATTAAACTTTAATTAATTAGCATTAATAAATACTTATGTAATAAATATCCACATGTCGCGTAATTACAGTGGAAATTAACTGTAATAAGGAAATGATGATAAGGATTTAATGTTTTTATCTCCACATTTGTGTTATTGTTAATTATCGTTTTTAATGAATTTAAACTATTTTTTGAGATTCATAAATCAATAAAAAGATGGTTTCAATAGATCTCCACGATTAAAAATCATCAGATCCTGTGTAATTTAATTTTCCAAATTAATTCATCTCCACATCAAGTGAAAAAAAAAACATATATAAATGAAGGAAATTAAACCTGATGAGTGATGGGAGTCTGTAAGCTCAGATGTGTCTCAACAGTAGGACTCGGCAGACCCAACCTCAGTGTTAAATCCAATTCATTCTCCATTTTCTCTACATAAATTAGTAAAAATCAAACAACAATTTACAATTCAAAATATACATCTGTTCATCATACACTTACAGAGATTATCGAAACCGATCTACAAATTCTAGTTTTTAGTTTTAAGATCTAAGACTAATCGATCCCCTAATCTTGTAGAAATCGTGTGTTGCTTTTGGTGCATATATATATCAATACGTGCGTTTATATGCATATATATATATTCGGACGTATTTAGAGAGCAACAATAAGGCATGAGAAATGTGATTATCGACAAATCATGATTGCTACATGACAAATCGAGTTTAATTTCGAAAAAAGACATTTAATATTGAAAAAAACGGTAAAATTTATTTAAGACAAGCCATGGAAATAACATGAGAAGACTGAAGAGAAGATCAAAACTTACAGCAAGAGACTATTATTCTATATATAATCTTTGTATGTAATTCGATGAGAAGAAGTGGATTGATTTATAGATCTGTTAGGATTTTTTTTCTCATGTTGTAATTACAAGAAGAGATTAACCTTCATTTCTTACAACAAAATAATTTTATTTATGTTTAGATGATTCAGTCAATTTTTTTTATTAATTCTTTATATGGATTTATGTTTTTTTTAGTGGTAGCTCATTAGTATAATTTAAATATTTACTAAAAAATTACATTGATTTTAAAAAACCGCAATAGTTGGTATAAAATTAAGTCGTTATCGAAAAAGCAACAACTTAAAAGCGATTGAAATTGTTGTAAAAGATTGATAGTAAAATTGTAAGATAGTAAAATTGTAAGATAGTAAATTTCAAGTCGAGGAGGACGGAAAATTTTTCATCGGAAATCGATTCACATGGATAGTTCAATATTGTGGATAAATTTAGCTATTAGTTCTGATACATTGACAAGAGTAATAATATAAAATATTAAAAAATAATTATTAAAAATAAAGTAACACCATATATTAATTTTATTTTCTAAACTAATTTAAAGCTAATATATTAAAAATAAATGCTATGTTTTCTAACATATGATATTGATATATATATATATATAAGTAATATTTTTAAAAAATTTAGTGATTTTCATAGTGTTGATTATTCAATATAATTTGGTATCTCTTATAATATTCTTCCATAAATTTTTTTGTAGTAAAACATGTGAGATTAGACAAGTTTTAATATCAACATTAATTATATTCGGTCGGTTAAATAAACTAGAGCAGTTGTCTAAAATAATAATATTTTAAGTTTTTGTTCTAAAATTAGTACTAATAGTTTAAATTTATAAAAATAATACAAATTTAATATTAAAATAACTAAAATTTTCTTTTTAATAAAAAATTAAATCTTGAATTAGAAAAATTAATCCAAATATAATGTTTTAATTTTATGTATAATTTATTTGGAGTAAATAATTATTTTTACATAATATTTTATGCTATTTTAAAAAATTTATTTTTAATATATTAAATTTAGAAGATAAATTTAATATTACTCAATATACTATAACCCAACCACCAAATTTTCATCGACATATATACCAATTTTTCAAAAAATATTCTTTGTACCCGCTTTTATATGTAAAACACAATGACTTAGAGCATGCGACCGGGTTTTGCAAGCCGACCCAATAAAAGTAATAGCAAAACAAATTTTACACCTCTTTACTGAATTTTATACTAAAATTAGCACTATTAAATTAAGTTTTGGATCTCTTTTATAATCTTTTTAATAAAATAGGCCATTTTATCCATGATTTTCTTTTCTTTTTTTTTAAAGTTGGAGCATGGGCAATGCTGCACCTCCTTTGGATCGGGCTTGGGGTTTTAAGTAGTTAGGTCGAATCGTCATAATCACAGGACCCTATGCGGCTGACTGTAGCCTGCGTACGAAGGATGTGAGTTAGTCCCTAAATGTGGTGTGTGTGTGTGTTCATTTACTCGGAGTTTATTAGTTCGAACCTTCCTAAATTTATCTAGTGGGCTTTATGCGAACACACATTTTAACCCATAAATAAGTATGCCACGGTAAATAGTTCTTTATAGAGATTATATACTTATATACATATTAAAGAATGTCTAAAACGTCACGTGTATAATCGTTTCCAATATCATGCAACCTAGTGACATGCGCTTGTTCGAAATGAGATTCAATTCGAGCAATCATTCATATCTACATTGTGTAATTAAAAGATATGAAGAAAATGATGATTTCTTTGGTATTTGTGTGGTGTTGATGACAACAGTCTTTTGGAAATTATAGTATTTTGTACAAATCTTGAAGAGATCGTTCGAGGAACACATCAAACAATTTGAATGATGTGAAATATATTAATGATAGCAACTATTACTATAGAAACAAAGCTGAAGAATAACAGAGAACAAATGGAACAATTGGTTGGGAACTATTTAATTTTCTATCTAATTTTCAAATAGATCATTAAAAACTAATGATTCTTTTTATATATTTTTGATTTAACTAAGCCTTTTGATATTCAGGTTGTAGAGATTATTCTGAGATATTAGACGGTATTTTTGAAATTTGAAGAAATTGGATATTTAGCGAGATTTTTGATGACATTTTAATATCTATAAAAATTATTTGTACCGCAAGAATTTAATATTGAATTTTCGAACTAATTTACATTTAGGCTAAATCCGTTATTGATGATATGAAGTTCACCTCCAACAAAATCATTAGTGTTTGACTTACCAATGAATAACAACATCGTCTTAAAAAAGACGAAACCGACATAGATAATAATAAAATATAAAAAATAATAATAATAACTTTATTAAAAATATAAACTTCTTTAATTATTTGAAATAATCATTTATAAATAAAAATAAGTATATAATCTAATACTTTATGAATGAATAAAACTTAGAAAGAAAATCTCTTAAATCATAAAAAAAAAAGTGATATAACTGTAGACAAATTTTATTAAGAAAACACTGATACCAATTTTGATTTTCGACTTCTCATTGCATTGAGAGCAATTTTGATTTTCGACTTCTCATTGCACTTATACCAATCTTACGTTGTGTTTTTAGGAAAAAAACCTCCTGCTTTCAGAAATGAACACTAATTATAGTAAAGTGATTTTTAAAAGAATGTTTTTTTACCATGATCATAAACTACCAAAGGTGAACATCTAATAAAAGAGTAAATATTTCGCATTCAACAATTTTTTAATTAAAATTTGTAAGCAGTTGACTGATCCATTCGACGTTATCAGTAACAAATTATATATCGAACGAAGAAAAAGATAAATTTATCGAACCAAATAAATATTTATTATCTTTGATCATTGTTTAGTGCTAATTGAGATATTTGTTTAAATATTAGTTTTGATTTCCTTGCCAAAATTTGCGATTCTTTCTTAAAGGTCGTTGTGTGTCAGGTGACAATAGTTTTTGTCTGTCACGTAGAATCTACGGTTACAGTAACTTTTATAACCAGTAAATGTGTGTAGGACATGTTGTTGCATGAGACTGGTGAGCTCAGAGTAGTGTACGAGAGATTTAAAATGTCGAAGATAGTTTTAGGGAACGAGTCACTGGTTGGGTCTTTGACTCCGTCGAACAAGAAATCGTACAAAGTGACCAACAGGATTCAAGAAGGGAAGAAACCTGTGTACGCTGTTGTTTTTAACTTCCTTGATGCTCGTTTCTTCAATCTTTTCGTTACCGCTGGTGGTAATCGGGTAACACAAATTTCTTCTTTCCGAATCTCCGTTAAGATGCAATTCTGGGTCTGTCTAGGTTTTTAATGGAGATCAATTGTCCAATAGGAAGTTTCGTTTCTCTGTTTGAGTTTGGATTTCTGATTGTTGCCCTTGAGATGTTTGTCAATTCACAAGTCCGAAAAATCGAAACTTTTCCTGATGGGTTCCCTTTACTAACGCCAGACACACTTAAGCTCACCAGTGAGTATGAATCTCCTTGTAGTTTATGCTTTTTGGTTTGTAGACTTTCTGAAAGTTTGTGGCTTTCTCTGTTTTAGGACTAACTGCATTACCTTATACACTTGATTGCTCTATCTTGTTTTCAATGAGACTGATAATGGTTACTTGGGCTAATTTATCTTCGGTTAAATTGATACCATGTTAAAGTTCTTGGACTCCGTTTGAAAACCAATGGGAAATGAGTGGAGTTGTAATTTTGTGCACTTGAGTAGGTTTCATCCTCTTTGTTTTAATTGTGGTATACCTAATAGTTCTTCTTTTCTGCAGTAAGGTTGTTCGGTTGCTCAATGTGAATGTAGTTTCTTAACTAGTTGTAAATGTTGTCATCTGTTCCGCTTCCCATCAAATTGTCTCATCCAATTTTCAATGCAGTTATCAGAATTGTCTCATCCAATTTTCACTTCAGTTTAGTTGAGCTGGGTCATGAATCTCTTATTACTGTCATTGTCTAATCTCTTATTATCTTAGATTACTCTGTACAATTGTATTGAAGATGGTTCCATATCTGCATTGCAAACCTATGCTGATGAAGATGTAAGGAAGTATACATATTATTTTTCTACTAGCTTTTCCATGAAAGAAAAACATTGAAGTCATTTCGGTGTATGTCTGTGTTTTGGAGATCAGAAGGAGGAGTCATTTTACACGGTAAGTTGGGCGTGTGGTGTTAAGGGGAACCCATTTGTTGCAGCTGGAGGAGTAAAAGGCATAATCCGAGTCATTGATGTCAACAAGGAGATGATTGATAAGGTACTATTGCATTTTTACAAGCTATAAAATGCAATGAAAAAGTTATGGATGATCTATGTGCCATAGCAAATCATTCAATTTCCTTCTTGTATAATTTGTGCTTACAAATGTGCAGAGCCTTGTGGGCCACGGGGATTCAGTTAACGAAATCAGGACACAACCTCTGAAACCTCAACTTGTGATTACTGCTAGCAAGGTATCTCTTGGCTTGGCATTTGTTTCGATAATATCCATTTACTTGTTGATGATTATGAAATTTTACGTTTTAAATTGGATCAGGATGAATCTGTTCGATTGTGGAATGTTGAAACTGGGATATGTATACTAATATTTGCTGGAGCTGGAGGTCATCGCTACGAAGTTCTAAGTGTGGTAAGCCAGTAAATACTCCCTTTAACAATGAATGTGAAAGAAAAAACTATGAAATTTAGTTAAGTTTCACCTAAGGGAATAACAATTTTCTTTTGGGAACTGTAGGATTTTCATCCATCTGATATTCACAGTTTTGCTAGCTGTGGTATGGACACCACTATTAAAATATGGTCAATGAAAGGTAAAGAGTATAACTTGAAAGGAACTTCCTTTTGTTTAAAACCATTAAGAAAGATGGTTTTTGTAGCTCGTTTGTATGATCTTGTTCTTTGGCTGTCTTCAGAGTTTTGGACATACGTCGAGAAGTCATTCACGTGGACTGGTGCTCCGTCAAATTTCCCCACAAAATTCGTACAATTCCCCGTGAGTATTTTCTTTTCTTTTCTCCTTATCTTGTAACACCGAGTCACATACACAGATGGATGGCCTTTGTTAATAACATTACTTCTATGTGTAGGTATTTACAGCGTCAGTTCATACAAATTATGTAGATTGTAACCGTTGGTTTGGTGATTTTATTCTCTCAAAGGTTGGTTAGTCAATGATGGGTAAGATGATTTCATGTGGCAGAAGTCGGTAAAAAGCCGAATGGTATAATATTACGACATTTACTCTTATATCTCTACTTCAGAGTGTGGAGAACGAGATCCTGTTGTGGGAACCAAAACTGAAAGAGAATTCTCCTGGAGAGGTTAAGCTCATTTTTGCACTAAACATAATAACAGAATGATTCATTCGATTACAAACGTTAGAAATTGTGTTTTTATTCGCAGGGTACTTCAGAGGTTCTGCTAAGATACCCGGTTCCGATGTGTGATATCTGGTTTATCAAGTTTTCTTGTGACCTCCATTTGAATTCTGTTGCAATAGGTGATCAGAAAGCTCGCGATATACAAATCTGTGTTTAAGTATACCTAACTGTTCTTATCCATTTTCTGAAAACTATCCTGGTGGTTGGTTATCAGGGAATCAAGAAGGAAAGATTTATGTATGGGATTTAAAAACATGCCCTCCTGTTTTGATTTCAAAGTAAGTTTGTTTCAGATTTAGACAAAGTGTATGATTAAGCTTCACTTTACATGATTCTCTGTTGCCAACTAGGATATCACACAACCAATCCAAGTCTGTAATCAGGCAAACCGCAATGTCTGTTGATGGAAGGTATATTTATCTTCTCTCACCAATGCATTGGAAACTTCATGTTTTTACTGTAAACAAAACCAAACCATTTGATTCCTGACTATGTTTCTTCCATGGCATTGTAGCACAATTCTTGCTTGCTGCGAGGACGGGACAATATGGCGTTGGGACATGATTACCAAAAAGCAGTCCGAATCTTGTAGGAAGTGATGAATCAGGAGTCTGGAGGAAGATGATATCCATTGTTTTATTGTAGTAATTTTATATTGATCACTCTACGATTTGGGATCATTTGTTGCTATTCCCTGAAACCTCAAGATGTTACTTATAGCCTCAGTAACTTCACTTCGGTGTTAAAACATTTGTAATAAATTACATTGTATCTCTAAACCCTTTATGGAGATTTTTTGTCTAATAGTCTTGTGTTTAATATACAAGGCTGTATCCAGGAGCCTTATTGCAAGAACTACTCTCTTTCATATGCTTCCTAGTCTTCAAAGCATTGTCCCAAGCTCCAGTAGCTGCATATACACTTGCCAAATTGATATAATTGACCATTTTATACGGTTCCATACTCAGAAGCTGTGTGGCTGCTACTTCGCTGAGTTTCACATTCCCATAGCGCCTGCACGCATCAAGAAAAGCTCCCCATGTTGATGAGCTAAGACTAACAATACCCTTTTTACTTTTTATCAGTTCATAAGCCTCTTCTAAGTAGCCACTGCGTGCAAGCATATCTATGATGCAAGATAAGTGTTCTTCTCGAGCTTTGATACCGTGCTTGTTGATCATTGTGTTGAAAATCTTCCAGCCTAGTTCGACTTGTCCTGTATGGCTACAAGCAGAGAGGAGAGAAAGAAATGTAACGTCATTTGGTTTGATCCCTTCATGCTCCATTGAGTCCATTCGGTTATAAAGATCAATTGCTTTTTCAATATTACCATGTCTTCCATATCCAGCAATCAAAGAGGTCCATGATCTTACATCTTTCTCTTCCATCTCTTCGAAAGCAAGGACTGCATCCTCCATTTCCCCAGACTTTGCATACATATCTATCAGCGAGTTACCCAAAGCAACATCGAATCTGATTTGGGAGGATTTCAAGGCAAAACCATGGATCTGCCTTCCAATGGTTACCGATGCAACGCAGGTGCATATTTTAAGCATTGAGGATACCACAACCTCGTCCATCTGAGTTTTCATTAGTATCATATCTTTGAAGATATCAAAAGCACCGCTTGTGCAGTTGTTCTGCTGAGCAAAACCTGTAATTAGAGCAGTGCAACATAATAAGTCCCTTTTCATTGTGCCCTCATACAATTTCCAAGCATTGGCAAGGCTACCACACTTCACATATGCATCAATCAGAGACCTAATCAGCGCATTTGATCTCCTGAAACCCAGTTTGATCGAAAATCCGTGCAATTCACTAACCATTTCAAGACACTTAATTTCAATAGAAGCTCTCAAGAGGCTCCCAAAGGTAAAGCAGTCCGGCTTCTTCCCTGAGACAGAACAGCACAAAAGCTACTAAACCAAATTGAGTCACAAAACTTTTGACATATGTTGGAAGATTATAAAAGAGCAGATTACCTTCCTCAAGCATCAACTGAAACAAACTAAACGAAGTATCTGCACATGCAGTACCTGTGTATCCATCAATCATTACATTCCAAGAAACCAAATCCTTTTCTTCCATTGAATCAAAGAGAAGACTAACATCAGCCATCTTTCCACACCTGGCATAGAGACAAAGCAGTGCACTCCTCACAACTAAGTTCCCTGCAAATTGCCCTTTCTCCACACAACCATGAATCTGCATCCCGTCTTTCAGACATCCCATATCTTTGCATGACTTCAAAACACTCCCATAAGTGAACGTATTAGCCCTGACATTTTCTCGGCGCATCTGTTTGAACAACAGCAACGCGTCCCTGTGATATCCGCATTGAGAAAATCCCGAGATCATAACGGTCCAAGCAACCACATCTTTTTTAGGAATTCTATCGAACAGTTTTCCTGCGTGTTTCACATCTCCCAGTTTTGAGTACAAGTCCATCAACCTGTTGTTCAATTGAAGATTCGAGCTGAACCCATTCGTCACCGAATTCCCATGGATCAACAGAACATGCTTTTCACTGTTTTGGCAGCTGCATAATTTGAGAGCTTTGAGGTACAAAGAAGCGCTTAATAAGTAAGGTCTAACAACCATACTCTCCCCACAAGCAGCCTGCATAATCCACTTTTTAAGAGATGAAAAGCGTTCCCTTTAATCAACGGTCACCCAATTTCTTTGAGATTGAAATCAATTATGAAGAACTTTTCTGGTAAATCTCTCAAATTTGATTACTGAAGGAAAAAAATGAAATACTCAGTTATATTCTAGGGAATTAAACAAGCGTCAGTCAAGACAGGGTAGCAGCAAAACAGATGAAGTAGGGTTTCAGTACCTGGCTGGACCCTTTGTTATATCCGCATCAGGGTTTGCTTCAAGAACAAGATCAAGTTTATCGATCTGCACAACTACGGATTCTGTTTGTACATTATTGAGATACGGATCTATATGAGGAAGAAATGAGAAGGAAACAAAAAAAGGAGAAATTAGTGGATGTATAGAACAAGATAGATGGCAGGTGTAACAGAAATTAGAAAAACTTTTATGCTTAATAGCATGTTCCATCAAATTCAAAGAACTACTTATTGCTTCGTTTCTTGACGAACTATTACAAATCCAAGCTATCTCATCATTTGTCCAAGAATCCTAAATCTATATCTGATTATTATAGCTTGTTCCATCAAAATCAAAAAGAGCTATATGTCCCCCTGCCAGACCTTGTCTAAAGCCATGTTCTTAACAATCGTAATTATCTTAAGGTGGAAAATACAGATATGCACCAAGATTGTGGCCTAATTTCGAAATCAAAGAAGAAAAACTACGACTTGCAGCTGTAGCAAAAATTATAAAACCTACAAACACAAACTCAATTTCCCAGGATAAATCTACACATTCACACTTGAAACAATCCCATAAGAGTGAGATGTTCCTCAGTAAAACAAGAGTCCAACACAAACCATGATTTTCCAACTTTTGCAATGGTCACACTAAGTGCTGGTGGCAAACCCATACTGGCATGTATAGCCTCGCCATTAATGTCTGCAAACAGAAAATCTGAATCAGAAACAAGCACTTTTTTTATCCCAAACTAGAAAAAAGACCTAAATTAGAAAGCTGAGCGGTACGGCCTTGAAGCTTGAACTGATCTCTAGTGAATGATTTGAGCCAATACTTAAAAGTATACTCCAAGGCGCGTGTCAGTATCGACTCCATTTGCCGATCCTCTCAAATCAAAGATAGATCAAACACCTCATGGACGTTCCTGAGTAACGATGCCTGGATCCGAGAATTTAGGTTCCGGATGAAAGCAAAGACGTGGGAACAAGAATGTTGCGTCTTTAAGACATTTAGAGCATTTGTATGTATAAATATATAAATTCACAAAAAAACTCCTTTTTGTCGTCACGAAAGACTACCGAGGAAATGCATTACCGTGGGGGAAGAATGTTGGAACAATTTTTATGAACAAATTTACATGTTCAATTGGGTAATATAACTCAAATATTGATTGTAAAAATTGTTGGAATGTGAATGAGAAATGGACATTGGGCTCATTAAAAAGCCATAAATTTATTGGCTAAAATAATGAGGAGGGACAAAAGTCCCACATCGGAAACTTGAGGAAAAATCCTCTAATATATAAATGGGAGAGCTTATGTAGTAGCTTAAAAGAGTTGGAGAGAAAAGGGACCAAGCCACGCGCGCCGCCACCGCCGGGCCAGGCTCGGGCTCGGGCTCGGGCTCGGTCTCGGTCTCGGTCTCGGGTCTCGGGTCTCGGGTCTCGGGTCTTGGCAAAGGGCCGTAGGCGGGTCGTAGGCCCAATAAGATTCTTTTTGGTAAATCGCATCATATACGAAGACGACATAAAACCATTAGGCACTTAATCTCAAGTGGTGTAATCACGGTAGATTACATCAAATCAGCTGACAACCTAGCGGATCCGTTTACTAAAGGTTTAGCTCGAGATCAAGTCGTACAATCATCAAGAGGAATGGGTTTAAAGCCTATGAACAAAGATGAAGTTTGATGGAAACCCCACCTACGTGACTGGAGATCCCAAGATGTGGGTTCAAAGGGACAACTAAATCAAACGGAATCTGAAAAAACACTGTGAGACTTACGTCTATACCCAGTTCCTAGGATGATAAACAGTGTTGTTACCTGTATGTGTAGGATAAGCATTGCTTTTAATGATTTGAGACCATAGTTTTGACATATAAGTGGAGTATTACAGGATGCTCCTTAAAACAAAGCTAATGGCGAATCACCTTATGAGTGTGAAATGGGGCCGTTTCTAGGAGAATGAAGGAAAGGCTATATTCTCCAAGTTCACTCATGATTAACCAGGCAAGTCCACGGCCACAATGGACACAATAGAGAACATAGTTCTACGAGAAATGAAACTGTGTTATACCTGTTGTCTCGGTTTACATCAAAGCTCGGGTGGTTCAAGACATCATGTTCACCTCCTGGTCGAGTAAACCCGACAGATATTAACAATGAGTGGTTCAAAGCTGAAACATGCTACCAACTCAGATACAGTGAATTTTCGTTTATACTCTCGAAAGTCATTCTGTCTAGTCTATAGAATACGTCTAGATAATAGAGTCTGTCGAGTCTATCGAGTCTGCATTGTATAGAGTCATTTCTATTCATGTGGGGGATTGTTGGAACAATTTTTATGAACAAATTTGCATGTTCAATTGGGTAATATAACCCAAATATTGATTGCAAAAATTGTTGGAATGTGAATGAGAAATGGGCATTGGGCTCATTAAAAAGCCATAAATTTGTTGGCTAAAATAATGAGGAGGGACAAAAGTCCCACATCGGAAACTTGAGGAAAAATCCTCTAGTATATAAATGGGAGAGCTTATGTAGTAGCTTAAAAGAGTTGGAGAGAAAAGGGACCAAGCCACGCGCGCGCCGCCGCCGCCGCCGGGCCGGGCCGGGCTCGGGCTCGGGCTCGGGCTCGGGTCTCGGGGGGGTCTTGGGTCTTGGGTCTTGGGTCTTGGCAAAGGGCCGTAGGCCCAATAAGATTCTTTTTGGGCCAAATTTTGATTATGGTTTTGACTCAAAACCAAGTCAAAACCCTAAACCATACCCACGGTTTTCTCTCCTAACCGTCCACGATTTTTTTCGTCGGTTCGGTTCCCTCCCACGTTTTAGGGTTGCGAAAACCGCTCCCTTAAGGCTATAAAAACAAGCCTTAATCCTCATTAACCTAATTCGGCCGCATTCTCTCCCAAAGTCGTTCCAGCGATCTTCCTCCTCTCTTCTTCACGCACTGTAAGTTTTTATCGAGAGTATATCGTAGATTCTTGTTCGTAGATTCTACAGTTGGGTGTTGCAATTGTAGTCTCATTGTGGTTGTATCCTGGGATTCAAAATCTCATCAAACCGCCACACTGCGGGAGATTTATTGAATTAAGGAAAGAGATCAAATCTCGCCTCCACGAATTCGTCTTCTTTTTAATTCAGTTTTTCAATCGTTTGATCCGTAGATCGTTTTTTCATATCGTGATTTTCATTTCCGGTTTTTCGCGTTCTAACATTCTTAATTCAATAAATCCGCTTCCTGCTTATCGCTTGAATCGGATTGAGAATTGCGATTGATTTTTAAAACGATTTTCAAAAACGTTTCAAAACGATTTTTCGATCTGAAAAAAAAAACGGTTTCAAACGATTCTGATCTGGTTTGTAACGTTTTTTAAAACGTTTTCACATTATTTCAATCGATCGGAATCGATTTCATAAACGTTTTCAATCCGTTTTTCTGATCGATCTGAAACAGTTCTACGAACGTTTTATAACGATTCAGTGGAAAGTTTCAAAACCTAAAACGATCTAAATATTTTTGTCAAACGGTTTCCGCGAAGGCCTAACGGCGAGTTTCGCGAAACCTGAAAAAAAAAAAATTATTATTCTACAAACCCTTACTAGGGTTTCACGAATATATTATTTTAAAATATATATATATATATATATATATATATATATATTTATAGAAACGCCTGTCAGGGTTTCTGAAAGGAGGAAAAAATATTTCTGATTCATAAAGGAGTCAAAATATTTTTCTGGAATTTCGCGGAATATCAAAAAATTTTTTGATATCCGCAGAAATCTGAGCGAATTCTCGGAACGCTTTTTAAAGCAAATTTCCGCAGAACGCAATTTTAACGATTTTTTTTAAATCGATTATATTGCTATCGCATTTGTTTGTGATCCATATTGATTCTGTTTCTTTTATATTTGAACAGATTCATCTGAAATGGCTAACGAAACTGCTTACGTGCCTGTTGATACCACATCCCGAGGTGCAAATGATGGGATTAACGCAAGTGAGATGACGCCCCAGATTGGGAGTGGTCTACCACTTGGTTCATCCTCATCTGATGTCCCGTTTGTGCCTAGCTCTATAAGTGCAGGACTTACGCCGGACAAATTTGATGGGTCCAATTTTAAGACGTGGCAGCAAAAGATGCACTTCTTTCTGACCACTCTGAAATTGGAGAAGTATCTCACCGAGGTTAAGCCTGTCTTACCTCCGGGGAATACTGATCCACGAGCTCTTGCTAGTGTTGAGTCGTGGAACCATGGAGACTACTTGTGTCGAGGCTACATTCAAAGCCGCCTGGTGGACCAACTGTTCAATGTGTATAGTGAGGTCAAAACTTCCAAGGATCTCTGGGATGCCTTGGAAAAGAAGTATAAGTCTTTCAACGTAGGCTCTGGGAAATATGCAGTTAAGAAATTTCTTGACTTCAAAATGGTGGACTCAAGGCCCATCATGGAGCAAGTTCATGAACTGCAAATGATATCCCAAGAGTTAACCGATGAGGGAATGAAGCTGTGTGAGACATTCACTGTGAATTGCTTTATTGAGAAGCTACCTCCCGGTTGGGTCGATTTCAAAAATTATCTCGACCACAAGCAAAAGGCTTTGACGTTGTCAAACTTAATTTCCAGGTTGCAAATTGAGTCAACACATCGCAGATCAGATTACCATCTCGATCATAATGCGAATGTAGCCGAATACGCAAGAAAGGGCAAAGGCAAGGTTGTGGCAAACAACAATGGACCTAATAAACATGCGTTTAACAAGGTCGCACCTCAAGCCTCCACAAGCTTTAAGAAGCAAGGCAACCCGAAGAAATTCTCTGGGAGTTGTCATCATTGTGGTAAGAAAGGGCACAAGTCCTCGGAGTGTCGTAGTAAGGCGAAGGGAAAAGCTCAAGCCAATCTGACTGAAGCTGACCTATGTGCGGTGGTCACTGAGGCAAACATGGTTGAGGAAAACCCTAGGGAGTGGTTCTATGATACTGGAGCAACCACTCACATCTGCATTGATCGAGATATGTTCAGTTCTTATCAGAAGAACAAGTCCGAGGAGCAGTTGATGATGGGAAACACGGCTTTTTCCAAGATTGAAGGTCACGGCAAAGTGGTGCTGAAGCTGACATCTGGACACGAAGTCACTCTCACCAATGTGAAGCACGTGCCAGACATGAGGAAGAACCTGATATCCGGGACATTGATGAGCAAGCATGGATTCGCCATCAACTTTGAGTCCGACAAATTGGTTCTTAGGAAGAATGGGGTGTACTTGGGAAAAGGGTATGTTAAGGGAGGACTGATCAAAATGTGTGTAATGACAGTTCTCAAAAATAATGATGTTTCTACTTTTTCCAATGTTGCAATGAATAAGAAACCACTTGCTTATTTGGTTGAGTCTTTTAATTTATGGCATGAAAGATTAGGACATGTGAATTATAAATCGATGCAACGATTGATTAATTTGAACCTAATTCCAAAATGCAAAATAAGTAAAGACAAGTGTGAGATATGCGTCGAAGCAAAACTCACAAAAACTCCATCACCTCATGTTGAACGAACTACTGAACCTCTAGCATTAATACACACTGATTTATGCGATTTGAAAAGCATACAAACTAGAGGTGGTAAAAAGTATTTTGTGACATTCATTGATGATTGTACAAAATATTGTTACGTATATTTGTTACGTAGTAAGGATGAAGCCCTACAAAAATTTAAAGAGTACAAGCTCGAAGTTGAAAATCAACTTAAGAAAACTATTAAAATAGTTAGAAGTGATAGAGGAGGCGAATATGATGGACCGTTTAATGCATTTTGTCAAGAAAAGGGCATTATCCATCAAACAACAGCTCCCTACTCACCAGAATCTAACGGAGTTGCAGAACGCAAAAACCGAACTCTGAAAGAAATGATGAATGCAATGTTGCAGGAATCTGGGTTACCCCAGAATCTGTGGGGGGAAGCATTGCTCACCACAAGTTATATCCTCAACAAAATACCACACAAAACAACCGGCAAAACGCCGTATGAGTTGTGGAAAGGCATTGTACCTTCGTACAAATACTTGAAAGTGTGGGGGTGCCTAGCAAAAGTAGCAGTACCTCCTCCTAAAAAGGTCACAATTGGACCTAAAACTGTGGATTGCATATTCATAGGATACGCACACAATAGTAGTGCTTATCGGTTTTTGGTACATAAATCAGATATATCAGATATCCATGTCAATACGATTATGGAATCAAAAAATGCAACATTTTTTGAAAATGTATTTCCGTGTAAGGATAAACATCCGAAACGAGCACGTGAAGAGAGTGATGCAATCACCTCCACAAATGAGGCAAGCACATCTGGTACTTCAGTAACTGAAGTAGAAAATTTTGAAGATGAACCTAGACGAAGCAAAAGAGCTCGTAAGGAAAAATCTTTTGGTGATGATTTCTTGACTGTCTTTCTCTTAGAGAATGAACCGAGAACATTCACCGAAGCCATGTCTACACCTGATGCGCCTTTTTGGAAGGAAGCTGTGAATAGTGAGATCGACTCCATTATGCAAAACCATACATGGGAGATAACCGATCTACCACAAGGCTCTAAGGCATTAGGGTGTAAATGGATTTTCAAAACAAAATTGAAAACCGATGGCTCAATAGAGAAGTACAAGGCTAGACTTGTGGTGCAAGGATTCCGACAAAAAGAAGGTTTGGATTTCTTTGACACCTATTCTCCAGTAACGAGAATAACTTCAATAAGAATGCTGATAAGCATCGCAGCATTGAGGGACTTGGAAATACATCAAATGGATGTAAAAACTGCTTTTCTAAATGGTGATTTAGAAGAAGAGATTTATATGAAACAACCTGAAGGGTTTGTCGTCCCTGGTCAAGAACACAAAGTGTGTAGACTTGTAAAGTCATTGTACGGACTCAAACAAGCTCCTAAACAATGGCATGAAAAATTTGACAATGTAATGATGTCAAATGGTTTCAGCATAAATGAATGTGATAAGTGTATCTATGTCAAAAATACGCCAAATGGGTATATTCTGTTATGCTTATACGTGGATGATATGCTTATCATTGGTAGCAATAAAGACATGATCAATCAAACTAAGAGTTTGCTTAGTGGAAAGTTTGACATGAAAGATATGGGATTAGCGGATGTCATTCTAGGAATCAAGATAAATAGACATTCTGAAGGAATCATCCTATCCCAAACTCATTATGCTGAGAAGATTCTTGAGCGGTTTAAGAACTACTCAAATGGAAGTGCAAAAACTTCTGTCGACCCTCAACTTCACTTGACCAAAAATTCGGGTGAAGCGGTGTCACAACTAGAGTATGCACGCGTGATCGGAAGCTTGATGTACTTAACAAACTGTACTAGACCCGATCTGGCGCACTCGGTAAATGTACTAAGTCACTACACGAGTAATCCAGACATAATCATTGGAAAGCTATAACTAGAGTATTAAACTACCTACGTTATACAAAAGATTATGGGTTGTACTACGGTAGAGAACCCGGAGTTTTGGAAGGATACAGTGATGCGAACTGGATATCCGACTCCAAAAACTCAAAATCCACGAGTGGATATATCTTTACACTTGGTGGTGCAGCAGTGTCCTGGAAATCTTCCAAACAAACTCTGTTGGCTAGATCAACCATGGAATCTGAGTTCATAGCTTTAGACAAAGCTGCAGAAGAAGCAGAATGGCTTCGTAATTTTTTGGAAGATATCCCGATGTGGGAAAAACCAGTGTCAGCAATACGTATACATTGTGATAGTCAATCGGCTATTGCTCGGGCACTGAACAATCTGTATAATGGTAAATCGCGTCATATACGAAGACGACATAAAACCATTAGGCACTTAATCTCAAGTGGTGTAATCACGGTAGATTACATCAAATCAGCTGATAACCTAGCGGATCCGTTTACTAAAGGTTTAGCTCGAGATCAAGTCGTACAATCATCAAGAGGAATGGGTTTAAAGCCTATGAATAAAGATGAAGTTTGATGGAAACCCCACCTACGTGACTGGAGATCCCAAGATGTAGGTTCAAAGGGACAACTAAATCAAACGGAATCTGAAAAAACACTGTGAGACTTACGTCTATACCCAGTTCCTAGGATGATAAACAGTGTTGTTACCTGTATGTGTAGGATAAGCATTGCTTTTAATGATTTGAGACCATAGTTTTGACATATAAGTGGAGTATTACAGGATGCTCCTTAAAACAAAGCTAATGGCGAATCACCTTATGAGTGTGAAATGGGGCCGTTTCTAGGAGAATGAAGGAAAGGCTATATTCTCCAAGTTCACTCATGATTAACCAGGCAAGTCCACGACCACAATGGACACAATAGAGAACATAGTTCTACGAGAAATGAAACTGTGTTATACCTGTTGTCTCGGTTTACATCAAAGCTCGGGTGGTTCAAGACATCATGTTCACCTCCTGGTCGAGTAAACCCGACAGATATTAACAATGAGTGGTTCAAAGCTGAAACATGCTACCAACTCAGATACAGTGAATTTTCGTTTATACTCTCGAAAGTCATTCTGTCTAGTCTATAGAATACGTCTAGATAATAGAGTCTGTCGAGTCTATCGAGTCTGCATTGTATAGAGTCATTTCTATTCATGTGGGGGATTGTTGGAACAATTTTTATGAACAAATTTGCATGTTCAATTGGGTAATATAACCCAAATATTGATTGCAAAAATTGTTGGAATGTGAATGAGAAATGGGCATTGGGCTCATTAAAAAGCCATAAATTTGTTGGCTAAAATAATGAGGAGGGACAAAAGTCCCACATCGGAAACTTGAAGAAAAATCCTCTAGTATATAAATGGGAGAGCTTATGTAGTAGCTTAAAAGAGTTGGAGAGAAAAGGGACCAAGCCACGCGCGCGCCGCCGCCGCTGCGGGCCGGGCCGGGCGGGCTCGGGCTCGGGCTCGGGCTCGGGCTCGGGTCTCGGGTCTCGGGTCTCGGGTCTCGGGTCTTGGGTCTTGGGTCTTGGGTCTTGGCAAAGGGCCGTAGGCGGGCCGTAGGCCCAATAAGATTCTTTTTGGGCCAAATTTTGATTATGGTTTTGACTCAAAACCAAGTCAAAACCCTAAACCATACCCACGGTTTTCTCTCCTAACCGTCCACGATTTTTTTCGTCGGTTTGGTTCCCTCCCACGTTTTAGGGTTGCGAAAACCGCTCCCTTAAGGCTATAAAAACAAGCCTTAATCCTCATTAACCTAATTCGGCCGCATTCTCTCCCAAAGTCGTTCCAGCGATCTTCCTCCTCTCTTCTTCACGCACTGTAAGTTTTTATCGAGAGTATATCGTAGATTCTTGTTCGTAGATTCTACAGTTGGGTGTTGCAATTGTAGTCTCATTGTGGTTGTATCCTGGGATTCAAAATCTCATCAAACCGCCACACTGCGGGAGATTTATTGAATTAAGGAAAGAGATCAAATCTCGCCTCCACGAATTCGTCTTCTTTTTAATTCAGTTTTTCAATCGTTTGATCCGCAGATCGTTTTCTCATATCGTGATTTTCATATCCGGTTTTTCGCGTTCTAACAAAGAAGCAGTAATCTATTGAGTTTGATTTCTTTTTTACCTCACAATATATGGGTCTAACAACCTTATATCTTTGAGCTCAACTTCACACCTCTACAATCGATATAGAGATCGAACCATGACCCACTCACTCTTTCCGGTTTATTGAGTTGATCATTGGTAATTATTTACAATCTCAACCACCGTTAAAGTTTTCCGGTCCAACAATACAAACCACATTTCCCATGTCTACGGTTTCAGAATCTGATAACATGTCTCTGCAATCTGCTGACGTGACGGTTTCATGGCGCCGGAGGGATAGCAACTGAAGGATCTGAGGACAGCGACGGAAGGTTTTTCCACGAAACCTGTGGTGATGATCAATCCGATATGCTTGCTCGAGGAACATAAAAGCTTTGGAGATGGCTTCATCGGTGTTTAGAAGTGAGAGGAGTGTTGACTAAGAGAAAAGAAGTGATCTTTAAATGCGTGCGACAGTGTGAGTGGAGAGAGAGAGAAAAGAAGGAACGTTCTCGTTGAAGAAGGTAAAGGCACATTGAAGGTAGTCTCACAATTCAAAACTCGGCCATCAATTGATAAAGTTGAGTTCGTTCTGTATAGCTTGATAGCTATGAATTCATCTATCACCAAATCAGCAAAGCTCCTCAAGGATTTGGTTTTAAATATCATTGGGAGCCTGGGAGGACGCAGTCGATTAGGGTCCAATATGTAGTATGTTCTTGTTCAGTTTTCACTTTCCCTGTAATTAGGATAGATGTATTTAGCCATGAGAGAGTATCATTATATAACTGTCATTTAGCCTAACATGCCTCTGTGTTTTTAAAGCATGATTTCGTTCTAGAGCCAAAGCAGAACTCATTTTTGACCTTGCAGCAATACAAACATAATCATCTCACTAAAAACAGGTTTTCTGTGTATTTACAGGCTTTACAGCAGAAACTTGTACAAATTCATGATGATCTTTAAGAATCATGAATTTGGTTGTTTGGAGATTACAAACTTGTACTTTGTCCTTTTTGGTTGTTTGGCACAAGAACTTATGTCGGTCAAATCAATGTCTTCTTACTTATGTCGGTCAAATCAATGTCTTCTTACTTATGTCGGTCAAATCAATGTCTTCTTACTTATGTCGGTCAAATCAATGTCTTCTTACTTTTCTTGACAAATCATCCAAATTGACGAACTTGATACTCGGTGCAAACATTTTGGGATACCAAGAATAAAAAAATTGAAGATTCATTAGAAATTCGGATTCTTAATCTGAATTTCACAAATTTGGCATCTTAAATCAGTACACTTGTGAATCTGAACACTCCAAAATTTGGGTTTTTATGGGTAATGCTTGGTTAAATGGTTCTTGGGTTTAAATAAATGATACAAATATTGCGTAAAGAATTCAGAATCGTAACATTCATACATTTAAAATTTCAAGATTTCTTTTGAAACCAAGCGACTCAACACCGTAGTCTAACGAAACAGAGATCTAATCTAAAATCTACGCTACAGAATAATAAACTGTAAAGCAAAGCATCTAATCTTCATCACCAGAAGGTTTAGATGCAGCACCAGTCTTCTTGGGCAGAAGAAGATTATGAATGTTGGGCATCACACCTCCATTGGCAATTGTCACATCTCCAAGCAACTTGCTAAGTTCCTCGTCGTTTCTCACCGCCAATTGAATGTGACGTGGCACGATTCTAGTCTTCTTGTTATCCCTTGCTGCGTTTCCAGCCAATTCCAGAACCTATACGGATCCAATTGCAATTTAAAACCGATCAAATTAGGGTTCAAGAAATTTCTAGAACGGAGCAAAATTGTTGAGAAAAAGAAAAGATATGTTTACCTCTGCGGCGAGGTATTCTAGAACGGCAGCCAAGTATACCGGAGCTCCGGCACCGACACGTTCGGCGTATTTGCCGTTCTTCAGAAAACGAGCGATTCGACCCACAGGAAACTGAAGACCAGCTTTGCTGCTCCTAGATGACGATTTCTTGGCAATGCCAGATCCAAGCGTTTTTCCACGACCCGCCATTGATGTTTCGAAAAAGAGACGACAAACTGAAAATTTCGAAACGAAAAGAGGGAAGCGAACGAAATTATACAGTAGGCAAAACCGCTCAAAGTGCTATATATATATATATATATATATACTGCGTGGAGATCAGCCAATAGTAAACAATCACGGGGATCGACGTGCGTACCGTTGGATTAGAATAAGATCAATGATACGAAATCAATAGTCCTAGGATACGCATTATACGTTGCATTGACCAAACTACCCTTTAATGAGTTAGTCAACAGTGACGTTATTCAGTCAAAGTAAATGGCGAAGGCTTTACTGAGAAATTAAGGACAATGTTGAAAATTAATAATACTGTATTTAATAATTAGTACGTCTCTGGAATATTTTGGGTTTATAAAACTTATAATTAGCCATTTTTAATATCGTTTTCTTTCTAGGATAGAAAATATATTGTATTTAACATGTGTTGAACAGAATGATACGGTTTGTATTAGATTCCGGTTTAATCCAATTCTATCCTTATTTGAAAACAAAAATAAAAAATTGAGTTTTGGTAAAGTTTGATTTAGATCCCATTTTAATTAGGGCAGTGTTAATTTTTTAGTTTTTTTTATCACTAGTTAGAGCGATCTTATATTCCAAATACTTTTATACAAAAATTTAATATATTCATACAAGTTAAGGTAAAATTGAAATCCACACAAATATATATAAAAGTAGTACAATCATTAACTAATTTTTTAGTTTATCCATATGAAACATCTCTAACTATTTATTTGAACGGATTTTATAAATTCATTTCTTTTTTTTAACATCAAAATCCATGTAAAACATTATTGTATTGTCTTATATCTCAATATTTTTTAACATATACTTTTCTATATTGAAAAAGTAAATAAATAGATGATCATATCATTTTTACTATTATTTTAAATATGTATCTGAAATTTGTGGCATATAATAAAAACACATAAATATATTGAATCATGTAATAAGTCACTATTACCCTTAGATAAGTATCTAATTAGAGAATAATCCCTAATATATTATTTAAGAAACTTTTTAACTAAATAATCTTATCTCTGACGTGTTAATAACAAAAATATCATACTGACGTATCAACACCACAACGGTTTCAGATTCTATATATAAAAAGGTTTAAGTTACTAGAATAATTACAATACATGTCACTGATATTAATTTGGTTAGACAATAAATATAATTTTTATTTTTTTAAAGTTTTTATACGTTAATTTATAAATAATTTCAAATAAATATAAATAGATTTAAGTTACTACCGTAATCCCTAATATATTATTTGAGAAATATTTTTTAAAAAATAACTTTATTCTAACGTGTTATTAACAGAAATATCATGTTGACGTCTATAATAAATTTCAAATAAATATATAAATGAGATTAATTTATTAGAATAATGATAATTATATTATTATTATTAATTTGGTTAAAAAATTAATATATTTTATTAAACTAATAAAAAATATTATTAAATTTGTAAAAAATAATTATTTTTCTTTTTATAATTTGTATATATAAAAATTAATGTTAAAAATAACTTTAAATAAAAATTAAATATTTAATTTATATTTACTAATAAATTATAATTTAGGAATATTTTTGAAGAGAATCTATTCATATTAAAAGTGGAATAACCCAGAATGTGGCATAATGACAACTCATCAACGTGAATAACTAATTAATCTTTATTGTTTTTGGGTTGGCAACTCAGTCGACAGTAATCGTGTATTTATCTATTACCAGACAAAAAAAAGTTCTAGTTTAAATAAATCCCACAAATAAGAAAAACGTAACTAGAAAAATAGAAACAAAAAGAAATATAATATCCCATTTTTAGAATCCTATATTTTTTGTTGACAGCAGAATCCTATATAAGCACATTATCTCTAAAAATCTTTAATTGATAAATATTAATAATATTCTTAAATAAAACTAAATTAATAAATGTTAATAATGTTCTTAAATAAAACTGAATTGATAAACATTGAATTGAAATTTAGAATAAATAATTTGTCTTCCGATAACAACAGGCAAAAAGAGATCTTCACACACCTCTTCAAGATAAATAAGACAAAGAAGCCTTCTACTTCGTCGCGTCAAAGAAATCAGCGCCTCCAAAACTAAACCAAAACAAAAAAAGGATTGTAAAGCAAAAATCAAAATCGCGACAAATATGGAATCTCCGGAGGATAACGACGTCCGACAACCGCAGCTAAAAAATCCGGCGAAGAAAGAAGCGGAGGTAGAGGAGAGATTGTGCGTAGACGAGATGCTGCAGAGATACTGCGGTGAGTTTGGGCGCTGGCAAATGAAGCACTTCGTGCTGACTTGTCTGGCTTGGGCATTAGAAGCGTTTCACACGATGGTGATGATATTCGCCGATCAGGAACCCGAGTGGAGGTGCGTCGGGTCTAATTGTCGGGTCGGATCTTCGATTTGCGAAATGGATTCGGGTTCTTGGGAATGGACAGAAGGTAAAGGAAGCTCCACGGTTGCTGAATGGGGGTTGATTTGCGGCGATAAGTATAAGGTCGGTCTCGTTCAAGCTCTCTTCTTCACCGGATGCATGATCGGTAAGTTTTCTCCTTTCTTTTTATTTTTTAAAAAAAAAATTACAAAACGGAAAATAACAGCTGTAGCATTAGCCTTAATATATATCACGTCGAATTAAATTTTTTCAATTTACATATAACTTAGGCAAAAAATGAAACTGAAATCGTGGGAAATTAGGTATACATGTTTTAAAAAGCACCATTGGTCGTTTTGTTAAAGACAAAAATTAGAGTTCGAAATGTAGGGTTTAAGCAAGAGAAAAAGAATTGAATAGTCGATTAGTATTTAAAGCTCTTTGGACAAAATACAAACATTAAATTAGTGTTGTTGATTTGCTTTAGCACACGGGTCGAGGACAAAATTTAATTAGTTAAAGCACTTCGGTGTGCACGTTGCCTGCGCCACGTGCCCTGATCACATGGCCGTTTTATGATTTATCCAAATTTCATAAAAATAAAACCATAGGAGACTTAGGAGTAAAGAGATATACCTCTCGTTTTTTTTATATTATTAAAAAAAGTTTGAATGATAATGCTCTACCCCATAATGTTACTTCCACATTCAGCACACAAAAATAGAGAAAATTTGACTGCGGGAAAAGAAAATTACGAATTTGATTCATATGCTTGGTGTCATGAAAAAACAAAACTGTAATGACGAAAAAATGAATTATTATATATTATCTTGATGCTTTTTGGTATAAAAGTCAAAAATGATTTTATGGTAGAGAATAATTTCGTTGAACTCTGAAAAGTTACAATAAAATTCTGAAAAGTAAAAATGATGATAACAATATTTTAATATGTAATTCACATTAAAAATTAAAGATGACCACAAGCTATCTAGACTAACATGTATACGAAATGCTAGCAATGCTTATATAGTTGCACAAACAAACAAAATGATCATTACAATAGGATATCCTAATTTTGCTAAATTTTATATTATCAATAGGATATCCTAAAGAATATCCAATTACATTTGCATACCAGTCAATTTATATATACATGTAAACTTCCATGAAAGACGTCAAAATCCACTGAAGCTGGAGATATCGTCTTCATATCAAGAGCAAAGATTGTGTGACATTGGTCCAACATATATATTACAAAAGAAAACACTTCACTTCTGTGGACCATACATGCGTTATGGTCCCAGTAAACTATAAAATCTTTTAATAAGACTTTAACCTATGATTTTTTACATTTTTCTGGTTACAAAAAAACATGGCCTAATGGAATTGTGTTGACTCATTTATGTTACAGGTGCAGGAGTATTCGGGCATCTCTCGGATTCGAAGCTAGGAAGAAAGGGCTCATTAACAGTCGTTTGTATCATCAACGCAATCTTTGGGATCGCGACAGCCTTTTCCCCAAACTACTGGATTTACGTGGTTGTCCGATTCTTGACTGGTTTCAGCACTGGTGGTGTAGGTCTATGCGCGTTTGTCCTTGCCACTGAGCCCATAGGACCTAGCAAACGCGGTGTAGCTGGAATGTCGACTTTCTACTTCTTCTCAGGCGGGATTGCTCTTTTATCCGGTATTGCTTACGTTTTCAGGCCGTGGAGAGAGCTTTTTATAGTATCTTCATTACCGTCGCTCTTGTTCCTACTCATCGTCATCCCCTTCATCTCCGAGTCCCCGAGATGGTATCTGGTGAGAGGCAAAGTAGACGAGGCGATGAAGCTGATGCATTTAATAGCAAAAACAAATGGGCGTCACATTCCCGCTGGAGTCACTCTTGCTCTTGATGACCAGGAAGAAACGGTGGAAAACAACAACGGCGAGAGGAATACCCCAGCTGAAGGATCGCTCAAAGACGTTTTACAAACGTCTTTGACACGGATCCGACTTCTCTTAACCGTCACCATAAGTTTCACGGTTGCAATTGTATACTACGGACTTAGTCTCAACGTAGTCAACCTCAAGACCAATCTGTACCTCAACGTCCTCCTCAACGCTGTGGCCGAAATGCCTGCATTCGCCATAACAGCGGTTTTGCTTGACCGTTACGGGAGGAAACCGTTGACCATAGGGACACAATGGTTCAGCTGTGTTTTCTGCTTCATTGGATTCCTAGTTGGAAGCGGTGGCCCGTGGAAAGCGGTTAGATTGGTTTCAGGGGTTTTAGGGATTTTTGGAATGGCAGGGACCTACAATCTGCTGTTCATATACATAGCGGAGCTGTTTCCGACAGTGGTGAGAAACGCGGCGTTGGGTTGCGCGACTCAAATGTCTCAAATGGGAGCGATTCTGGCTCCTTTTGTGGTTGTTTTAGGGAAAGAAACACCATTTGGGGTGTTTGCGGTTTGCGGGTTAGTGGGAGGTTGGCTAGCTTTTTACTTGCCGGAGACATTGAATAAGCCGATGTATGATACAATGCTTGGAATGCACGAAGCTGAGAGCAACAGAGGAAGAAGAGAAGTTTGTTAAAGAAGAAAGATTCCAAAATCTACAGAAAGACTCATGGAGGCACAAAGATTTTAGAGATTAATAAAAGAAAATGTCGAATTGATTCATGCTTCTTGGTTTCTTTGTGTTGAGATTTTGCATCCAAGTCTTTTGGTTTTTAACGTTATATTTAACGTTGATTTTTGTTAACCACATACCTTTAATTTTGCATGTTCATGGTTTTGAAAAACAAATTTATGTTTTGGAGTTTAATATTTGCGGTTTGCCATCGGTTATTTCTTCTTCTAAAAACTAATATACCCTTAATTTAAAATTAAATTGTAAATAATTTGTTTATTTTTTAGCTTTAATCTAAATTGTGATGAATATAAACAAAGTCGCTACACAAATTTTTTTGAAATATAAATTATTACAGAAACAGTATGTTTTATATATTGAAAATAAAATAGAACTAAACGATGATTTTCTTATATATTTTTTATCTCTAATATACTACAATGATATTCTCACATTGCCATCTTTGTTTGTAATAGCTCCTATGTTTTACTTTTAATGACAGATTGAAGATTGTGGAAAGAAGTTGAGTTTTGTTATATTATGTGGGTATTGTGTTTGAGCTGTAATAAGAAAGGCTCGTCGACCTCAAGTAGTTTTTTTGTTTGTCAGAGCTCCTCTTCTCGTTTAAGACACAAATTCTTGACATGATCGGTATTATCCAGAAGCAGGCGCAGCAATGAACTCAAGATTTCTCTAGTTCGATGATTTATCTACATAGACATTCGTTGTTGGAGGTGGGTTTTGCGTTCCCCCAAAATTGGAGTTCGGCGTAGAAGAAATCGGTCCATTTTTCTAAAGGTCCAACACTGAAAAATTATTGTATCGTTTTCGAAGAACCACCGGAAATCTTAATAAAACGTTCGATGTCACCAATTTTCGAAAACGACATTGAGCTTTCCAAAGAAAAACATTTTTATGAGCATTAATAACTGATAATGATTAAATCGTTAAAAATTAGACGAAGTGGAAATATAAAAAAAGGAGGATAACACCATAAATGGAAGATATAATGAATTAGTTTGAAGATGTTTTACTCTAGAGAGTTCATCACTATTTTGTACAACCAAACTAATTGATAGAGATCATTTGAATATTTTTCGTTATTGCTTAAATCTAATATTAAGTTTACATAAAAAGTCCTGATCGAAAATGAAGTACAACAGTCGTTGAACATTTAGATTTTCAAGTGTGCAAGGATTTAACAGAGTATATCATCAGGAACCTTCCATGTTCAAATCGAGACTTAAACCCCTTCCATAGAACAATGACTATATATGGAGATTTATTTTATATTGGAAGTCCAAGAGAGATTTCCATTGAATAATTCACTTGTATATTAATTGATTTTTAAAAAAATAAAGTTCAAAGTTTGAAATATGTTATATGGTGTAAAGGATATAAGAGTGAACTCATATTGAGTCACACATGCCTCCACTAAACTGAGCCGGGGCATGCTCTTGCTAAGGTTTGAGATTTGGGGAGTGGATTTTGCTAAGATACATTTTCGTCTAATAATTTCTTTGTATTCAAGACTAGTTTTCTTATAGTATAAATAAATGTCTTGTTCGTTTCTTCGTAGTCATCGATTATGATTACGGTATATATTATTTATTTGTTAATTGTCGATAATTGCGATTGTGACTAATCGTAAATTTTTAATCGTATTAATGTTTTCATCAATTGTTAAAAAAATTACAATACAAAACACATTATCTGACCGATACGATTATCCGCAAATAGTTACGGTATGTAAACAAACAATAACATGTCGCAGTCACAAACGGAGATCATATGGCTGAGTAACGAACATGACTAAAATAATTAAATATAAAATTACATCTTTTGTTTTTATAAAAATTAGTTTTGTTAATTTAATCTATTCATAAATATAAAATAGTGTCTTAAATAAGCTTTTAGTTCAAAATTTCAAGCAATATTTTTTTATTTTTTAAAATATATTAAAATAAATCTTATTTTTATAGTTGTGATTTTCTAAAATTCATGACCGATTCTATTTTTTATATGTCTCACTGTATCATAATAACAAAGATATAATTCCTGTTGGTAAAAAAAGCTAAATCACTCTATAAACGTAGGCAAACTATTTTTAAACAAAAAACGACATAGTTTTAAAATTTTGTAGGTTAATCATAATGTAATAATCAAATGCACAAAGTCTAATTATTAATGCTAAATAAACAACTTAACTTTCTCTTGAAGATTATTGAGTATAAGTATAATAAGTAAGCTTAGTCTGAAGAATATAATCAATCATGGCATAACGAGAAAAGCATAACAAAAAGGTTGCTTCATTATTTTCTCACTTCATTTGTTATCTTCAATTCCTTTTCCTTTTTCCTTATTATGATGCAAAAATGATGTATTGCTATCATGCCCTCATAACAAATTAGTTTGTTCTATCTTATGCTTTTTATCAGTTGTACAATAAATACATTTACCATCATACACTTTTTACTATGGTAACGTTCGTTTGTCAACCGCAACAGATCTGCTAGATTATTGTTCGTTTAACTGTCATAGTTACATGCGGCAAACGCAGCGGTTAGACATTGTCTCTTGCGTTGTAATTTTTTTCGACCGCTGATTTAAACATCGGTACCACTAAAAATCTGCGAACAATCGCAACCACAACCGCCAACAGCACACAAACGAACAATATCTATCGCGGCCGCAACCGCATTATTGACCGCAGCCACATCCGAATTGTTGACCATAGTCGCAGTCGCAACCAGCTGCATCGACCAAACGAACAACACTTATATCGAAATTAATAGGTACACAAACATTATTTTTTGTTATGTTTTCTTGCAATTAAAAATGTTGTATGTTATCATGTTATGTCATCAATAAATAGTCCAGAACTGTATGTTTAGATGTTATAAATCCGATCATTTCGTGCTGTTAGTTAAAGTTACATATCAATTTCATTAGATATATTACTAGGTGATTTCTGTTGTCAATGGGCACACATAACATATTTTATTTATTTATTAAATTCGACTAAGATACAATATGTTTTAAATTCTGTATTATTATGTAAAATAATTTTTATTTGTATTCCATGCGTTAAAATTTATCAGTATTATAATTTTAAATTTATAATATGGTTAAACTATTATTATTGAACAAATTCTTATTTTAAATATTAAATAATATTTGAAACAAATATCAAACTATATTAAATTATTAATATTATTTAAAAATAAATGTCATGTGATATGTGAAAATTAACAGCTGCTTTAGAAAGAGTATATAAACTAATTATTGTACATATGTCAACTATTTGAAAATTACATAAAAATTAATACAAGTTATTATGTTTTGTAAAAATAGTAAATGTCGGGAGAATGCTCGGAGAGAGTTGTCCATATCACTTCTATGTATTTTTTATTGTCAGCTTTTATTCTTGTTTTTATCTGTAAGATGAATGCTTGAAAGTATATTATTCTGAAAGCACAAGTCGAAAATAAGTAAATTAATAGGTCAACTATTGAAAAGGATATGTTCTATGTTCTTAGTTCTTACATATTTATATCTTTGTTGACTTGTAACTTGTAACTTATCATGCTGTGATCTTTTCTTTTTTTTTAAACAAACCCTTTAATTTTAAAATGTTCCCACAAAAATAATCCACTGACATTTTATTTTTCCATAGATAATTTCGAAAACACGCAATAATAAATTTTTTTCAAAAATTTAGATAAAAATGATTAAACCAAGAACCGAAACTAGATGAAACCATAATGAATAATTCATCTTTAAACCCTGCTTATGCTTATAATCGATGTTATATCGCTGGATCATGAAAAATAAGATATATTTTAACATGTCAAGGTAGATTATGCTCTCAAAGATGATGTGGAAGAAACTATTATAGGGACATGAATGTACAAATCCTACTACATATACACTTCTATGGACTATGACATATATATAATTAGTTTAATGGTGAAAATGAAGGCATAGCACTATTATACCATACAAAAAACGATACTAATATACCAAACAAATTTATGATGTCCACGGTTTTTTCATATGAATTTCGGATTTCTCTATTGTAATACACAAACTAAATGATCGCATTTTAATTTTATACGAATTTTGTAAATATCTCTAAAATTTTACAAATCATGATTTTACTGTGAAATTACGTTTAATACACGGTAATCATATTTAATATATTACAATTAAATTAACCAAACACTAACTCAAATAATAACAAATCAAGATTACATTAACCGAAAATTGATACATTGTTATTTGGGTCAGTTTTTGGTTAATCTAATCACAATGTGTTAAATATGATTACCGTGTATTGATCGTAATTTTATAACAAAATTACGATTTATGCAATTTAAGAAACATTTATAAAATTTGTATAAAATTAAAATATGATCAATTAGTTTGTGTAGTATAATAAAAATATTTAAAATTCATGTGAAAAAATCGTGAGTAATAAAAATTTGTGTGGTATATTAGTGTCGCTCCGAAAATAAATATTTTTGAACGAATTACTAGATATTCTGAATGATTATGTAAACTATGTAGATTTAATACCCGTTTTTGAATAGTTTTAATTAAACTATATTTGTTGACAAAAAAAAAACTTAAGCTACTTTATGAGTCATGAAAACTCTATGACAATTTAAATTAAACAAATGAAACAAGTGTATATTATCTCATCCATATTGGAGTCGTAACCAAATAATATAATTATTTAATTAAGAGAGGATGAACAAGTTTTGGTAGATATGTCAACCCCTATTTAATTATACTAATTAAATAGAAATCAATTAATAAGCTCTAGAAAGAAGAATTATGATTTGGTCTACATCCCGTGGGGCTAGGAAAGATGGTGACGATGAATACATTATGTTTTTATTCATAAATTATTACCTCAATTATTAATCTTTCCACTTAATTAATTATTTTTTAACGAGATATTTTACTATTAACTAAGGTGCTATTTAAACGAATAGCACATACTTCTGTACACGTAATCAAATTGTAGTCATTACGAATATTATAGTTATAATAGATTATAATCATATCATATTTGAATATTCTTGAAAGTATTACTTCAAAGCAAAACTAAAGAATATTTCGACAGCCGGGAAATATATGAATTAGGGTTTAGTATATATTCGAAAATAAAATAAAAAGAATGAGGTTGGGGTTTGTTCGCTTGTAGTAATAGCAAGAGACTATGTGAATGAGAGATTGGGTTTTTGGATTTTAAGTGTTAATGTGATGTTAATTAAGTTTTCCTTTAAACTAGATTCATTGCATGAGAGAAACACACTTTTTTATACTTCTTACAAAAGATCAGAATTAATTAGATTTAGATTCACATTATGTCCGACAAATAATATTTACACATTATAACTAATTATTTATTTAGTAAATATAAATTAGATATATATACATAATTATCTTTTATTTAAAATAATTTTTTTAATTTAGGTTAAACAAATAAAATATACAATAAAATCAGATTATTCAAATTGTCTATATCTTGTATAGACAATATAATTAAACATGTAAAAAATTGTAAATATGATAAATATTTTATTTAGACATATTTTTGTTTTATATTTGTTTGAATAATTTTCTAAATTTTCTAAAATTTTATTTTATATTGTGTTTTACTTTTATATCAAAAAGAATTTACATAGATATTATTAAATATTTATGTAATGTCATTTTTGTAAATAATCTAATAATTTATGTTTTATGTAATATTTATATTAAAATGCTCTAATTGTGTGACATGTCAGCGTGTATATTTGTAAATCATACGTAAAATTAAGATTTTTTTGTTAAAATATTTTTCAATTAATAGATCGGAAATATTGAATTATCTAAAAATTTGAAGTCATCCATCTAGACATGAACTGAATTCTACCAATAAATCTAACTTTTTACATATCATTAATTTTGTATACGTTTTGAATATATAATAGTGCAATATATATAACATAATAATCAATTAATCATAACAAAATGGGGGATTTGCTACTAAAATAAGCAAGTACGGCGAAGATATGATTGAGAGAAAAGAAAAGACAAAACAAAAATAATAATGAAGCAATCGACGAATTAGTGCGCAAGATTGTAATTAATTGATGTATTTATTTAAAATCTTAAGGTAGGTGAAAGAATTAAGAAAATAATAATATATTAGAAAAGAGGTTTTGTCATATTATGAGTTGCATAAGACATATTAAGACAGAACAATTCCATTTGATCTTCCCAAGTGGAAGTCTTAGCTGTTTGTTATTTCCTACAGCTTTTTATCTTCTTCTTGTTTTGTCTCAGTGCTTATGGGCGGCTTATATTACTAATTTACTACTATATATACACATTTTATTATTGTCTATATATATATATATTAACAATTAGGATGAACATTCCATTATTTGGCTTGGATTTTTCGAGCGTTTTTATTGATCAATATTTGAATGTCAATAAATTTTTTAAAGATTAATATATTAAAGTAGCACTTTTAATTTTTTTTTTCCGAATCTAATACTTTAAAATAAAAATTCTAAAACTAGCAAATAAATTATGTAAAAATATTTATTTAATCTAAATAAATTATATATAAACATTATATTTGAGTTCTTTTCTAATTTATGGTTTAATTTGTTTATTAAAAAAATTTAATGTATTTTAATCGTAAATTTATGTTATTATTCAAAATTTAAACTAATGATATTACTTTTAAAACAAAAATTTAAAAATATAATATTTTAGAGAATTGTTCTTGTTTTAACCCTGAAGGTATTGTAGAAGTTTAATATTATATATGTTACATACTATTTTAAAGCCAAATATAATATTAAAATGCTCTAATTAAGAAAATGATTTTAATCAACAGTTTATTGATTCAAATCATTTTTTCTATTGATTTTAATTTTATATTTTAACACAAATTGCTGATTTTGGGCAATGTATATGTGTTGTGGAAGCATGACTATATATATATATATATATATTATATTTTGAAATCAAAGAGAGAGAAGAAACTGATATTGGTGAAATTTGAGTTTTTCTTTAATTTAATAATTATCATTAGCGTATAACCTTTGACTTCAATTTGAATGTACTACTTTGCTTCTTTGTTCAACTATTGACCTCCAAGTTATATGAATTTATTAATTTCATTTCAAGTTGATAAAAAAACATTTGACTAACTATATTACATTTTTTTATACGCCCTTTATAATATTTTCACATATTTTTAGAATGCAGTTAATTCCATATATATAACAGCAGATAATGTTTAGTTGGAATAACACATCTCTTTTATAGTCTAACATAGGCCTGGGTTTTCGGTTTTTTCGGGTTACTCGGGTCGGTTTGTTCGGTTTTCGGTTAATTCGAATTTGAAAAAAGTCGACCGAAAAAAAAAAATTCGAAATCGGTTCGGTTCGGGTTTTTTGTCGGTTTAATCGGTTCGGTTTTTAACATATAAAACCGTTCCGAATTAAACCGAACTACCATTAGATTCTCGGTTCAATTTTTTAAAATATAGATTTAGTCGGTTTATGTTTTAGTATTTTGGGTTTTTTAATTAAATTCGGTTAAATTCGGTTTAATTTTTCGGTTAAATTCGGTTAAATTCGGTTAAATTCGGTTTATTCGGTTTATTTGTACCGCAAGCAAAAAAAATAGACATCGAAAGCAAAAAAAATAGACATCGAAAGCAAAAAAATTCCGACTGAAAGCAAAAAAATTTCAGAAACTATTGAGAGAAAAAATAGACATCGAAAGCAAAAAAGCAAACCGAGAGAGATCTGAGAAAGAAAATTACGGATCTGAGAAACAAAAGCAAACCGAGAGAGATAAATGAACAAAAACCATGCACGTATCAAAGTGATATCAAACGAAAACCTACTTATCTAAATCGAGGAGATCTCAATGATTTAGAAGATGAAAAAGACAAATAATAAGAAGAAAGAGTAGAAACAAAAAAAGAAGAAAAAAGCGAAGGAGAAGGAGAACTGAAATTCTTCAGAAAAAGTTTAAGGTTGCAGCCGAAAATGAAAAGAGAGAAAAAAGCCGAAAATGAAAAAAGAGGAAGAAGCCGAAAATGAAAAGAGAGGAAGAAGCTGAAAATGAAAGGAGAAAAAGAAAGAAGAAGACGAAAATGAAAGAGGAGGCAGCCGAAAATGAAAGAGGAGGCAGCCGAAAAGTCTCAAAAAAATTAGGGTTGCATTGTCATTCAGTTTATAAAGGATTGTATTTTCGGTTTAAGAAAACCGATCGGTTTGAGCTTCCCGAACCGAACCGAAATGTAAACCGAATAAAATTAATTTTTTAGCCGATCGGTTAAGTGATTAAAATTAAATTAAACCGAAAACCGAAAAAATTCGGTTCGGTCGGTTCGGGTTTTTCGGTTTTTACCGAAAACCCAGCCCTAGTCTAACATCATGTGATCATTACAATACATACATATTTTAAAATTAGGTTTACTCTCGTCAACTACACATATTTTATAACCTAAAATTAAGACTAATCAAACTTTAGACATTTTCTAATGGCTAACGTTTTCACCATACATATTAAAACGCGTATGGTGAAATTAAAAATTTAAGATTAGATTAGATAGTTAAAAGAAAAGTAAAATGAATTTAAGTAGGCATTAGAAGAGACACAAAATTCAGATAATAACCCTAATATATTATTTGATGAAGATTTTAAAAAAATAATCTTACCTTACGTGTTATTAATAGAAATATCATGTTGACATATCATCACGACATTGAGTTTCAAATAAATATATAAATAGGTTTAAGTTATTATAATAATTATAATATGTGCTATTTTTATATTTGGTTAAAAAATCAATATATTTTATAAACTAACCAAAATTTACTTCATAAAAAATAATTATTTTTCTTTCCTTAATTTATATATACAAAAATTAATATTAAAAATAATTTTAAATAAATTTAAAATTAGATACATATTTAATTTACATTTATTAATAAATAATATTATATAATTTATAAAAAAAACATTTTCACGTATGCGTGGATATAAATCTAATTAGTTTTATGTTCTAAAATCTGTGTAGTTCCTGGATTTAAATTTGGTAATCCAAAGCTATTATGATTTTGATAGATAATACTTGTTTATCTATACATTTATTCATGAATGCATATCATATTTTAGTATAACTGTAAACACACCTGCAAAGTAAA
Source organism: Pugionium cornutum (assembly GCA_018901935.1). Taxonomy (NCBI): domain Eukaryota; kingdom Viridiplantae; phylum Streptophyta; class Magnoliopsida; order Brassicales; family Brassicaceae; genus Pugionium; species Pugionium cornutum. Next base: position 5,917,088 of record CM032160.1, on the reverse strand, counting down.
CATCAACAAGAAAAGTATAAACAGAAGTCAAAAGAATAAAATACGAAAACAAGACACAGAACGTGTAAACGATTAAATCACTCAGAGGTTGACTTGAAAATAAGAAATTTGAGATAAACGTCAAAGGGAGGCGACAAGAATAGTTGAGAGCATAAAAGTGTGTGTGTGTGTACACAAATATTTTAAAAAAACCAAACAAATTATGACGGTCGAGATCTAATCAATTATATCGTTTGATCTATGGAGTAATGATGATGATCCTTTTGGACTATATTACCATTTACTTTTTCTTCTAACTTTTTACGTTTATCGAATTATTTATCGACTATATTTTCTATGATAACATCCATGACTTTTACTTTTATTTTCTAACAATGTTATAATGTATATTTATAATAAAAAAAACACCGGGGATAAAGCACAAAATAGCCACATTTTTGCAAAACAAATTAAATAAGATGGATTGATAAAAATAACATTTTTTAATTTTTATTTTAAATATAGTATCATTAATTTAAATTTTCAGAAAAATAAAAATTTAACATTAAAATATTTTTAAAAATTTTTAAATAAAAAAATTAAATTTTAAATTAGAAAAAATGAATTCAAATACAATATTTTAATTATATTTATAATTTATTTATGATAAATATATTTTTAAAAAATAATTTGTAATATTTTTGAAATTTTAAGTTTATACTGTTAAATTTGAAAAAAATAGCGTGTGTTATTTTAAAGTATTACTAGTTAAATAATGATAGTAATAATAATAAATAATAATAATAATGATAAATAATAATAATGATAATAAATAATAATAATAATAATGATAAATAATAATAATAATAATGATAAATAATAATAATAATGATAATAATGATAAATAATAATAATAATGATTAATAATAAATAATAATAATAATGATAAATAAAAATAATAATGATAAATAATAATAATAATGAAATAGAAATAGTTTATGAGATGATGGAAGAGAGAGGCCGTGTGGGTTTGTCTCCGGCGACAGTCTCTTTCTCTCAGCTTTTTCTTTGCTTTCTAAATCCTCACTGTACAATTTACATGTTCATCTTCTTCTCTCTCTTTTACACCACATGCTTACGTCATTATGACGTTTTTGCTCAACCTCAATCTAGCTCTTTCTGTATAATGTAAAAACCAAACCAATATCACAGAGGAATGATCCTACGTTGTCTTTGATAAAACTACAATACAAATGCTTATATTGCTACAAATTTTGCAAATGAATAGCTTGTCGTAGGTAAATGACACAAACAAGTTTATTCCATTGTGCAGGTCCGTCGCTCTTTTACCATAGACAAAGCAATAACACTTGTTTGTTTTGTAATGTGGTTCTATGCATTGCAACATTACAAGAAAATAACTTATATTCTCACTAACATTTTGATCGAATTTTGGTGGAAACTATTTTTCATAGATTTTTTATGGAAAATTGAAACAAAGCAATACGGTTGGAAATTTCTCATCAAATATCCATAGAAAAGTAGTGGATCCGTCGTAAATTGGTCACTAATTAAAGCGAAGAAAATTCTAAGAGTTCAAGTTTCATGGGTGCTAGAAAATTCATATGATTTTGTATCTAAACGACATTTCAGGTAAATTGGTAGAACTTTTTTGTTGTTGTAAACATTTTTAAAAGTATGTCAAGATGAAACCATCTAGACAAGTGTTTCACTATAGTAAAATTCAATTCTGCCAAAATATGTTTTTGTATGTACAGTTTTAGGCGATTAACACTAATTAAGAGCAAGTCCATACCGACTAATCGAGAAATAAACAGTGATTAAAGGTGAAATGTCACTCAGAATCTATTTTTTCCTGTAAATATCATAAGAAAAAAGTTGTTTTTGTTTCTTTCTTAGTTTCTTCAAATTTAAAAATAACCGACTCAATGGAATATAACCGTGGAGCTCTTGTTTTCTCCAACGGCAATCATATTGTAATTCTTCAATGTTAGTAATAATTAATTCTTCAATGTTAGTAAGTAAAGTGCTATCTCAGAAGAATTAATGAAAAAAACTAACACTTTACTAGAAGAGAGAAAAGTAAATAAATGACTAGATGTTGTGTATAGTTGTTTGTTCTTGTGTATCAAATAATTATCCAAATACTTTAATGGAGAAACTAAGAAGGATGGATCAACCAAAAAAAACTCACTTGGTTTTTTTAATTATATTAAGAATGTATGGTTTTAGATAAGGTGGATCATGCAAATTATAAACTATAGTTATATTGTGGAGGAGTAATTGCACCACTTTTACATTAATTATAGATATATGAAATTCGATTTCATATTTATTTGTAAAATGATGTTAAATATTTTAAGTTATTGGATCCGTACGTTATAATTCATGTGACCAAAAAGAAAAATAAACTATAGTTGTATTAGTAGATGTGAGAGAAAATACATAATATAGAGTGATAATTTCGATATTATTTTGACTATAATCCAAATATGAAAATTCTCAAAATTCTCATAAAATAATTATTTAAAAATGTCATTAATAATTTTATGTTTAAAAATACAAGAATTTTTTAAAAAAAATATTATAAAAGTAAAACTAATCTTAAATTTAACCCTAAGCCATAAAATGATACGTTCTCCAAATTCAGTATTTAAATTATAAAAAATTTAAAAATATTTCTAATGTTTGTGGTCTTTTTGAGAAATTAAAAAAAATTTAAAATAAAACTTTTTTGATATTTAAAAGTATTGATGTATAAATTATTTGTTATGTATAAAAAATAATAATGCTTTAAGATATTTAAGAAAAGATGCGGAAAAAGAAAGAAAACATAAAAAAAAAATAAGAAGAGAAGTGTCACATTCAGGCTCTGACTCTAAGACGAAACAAGTGGGGTCATTATGCTAAAGCACGCGCGCACGCCACGTGGAGCCCACTCGTTGACATAAGTGTGACCGGAAATAAATATTAACTCTGAAGGTCATAGCCAAAAGGCCATATATTGGAAATTTTAATATCTCAGTGGTCTGTGACTCTGACTCTGACTGTGACCGTGACTGTGACGCCTTCTCTCTCTCTCTCTCTCTCGCGATTGAACTAAGTCAAAGTCTGTTTTACTTTTCTTTTCTTTTAGAAAGTCAATTTGTATTTTCTTATTAGTTTGTGTTTTATTACTTCTTAATGTGTAAAACACTTTTACTAAAAACCAAGTTAATTTGTATGAGTTGTTGATATCCTTATTTGGTTGAATATCTCAGTGGTATAGTTACTAGTAAAGCTAAAGTTAAAGTTTTCTATTATGAATATAGTGCGTGTAAAAACGTCTATTGTAATTCTTTGTAATGTCGATCGAACACTGTTTATTATATATGGAGTGTTTCGTACATATTTTGCAATGTGTCATAAAGGTAAATGGTTAATTTCTTTCTTCACCAATGATAGGATTATTATTTATATGTACTGTTATTATCAAATTAAAATATAGAATGATGATGTAATACGTCAGAAAAAGAATTGAAAACCATAATAAGCTATACAATTAATTGAAAAAAACATATTTAAAAATGTTACATTTTAAAGTATTTGTTTTTAAAATGCCAGTATTAGTTTATTTTATTTTATTTTAAAAGTACCATAAATTATTGTGTCAAGAGATTTTTTATATGAAATAATTAAAAATATTGTGTTTGGATTTCTTAATTTTAGATATAGGGTTTATATTGTCTATTAAAATTTAGAGTAATATCCTAAAATAACATTTTTAAAATTTTTGTTCCATATTTAGCATTCTAAACTTAAAATTTCAAAAATAACACAAATTATTTTTTAAATACATATATTTACCATAAATAAATTACAAATATAATTACATAGTTATATATTTGTTCTTTTTCTAATTATGGTTTAATTTTTAAAAATTTAATTTAATGGTACTATATTTGAAACAAAATTTAAAAAAAAATACTATTTGTCAATTGCCCTAAAAATTATTCAGTTTTCATATAGTGTTGGTTTAAAAAAAAATCAAAAAATGATATTTTTGAGGATTGTCTTTGAAGTCTAACTAAAACAAATTAACAAACTTTTAAGAAAAAAAAGCAGTAGAATTTTGGGTATGATGTATGCAAAAGAGTCAGCGAGAGAGCCACCTGAAAAAAAAATGTCAACCAAACATTAATCCGATATGTCTTCATAAATAGTTAACGAAAACCCTACCAGAAAATAAAATAAAGAAAGAAAAACATTCACTATAAATTGATAAATATTTATAACTATAAGTATCTCTCTCGTGTTGATGCTCATCATTTCATGTGAAGCACAATCTCAGAAGACTCAACAAACTAAGATCCATCATCGATCGCAGCAACATATATATATATATACATCCAAATAACTATATAGTGAAAAAGCTATGGGAGATCATCAGGATTTCATCAACTCTTCAGGAAACTGGTGGAAAATAGCTTCTTCTTCTTCATCATCTTCTTCTTCGTCTTCCATGACAGCAAGCTCAATTGAATCCGGTGGTTCTGCTGTTTTCCATGATAAGCTTCATCATCATCACCATGATCATTCATTAGCTGCTGATCATCATCATCATCATCATCATCATCATCTGCAGATGATTGGTTTAGGTCTTTCTTCACAATCTCCGGTTAATCAATGGAATCAATCTCTCTTGTGAGTCTTCAAACATGTTTCTTTCTATCTTCCTTCTGTTCCAATCATAATTAAGATTTATGTCTTTTGTTTATTTCTTTCTTTGCGGGGAACAAAAGAAGAGGAGATATTAAAGCGGAGACAAGCTTTGGTGTGATGCTTCAAGAGAATCTCAATTTAGATGCGACCTCAAACGCAACCGCTAACACAACGTCATCTACATCGTCTTACCAGCTGCACGAACCTGATTCCTCTCATCACCAAGCTTTATGGCGAGATCCACAGATCAATAACAACGATTTCAAACCGCATAATATGACGAGTAGCAATCGGGGTTTTTTCTTAGATCATCAATTCAGTCCTCACGGGAGCTCAAGTACTGATAGTAGCACAGTAACGTGTCAAGGTTTCGCTCTTGACAATTCGTCAAACAACTTGTACGCATCTAATTCTTCTTCATCCATGTTTCATCATCAAACAGCTGGGTTTAGTTTGCCTGGCTCTTCCGAGCAACAACCGTCGAGGAATCATCAGCAATCAAATCTTGGATACTCACAGTACTGTTCATCCAACGGAAATTACGATCAAATGGCGTCGGCGTTACCTTCGACTTGGTTTTTAAGATCCTCGCCGCCGAATCCACATAGTCCTTTGAGATTCTCTAACAACGCAACATTTTGGAACCCTGCGGCTACGGCGGGAAACGCAGATTCTCATCATCAGGACACGTCGTCGAACTTTTTTCCGGCGTTGCAGCCGCCGCAAATTCACCCCCCGAGTTTCGATGAGCAACCAAAGGTATATATATTTATATATCTCCACGAGTTCGGTAATTTATATATATAAGGATGTTTTACATGTATTGATTCTTTTCAGAATATATCGGAGATTCAAAATTCTAATACCAGAGAAGCTAAGAGAGGCGTAGGCGGAGGCGATCAGCCGGCGACGAAAAGGACTAAGGGCGAAGCAGCGTCTCCGTCACCAGCTTTCAAGGTATTATGCTTTATTATTATTAAAGATAAATAAATAAAAGCATATTTTCGGGACTAGAAAAAAGCATCTTTTCTGCACATTGATGTTTTATTGTTTCTTAACTAAAACTTTCCATGATTTTCCAAAGAAACGAATATTTTTTAATTTTAAACGATAAGATTAAACAACCCAAATCCATAATAATCACAAAAACAAGAAGGCTTGGCTAAGTTGTAATCTATATTTGATAAGAAAACAAACATTCTTCACCAAATTCTTGCATGATTACAAGATTTCTTTAAATTTTTCTATCTCCTTAATTTGTATAAAGAATTTTGATCTTGCTGAATTAGGTGAGGAAAGAGAAAATGGGGGACAGAATTGCTGCGCTCCAACAATTGGTTTCACCTTTCGGAAAGGTACTCTCTCCCTTTGTCTGCAAATTTTTGCTTTAGCTTTCAGAAAGATGATGAGTGTGTATTAATATATTTGTATACTGTCATTATTACTTATCATATCATTATATCTTTATTTTATTTTTATGTAAAGTCTATTCTTTTTCTTTTGGGGATGAATGAATGAATGAATGAATGAAATATAATTCTTAGATTTTGTTTTACTGAATCTCATGTGGTTTTGTGTCAGACTGATGCAGCCTCAGTGCTCTCTGAAGCCATTGAATACATTAAGTTCTTACACCAACAAGTTTCTGTAAGTGTTAGCCCATTCCTTAATTTACATATTATATCTAACAAAATATTGTAATTTTTATAAAACCTGCAAATGATTATAATTCAGGCTCTGAGTAATCCATACATGAAAAGTGGAGCTTCTTTACAGCATCAACAGGTAACTATTTTTATCATATCATTATACTTTTCTATTATTATAATTGAATTATCGTACGGCTCTCATTATCTTTCTTTAATTAATGGTTGCTTCATCTTCAAGACTGGATAAAACAAACATTATTCCAATAACCAGACTCTTTTGCAACACACAAGAGACTAAATTTGTATGTTGAAAATGATGCAGAGTGATCAAGTGAAAGAACGAGAAGAAGCAGATCTTAGAAGTCGAGGTTTATGCTTAGTGCCAGTTTCAAGCACATTTCCAATGACACACGATACTACAGTAGATTTCTGGACTCCTACATTTGGTGGGACTTTTAGATAGATCGATATATAGACCAAACAGTTATATTAGATGTTTGGTTGACATATATTTTTAACCTATATATATATATATATGTATACGTTGATTGTTGAAAAAAATTATTCACTGCAATTTAGATGAAGAGGAAATAAATTAATCGATAAGTGGAACATGTTGTCGATTTCTATTTTTAAGATATATAACTAATCTTTACAATAATGAGTAATAGATTACATATATATAGAGAGAGAGGTATTGAGACATGAAATCATTTTCACTTATTCAAAATTATTTTTTCCTTTTTAATAATTTGTTTTAGAGGTAAAAAAATGGACAATTGTTTAAAATAACATATTTTAAGTTTTTGTTCCAAAAATAATATCATTGGTTGAAATTTCCAATAATAGTACAAATTTTAAGATTAAAATGCATTAAAAATAGAAAATAATTAAATTTTAAATTGGAAAAAATGAATTTAAATATAATACTTTAAGTTTATATCTATTTTTTTTAGAAAAAAATAAATATTTTTACATAATTATTTGTGCTATTTTTGAGAGTTTAATTTTATGATGGTAGATTTGCAAGAAAATTTTTAATATGTATTAATCAAAGAAAATTACTTCTAAGTTAAACCGAAAATTATATGTTTTGCATTTTATGTAGTATTCCAAATATTTTTTAATTAGTCAAAATTTATGAAATCATTTTAGAAAACAGAATTCAGCCATAACGCAGGTATTCAATCAAAGTCTTACAGAGGGAGAAAGCTGATTTAATTAAGACAAAAAGGAGCTTTTGTTTCTTCCCTGTTTTAGCTATTTTATTTATTTTCTAAATGGAATAATTTGATTCCACAAATAAGATAGAGTAATGTATTTATATGCATATTTTGATTGGACAAGAGAAAATATCTTTGGACAGATATATTTTTATAATTTCGAATAATCTTAGTGGAAATAAGTGATAGCCCACAACGTTTTTATATTATTTATCTTCTCTCACAAAGTTTCTTTATTGTTGTAGAAAATAAAAAGCATTTCATGCTTAATTCCCAAATTTCATTACATTGAATAATTAATTGTTTAAAAAGAGATGCGAGTAAATTTGGAAAGACGATAGTTTTCTACATTGAGAAAATCTTCGATGGAAAAAATCAATGCTAGTTTGTTTAGTGGCTTTACACCAGTTTCTTATTTTTTTTTATTCATATTTTTTTTTGTCAACCAAAAAAACATATTATTATTCATTTATATATTGTTGTTAATTTTGATCAATCGCAGCGATCAACCAAAGTAATTAGACGTTACAATTTATATCGTAATTTCTTTAACTGTTGTATAAAACATCGGTATTAATAAAAATTTGCGATCAATCGCAATGATAATCATCGACGATAAACAAACGAACAATAATATTGTTCATTTGATTATCGCATACAACTGCATGGTTACATACAATAATTGGAATATTTTTACTCAAAATTGAAATATTTTTACATTTTGTCGTCTGTTTTTACATACAATTCTAAACAATGATATTCATGATTAATAAAATTAAAATTGGCAAAAAAAACCCAATTTTGCGTTTCTCAGTTAGAAACTCATCATTGTATTTTTTGTCAAAACCGTTATTTTGTGTGTTTCCATCAAAATCACAATTTTACATTGTCAATAAAATCACGAAGACACACATTTTTTCTTCAAAAACGATTTTGTGTTTTTCTTCAGAAATATGTTTCTATGCATATGTAATTATGTGTTTTTCGTTAAAAATTGATTTTGCGTGTTTCCAGCAAACACCGATTGCAAATAATTTTATAAAATTTCACGTTGTCCTGTTAAAATTATGATTTTATCTTTTCCGATCAACAAACAATTACACATTTTCGCACTAAAAATAACGTTCACAATTTTTTCCAAAATACGATTCTTCTCATCAAAAATACTATTCGGCACTTTCTTACATAAAACGTAATTTTGTCGTTTTATTACAACAATTTGATTGTATTTTCTTGATAAAGTCATGATTACAATTTTTTATGATTACGTTCACAATTATGTTTTATGATTAAAAGATTACAATTTTTCTTCCACCAAAAACATAATTCCCTTCGAAAACCCAGTTATACATTTTTGTCATTTTGTGTAAGAAAAATACATAATCTCATCGTTGACGAAAAGTTACAGTATTTTATAATTATTTTGTTTAGTTATTCAAAGCAAAACAAAATTTGTTCGAGTATACTTTCCGATCGATTGTGTTGGGTAAATACAGACTCTAATGGGCCGTACATTATCCGGACTCTATCCAATTACCTTTTTCAGTCTTCATTTATAATACTGTAGGTATGTTTTTATATTCTAATTTATGGTTTAGATTTTCTCTTATTAAAAATTATTTTTTAATTATTTTTTAATATGAAAAGTGTTATTCATTTATGTTTTTAGTTGATTTAGAAATTCATATAGGATAAAAGTTCATATAACATTCACAAATCTTTGCAAAAATAGAAAATATCAATTTTAATTAATATTTACAAATCCAATAAAATCTATTGTAAAATAAAATTCATAAATAAATATTTAGTGTTGAATAACATAGGATTTAAATTAGTAAAATTATATAACTAATAACACATTTGAATATAGATTTTAAAATCATAGAACCAATAACATTGAGTTTATTTAGATTTTTTTTTTTTTTTTGCCTTCAAATATTATTTTATTAAATGGAAATATCATCGTTTACAATTGACATTAAAAATAAAGGACAAGAATCATATAATTTCCAATCAACGGAGGATGATATTGAAGAAGATGCCAAAAGATCAGCAGCACGGTTTCCTGATCGCTGTTGGTAGCGAAATTGAATTTGTAAGAAGAGGTTCTTCCATAGTTGAATAGCAGAAATATAATGCCGAAGGTGCATGTTTGTTTCCTGACTATTGAGAATATTGTTTAGATTTTGGTTATCTCCTTCAAAAATGACATGACGATAACCAAAAGACCACGTGGATTGAATAGCCCAAAGTAACGCAGTCATTTCAGCTTCTATGATTGTACTTCGCCCCTGAAATTTACCACACCCCGCATATAGACATTTCCCATTCTGGTCTCTTATAATCCAACCCATTCCTGAAGCTTGTGGTCCAATACGATGTGCGACATCATAATTACATTTAATCCAATTTTGAGGTGGTACCTTCCATGCATGATCTATATGTTGTCGTTTTTGTCCCATTGCGGTGTGTTGTACACGTTGTCCCCATTGTGTTTGTTGTAAAAGATTTACCCATTCTGTAGAATCATCTTGAGCTCGTTGTATTAGTACATCAACAGTAATATCATGTTTCCTGAAAATTAACTCATTCCTAGCTTTCCATAACCTCCAGAGTATGAAAAAGGTAGATACTTATTATTTGACTCCGAATCGTATTGTCGGTAACTTGCGAGGAAATATCTGATGTTGTCGTAGATATTGGAGGTAGAACTGCAGATGGTAGTGGTTAGGATGCCAATCTTCCTCCATATCATTTGTGCAAATGCACAAAGAAAGAAAACATGTGATTCATCTTCATCAAAATCACAACACCGAGTGCATGACTTTTCCAAAATGATGTGTCTTCTATAGAGATGTGTTTTGAGTGATAGTCCCTTTGATAACAGACGCCATAAAAAATGTCAAATCTTTGGCGGTAATTCAATGGACCATATGTCTTTTGCTAGATCTTGATGATGTGCTAGTGGAGGCTGAGAACTCTCTGATGAATCAATCACCGAATATGTATTTTCTAATTCCACTGCTTGTCTATACCCAGATTTTACTGAATAAACACCATTATTCGTAAAACGCCATAACCAATCATCCTGGACCGGTGTAGGAGGGAGATATATTTTGTGAATAAGCTGATGATCCTCTCTTTGGATTAGGTCATTAATCATATCAGTATTCCACTGTCGAGTGTCCTGATCAATGAGCATCTCTACCGGTAGTAACGGATTAGTATATGGTAATATGTTAGGAGAACGTGATGGATAAATTGGTAACCAGTTGGAGCTTCCTATCTCCGTAGAAGCTCCATTGCCAATGGTGCGTTGTAGACCTGATTGTAATAGTATTCGACCATGAAGTAAAGATTGCCAGCCATAAGATGAACGCGATCCGGAAGATGCAGAGAGGAAATTCCCTTTTTTAAAATAGCGGTCCTTCAGAATTCTAGTCAACATACATGTTGGTCTTTGTAGGATTTTCCAGCATTGATTAGCGAGCAGAGCCTGGTTGAATTTCTCAAAATCTCGGAAACCCAAACCTCCTACAATTTTCGGTTTAGTAATCTTTTTCCACGAAACCCAAGCCATTTTGCGTTTGACATCAGATGATCCCCACCAAAACTGTGATAAGAGTCTGTCCAAATTCTTGCATATATCTTTGGGGAGTTTAAAAACATTCATGGAGTAAACCGGTAATGCGAAACCCACAGCTTTAATCAAAACCTCCTTTCCAGCATGAGATAAAAATTTTGTGTGCCAACCTGAGATGCGTGATTTTACTCTGTCCAAAGTATACCTGAACACTTGTCTCCGATTGCGGTTAAATTGCTCTGGTAATCCCAGATATTTTCCATCACCACCCATGTTATGAATACCCAGCAAAACATGCATATCTGTTCTTGTTCGTTGATATACGTTCTTCCCAAAAGTAATAGAAGATTTTCCATAGTTTATTACCTGACCAGATACCTTCCCATAATCTTCAAAAATTTGTTTTAGACAGGTGACATTTTGTCTATCTGACTTGATAAAAAAGAGAGAGTCATCCGCAAAAAGTAGATGTGATATCGGTGGGCCACCTTGGGATATATGTAGTGGTTGTATAGATTTATTCCGTACGACATGATGTAGCATTAAGCTTAACACGTCCGCACAAAGAATGAATAAGTTAGGGGATAGTGGATCCCCTTGCCTTAATCCCCTGGAAGATTGAAAATTTCCAAAAGGACTCCCATTTATTAGAACCGAGAAAGATGTAGTTGTAATGCACTGCATAATCCATTCTGTCCACTTAACGGAGAAACCTTTCTTTAGAAGAACTGACTCCAAGAATTTCCATTCTATGCGATCATATGCCTTACTCATATCTGTTTTAACTGCCATAAATGAAGTTGCACATGTCTTCTGAGTTTTTAAGGCATGCAGAGCTTCGTGTGCAATAAGAACATTATCTGTAATTAGTCTACCCGGTATGAACGCCGCTTGATTTTCTGAAATGACATCTGGTAGAACATTCTTGAGTCGAAGAACCAATATTTTGGAGATGACTTTATATACCACATTACAAAGTGATATCGGTCTGAACTCTTCCATTGTCGTAGGCGTATCATTCTTAGGAATGAGACAGATATTAGTATGATTAATTCCAGGAGTCATAATGTTTGTAGTAAAAAAACGATTCACTTCCTCATAAACCGCTTTTCCCACTATGTCCCAATGTTGTTGAAAAAAAGATCCTGAGAAACCATCAGGACCTGGAGCCTTATCAAGGCCTATCAAAAAAACTGCTTCTTTGACTTCAACCAGTGAAACATCTTGTGTTAATTTATGGTTGACATCTGGTGATACAACAGATGGCACTTGCGAGAGAACATACTCCATATCTCCCACATTGGTTGTCTGAAAAATTCCTGAGAAATACTTAACTGCTTGATTTACTATGGCAGTGTTTCCAAAAATGTCAAGTCCGTTCTCATCTTTAACTGACACAATGGTATTTCTGCACCGTCGATTTTTTGTTGTAGCATGGAAGAATTTTGTATTCCTGTCACCTTCATTTAGCCATTGATTTCTGCTTTTCAGCTTCCAGAATTTTTCTTCATCTAAATACGCCTTCTCGAGTTCTTTTTTCAGAAACCCAATATTACCTGAAACCACTGCATCACCACTCTTAACTGCATTAATGGTTTTACTTATGTCTCGAATTCGTGAAGCTGAGTTTGAAGAGGAATTCCTTTTCCATAATGATATTTGTTTTCGACAACACCGGAGTCGAGAAAGTAGACATGGTTCTGACTCGGTTGGAAAATGATTCCATGTGTTCTGAAGTATATTTGTAAAGCCTTCCTGCTCTACCCACCGAGGATCATAACGGAACACCCGGTTCCCAGACTCTGAATGTCTTTTTATACAAATAATTCCAGGTCGGTGATCTGAGTCTATCAAATCAAGGTATTCTACATAAGAAGCAGGGTATATAGCTTTCCATTCATCATTTGCCAATGCTCTATCTAACCAGCACTGAACAATCTGATTGTTTCGTTTACCCGACCAAGTCATATTATTTCCCCGAAATTGTAAATCAGCCAATGAACACCTCGAAACCATTTGTTGAAAATCGAGATAGGTCCAAGGTGCTCTGGTAGCACCACCCATTTTTTCATGTGGGTGTAAGATTTCATTAAAATCACCGCACATAATCCATGGACATCTTCGATGATTAGCAATTCGTTGAAATCTTTCCCAAAGATTTGAACGATATTGACGAATAGGGTGGCCATAAACACACGACAAATAGAAGTCATGATCTTTATTACTAAGCTTACAGTCAATGAGTCTTTCATCAGAACTGAGTACAGATAAATTAACAAACTTATGCCATAGTAATGCTAAACCACCGCCAGTTCCTTTTGGGGGGATACATAATACTTTTTCATAATTTAATAGAGCAGCCACATCATGCACAACATCATTCCTGTTCTTTGTCTCGATCAAGAAGAGTATATCCGGGGAATAAGTCTTCTTTATTCCCTTAAGGCGTTGAATTGCCAGAGACCCTCCTAAACCCCGGCAATTCCAAAATGCTATATTCATTCCGTCTCCGGTGGGTTATGGCCCACCACACCATCACCTATAGAACTCACAATGTGACCAATAAAAAAATTTGCCAAAACTTGGTTAAAAATGTTGGTATAAAGTGGTTCAATTTTAAATCCTATAATTGGTAATTCCTTAAACCAACCATAAATAAATTCCGGTTTAAATAACCAAAGACCACCAACCCAGTTTTTTATTTTGAACCGAAAATTAATCAAATCGGTTAGGTGGTTAAATAATATTTCGTTAACCGGGCCGGTTTTGGTTATTAGAACTAAATCGAAATTTGCCCTAAAACCAGGACTAAATTCCGACTGACCTGGATGGCCGGAAAGGATGACCGGAGTTTCTGGTTTACGGCGTTTGGGCGAGGTTTCAGAGTGAGACGCACCAGAATCTGGGACTCCCCTCTTCGTTTTCCGTGGAGTTGTTGTCGAGACTCGATGGGGATTTGATTCCGGTAGTGTATCGACTTGGGAGTAATTCGGGGGCATCTCGGGATTCGGCAAGAGAGGATTTGAGTCAGGCGCCGGAAAACCAGGAGGGGGGGCATCGTCATCTGCCGAATCGTCGTCACCAGGCGGATTATCGTCTGCAATTGTCGGATTTGGGAGAGAAGGGCAATCCGCCATATCATGGGACAAGATCCCACATTTACAACAGAAATTCCAAAGCTTTTCATATCGGAATTTCAGTGGAACTTCTATGTCATTGAATCGGAAAAATCGCCGGAACAAGAAAGGTTGTTCGATGTTCATTAGCACACGAACCCGAACAAATTCCACACGGTGGGATGTTTCGGAGTTGAAATCCGATTCCAGCAGTGAACCCAGCGTGCCTCCGATGTGCATTACCATCTGATAAGTTAGGAATTGGATTGGTATACCACGAATTTGGACCCAAAACGGTATGAACTTAAGATCGTTGTCTGAAATTTCCGGCGACCATTTTTGTAAGACACACATCCACTCATTAAACGACCATGGACCACGACGTAGCACCGAGATGAGCGCCTCCTCAGACTGAAACAGGAATTTGGCCCGGTTACCTTCGATGATTCTGGAAACCAGAATTTCACCGGCGCACCACAATCTAGGCAGAGAAGTCATCATCGCCCTAAGGTTCTGTTTTTTTGGATTAACGGGTCTCCCAATTAGAGAAAAACGCGTCTCCGATGTGTCTTGAGTACACAGTTCCGGCGGAAGAAGTACAGGCGGTTCATTGATACCAAGATCGAGGTCTTGGAGTTTTTTGTTTAGAAAATCCGACATACTTGAAAGACAGGGGAAGAAAGAATTTTGAGGGGAGAAGAAACTCGATCTTATAAAGATCGAGATACGAAAACCGTCACAGTTAAGCGATGACAGGAACACTTCAGATGAAGAGAAAACAAAACTTGCCGACGGTAACCATCGGCGAAGACAACGCCGAAGTAATCGGCAGAAAAATCACAGAAGGAATTGAGAGAGAAAACAGTTTTTTTGTTTAGATTTATAAATCTCTTATAATACATAAACCAATAATTCTCAGTAAGTTTATGATATTTATTTAAAATTTAGTAATTATATATTTGAAAAAAGAAACTTGTGTTACCGTAACTAATTTTCCAAAATTGATACATTGACCTGTTGCAAGTGAAGTGACCATGAAATCCAAAAGTTGAGGCAAGAACCAACAAGAGGAAAGGAATTTGCAAGACGACGTCGTTCTCATCTCAAACCTTTTTAATTGCTAACGAGACGTGCGATATCAAACAAACACAATTCTATTTCTCTCTCTTTCTCACTCTTTCTCTCCGTCGAGCTTTTTCCGTCGAGAGTTCCGCCGATTTCCAAAAACCCTATGGAGCTACTCCGATCCAACTTGTCGAGGGTTCAGATCCCCGAACCCACCCATCGCATCTACAAGCACGAGTGTTGCCTCTCCTTCGACACTCCGGTAAACCTCTCGATAAACCTCTCAGTTCGTTTACCAACTGTTTTATTCAGTTATATTTCCTGCGTCGGATATTATTTCGTTACGTTTGATGACTCCGTGGTTAATGATTTTCAGAGATCCGAAGAAGGGTTGTTCGTAGACATGAACAGTTTTCTTGCTTTTGGGAAGGATTATGTTGTTTGGAATTATGAGAAGACGGGAAACCCTGTTTATTTGCACATTAAGGAGACTACGAAATCTATTCCCGAGGATCGACCTCTGAAGAAACCGACTTTGCTTGCTATAGGTATACAACGATTGAGTAAACGCTCTCATCTCTGATGTTGATTTTGAAATGTTAAGCTAATTTTTTTCTTAACTTGCAGGAGTTGATGGTGGCTTTGACAACAATGAGCCTGAGTACGAGGAATCTTACAGCATAGTCATACTCCCGGATTTTGTTTCACTTCCATTCCCTTCTGTTGAACTACCAGAAAAGGTGCGAGCAATATATGTTGTGATTTTAGGTTTGTTATCAGGGAGGTTTTACAGCAACACAATGCATGTGTTTAGCTTTTCGTATTTTGTAATTGCAGGTGAGAATTGCTGTTGATACTGTACTTAGTGCCGTAGGTGCTGAACGTAAAGAGCAAGTTGCAGCTTGGACAGCTGAGAAAAAGCAAGTTAGTGAACATGCATTGACACTGCAGCAGATCAAGAGTGGCATTGCCATTCCTCCCTCTGGTTGGAAATGTGCTAAGTGTGATAAGAGCGAGAATCTCTGGCTTAATCTTACCGATGGAATGATCCTATGTGGAAGAAAAAACTGGGATGGAAGTGGTGGAAATAACCATGCAGTTGAGCACTACAAGGAGACGGGCTACCCTCTTGCTGTAAAGCTGGGAACAATCACAGCTGACTTGGAAGCAGCAGGTAAAGCTGTCTTGTTTCTTAAATCTAGTTTTAGTCGATTCTGTTGGGAATTTATTTATTTTAACTTCCGAGAAATGTCAAGACTTGTGATATTCAGGATTTAGATAGGCCTGTTTGAAATATTTCTAGGTACTCTTCATCCGTATTACATGTATGTTTATAATGCTGATTTCCGCTATTAAAGCGAAGTCAGCATGAGAGTGATACCTTTTGGAGGATGTTATGTTTTATTGTATGTGGCTGGAACTTCCAGAGATTTGAAGTTGTAAATTTCCTACCTTGTAAACGAAAAAGTTGAATCTGTGTTCAAAGGAACCAAATCAGTCACTGAACTTCAGTATCGTGAATGGATATTGGCATTTGATAGTTCTCTCTTTGGTTGGAGAAGAGGGACTTCCTGCATCGCTTTGTTTTTATGTTGATAAGTGTGGATTGTAATGTTTGTTGGAGGGTTTACCTTTCCTCAGCACTTACCGTCGCAAATATTTTGGCAGCTCAGATGTGTATTCCTATCCGGAAGATGACAGTGTTTTGGACCCGCTCCTGGCTGAGCATCTGGCTCATTTTGGAATTGACTTCTCGTCGATGCAAAAGGTTAGTACTGGATGATTTTGAAAATTATATTGGTGAAGAGTGTGTCATGCCTTATCCTTTATATTGTTGTCTGTGGTAATGAATTTTTTTATTGCATTTTTATTAGAGAGACTCAAGCCTAGGTATTTTCGTAGTGCTATGGTTTGTATGGTTACCCTTTTTGGGTCGCATTGGTCAAGTACTGGTTGTTCCAGAAAGTATCCGCCTTGAGTTCATTTTTTATTCACTAACAATTGCCACGAAAGACAACTATATTTTCTTCAACATGCTGTATAAATGTGGAGTATGCATGAGGCTATAAATTAAGATTACGTAGACTCACATCATTGTTATTGCATGCTTTTTAGAAACTGCAATTGGAAAATGTAGCAATGCTCCTGGAGAATGTCATTTAAGGTTGTTTTGGAGAATATCATTTAAGGTCGTTTCCCAAAGCACAGCGTTTTGTGGCTCTCTTGTCCTTGTTTGTCAGTTTATACGGCATCATTTCTTTGTTTAATGATATCCCACTTTTGATAAAAACATCTTTCGTGTGAATAATCTTAAGTTTATTGGGCTGTTTAAATCAATCTTCACAGACAGAAATGACAACTGCCGAAAGAGAACTTGATCAGAATACAAATTTTGACTGGAACCGTATACAAGAGAGTGGAAAAGAATTGGTACCAGTTTTTGGACCTGGATATACTGGACTTGTCAATCTTGGGAACAGGTACTCTTTGTGATTAAAAACTTATCAGGAATGTCATTACTGTTGATGCCTTATGCCCGATTCATTTCTTTTGCTAGTTGCTACCTGGCAGCTACGATGCAGATTGTTTTCTCTACTCATTCATTTATTTCAAGGTAACGGTAACTGTATAGGCAAGTAGATGTCATTGCATGTTTCCTTTCTTTTACTTGTATAACTAAAAACGAAACAAACCATTTGCTCTTAGAATCCACTGTAATAACTTCTGATTCTGAGATTGTGGCAGATACTTTTCGCAACAGAGCTTAAAGATGGCTTTTGATATGGCTCCTGCTGATCCAACTTTGGACCTCAATATGCAATTGTGAGTTTCTGCTAGAACAATTGTTACTATGTTGTATACTCTGTCTCGGGACTTCTGTTATCATGCGATTGAAATTTTGACATTGTAAAGATAAAACAGTTTTAACATTATAGTTGGCATGCTCTTCGTGATACATCCTTAAGTTTCTCTTCCTTCTCTGCTGTGCAATTTTTAAAAATTTGATTTCCATGAGGGACAATTGCATATTCATTTCCGAATCCTTGCTGTTGGTGGCAGAACAAAGCTTGGACATGGTTTGCTATCTGGGAAGTACTCTATTCCTGTAGCAGAGGTATGACTATTTCAAGAGAAAAAGTTTGATTGCATACATATATATTATCTAAACCACCTCATGTGCCCTCAGTTACATTGATTTTCCCATTCTTCTGATTGCAGAAGGACGCTGCAACTGGAGATGCTGTAAGATTCTCATTCAATATGTTTATAAACTTCTTATTGATATTTTAATAGATATCAGTGATTGAACTACAGATTTATAAGCATATCAATCTTATTATTCTAGTGTTTTTAGGTTTCTATGGCTAGTTGCTCTTAATCAGTCATTTTGTACTGTAAGAGGTTTCCTTCTTTATACTGTTCGTCTCGTAATTAGATACAGACAAGAGCATCCAGTCAAAAAATGGTTGATGTATGACTTTCTGAATATATATACGTACAGAGATTGCACAAACTGTCTGGAGTTGTTGTAATTTCTGATTACTTTACATATTGCTTTTTTTGTCAATAATAGAGACAACCAGGAATACCTCCTCGCATGTTCAAATCGCTAATTGCTGCAGGCCATGCAGAATTCTCTTCTATGAGACAACAGGTGAAAACCATGTCTTTTTAAATGTTCAAAATTACATGGATTATTTTGAATGATGCTACTTTCTGACATCTATTTACTAAATTCATTAAGAGCTCACACTAACTAGCACCATTCTGTATTGTAGGATGCTCTTGAGTTTTTCCTCCATTTGCTAGACAAGGTAGAGCGTGGCAGCAACATGAGACCAGATTTAGACCCCTCAAGGAGTTTCAAGTTTGGAGTTGAAGAAAAGATCCTTTGTTCATCTGGAAAGGTTGCATATAATAAAAGGGATGACTGCATTCTTTCTTTGAATATTCCACTGCATGAGGCAACTAATAAAGGTATATCCTGTTCTTCCTTCTCTGCTCCTCTTATTTGATGTGTTTCTTGATTCTGTGGTATTTGTTTTGCTTTTTGGTCATCAAGATGAATTAGAAGCATTTAACAAGCAGAAAACAGGAAAAGGACTGGATGAAAATGATATGTGAGTTAGTTGACTCAATTTTAATATCTTTAATAAGTTTTCTTCATATCTGAGATATATATTCTCAGGTCAACTGATGAAATTGTACGCCCACGAGTTCCTTTAGAAGCTTGTCTAGCAACCTTTGCATCATCAGAGCAAATTCATGATTTCTATAGCACTGCTCTGAATGCGAAGACAACAGCTATCAAGTATGATGTTTCTTTTCAGAGTGAATCCTAGCTCAACTGAGAGTAGAATGAAAGTGAACTAATATCTTCAAGAATGAACGTTCATGCAGGACAACTGGTTTGACATCTTTCCCAGATTATTTGGTCTTGCACATGCGGAAGTTTGTTATGGAGGCAGGCTGGGTGCCAAAGAAACTTGGTCTCTTTCTGAAACACCAATCTTTTTAACGTTCCCCCTACTGGCCTTGTATGCAGATGCTTATTATCTGTTTCTTGATTTGTTGAGGCAGATGTGTACATTGATGTTCCGGATGTAATTGATATCAGCCACATGCGCAGCAAAGGACTTCAACCTGGAGAGGAACTGTTGCCAGATGGTGGTATGTTGCTATATTTATTTAGAGGATTGGTGTTTCATCTAATTCGCTTGGATAATGACTGATTGTTATGACTTCGTGCTATTTTTTTAAACCTGTTTTGGAACTAGCACTCATCTATTAATCATTTACTTTTTTGCTGTGCGCCACGGTTGTCTCTAATAATCTTTAGTTGTGGAAACACTTGAAAGATATTCTCTAGTGGATACTCGACCATTTTGTGGAACTTTTTACAGCCAACGTACAGTCGTTACACTCTGCTGAGGGTTTCTAGTGGACACAGGATATATTTATTTTTCTCTTAGACGGGATATATTCTGGTTTTTTTGTGCTTGTTATAGTTGTTTTGTTGTTTTGGTACTCTGCTTTTGTTATTTCCTGCTCGACTCCCCCTGTTCATTTATCAATTTGTTCGATAAACAATTGTACCTGTTATTCTTCCTATAATTCTGTTTGCCATTCCTTTTTTTGCATACAGTTCCCGAAGAAGTGATGGAAACAGTGCAGCCTGTGGCAAATGAGGAGATAGTTGCTCAACTTGTCTCAATGGGATTTAAGCAGCTTCATTGCCAGAAAGCTGCCATAAATACTTCTAATGCTGGAGTCGAAGAGGCGATGAATTGGTTACTTCCTCACATGGATGATCCAGGTAATATAAAATGTTTTCACGAGTCTGCAGTTGATGCTTGACTTCAGACTTAAAACTGAAATAAACGTTTGGAGACCAGTTTCTAATAATAAGATGTATTTTGTTTCATAGACATCGACACACCAATCTCCCATCAGACGTCTGACGTTGATCAATTGAGCGTTGATACCTTAACCTCCTTTGGTTTTGCTGAAGAGGTTGCTCGAAAGGCACTCAAAGCCTCGGTAAAGTTTCCCAACGCTTTTTAGCAAATGAGTTTGCATTTAGGCTAGGGCTCTTTTCTCCTGATTCTTGTTACTTAAATCTTGTTTTTTTTGTTGTTGTTTTGAATCAGGGAGGAGATATTGAGAAAGCAACAGATTGGATATTCAATAACCCTAATGCATCTCTTCCAGACACAGACGTGTCCTTGAGCAACTCAGCGCAGACTCAAGCTCAAAGTGGATTACCAGACGGAGGAGGAAGTTAGTTTCTATCCAAACTCTTTTTACCTTGAGAAACAAATCAAAGTGAGAAGTATTCTTACTCAAAAAAAGCTTCCATATTTTTTTGTCTTAAAATTATTTACAGGATATAAGCTGTTTGGGATAGTAAGCCACATGGGAACATCAACTCATTGTGGTCACTACGTCGCACACATATTGAAACAAGGTCGTTGGGTTATTTTCAATGACAGCAAAGTCGGTATCTCCACAGATCCTCCTAAAGACATGGGTTATCTCTACTTCTTTGAGCGTCTCGACTGTTGATTTATAATAAGTTTTTAATGGGGAGAGAAAGTGTGTTCCTTCTTTCTATAGAAATTTTTTTAGGGTTTAAGGTTTTTAAGATTTGGATTGAGGTTTCTCATGGGTGGTGCATTGTTTGGTTTCCAAATTTTACTTGTGGATTATGTCAAAGTTACTAATTTTAGTTCACTGTGGAACTTTTCACAAACTGTAAGACCAAAAGTCTTCCACAGCTAGTTACCATCAATTATTCCGAGAATGTAGAAGAAAGAAAAATGCCAAGAGAGAAACCGGTTTTTTTGCAACATTTCTGGTTTAGTATCCGACTGTTAAAGGGGGAACATTCACTTCTAAGCTGGGCTTTTGCTCCCATTAGCAAAACTTCTGCATTTGTATTTACTCCAAACCACAATAGATACCATCACATTGCAATTTGACAGATATTATTTGTTACTAGTAGCACCACTTGTTCCCTCTCCATGGTTCCCTGTTCCAATTTGTCCCTCTTGCGCCCTCCATGTTATCGCCTCCGCATTTGCATATATGAGGATCGTCCGATGCAATATTATTATATATCCTATCATTTCTCGCTTTACAATGAAAAAGGACGGGTGTTTCCTTGTTTCATCTCCCATTTATGTCCTTAAAACAAATAATCTAATTCGTCCACAATGATGATAATGGGAATACATTCAAAGTCCAAGGTATATTCGATAATACCAATGTTTATAATATATGAGGACATTAAAAAAGACATGATATCTTGTTCTCTCCTATGTTTTGTATCGCAACCTTAAACTACTCGCAAAACATCCACACCACTTGCCATAAAACACGTCTTATAGTGTTTGACGGGCATTGTGTTTTCCATGACTCTTATAAAATGCAATACATGGCTTCGCCGCTTTCTTTCCATTCATATTATCTCCATTTAATCGTATATTTAAGATTCAGTGAAAGCTCAAGTTAGTATGTCACTTGTACCCTTATGCGATCCTCCCGATAATTGGAATATTTATAGATCATATTTTTTTATTCAATCTATTTAAGTTCCAATTCAATGTTATAAGATCAATCATCTGATTAATTCAACAGAAAATCGAGATTAGTTTTATTTATGTATTATTTAAATATTTTTATTTGTTATTTTTTGTTTATATTCTGTGAACCAATTATAGTACTAGTCCCTCGGATATGGATTGGATTATCAAAAATGAAAAAGGTTTTTTTCTACAAGCAGGAAGAGAAAAGTTGCAGGGTCAGTTCTTAGTTATCGAGGCTGAGTTCACTGCACTAATTTGGGCTATCCAATCCACTTGATCTTTCAGATTTAAATATGTAATTTTTGAAGGGGACAACTTAAATCTGAACAATCTGCTCAACCAAAATGGAATTCATCTACAACTACAACATTACATAAGTACGCTTCAACAATAGATTCCTCTTTTTCACGGAATTCAATTTATATACAATCCAAGATACAGTAATCAAGCAGCGGACACTCTAGCTTCTACAGCAATCACGACTTCTGTTGATTGGAATTTATTTAATTTTTTTTCTTTATTTTTATAATCGATTGTAAACGATGATATTTTTCAATAAATAACATTTTGAAAGAAAAAAAAACACTGATAAAAATAATCATGACATATCAGCTTACACAAATATAAATGACAATTTAAATACAAATTTATTTTCAACAAGATATATGAGTTTTAATTAGTACTTGTGAATCCATATGTTTTGCTCGAATTTAAATTTTAAAATTTTTAATTTTAAAAATTCAATAATTTTTGGTAGTAAATAGTTTTATAGAATGCAGAAACTATTGGGAAATCGACTGTGAACACGATTTGTGATGAAATAGTGACTAAATATAAATTCATTGTTAGACATTCGACATAATACCAATTCGTTGTAAATTCATTGTTATATTAATATTCAATGTAAAGCTTTTGTGTTACCCTTTTAGTTCATCTAACCTACAAAACCGCCACACAGAATGAAGATCATATCATATCTGAATTTGCAACATGTGTTCTATAGATTCATAACGTTGTCTAATCAATTTCTTGATTTCTTTGCATGAACGTTTATTGTTGGATTTGTGAATGTAGCATACAATATATGTGGTTTGATTTTCTGATAATTAAACAACATTTGTGGAGAATCGTACCAAAACCTAATAGCCAAAAGAACAGTCAATTCCTTGTTTCCTGCCGTCTTTTCCCGGTTTAGTTTGTGGAGAATCATATTAATAACCGATTCGTACCGGACGAATTCTGCGACACCGAGTAAATTAGTATTATACTAATGGGACGAAGATCCCACACAAATGGTTTTCTTTTTTTAGAATCAAAATTGGGAGATTTGTTAAAACATTCGTCATTCTAATCTCCTCAAAGAGCAACACGAATTGCTTCTCCTTCTCATAGCACGTGTTCTTCAAAATTCTCGATTTTTACAAAAATAGAAAGTTAATTTCCATGGCAGTCATGAAATCTTTCCCGTTTTTGGAAGCTTTAACTTCGTTTCACCGGAATCTCTCACCGTTATCTCGTATTTATGAGGTTAGTGATGCTATTCTTTACTATTTTTCTGATTTGGAATCGCATTTAGGAGGTTTAGCGGTTGATGGTAAAGAAACGGAACCGAGAAAGAATTAAATTGAAGTGAATTCTGTTGATACGGTGTTGATTTTATCTGATAATACGAAAATATTCATGGGTCAGGTTGATTAGGTTGTGTTGTTGTTTTCTTGAATTTCTGGCTTCATTATAAAAAAAATTAGAAACTAACTTAGCTTTTCCTTTTTTATTTATTTCATACTTTCTCCCAACTACACAATAGAAGTTACTTAGCTAAAGTTCAATTGTGATGGTCTTAGACACTGGAATCGATATGCGTGAGTTAAATATTACTTGTTTTCTTTCAATTCTTTATAGTAAAATTGTCTTGTGCTCAAGGAGAAATGTGCATTTAAGGAAAAGGGCACAAATCAGAGCTCAAATTCTCCACAAAAAATTGATTTTAGCTGTCTTTTTCATAAATATGTAACCTATATAATGTTTGAAAGTTTTGAGAATTTCATGACCAGAGTATGAATGTTCACATTGACGCATCTGTTAGATTTTTCCTGAGAGGATTCAATCTTAAGTCAGTGCATGATTAGTTTGTAGTTTGTACCCACTACCCTGCTGCTACTCTATTTCTTGTAAATCAAAACTACAAACTGTCAGTATGTATTGTTTGCGAGAGTAAATCCTTTTGGGATGTGCTTAAATAGAGTTGCACTCATGCCCTCTAGTCAAATCTTTTACGAAGTTATTAGCAAGTTTATTATGGTATGCTAACTTTTCTACGTTGACGGTATAGATGTGAATTCTTAAATAGATGTGCTTAAATAGAGTTGCACTCATGCCCTCTAGTCAAATCTTCTACGAAGGTATTAGCAAGTTTATTATGGTATGCTAACTATTCTACGTTGACGGTATAGATGCGAAACTTTTCTTATCAAGTTATTCATGGTATGCGGTTGAAGTTTACTATACCCGTATATTTTGATTCATGATTTATGACTAAATGTTACATAAAATTGAAATTCTAAATATGTTACCTTAGTAGTAATCCTTGTTGTTATCAGTGGCTAACACGCTGTTTTCGTGTCCAACTCTCATTAGATGAAAAGGGATAGAAACTATTGGAAATCTGTGTCTAGGATTGTATATAGAGATTTTTTGCCCTTTTGGATCATCCAACCTACCCCAACCATCACAGATCATATATCTCTTCTGGCGATCCCATAGTTCTCAGTTCCAATCATCGCAGCAGAGCATCTCAAAGCGGCAAGAGGTCTCGACAATGTCACTTTCATATTAGATCTCAATTTGCAACCATAGTTCTGCATTTATTAACTGTGTATAAATTTCTTTAGTTGCTGCCGCTTGCTTAGGATTCTGTGCATGATCATATATTATGGTTCCGATTTTGTGTAGATATGCAATGCGATGACAAAACAATTTTTGGTTTCGTGGTGATGGATTTTGTTTCGGTAACAAATCCTTGATTTCGTGTAGATGCATAGCGTTTCCCCTTTCTCAATCTGTCCTCGTAACTATTGCTTTGATTACCCTGATTACTATTTCTCGGTTCTTTAGATTTTGTATCCTTTGGAATATTTTCTCAGGTTGAGTGTATAGATTAAATGAAACATGTGGCTGGAAGAACTAGTCTACATGAAAAATAGCTTTGATGTATTTTCCCTTCATTATCAAACGCTTTTGCTTGGTTTTGGTGGGTGATTGGGTTCTGGTGTTTCTTAGCGGTGATTTTGGTCTTCATCTAGTGAATACCAAGGGGCAAGGGGTGCTTTGTTTTTTATGAGTAGTTAGCAGTTGTTTGCTTCTTAAATTCATATAAATACATATTCATTTTGCATAGATATCTGTTCTTTCATCCCTTTTATTGGCTAATCGATGTTTTTGTTGGTGCAGAGCCTTATCAACAGAAAGCGAACAGAAGATGGTTGCAACCCGTGCCCAGCTTCGCAATGGGGTGATATGGGATCGGGTGGAATCTGTCCAGGGTGTCTTTGTTGAAATTTTATCACGACTCTCAGTAAGGTCTATCCGTTCATTTAAAAAGGTTAACAAATACTGGTATGGCTCAATTAGCAATAAGTTTTTTGCTAAGAAGCAGTTAGCTCACTCGAGGGAGAATCCGTCATACATTGCCTGTCCAATTATGGATAGTACAATGAAACTGTATTCGATGAAACCAGGGAGTTTCAAGCTGTCTTATTTGAATACAATTGATCCTTCTGAGAGAAGTGAAAAAGAATACATGTACATGATAGCATCCTTCAACGGACTTATCTGCTGCATAAATAATATCTGTGATGAAGACGAAGAAAGCAAGTTCTATGACCTGCAGATATGGATAAGCAACCCCTGCACGGGGGAAACTCTCCTTCTTCCCCAAGGGAGACCCTCGTTTGATTTTGAGCCAAGTGTCGGAGTAGCTTATGGCCCGGACATCAGTGATTACAAAGTTTTCCGCATATTTTGTGCTGGAAAGAAAATTCCTGAAGAAAGGGTATCGCAGGAAATTTACTATATCGATGGTCAAATGCATAGAAAATATCGCTATGCTCATGTCTATGAATGTGAGGTGTATTCGTCCAGAACTGGCTATTGGAAAAACATCGGTCCCGTGCCTTGTGTTCCGATGCATTCTTATTATAGCCCGTTCAGATCTTGTCACATTTGTGTTAGAGGGAAGATCTATTGGCTGTCTTCCTTAGATGAACCAGCTGCAATCCTCTCTGTGGATTTGGAAGGGAGATTCAGTGTTATTGAGTTGCCTGAATACTCAGATGATCTAAAAGAGGAAGACAGGATAACAGACGCGACATTTCTGATCAATCTGCGAGATTCTCTCTCAGTGGTTATTATACATGCATATTATATGGATATATGGGTATGGAAAGAAGACTCCAAGCAATCTGGTAGTTGGGTATTTGAATGCGGAGATTCTATTGCGTTTGACGACTTTGACTTGGTTTTAGGAATGACTTCATTAAAGAACCAGATCCTATGCATGACTGAGAGACATTGGTATTATTATGATGTTGATACGGGAATTTGGAAAAAGAGAAAAGCGAATAAGGCTGGATTTGTGAATCCTGCTGTGTTCCCTTTCACCGAGAGCCTTCTTCCATGTAAGTTATGTTTATATATATATATATGTATGATGATACAATTGTCTCTTCCTTGCTCTCTAAAATCTGCTCTGATCTGTTGTTTCTTGGATCAGGCAATGGAGGTGTGATGGTGCACAGGGAACAGTAAGAGTATCTATGTTCACTGATGTGATGTGTTTCTCTCAGGAATTTTCATGTTGTTTTGGGTTTAAGACTTTCTGCTTTGTGTTTCCTTTTGAACTTGGTTTATGCAGTTTCTGTTTTCAAGACTATCTTAGTAGTAATAAGCTGTGACAGTGCTTTTGTATCTGTCCAAAATATTATTTAATGTTATGAAAACCATGAATTTTCTTTATGCTTTGGTTCTCTAATTGTTGCTGATTTCGGGTTCTGCTTCTTCGATTATATATCATTTGCCTCATCTCATATATTAAACCGGTTGGTTTAGTTTGAACTTCGTACTTAATATCTGAACCGTAACCAAGAGCTATCATCTTGGATTGTTCGGCTATGCATCATAACATGTAGTTTTGTTTCTCATACTTAACTATCCAACAGCTATAGACTTAAGATGTTTAGTTGATGTATTTTTGTGTGTACTTCTATAAGGAATAATAGAAAATTAGATTAGTGTGACTATAGCTTAGTGATTTCTGCTAGTGAATACATTTCGAAAAATTGATAGGAGTACTGAGTTTTTAGGTTATAGAAGAACTAAACTATTCACATGTATTGGAAACTTCATGTGAATATCCAGAAATTGATTATTGTAAATTTTAGGCCAATTACATACTATGAAATTAATATTTTTACCTATATTTGGGCAAAGAATAAAAATGTTAATGAAATATTCTATATTTAAAACTATGTTTGAATACACGGTACATGTTAGTTAGACGCTTAAGATATATTTTGTCTACAAAAAATCAAAAATTATTCGTAAGTTACATAAAATCTAATTTTTGATCTATTTATTATCATCTAAATATAATACTCTATAATTACTTATAATTTTAATATAATTTTATATTTTAAAATTGCATGAAAATATAAAAACTAATTTTAATTCCAATATCTTATGATTTACGTTTAAAACATAACTTAGTTTTACTAAATTTTAGATTAAAAAAATTAAAAATATCTTCAAATTTTTTAAAAAAAATTATATTTAAGAAACTAAAATAAAATTGAACTAGACGGTCGGCTATACAGCTAAATATCCATATAGATGATCTATTTGAACAAAACCGAGACTTTTAATTTTTTGATCAATTTGGTTAAAGTTATCATGTATGGTGATGTCTAACGTTTAGACAGTTAGGTGACCGATTTTTAAAACACGAATTTTGAATATCAATCCATATTTAAAAAAAATATATACTAAATTTGATAACATGGAAACAATAGTAACTTAATATATTTTTAATATGGTTGGAAAATTCCATCAAGAAGTCAAGGTTCATGAGCTCCGATAATATCGTTAATACCATTCTCTGGTGGCTCACTTCAAGATTAACACTAACGGCCCCGAAAACATAAATTGTTGTCTTCAAATCCAACCGGAGAACTGCCAAACCATTAGGCAAAACTGTCTGAAAAAGATTGTCAAGAAGCTGAGCCTGTCCCCACTTCTTGCTTTGGTCTTCCTCTTCTCGTGTCCTTTGGTACAAACGTGGTACGGTTAAGTTAGCCACGCAGGAGGACAAGAGAGAAGTTGTTGGAGAAGAAAACAACCTAAAATCATTTATATAAAGGGTTTACATTATTTCCTTTGCAATAAAATCTTTTGCAGAAAACATATCAAATGTATTAATTTATTTAGAATAATTGCATTATAAACTCAATTTTCTTTTTCGTTTAATAAAATTTAAATTTAGTCTTGTATATATGTACATATAAAAAGGATATATATATATATATATAATTGATTTTTCAAACAGAACTATGTTGATGGGAAGTTGAAACAAAACAATAATGGAATAAACTATTTCAATGATTATTTGGTCAAATTTAGAAACTACGAAGAAAAGAAAACAAAGAGACTCAACAAAACACAAATAGGAAAATATGTTTTTAATCTCATAGAAGAATCAGATTTCTTCATCTTAATCCCTTTCTTATGAGCTTTAACTCCATCTCCGTTGACTTCAACATCAGCACCAACATCGATTATGTACCTTTTTGTTTTCCAGAATATAATCTTAAATCTCACCCTCGTCTTCAGATCCATCCTGAAAACCGCCGATCCATTAGGCAAAACCGCTCGTAAAACCGTCTGCTTGTTTAACGGCAGAGCCTGACCCCATTTCTTGGCTTTCTTCTTGTGTCCTTGGTAGAATCTTGGCACTGTGTAGTTAGCTACAGAAGAGGAGTTGGTGTTGGAGAAGGAAAGGTGAACATCGTCGTAGTAGATTCCTTGATCTCTGTTTGGGTTAGCGAGACGAACCATGAAATTGAGAGTGGTATTGAGTCGTGAATCTAAGGATTTGTTGAGGGCAGGAACGTAAAAGTATTCGATCGAGCATTTTGGTTTGTCGGGACGAAGACTAAGCCATAGGAAGATAGAGGTGAGACCAGCTGTGAAGAAGAAGCTCAAACAGTAGCTACAACAGTTTCTTTCACCACCGTCTCTGTCGTCATCTTGATCCATTCTGTTTCAGATTTTAAACTTTTTGTTCTCAAATATTGAAGATGAATTTGTTTTATTTTTTGTCTGGTGGTTTTGAGATTTTTTTTTAGTTCAAGTTGACTGCAAGAGACGACTAAGTAGGAGACTCAGATTCTTAGCCAAGAAAATAAATAATTAAAATAAAAACAAATAAATGTAAGAGATAAAATAAAGAATAAAATTATGAGGACAAAAAGGACGTTCAATAACTGAAATTCAACTTAGCAAATCGAATTTTATTCTCCTTTTTTAATTTATTAAAAGAGAATAATTGCATTGAGTGACATGATATGAACATTTATTAAATTAGGTGAATGACTATTCTGTGTTTTTTATTTAGGACAATATATTTTTATTAATGACCGAAAAGTTCGAGGTCAAGACTGGACCAAAGGTAAAGTTTGCATCGAGAAGGTACGGTAATCTGAACATAGTCTACGACCGTTCGACAGCAACTACTTAGACCAAGTGACCCACTGACCCTCGACGACAACGATAGTCGGCTTGGGCAGTTAGACCAATGGAACCTGACTTGGGAATGGATGATTAATAAACATGATGCTGGACAGTATTACAAAGTCATGTATTGTCAGAAAAACCACTAGTCACTTAGTGGATAACGTGACGGGCAAGTTACCTCACTGTTGAGTAAACGGAACGCTCTTGCCACCTGTTATGGACCCCTGAAAAGCTTAATCTATGTTTCATTAACTGCAGGTAAATAAATAATATATATGTCGTTGAATCGCAGAAATTTAGGGTTTTGGGGTTTTTTTGTTCTCTTAATTAGTTAGGTTTTCAAGTTGCCATCTGATCTAAACAAAACAGCTCTAAACGCACCTCAAAATTGGAAAATTGAAGGTGTTCTCACTTCTCAGTCACTAGTACAAATGCGAGCCACCGGTTCGGGTTCATCCATCTTCTTTCCCGGATTCGAGCGGTATAACAGCCATAACCTATGTGATCGCCAGCTGACAAGTGGTCTGCAACATAACCAAACTCAAAGCTCAGCCCTTAAGATGTTGTGTCTCTTTCGCTGCGTTTTACAACAACTCTGCAATTCCTTGCAACACGTGCGCTATTAACTCGTGTGGAAACAATTTTTTGAACAATATTTGGATTTTCAATCTGGATATATGGTCCAAATATTGATTGTAAAAATTTGTTGGAATGTGAATAAGAAATGAGTGATTGGACTCATTAAAAAGCCATAAATTTGTTAGATAAAATAATGAGTAGGGACAAAAGTCTCACATTACAAACTTGAAGAAAAATCATCTATTATATAAATGGGAGATTTCATGTAATAGGTTAAAAGAATTAGAGAGAAAACGGACCAATCCACGCGCGCCGCTGTCGGGTCGGGCTCGGGCTTGGGTCTTGGGTAAGGGTCGTAGGCCCAATAAGGTTCTTTTTGGGCCAAATTTTGATTACGGCTTTGTTCCAAAACCGAGTCAAAATTCCTAAACCATATCCATGATTTTCTCCTCTAAGCGTCCACGATTTTTTGTCGGTTCGGTTTCCTCACACGTTTAGGGTTGCGAAAACCACTTCCGTAAGGCTATAAAAAAATAAATTTTAATCCTCATTAACCTAATTCGGCCTCCACACCTTTCACATTCTCTCCCAAAAAAATTTGTCTCTAGCGATCTCCTATTCTCTCTTCTTGCACTGTAAGTTTTCTCGAGATTATAGCGTAGATTATTGTTCGTAGATTCTATAATCGGGTATTGCGATTATAGTATTATCGTGGTTGTATTCTGAAATTCATAATCTTATCAAAACGACACACTGCGGGAGATTTATTGAATTAAAGAAACATATCAAATTTCGCCTGCACAAATTTATCTTTTATTAATTCGTTTTTTCAATCGTTTTGATCTGTAAATCGTTTTTCCTATCATGATTTTCATATCCGGTTTTTCGCGTTCTAACAACTGATGCGTTAATACGGACTATAAAATCGGTTGGACCGAACAAGGTTAATCGCTTTCAATTGGAGAGAGATTTCCCATTCGAGGATTGCTTTGTGGCGGTTGAAATGGGAAAAGGAGGTATAATGTACACGTGTTCGACCAAACAATCGAACCGTTATGTTCCAGGGCTTGCCTGGAATGAACAATCTTGTGGGTCAAATCCAAGTCAGAGACCCTGGCGTGCCTGAAAAGCAACAATCTGTTATCTCCTTCATCAAGAAAAACATAAATGGACTGAATATAGCTGAAAGGAAATGGTTTTCAAACCAAAATTTTCTTCAATGGAGAAGAATGCGCATTTTCCAAAGAAGAGCTCAGGACACAGACGCAGTATAAGCGTCTTGACGTCCATTGTTTTCACAACAGTCGCAGCTTCTGCACTACTTAATAATGGTGGAATAATTATTGTAGAGATAACTAAAGTTAGCATTATTGATCAGTTTTCCATCTTTTGATGGTGTTGCTGAACAGATTAAGGATCCAAACGGAACAGATGTTGAGAGATCTTTGTAATATGATTGACCTTTATTGTATGTTTGTTCTCTCTCAAATCCCAGAATCTTATGCAATGTTGGCTTTTTGACATGAAGAAGATCTTAATTAGTCTTTTAATTTGGAGTTTTTGTGAAATCTATAATTGTTCTTTAACATCTTTATCGGAAATATATAAAATAACATCTTCGGAAGCAAAGAACAAAAAACAATTGACAGAAGCAAGTCACATGAGATTCCAAAACTGAAACACTTAGGCATTTATGCTTTGCTTAGAATCTGCGAAAGGCGATAAAAAAGCATCTCTTCCTCAAAAGCTTCACTTTTAATATAAACCCAATCGCCAATCATCATCTCTTATAAAACTCTAAACCACACTAAATTCTCTCTAAGACCTCTTGATTTCACATTCTTCTCTACTTACAGTTTAAGGAAATGGTTGGAAACCTAAAGAACATGATGCTTCGTGGGTTCGGTCTCGTGTGCCTGTTGGTGATCGTTAGCAAAGGCTACGCTAGAGAGTTTACGGTCGGTGGTGCAAAAGGCTGGACCGTCCCTTCCGGTTCTCAAGCGTACAGTCAATGGGCAGAACAGAACAGATTCCAAATCGGAGACTCTCTGCGTAAGTTTTCACCAACTACTGAAAACATAGCTTCTTTCACATATGACACAAGAAAATTTATATACATTTGCAGTGTTTGTCTACCAGCCAAACCAAGACTCAGTGCTCCAAGTCACAAAAGACGCCTATGACAGCTGCAACACTGACGCACCAACCTCTAAATTCTCCGATGGCAAAACTTCCTTGGCGCTAACCCACTCCGGGCCGTACTACTTCATCAGCGGAAACAAAGACAACTGCAACAAAAACGAGAAGCTCGTGGTCATCGTCATGGCTGACAGAAGCGGCAACAACAACCACACATCATCTTCATCTCCATCACCAGCCCCAGCTCCCTCGGGAGAATCCGCCCCCGCACCACCTGTCTCAGGAACCTTTGAGATGACCCCAGCACCTATGCCTACTCCATCTCAAGAAACCCCAAACAACGCAGCTTCTCTTTATTCTTCTTCTTCTTCTCTTGCTGCTCTTCTCGGGGCTGCTCTTGCTTCCACTCTCTTCCTACACTAAGTAGTTTTTCTTTTGTCTTCTGTTTTCACTTTGTAACGAGCTTTCTCCCTTTCACCCCAGTTTGAATCCATTGGTGTTTGTTGTTCGATTTTGTTTCAAATGTAAATTAATAAACATTCTACTTGTGTGACTGATATGTCATCTCTATATAAATAAATGGAAAGATAGAGAACAAGGATGAAACTAAATGACCAAGAATCATAAAGATTGTGTCAAACAAAATTTCTCTCTTTTCTGATTTTTTTTTTCTCTGTAGAACAGCTATTCCAAATGAACAGTCTGAGGTTCTTCTATCGTTTTATAGATTAATGCAAAAATCTTGCCGATCAAATGTTTTTCCCCAGTTCAACTTTTTTTACCAGTCTTATTGTATTGTGGAGTATAGAATCTAGTATTCCCGCAACCTGAAAAAAAAATACACAGGAGAAATCCGAGGTCACCACGGAATCCATGAAAGTACGAGGAAGCAGGGTAGACTGAGAAAATACTAACCGTGAAAACACCACCAATAATAGCGCAAAGATTTGTGATGAAGTGCGAGAAGGACTTTTGGTTTTCGGTTATTAAGATCTGCAAAAACAGAGCACCCAAGGAGAAATTATAAATAAGGAGAGTATATTGAGACGTTTGCGCGAGATTATTATCTTTTCGTTTGTGTAAATGAGGACTAAACCTGCATGGGAGAGAGCTCAAAGTGAAACTTTGCAACAGGTAAGTAGTAAGTCTGAGCCACACTGCTGTGAGCGGTGTATTCATATTCTTCAATTAGCGAATGTTCTTTACCGGATCTTCTTGTAATGACCTCTGTTTTTACTATTTGAAGGTAATGTTCGATCTATATACAGCAGTTTAAAATGTAGGAAATAATTAGATAAGGGCCAGTATAAGAATATTTGACAAAGGTTCAAGATTCTAAACTCATATGAAGGTTTCTGAGACTTACAGTAACATTGGCACCAAAATCGTGTTGATTAATGAACGCTTTTTCATCCAGCCTGCCATGACTTTGGCCAAGATATGGCAACAATCTCCTCATATCAGTCAACAACCTAGGAGAAATCATCCTCCCAAATGAAAGATGGGTAATAACATGCGACATGTTCATTTGAGAAGTATCGAATGAATGAGCTCCTGAATGAGCTGAGATGACGAGATTTCCTGGAACCTGAAACATACAAAACACAAAATTCCAGTACAAGAAAGCTGGAAAATATCCACAAAAACAGGGACATTGCGTCAGTCTGAGGTTTACCTTCTTTACACGCAGATAACCTTCAACTCTACAACCTCCTGTAATTGGTGCCTTTTTAAGAGTTTTTGCTGTATCATTGGATATACCACCCAAAGCTAGCTTGTGAGTCTCTGGGTGGATAGGTGCAACCAGACCCTCCACCATCTGGAAGAAACAAAATCCTTGTATATGAACTTTTAGAAGAACATGCTTAATACTGGCTCAAAGCAAAAAGATATGATGTGAATGTATATAATTCACAGACACCCGTTTTTATAAAACTAGATGAACATAGGCATAAACATAGATGTGAAAGTTGACTAATTTATTCTTGATACTGAAACGGTATTTGAATTGGTCTACCTTAACTATACTCTCTGTGTCCCGATCTCCATAGTAAGATTCATGTTCGTGGTGTCCATGGTCCTCTCTGAAACAACAAAACAGGGAACACTTTCATAAGAATGTTTGCACCAACAGATATGTGGTTCACATACACCTGAAGAAAGATAAAATGCAAAAGAACAGATTTTGAACAATTCTACGGTGATGATCACACACGTGTCAACATTTGACTGTACTGAGAACATTTAGGAGACATAGAATCGAGTTTGTGGGCGCATTGACTCATAAGGTTGAGTAGAGACATGAATATTCATAAGTAGACTAGTGGCAAGACATGAATATTCATAAGTAGACTAGTCACAGTTTAAACAGCTTATCAGATAGTTTCTCACCTAAGGTCACTGCCTTTGCGGAAAATTCGAATAGATGGATAGCCTTGTATATGATGCCTGAAAATTATCACAATTTTTGTCCGGTCAAAGAAGAAATTAATTTGAGTGACAGTCACTGCTGCCCCTGTATCTATAAACAGCAGCCATTAAAAAGGTGAAGCAAGAAATGGACTAGCTTTTCTCAGCAAGTTCAGAACAAGTCACCAAGTTTCATATAACCCAAAACAACAACAATGTTGAGGAAAACTCAGCTGCGTAGTACCTCCTACATAGTGCAGGTTCTTCAGTGCAATCAACGTTTCCTAGAAGAACACGCCCATCAGTTTCAGGATCATATCTGCAGCCGAATATTAGCATGACCATGTTTCAGAAAGAAAAATATCAGCCAGCAAGACTTCAAATTTCATAACTTAATAAACATGCAGAGGAGTCTTATGCACACCTCTGTTTTATGATATTAGCTGCTTTCTCCCAAGATGGTTTCTGAAGCGAGTAGAAGAAAATACAAACATGAATGGACTTTTCAATGTTAAACAGGTTCAGAGGTACATAATATCCATAAAAGACTACAAATTATTTTGACCAACATATAATTCAAGAAAAAAATAGCTTGTCATCTAGATTTTGTAGGATAGAATAACAAACACCATACCCTTTAGAACAAAACGAGATACATGAGATAAAAGGAAAATAATTCCCAAAATAAATGACATGTGGATTTCACTTATCTTGATAGAATATATTCACAAATAACAGTAAGAAGGCAGATTCTTTCTCATTTGGTCAAGCAGAAAGAATAAGTTATGACGAGTACATCCATAATTGGACCATTAGTGTTTTGCATACCATAGGATCATGAAAATGGAAAGTTTAAAAGAAGCAAAAGAAATTATTAAGAGACTTACCAGACGATTACTCCAGTAGCACCATGGCGCATTAAAGTTAACAACAAATATTGGAAAGCTGCATAAGAAAGTCAGTTTACTTTATCTATATTCAAACCCTCAGACAGCACTCCTATACATTGCATGCACAATAAAAAGAAGCTGACTACTCACTGATGTGAAAGTGATTCAAAACTACCACTGGTTAATGGTACGGCACCATCAGGAAACTCTTCCTTTATCTCTTCTCCATGGTTGATCTCATGTAATGCAAGGCTAGAGTGGAACTCTGCACCAGTGGTCCTTAAATGCGGATCAATTGGAAACTTGCGTACTGTTTTTGTTATATTCAACCTATTCTGAAAATTAAACATCATAATTAGATGTAGCCCCCAACTAACCATATAAACAATATCTAGGATATACATATATATATATATATATGTGTGTGTGTATATCCTAGCTCAGTAAAGGCACTAAATCTTGA
The DNA here is from genome assembly GCA_018901935.1 of Pugionium cornutum. Lineage (NCBI taxonomy): Eukaryota > Viridiplantae > Streptophyta > Magnoliopsida > Brassicales > Brassicaceae > Pugionium > Pugionium cornutum. The sequence goes on along the minus strand of CM032160.1, from coordinate 5,880,398 downwards.
TTTTAACATAATACATCAAAAGTTCTGCTTAACTGAAACAGGGACTCAGGGATAAGGTGATAAGCTTGAAGTTTTCAACCACATGATAAGACGTTGCAGACAATACTCATTTTTTTATTTCTTCGCAGTACAAAGGTATTATTAAATTTCACCTAACTTTGATGATGACAACTACTAATAAAAAAAGGAATCGATAAACACTGGATTAGATCCATATCATCATTGCACAATAAACGAAATTTGCTCATATAGATAGTCGATCATATACTATCCAACTAAATTTACATTCTCTAATACTAAAAAAATTGTCCAGATTTAAGCTTTTGCTTTTGAGTTTTTACTTTCTGTATGATAATCATAAAACATTTATTGCAAAATGCATTCTAACAGTGAGAATGGAATCACCAGAATAGAAAGACAGAACATTGTGAGCAGAGACTTACTGTTCCCAACACGTCACTCACATCAACAGATGCAAATTCACATGAAAGGGCAGGAAAACTACAAAAAAAAAGAAGATACAAAAAAACTGTCAGCTTATAGAGAAAGCCATTGAGTCTCTCCTCATATAACTCGAGCATATGGCAAAGAAAAGAGAATTATAAAACAGGAAATTTGAAACTATCATAGCAAATTCGGCAAGAAATCGTCATCTTCATGATTCTAGTGACTGTATCCATATTCACTGGGACGTCTATAGCAGGTTTCAATCTCAACAGAGAAAAAAGAAAAACAGTAGCAAAGTGGCATGCTGGCGTTATTCATTCTACCTATAAAACACAACATTAATATATAACCAGCTATCTGCACAATAGCTAACCTGATGTTGAAATCAATGCGTAAGAAGTCCCCATCAGCGCTCTTGTCAACTATGACAGTTGTGGTTGTGCTGACTTCCAGATAACTACTCAGCTCCTGTAAGATAAAGATCACATCTTTTTAATCAAGACGCTCGTTTGGTCCAATAGCTAGAATGTTATTGTTACAAGACACTTAAGTCACCACACAGAAATGTGAAGGCGATCATGTTGAAAAACGATCCAGACATCAAATAAGAAGATTAAAAATGGAGCAACAAGGATTACCATTCCAAACAAAAGCATCATAATAAAAGCAGCTACAATGGATAACCCAGCGCCTGAGAGAGACGCCTCTGTCAAATCTCTCGGGATTTTCCTGAAGAAACAATTATGTTAAGTGATATATTTTTCATCAATGATTCGAAAACGAAGGCAGAAAATTCGACATCCACAATGCACTAATAACGAATTCCAAATAATCAAAAGCGTACTTAACCACATTGAATCCAAAAATGTATATACATGCGCACATGCATCAGAATTAACAATGAATTAAGGAAATGCCAGAGAGATCAGAGGATCGCACCTGTAGAAATCAACAGCTTTTATTTTGGTAGAGGAGATCATAGCTGCTGCTGAGAAGAAACGACGGAGATGTAAATGTAGGCAATCGCCAAAACCCTGGAGACTGAGAGAGAGCGAAAGAGGGGTGGAGACAGCAGATCTAGTAAGGGGAAGATGCTTGATGAAGAAGAAGAGCTCTCTCTCTCTCTCTTTCTTCTCTAATGCCAAATCCGTGATTTCCCGTGAAGGAAACCTCTCCGTTTCAAATCTCCACCTTTTTAACTATATACAATGAATTTGATTTTCGGTCAACCTCATAAAAACTAACAATTAATGTAAAAATATTAATTGTCTTAAATGCTAATACTATAATTAATTACTCACAAAAGATACTCAATTTTTTAAAAATCTAAAAATCCTTAAAATGTCACTTTTTATTTCTTTGACCGTAACTTCTTGTAAATTTTCAAAAATATTTAAAAAGTTGTCTAAACCAATTTTAATAAGCTTTCTCAATAAAAAAGTTTAATAAGAGTTCTTGAAAATTAATTGTGGTATTTTAAACAATTCTTTTTGTTTTATTTTAAACAATTGTCAATAATCAATATATTTGTACAAATGCTGTAAGCTCACATGGAAACATGTTAACTTTGTATTACACATGTTTGGAAATGACTTACAAGTCTTGCACTCTTGGTTGTGCATTCCTTTAAATACAATACATAAAAAATCACAATTGAATCGACTTTCACTACATTCACTAGTCCATTCTATAAATTGTACAGAAAAAAAAACAATCAAAACAAAATAATCACAATTAAAAATTGTGATTTCGAAAAAAAAACAACCAAAGCATTAACCAATATAGTTAGACAACATCGACAAAGGAACTAAGCAAAGTCCTCTCTTCTTCAATTCTGCACAATATTCTTCACTTATTATTCCGTTCTTATTCAAACCTTTGGCCTAAACAAACACAAGGTTTTTCTTTCTGTTAGTCGTGCAAACAATTTATATCTTACAAAACTATATATGGAAATGTACATTGGTTGAAAGTTTCTTACCTCAGTTTTAGTATTGTTCAAGGTTTTTTCTTTTGTCTTATTGTCTTCCATTTCACTGTAACCCTGAAGAAACAATGGCATTGCTAAGATTGCCATTTAGGTCACGAATATAGATTAATTAGATAGACTTCTCCATGGACTAACCTTGGTTCTATTAGAAGGAGACGAAGCTGTGTCTTCTTCGACAGAGACTATGGGAGATGCAGCGTCTGAAATCATGGAAGAATCATCGTAATGGCCTAATCCATCTTCAGTTTCAAAGTACATTGTCCAACTGCTCTCTTCTAAGCCCTCTTGTATTGTTCTTGGTTGATTAGAGAAAATTGTTCGCCTCACACAGTTGCTTAGTGCTGAGTTTTCCATTGAAACTTTCTTAGATAAGAGCTTAGTAGTTTGATTGGAAGTTGAAAATGGTATTTAGACTTTTGTTTGCCCGATTCTTTCAAATGTGGCCTCTATATAGTAAGGGATGAGGTCATAAAAAGTGTAGGTTTGGCATAATTTGGCCTTTTATTTAGTTAGAATTAATATTACTAGTTGTTGGTTTTATATTATATATGACAGTTGAATGGTTTGATTTCTTTATGTGCAAGGCCAAAGAAAGATATATAAGGGAAGTGGATCACCTTCTTCTGAGTTAGCGGATAATTTAAATATTATTACTCATATATTATTTAAAAAACATTTTAAAAATATAATTTCACCAGATAATTTTATCGTGTTATTAACAAAAATACCATGTTGATTTGTTATTGTTACGATGAATTTCAAAAAAAAAATATAAATAGGTTTAACTTACTAGAATAATTATGTTATTGTTATTAATTTGGTTAAAAAATGATATATTTTATTAAATTAACCAAAAATTACTATTAAATTCATAAAAACAATTATTTTTATTTCTTTAACTTATATATTCAAAAAAATAATATTAAAAATCATTTTAAATAGCGTTAAAGTTATATTAATATCTAATTTACATTTATTAATAAATAATATTATATAATTTACGAATATTTTTTCTCTAATTAATTTTTTATTAGTTAAAACATAATAAATCGGTGATCTCATATATTTAGATGTATAGATGTAAAAAGTACAACAATTAATTGACATATATAGGGAAAGTGTTGTTGGAAAAAAAAAGAGATTAATATATAAGTTAGTCAATGATGGATACATGTAATTCGTGGGGGAACTGTTACTAAGAGTTTAACGATAATATGGTTTATAACGTGGCAAGCATTTGAAAATATAAACTCAAACAAACAAAAAAACAGAAAACGTGATGAAGGCAACATTACACATTATGCTAAAACACACAAAAAAACTAAAATGATATATATAACTGGTCCACGTCTGTAACCTTTAGTCCAGCAGGATAATTATTTATGATCCATTTGAAGATAAAGAGAAAATTTCAGACAGGAATATCAAAAAGTATTTTGAAGTTTGTGAACCCAATATTTTTTTTTGCTACTTAAAACAAATATTATTTTTGAATTTTACGTATCATCCTTATATTCGTATTTGATATTTTTTTTGATTATTTACTCATTTATCTACGTAACGGCGAAAATTTACGATAACGTAAGAGATTGGGAATGATGATGCTATAACCGATGATTTCTTCAATTCAAACATCTTTGTTGTCAACCAAATTACATTATTATAAATGAAGGTCAATTACTTAAAATAACACTTTCGATTTTTGTAGATGTTCCTTAATTTGTGTGCTCGCCCAATATCTTGTCACGTTTAATACATATATCATATATTTTTTTTGTCTATAAAACATTAGTTATCTTTTTTCTTCAAACTAAACTTTATGTTAGATGAAAATGCAACAATGCTACATCAAATTATCTGAGCTTTTCAAAGCAATTCCAACAAGTGTAATACTTAGGAATCTTCACAAAAAGAAATTTGATTATAGCATAATGTTTTTGACTTGTGATCTTAGGATTGTCATCTAAGGACAAGTCCGTATGAAGCGACCACCCAACTTCAATTAAGTCCAAGAAACCTATACAAAACAACAATAATTCATGTATTTTAACCTCCAAAAAATTCATATATTTCTTTAAATATTAAAATATGTTTTAGATGGATCTTTTCTTGGTCACCATTTGTTTGAAATGATATGGGTATTTCTTGCTTGATCTTTTCCAATTCGATTCTTACAAAGTTGTTGTCCATTCGTTTGAGTTGATAGCCAACAAGATAGTGAGAGTCAATTTAAAATTATCAAACTAGAATCACCCAAACCTTATTTATCACGTTCTCGTATACACTACATATTATTATTATTATTATTATTTTTACTTTTTTGTAAGCAAAATAAACAAATCAAACCACCGATATAATTTATACTCATTCAATTTCTAACTGATATTTTTATTTCAAAAAATTTCAAAAATATTGAAAAAATAAAATTTGATTGTGATTAACAATTTTTCTACAACTATAACCGGTAATAATTCAATAAACTCAAATATTTTCTTAAAAGTTATAATTTATCAGAAAATTTAAAAAACCTCTGTAAAACAAATAAAAAATATTTTTTTAAAAAAATTAAAAGATTAGTATATTAGAAAATGATGCATTTTCTGTGAAAACGATAATTTGTGTTACAAAATAAAATGTGTGAAAAGTATATTTGGGTTTTTGTTTGAATTTTGAAATTTGGATTCAAATTTAAAAATTAGATAAAAAGATTCAGATTAGAAATAAAAAACCACATCAAAATTAAAATTTAACGGTTGAGAATCAAAATTAAATAATTACAATAAAAAAATCGGCTAAGTTAAATAAACAATCTATGTTCATCAGATCAATTAAACATTTAATTTTAGCTAATGTGGTATTTAAATAAGTAATACCATAAAATAGTATTTTTAAAAAATTTATTTTAAATTTACATATTAAAACTAAAATTATAAAAATAACACAGATAAAAATATTTATTTATTATAAATTCATTATAAATACAGTTAAAATATTATGTTTGAATTTCTTTTTTTTAGTTTAGGATTTATTTTTTTTATTAAAAAAATGTTCTGTGGTATTTTAATTGTGAAATTAGTGATATTATTGAAAAAATAAACTAATAATTTTAAATTTAAAATAAATTTTTTTAAAAATTACCCTATTTAAATTGGTTAGGTTAAAATAAATTTGGTTTTTGCAACGAAATTCGTTATTTTTTTCTGGTTTAAGCATTTTCAGAGTTCGTTAGCTAACGAGAAATAAAACATGTCAGTCACCTAACGGGAAATCTTTTAACTCCGTTAAGTGTTAACACCCTCCATCTCTACGATTTTGAGATTAAACCCTTCACTTTACTTTTATTTGCAGTAGACAGCACAGTATTATTTTTGTTTTTCCTTCATTCTTATTCACTCTTTTTTCTCACAGTACTCCGCGGAACTATCGCTGTGCCGGCCACCAGGTAAATTAAATTTCACCGGCCAACATATTTTTGCTTTCCATTGTTCTTGTAACCCTAAATTATGCTGAAATCTTCTGATACCGATATTCGAAATCTGTAGCTCGCGTATCTTTGGGGCTTTTCTCCTTCCTGTAGTCTAACGCGATTTAGTAATTAGGGTTTAGGTTTTCCGGAGAGCGACATTACTTTGATCTTTTTTGTGAACTTAACTGAAGTCTAGGTGTTTTCCTCGCGTTTCTGACACGCTGTCTCAGTTTTTGTTCTTTCCAAGGCAAAGAGGAGAGAAACAACAGTCTCCAAGTATGGCTCGGACTGTATCAGAGGCCTCAGAATCTCCGGTAAGGCACAGGCATTCTCCTCGCCGGAGAAGTCCACCTAGAAGAGAAGAATCTTCGGGTTCGCGTAATCGTAGTTCTAGGTCTCCGTCACCACGCACAAAGAGACTCAGGAGAGCTCAAGGTGAAAGGGAGGTTGGGAGAAGTAGAGAGAGAGAAGAAGGCAGAGGAAGGGAGAAGAGCAGCAGTAGGGAAGTAGACGGAGGAAAAGAAAGAGCAAAGGAAGTAAGAGATAGAGACAGGGAAATAAGAAGAGAAAGAGAGAAGGAACAGGCAGTGGACGTAACAGATAGGGAAATTGGGGATAAGAGAAGACGCTCAGGGAGAGAGGAAGCTGACGAAAGGAAAAGAGCAGGAACAGACGATGAGAGAAAAACTAGAGGAAGACATGAGCGGTCTACTTCACCGTTTAATAAGAGTCACAAGAGTAGGCGTTCACAAGAAAGAGCTACCGTCTTAAGGCTTGATGAGGTGATTTCAACTGTTTCTGTATTCCTGTGCCTTTCTTTAGCTTAAACATGCTCCCAATCTCCATTTTTCTGCTTGAAAAGATACTGTGATTGAATTTGTTTAGCTTTAGTGTTTGCTAGTAAAGGTTAGCCTTTGCTGTTGGCACTCTCATGTTTCACCTGCTATATTGGTTGTATCTTGTGATTTAGTGTTTCTATTGCCCGAGTCTATTATTAGAACCTGCGGTCAACCATTTTTTTGCTGACTTCGGCTGCTAAGTGACTTAAGATAGTTTGTTTTGTTCCCTTCAGCATGTTTAGTAACATTCAATTCCTATGTTTTTTACTATTAGCGAAAGTCATATAGACTATTTGGTTTATTTTTCTTTTATATTTTCTTGCATAGTTATATTATTTTTAACCTTTCTTTCAGACATGTCCAAGTTTTTCTATCCATTACAATTTCTTTCATTAGTCTCTGTGAGCCACAAGTCTTTGTCACCTTTTCAGCCTTTCTGATATCTTGGTATCTTTTCAGGGGTCTAATGCAAGAGGGGGCGGCGAGCAACTGTTAGTTTTCTTCGTATTATATTAACCTTTACAATTTTCAGTCTTTTGTTTAACCTTATTACTTGGTTTCTTTAACAGCAATGACGAAGAAGACTCAATTGCGAGAATGAGAGCAGCTGAAGAGGCTCTGGCAGCAAAGAAAAAGGTATCATACTAAGCATTTCTTGATTTTCAAATTATATTGCCATTTTGAGCTCTCTTTGATCATCCATGTACTGATTCTTACATATCTAACTTTGTTATATCTTGCAGGAGGAACCATCTTTTGAGTTATCAGGGAAACTTGCTGAAGAAACCAACAGATATAGAGGTATAGTTCTGATGCGGGCATTTTATTTAAGAAAACTGTTATGCTTTCTTTGACGTATACACTTTTGCTCGAATGATCTTCATGCATGTGTGAAACATCTCTTTGCAGTCAGGATCACATTTATTTATATTCTATGCATTTATGCCTGTAATAGGGTAAATTTATTCCTAGGAAGTAGCTAATAGCTGATGAGACTATAAGTCTCAATATATAGCATCCTGATATCAACATTTTTTTGGCTGCCAATTCCATTCTTGGTCTTAGGAATGAAGATTAAAGGTTTATTGCAATTAATTTCATCATAGGCTGCTTCCCTGATTGGTTGAACCCTATGTAGGTATCACACTCCTCTTCAGTGAGCCTCCAGAGGCTAGAAAACCCAACGAACGATGGAGGCTTTATGTTTTCAAGGATGGTGAACCACTGAATGGTGGGTCTTTCAACATATAGTTTTCTATTCGTGAGATTTATTGTGTTTGTACATGCTCTATAGGTCAAAGTGATGGTCCATTTGTCGTTTATGATTTTCACTTAAGCTATCTTAAACTGGTGAAGCATGTAGTGGCAGTTCGATGAAAGAGATGCTCAATAGTTATGATGCACTCTAACCATGTACACTTGAAAACTGTGGTCTTTGATGATTGAGTATCTAGATAATAGCATTATTACCAATAGTAGCCAAATTATTGGCTGATACTGTGTAGAACTTGCCAATTTAACTACAGTCAATTTAATTACATGGTGATGGTCATGGCTCTATGAGAACAATAGATTCTTTGATCATATACTTTTTGACTGGTTTCCCGTGTCATTCTCAGTTTGAAGACTTGAACATTGTTTGCAGTTTAATGTCTACATATATTCAGATTAAGCATTTGGATTTGCTTTTCTCTTTGCTTCAACACTCAATGCCCTGAATAAGTTCCTTGATGTGTGATTTTGTTCATGTGAAACATTACAGATCCACTTCAACTCCACCGCCAAAGCTGCTATCTTTTTGGACGTGAGAGAAGAATCGCCGATGTTCCTACTGATCATCCCTCTTGCAGCAAGCAACATGCTGTTATTCAGTACAGGTTAATTTCTGACGAGTAATTCTCCTTTCAAATATTTATTCTTATGACCATGTATCTAATGAGAAGGAGGAGAGTTATAGCCTTTTAGGTTAATATTAATGTCACTGTAAATGTGCTTGTTGTGTCAGGGAAGTGGAAAAGGAGAAACCAGATGGTATGATGGGGAAGCAAGTGAGGTAAAAAATCTGTTTGTTCTTTAATTTGCAGCCTTTCTTGCTTTTAAGGTAAAACCTAATATCCATTAATGTTACCTTGCAGACCTTACATTATGGATCTTGGCAGTACTAATAAGACATACATCAATGTGAGTGCTGAGCTGCATAGTTTCTGGATTGTTTCTTTATCATGGTTAGATCAAATGTGCATAATGATCTTTTTTTGTTGCTTTTTCAGGGAAGTCCTATTGAACCACAACGTTACTATGAGCTTTTCGAGAAAGATACAATCAAGTTTGGTAACAGCAGGTATGTTAGTGAAGACCATTGTGGTTTTTAGTTTTCCATTATATGTCTAGTTTTCTTTTAAAAAAAGTCGTTGACACATTGTTACTTGGCGTTTTAAAATAGCAATTTCTTGAGATATTTAATTCTTGTTGTTGCAGCCGAGAGTATGTACTATTGCACGAGAATTCTGCAGAGTGAAGTAAACCAGAGTGAAGCAGCTTCAGGGATTTACGAGATACTTGAGCAACTTGGTGCCTTCTTTCCTCAGACAGATTTTCTATTGTGGTGGTGACAATAACGTTAATAACATTTAGAAAGCGTTTGCTTACTTAGACGTATCTCACCGATCAAATGTTAATTTATATCTTTGGTTTTGTAAGCAGAACGTTTGCTACTAAGAGAAAAAAGGTTGGCTTTTGGGTATCAAATACGCTCCTTAAAGTTGCAGCTCATGAGGCTTTTAGACCAAAAATCTTAAAAGTACAACAATGTGATATCAGCTTTGAGGTGTACCCAAAACAGACAACATTTGTCCGGTTATTGAAGATTGTCAAAGCCTTTTGTGTGAGGGATCCAAGAGTCACACTAAGGATCTCTCCTTGGTGCTGGCTCGGCGAAGAGCTGTTCTTCCATCAGCGTACTTAATCATTTTACATATCCTCTGTTTTTTTCACAAACTATCCCACATAACAACATAGCAAAACTCTGTAGGTTTCCTTCCATAAACGAGCTTTTCATAATTGCGTTCGCGTTTTAAAAATGCTATTATCTGCGCTTCAACTTTCAAGAACTTCCAACTGAAGACGAACCTGCTCTCAACGTCGTCTCTGTCGAAATCATCCCGTGACTGGCTTCCATAGGTTCCAGCATTCTGAGCATCTACGCCGTTCTTTGAAACAGCATGTGGCTTTCGACCCATTGGAGGGTCCAAATCGGATCTGGAGCTTCACCACCCGAGTTCCAAGAAACCGAGAGGAGGGACTCAGTGGGGAAGGAAGAAGAAGAAGAAGAAGCGTTGATGGGTTTGGTGGTTGAGAAGCATAAGCTCGCAGGAGGAGCTCTGCATGAAACGGAAGCCATGGGTTCAATCAATTAATATCATCCACTCATTTTCTTTATGATAACATCATTTTTCTTATTGATTATTTTTCCACCGTTGGATTGTTAGATATCACTGGAGAATCCTCTTTGTATGTGTATAAAGAAGCAAAATGTGGATGCCATGCAAAATTTCATAAAGTTCTTAAAAGTCAGCAACTTTTCAAGCAATATCAGAATTCAAAAAATCCAACCATTTCTTACGCAAACAGTGTTATTAGCGAACAAATAAAATTGATACAGTTAACTTTCATTAGAATAAACAAAGCGACTCTTTTTCACATATGAACAGATTTCACATAGCCAATAAGCCGAGGAAGCAACAACAACAAAAAAATTCGTTCCCCTTCCTCTCACTTAGCAGCATACCAGTTCTGAGCACACTTGGCATCAACAGATAAATCGACTGATAGAATGTTCTTGCCGTTAAAGGGTTTACACATGCAGTCCACAACTATCTCCTTGGCGAGCTCTGCTGACGCACTTGGTCCTTCCAAGATGACTTCATCATGAACCTGTTTCCACAAGAGTAGCCCACAACAATCACTTATATATATGCAATCATTTGAGCCTAAAAGTGGTTATGTGGAAGTGTAATGTTACTTGTAGAAGCAGCTTCCAACCAAGATCCTTTAATCCTTCATTTCTTGATATTTCCAGCATAGCGCACATAGCGACATCAGCCGCACTTCCCTGTAGTAATAGTAGTTTGGATTTAAAGTCGACAAAGTACAAGACAGTTTCACTTGTGATGATAAGCAAACAAACCTGAACAGGAGTGTTGATTGCTGCTCGTTCGATATGGTTCTTATGGGCACGTGAACGGTATAATGGGAACTTACGTGCCCTTCCCAATAAAGTGAGTACATACCCATTTTCTATAGCTTCTTTCTTGCGCAGTTCCTGCCATTTCCTGACTTCCTGTCTGTCATTATACCAGAGATTCACTGTTTCTTGAGCTTCTTCTACCGAAACCTGAAAGGTAAAAATGGGTTTTTATTATGATAAACCAAGCGTCCTCATATCAGTTTCAAGACCTTAGTTAATAGTACCTTCCAGTCTCTAGAAAGCCCCATAGCAGTCTTCCCATAAGCAATCGAAAAGTTTAGCATCTTAGCTTTTCTTCTCTCAGAAGCAAAGGCGTCCTGAGTAAGTAAGAAAACAGTTTTCTATCTGTTAGAAGAATTCAGCCACTAAGTTCAGTATCCTAGCTTAGTGTGTAAGTAAGTCAAATGATGTAATCTTTGTGTGCTCAAGGTGGTTTTGAAATGCTTGAAAATTGAAATCGGTGATTCTGCCGTTTAGCAACATAGATATTAGACATAAAAACCTTTTAAGGCTTTCCGAAATCTATGTGTTTCATATTAAGCAGCAGTTACCTTTAACAACGGCACTGGTGGTTTCTCTTGTCCATCTTGTGGATGCCATTCAAGAAGAACTTCACCATTTTCAACAGCTTCACGAATATGAGGATACATATTCATGGCTGTTCGTGAGTGGAAGTCTCCGCCAGCCACAAAAGCTTCCATCATGCTTTTGCAGCGAGCAAGATGTGCTAGGATCCTAAGTTCCAGCTGAAGAGAGAAAAAAACTTCACAGTCAACAGGTAAATTTAGCTTAGAAGTCATCATAGAAGTATCTATTACTATCAGAGCTTATATTTCACCTGCCCATAATCAGCAACAATAAGTGAATTTCCAGGTGATGCTATAAAGGCCTGACGGATCTTGTACCGATCTTTCTCCAATGCAGGTTGGTTCTAGACAGAAAAAAAAAGACTTATCAACAATTTCTAAAATACAATTAGAAGACCTTAAGTGCTAATTATCAAGTAAAAAAGAATTTGTTATTTCAATTCCAAAGGCGTAGTAGCCCTTCATACCACAACATTTAAAAAGATTATGAAAGATTCACAGGCAGAGAAAATAGAGACGCTTAGTTACTTCATTGCGTCCCATTCAAGCTAAGTCTTAAGTTATGTTCAAGCTATGTACCTGCAAATTTGGTCTTCTAGCTGATAAGCGCCCAGTTTCAGTGTTAATATTCAGGGAACAATGGACACGACCATCTTTGCCTGATACATTACTTCCCTGTTGGATAGGAAAACCTATTAAGTAAAAAGCAACCTGAAGAATGACCTAATGGAACTAATTAAGATGCTCAAAATCCAGGAAACATTTTTTTAAAATGCAAAAATATACCTGCAAAGGAAGAATAAAATTTGATATTAAGGAATCGATGGAGCAAACTTCACATAATGAAGCAATTGCATGGCATGCCTCCTTTCCACTTTCACCCCCTCCAAACGCATCAAATGCTGTTCCAAAAGCAGATGTGTCTGATTCAACAGAAGTATTTGAGCTTTGTGTTTCTAGTATTTCATCTGGTAGCAAAATAAATTCATCATCTCCAATATTTTCTTCTAGAGAAGTATCTGCAGCACCCTGTACGAAGGCATACTCTGCAGAGACTTTTCCAGCTAAGGCTTTCAAAGTATCTCCACTAACAGAGGGCCATCCTGACGCAGTGAACTTTTCAGTGGGCAAAGGACTATCGCTAATCCTATGCAGTTTAATATTCCGGAACTTTGTGGCTGTTTTTTTTCCTTCTTCAATCACCTTATCAACATTGGGCACTTTGAAAAGTTTTTCATACGGAAGAGCATCATCATTACAACTGTAACCGAAATTAACAAAACTTAGTATCAGAAATATGCACTAAAAAACAAAATTATGTAATTCCTGTTTGGCACCATAACGAGAAGAAAATTGATTCACAAACTCAATCCGGGAGTTTCTTGGTTTATCATGGAAGAGGAATACAATCTTCAACAAATTTTGAGACACGGTTTTCTTTGTAAAAAAGTGATATGCTACAAGTAAAATACCAATATATCACATTTGTTCTAACGAAAACTTCAGTTTTACAGTATACATGGAAATATAAGGCAATACAGATGAAGACTTAGAAGAAGCATACCTGTTAGAAATGCCACCAAAAAAGAGTTGTCGCAATTGTGTGTCACTGCCAACATTCATATGTTTTGCATCAGGACAATACTTCGAGGCCCATCTCCGGAACCTAGAAACAGCAATTTCTTGTTCTGCTTTGGCTACAATCTCAATCTGTGCCAGATATTCTCTATCTACAAGCATCCCCTCTGCTTCCATTTTAGCAAGAATTTCACCAAAAGGTTGCCAATATTCTTGGTAAAAATCAAACATGTTCCTTCTTGAAATTAGCTTCCCATCAAGAAACCATTTCTTTACTTGCAGTTGTTTCTTCATGCTCTCGTAAAGCTTTAGAGTGCTTATTGCATCCAATGCAGAGTACGAAATCCAAGCTTCTCGGTCATCTTTTTGAAGCTCTTCAACAGGGGGAATGATCACCATTTTCCCCTCTGATCCATCCTTTTTCAGTTTTGCCTTACCGAAAATCTTCTTCATTGATATTTTACCAAATAGTTCTGCTTCCTCCTTTGTCTCAGTTCCCCCAAGAACTCTTGGGTCACTTGTAAGTGCTTCAAGCGAATAACCACCCGATATCCGTCTAGATGAATCCCACAACCGTGCCATGTGCATTGTATCACAATGAAAACCAGAAAGCTTGATTCCATAATTTCTTATAATGTGGCTATCAAAGCTGTAGTTATGCCATACCTATAAGCAAAAGAGGAAGGTCATCATCCAATGAATTACAAAATTTAAACAAAACATGATTTCGGAAGTCATGAATGCCTCCAACTAAACAAAGGAGAGGCAAGGTGAAGAAATAGCCAATCGTCTTTTATATGAAAACAGACAACAAGATGGAACTTGAAATAAAATTTATAACACCAAGTTAAGCAGATTTCACTGAATATATAGGAAACACAGTAAGTTGTTTTTTGGTTTAAGCTCACTTTTTTTATGGATGAGTCTTCAAAAAATGGCTTAAACTCAGCCAAGACATCCTTGCCATTTTCACCAAGCACATCTACCCAGATACATGATTTTCCATCTCCAAAATCTGCTTCTGATCCACAGTATATACTGAAACATATCAACTCACCATGGTCCACAGGTGTTTCAGTCTTCACGTCAATCCTTGATACCTAAAGAATTGATGATAATCAGAGAGCAAACTACAGATTACGATACGCACGTACAGTGCATTAGCATATCAAGGCTTTGTGAATAACAATGTAACAGCAAATGCATGATCACATACCTCTGTATCACAAGCATGGACAAGATTCCTATATTGATTTATGAGCTTAGCTACAATGTCCTTTGCAGTAGACACGTTATCAACAACACGAACCCTACTATATATTTTCCTGAGGTTTGCACGGATTTTCGATAGGTCGGCGCATTTTTCAACACTGGAAATGGGTACTGTATTCTCATAGCTTGCAGTGTCGAAAGAAGTAACAAGAGGACCTTGTTTTTTTCCATGTGCATCCTTGTCATCTATTGTTTCCTCGACCACAATATTCTTGCTTGGTAATCCTATGAGAGGTCCTCTTTGATTCTTCTGTTGCATGAAGCCATTCAACTCTCTATCAAGTGTAGTAATATCACCTCTGGATTTCAGCTTGTAGTCTAAGTTCTGGCAGTTCCCATAAGACTGAACATCATCTATTGCGGGGACAAAGCCTTTGAAATAATAACTGCCATGAGCAGAAGCATCATCCTGGGTTTTAGCATGTTCTCCATTTCTTTCTCCAAACTGATTGACTTCGTCTTTCATCCAAGCACTTACAGAACCAGCTTGTTTTAGAGTTGGAGGAACCATTCTCGCTGTGGTAGATCCTATGCTAAGTTTCCACTCTCCACTAAACTCAACAGTAGAAGACCGTTGCTGACTCGAATGCTTAAACCCATGGGAACCACCACAAGCTGTAGCAGTGGAGTATCCGGCATTTCCATTTGTGAGAGCTATCTTTCTGCAAAACGTAAGTACCAAAAAAAATTGTATCAACACCAAGAGAACACTTTTAAGCTCCAACTTAATTTATTGGTCTACTTAACTAAACGGTTAATCAAGATAACTTTAATACTCACAATGAAACTTCCACAGGAACAAATTAGCCCTACGTGAGAAACTGAATACCCAATTACAGCAAACACAACTTCACATGCTTCTTCAACTACCGCAAAAACAGAGTAACTAGCAAATACGTAAAGCGAAGACGGTGAATTCTTATTCCATAAGAGACCATAAGAGACAGAACAGAAGCTGTAAACCTGCTAAGGATCCTACGGCGGAGCACAAGAAACGAAAGTATGGAAGAAGAAACACGAGGACGACGCGAAACCCAGAAAGAAGAAGGAGAGAAGTGGCGAAGAGAAACCCCCATGGCCGTGAACAAAGCTATTCTTTCCCAGCTTGAAGGGATTGCGTCTTCTAGAGATAAAAGAAAGGGTTTATGGTGCCGATTTTGTCGTTTTCAACAGAGCTGCAAGCCCTTAAACCCTTTCCCCAATTATTTATTACTGTTCACTTGTTAAAAAAAAAGAGAGAAAAGTTGGGGTTTTTAATTCGAAGATGATGTTCTGAAGATTTGACATATATGGCAATGTATATTAACAAAGAAAGTAGTCTAAAATTTAAAACCCAGATCATCTCATTTTGGTTATAAAACAAACACAACAAAATTCTCAGCAAATCCGTTAAATGTCACAGAGGAACTCCAAAACTCTCATCAATTTATGCGAATTCCAAAAGTCCTCAAATCTCCTAAAACCGATCATAAATTACAAGCAAACAAACAAACAAAAAATGCTTAAAGGTTAAATCTTTAATCTTCTTCTTCTTCTTTTTTTTCTTCTTCTTCTTCTCCTTTGTTGTTATCTGTTTTATTTGTTTCTAAAGTTTCCCCATCTTCTTCGCCTTTGGTCATGGCTAAGTACTCGAGCGCAGTGACTACATCGCTCATCATTGGCCTCGTTGCTGCTTCTTCTTGAAGACACATCGCTGCAACTGCAAGCGCTTGATACAATCCCTTTATTGGGTATTTCCCTTCGAGCAACGGATCCGCCATTAACGTGAACTTTCTCCTATCTTTGAACAATGGACTCGCCTGCGCATTTTAGCCAAACAAAACCCCTCCCAAATTTAGAGAAACCAATCAAGGATTTATGTCAGAGAAATTGAATTATTACCCAAGTGACTAGATTCTGTTCTTGAGTTGGTTTCGTCGTGTCAATGACTCTTCTTCCTGTGATCATCTCCAAGAACACGACTCCGAAGCTGTACACATCGGATTTCACAGTGAGCTGTCCTGTGAGAGCATACTCAGGCGCACAATAGCCGTATGTTCCCATCACTCTCGTCGACACATGAGTCTCTCCACCGGTCGGACCAACCTTAGCTAAACCGAAATCCGACAGCTTTGGGTTGAATTCTTCGTCAAGCAATATATTTGAAGCCTTGAAGTCTCTGTAGATCACAGGAGGGTCGGCTGTTTCGTGTAGATACTCGAGCCCTCTAGCTGCTCCTGCTGCAACTTTCATCCGTGTGTCCCAATCCAACGGTTTCTTCTTGTTCCGTGCCAAATCTGTCGATAAAAGTAACTTTCTTTTTAGTTTAAAAGTATGCAAAAAACACATAGATATGATGATCTGTTTTGTTGTGATGTATCATGTATATACATACCAAGAAGATGATCCTCTAAAGAGCCATTTTGCATATATTCATAGACAAGAATCCGTTGATCGCCGTCTGCGCAATATCCTACCAAATTGACAAGGTTTTGATGATGTAAGAGACTCAACATCATGACTTCCACAAGGAACTCTCTGTTCCCTTGGTAGCCATTCCTGTCTAGCTGCTTAACCGCAACCACCTAGACACACAAGTAATCAGAATCTAATCTCTTAGCAAAATACGAACGAGAGATGTTGCAGAAATAGGACCTTTTCCGGGATTTCTATGTGCCCTTTGTAAACCCTTCCAAAACCGCCTTCACCAAGTTGATTCTCGGGGTTAAAGTTCTTGGTGGCGACGCAGAGCTCTCTGAATGTAAAGATGTGAGCGCTGATGTTCCCTTTCCCGAGTTTTGCTATCTCTTCTGATATGTATCTTCGTCTACTGCTATCTGCAGGTACGTCAGCTTCATTTAGGTAGAAAAGCTTGAAGGAATTTGATAATGTAGATTACGAAAAAAAAGGTACAAAAAATGGGACCTGTTTTAAAAGAGATGTTGTCAAATGTAGTTAGATTGTTCTTTGCATCAATGCAGTCTTTGATGCTTTGTCTTGATGATGATCGTCTGGTAAATCGTCTCTTGGACATACAACAGAAGAAGCAATTCCGTTTCATTTTGTATATATGTATCTTCCTGGATAATTTCTTCAAGAAGATGATTGATTAGTCAAAGTTCATGAATGTTTTTGAACCTCGAATCCAAAAGGGATCGAGATAATTCTCAGACGAACAGATTATTTTTTTCCGAAAGATGGCAAAAAGGTTTGCTGAGACGATACGAAAAAGGTTTGGCCTTTGAAGAAACCAAAAATGAATCTGGTCTCTTTTGGCCTCACGGAGGAACAAACAAAAGAGAGAGAGAGAGAGAAATGAAATTTGCTACTAAGAATGCTTATCTTTGCTCGTTTTCTTTGAAGAAAAAATAAATAAATGAATGGTGAATTTTGGTGAAGAATCCATTGGAAGAGAGCAGAGATCAGATAGCTAAATTTGGTTTGTTGAGATTTAAAGACATGTTTATCCATTTCCATTTTTCCTATTAATATCCTCTTCTAAATTTGAAATTTCAGTCCATTAATAGATTGATATACTAAACATTGTTCTTCATAAGTTTACTTGCAGCTACTGCAGTTGGAGTCAGTTACACTAAACACTGATATTCAAGACGCCCAAAAGAATCGCCATGGTTATAACCGCGTAGGAAACTTCTTTTGTGTTTGCCTCTGCCTTTGATGGCGTAGAAGCCGGAGTCTGACTTGTTACTTCATGCAACGGTGGCTCCACGACATCTGACTCATTTAGCAATGGATATGGAGCTTCGGCTGGTGGAAGACGCCTTGGATCCGCAAAAGATATGAGCTCACCGGTTCCAATAAGACTCATTTTGCTGTAACAAAGGTTCTCTGCAATCAAATATTATTTCAGATTGACTCAAGGAAAGTTAAAAGAAGCAAGAGACAAGAGAAGACTTTTTGTTTACTTCTGTATCTTGTGCAGTGGTTGCTGGGAAGTCAGTGATGATGCCATCAATTTGGATACCTCGGACAAAGGAGTCTATCTCCACAATTGGATCGCTGAAAAAGTCAAACGGTTGACTCACAAACTCATTTCTAAATGTCTTTACGTAAACACGAAGGCCGTTTGATTTTAGCCTCCTAACAAAATCTGTCCCGGTTTCTCGCTTGACAACCCCATCTAAACCATTGTAGGGAAATACCGACTTCTTGCTGATAACAATCGAGCCTGCGAAATTCTTGATGTCTTTGATTGCTGAATCCGCTACATCACGGATGTTTTCATCCACTACGTAGACCAGCTCGTCGTTACTCATCTTCTTCTTCTCCTTGAACTCCATCAAGACAGACTTATCACTAGACTGGATCAATATTTTTCTTGCATTCCTCTGGTTTTGTTGAGTGGTAGCTTTCTTCAGTAGTTCATCTAATACAGCATTGACCACGCTAATTCCTTGATGTTCCGCTAAGTAAGCTGCATTCTGAGAAAACAGACAATGATATATCAAGAAAAGAATCATGTATTGTTATTATTTACACACAAGATTTGCAGCCGAACTCTCACCTCCACTTTTATCAAGAGGCCTAAGAGAGAGCCGTAACGGTTTGGAAGAGACAAGAATTCAGATAATGTAAGAAGCTTTCCCGCATTTTTGTTTCTAGGGTTTCTGAATAAATCATTGGCCCTAAGAGGATTCGAAATAACCGCTGCAATGAGGTAAAAAGAATGCCCATTTGATATGTAATCTTCATTCAAAAAGTCTGTAAATTTAATCTTGATTTTAGTTTGTAGTTTCCTTCTTACGCTTCAAGGTCTGTATCTGTAACATGGTCAGGCTAAAAGTGTAGACTCCACTTCTCTGCTGAATCTCTGCAGCTACAGATGATAGATTTCTGAAGCTAGTGACTAAGACATTAGTGCTGTTCATAAGATCTATAGAGCTTAAACAAAAGGGAATCTTGTCCTTAGACATCTGGACATTGCAATCGAGAATGTCAACCCCGTCGGCTACGGCTCTCTGATACGCCAAGTCAGTACAGTCTGGGAACTCTCCACTTGCGCCGTTATTTGAAATAATAGTCACCTTAACTGCGATGTCAATATGGAATGCAATCAAGGAGTGTCATATATGTATATGTGTGGCTTACTCTGTGCATTACCTTCCTCCTTTGCTTTTTTAGTGTCAAAATGAGAGAAGCAATCTGTGGAAAAAAAACAAGAGTCTTGCTTTCTTAACCTCTAGAGTATGAAAGGGGAAGAGACAGGAAAAAGGAGTGCTTTTTACTTACTGATGGCTCGATATGGAGTCACCGGAAAGTCTGATAAGAAACCATCAACGGAGAAGTTTCCATTGTCAATGAAAGATAGATACTCAGCTGTTGGATCAGAGCTGTAGTTATATGCGATTACGAAATCATTGGCAAATTCCGAGGCGAAAACTTGTAAACCTTCTCTATGAGCATCTGTGACAAGCGAAGTGTGGTGTTGCAGATAAAGATCTGAACCTACAGGCCATATGTAAGATTTTGGAACAAGAATTCCAGACGAAAACTTTCTTATATAACTTAAGTTCTTGGCAAGAGAGCCGTATGATTGGTTGGTGAATGGATCTATCTGGTCTTGATTTAGAAACCTAAAGATGAGCTTTGTCACATTTGGCTTGACATCCTTTTTCAAGTTCCTTAGGAAGCTGATATCTGGAGAAGATATGAAGTTGACTTTCATGCGTCTTGATAGAGAGACAACAGAGTTTTTCACACTCAATCTGTGTTGCGCGTAGAAATCACTGTGCTGTAAATGTAGGAACAGTAAGAAGAAGAAGAAGAAGAAGACTAGTTATGATCTTATGGAAAAAGGCATTGTGCGATAAAAGAGAGTATATACATTACCTCAATGTTTAACCAGAGGCCTGAAGTTCCTATTTTTGCTACTTCTTTGATAGGCAATATCGATGAAATACCATCGAAAATTTGTGGTCTTGAGAGAACATCCTGGACCACTGTTTGAACGGAAAACTTGAGTTACAATCAGAAAACTTTGAATAGAAACATTAGCAGAGTTGTTAATCAAAAAGATTGAACATTTCAATCTAAAAACCTTTACTCTCAAGAAGAGGGTTCAAAGAACCACTTACATTTTACATTAGAGAGTTCCTTCCATGTGAAATCAACAGAAAACCTTTCTTTGGTCTTTGGGTAAATGTACATGACATCAGAACCATTTTCAAGATTCAGATTTGGGAAGCAGATTCCGACACCATCCTTTGTTAGTTGAAGATCACACCATAGTGTTACGTCTGGTGAAGTTGTCACATTCACCAATTCATACGCATTTTCACTGGAATCTGGAAACAAACCTGAAAACCCGCCGCGAGCAATCACAACCGGAGGATTCCCTGCCAAAAAGAACATCATTAAAATCATGTGTTAGAAAAGTTTAAAGAAACTTTACTGTATCTGACCACTCAATGTCTGCCAAGAACTTGAAAAAGCAGTCTGTAAAATGAGAAACTTGATCAGAATCAGAAAAAACATCCTAGGACACGACATAGTCTTGAAGATTTTTATTCCAGTGTTTCCTTTTACTTTTATTGATGAAGATGGAGTGAAAAATAAGTGAATAATTTGTACCTATGAGCTGTTTAGCAATAATTTACACAAATCCTTAAAATGGAAAATTTAGCTTCAAAACGTAATCAGATTGGCAGCAGCATTAACTGCAACTTTTTTCTGTATTTGTGAGAATAATATCGTTTTTGGAGAAGTGGGATCAAAAGAACTTATCTTAGCTGTGAGACCAAGTTGACACCCTAGCATAAGAAATTATTTCCATAACATTTCTACCATGAGAGAAGCTCATTTTCTTAAACTGTTTCATCTCTCCATTGATGGACTTGTAGCTTAGGTTTTCCCTTTTCGTCGGGGACATAACTTTTTTCTCCAACTTCTGCAATACAATCATCTCATGGCTTGGGTCTGTTTCAATGTTCTTGCAAGAATCTTGCCTTGATCACTGCACTCATGCGACCATGCATGCTTTTAGAAGAGATCAAATACAATTCAAGATTTGCCTTTCTCATAAAACAAAATACAAAGAAGTTTTGAAGATCAACTTCCCTATGGGTCATTTCCCAGTTTATCGTACGATGTGCTCAATCCTCAGACCCAGAATGTGTATCAAAACGTCAGGTATCTTCGTATATAATATGACTCAAAACAGTTTGTGGTTAACAAAAACATGATGACAAGAAAGTAATATCAGAAACATACATGACCATGCAGTTCTTTGACTAATAGTAATACAAGCTATTAACAGCAGCATTGTATACACCATAGAGATTTCTAATCGACAAGTTTAACACATCTGCTTCCACGAAAACTCAGAATTGCATAACCATCATTCAGCTTTTGTTGGGATTTTGTTGCCGCCAGTTGCGATCTTGTATACGTAAAAACAGGTCATGAGAGCACTGCAATACAAATTTTGTTCTAAGGTTATAGTCAACAGAGTAGAAAACCAAAAGTACCAAATCTTGGATGCAAACAAAAGTAAACAGTCACCAGATTTTCACATAAGGTAAAGAGAGAAGAGGATCATATTTACCTGATCCCAGCGACCAAACCAGCTGGCATAATCTTTTGAGTGAGCAAGTAACGCTGTGCCATGACTAGTGTGAGAGCAGCTGAGATGACTGTATCAAAAAAGATAAACCTTCTTAAACAGAAGAATGGAAATATAGATTCTGTGAGCTTGTTTGAAATGCTCTTTGAGGTCGTTCTATTGTCAATGAATGGCAAGAACACTAATTAAAAACATGAATCCATTCAACTACAACATCTTACAACTCAAACAAGTCAGCCAACACTGATTACTACGCTTGTTGGTGTAATCAATTACTTGACATGAAAAACTTGGCATCTGAATGTTCAGTTGCAGTAAACAAAAGCATATTGTTCAAGAGAGACTATTATGTTAGTGTAAAAACTAGCAGACCAATTCAAATACTGCTACAATTAAACATCCAAACACAATAAAATGCTGGTTTTCATCTTTAAACTATCAAGTCTAGCACATCCTACAAATCAGATCATCATGTTGCACATCCAGATCGTTAGTGGTCCAACAAGATCCAGAACCCTATAAAATCATCAACTCTCAATCTAGAGTCTAAAACGAAATCTAAGTTCTTGATCCGAAAAGTGAACCATAAAAAAAAGGAAAACAAAATCAAACCATTCCTTCCTCAATCATCAAGACAGTAAAAGCTATTCACGTCTTAAAATTCGAAGTCTTTGCTAAATCAAAACCTAACGGCATCATAAGCAAAATCGAAATAAAAAACCTACACATAATATCTGTAAAGACATCTAAAACCCAGATCGCCGAGAAAGACGAAATAAGAAAAGGAAAGAAATTTTCAAAAACCTGTCTGGAGAACCACAGCGATAGATGAATTCTTCTTCTTCTCGAAAGCCTTGAGACTGAGAAATCCAGCGAGGATGAGTAGTAAACCAGTGCCTGCACCTCCGGCGAAAGATGTGATACTCCCTTTCTTCATGTACCCGATAAACCCCCCGACGATTAGAAGCATCCCATACGGGATAGTGAAGCAGAAATCATGCATTTTCTTGAGATGGGTTGTGATTATTTTTGTTTTTGGAGATGAAGAAAGTTTATAAGAGCGATAGTTTGATCTGAAAGAGACGAAGAATTCAAGAATTTATGAGGTGAGCGCGTGGAAAAGGTCTGCCTTTTTGCGTCAACGGTCTTCAGGACAACTAATCCACCACTTACGACGGACCCATCATTTTAACAGCTTAATGTAAATTAATAATTTAGATTTCGACTTTATATTATATATCAATTTGATGAAGAATGTTTAACAGTTTAAGCAAAGATTTTGGTTTTGCATTTAAGAAAACGACAGTCGTTAAAGGAAAAAATAATGACACAGTCGTTCAACTGGAAATCTACATTGACAAATCTTAGGGTTTGCTACTTGTGCTTCTAGAACCTTAAAACTCTTGGGGAAGATATTTCTATATAATCATATTAATTAAAGTTGAATTGAAAAATAGCATATGAATCTAATAACATAAAATGCAAGTTTACAAAAAAGTTAAAGAAGGAATTATGATATCTACGGTGCTGGTTAAAATCCTCTTAAATGGTGTGATCAAGAGTCTAACACACCACCTACTGCTAACATAACAACCTTGTAGCTTTCTATATATATATATATATATATTGGACTATTTTACTTCAAATCAAACTTAACTAAGGATATCATCAAGGCCCCATGAGCAGTTTGCTTAGTTCTTCATGCCATTTCTTCTCAGTCCAACAACCAGAGTTCACAAGAGAAGTTAACCAAACCTCATCAGATCTCTTTGGCTCGTCGTCATCATTCCTATGCCAGGTCCAAAGCGCATGGGTTGAGTTCACCATCTGAAGCTCGCCATGTCCAAAGCTTGCTTCCCTGAAGACTGACCACTCCGGCGACGGATCTTCATACCTGAAAAAGTGAAAAAGCCATGACTAGTATCAAGTTATCAACCATTTTCAACATATAACAGGCTCAAACTGTGATTGAATCAGCTCAAGAATGTCAAACACTAAGATAAAAGAGAATTGGCATCGACACATCAGAGATTCTTGTTGATAATGTACTTTTAACGCAGAAAAAAAAAAGAAATTTGTTAAAGCATAAGTAATCAGTTTGATGAATTTTACTTGCGAGCTAACCCTTCTCTGTTTCCTCCATCGCCTATGGTTATGTGTACGGGACCACATGGATCTGATTTACCATTGTTGACACGTTTCTGTTGAGAAGCAATACAAACCAATAAATATCATAGGGAAACAAGAAAACAAGCTGACATATTTTTTTACTGTTAGACTCATAAAGAAGCTAACACAGTTTTAAGCTTACTGTGCGTTCATAAGCATGGACATGACCAGTAAATACGATATCAACACCGCTCGCATAAAGCAAAGGCTCCATTTCAGCCATCATCCCATCACCTTCATGTTGATGGGCAGTGTTACTGTTGTACCATGGTACATGGAAGAGGACTATTAGCCACGGAGTCCTTTCTCGGTCCACCTTTAAGAGATCAGCCTACACATATTATAGATAATAACAGCTTTTAGTGCAAGAAATGAAACAGAAACTGCTGATAGTACTTATTAACCCAACAAAGAAGTAACAGCAGAACCTAAGAAACTACAATGAAAAAACAACTGATTACTCATATTGTGGCAATAAAGGGAGATACCCATAACAGATGGATGATAAGCATGAATTCTCACCTTTAACCAACTGTATTGATCAGAGTAACGATCGTAATCTGTGTATGAGCCAAGCATAATCACATGGACACCGGCAACCTCAAAAGAGTAATAGAGATTTGAATTTGATCCACTCTCCTCATATGGCATCTTCCACCTCGAATTGTAGGACACAAATTCATCAACTATTAAGGGAATACTCTCTTTTTCATGGTTTCCTTGCGTCACCATCCATGGCCTTACGCTTGCCAGAGGCTGAACCAGATCCCCAAACGTGTCCCACTTGTGCTGCATATAGTCAGCATAAGAAAGATCCCCGGGAAGTAGATGCACAGCATATTTGCATTGATCAATATGATCTAGAGTCGACTTGGTCCAACCGGTTTGACCAAGATCTCCAGCCACTGCAAAAGTAATCGGAAATTGTGCTGGTGGTGTTTTCAGATGGAACTCAGGTCCTCCTCCACCACAACGGTAAAAATAAACAGTGTCCGCTTCCAATGGCCCGATAACGGTATGGTGTATCTTCCCTGATCTGTACATTATATAGCTGTACGAGGTGCTCTCTCCTTGACCAAGATACGAGTATTTCCCTGGCGATGTTCCATATTCAACAAACGAAGGAGACGACTTGTCGCTCGTAACCCAACTCACTCGCATATGCTTATCTCCAGCCAATGAGACATGCACCTGCAAATATGAATCTCATTATAAGAAACAAGACAAAAAAAATTGATCAAAAACAGAACCTGGGATGTTCATTGCCAATTGTATCAGCTATAAGTTCTCACAAACAGCAAATTTTTTTTCTTCAGATTGAAACAGAAGATGTAAAACCCTATCTCCACTGTTAAAGAAATCAATTAGGAAAAAAGCATTTTCATCAAAAGTAAACGTTACAAAGAGTAAAAAAAGATTACTAATGGCGTTGATAAAAAACTACACAGAAATCAGATTTCTCCATTTGAAAACAATAAACATCTGAAAAGGGTTTTATATGACTAAGCAGAACACGAGCACGTTGTAGTCTCCAAGATCGGATTTTGCTGAGAAAACAAACAGAGACACATATGCAGTAAAAAAGAACCGGAGATAAGACCATAAAAACACGGGTTTAAGGAAAAACAAGAATCTCCGCAAAAAGATCAAATCAGGAACCCCAAAGACCCAGAAGAAGAAGAAGAAGAAGATAGAAACAGAAAACCCTAGGGAGACTAATTTACCTGCTCGGGCTGAGAAGAAGACTTTTGTTTCCATGGAAACTGCAAGGCTTGACGAGGTTTTGGTCGGACGTAATCATCTGCCGCCACGGAAGCAAAGATTAACACAGAAAATGCCACAAGCACCAATATTTTCATCACAGCGAAAGCTTCTTTCAGATTCAGTGGGAAAAGAGAAATGGAAATCTTATAACTACGCGGGGGGAGACCACATTTAGATGACCAGATTGCCCTTTCTATATCTCCTGTCAAAGAGATGCTTTTAATTTCAGAAAGGATAAAAAAAGTAATTCAATGTATATTGTTGTCTTGTCCAATGCTTTTTATAACTGTTTCATTCTTTCTTTAGAATCTCTAATATATTATTTTAGAAACTTTTTAACAAAGTAACCTTATCCTAACGTGTTAATAACAAAAATACCATGCTGACGTGTCAACATCACATGAAGTTTCAGATAAATATATAAAAGGTTTTAACTTACTAGAATAATTACAATACATGCCACTGATATTAATTTGGTTAGAGAATAAATATAATTTATTCAACTAACCAAAAAATACTACTACATTTGCAAAAACAATATTTTTTATTTTTTTAAATTTTTTATACGTTAATTTATAAATAATTTCAAATAAATATAAATAGATTTAAGTTACTACCATAATCCCTAATACATTATTTGATAAATATTTTAATAAAATAATTTTACTCTGACGTGTTATTAACAGAAATATCATGCTGACGTGTTATTACTAAAGTAAATTTCAAATAAATATATAAATGAGTTTAACTTATTAGAATAATTACAAATATATCATTGTTATTAATTTAGTTATACAATTAATATATTTTATTAAATTAAAAAAATATTATTAAATTCATAAAAGATAATTATTTTTATTTTCTTAATTTGTATATACAAAAATTAATATTAAAAATAATTTTAAATAAAAGTTGAAATTATATAAATATTTAATTTATATTTACTAATAAAATATAATTTACGAATATTTTTCCCCACGCATGGCGTGGGTATGAATCTAGTTTGCAGATATTTATGCAAATTTCAAGTATATATTGGAATGTTAGAATCAAAATCGTGAAAGTATATAATAACTAACAAAAAATTAACAAAAGAAGAGTTAAATGATATAAAAATCGAAAGTTAGAGGAAAAGTAAAAACGGTAAGTTGGGTGGTTAGACCGATAAGTGGTGAAGATGAGCACATGACAAAGGGGAGGCAAAAATCCTTAGCTTGTACGCAATGAAGATAAAAAAAATGACAAAAGAAAACTTCCACCAACATAAAAATAAAAATATTATTTCATATTTTCTTTATTAAAAGAGAACTTTGACTCACTTTTTATATGGCCGATGATGTATGTATTTGTTAATTCGAGCATTTACAAAGTGTGAATAGTTTTGACAAATGATATATTAAAAAAACATATATATTATTAGTGGTATATGTTATTAATATTTTCACACCAATTTAGTTTAATACTAGATTTATACACACATTATATATGAAAAAAATATGTATAAATTATATAATATTATTTATAAGAAATATAAATTATATATTTATATAATTTTAAATTTTTATTTTAAATTATTTTTAATATTAATTTTTGTATATATAAATAAGAAAATAAAATTAATTATTTTTTACGAATTTAATAATATTTTTGGTTAGTTTAATAAAATATAATAATTGTCTACCAAAATTAATAATAATCGCATATATTTTAATTATTTTATTAATTTAAATCTATTTATATATTTATTTAAAATTTATTGTAATGACAAATTAACTGATATTTTTGTTAATAACATGTTGGAAATAAAATTTTTTTTTTTAATAATATATTAGAGATATACAAAAAAAATCAGAATAATCGTTTTGGAATAAAAACCCAATAATAAAATAAAGAAATAATATATACATAAACAATGTTTATCCCTCTAAAACAACTTAAAACAACTTAGAAATTTCTATTTTTTTCATGGTATCAGAGCTTCAGTCTTTCCATGGGATATGATGTTGATCTTCTTCTAGATGCGACTGATTTTTCTTCTGAGAAAATCGTCATCATTAATCTTGACCATCACGATCTATTCGAAAAATCAATGTAAGCACGCTTGTTGGTTTCACTTATCTTTGTAATGGCTGTCGTTGTGTTGGTTGGAACGAATGTTTGGGATTTTTGGTTTGATAAAGATGAAGTTAGGATGAAGCTGTCTGTTGATTTTCATGGTGACAGAAAATCTCAGTAAATGCACACAATGTGTTTGATGGAATGTCACAACGAAGAGACAAAATGTTTAAGTGCATATTGTTATTAATTAATGGATATGGAGCATCAAATAATCTAAGGTTTTAGTAATTGTGGGAAGAAAATTTTTGTTTTAAGGAATTTAAGGAGGTCAAAGCAATCCAAATTCTTAGTGTGATAAAGAAAGTCACAAATACCTCTGAGTGAAATCAACTAAGCTCTTTAAGTTCAAGAAAACCTTTGAGAGAGTCATGTGATATTCTCCAAGTATAAGACTAAATAGATCTCGCACCAAGGTTTGTTTTTCATGGTGAATCATCAATCTACATCACAATAATCTTGTTTGTTACTCATATCTATGTCCAAGCTATCTTTATTTGTATATCCAAACTTAGCTCCGTTGCGTTCACTCTACGCTAAGTTGTCGGGGGAGTATTGAGAAGCCCAAAAAGAAGAACTATTTTGTATAGAAATCTAGTCCATACAATTAGGTTATGGAAGTAGATTCATATAAATAGTTTGTAATGAAGTTTAATGTGGCAACTTTGGGAGTTGTTTTGAGAACAATTCTCTTCTTCTCTTTTATGAATATCAACATAAAAATCATTTGATCTTGGTGTTCTCATTTCAAACTTTTTCTTCTTTATCTTTATTTGCACAATAAAGCTCTAATGAGCTATCTTTTTATCAATTTCGTTTTCACCTAAATAAGCTCTTTTTGAGCATAAATTTCTTTGTTTTAGTTTTTCTATCGAATATTACCCTAACCATATGAATATTTATAGTACACATCCCTAATATATTATTTGAGAAACTTTTTAACAAACTAATCTTACCCTGACGTGTTAATAACAAAAATACCATACTGACGTGTCAACACCACAGCGAGTTTCAACTTAAATATATAAAAGGGTTTAACTTACTAGAATAATTACAATACATATCACTGATATTAATTTGGTTTGAGAATAAATATAATTTATTCAACTAACCAAAAAATACTATTACATTTGTAAAAACAATAATTTTTATTTCTTCAAATTTTTTATACGTTAATTTATAAATAATTTCAAATAAATATAAATATATTTAATTACTACCGTAATCCCTAATATATTATTTGAGAAACATTTTAATAAAATAACCTTATTTTGACGTGTTATTAACAAAATAATTACAATAAATTTTAAATAAATATATAAATGAGTTTAACTTATTAGAATAATTACAAATATATCATTGTTATTAATTTGGTTAGAGAATTAATATATTTTATTAAACTAACAAAAAAATACTATTAAATTCATAAAAATAATTATTTTTCTTTTCTTAATTTGTATATACAAAAACTAATATTAAAATTAATTTTAAATAAAAGAAAATTATATAAATATTTAATTTATATTTACTAATAAAATATATTTTATGAATATTTTTCCCGGGTATAAATCTAGTGACGTATTATTTAACACCACACTAACAAATGGGCTCTTCTGTCCAACTTTGATTTTTTGTTTGTTCCAACTTTGAAATGTTACGGCCCATTCTATTTTTCAATGTTATAATTCGTTTTTAATATATACGACCGCAATTTCGACGATTAATAGTGATTTTTTTTTAATCATGGATTATCGGCGAGGCGGGGAAATTTCACGAAATTTTAAGCTTCTTTGGCACACCAACGCGCCAATGCCACCATGTCTTTTGAAGACTCTCCCTCTTCAGTCCCCAATCTCCAATCCCTAATTCCTTCTCATGGATTCAATCGAGCCACCATCGTTTTCGTTAGGGTTTGATCTCGATGCTGCGTCGGATCCCCAATCTAGTTCGTATCAGAACCCTATCTCTCCTGGCGACCGATTAATCGGTGACGGAGACGGTGAGGCGGAGCCGGGGCTCACTGTCTCAGATTCCGATCGGGAGCTAGAACCAGGATTTTCAAGCCCGGTTCTCAAGCGGTTGCGACGGGGAATAAATATCGACAGGTGTTCTTCCAAAATTGATAAAGGCGTGTCCAATGAGTTGTTGGGTTGCAGGGATGATCGGGCTGATGATGACATCGAGGAGTTCTCTTCTCCAGAAGATTTTCCCACGGGTAGGTTTGCTTTGTCTTTCTGTATTATACATGTAATATGGTTCTGTCATGGATGAGGCTTTTTTGATTGGAGATAAGTTTGATATTGGAAGACCATCCCTAGTTTATCATAACTGAACTAAAAAAAACTGATTAATTTTAGGAAGCAGATGCAAACATTCACTCTCTTCAGCTTTCAGGATGAATTTGTTGTGGCTTAATGATGAAATCTTAATTCCAATTTGTTGATTCTAGTAGGTATATAGTTTGGCATTTACATGGATATTAGTTAACATGATTACGTTTCCTTCCGATGGTAAGGTTTGTTGTGATCAAACAAACCTGGTTTCTTTAGGATTTCTTTTGTGGATAGCGGCTTAACAGAATTCTGTCGAGTTCTTCACATTTTGTTGGTTTCATCTTGATTTACCACTTGTTGGTACATGCAGATGCACCTGCTTCAACAAGAAGTCATTTTTCTAGTTGTAGTTCAAGGGTCCCACTTCATGGTTCTGGAGTTCTTTTTAATCAGCCTTCTAGCTCTCTGAGCAAAAGAAAGCAGTTGGATGTTCCAGCGTCTGCTGGCTCTGGGATTAGTTCTGTTGCATCATTTTTTCGAAGGTCAACTCAGAGTCCTCTACGAAGGTTCCAGCTACTAGATTCAGATTCTGAAGATGACCATCCATCCATCAGCAGAGATTTAAGCAGAGTAACTAAAACAAACCACTCATCCTCAAATGATCAAACATCTGTCGCAAGTAAACCAAAGAGAAAGGAATTTGAATCTATACCATGTACTGGAGATCTGTGGAAAGATCTTTCCCCGTCAGTTTCCAAGATTCAAACACCAGCTTTGGATGATGTTTGTCAGGACTATTTTAGCTCAATCAAGACGCATAGCACAACTAAGAAACAAAGCAGTGCTGTTGCAAGTAGTAGCAATAGTGGATTTAGTAACATGACTAGCTTTCAGCAAACTGGAAAATTCATGGATATTTCCCACCCTTCTCCTCCATCTCACCGTTTCTTCTTGCACAATGATCCAAGGATCCGAAATCTAGCTCGACAGCGGTTACCAAACTTCTTGCCTCTGGGAATTGTCAATGATATAGACAGCCGGCGAGAAATGTTCCTTGTCGACTACATGTGGGTTACTAACTCCTAATCCCTTTATTATTTTGATAAGTACAATATTCGTTTCCAGGGCATTGACATATCTGTCAAATGCCACTGTAGGAACCAATTTGGCAGTAAAGGGAGTTCTAAAACTAGTGATTCTATCAGCAAAAACTGCAGAAAAGGGCAAAAAAGGTCAAAGGGCCAAGAAAGCGCACCCGATTCTGAAGGCTGGTTAAATCCTAAAACGAGATCTGCAGCTCCAAAGGATGCTGGCAAAAGGCGTGTATCAGCTAACACTACCAATGGTTCTGCTGGTCATTGGTTCACATCCCCAGAAGGAAGGAAGGTCTGTTTCTGTTTCCAAAGTAAAACGATACATAGAAAAGTAAATGCTACTTGGATTAAGGTGTTAAAAACACATACACACGTCTTGAAGCATGGAAGCTAATCTGTTACAGAACACATAGAGACAAGGGACATCTGAAACTTTATAGTCTCTAATTTTTCTTGCTCATGTAGGTTTATATCTCTAAAAGTGGACAGGAGTTCTCTGGTCAAAGTGCATATAGATGTTACAAAAAGGTCAGATTTACTGACGCTGGTTGGTAATATCTAATATTGTTACACAAACTCTCTATCAGGCAATTCATAGAAGTGTATTGTTAACAGGAGACTGGAGGCGGGTTTAGCAAGTCCAAAAAGAAACGACAGCCAAAGAAGAAGCTTAAGAAGTGAAGAAAGGAAGCCGTTGTTTCCTTCCAAAGACTCAAGGTAGGATACAGAAAAAATTCAAGCTATCTTGCATAAAAAACTTTTCACATCTCAATTGTGTCTTAGTTTAACATTTTTGCAACCTAACAAATTCATCAGCAATGTGTTTTTTAGAGAAGAAAAAAAGATTTAGTGGTCCATGAATCAAAGTAGCAACATGTTTTTGTTTAGCACAGCACCATTGACTCCTTCCTATGTTAGAAGTGAAACGTTGGAGTTCTATATGAGACAATGTATACAAATGCAAGAGAAGTTGGTATGTGATAAAAAAAGTTTATGTAGAATCAAAGATTGATGAGTTTCTTCTCTAATATATTTAGCTGTTTCACAAAGGACTCCTCTGGATCTCTAAGATTACATCTGTGAGGACGGTGGTGTGCGTGTGTGAGTTCTACGAAGCTCCAACACCTCGACACTTGAAAAGGGTTCATTCATATCTACAATCTCAGTTCTTGTAGTGTTCCTTTCGATATCTTTTTGTATTTTTTCAATTATTTTAAAGATGCAAATGGAAAGCGAGCTTAATACCAGATTTTAATCAAATTTGGTCCAAAAATGATTATCATGAAATAAGGTTTATATTTGAACTGTGAGATCACTAGTGTAGAATTTAGCTTGTTTTAGGCAAATGGATTAGAATTGAACGTTGTACACTCTAGAGACTCAGTTGTGGTATAAGAGGGCAACACTGATGCCTTAAACTGATGTGACATTTGGAGTGAGCTCGTGGCATTGTCTAATGGTGTGTGGGATTCAAAATCTTCCAATCGGAACACCTATCTTCAAATTGGAACACCTAAATTTTCAAATCGGAACACCTAAAATCTTCAAATCGGAACACCTAAAATCTTCAAATCGGAACACCTAAAATCTTTACATCGGAACACCTAAAATCTTCAAATGGAATGTTTTTGCTTTGATTTGGTATAATTAAGTTTGTCTTTGGTTTGGTTTTTTACGTTTTAGAGATGAAACAAAGTCAAACTGAATACCGACCCGTCTGAAGAAATGGGTCGTTCAAGTCTTATCCCATTGTTACAGTTTACTTCGGTTTCTTGGTTTAAGATGTGAACATATCTTGAAAGAAGGCCCGAATCTCACCTTTACCGATGTCGAACGCCAAAAACTTATCAACAGCATCCTGCAAGTTTCATTTGGTACAGTAAAATTTTGAAGGGGTAAGTTTGTGTAGAGTGTAGTGAGAGAGAGCAAAAAGACCTGGAATGCTTGATCTTGAGACAATATGCTGTCAAGGTTTAGCTTATCAATGTTGTTGTTACTCTCAAAGGCGTCCAACACGATGGCTGCTCTCTTCACGACTTCCTCCGGGACACCTTGCATCAAGAATAGTGATAAAATTCCTCTAGTGAAGTCTAAGATTAGTAAATAGATCCATCAACATTGTCATTATAACTGATTATTTATAATTCTCCTATGTGTTTCTGAAGCGTACCAGCGAGAAGTGCACAATGCAGACCTGTGATAGATAAATAGATTTGATGGCATTTGGTTTATTCACAAGAAGCTCATTTAGAAAAAATAGAAACGCAAAGGATGAAATCCTCACCGTAGCTCAACAACGTTTGCCCCGGAATTAACCTGCAAGCAAAAACCAATTTGCTGTAACACTGAAGTTTTAAGATTTTAGACAGTTTAGGTTGAATCATAGTCACAGAGACTTCATACCGATAAAGAAAAACAATTTCTTCCATGTTTGCAGATTCTGTGTCTGGCCTTAGAACACTCATCGTATAAAATTTAATCTTCTCAGACTGAAGTAAATGAAAAGAGGAAAATCGTTCGATATGAAGCGAGGAACTACTGAAATAATCAAACTCCAAAGTATGAGAAGGTTATTTAAGAAATTTTCTCGGAGTACATACGACAGGCAAGCAGCTCTCGTTAAGTAGTTCAGTCAAGTGGGTGCATACTAGAACCTGAAAGCATGCAGAAATAGTCCATGTCATGTAACAGGCTACTACGCGAGGGTTGCAAGAGAACATATAAACTTCTAATGGATAGACAGAAAAGGAATGCTATACCCTTGGTGGTTCATTACATGTAGCAAAGTGACTAATTGTCCCACCAAGCAAGCCAATACCATCTGTGCTTTACGTAAAGTGTAGGGTAAGGCAGAAGTTTTTCACTAACACATGCCTTTTACGCAAAGCAGAGAACTGAGAAATCCGTAAACAAGCAAACCTTCTGTAAGAGTGCCTTTACCAAACTCATCTAAGAGACACAGAGATCTTGAAGTTGCCTGTCTGGAAATTAAGCCAATCAAAATCATTAGGAACATGATCATAACTCATTAACAATGCACATCTTCGTTTCCTCCACAGGTGAATCTGATTGATATTGGCGATCTGAGGTCCCCCATGAATTTTAGAATTACAGAGCTCGTGAACAAGAAGTCACTAACTGAAAAAATCGACGTAGACAGGCTCACAAGTTCCTATCAGTAGTGGAGTATGCTTGAAATAAAGCTAAAATAGAAGCAGTTCAGATATACCTTAACATCATTCCTACTTGATGTAGATCTATCATAAATGTAGACTGCTCCGCGGTCATGAACTTGCTTCCCATTGCACAAAATATCCTGTTGTCGTACGACTGATCTTACCAGTGAAATATATATATATATATATAGCGATTCTAGAATGATCAAATAGTGCATGAAGTTTGACCTGTCAGTTAAACCAACAGTTGCTGCGTCTGCTGGTACAAAGCTTCCAATATGGGATAGGAAAACAATTAAAGCCACCTAGAAATATCAAGCCAGAAAGAATGCTCGACTTGAGTTATCATTCCATGATGGTAAAATACAACTTTGTTGGAAGAAGAGAAACAAGAATTTGATAGTGACGCCGACCTGCTTTACATATATGCTCTTTCCTGAGTAATTAGGACCTGTAATAATATGAATTCGACCTGCGCCAGGATAACCTTGCAATCAGATGATGAACACAGACTATTTCACAAGTTAAGTCTTTATGCACCCCTGTATAGTCAAAAAAACGTAATCAACACTCAGCCCACCATTATCATTGATTTCAGTGTCGTTGGGGATAAATGTATCCACCGCCATTTCTTGCAAAACATGCCTGCCCACCAGTACAGTTATTTCCGTATACAAGTTTTTTGTATAAAGGCAGCAATAAGACATAACTGCAGCTAAAGAGTCGACTTCACCTTCCATTTCGAATATCAAGCAATGATTCCATCGTCAGAACAGGCCTAACGTAGTTATTCTGATGGGCTACACAAGCCAATGATAAAATGCTACAAAAGCAAAGAAGAATCCATAGTTATTAGTCATTACTCATTAGCAGCTAATTATTTAACTTAAAATAGTGTGATTTTTCTTTAAGAGGAGAGGCTAGAAATGGAATGGGATATCAGTAGCTTTTAGAATATTGATACCAATCAAGTTCAGCAACAAAGTTAACTGCCTTCAACAGGTGAGCCGAGAATAAAAGTGTGTGTGATAGCAAGTCCCTAATAATTGCTCTCTCCATATCTGTTAGCAAATTTTTGTAAAAGTAAGAACTACATCATAGAACGATGTGCTATGGAAAATATTAACCAGCGTGAAGAGCATACCTAAAATTTTATGGTAGATATCTCCTAGAAGGTTGTCTAACTCTCTTGTCTTTGGAGTATGATAAAAGAATCTCTGAGTCTCTCCATCCAGATCAGCAAACTAATTACAAGAGAGATTTGTAGATGAAAACTTATGTTTCATAATGACATATATGCATAGCGTAGAAACTATGGGCTTCAAATTTTTAAAGCAAACACAATGTACCGCAAATTCAAATTCCGTAAGCCTATCAAATGCAGCTTCATCGAGTTTTTCTCCAAAAATACACATGAGATACCCTGCAGAACAAATGAATCAAAGAAAAATGTTATATATTCATTTTCAGAAAGGAATAACTGTTATCGAAGTGTGAACGAAGACGCATGGTCATGATTTGCTAAAGACACATGTCACGCATCATAAATGAAAAAGGTATGCAGCAATCAAGAAGCATAAGACACCACAAAATGGAATTTGTGCAACTGTATCTCCCTTTTGTTATGGATGCTTCTAAATCCTAAAAGGAATGTTTAGAAAATCTTCCTAGCTAAACCATTAATTATATAACAGCGCGTTGTATAGAACTTATGTGCGGACTAAATCGTGAAACTGCAGACCCACCAATTTGTTGAATATATACGATACAAGGAGGGATTTCCTTATGCAGATTCGGAAAGTGTTCCAACTCCATCGACGAAACCTGTGAGAAACTGGAATCATCAGAAGACCCATTTACCCTCAATTATCAGTGAGAATTTTATCACATATAAAAACCTCCTGCAGGAACTCCGGCAACTCCTCGTATATTTGTCTCAGCTCATCCAACTGGTAAAATCAGAAATGAATTACTCGCAAGAAAATTAGTGTTACAACAACCTGAACGAACTTCTATAATAACCTCAGCACAGAATCCGTCTTTCACTAATGTTTGGTAACCCTTCTCTTTGCTTCTAGTTACATCAATGACTCCAATTACCTGTGGATTTAAGTTAGTTGTTACTTAAATTGTAGTCATTATTGTTTTACATATACGCAGCTCTCACTCAAAGCCCTGCTGAATTTCTTTCAACAACTTTCCAAACTGTTGGGGTCTCCAACTTCTGTATATCTTTGAATTAGACTTTTTTAAATAAATCTTTGCTGATCTTATTTTAGCCACTCAACAATGTTGCAAATGGATGGCCTCATTCCCCATTGCTAAACAAGTTAATCATTCCGTAAAGAATTTTCTTTTCCAAGATAAACAAATTTGTTGTGACCTCCATTTGAAAGCATCAATATATGTTCTTTAGGAGGAAAGTATGGAGTACAATGGAATGGAAGAGCAGGAATGATATTATGTAAATTGACTGACCAGTTCATATACATAATCTAGCTCTGTGCTGATACATAAGCTGGCCTGCAAAATGGCTAGAAAACTTAGTAAAACAATTGAATAGACGAGTAATAGAATAGCATTTGACACTTCATAAGTTGTTTGCTGCTAACAAATATTAGTAACCTTCTCAATAATGTCTAAGTTGAATCGTCGCATATGCTCTCGGAGACTTTCTGAGATTCCAACTTCAAATATCTTGTTCACGTGCAAGAGTGCACTTATACTCTAAACACACAATAAGGTAGCATTATATAAAGAAACTATTTTTAGAGGACTCCAAATGAAATTGCTGCTAGGATCTGCCCACAAAGACTTCAAAGGAACTCTGGTTAAATAATTCGCTTGTAAAGGAAACTAATGAAGAGAGTATAGAGAAGGAAAATAATATATGAAAGGCATGTCATTAATAAGTGAGAGGGAATAAGACCATATCGTATAGTGAAACAAGAAGATTTACCTTCATAAAAGCCGTCCAATCATTACTGGTACAAAGGGACGTCGGAGAGTTGAATTTCTTGTTTTAACATAAGAATGTGATATGCAGCTAAATCAAACGTGTACCCAAAAAATGAAATTTTGTATAGAAGAAAACATATGGCAACGCTATATTTCTAAGTTCTCCACCTTGGCAGAAAATACTCAGATAGCATTGGTTTTGCCAACAGATTACAATTAACATATACACACCACAATATCCATGCAAGATACTGTGCCATTAGTTTCTAATTCAAAATCTGCTTCACAGGCTCTTATGACTAAAGAGAATAGGCATGCTACCACAAAAATATATGATATGTAGAATAACGGTACCTACTTACCTTGAGCAAATGGGAAATGTCCTTCACAGATTTCAGTGTCTCCCGCAAAGATGTCATCAGCTCTACCGAAGAAATGAAAAAGGAAATCTCATACAGTCAAACGAAACTTTTCAATAAGTGATCGACTTAATTTTCTCACGTTTAGAATAAATGAAGAGTTTTTCTTTGTTGATAAGGCTTCAGAAAGCAGACTTAAAGTTTAGTCAATTGGTTTTTCTTCTTGCTTGTTGACTGCCAACTCCTATTGTTGACATAAGCCAAAGTTTTCCACAGGGATCAAGGAAAAAGGATACAGCGTTGAGACGGCAGTCTAACACTTCAAGATCTAGAATTGGCCTCATGAACCAGCTTCTGAAATAGAATGAGTGAAACTGATACCTTAAGATTGCATCTAGTTGCAGGACAGTTTTTCTAGACCTATCATCAAATACATTACCTTAAAAGGCGTCTACCCATTGGCGTGGCACACTGAAATAGACCAGGTAACTTAAATCATATATTCAGCAGCATCAACCAGAAAGAACCAATGCAAGGAAAGCGAACCTTATTCAACATCCCAAACACCGAGAACCTTCATTGAAAGAATCAGTGAAGATTATTCATAAGTCAAAGTAGAGAAATTAGCTATAACGTTCCACAGGTGAACTGCACCCATTAGCTATTTACCCTTCTTTTGCCCGGCCAATGCCCATATGGCTTGGATGTTTATCTGTTTGAAATATCTGCAATGCCTCGTGTGCAGCTGCATCAAGTTTAAGAAACTTGTTCCTGTTGAAAATTTTGTAAAGGATTTGCAGGAAGCATTACCATCTCAAAAATTTAGGAAAATATTTTCAGATGAAAGAAATAGAACAGACATATTGGAGGATACAATGGTACTTCCATGACTGAATCAATTGCAATTGACACAGTCCCAGATTCGTTTTGTTCCATGGTTTCGACAATTCGTTCACTTTCTAATATAGCAAGAAGACCCCCACTAACACGAACCTGGACTTCACTGCCTACATCCATCATCGAACTTAGCTGCAATTTACAGGAATAAAAAGAAACTTCATACAATAATGAAGGAATTGTTTTATCTATTTACGGACAATGTGTTAATGACCACAGCTAGTTAGCTACGATATCAAATTATTTCATTGTGACATTGAAGATATCAATAAAATCTACATTATGATTGAAATTTCAAATGCAGACTACAGTAACCAAATAGCACGTTATTACAGTGGGATTAAAGTAAAGCCTAAAAAACTCTACCTTATGAAAATCCACTGTAAAGAGGGATATAAAATTTCCATTGCTGTAACTTACATAACATATTCTTTCTTTGATGTTCAGCCCATCATCCATTCCAGTTACTCGAAGATATACCAGTCTACACAATATTGAGTTTAATATCAGTGTAAAACGGCAGAGTATAGAATATCTTGAGTCAAGAAAGCTATTACATTTTGCGTCAAGAAACGGAACTGTGAGAAACTGTTTCCTAGTTGAACTTTTCATGGGTTATTCATCATACCATCTGGCTAACCAAAACCCACGGAATAGGGGATAATTGAGCTGATTACACTTTACAGTTTCTATACCTGTGCCATGCTTGCTCGTAGCTGAATGTTGAGCTCTTTACCAGCCGCACCGTGGTATTCTCGCCAGTTCCATCTTGCAGAATCAAATAAATTATGCAAAAC
This sequence comes from Pugionium cornutum, assembly GCA_018901935.1. Taxonomy (NCBI): domain Eukaryota; kingdom Viridiplantae; phylum Streptophyta; class Magnoliopsida; order Brassicales; family Brassicaceae; genus Pugionium; species Pugionium cornutum. The sequence goes on along the minus strand of CM032160.1, from coordinate 5,840,810 downwards.
CGTAAACAAAAGAATCATAATCAGAGAAAAATAGGTAGTGCCATACCACTCTGCTGCAGAGCAGAAACAAAGGATTCTTCACTTTTGGTGCTTGTGTAAATGACCAATGGCTTTGCTTGGTATTTTACTAAAGACATATAACCAACAAAAATGAACCGAACAAATAGCTAATGAGGTAGGGACAGTGTAGCAGAACAAAATTGCAGCAAAGTAGCTGTAAATCAAAAACCCTGCTTTACCAGACTTCAGTAAAAGCGTGATAGACCAATATATGGAATTGCAGGAAATTACATATAAAGATTCAGTTTCAATTGATTCTGAAACTTATACCCATATTGATAAAGGTAAAATCTGAGCAATCTTCCTCCCAAACTTCAAGCACATGAAGCTGGCGTACACTACAGTCGTAATAAGAAACTCCAACTCTGGAAATAAGATTTAGTAAGTTAGATACTGATCCTAAGTACAATTACATAAAGAGAATGATATACGCCAATAAAAAAAGGCCACTGAAACACAGAAGCATTCACTCTTATGCTCTTTTTTCATACGTAGGTATAAAATGATTTTAACTCTCTTAACAAAGCTGCACAAATTTCATCTAAAACAAGAAGTTGAAGACAATTACTAACCGCCGACCGTGTTGAATGCAAGCCATATAAACCTGCATTGCATTGAAACAAATTGGTACAATTGAAATATGCGATCGTGTAAGAATGGATGGTTATGATGATGAAAACTTTTCGATTCCACAGAGTCCATGAAATTAGTGACAGTGTGTCTGTGATCAACTCGACGCGACAATTAGACCCCCACTAGTTTTTAGACTAATTTAGGTCGAAACGGGGTTTACCATTCTCTGTAATGCTGAGATCGATATAAATCGATCGATTAGAAAACAGATCATAAGTTTTGAATCTTCGAATCCGTTAAACTGACGAATCTAGATATCAACTTTCATCACAACGACTTAACATCAACTTTCTCAGGAAACGAATAGCAAAAAATCAGAAGAGGCCGTGAATTTCCAGAGAGAAAGCAAAAAAAAAATCTTATAGAATACCTGTGATTCGGTTTCCGTGTCGTCCATTTCGTCCATTGTCGTATATTCGAACGAAAGAGAGAAACGAAACGTGTAGAGACGTTGTGAAGATGAAGAGAGGAGGGCGCGAAAGGAAGTTTAATGAAAATATCTTCGTTTAAGGAAACAAGGAAACAAAGTTCAATGAACAAAAGTATCATTCCAAATATACTATTATTAATTTAAATTTTTAAAAATAACATAAATTTAATATTAAAATATTTTAAAATTATTTTTATAAAAAAAATTAAATTTTAAATTAAAAAAATTTAAATATAATATTTTAGTTATATTTATAATTTATTTATGATAAATATATATCAATAAAAAATAATTTATGCTAATTTTAGAATTTTAAATTTAAAATGATAAATTGAAAATAAAATTTTTAAAAAATGAGAATTTAGGATATTACTCAGAAACAAATTCTACTTTTATTTTTCGAATTGCGAAATTCAGAACTTCGATAAATTTGATACAAACCAAAGACTCAATTTATCCAATAACAATATTGAATCATAAATACAGCTCTAATGGCAATGACATTATGAAATAAATATTTGTTTCAAGTGTGAATTTGGATTTTGGAGGGACGAAAACACATTTCATTTTAAGTGAGAGTGGCTGTAAGAAGAGAGTTGAGAGCCACTCTATTGTTTTGTTTTGTTTTATACATAACCAATATTTTACCTCATTTCCTCTTATTTATGGCTTTCAGTTATACTAGTAATTAATTAATTCTCGTAATCACATTAAAACACACATCTTTCACGTTTAATATGGTAGAAAATATGTTTTAATATAGTACCAACTGAGATAATTACCAATGGGCAATGGACAATCCCCAAAATATTTTTCAATACAATCTTGCTGACAAAAAAAACTAAGATAGTCACTGTGAATGTTTTTTCATCTAAGAATTCTAAAACGAGACTGGTGGTTTGTGCAATGTGCCAGTGCAAGACAGATGCCGATTCTAAACCTCGTCCAAGCCAAAAAAATGAAAGTTTAGTGAGATTACATTTTATTATTCTTCTTTTTAATGTAATGTGGAAAGTTTTTTCTTGTGAACATCACAGATTCTCTTTTAATTAATGGTGGTGTAAAAAACATAGTAACAAGATAATACGTAACTTTGGAAATAAAAACAATATTAAAAAGTCAGGTGCAGCAAACCCTATATAGCCAAATTCAAATGTGGAAGTGAAGAAAATTAGTACTATAGTGTTAAGTATTAACACAAAATGAAAGAAGGGGTCTACTACATGTGGGCGAGTGACTAGTTAGTCAACAATAGTAGTTAGGGATTGCATTAAATTTGTTAACATGAGTTAGATGAGCAGATGAATTAATGATAACTATTCACACTAACACTCTCTTTTTATTTAATTTTTCAGCTTTTTTTATTGATAATTATTTTCAGCTTTAGCTACATGATCTATATAAACACCTATTTGGCGAATAGAGTTCCTCATCATCACATACACAAAACACAAAGATCGACATGGCTTCCAAGTCAATGCTTCTTGTTGCCTTACTTGTCGGGTCTCTAGCTTTCACTTCATTAGCTAGTGTCGCCAACAGGAAGCTTAAGAGTGGTCTAGAGGATCAAAAGACTTTCTACCACCATCCAGGCGGTGGTCTTGGTGGAGGTGGCGGCCTTGGAGGAGGAGGAGGCCTTGGTGGAGGAGGCGGTCTTGGCGGAGGAGCTGGAGGTGGTTTAGGCGGAGGAGCTGGAGGTGGTGGCGGTTTAGGTGGAGGAGCTGGAGGTGGTGGCGGTTTAGGTGGAGGAGCTGGTGGTGGAGCTGGAGGAGGCTTTGGTGGAGGAGCTGGTGGTGGTGCTGGAGGCGGTGGTGGACTTGGTGGAGGCGGTGGTGCCGGTGGAGGATTTGGCGGTGGTGCTGGTAGCGGGTTTGGAGGTGGAGCTGGTGGTGGAAGTGGACTCGGAGGAGGAGCTGGAGGTGGAGCCGGTGGTGGTGGTGGATTTGGAGGAGGAGCAGGAGGAGGTGTAGGAGGAGGTGCAGGTGGTGGAGCCGGTGCAGGTGGTGGTTTCGGCGGTGGACTTCCTTGATGAGAGCTATAAGTTAACGTTAAGCATGGAATGCATGGTAATACCAAAGTATTATGAAAAAACAAACATTAATCTATAATTTCACCTAAAGTTATTCTATTCCATGATTTTGTGTTATCATGCTAGTGTTATCATCCGCTTTTCAGAAAATGCAACTTAATGAGATTCCAATATCGTACATCCCTCCCTAAAATGAACAAACAAGAAAAAAACCTCTAAATATCAAAAAAATGAAAAGACTTATTATCAATAAAAATGAAAAAAAACATTAAATAGCTCAACAACACATTATTTTCTCACCATTGAATTTTAGTTTTTAGATCGGTATACTTTTCAAACCGGAATCAAAAGGATAACAATATCACATCCAATGTATATATGTCTTAAAACTAGTTTAACTATAACCACGGTTGAATAACAAACAACTCCGACCCGTACTTTTATAGAAATATCTATTTGTATCATAATTAGTTATTACATATAGGTATGTGTTGTGAACTCTAAACACATGACTATATAACAACCTCCAATCAACCTTGTATTCAAAAGAAAGGCGAACCAATCGTTTGGTGATATATGTAGAGATTATGTATAATTTATCTATGGCCAGACAAGACTGAATTAAATGATAAATGAGACCATATATTAACTTTATATGAATTTGACACCAAATAAAGAAGAAATATTAATATTTTACAAAGTTATCGGGTAATGTCAGCTTGAATTTCTTCTAGCGAACGACCTCGAGTCTCTGGTACCATTTTCATTACAAATAGGATGCCCACACCCGATATTATTGAATATATGAAAAATACACCTACAATTTAAATAAAAAAAATTAACTTTATCAATAAATAAAAAGTAACTAGATTTACTTATTTATTTGTAAAAAAAGGAAGTAAATATACCAAAAGAGCTCCATTGGAAGAAGAAGTTGAATGTGTAAGAGACAAACCAATTGCAGGTCCAGCTCGTTAGATTGCATAAGGTTCCTGCTGATCCTTTTACATTTATCGGTGTCATCTAATTTTCCCACAAAATAAGTAAATTACAAACGATCGTTTTGGTTACATAGATTAAACGAAATGTTAACATTTATATAAATTAACAATACAATTCATAACCTTTAGTGACAAAAGAAACAGTTCATAATCTTTTATAGTAGGGATGATATTATTATACCACACAAATTTATAATGTTTATAGTTTTTCATATGAATTTTAGACTTTCCTATTTTACTATACAAACTAACTTATACAAATTTTTAAATATTTATAAAATTTCATAAATCGTGATTTTGCTGTAAAATTGCGATCAATACACGGTAATCGCATTTAACACATTGCAATTATATTAACCGAAAACTGACCCAAATAATAATGTGTTAGTAGGTTAATGTAATTTTGATTTATTATTATTTGGATGAGTCTTTGGTTAATGTAATCGTAATATATTAAATACGATTATCGTGTATTGAACGTGATTTCACACCAAAATCACGATTTGTGGAATTTTAGAAATATTTACAAAATTCATATAAAATTAAAATGCGATCTGTTAGTTTGTGTAGTAAAATACATAGGTGTAAAGTAAATTTGTATGGTATAATACCTTGGTGTTTTATAGTATTGGTTCAGACCAAAAAAGAACATTTATCATTGGTGTGAACATATGTTGATTTTGTCGAGTTTTCTTGTTTTTTAAATGCATTTACAATGTTTTATTTTCAAACCATTTCATTATTGTTTAACTTATTCAATCTGCTTACGATCATACTGAAGACCAAAGATTACCTCTGAGACCATGACCCATGGAATACCTCCTATTCCAATTGTTATGGAAATAAAAAAAACCTGATTTTATAGTTGACATGAAAAGAACACAGTAATAGTTGGTAAATTGTCTTAAAAACAAAAATATTTGTATGTTGATATAGTTATGTATTTTTTTTAATGAAATAATGCAAGAAAGAACATACCAACACTCCGATGAATGCTGAAACTGGAGTGTAATCATGGAGTAAACCATAGCTCTGCAAATTATTTTTTGATTGCTTAGATTATATTGAAATAAAAAAAGGCAAACAGATTTTACAATACTTATATCCTTTTATTTCACTAATATAACTATTTTTCAAATAAAAAACCTGAAACAAAAACGATAGCCCTGTGATTAATGACCCCAAACACATCATAACCGTCGCAACCTGCAAAACAAAAAAAAACTATTGATGTTAAATTCTGGTTTATCCACTATATATTATATAGTTTATTGGTTAAACCGAATTAAAATAAGCAATAACCGTTAAAAGAGATCGTCTCCCAAATTTATCAACAATTATTAATCCAAAAACGCTCGACACGGACTGCACCACGCTCGTAACGGCTACTCCTATTTTGTTAGGAAACCCTGTGAAAACCATTTAAAGTGTTTATATTGTGATATTTATAGTACAAAATAATTTTTTTGCATTAAGATAATTAAGTTCAAAGTATACAATACCCGATTTGTGAAAAATCGAGCTCATGTAAAATGTATAACCACTTAAACCTCCCAGTTGTTGCAGTACTAACAATCCAATTCCCACCTTAAAAAAATACAGATTAAGTAAATTGCATTTCTATTCCGAGTACAGATTCATTCGCAGAAACATGTGGTTATAGCTGTAGTAAATTGTTATTCGTTTATCTACCGCATCTATATGTTAATAGACGCAGGGGTCAGACATTATGTCGTATATCATAATTTTTTTGATCGCTGATTAAAATAACAGTACCTAAAAAAATCTATGATCACTGCAACCACCGATCTCATATAAATAAACAACATATGTTTCATCTACAATCGCAATATTAACTATAGCCATAACTACATGCAGCAACCAAACAAACAAAACTAGAATTATAAAATTTGTAATCGAATTCTTACACTAATAACACGAGAGTATCGTGGTTTGAAGAGTTCGAAAATACTATCTTCTTTGAATTCTTCTTGAAGACTTTCCATATATACCTGAAAAATTTCTCGGAACAATTTCTTTTAAGTTTCATAATTATTGAATTACAATCAGTCAATATGTTGTAGATAGTTTCAGTTGTTTACTTTGATTTCTGCAGCTTCTTTGGTGATATCAGTGTTGTTTCCTCGTAGACGTTGCAGTGCAGCTACCGATTCTCTTACCCGACCATTTCTACACTATAAATTACAAAAAAATACCAAAACTGTCAATTGTAAAATTGTTTCTCAATATGTAATTAATAATAGTTATCAAGACGAATTCATTACCAGCCACCTAGGAGACTCCGGTATGATGAATAAACCGACAAATTCTAAAACACAAGGAACCGTACCTGCACAATTCCAAACGAAAATTTAAAAGATATTTGTATCAACTTTGTTTACATTTACTTAAAATCATATTGATAAGGTTTAATTAAGATATTAAATCAATGTTACTTGTAAGAGCTAATTTCTGCCATGACATGACTGATCCAACGAGGAATGTGATGGAAACGCTAGAACACATAACGAGCTGTCACAAGAAGAAAAAATTTATAAGAAATCAGAGTTTAATTATTTTTTAAGAAAAAAAAATAATTTAAAAAACAATTAATATATTTTTGGGCAATAGACAAAAATAATAATATTTTGAGTTTCTGTTTCAATAGTTTAAATTTTTAAAATGGTATAAATTTAATATTAAAATATTTTTAAATTTATTTTTAATAAAAAATTAAATCTTAAATAGGAAAAAAACTCAAATATAATATTTTAATTATATTTCTAATTTATTTATAGTAAATATGTATTTTCAAAAAATAATACGTGATATTTTTAAAATTTTAAATAATATCATAAAATAGTATTTTTTAAGTTTTGATTTCAAATTTAGTATTTTAAACTTAAAATTCTAAAAATAACACAAATAATTTTATAAAAATACATATTTATCAGAAATAAATTATAAATATAATAAAAATATTAGATTTAGGTTTTTCTTTTCAATTTAGTTTTTACTTTTTTCTTATTAAAAATAAAGTTTTAAAACATTTTAATATTAAATTTATGATATTTTTAAAATTTTAAATTAATATTATTATATTGAAATAAAAAAATTTTAAAAAATTATTTTTTTTAATTGCCCTTAAATTTTTTAAAAATATTATTTATTTTACAGTATTATTCTATACTTTTTGCCGTATATTACCGCGTTAACGGCAGAGAACGCGCCTCTGACTTGTTTTGGTGCGATTTCTACAATGTAGACTGGTACCTGTAGATTAAAGTTAAATAATTAATAGAGGATAATTAACTTATTTGGTTGCTTGGAGTATAATAAACTACGTACCACGTAACATGATAAGCCAGCTGCAACGCCGAGAAAAAGTCTTCCAATGTCAAGAGACCAAGCGGCCTTAAACAATACCATTTATTACAACAACAAAAACAACAATCAATTAATTAACCCATTCGTCTAATTAATTTTTGTTATTTGAAAGATTTGTTTTGACTACAATATCAGTTTGAAACGTTCAAACTAATACCGAATACAAGATTACTAGAACAAAATTAAGAAAATTTCAGAAACCTGAGAGAAGGCGATCATGAGCCAACCGGCCATGCAAAACGAGTTTGAAACCCATAAAGCCTGCAGATAAATCATTCATATCAAAATACTAATTTTCATTGAATATATATATATATATATATATATATGTAACGAATTACGTATAATGGAATTATAATTCTAGACGTGGTGAGTAATTAATTTTGAAAATGGATAAAACAAATAGAGCTTACGCCTCTCCGACCAAAAATATCCGCGAGTCTTCCGGACATAGCGGCTCCCACGAGCCCACCGATTGTTAATACGGATCCAAAGAATGAAAACTGCATCCATGTAAGGGGAACAATAACTATATTGCCTTTTCTTCTATGACACAAAATATTTTTTTTAAATAGCTATAGTTATAATCATACTTAATCTAAATGATAATCTAGCAAACTTTATTACTATGAAGTGAACACACAAATATATATATATATATATATATATATATATATATATATATACTTTGAAGTAGAAAACCTAAACTCTAATCAATACGAACTTATGAACAAATTAGTCTTATGTTAAAATTACTAGATTATGTGTAAAAGTTCTGATAATTACCCGGAAAAGGTGGAATTTTTTATATTTCAAATTATTTTTTTAACCGATTTGCATTCTATTATATGTATCTTTATTACATTTTTTGGCATATGTGCCTTTATTTATCACAGTTCCTTTACTTTAGATAACAAAAAAATAGACTTATATGAGCAAACCGGGATATAAAAAAACAATTCAACATTTACCTCGGCCAAAGAGAGGTTTAATCCTGTCATAATCCCGGTTTGAGCTGGTGACGTATAACCAGCCTGCCCAAAAACAAAACAAAGAGAAATATGTTAAAATATCACAATAGTTTTATTTTTACAGAAATACTATTAAAATTTTAGAAAAATCATAAACATTAAAAAACATTTAACTTATTTATAGTTTAATATTTGAGTTTGGATTTAGGATTTCTGTGTACCATTTAGTTTTTAGGGTTTAATATGTAATTTTTAAGATTTAAACTTTAATTTTAGCTTTGTGGTATTTAAGAAGGAAAAATGTATTTTTGGAAAAATAAAAAGATTGATGATATTTTTATAAAAAATTTTGTGATGTGTTTATAACTTCTGAAAAACAAAAGTTATAAAAAATGGCAAATGTCTAAAATAGCACATTTCTAAATTTTTGTTCCAAAAATAGTATCATTAGTTTAAATTTCCAATAATAGCATAGATTTAAGATTAAAATGCATTAAAACTATATTTTAATAGAAAAAAATTAAACCTTAAATTGGAAATAATAAGCCCAAATACAATACTTTAAGTTTATGTATAATTTATTTAGAATAAATAAGTATTTTCACATAAATATTTGTACTATTTTTGGGAATTTAATTTTATGATGCTAGATTTGGAAAAAAAACTTTAAAATGTTCTATTTTAGAGTAATACTCTAAAAACATGTGGAAATTAATCATAAAAAAATAAATAAAACATTAATTCTATTTTCCGATGGACCTCTGTGTCTAACGTAACATGAAAAATAGAAAATCAACAACAACTACAAAAAAAAGAGAGAGAAAGAAGTGAGAATGAAGAAAATTACGGCAGTGCCATAGGAGAAGGTGCCGCACAGAGCAGTGATTGTTGTGAAGAGTAAAATCAAAGTGACGGAACCGTCACCATCGCCATAATTCACAAGAATTCCTTTATCCGATTCAATGTCCTCTCGAATCTTGATTTTCTGAAGCAGTGGTTCTTCTCCCATGGCTGATCTGTGCGTGAGAGACAAAGAGAGAGAGAGAGAGATTGAAGAAAAAGAGAGACTGAGTTTCTTTGGGCTAATTCCATTAAAAATGAAAATAAAAAACAAAGTATGACGTGCAAGACTCAACAAAAAGATTTGAAAACAAACTTTTAATATATTTTTTCATTTGAATTATTCTTTTATGCAATTATGGTATTCTCTATAACCAACTTGCCCCGTTTTAGAAATGCCTAGGCAATTTTAAGTCTTGTTCAAATGGTGTATCGACATTTATTAACAAAAACAGTATAACTGTCAAATATCTCTAATATATTATTTAAATATTATTTAAAAAATTAATATTACTCTAACGTGTTATTAACAGAAATGTGATGCTGACATGTTATCATCACCGTAAATTTCAACTAAATATATAAATGACCTTAATTATTATAATAATTACAATATATGCTATTATTATTAATAAATTAACTAGAAATATTATTAAATACGTTAACAATACTTTTTTTCCTTAATTTACATATATAAAAATTAATATTAAATATAATTTTAAATAAAAATAAAAATTATATAAATATTTATTTATATTTACTAATAAATAATATTATATAATTTATAAATATTTTTTTCTGGCCGTGGATATAAATCTAGTTAAAAATTATTATAACCTTTTATATATAATAAGTCTAATGACACTGAAGCCAAAATATGAGAATCTGCACAAGTAAAGGAACCACATGTGGAATCCAAGTTCAAAGGCTTCTTTTTTTTGCCATGTGAGTGACTTTTGGAAAGAATTAGATATTCGTTTGGGATGGGATGGAAATGCTACCATAAAGACGAAGATATTGAAGCGATGAATGTAAGATAGGCCAGATGTTGAGCCAGAATCGTTGTTGTGGGTCATATATTATATGGCGATTCTGCCGCGAGATGAGAGGCGTTCGCAATGGACTGCTTAAAACTTGTAAAATTAGTGTTATGAGCTTGGGATGATTTCTTAAAGAATAAAAACTTATTCTCTTCCTCGTTTACCATCTATGTCCCACGATTAAAAAACACACAGGTGGATTCCACTAGCATGAAAATATCGTTATGTTTAGAATAGTCATGTTGAAAATATCGTCTTCACTAGTTTTTTGGAATTTGCGGTTATGGCTATGACATATTGTTTTTTTTTTATCAGTTGTAGTTATTTATGTCTTACGTCGTAATTTTTTTATCCGTTGATTAAAACAATAATTCGATTAAAAATTTACAATTAATTACAATCGTAACTAACATCGGCAGACAAACAAATAATATATGCTTTAGCCGCAACCGTAATATTCATCGCAACCGCAATATTGATTGCAACCGTACTGTTGACCATAACCGTAGTCACAGTACTTATCGCAGTGTTGACCATAACCATAGTCAAAGTATTGATCGAAATGTCAACTGCCACTGACGAACAAACGAACAATACTAATATATTCGTAGATTCTATGATAGGCTAACCAATCTTTGTAAAGTAGTTGTTATAATGTTTGACAAAATATAATAATTTTAATGTCACTCTCAGGTTTGAATTTATTGCATTGTCGAATAACTTAATAAAAAGAGAAATAATATTTTTAGTCATTTATAAATTAATTTGGTTGGATTACATCATTAATTAATTTAAGATAAAACTAATGAATAAAACGATTATTTTTAACTATTAGAAAAATTAAAACATATGTTTTAAGTAAATAAGAAATAACATATAAACTATTTTATTAAGTAGTTACTTAAAGAAGATTAGATATCACAATCTTTTCCTCTTATCCAATAAACTAAAATAATATTCAGGCGAGTCAACACTAAATGATGTTTTTATCTTATTTTCGTTTTGTGATTACACATTGGTTATATTTACTCATCATCATTTTAATTTATTTTTTCCAATCCTGACCTGATTGAATTAATTACGGCTTTATGATGGAATTAATTGTTTTCATTACAACCGCTTAAAATTAGGGTTTTGCAGGTGCATTCGATTGCAACCAAACTCAATCAGAGGCTCTTTTCATTGGCCAAACTTCAATCATCATTAAATAACATTTTTTTTTACAGCATTATATATTCTTATAATCTTAGACATATAATGTAATGTAATCGAACATAAAAATAATTAAACAACCAAAACGAATCGACGTGAATAGCGTGTTTTATTAAATAAATAATTAACTTAACTATATTCAACTGCCATTGTCGTTACAAATAAAATTAACTCAGAATTTATGTAACATTTGATTGTATGGAAAATGGTGATGAATGATAAATAATGTTTTAAATTTATGTATAATTTATTTAAAGTAAATAAGTATTTTTATATAGTTATTTATATTATTTTGGAATTTTAATTTTATAATATTAGATTTGGAATAAAAATTTAAAAGTGTTATTTTAAATTATTACTTAATTTCTAGTTAATATGTATTATTATAACTTTATATTTCAATACCTCGTATTATTTTGTTATCCGAAGAAGTAATGAAAATTAATTAAATTCAATCAAATAAAGTAGGGACAGATTATTTTGAATAATTGAAATGCAAACCAGAAGTTAACAACTTTGACCAATATGATTGAACCTTACTAATTAACAAAGTAATCAAATAGTAATTACTATTATCTCATCCATTAATACCTAATACTTGAGTGATTGGAATTTATTTTCAAACAATTGCGTAGATTAAGGAAGAGCGTTACATTACGTACGCATACATTGTCGGAATCTTTTTAACAGAGAAAAAGACAATTTGGGAGACGACTAAAAATAGCAATTTCATTTGATTTGGAAATCATGCTAGACATGGAGTCCATCTAGACACCTTACATTTCCACACACACGGGACTGGGCCAAGCAAACTCGACCAATCAAAGTAACCCCGTGCTTACGACACTCAATGTTAATAAAAAAAATTAATTTTTTATTTCAAAAGTTTATTTAGCACAATAGTAAATAAAAATAAATTGTTTTTTTTTTATTTTTTCAATTTGAATCCTTATAACAACATAATTTTTTAAAAATTAGAACGGTCCATTTTTTGTAGTATAAAATATTCCATTATTTTTTTTTCGATTACGACCCTGTTAAATTCAAGACCGGTTCTTCCATATAACTATTTTCCATTGTTTCATTATTTTTGCTAATTAACTTCATAAATGTGCTATTTTTATATATTTAATTAGTCTAGTTACAATGGAATCTAAAAATAAAATTAATAATTTTAGCTGAAATTTGCAAATCTAATTTTAATTGATAATGATGATACAAGTTCGTTTTCATAATATTTTTTTTTCGTCACAAGGCATGAAGACGACTAGATCAACGTCATAGGCAGATAAAATGTCAATATCATGCATCTAACAATGGAATCTATATACAGACAGACATTGTGTGAATGTCCATATAAATTTTCTTTAATATATATATATATATATATATATAGCTTATGTAAATCATTGGCATTAATAAAATTGCCTACCAGTAATCAAAATCCTATAGTACTGTGACGAATATTTAAGCCAATTCTTTGAACAAGTCACATCCGATATGATGCTCATTGAATACGAGCCTTATGGGAAAACCATTTGACAGAAAGAATTGAATTATTCTTTAATAATTTTGTAGAATTTATTGATCTCAAAATTAAACATGTAAATTTTAACTAATAAGTCGAAATTCAAAATAACAAAATTTACACTTAGATTTTGTATTTTTAATTTGAAAATATTAATAAATATGTATTAAAATAACCTAAGTATATAACCTTTTATCAAAACAAAAACTCTTAAGTACATTAATTATAAACTTTTGAAAATTAGTTTATCTTGTAATATATATAACCAAAAATGAAACAATCAAACCTGACAACAACAAAATATATGAACTAGTTGTTTGGTGACTGTCGATGTACAAATTATGAACAATTAATTTGAGACCTTAATAAAATTATATGAATTTGACAACAAATAAAAAGAAAATATTTTACAAAGTTATCGGGTAATGTCAGCTTGAATTTCTTCAAGCGAACGACCACCTCGAGTCTCTGGGTACCATTTTCATCACAAATAGGATGCCCACACCCGATATCATTGAATATATATAAAAAAAAACACACCTATAATTTAAGTACAAACAATTTTATTAACTTAATCATGTAGTAAATTTACTTTTTTTTTATAAAAAAAAACTGAAGTGAATTATATTACCAGAAGGACTCCACTGAAAGAGGAAGTTGAATGTGTAAGAAACGAACCAATTACAGGACCAACTCGTTAGATTGCAAAGCCTCCCTGATGATCCTTTAATATTTATCGGTGTCATCTAATTTTCCCACAAAATAATTTTGTTTATTTATAACATATATATTAGGCTTCGTTTAATTTTATATTTTCGAAAACTAATTCAAAAACATGACTATATATATTGTCTAACTATTTATATCAAAATCAAACGATTACCTCGCAAAAGGATGACCCCCGAAATACCTCCTACTCCGATTGTAATCGAAATGGTAAATACCTGCATTAAATAAATAATATACTGTAATTATCTTAAATATATATATATATATACACGTTATGTTCAAATACGTTTTACGCGATAATTGGACGGTTGAGATGGATCTAACGTCTAATAGAAAATGGAAGATTACTCGGTAATTATATGGGGTATAGTTTTTGGTCTATTTATTATCTTATATATATGATAATTCAGAATTATTTATGAATATAATACAATTTTACATTAAAAAAATATATAAAACACACTAAAATTAATTTTAGATTCAATATGTTATGATTTCCATTTAATCAATATAAATTAAATCAAATTTTCATCTGAACTTTTAAATAAAAACTAAAAAAATAAATAAAAATTAGGTGGCTGCGTAGGCGGCTAGGCATACTATTACGGACAAAAATCTAACAGTCGATTTATGTGACTGATTTGAACAAAATCACCACGATTGGATGGTGTTAGACGGATACCTAGACGGCGAGACGATTAATTTTTTGAATATATATCAACAAAAATAAAATCGTAAGAATGATTTTTTTATATAAAAAAATTCACAGAAGGAAAATAAAACTAGTACATACCATTACTCCAATGAATGTTGAAATCGGGGTGTAATTGTTGAGTAACGCATAGCTCTGTAAGTTCGTTTTAATTGCTTCAATAATATTGAGAAAAATAAAACTTGAATAATTGACATTAATCATATAATTTTTTTTTTCACATAACAAAACCTGAAACAAAAACGATAGTCCCGTGATTAAGGACCCCACACACATCATGACCGTCGCAATCTGCAAATAAATAATTTACATAAATAAAATGGAGACGTCAATTTCTAATTTATCGATTGTATAATATATAGTTTCATTATTTTAAACAATAAGCTGTAACCGTTAAAAGGGAACGTCTCCCATATTTTTCGACGATTAGTAAACCGAAAACGCTCATCGTGGACTGCACCACAGTCGATACCATTACTCCTACGTTGTTAGGAATCCCTGTGTAACAATTATATTGTATGTTGAAGTTATATTACTTTTCTACAATAGAGACTTAAATTTAAAGTATACCCGATTTGTGAAAGATCAAACTCATGTAATATGTATAGCCACTGAGACCTCCCAGTTGTTGCAATGCTAACAACCCAATTCCCACCTAATAGTACACAAAAGTAACGCGAATTGTTTTGAAACTATTTTTTTTCTAGAAAGTCCAATGCAAACCCGAATTGTTTTGGAAGAACTTTAAATATTCTATACACCACATGATAATTAATTAACAACTAATACGTACATTTAATTCACATAACAGAACCATACGATATTAGGTATATGAAATGTGGTTTAGAAACCTGAGAAAAGGCGATCATAAGCCATCCGACCATGCAAAACGAGTTTGAAACCCACAAAGCCTGCGGATAATTATTTATCAAAATGCTATTTAGTTTTCTTGGAACGTAAGGAATTGTAAATTTAGTCATATATATGCTGAAAGAGCTTACGCCTCTCCGAGCAAAAACATCGGCGAGTCTTCCTGACATCGCCGCTCCCACAAGTCCACCAATTGTTAATACAGAGGCAAAGAATGAGAACTGCATTCGTTTAAGAAACACTATTATATATATTTTCAATTTGAAAATCTAAAACTTTACTTAACTATTAATAATTATGAATAATATCATAAAATAAATTTTGTTAAATTTTTGTTACAAATCTAACATATTAAAATTAAAATTTTCAAGATATCACAAATTATTATGAAAATAACTAATGATCTTAAATAAATTATAAATAAAACTAATATATTATTTTGAGTTATTTTTCTAATTTAAAATTCAGATTTTCCAATTAAAAACAGATTTTAATTTATTTTAGTATTAATTTTGTATTATTTTTAAAAATTAAACTAATTATGTTATATTTAAAATAAAAAAATTAATATAATGGTATTTTAAATAATTGTTATTAAATAATTGAAAATTAGACAACGTGCCAGTTTCTACGCTTCTTTTACTAAATGTGTCAGGTTTAATAGTTTTTATTATAAGCATTCGATTATGAAATATATATATGTTTAATCATTGCACTTTTTCACATGTATATATTTATCGTAATTCCTATTCTGTATTAGATTGCAAATAACTAAGCTCTGAACTGAAAAATCAAATCAGAAAACCAAGAAAGATAATCAACAATTCAACAGTTACCTCGACCAACGAGAGGTTTAGTTCTTCCATAATTCCGGCTTGAGCTGGTGATGTAAAGCTGGCCTGCCAAATATGTAACATATCAGCTAAAAGCTATAATCTTGTGGTAATATTCATTAAAACAGTCGTTTTTCTCCATGCACGAAGGGGAAAATTAACAAAAAGTTTAAACAGATTTTTATGTTGTAGTTTAATTTGTTACTAGATGATTACCCGCATATAACATACTTTTTCAAAGTTTAGAAGTACAATTTAACATAGCACGATAGAGAAGAAGAAAACACAAGAAGTGAAGAAGAAGAAGATTACGGCAGTGCCATAGGAGAACATGCCACATAGAGCAGTCAAGGTTGTGAATAGTAAAACTAAAGTGACGGGCCCGTCTCCCTCTCCGTCATTGACAGAAATCTTCTTATCTGATTCAATATCTTGTTGAATCCTCAATTTCTGAAGCAGTGGTTCTTCTCCCATGGTTGATGAATGTTAAAGAACAGAGAGATAACTTTTCTTCCAAGAAAAAGAACTTAAAGAGAGAGAGAGAGATAGAGTTTCGTTGGGCTAATTCTCATTAAAATGAGAAACGGCAGAGAATGAGCCAATTTGTATAACCAAACTTAAAAATTAATGAAATTTAAAAATTACCCAAGTTGTTAATTGATTGTGGATAAAATTAAAAAACACAGTTGACACAAGAAAAGAATTTGAATCCAAATAAATAACTTGTTTTCTCAGTTAAAGTCTACATGACTCCACCAATTAATTTTAACTAGATTTATATCCACGTATATTTTATTAGTAAATATAAATTAAATATTTATATAATTTTAAATTTTATTTAAAATTACTTTTAACATTATTTTTTGTATATATAAATTAAGAAAGAAAAAAATTATTTTTTATAAATTTAATAGTATTTTTTGGTTAGTTTAATAAAATATATTAATACTCTAACCAAATTAATAACAATGACATATATTGTAATTATTTGAATAATTTAAGTCTATTTATATATTTATTTGAAATTTACTGTAATGATAAAACGTAATAACGATATTTCTGTTAATAACACGTGAGAGTAAAATTAATTTATTAAATTATTTCTCAAATAATATATTAGGGATTAGGTAATAACTTAAATATATTTATATTTATTTGAAATTATTTATAAATTAATGTATTAAAATTTTAAAGAAATAAAGATTATTGTTTTTGCAAATATAATACTATTTTTTGGTTAGTTGAATAAAATATATTGATTGTCTGACCAAATTAATATTAGTGACATGTATTGTAATTATTCTAGTAAATTAAACCGTGTTATACATTTAAGCTGAAACTCGTTGTGGTGTTGACACGTCAGCATGTCATTTTTGTTATTAACACGTCATGTTAAAGTTATTTTGTTAAAAAATTTGTCAAATAATATATTAGGGATGCTGCTTGAATAATTATTATTTCATCTGTTATAAATTAACCCACTTGGTTAGAAAATTACAAGAAAATAAAAAGATTTTGCTTTTCACCGATTTGAGTTTATAAAATAAATTCTAACAGTTTTTTTTAATATAAATTTCGATTGTTTCACGAACCATTGGAAAAGTTTCCAACCATTTTATGTATTATTTATCTATTGGAAAATTTCAATAGATTTTCCAATGGTAATTATATTTATTTTTTAATAAAATATCCATCCATTGTTTGTAATAGTAGGATTTTAATATATAGCTTATGCAAATCATTTGCAATAAATAATTAAATTGCGTATTCCAAATAAAAATACTATAATACTCGTACAAATGTTTGACCAATAGCTGAGTTATTTGATCAAGTCACATCCCATATTACTATATGATATTTGAATGAGACACTTTCCACACAATTAATTTTCATTCATTCATTCAAAAATTCTACTTGTGAAAAAACAATACAAGTCTCTTCGAACGTTCCAAAGTTATAAGTCTTGTTTAGGTTAAAACCTTCTAATTAGTTGGTTCGGGATTGAACCGGATTTAATTCCGCTCTGTTTGGTTCAATTTACAATGTTAATATCAAAAGGGGAGTGAACTCACACTCGTCACTGAGTTGACTCAAAAACCTCTCTTCTTATCTTAAAAGACCAAAACCCTGAACTCTATTGCCATCAACGAAAATGGTTTCCCTCTCTAATCAAACCAGATTTTCTTTCCACCCAAACAACCTTTTCGTTTCCGAGAAGAGGCTCCTGGGAATATCGGCGGGGATAAATTTTCCTAGGAAAATTAAGGTGAAAACCAATTGCTTCGCCGCTGACCAACCACGCCAGCACAAGCAGAAAAAGAAGAGTCAGCGCATTAACGATGCCGAGGCTGGCGTTGACCCAGTTGGGTTTCTCACCAAACTCGGAATTGCTGACCGAATCTTCGCTCAGTTTCTCCGAGAAAGGTAACAGAAATAAAAAGTAGCTCAGTTTGGTTAGCGAGTTTTAAGTTGTGCATTTTCTCTCCGGGAATCTTAGTTATTGGTGCACGAAAATTCTCATGGACTGCACTCTAAAACGCATCTTTGTATTCCGAAAGTTGTTCTACACTGCAGTTTTTTGTAGTAAATTTTGAAAATGCAAGAGAAAAGCTCTTTGCTACAGTTGTGTATATAAACGTGTTCGTTCTTTGATTTTGTAGGCATAAAGCTCTGAAAGACCTTAAAGATGAGATTCTCAAACGCCATTTCAATTTGAGAGATCTTGCTTCAGGGTATGTATTCTCCTTGTCCCAGTTTCTTGATTAATTTTACACTTCTTTATTAACAAGCAAATTTCTGAAGCTCCATTGTTATGCTGTGCCATTAAATAAATTTTTACCAGAAGAGTATCTGATTTGTATCCGAAATGGTTTGTCTAATGAATTTTCTTTTGTTTTTAGCGTAGATTTGAGTTACTGGGGATGCATCGACATATGGAACACCGGGTTGATTTTATGGACTGGGGTCCAGGTTCAGTCTCGTTCTTACTTCCATTTAATTATTTCGTCTTATAAGTTTCAATTTGAAAATAATTCGTTAAGAGTCAAAATTGATGAACAGAGTGAATGATGTTCTGAAACTTGCTATAGTTATTTGCCCCAGTTGGGAAGCTATTTTCCCACTAGTGATTTACTTGAGAATACTTACTTACACTAAATCCAGGTGCTCGCTACGGTGCTATAATCGGAGATTTTAATGGATGGTCCCCAACAGAAAATTCCGCCAGAGAGGGACTATTTGGCCATGATGATTTTGGGTATTGGTTCATTATTCTTGAAGATAAGTTAAGAGAAGGTGAAGAACCAGACGAACTATACTTTCAGCAGTATAACTATGTTGATGACTATGATAAGGGTGACAGTGGTGTATCAGCCGAAGAAATCTTTCAGAAAGCTAACGATGAGTATTGGGAACCTGGTGAAGACCGGTTCATTAAAAACCGGTATGAAGTTCCTGCCAAACTATACGAGCAGCTGTTTGGTCCGAACGGTCCACAAACATTAGAGGAGCTAGGAGATATACCAGATGCAGAAACGAGATATAAGCTGTGGAAAGAGGAGCATAAAAATGATCCACCAAGTAATCTACCTCCATGTGACATCATTGATAAAGGTCAAGGGAAACCATATGATATTTTTAATGTCGTGACATCTCCAGAATGGACAAAGAAATTTTATGAGAAAACACCTCCAATTCCATATTGGTTAGAGACGCGTAAAGGAAGAAAGGCATGGTTAAAAAAATACATTCCAGCTGTTCCACATGGAAGCAAGTATAGATTGTATTTCAATACTCCTGATGGGCCACTTGAACGGGTGCCTGCTTGGGCTACATATGTGCAACCAGGTATGATAGCATCTGGTATTTCTATGGTTTGGAGTAGCATAAGAAATATAACAAGTTGCATAGAATACAGAGAAAAAGGAAACAAGCATTCATTTGTACTTTTATCTGATTATTTCCTTGAATACATTTTCTATTTATTTAGAGCGCTGCTTTTCATGACCAGAGCAACTAGAAAATTTGTAAGCGCTAGATAAACAGTCTTAACTGAACAACATTCGTCAGAGAAGCTGTAAAGCCTTTCTTGTTTCTGTACGCTAGTGCCTACTGTTTTTATGGAGAGATGCTTTAAGGATCACATATTTGTATTTGTTATGTCTCTTTCAAAATGTTAAGCATTTATTCACTGTTCGGTAAAATAGATGACATGGAAAAGCAAGCTTACGCAATTCACTGGGAACCTTCTCCTGAATCTGCATACAAGTGGAAATACTCCACGCCAGACAAACCAAAGTCCTTGCGCATATATGAATGTCATGTTGGAATCAGTGGATCTGAGCCAAAAATTTCATCTTTCAAAGAATTTACCAAGAAGGTACCTCGTACTACATCCATTATATTCTTAGTTGCAATTTTGTTAAACACACATCTTAGTCTTTCTGTGAATTATGAAACATCAGGTCCTTCCTCATGTGAAAAGAGCAGGCTACAATGCAATCCAGTTGATTGGCATCCCTGAGCACAAGGATTATTTTACTGTTGGTTATAGGGTCAGCATGCTAAACTTCTCATCTTTTATTAATACTGATTCCATTCATGTTATTTATAGTGCTAATTTTTACCTCCAGTTTCTTATGTAAACATCATCTTTGGCTTGGCTGTATACTGTGCAATAAAGCTCCTGAAGGTCTTTGCCTAATTATTTGGAAAAAGAGGACATTAGTGATAGAATGGAGAGAATAAGATATAGGAAATGGAGCGAGAAGAGAACAACTTGACTGAAATGATTTGGAGGAACATTTTTGATTAAGGGGCAGTGTAGATTTTATTTAGGATGATCATGTCTTTCCTACAAGTTAAAGTTGAAGATAATAGAGTTAACAGATATGGAACTAGGTTTAAATTGATAACGAGAATTCCTATTTCAATAACTTTTTAGAATGTAGAACTTATTGCAGCTTTTTACTAATTACTAAAAAATTTACTAGTTACCTTATAATGTCTGTCAACTGAAAATGAATAAATTTTATGAAATTTTTATTTCTTTCCTCATTTGCTATAGTTGGTATCCATCATCATTTCAGGTTACTAATTTCTTTGCTGCTAGTAGCCGATATGGAACGCCAGATGACTTCAAACACTTAATTGATGAAGCACATGGTAAGTATTTATCGAATCTCTTCTCTTCTTGATTTTGTAGAACCCTGAGTCAACAAGTGGTTGATGAAGCACATGGTAAACCTAAACTAATCTACATACAGGCCTTGGACTTCTTGTCTTCTTGGACATCGTGCATTCTTATGCAGCAGCTGATCAAATGGTTGGGCTTTCGCTTTTTGATGGTTCAAATGATTGCTATTTTCATTATGGTAATTTTCCATAATAGCAAATTACTTTTATCTTGTACATGCCTTTGGGTGTAACAAATAGAGTTCTTGCATGTCTTTTTTCTAATGTACTGATGGCTGAGTCATCAGTATTTAACTGGAAAGTAAGCAACATAATTTTAGTGTAACAACAAATGTTTGTTCATAACCTTTTCTAAGTCTAAAGATGGCCTCATATATGTCGACCATAGTTGAATATGATTATGAGTAATTCTTAAAACACTATGTTCCATTTTTTTCATCTTGCAAATAGGTAAAAGAGGGCATCACAAACACTGGGGCACCCGTATGTTCAAATATGGTGATTTGGATGTTCTTCATTTTCTCATTTCAAATTTGAACTGGTAAAGGCAACCACATTGTTATGTGGTTTGTTAGAAATGTATTGGGTATACTCACTCTTTTGGTCTAATAGAAAAGTGTCGTGTATTTTTTTAGCTTAGGAATCTGATGCTGCTGCGATTGGCTTTTGCAGGTGGATTACAGAGTATCAAGTTGATGGCTATCAATTTCACTCACTTGCCTCAATGATCTACACGCACAATGGTTTTGCATCTTTTAACAACGGTTTGGATGAGTAAGACATCTATATTCCTTAGATGCTATGCTTCTTTGCGCAATTTGGATTCTGGTGACAGTTGCCAAACTGTATGTCTGTCCTGTTTCAGCTATTGCAATCAGTATGTTGACCGAGATGCTCTATTATACCTCATTTTGGCCAATGAAATACTTCACGTTCTACATCCAAATATAATAACAATTGCCGAGGATGTAAGTTACATATCATTTATGTCACCAATTTTCACATCATTTAATCTTTGAGCAGGTCATTTGGTGCTTAGGCATTGCTTTCTGGATAGCCATATCTTGTTTAGTTCTTTACATCGGTCTAATGGAATTCGATGAGAAAATATACAAATTATGTTTAAACCATTTTCCCTCTGCTTGCAAAGGAAATTGTATTGTTAGAATATTAGTTTATACCAGTGTCAACGAACATCAATATTTTTAGGACCACATGTATCTAACTCAAAACAAAATGGAATGAATGGATAGGTCAATTTTTGTATGTGTTACATAAGGTCTCATCTCACTAGCAGTATGCGATTCCTTTCAAATGCTGACCTTTTTCTTGTTACAATCCTTTCAAAAATTTATTTAGTAGGACTCTATTTCTCCTATGATTTTGGATAAAGCTATTGAATAATGTTTATCGTTATTGAATTGCTTTGTGTTAACGGATAGTGTGGAGGGGCTAGCTGGTGACCCGTTTTCATTATAGAACATCACTCAAGAAGTCTCTGAACTATGTTTCTGGACCAAAATCTGAATCATCACTAGTTTATAGTCTTGTAAGTGTTGGTTAGTAGAATTGGTACTGTTACTGCTAGATAGTGAGAATTTTCATGCTTTACCAAATATGCTATACATAAAAAGGTGTGTGAGAGAGTAACAGATAACATGTATGAATGTGCTTTCTCATGTACAATCAAAAACAATAACCATAGTGTCGACTGGCTTGTGTAAGTCAATTTTAATTGACCATAGGTAGGGAATTTTTTTTCCGACGAACTATCTTTGGCTAATGCCAGATGTATCAGTGGCTAAAACGTTTAAGATTCTTGTTGATTTTCTATATTTGTTCAATTTTTCTGTTGATAGTCTGCTCCACTGGGTTTCCATATCTGCTCACTATGTGGAACTTAATAGAATTTCCTTTTATTATTAGGCAACATATTATCCTGGGTTGTGTGAGCCAGTTTCTCAAGGTGGACTTGGATTTGATTATTATGTGAACCTTTCTGCGACAGAAATGTGGGTTTCTCTCCTTGACAGCATACCAGATAATGAATGGAGCATGAGCAAGGTCATAGTTTTAAAGTTTCATTGTTAGATATGACAGAACAAGACTTTGGTCCCCTTATCTGATGTTTAGCCAGTGCTGCAGATTGTCAGTACATTGGTTGCTAACAAAGAGTATGCAGACAAGATGCTAAGCTATGCCGAGAATCACAACCAAGTATTTACTTTGTAACTTTCTAAAGATTTTTATATCTACTATACAGATTTGAGGTTGCATTGACATTGTTGGTTATTCTATTTTTCCACCAGTCCATATCAGGAGGACGTTCATTTGCAGAAATCTTGTTTGGTGGAGTTGAAAATGGTTCTCCTGGAGAAGTAGAATTGCTATACAGGGGAGTTTCACTACATAAGGTATCCCTTTCTTTTGATGTTTTCTACTTCTTTGCACAATTGTTCCCCAATTTAGCATACTTCTTACTTGGTGATGAAAACACAACTGTAGAATGAGATTGAATGCTATTCTGAATTTTGCACTCAGAAGTGAAATGATGAAATCTGAGGATTGCCTAATTATTACCGTTTCTTTTCACTAAACTTATTGTTCCCTCCAAATTCGCTCGGCCTTTGGTTTCCTAACTTCTTTGCTTTTATATCTCTTAACTTGAACTACAGCCGAGCTCACTTCAGTACGAAAAATATTGAAGATTACTAGGTGGTGAATCAATTAGTGCAAGTACATCCTAATAGGTATTAGATTATATTCAAACGTTCCAAAAGTCTCACTACAATGTTGATAACAGAAAATAGAAGAAAAACAGTTTTGAGAGAAGGTTTAATAGAGTCTCTCCCCTCCTCTCACCAATTTCTCTTTTTACTCGATTCTTTGAATGCCTTCCTCTCCCCTCTCTGGTTCGCATATATATTTTCTGTTGCAGAATCCTCCTCCCGCGATCCTCAACAGATTTGCTGACTAGGATTGGTTCATAGTTATCGATACCCCCCCCCCCCCCCCTTTTGAAATTCACCTTGTCCTCAAAGGTCAAAGTGAGGAAATTGAACCTGAATCTTGCTTACCCACTCCCAAGAGCTTTCAAAATCAGGTTGGTCTTTCCATTTGATCAGAAGTTCTTCCTGTCCGGTTCCTGCATGTATACGGGCACCTAAGATTGCTTCTGGTTCTGCTTCGAGAACTCCCTCTGCCGTGAGCTGTTCTGGAAGAGAAGTAGCCATTACCTGATTCCCTACCACTGGCTTGAGCTGAGAAACATGGAATGTAGGATGGAGTTTCGCTGTCGGAGGGAACTTCAGCTTGTATGCCACCTTCCCGATGCGTGCTTCGATCTCAAATGGCCCATAGAAACGCGCAGCCAGCTTCTCGTTGGTACGCTGAGCCAAAGATTTTCGCCGGTAGGGTCGCATCTTCAAGTAAACTTTATCTCCCACTGCATATTCCACTTCACGTCTTCGTCCATCTGCCTGAGATTTCATCATTTGTTGTGCTTTGAGGAGGTTCACCTTAAGTAGCGCGAGAGCCGAATCTCGTGCTTGCATTCGCTCCTCTAAATCGGCATTCGTGGTCATGCCGACTTCGAATTTGATGATAGTCAGGACCTCTCTCCCGTAGACTGCCTGAAAGGGTGAAGTACGAATCGAAGAGTGATAAGCAGAATTATAACAAAGTTCTGCCCAAGGAATGTGGCTCACGAACGTGGTTTCTCTCCCGCAAAGCACCGAATATAAGTCTCCAATCCTCGATTAGTAACTTCCGTTTGACCGTCCGATTGAGGGTGATAAGCTGTGCTGAAGCAGAGCTTAGTACCAGCCATCCTGAACAACTCACGCCAAAACTAACTAGTGAAAACCTTGTCCCTGATAGTCCGCGGGAAGCCATGTAGGCGAACAATTTCTTGAAACGAAGATGAGAGCTATGTCAACTGCCGTGAATGGATGTCGAATGCCAATAAAGTGAGCGTATTTAGATAAACGATCCACCACCACCAGAACTGCGTTCTTCCCAGCTGACTTGGGTAATCCCTCGATAAATTCCATGGATAAATCCTCCTAGATACGTTTTGGAATCGGAAGAGGCTGCAATCAACCGGCCGGAGCTAGCGTGGAATACTTATACTGCTGACATACTGCACAAGCCGCCACATAGCGACGAATATCCGTCATCATTCCTACCCAATAAAAGAGTTCTGCGATCCGTTTCTGAGTCTTTAGAACCCCTCCGTGACCACCTAACTTGCCATCATGAAACTCGTGAAGAATGATGCCAATAAAGCGTGAGTGGCGTGAGAGAACTAATTTCCCGCAACGGAGCAATCTGCCTTGTACCAACTTATAATCTGGATGTGTAAGAGCATCCTGCTGAACTTCAGTGACGATCTTTTGGAGCTCGGAATCTCCGTCAACCTCGCTGCAAATATCTTCCAGCTGGATTATGGTCGGCATGGAGAGAGCTGCGAGTTCCCCAACCTGTTCGTTGCGAGACAAGGCATCGGCCGCCTTATTTTCTAGACCCGGCTTATACTGAATTTCGAACTCGAATCCCAGCAGTTTTGTCAGCCACCTCTGATATTCCAAATTAATCTCATGTTGCTCAAGCAGGAAACGCAGACTCTTCTGATCTGTCCGTATCACAAATTTCCGTCCCAGAAGATAATGTCGCCATTTCTGAACAGCTAGCACTACTGCCATTAACTCGTTTTCATAGATAGACTTGAGTCGTTTTCGTTTCGTTAGGGCCTGGCTGAAGTATGCCATGGGTTGCTGTCGATGCATTAAAACTGCCCCTAATCCCGTACCTGAGGCATCGGTCTCCACAATAAATAAATCGGTAAAATCTGGAAGAGGTAATACAGGAACCTGAATCATAGCAGCTTTCAAATTCTCAAATGGCGTCGTAGCTTCTGGAGTCCAATGGTACTGATCCTTTCGCAGGAGGTCTGTAAGTGGTCTTGCCATCAACCCATAACCTTTCACGAACCGGCGGTAATAACCTGTGAGCCCCAAAAATCCCCTTAAATCCTTAATGTTGCGAGGTACTGGCCAGTCCACCATTGCTTGTATCTTTGCTGGGTCTGTGGAAACCCCTTTAGCCGAAATCACGTGGCCCAAATAATCCACCCGAGGAGTCCCGAAATGACACTTCTTCTTGTTGGCAAATAGCCAGTGCTGTTGTAGCACTTGGAGGACTTCTTGGAGATGCGAAAAATGTGTCGCTTTTGTCCTGCTGTAGATCAATATATCATCGAAGAACACCAATACAAATCGTCGTAGGAAAGGTCGGAATACCTCATTCATTAATGATTGGAAGGTTGCTGGTGCATTCGTCAACCCAAACGGCATGACTAAGAACTCGTAATGCCCGTCGTGTGTGCGAAATGCTGTTTTGTGCACATCCTCCGCCTTTATCAGAATCTGATGATACCCTGAGCGAAGGTCTAATTTAGAGAAGATTACCGCGCCCCGAAGCTCATCCAGAAGCTGATCGATCATGGGGATCGGGTAACTGACCGGAATCGTGGCTTTGTTCAACGTTCGGTAATCCACGCAGAATCGCCAGTTGTTATCCTTCTTCCTCACGAGTAAAATTGGGCTAGAAAAAGGACTGTTGCTTTCTCGTATTAATCCCGCAGATAGCATCGTGGCTATTTGTCGTTCTATCTCGGCTTTCTGCGCTTGAGGGTAACGAAACGGCCTAACATTAACTGGTTCAGTTCCCACTTTCAAATTAATGGCATGTTCTTTACCTCTGGATGGTGGTAGTCCCTGTGGTTCGTCGAACACATGCTGGAATGTACTCAACAATGGCTCCACTCCTTTCCACGCGATGACCTTTCTACCCGCCTCATCAGCTTCCATACCTCCATACTCGATAATCAGCCCTTCTCCACCCCGTTGTAATGCCTTCAGCAGGGTTTTCAGAAAGACCGATGTGTTGCAAAGGCTGAAATCCCCTTCCAACCGAATCGATTTCCCCTCTTTCTAGAACTGCATCCTTTGCTCTTTCCAATTAACATGCATCTCACCCAACATCTCCAACCATTGTACCCCAAGTATAACATTAGCTATT
This sequence comes from Pugionium cornutum, assembly GCA_018901935.1. NCBI lineage: Eukaryota > Viridiplantae > Streptophyta > Magnoliopsida > Brassicales > Brassicaceae > Pugionium > Pugionium cornutum. The sequence goes on along the minus strand of CM032160.1, from coordinate 5,813,261 downwards.
CCCAGTTCAAGTGGCAAAAAATCTGCTCGAATGATACATTCCAATAGTACAATCTCCACGTTTCGACTGATACCCTCACCTCGAACGGAAGTGCCGGTGCCGGTGACAACCCCATATCTCGCCGTGATTTCAGTAGGAAATTGGAGCTGACGGACTATGGCTGCCGAGATAAAGTTGTGCGATGCTCCGCTATCCACCATGAGAACCACCTCCTTGTCGTGAATAGTGCCTCGTAGTTTCATAGTCTAAGGAGAAGAAATACCGACTACCAAGTTCAGCTAACTCGGTAAGAGCGGCATTCCTTCCGGTCCCGATTCTATCTCGTCGAGTTCTAGCTCGGTTCCATCGTCTTGCACCCATAGAACACTGAGCTCCTTGATGCGCACTGGTGGGAGGCGTGCCAACGTTCGTCGCATTTGAAGCACACTCCCCGAGCCTTTTTCTCACGCATTTCGGCCTCCGTTAATCGTCTGTAGGTTTGACGGCATGTGTCTTCGACCCTTGCAGTAGGGTTTACGCCTTGGGCTGCTCGGTTTGCTGTTAGGCCTGAAGTTGTGGGTTTTGGTCCAACAAAATTATTTTGTTTGGGCCTTAAGATTTGTGGCCCACTTGAAGTCGACCATCCTCCTCCAATTGGGCCTTCCCTCCTGGGCACGTACGGGCTGGATACGCCGCCGTATCTCATCGGTTTAGGAGTTCCCCCTCCTTCTCCGACGAAGCCATTGTCTTCCATTGAAGACCATTCTTCCACCTTCCTTGCCAAACTTATCATCCTCTTCAAGTTTCTGGGTTCGAAAATTTTTACTCCTGCGCGAGTCTTCGGCTTCAATCCATTCATAAACGCCATCTCCAGTACGTTGTTAGTTAGCTCCGGTGCATTGGCCGCCAAAGCTATGAATTCTTGACAGTATCTTCTGTTTGTATCCTCCTGCTTCAAGTTGAGAAGTCTTTCTCCCGGTGAAAAGTCCTGAATATCGGAGAAGTGCTCGAGTATCCTTAGTTTAAGTTGTTCCCAACTAGTAAACGGCTGGCGATCTTTCTCCCACCGATACCACATGAGAGCTCCTTCACTGAAACAGACCCTTACTGCTTGCAGCTTTTCTACCTCCGAAAACCTCTCCATTTCGAAATACTGCTCCACCCGCAATATCCAGATTTCGGCATTTTCCCCATCAAAGATGGGTATCTCGATTCTTCTGGAAAGTGGTTCTAAGCTGCGTTCCTCACGTCCTTCGCGGTGTACTGGTGAGACCGATCGTGATAAACTGGGTCGCGATTTTTCTGTATGATCAGCAATGATGCCCGAAGTTTGTGATCCTATCATTACCTTTTCCTTTCTAGCAGCCTGCAGATCCTGTTCGCGAAATCTCTCCTCGATTTTGTCAAAGATGCTCAGCTTGCCCATCTGCGCCTTCATCTCTAGTACCACATCCTCCAGAAATAGGAGCCTTTCCACGTCCTTTTGCAAGTCCGTTACTGCTCTCTCCAAAGGAGCATCATCCTTCTTCAGTGGCATGTTGTTCTTCCCAAAATCGGTGCTCTGATACCAAAATAATAGGTATTAGATTATATTCAAACGTTCCAAAAGTCTCACTACAATGTTGATAACAGAAAATAGAAGAAAAACAGTTCCAAAAGTCTCTCCCCTCCCCTCACCAATTTCTCTTTTTACTCGATTCTCTGAATGCCTTCCTCTCCCCTCTCTGGTTCGCATATATATTTTCTGTTGCAGAATCCCCCTCCCGCGATCCTCAACAGATTTGCTGACTAGGATTGGTTCATCTTTTACTAGAGTTATTTATTTACTGTAGTGTAGTAACCTTACTAGTTGGATGCTTTTTGGGCTCTCACCTCCTTGGGTCTCCTCTTGTAAGTGTAGAGAATGGGTGGATGTTGTGCTTCATAGTTATCACATCCTTCTATTTGTGCATTTGTTTATCCAGTCTTGGTGTCTAAAATGTTTAGCTGAAGAGAGGAAACTTTTCTTACTCCTAAGACCTGCATCCAGCTCATTAATTTTGTATTCGTTTCCTTCATGTGAGGTGCTTACGCTTTTTTTTTTCTCTTGAATCTGAAAGCTTAATTTTTTGTCATTGCTTGAACCAGATGATTAGACTGATTACTTTTACAATTGGTGGCCGTGCTTACCTCAACTTCATGGGAAATGAATTTGGACATCCCGAGGTAACTCTCCATATACTCACTGTTCCCAAGACATCATCTTTATGTTTCTTACATTTCGTCCTTCTGTCAGAGGGTTGAGTTTCCTACTCAGAGAAATAACTTCTCTTTTTCACTTGCTAACCGCCGCTGGGACCTGCTGGAAAGTGGAATCCATCATCAGTTGTTTTCCTTTGACAAGGTATCTGCCGTGACATCTTTATAAAAGTATTGCTTCCATATCCATCAATCTGTTAGTCTCTCTGAAAAGTTGCTTGTGTATGTAACTGTCATAGCAATTCAGTATTGTGTTGGTTTATGAAAGAGGCTAGTGAATTTTATCAAACCGAGAAAGTCTTGAGAACTTGAACTAAATAAAATGTTGCAAGCATATTCCTCTCAGAGCAAAAGAAATGCTTCTTAGTTAATGATTTCATTCTATATTTGTAGGAGCTAATGGAGTTGGATAAAAGCAAGGGTATCCTTTCAAGAGGCCTGCCCAGCATCCACCATGTTAATGATGCAAATATGGTATTTGACTCCTTTTGCTTTCTTTGTTTTTGTACGCAAAGTTGTTTGTGTCCAGAGTATGAACCAGGAAATAAATCTTCAACATACCCATTGAATTGGCTTCTCTAAATTCCTTAAATTCACTAGCATGCTAGTTTGTACATATTCTTTTAGCTAGTGCAAAACAGCAATACAACCAATTGCTTTTCCTGCATCGTAGTGGACATTTATATTATTATGAACCCATATGATAACAATATGTATCTTATCAAAGGGAGACTGCCAAAATTATGCAACAGAAAGGAAAGGGTTTGGACAATGAGCGTGCTAACAAGTCAACTGATTGTTCATCATCTACAGGTGATTTCGTTCTCGCGGGGTCCGTTCCTATTTATCTTTAACTTCCACCCATCAAATACATATGAAAAGTATGATGTCGGCGTAGAGGAAGCTGGTGAATATACAGTAAGTTTTGTTTTTCCATTCTCTGTATAGATATTCCACCCTTCAATCGTGATTTTGTTACTAAGAGCCTGTCAATGAAACCATTGTTTTGTTCTCCACAAAATACAGGTGCTATCGTTTTCTGCATTCATCTTGTGGATCGTTACTAAAAGGTTTTATTATGCATTTCACCTGAGATGAATATTATGTGGATTCTGCAGATGATACTGAACTCTGATGATGTAAAATATGGGGGTCAAGGACTATTAAAGGATGACCAATATCTTCAACGGTCAATTAGCAAGAGGTTTGTAATCGTCACATGTTTTATTTCTGAGATTCTAGTTCTCATCGAAAACAATGGAAGTGATTTCTGTTCATTATTTTGAACCAAAATCAAATTTGCGCAGAATTGATGGTCAAAGAAACTGCTTAGAGGTGTTTTTGCCAAGCAGGACCGCCCAAGTCAGCTTTTTTCTCTCTCTCTATCTCTATATTATTCACTGCCATGGGAATGCATATTGAATCATAGATGTTAGACACTTATCAGGTCATGTCTTGATCCAACTCCATTTTTATACTTTCAGGTTTACAAGTTGACCCGGATTCTCCGAATATGATCCTTTCTCTATGTATGCCGCATATAAACACCAAACATGTTTGTATGAGAGACTAGCTCGGAACCCAAGGGCAGTACGAGATGTAATGCAAAACATAAGACATGGCTCTTGCAAGCAATGATGGCAACTAAGAACACAGAAGGGATGAATGTACGAGAGTTTCATATAGGACGACCAGTTCGTCTTGTGGTGTAGAGCGAAAGCATATTTCATCTGTTGTATCAAACAAACTACATCATGTAATGAGAAGTTAATGTTTTTATTATGGGTTTGACTGATGTTATGCTCATTCTTTTAGTATTAATAGAATCTTCTTGGTAATTTACCATAGATTGGTTAATGTATTCCTCGACAAAAACATTGCTTTCTGCAATAGATTGTTCACCTAAGTAAAAAATAAATCCAAGGCAAACGGGTTATAAATGAGCTTAAGCCGAAGAATGTTGTGCTTGGGCAGCATCCAAAGGTGCATCTCTGAAAAGGTCATCATATGAAACTGGTACTCTGATCCTCTCGTGAACAGATTTCCTTTCTTCTTGCGGTTTGGATTCGTTCTGCTCAGCTACTGGCATACCATACATCTCGCTGACCAAAGCTTCATCAGCAGATGCATTTGCAGAGGCGATTCCTTCAGAAGAGCTACCCTGATCTCTTTTCAGCCCTAATTTTGGCATTGCGTTTGGGTGCCTAAATTGCTTCTGAAAAGTTTTTAATAGCGAGAGACAGTGATAGAGAGGTGAGGAAAGAAATCATGGCACAACTTAATCTTCATGACTGCAATTTTTCATTCAAGCTAAGAAAACAAGATATATATATATATATATCAAAACACGAATAATAAGATAATAGCCAAGAACAGACCTCAAACTCCCTGGTCTTTTTCATTATCTCTCTGTAAGCTGCAGGTTGTCTTGCTTTGATGATGTTCCACAATACACCACCACGTGTGCGTTTCCTACTGCCATCAGCAGTCACCTGACCTCCACAGGTCTCGATTGCTTCCACCTGAGACAAACACATTCATCATCAATCCTATATCAACATATTGGGCAGGAATCTTACGAAGCAGAATATAAATATTCTGAACAAACAAAGGGAGGAACATAGGGATCCATCCTCAAAGATAAGCACTCAGCTCTAGTCATGATAATATGGATAACACTGTAGATTTTACTCATGGATGGATTGATCCCAATATGTATAGTCATAAAAGTCAGCCCTCGTCTGGTCTACATTGTCTTGATCAATAAAAACAAAGAAAACACTGATGTGCACATGAGAAGAACAAAAAGTAACCCAATATATGAAGTTATATCTCGCACTTCAGGTGAAACAGCAGCTAAACAAGAATGCCACTTATGATGGTTGTAAACATATTAAACAGGCTTCCAACAGAAGTAACATAAAAGAGAACATGTTAAAGCAGTATACAGTATTAATACCTCGTTGACTAGATCACTTAAGGCAGGAATTCCAAGACACCCAACAGCTGTGTATACCATGTAAGACTTCTTTTCCTTCAGGCGTATACAAGTTTCTCTAACAAACCTGCAGTCACAAATCATGTTATAACCATAGCCAACACACAAGAGATCAGAAAATCCAGAAAGAGTTACATAAAAAACCATAGGCGTAGAGAAAAGGACTCAAATAACCTGTCTAAATCAATGGGTTTTCCCATCACAGGGCCTTTTCTTCTTTTATTCTTCTTCTTCTTCTTCTTCTTGTTTGGCTGATTCTGCCCATTCTTCCTACCCAAGAGCCCTTCTTTATCTTTGTTTATGTTCTCATCAACTATTTCTCTCTCTCCAGAATGTACATCATGCTCCACAACAATCTCCCCTTCTTCCACATCAACCATGTCAACATCTTCCATGGTTTCAAATCCGTCTTCTTCATTTATAGCATCCAACAGACTTTCTTCTCCCTCCATGATCAAACCTAAACTCCAACCAAACATCAAACACAACTTTACATATAACAAACATTACAACAACAGTCTCAACTTTACGACTACACTGAAACTTTTTTTAATAAACTTCAAAACTTATTTACAATAACGACGCGAAATCCTGATTCCTTGGAAAAACGATCTCAATCATGAATCGCAATAGAAACACAAGTGCGCAAAAGACTAAAAATCCCACCATCTCTAGCTTTATGAATCACGAAAGAAACAGAAGGAAGCTAACCTTGGAACACCTTTGATCTTCGCTCAGACTCGAGATATCAACAAAGGACACACCTCATCGACCCTATTACTGAGGAAGAAAACCATTAGTTTAGGGTTTTAGGCAATTTTTTGCCCTTTAAGGACAAGTAATTATATTAGTAAGATATATTATATATTAACATCCGAATACTTGTATTTTTTTTTTTTAATTATTTTTTTGGTCATTTCTCCTGAAGACTACTTACTAGTCAAGGAAAAGTCAAAAGTAATGAATGTGGCGAGGAACACATAAAAAAACCCACAGAGAATTAAAAAGATTCGCGTCACTTTGACTTCGCATTCTCCCATGGATCACTTTCTTTCGCCGTCGGACTACAATTTTCCAGCGATCACTCGCTGTGACTTATCCGATTCGGCTCATCATCTTCCACTATCGTCGAGTCTTCTTCCTTCATCCGATATCCACGGCTTCCAATATTCTCTTTCTCCTTCGGTACCCATCGTTCCCCTCTCGCCGGAGATGGAATCCGTGGAAGCCGTGGAGAAGATCTTGAAATACAATTTCACGAACAAGAGTCTTCTTAGAGATGCGCTTACGCACTCGTCTCTTTCCTACGAGCGGCTTGAGTTCGTCGGCGATATGGCGCTTGGTCTAGCCCTCACGAATCATCTTTACCTCGCGTATCCTAAGCTCGAACCGCACCAGTTGTCTCTGTTGAGAGCTGCTAATGTAAGTACGGAGAAACTCGCTCGTCTCTCCCTCAACCACGGGCTCTACCGGTTTCTTATACACAATTCTCCTGCGCTAGATGAGAAGGTGAAATTATCTTTTTTTGTATGAATCTGAAAGTTCGTTGATTGTGATATTAAAACCCTGTTTTTGGAAAATAATGGTTCTTTGAGTGATAGACTTAAACGAGAGTTTTGTTATGGAATGAGCTTAATTTATCTTGTTTGATTGAGAACATGTTCTTATGATATCCTCACCAAGGTTTTGTCTAATAAGTTGTTGTTTTTGTTTGTGTGATTTCATAAGGTCAAAGAGTTCTCAGAGGCGGTGGGCAAAGAAGATGATCCAGTTACGTATGGTGGATTAGTCAAAGCTCCAAAAGTTCTAGCTGACCTCTTTGAGTCTGTAGTTGGAGCAGTTTATCTCGATTTGAATTTCGATCTACAAAGACTCTGGATGGTTTGTGTCTACTTCTTTTATAAGTCTACAGATTCTTCTCGTCTTTGTTTCTATCTCCACCTTGTATGCTAAGGCGTCCTACTGTCGATTTACAGATCTTCAGGGCTCTTTTGGAGCCGATATTTACACTGGATGATTTGCAGCGGCAACCTCAACCCGTGAGTATGCTTTTTCAGCTGTGTCATAAGCATGATAAACGAATCGACTTCAGGTATGCGAAAGATGGCAAAAGCAGTGTCGCTGGAGTATATCTTGATGATGAATTTTTTGCTTCTGGTCGTGCTGAGAATAAAGATATCGCAAAACTGATGGCTGCTAAAGAAGCGTTAGGGAAGTTGTCAGCATCGATGCATATTGAAATGAATATTGATGAGGATAGTCAAGAAGTTGAACTTGAAGTAGCAAAAAGGAAGTTGAACGAGATTTGCTCCAAGAGAAAGTGGCCGAAACCGATATACAGGTATATCTTAGTCCTACATTTTAGAAGCATAGACACACTTAGATGTAATTTTGCTCTCTTTTTTTCCTTTGCTTTTAGCCTAAAATGCTGTTTTCAAACTTCTGAGTAATATTTGTTCCTTAACAAAATACATTTGCTAATCCATAACTAAAGTCTTACAATCTAGGGTAGCTAGAGAAAAGTCGTATATGCACTAAAAGTATACTCCTAAGATCAATGTGAGTTTGGGGCCTCAATAACCACAAACGCATCATATTAGCTTGAAACATTTTGTTACTGTGTTTGACTCTTACAGTGTTGAGGAAGGCTCGGATGGGAAGAGATTTGTGTGTTCAGCTAAGATTAAGATCCCAACCGAAGAAGGTACGCTATATATGAAGGGCGATGAAAAATCAAGGAAAAAAGAAGCAGAAAGCTCCGCAGCCTACCACATGATAAGAGCCTTGAGAAATTCCAATTATCTCTAATGAGTTTTGCATGATTTGTAAAGTCAAAAGAAGTGCATATTACCTTTGAACCACCTTATCACTTTAACATTCAAAACCGCTTTTGGGTCATTCAGAAAAAATGAGGTGAGTAAGCTCAGACTTGTTTCAAGCAAATGTCTAATATAATGTATGTTTTAATGATAACCTTCGTCATTAGTCTATTTAGATTTTGGTATCTGGGATTCATGCAGCACATACCAGTTATGGAGAATGCACTTTCGTCGATTCGGCACAAATGGTCTGAAGAACATCAGCAATAGCCATCCTGACCGTAGAGAATTTGATTTGAGGTAACAAGTTAGTACTAAAAGAATCAAAACCTTTTTTGAAAAGGAAAATGAAACCTTGCTCTTTCTCTCATATCACAACAGCCTTGGTACAAAACACAAAAGGACAAAACAGAAAGAAAAATACAAAGCACAAGCAATCAGAGTTTTGAGTATCTTCCTCTTATGTGGGTTTTTTTCTGAACAAACACTAATACAGCTCCTGACTTTCTGAATTAGATACAAAACGTCCCCAATGAGTTTTGTTTTCGTCTCCTCTCACTCTCGAAATTCCTCAGTTTTACAAGAAAGAGAAACAAAAAGAGTTATCTAGGAATGATGTTCCTTAGAACAGCTGGGGTTGCTGTGGATTCCCACTTTTCATCATTGCACAAAACTCTTCATAGTTGATTCTACCATCCTGCAAGAGATCAAAACATTATGAACAAAGTTTAGTTTTGTTGCAAGAAGAAGATAATAAAGATGAGTTTTTTGTATTAACTTACGTTATCCGAGTCAACATCTGAGAGAACCTCTTTGATGGTTGCATCATCTCCCATTCCATATTCCTTCAGTGCAGCTTCTAGTTCGTCTATTGTAATGTATCTGAGCATACATTTTTGATCAACAAATGAGTCACTATTTTGGTTATAAATACATCGGTTAAGAGCAAAAGTACAAGACAAAATCTGTCGTTTACCCGCTGCTGTCTTTGTCAAAATGCTGGAAGGCTTTATAAAGATTCTCATTACTTTCAAGCCTGTGTCTATTCATTGTTGCAGTAATAAACTCGATGTAGTCGATTGAACCGTTCCCATCAACATCAGCCTAATTCACAAACCCGGGAACATGAGGTTTCTAAAGAAAAAGGAAATGAACGAAAACAAATAGTTTTGACCCAACTTACAGCATCCATGAGTTGCTTCACTTCTGTCTCTGTGAGTTTAGATCCCAATTTGGCTAATCCTTCTTTGAGCTCTTCATATGTGATTGTGCCATTGTTGTCTGTGTCTATATTAGCAAACATTGCCTTCAATCCTTGGATTTCTTCTGTGTTAATATTTTCCGCTATGACCTATCAGAATCTTATCACTTAACAACAACAAAAAGGGCAACCAAACACAACGTATTTGAAACTCTTGAAATACCTTTAAAGCAAGTTTCTTCAGCTTATTCATTGCTCTAAATTGTTTCATCCTTGAGAGAACAGCACTGTCAATTGGCTTGTCTGATGCTTCTCCTTCTCTAAGCCATGGATGCTCTGCATGAAACAACCAAGCAAGTCTCAGGATCAAGAAGGAACCCATAATGGGAATCAAACTTCTTGGCTCTGTAAAAGTCTCTCAACAATGTTTCAAGATTCTATCCTTTGCAGGTTACTTACCAAGAACATCAGCAGCTGAAATTCGCCTTTTTGGATCTGCAGTCAACATTCTACGTACCAAATCCTTTGCACTGTTGGAGATTGAAGGCCACGGTTGGCTTTCAAAGTCGATATGGCCTTCCAATATAGCATCAAATATCCCTTTCTCGGTTTCTGCATATGCATTGTCTGTCAACTTTCCTTCGCAACACATAGATCAAAAAGAAAGAGCAAGAGAGAGAGAGGGGGAGAGAATATCTCGATACCAGCCCAAAACGGCGGTACACCGCTGAGCAGAATATATAATATGATTCCAGCACTCCAGATATCAACTTCTTTCCCGTATCTACGACGTAAGACTTCAGGAGCAACATAGTAAGCACTCCCAACGATATCTCTATATACTTTTCCTATAAAGAAGAAGAAACAACCAAATCATGACCTGTAAGAAATATCAAATTTCATCAGAGAATTTCTCAACAAATGAAACCCCAGTTCATGTTGGTCTTAATCCAATTCACAGAACCTAGAGACAAATGATACAAGCAATATAACCAGAACCTTATACATAACTTATCTATGTCCTAGAAACAATCAACTTCATCAATGCACTAAAAACCAATAAACCCCAAAAACATCATGAAAGAAGAAAAAGCAAATTTTGTATTTTTTTTTTACCCTCTTCAATAAAGACAGACAAGCCGAAATCGGTAGCCTTGATCAAAGCCTTCTCATCTTTGCTAGAAAGCAAGAAATTCTCAGGCTTCAAGTCTCTATGCAACACACCCATGAAATGACAAATTTTGACAACATTCACAATTTGTCTACAGATAGAAGCAGCTGCTCTCTCACTGTAATGACCTTTAGCTATGATCCTATCGAACAATTCACCACCAGCACAAAGCTCCATCACCAGATTCACAGCCTTCTCATCCTCATAAGCTCCTTTAAATTCCACAATATTAGGCTGCCCACTCAAATGCTGCATTATCTGAATCTCTCTCCTCATATCATCCTTATCAGCTTTCGTCACCAGCTTCTTCTTCGATATCGATTTGCAAGCGTATTTCTTCCCCGTCGAATTCTCTGTGCACAGATACGTTACCCCGAATTGCCCTCGACCCAACTCTTTACCCAACGTGTAGAACAGCTTCACATCTTCGAAAGCGTTCTCAAGAATTGAATTGCTTTTTGTGGTTTTGGGGCTTGGTCCTGGTGCTGCTGCCGCCATTCTCCACGGTGGCGGTTGATTCATCTCGGAAGCTGGTTTCTCCGGCGTCTGACTTCTCGGCTGTGGAGTATACGACGGCGGATCTTGGTGGGTCCCTCCTCCTCGGTGATCTACTTCAACTGATCTAGTCTGCCCATTTTGCTGAGCCTTAATGAATCCATGGTTCTTGGCAAAACAATTGCCCATGATTTCAGCTCAAATTCCGACGACCCAGAAAAGAAAGATCGGAACTTTAGCTATATTAACTCAAATACCTACCACCCATAGAGAAAAGATCGCAACTTTGAAAAATTTGCAGATGATCAACAAGAAACAACAGAGAAATTTAAAATAAAGCAAAACCTTTTTTAAGTTTTGGGGATATAATAATTATAAAGACGTGGAAGCATCACCTCAGCAACGCTTTTATTACCTTAACTCATGAAGCAAGATAATGTTCGCCAGATGGATTCGAAAAATAAAATGATAATAAGAAAATCAAAGAGTTGAAAATTCGCAGAATGAATATCATGAGAAGCAGGAATGAAATAAAATATGAAGAACAAGTGGTTGCGTGTTCATAACTTCATATTATATAAGAGGACGGCTTTTTCTCTGGGAAGAAGTTGAAAAGTAAAAAAGAATGTAATACCAAAAGCAAGTCAAACTCTTTCAATTGTTTTCCACCACTAGTCAGATAATAGCAATGCCAAAAGAATGTGTTTTGTTTCTTACATATTGTCTCAAAAATACTGCCTTTGCACCACAAAAACACATCACAATCTCTTGAAATGATACGTTTTGACAATCTTTGCATCAGAAGGTGTTTGATCCATGAAGCTCAAGGACCTTCCCGGATCTAATAATGGATATGTTATCACCAATTGTCTGTCTCTTCGTTTATATACTTTAAAGTTTAAGCTATATACACTTGCTTTAGTTTTTATTTTCATGGTTGAAAATAAATCCATAAAGTGAAATGTTTTGTATTTTCATACCAAGAAATTGATGGTAGGCATATCGGTCGTTCCGTTATTCGATTTAGTTTCGGTCAGTTATTTTTGGTTGGAGATATTAAACATTTATTCGGTTATTTTTATATTTTGATTTCGTTTCGGTTCGATTATACCTTGGTTTCCGTCGGATCAGTTAAAAATTTTAAAACCAAAAATAACAAAAAAATAATTTGGTTAATCAAAAATAATAGAAAAATAATCAAAAATAACCGAAAAATTCCAAAAATAATTGAAAATAATTCAGTTAACTAAAAATAATATAAAAATTATCGAAAATAACTGTAAATATCTGAAATATTTTTGGATAATCAAAAATAAGCGATATTAATTCGATTTATTTACATATTATTTTGATTTTTAGTTCGGTTCAGTTAATAATCAATAAACATAATTTTTTAAAATAATATTAGTTTGATTAATTTTTTATAATTAAATACCAATCAAAATCTATTTTTTAGTTCAGTTTCGAGTTGATTCATTCGGTTAGGATTGGTTGTCGTGAACGAAGGAGGGTTGTGGAAAAATGTGGAAGGTTGACCATTATAACTAAGAAGTCACCAGAGAATGAATCCAGACCCACCAATTTTACTTTATTTAAATCCAATAGTAAAATTAGTTGATTGAACGCACCACTAAAATACCACTTTGATTATAATAGTCCATCCAAACTTATTACTTTCTCTATATGTTGCTAAAAGAATTTATTATTTTAAAAAATTCACATAAAAATTACAAACTACTACTAATATTCAATAATAAGTGTATAATTTAATCATCTTATGCACTTTTCAATACACAGAAAATACCTAAAAATCAATCTATTAGAAACAAAGAGAATAATAAAACAATTCCACTTGATCAATCCATTAGTTGAGAACTATTTTTGTTTTTGCTACAACATTCCACACAAAAAGAATTGAACATTGAAAGTTTTTTTTGAAAATTACGAGGGACTAACATTAATGTTTGGCAAAAAAAAAACCAACTCATTTTCACATCATAGTGGAATTTAAACAGGATTCATCCCATACCTTCTCATTCATATTTCAAAACTGCATTAATATCTTCATTTAATTTCTTTCTTCTTATAACATTTTAAGATTCTATGGGCGAAATTCATGCATGCGCCAGTAGAGACTCTCTATGCATTGTAGATTTTAAGGGTTATGGCCTTATTGGGTAGGTTCAACTTCTTAAATGCAACTCTTTCTCTTTTCTTTATAAATTGCTTTTCTCTTCTTCTCACACTCCACACCATTCTCCATTTCAAGCTCTCACTCCATAAAAAGAAAAATCAATAAGTAGCTCTTCACTTCATGTGCAATATTGCTGAGATGGTTCTTCTTCTCAAATTCATATATGATGTTCCCTTTTGGATTCTTGGTGCAATTTGCTTAATGTCAATTAAAACCATAAAAAGAGCTTTCTTGGGCTTATTCATCTTCATTCTTGCTTCAAGTAAGTTTACAAAGTGATCTTTTTCTTTCTTTTCTTCTGTTGTCATCATTATATACAATTTACCTCACTTCTAAAGATGACAAATCTTTTCATCATTAGATTTACTTGCAAACTAAATGTTTTCATCATATCTTTGTGCTGTGTATGTGTGTGTGTGATTAAACACATCAGAAAAACTAAAGAGAAAGTTCATGAATTTCAATCTTCTCAAGACTTCTAGAGTGTTAAATAGTGAACCAAAATCACTTCACAAAAAAATGTCTTTTAAGTCGTGATCTCTTGTTTTCATTTAACCTTTAACTATTTTATCTAAATGACATGTTGTCAAGCCAGACAAGACAACCTATTTGACATTTTATGAAATATAAAAAAGTACAAATCTATATGACATTTTATTCAATATGAAATTGAAAAACAATATAACATTAATGTAGAAAAACTTAATTAATATGTATATATATAAGATGGTGGGGTCAAAAATGTATTTGATATGGCCATACCCACTCAGTATTCAAGCCTTACACCTTAAATGGATTCAATAACTTATAAATCATTTATGGATTCCCTACTCCTAAATTTCTAACATTTTTTACAAATAGACACTTTATTTTCTTTTAGTAATGTATTATTTTACATATCACATGGCTTGCTTTCATCAAAAATCATTAGATAAAAATTTTGTAAAAGATCACTAAATTTTGAATGTAGGTTGTGTTGTGGTAGCCACCATTGTAGGAACCATTGAAGGTCACACCACAGACATCGGTTTTCTACAAGGCGGTTTGCTAGGAGCTGTGGCTGGAGTTATAACCGCGGTCCAACTCTTTGGACTTATGCTACATGATGATCAACTTATGTATAAGGTGATGACATATTCATAAGCCCTAGAGTCTGAAATTCAGGCTAATCAATGAAATTCAACATAGCTAAAAGAATAATGATATTTTAGTGATAATGGTAACAATAGTCTTAAGAAAATATGAGCAGGTGGTGCCTTTACTGAATAGAGTAGTGAATGGTAAAGCCATCATGGGATTGGTTAGACCGGCTTTGCTCAAAGCATATCAATGGCAAGTAAGTACTTCACTTTTTCTTTTGAGTTTTTTTTTTTTAACCTCAACGTTTTGGGTTTTTAAACCTTAATGTGCTCAAACAAAATTCAGAAATAGTTTGAATAATAACTGATCTCTACTGTTGCAAATTTTGTTGCAGATGATGACAATGGACACAGATTACATGGAGAGTTCAGACATATACGACACTGATCAAGAAACAAAAGGGTTATCGAGAAACTCTATTGAAAACATTATGACGTTTTACTGTTGCTCAAATCATCAAACCAAATCAAGTTGTCCGATTTGCTTACAAGTATTGAATAAAATATATACAAAAATTATTTAGGAATCGTGTTATATAAATCATCATATATATAATCTCTATTTTTATTTTTTGTGTAGGATTGGGAAAAAGGGGAAGTAGGAAGAAAGCTAGAGAGATGTGGCCACACATTTCATATGAATTGCATAGATGAGTGGTTGCTTAGGCATGTAACTTGCCCCATTTGTAGAGATCATCTCTCATATTACACTTCTACTTAAGTCCATCTCCACTTTTTTTTTAATTATTAAACACGTATACTTTTTCCATTAATGAAAAATAAGATGTAAAAAATAAGAAACGACACTATTTTACTAAATAGATTATGGTTACTCGTGAAAAAAAAAATTATGGTTACTCACGATTTTTTTACTTAAACGTTGGACTTCTCTAGTAGATCACACAAACTAACAACGTGCAATTTAATTTTTACACGAAATATTGACATATTTTTACAATTTCACAAATTATTATTTTTTGGTGAAATCGCGATCAATTGAAACTAATTAAGTTTATCACATAACTCGAAAACCAACCTAATTAATAAACAGAACCCGCGAAAAACAACACATACCCAATATCAAAATCCCTACTCCTATCTGGTTTCTTAATTGGGTCGGTTTTTGAGTTTGTAGCAAATCCAATTAGTTTTAATTGATTGCTATTTCTCCAAAAAAATAACGATTTGCGTAATTATAAAAATATGTCAATAATTCGTGTAAAATTAAGATACGTTTTGTTAATTTGTGTGTTCTAATAAAAAGTAAGGTTCGTGATAACTCTTTTTCCTATGTGTGTTTTAACACTGCAAGATTCTCTTTTGTTTCGTGTGTGTTTAGACTGGAAAGTTTGTTTCGGACAGCATTGAAGATCAGACTGAACAGGTGAAGTAGTTTTCAAACTGTCATTATGATCTCTAGACAGATTGGTTTTGTTTACAGTACCTGCCAGTTGCATCTCTGTTTTGATTGGTCGATTTATCCCAAGTTCAAAAGTTGTAGATTGCCTTGAATGTTGTTTGACAAATGCTGGTGAAGATGTAGTGACTAGTGAAGAACATAACAATTGCATCTTGTTTGGAATATTCACTTTCACGGCACAAAACTAAGCCTTTGAAACTAGTTTTCTTTTACTTTCGAACTTCTTGATTTGGTCTTCGTGAGTCTGAACTTCCAGTCTAGTTGAAGCAAGGCTGAGCTGCTCCATTTTTCTACTTCTGATTTTGTCTGTCTGCTTCTATTTGTTTTTTTTTTTTGGGATATCAAAGGTACTCAAGAACATGGGAGAGATATTGAAAGCTAGTGGTGCTGATTACTCCTCCGTAGTGAAGACAACAATCATGTACGCTTGGTTCAACAGAAACATTATCTATGTAAATTCTGAATCTGAACAAAATGTTAAAGTATAATCAAATCTCAAGTCACATTTATATAAGTTAGTTAATAATTAAGAGTCATGAATTATCAATTCGTAAAGTTGTGTCTTTTCACTTATACAGTCGTGTTGGTTTAACACAAATAGTTGTGACCTTTCAAATAAAGAGTCGTGTATTTTCAAGTAAAGAGTCGTGTCCTTTCAAGTATAGAGTCGCGTCTTTTCAAGTAAAAAGTCGCGTTGTTTCAAATTGTGTCTTTTCGTTATGTATGAATAGAGATCGAGTCTAGTCTTCACAATCATCAAGTTTTTGAATGTAATACAATCAAGTTAATAAAAAGTTCATTACTTTCAATATATATTCTCTTTTTTCATAACCGTAAAAATCTTCCAAACACCAACATGGTATCAGAGCTTTACGATTGAAGAGGACAAAAGAGAAAGCACTAGTTTACAACTCATCGCAAGAACAAAAGCAACAAGAAGATATCGCATAAGTTAATCGCAAAATAAGCCGAGACTATGCAAAGCTCTTCACATCAAGTGATCCCTATATTCGATGGGGAGAAGTACGACTTCTGGAGCATTAAGATGGCAACCATTCTAAGGACTAGAAAATTATGGTCTGTGGTTGAAGAAGGTGTACCGGTCGAACCGGTACAAGAACAAGAAACCCCAGAAACAGCAAGGGCAAAATCGCTTAGAGAAGAAGCGATGTCAAATGATACGATGGCATTGCAAATTTTGCAAACTGCCGTGACTGATCAAATATTCTCACGCATTGCGGCATCATCAACATCAAAAGAGGCATGAGACGTATTGAAGGCTGAGTATCAAGGTTCTCCTCAAGTCCGATTGGTTAAACTTCAATCGTTGCGTAGGGAGTACGAAAATCTGAAGATGTATTATAACGAAGATATTAAGACATTCACCGATAAGTTAATTGTTTTGGAGAATCAATTAACTTATCATGGCGAGAAGAAAACCAACTATCAACTCATACAGAAGATACTCATTTCTCTCCCAGCCAAGTTCGATAGCATTGTTAGCGTTTTGGAGCAAACTCGTGATTTGACTTCACTAACAATGACAGAGCTAATCGGTATTTTGAAAGCACATGAAGCAAGAATGGCTGCAAGAGAAGAAAACATTAATGAAGGAGCATTTAATGCTCGTTCAAAAGGAACCAAATCCGGTTTCAAACGAGATAACACCAAGAGACGTGTTATTCAAGACAAGAAGTGGTGTGAGTTTTGCTAGAAAAGCAATCACACCGAAAACGAGTGTTGGAAGAAACCGAAAGAAAACAATCATGAAAAGAATAAAATAAGTAACAAGGAGTGTTACAATTGTGGTAAAATTGGCCACTACTCAAATGTGTGTCGCTCAAAGAAAAAGGAAAGAGCGCACGTAAGTCTCGAAGAGGAAGACTTGGGTGAAGACCATATGTTGTTTAATGCAAGTGAAGAAGCAATAACAACATTAAGAGAAGACATTTGGTTAGTAGACAGTGGATGCACTAATCATATGACGAAAGACGAAAGATACTTTTCTAAGATCGATAAAAGTATCAAGGTTCCGATCAAAGTCAGAAACGGAGAAATAGTAATGATAGCCGGTAAAGGAGATATTACCGTCATGACAAGTTACGGCAAGAAAGTCATTAAAAACGTTTTCTTGGTGCCTAGTTTGGAGAAAAATTTATTGAGCGTTCCTCAAATTATTTCAAACGGCTATCAAGTATGTTTTAAAGATAAGAAATGCATCATTGTAGATGCAAATGGCAAGAAGATTATGGATATTCCAATGACTCAAAAGAGCTTCAGAATCAAGTTAAGTTCAGTACAAGAAGAAGCCATGAATACAAGTGAGCAAGAGGAAATGGAAACATGGAACAAGAGACTTGGTCATATAGGCAACACACGGTTGCAACAAATGCAAGACAAAAATTTGGTAAATGGGTTACCAAAGTTTAAAGTCAACAAGGAAGTATGTGAGGCATGTAATCTTGGAAAGCAATCACGCAAAAGTTTTCCAAAAGAATCTCAAACTAAGACAAGAGAAAAGATTGAGATTGTGCATACGGATGTATGTGGACCAATGCAACACAAATCGCTTGATGGAAGCCGTTACTTTCTTTTGTTTTTGGATGACTATACTCACATGTGTTGGGTATACTTCCTAAAACAAAAATCTGAGACCTTCTTAATGTTCAAGAAGTTCAAAGCGATGATCGAAAAATAATCAGATTGTACAATCAAGACGTTAAGATTTGATGGAGGTGGTGAGTTCACTTCACAAGAATTCAACTATTTTTGTGAAGAAGAAGGAATCAATAGGCAAGTTACATTGCCTTATTCACCACAACAAAATGGTGCAACAGAACGCAAAAATAGATCCTTGGTGGAGATGACGAGAACAATGCTTGTTGAGCAAGGCTTACCGCTCAAGTTATGGGCAGAAGCGGTATACACCGCGGCTTACTTACAAAACCATCTACCATCAAAGGTAATTGAAGATGATGTGACACCTATAGAGAAGTGGGGTGGACACAAGCCAAATGTATCACACTTGAAAATATTTGGGAGCATATGCTACGTGCATATTGCCAATCAAAAAAGGAGTAAATTAGACGCTAAGTCAAAGCGTGGAATCCTTATCGGCTATAGCAATCAATCCAAAGGCTATAGAGTTCTCATCTTGGAGAATGAGAAGATTGAAGTATCAAGAGATGTTGAGTTTGAAGAAAATAAGAAGTGGGATTGGGATAGAAAAGAAGAAGTCAAGAAGACTATTGTTTTATCTATGAATGACCTACAAGAATCAAGAGATCAAACCAAAAAATCTTGTTTCTTTTCAAGATGGTGACCATGATAACAATGAAGAAGGAGAAACTTCTGAACCACCAAAGAAATACAAGTCAATAAGTGAAATCATGCGAATAGCACCAAGAGTGGAGGTTGAAGAAGTGGCTCAAATAATAGAAGCTTGCCTTCTCGCACATGAAGAACCACAAACTTACAATGAAGCTTGTGGCAGTAAAGAGTGGAAAAAAGCCATGAATGAAGAAATAGAAATGATTGAGAAGAACAAGACATGGAAACTAGTAGACAAACCGGAGAAGAAAAATGTAATAAGCGTGAAGTGGATCTATAAGATCAAAAAGGATGCAAGCGGCAATCCTATTAAACACAAGGCGAGACTAGTTGCAAGAGGTTTTTCTCAAGAATACGGAGTTGACTATCTTGAGACATTTTCCCCAGTATCAAGACATGATACAATACGAGCCATACTTGCATATGCGGCTCAAATGAAGTGGAGATTGTATCAAATGGACGTCAAATCAACCTTTTTAAATGGAGAACTAAAAGAAGAGGTTTATGTCACACAACCACCTGGTTTTGTGATTGAAGGAAAGGAAGAAAAGGTGTTAAGGCTATACAAAGCCTTATATGGTTTGAAGCAAGCCCCACGGGCATGGTATGGAAGAATAGACTCATACTTCATTCAAAACGGTTTTGAAAGAAGTATGAATGATGCGGCTTTGTATATTATAAAGCAAGGAAAAGATGTGTTGATCGTTAGCTTATACGTTGATGATATCATCATCACAGGGAGCAATGTTCATCTCATCAACACATTCAAGGAAAATATGAAGAATGAATTCGAGATGACGGATCTTGGATTGTTGAATTATTTTCTTGGGATGGAAATAATTTAAGATGATCACGGTATTTTTCTTTCACAAGAAAAATATGCAAACAAACTTATTAATAAGTTTGGAATGAAAGAAAGCAAGAGTGTAAGCACTCCACTTACAGAACAAGGAAAAGGAGTAGAAGATGACAAGGAATTTGGAGATCCGACTAAGTATAGGAGCATTGTTGGAGGGCTCTTATATTTATGTGCATCAAGACCTGATCTAATGTACGCAAGCTCCTATCTCTCAAGATACATGTCATCACCCCGTGTGAAGCACTATCAAGAAGCCAAAAGGGTGTTAAGATACGTCAAAGGAATGTCAAATTTTGGAGTATTTTTTACAAGCATGGAGACACCAAGATTAATAGGCTACTCGGACAGCGATAGGGGTGGTTCTACCGAAGACAAGAAAAGCACATCAGGTTATGCTTTTAGTCTTGGATCGGCTATGTTTTGTTGGTAGTCAAGTAAACAACAAACAGTGGCTCAATCAACGGTAGAGGCAGAGTATATCGTCGTATGTGCAGCGACAAACCAAGCCATATGGTTACAAAGACTTTTGGAGGATTTTGGATTAAAGTTTAAAGAAGGCATCCCCATATTATGTGACAACAAGTCGACAATAGCAATTGGAAGGAATCCGGTACAACATAGAAGAACAAAACACATAGAGATCAAGTATCATTTTGTACGTGAAGCCGAGCACAAAGGACTCATTCAACTAAAGTATTGCAAAGGCGAAGATCAACTCGCAGATATCTTCACAAAGGCATTAAACGTTTCAAGATTTGAAGATCTTAGAAGAATGCTTGGAGTGAAGCCGAGATATGATTAAGGGGGAGTGTTAAAGTATAATCAAATCTCGTATAATATAAAGTCACATTTATATAAGTTAGTTAATAATTAAGAGTCACGAATTATCAATTCGTAAAGTTGTGTCTTTTCACTTATACAGTCGTGTTGGTTTAACACAAATAGTTGTGACCTTTCAAATAAAGAGTCGTGTATTTTCAAGTAAAGAGTCGTGTCCTTTCAAGTATAGAGTCGCGTCTTTTCAAGTAAAAAGTCGCGTTGTTTCAAATTGTGTCTTTTCGTTATGTATAAATAGAGATCGAGTCTAGTCTTCACAATCATCAAGTTTTTGAGTGTAATACAATCAAGTTAATAAAAAGTTCATTACTTTCAATATATATTCTCTTTTTTCATAATTGTAAAAATCTTCCAAACACCAACATAAAAAAGAAACTTAATCATTTTGATTTTTCTGTCATAGGCTTGCTGACTTGAATGACTTCAAGAAAGTGAACGAGATATACGCTAAATGTAAGTCCTTTAATAGGATTGTTAGTGTTCCTACTTCCTTGGAAATGCATGATTACTGGTTGTGGAATGGTATAATAGAAACTGGTGTGAAACATTTTGAACTATTTTCCTTCTCTTCTTCTTCTGGTGCAGACTTCCCAGCTCCTTCTCCAGCACGGTCGACTTATCAAGTCGCAGCTTTGCCTCTAAACGCTAAGATCGAGATCGAATGTATTGCTACACTCTAGAACTCTATGAAGGATATTTTAGTTTGGAAGATGTCGAAACAAATAAGAGAAACAATGGCTTGGGGCTTATCATATCAATCCCATTTTTAACCTACTCTTCATTTTGCTGCTTTGCAAAAAGAATGTTACTGATTATCAACCATTAGAGTTGTTGCAAAGCTTAAAGCTCCTAATCAAGAATAAATCATTTAGTCTTTGTTTTGTTCAGACCCTCATTTTCTGTTGATTTAATATGTATTGACCACCATATTTGATTAGAAAGATGTCGTTCAATTTGTTAAGAATTACTATTGGAAAAAAAGAAGAAGCAATTCTCAAATCTTTGTCCCTGTGGCAGTAACTGGTAAGACAGAGCAAGTCTTACATATTAATGGATGAAACCAAACATTATTTAATTACTAAAAAATAGTTCACATTATATTTTAATTATTTTACTATTTTTATACTATCTTTTTCAACTTTTGTTACGAGTAACATTAAATATAGAGTTAGTCATTATTATCTTTTTTTACAAGTTAAAACGAACACCTTATTTGATACAAAATACCACCAATATTCAAGAATATATAAAAAAATATGTATATTATAAAACTGTGTGATTTACAAATATATCACACTATATGAATATTTTAACTGAGTAATTTAATACAAATATTAATAAAATATAATTTATTAGAATATTTATGGAAATTATAATTATATTAATATTTAATAATATATTATATATAAATTTTTAATATTTTGATATAAAATATAAAGACAATATAAAACAAAATACTATGGACTTTGAAAAAGTACTCGAACAAAATATATAAAAATTAATTAATTGAATATTATATATATTTATTTCATCTTTAATTTTTTATCTATTTAATAATATTGTTATCAAAAATAGAGATAATTTAAATCAATTTTATAATTTGATTTTCTATTTCATTTGTATAATCAAAATTTAAAATTTCAGAAAAACTATTTTAAATAAAAGATAATTTATGTATATATGTAATTTATATTTAATAAATAAATAATTAAATATAATTTAGAGAGGAACTACATAGATGAATAGTGTGGTATGGGCCCATACAATTTTTGTTTTTTTTTAAAATTACTAAAAAGTTATTTTAATATTTTTAATTTAAATATTTATTGAAATGTACCCCATTTGTAAACTAGTGTCAATATTTTTTCCCACACTGAATCTACATCTAGTAATACACTTATTAACACTTATTAAGCATTCACATATTTGTTTGCAACGCCAAAATTTTCTTACAAAATTGTTGGAAAGACATATTTTAATACTGTCTACTGTCTAGCATAAAACAAAACAATGATTGGTTGTTGCAAACTTATTTACATAGATTTAATTGGGTTTGGCAGATTAAATTGTGTGTGACAAAGTTAATGATTGTATTAGCATCGATATGGTTGTAGATTTTTCTGACGAAGTAACAAACTAATTTTATATGTTTATTTTGTTCGTAGTATTGGATTTTTAGTTCCAAAAACTTTGACAAAATAACATTTATTGGTTTTAGCAACATACATATGTTGTTATTCATAAGTGGTTGATAATACAGCAAAGATGAAGATAGAATTATTTATCCATTAGTTAGAAAAATCTAACTAGGGAGATACTTGGTCAAAGAAATGGCTTCCATTTCGACTTGAACTATCAACACATCATTCACAATGAAACCCTTTGATGAGTCTCTGAGATCAGCCAAAGAGATAAACTCATGGTAACCCCAACCTGGAGGTCCATATCCTGGAGCATCGTACCAAACATCGACTGCCAAAAGAAAACAAAAATGGTCAAAACTCATTGGGAATGTGTCCATATATATATATATATGATATGCTTACTTTGCTTTTCCATGTTATTGAGTTGGCGTTGGTTAAGAATTCGAAGCTTGGCTCGAACATACATCTTCTCATATGGTCTTAGTTTCTCGTTCTGATCAAGGAGAAGATACATCGACAAGGCTTTTCCCTCACCGGTGGCAGTACCACTTGGATTCACTTGTATCTTCCTGATCATCATCATCATCATACAGTTAATACTTGCTAATGCACTAAGATTGGTTTCTTTTGTATAGACTTACCAACGTCGTATTCCAATGGGGAACACATCTGAAAAGTAAACATCTTTGAGCAACGTGGAGAATTTAGAAATCCTCCAAGTGTATCTTGGGTTATCGAACTTCTTAGTGACAGAGAAAAGTTCTGAAATTTTATAGAGTGTGGGAATGCTCACATCAACACCAAACTCACAGTGATCTCCATCGTAAAGGTACCCATTTTTCGAGTCTTTAAATGTATCAACAGGGAGGACCTTGGAGAATCCCCACATCGTTTTGAAAACATTGAATCGCCAAACATTGGTATCTTCAATAACACAACAAAGATTGATCAGAATTACTTACTAACTATTTAAGACAGAATCTATCCTGTTTATAAAGATATTAGCAACCTTGGATGGTGAAGTACTTCCTCTCGTTATTGTTGAAGATGTAAAACCTGAGATCTGCGTAAACATCTCTATGTGCTTCGACGAGAGTCGAATTGTCTATAGTTACGTAAAGTGAAAGATGCCCTGAACCGCCATCCGCCTTGTTCCCGTTGGGATACACAACAAGAGTCCTGTATAAATTGATTTTTTCGTATATTAGGTATGATTTTTAGATCGGATAAAGATCAAAATCACACACTTACCAGTTGTATCCACCAACCGTAAAAGGACGAGATTGGTATCTCTCTGTGATTGACGTAAGGAGAATGTTGAAAGATTCCATCTTCATAGTGTAGGAAGATGGTGGAAGATCTCTCATACCATTCACTGTGGTTGAAACTGAGCCTTCATAATCACGTGATGAGATCTCTTGATCTTTATATAAGTAATGTGCTTCTTCCTTGTTTGGCTCTGGTGCTGCTACATTCTCCTCTGTTTTGCATTTGAAAAATAATATAATAATAATAATAAAACATAGGAGAATGTCATAATGTATTATAATACACAGTGCAGATGCAGAATCTAAAAGATACAGATGGATATTTGATCAAATCTTAAGAACAAAAAGATTAAAAAAATAACATACGCTGCAGATTTGTGTTGGAGTCATCGGTGAACTGTCGTATGAAGGAATGAGCAGACGCAGATGAGATGAAGAGACAAAACAAGAAGTAAGCAAGAGAAATGTTGTTTCTGTAGAGACTTGTCATGTTTTACAGAGACTCGTGAGACTTTGGTTTGATTGGCTATACATTTATAACCCTTTTTGGTTGACTGATCAACTTTTTTTTTTTTTTACAGGCAACGTGTTCGCCAATTGCAGATGTTATACGAATGTTTATTTTCTCTATGCTCTTATGTGGAAACATTAACTTATATGATATTAAATTAAGAAATTGTCATTATTTATTTTTTTTTTTTCAAAATATTAATATAATAAATATATTTAATTATAATTTAAATATGTAAATAGAAAAGTTTATGTTATAAATCGTTAAAATAACATATATATAAATATATATAATCATTGGGAAGATTAAATGGTATAGTGGTTATACTAATTATACGTTCTTTTTATAGGTGTGGAATTCGAATCAATCTTCTCTCGTAGAAAAGTATTAAATATTCATATGAAAATTTTTAAATATTGGATCGTTTCGTTGTGTTCTAATAAAGATATATATATATATATCATATATCCAAAGGGAATAATTCATTTTATCTTATCGTGTCTTTTTTTTTTGTTTGATCAATTTTGATTATATAAAAACCCATAAAATTAAATTGATTGCAAAAATATTCAAAATTTGAATCAAATGCAAAACTAAGGCTTTTAAATTTTATTTTGCAAAACTAAGAATTTTTGTCTTTAATTTATATGCTAACAATCACTATATCTAAAGTTTTGCTATTATGATGTATTTTTTTATTACTAAATAAAATACAAAAACACAAATAAATATAAAAAATTTCAAATATTTAAGAAAATGTCATCTTAATCACTATTGTTATCCATCTTTGAAATCTAAATCCATCATTCAACCACACTTAAATGCTAAGTATTTTATCAAACCATTTTTAAACTCAAAATCTTTTAATTTTTTTGACAAAATTTTCTCATCATATAATGTTTTTAGTTATTGCTTTCTCGTCAAATATCGTATATTTTTTAAAAACTTTATTTTGTATTAACATTTAATGTAAACACTTTTCAAGAATTTTGTTTATGACCTACAGTTTAGGAGAATTTATTTTGTATTTACAATTTATAAATATTTTTTTTTCGAAAACTATGTTTTGTATTTATATTTTATAAACACATTTCTCCAAAAATTTGTTTGAAAACCTAAATCAAAACAAAATATACCCAAAGTGAAAAAAACTTATATCTAAACAAAATACACCAAATATTAAAATCAAACATTTTTAGTTATGTATCGACGAAGTAGCGTGAGGAGATTGTTTCGTAGATGGGGGCGGCGTGAAGAGGCTAGACTCGATGGAGGTATCGATGGCGGCGTGAGGCAGTTGGGTTAACAAAACCTCTAACAGCTTCGGCGACTAAGTTAACAAAATCTTTGACAGCTTCGACGATTGTTTTAACGTCGAGGGTGGCGTGTGACAAAGATCGGCGGTGTGAGGAGACTGGTTCCCTTGTGATATCGACTACATGAGAAAAATATGTTCGAATGAGGTATCGACAAAAGTTTTCAATTAAAAAAGGATTTTTTTAGGTGGAAATATGTAAGATTATAGAGCTAAATTTTATTTATGTGTATTAATTTTTTAGCTAGTTTTAGAAACTATAACTTTTCTATTTGCGCAAATTTGTGAAATTTTTAATTTAAAATTAAGTTTTGGTTTGATCAAATTTTCAATTTATTCATATTTTTCTATAAATTTTTTAAACCATGAACATTAAACTAATAATTTATTAAATATGTGAAAATTGTATATAATTTTAGTGAAAATAGTAAATATATGTAATCTAATATATATAACATAAACAATTTACATTAAAAAATTTGTAAATCTAAACGTTTAGTCTTACCTCAGCTCACACGATATCGTAGATTCTAATATGGATTTTGCACACAAAGTTAAGCTAATAAAATTTATAACATATAACAACAAAAATGGTAAAATATTTAGAGCCAGATATATCTAAATTATCATGTTTAATATAAATTTGACATAAATTTTATTTATTTTGCTATACATATAGATTTTGTTAATAACCAATAAATTTATGACACATTTGATGAACTTTTAGTTTGAATTAGTTATATTCAGTCAGATGAAATTTAAATATATTAACATAGATTTATTTATATTATGATTATGAATCTAATTTTAGTTTAAATTAGTTTTTATAATATTAAATTTAAATGTAAATATTCGCAAAGAAGAATTTTGAAAAATTTAAATGTTTCTAGTGAAATATCGAAAATTTGATTTGTATTTGTTTTTATTTGTTTTAATAAAAAATACTTTTTCAAAATTTTGTCTTTCCACAAAAAATACTTTATTTTTAAAATTACAGAATAATTAAAAAATAAAATAAAATTGATATTTATCTGACATAAAAATGATTTTGTAATTTTTATATTAAATGATTTTTAAAAAATAATTTTAAAGATGTTATATTTGTATTTACACTCAAATTTTGAATTATTCTGAGTATTTCTCTTTAAATAAAACACCATCAAAATATTTAAAAGAAAAATAACTAGAAAAGGTAAAAGAGGATGAGAATGGAAAGTATGGAGAGGCGAGCGCGTGTATTAAGTATGCTATATAAATCGAATAATTGAAAATGTGAGTAGTGGCATTGATTCTCTTGTCCTTTTTTGTTAATGGTTCCATAATACATTTCATAAATTTATTTATTCGATGTGGTGTGTTTTTCGTGTACAAAGAAAAAAGTACTGTTTCCTTTGGTTGCATTTCACACTTTCAAGATGCCTCCCAAAGTGCTGTGTTTACACTACACTTCACTCAGCTTCGTTTCTAGGCTCGGCTCCATCCACGTTTCTAAATTTGTAATTGCTCTGTTCAAATAATGCGTTTGTAAATCAAACATAGTTCTGATACTATTTACCAATCGTAATCAAACATTTGAGTCGGAACTTTTTGCGAATAGTAAAATCATACGTTCGAATTGACACTATCATTCTCCCTACCAAATAAAGCTTGTATTATTAGGTATTCCAATTCAGAAACAATTACTTTTAAACGCATTGTTTTATCTCACCCCTTGGATCATAATTTATCGGATAAACTTAAATATTAAATTTAAATGACGATAGAAATATTTTGAATAGTTTTATTAATCAGATCAATTACAAATAAGATAGATAATTTTATACGATAAAAACACTTCTAAACTAATTAATTATGTTCTCCTATTTATGGTACTATTTTTCTCCTTTTATATATTTAACTCGTCTAATTTTCAACGTTGTAATCATTGTCTATCATTAATACTTATAAATATTCTTCATAGAAAAATTCAAAACCGAACGTTTCACTGAATTTTCCAACGACTATTTAAAAATGACACAACTATTATATGATACTAGACTTTCGGAATAATAGGTCAATCCTTGTTGGACCGAACTCTGATCATAGAGATAGCGAAGTCCACCTTCAACACATATCAAATAATCTTACAACTTCCATTAAAGTATGATATATTTACAAATTGATTTATAGAATTTATCCCCTGATTTAGAGAATAACAGCCATGAGCATAAATATACTTGTCGGCAAAAATCTTTCGATTTATTGAATATATGTTCATGCAAGTTTAATCTTTGGTGTATATCTAAGTATAAATTTACTTTAAACATCTATTTTACCTTATTGACTTTGTCTTACTAAAAATATATCTACACATGTCTTTCATAATAACAATATATTTTAATGTGTCTTCTATACTATTGAATAATATCTTAAAATAGTAATTTTTAAATTTTTATTTTAAATTTAGTATTTTAAAATTAAAAATAAAAAATAGTATAAATTATTTTCTGAAAATATATATTTATTATAAATAAATTCTACATAAATTTAAAATATTATATTTGAGTTTTTTCTAATTTTAAATTTAATTTTTTCATTAATGATAATTTTTAATATATTTTAATATTAAATTTATATTATTTTAAAAAATTTAAAGTAAAATATTATATTTAAAACAAAAATTAGTAATAATGTTATTTTTATCGATTGTTTATATATAAACTTTTAATAAAATGTATTATTCCGGTGCGGTAGCCAAAATTTGTAAAGAAAAATATGTTGCCATCATTTTTGAATCAAAATTATTACTTACTTTATTTCACATATGTCTTTTCGGACCTCTTCCCAAGACGAGACTACTGCTGTCTCCCATGATCCCATCCCACCACACTTTTCAATATCAATATGACAAACATTATAAAATTCACGTTTCTAACTTTTTCATACGGAATCGTCACGTTCATGCGTTGGTAGACAAACATGATCTTGTTGGTTATGTAAATGGATCATTATATCTTGCTACTTCCTCTCACATCCATCACGGATTGTTGTTGTTAATCACACATACACAACGTAGAAAGACAAGAAAAAAGTTATCTATGCTTTACTGCTATGATTATGGACGTATATGTATTTGGTATGGATTTACCATTATTCCTTTTTAAGTTGGATTTTTTATGTAATGAGATTATTTTTAAAAATTAAATCAACCGATCCAGATCACATTTAATTTTATAATATAATGTTATTTAGATTAATCATTATACTATTTTTTAAAAGTATATCAACCAAAATATTATACAATTCATCTTCATTTATGAATCAGGTGATCGATAGATTCGATACTACAGAAAAAAGCTAGTAAGATAAGTATGATGTAACACCAATTTGAACCTTTTTGACTTTTAATAAAACAATGGTTTATTAGTTGTTGAGTTTTATTTGCATTTATATATATATATATATAAAACACATCTGTAGGGTCACTGATATATTTTTCCACGAAAATTTATTCTAAAATGAAAAAGATATTTGACACAAACTGATTATAGTGCAAATTATTGGAATGATTTCATTTTATCTTGTCGTGCCCTTTTTTGCATGACCAATTTCAAGTACCACAAAATATTGTTTTAAAAAAACAAATCACATGTTGTAAAGGTGAATAATAAAGGTGAATAATAAAGTATAGGTTTGAAAAAATAGTGATTCAGTTGAATAATAATTTTAAATTGTATAATAACTAACTTATTTAAACTATATAACATAAAAAATAAAATCAAACAAAAGGTAAGAGTGTAATGGAAAGTATATGGGGAGACGTGTGCGTGTATTAAGTATGAATCGAATAATTGAAAATCTGGGTGGGGGCATCTTTGGGCTCAGAGATTCTGTTCCCTTTGGTTGCATTCACACTTTGAAGATGCCTAGGAAAGTGCTGTGTTCACACTACACTTCACTCGGATTCAGCTCGGCTCAATCTACATTTCTAAATTTTTACTTCTTATTAATATTATGTTCATATGTTATTAACAAAAATTAACCTGTTATCACCTTAATTAATTTTAAATAAATATAAAAAATTTTAAATAAATATAAAATAATTTTAAATAAATATAAAAATAATTTTAAATAAATATAAAAATAATTTTAAATAAATATAAAAATAATTTTAAATAAATATAAAAATAATTTTAAATTAAGAATAATTATGATATATATAATTATTATTAATTCGATTAGAAAATCAATATATTTTATTAAAATAAAATAAAAATATTATTAAATTCGTAAAAAATAAAACATATGATTTACAGTTTAGTAGAGAATTCTGTTGTTCTCACTAACAATTAAATAATCAAATTTTAACTTAGATTTGTTATATTAGTGATTCAACCAATATTTACGTATGTTTGTTTGTCGCATATATCGTCCAAAAATATGTATATTCACTGTGACAACATAATGTTTTCTAACATAGTAACATACCATAATCTATCGAAAATTTTTAAAATAAAAATCGACCACTTTCCGACTGATCAGGATATTCGTCGGAGTCCTAAAACTTGTCGCCCTAATTGATGGGTTTTCCACGGATCTCCGCCGACCGCCATAATTTTTTTTAAGACGGAAACATTAAAAAGAGGACAAAAGCTGGCGACGGTGTCTTCAACAAACACATATCCATAAGTCCTCTACAAGCTGACGTGGCAAATTGTATATGTTCTTCTTCTTCTTGCACTGATCTTCTTTTTATGATTTTAATATCTCACCAGCTTCTTCCACCTACAAATATATTTATATATATAAACATATAATCTCTTTAATTAGTCCCAGTTATCTCCAAAGAAAATAAAAAAATATGGGGAATTGTCTAAGGCATGAATCAGAAATGCATTGGGCTGGTGAAGATTGGGATGAGTTCAACAGAGATAATCATGATCATAGCTCTAAAACCACCAGAGAGGCCAGACCAGTAAACTGTAAATCATCTGATCCATCTCATGAGATCAAGATCAGGCTCACAAAGAAGCAACTCCAGAATTTGCTGAAAAAAGTCAACGTCCATGACTTGACCTTTTATCAACAGTCTTTCTCGTATGCGACTCTGATCAATCATAAAACTGACCAGTACGAAGAAGGCAATCAGTACCGGTTATGGAGACCGGTTCTGCAGAGCATACCAGAAATTAATTGAAAAATTAAGAGATTATCATGTTGTATATTCTTAGGACCCTTCTTCATTTTTCTTTGTCTTGTACACATAACAGTTTTCTCGTTCTGTTTGTCAGATTGTTTACATATATATGAATATACATTAGAATCCAGAACCTGATTGTTGCTTTGAATAATATTAAAATTTTAATTTCACTGTACTAAAATTATAACCAAAACTTAAAAACAATATTTTAGAATATTACTCTTTTTTTATTTGGAATTAGCTTTTATGTTATATATTAAAGAGTAATCGACAGAAATAACACTTTTTTAACTATTCCAAATACAACATAATTAATTTAAATTTCTAAAAATAGCACAAATTTAATATTAAAATACATTAAAATTTATTGTTAATGAAAAAAAAATTCTAAATTAGAAAAAATGAACCCAAATATAATGTTTTAACTTTATGTATAATTTATTTATAGTAAATATATATTTTTATAAAATAATTTGTGTTATTTTTGAAATTTTAAGTTTTAAATGCTAAATTTAGAATAAAAACTTAAAAACTGTTATTTTAGAATATTATTCTATGTTAGATATGTTATTACATTTTAAATTAGGTTTTATAAAAACTGTTTTTTCTAACATTGAAAAAACGTTTTTACAAATAAATCGTTGTAAAGCGTTTTTTTTTTTAAAAACTGTTTTTAATACTTATAATTATCACTGTTTATAATTAATGACAATGTTAATGTTAAATTTTGTTTAAAATTTATTTTGGATAAATAAATATTTTTAAATAATATTAAAATTTTAATTTTACTGTACTAAAATTATAACAAACACTTAAAAACAATATTTTAGAATATTACTCTTTTTTGATTTAGTGGAGCTTTTTTCAGACACTATAAGAACAGTGGAGGGCTATTCAGATATAATCGTGATGCGACATTTTGAAAGCGGTGCTGCTAGAAAAGCTGCAGCTACTGCCAACACACCTGTCATTAATGCCGGTGATGGTCCCGGAGAGCATCCCACTCAGGTGTGTAGTGCTTCTAAACAAACATATTAGTTTCTTTACTTTTCTAGCTTTACATGCTTGTTTCTTATAGCTGTTGCTGTTTTTGTTTTGAAGGCTCTCTTGGACGTCTATACTATCCAAAGTGAAATTGGAAAACTAGATGGCATCAGTGTAGCCTTAGTTGGAGATCTTGCCAATGGAAGGACAGTCCGGTCGCTTGCATATTTGCTTGCCAAGTTCAAAGACGTGAAGATCTACTTTGTTTCCCCTGAAATTGTTAAGATGAAGGTTAAGTGTATTACTAAACTTGTCACAATATGGATAACTCATTAATTGAGAGAAGTTGAAGTTGAAAGAGATGGCTTAGTTTATTCGAAAAACATCATTTTGTTTGTCGCTTATCATCTTTAAAATGTGTTTTTTTTTGTAGTTATGTTGTTATATTTTAGTATTGTAACTCATGCTATATGATTTTGTTTAAATGACTTTTTGTTATAGCATTTTTTAATCTTTTTTAAAAAATATATCATAATTAGTTTACATTTTTAATAGTAGGATAATATTAATAAAAAAATATCTTAAAATCTCTTTAAAATAGAAGAAATTTAAATACTAAATTAAAAAAAAAACAAACATAATGTTAAATTTTGTTTAAAATTTATTTTGGATAAATAAATATTTTTAAATAATATTAAAATTTTAATTTTACTGTACTAAAATTATAACAAAAACTTAAAAACAATATTTTAGAATATTACTTTTTTTTATTTGGAATTAGCTTTTATGTTATATATTAAAGAGTAATTGACAAAAATAACACTTTTTAACTGTTCCAAATACAACATAATTAATTTAAATTTCTAAAAATAGCACAAATTTAATATTAAAATATATTAAAATTTATTGTTAATGAAAAAAAAATTCTAAATTAGAAAAAATGAACCCAAATATAATGTTTTAACTTTATGTATAATTTATTTATAGTAAATATATATTTTTATAAAATAATTTGTGTTATTTTTGAAATTTTAAGTTTTAAATGCTAAATTTAGAATAAAAACTTAAAAACTGTTATTTTAGAATATTACTCTATGTTAGATATGTTATTACATTTTAAATTAGGTTTTATAAAAACTGTTTTTTCTAACATTGAAAAAACGTTTTTACAAATAAATCGTTGTAAAGCGTTTTTTTTTAAAAAACTGTTTTTAATACTTATAATTATCACTGTTTATAATTTTAAAACAGTTTATATTTCATCAGTTTTAAATATTATAGTAATTATTTTATAAACTGTTTTGTAACTTAAATTTTTTTTTTTATATTTATAATTTAAAAAAGTTTCAGAATTCTCTTAACACCGAAACGTTTTCAAAATTTAAAAGTCAAAACCAACTAATGACACAAACATCCAAATTAACATACAAGGAAGCATTGCAAGAATTACACGCACAACAACTGGTAAATGCCATTTACTTCATATACGCACATCAACGCTATACAATAAAAAAAAAGGACAAAGCTGGTGACGGTGTCTTAACCAGCTGACGTAGCAAATTGTAAATGTTCTTCTTCTTGCATTGATATTTTTATGATTTTAATATCCCACCAGCTTCTTCCACCTACATATATATAAATGTATAAGCTCTTTAAATTAGTACCTGTTACCTCCAAAGAAAATAAAAGAAAAAAGAATGGGGAATTGTCTAAGGCATGAATCAGAAATGCATTGGGCTGGTGAAGACTGGGACGAGTTCAATCATCACGATCATAGCTCTGAAACCACCAGAGAGGCCAGACCAGTAAACTGTAAATCCTCTGATCCATCTCATGAGTTCAAGATCAGGCTCACGAAGAAGGAACTCCAGAATTTGCTGAACAAAGTCAACGTCCATGACTTGACCTTTCATCAACAGTCTTTCTCGTATCCGACTCTGATCAATCATAAAACTGACCGGTACGAAGAAGACAATCAGTACCGGTTATGGAGACCGGTTCTGCAGAGCATACCAGAAGTTAATTGAGCAATTAAGAGATTATCGTATTGTATATTCTTAGGACCCTTTTCTTCAATTTTGTTTTGTTTTGTTTTGTATGCACAACACTTTCTCGTTTTGTCTGTCAGATTGATTATATATATGAATATAAACCAGAATCCAGAACTTGATTGTTGCTTTGACTATCTGGAATTCTTCATGTCACATGAGAATTCTGTCTTTTAGTTGGGCTTCAATGGAGGAGAAGAAGAAAGGTTGTTGGGCCTTTAAGTCCAATTTGTTAGCTATGATCTACTTTACTCTTTCCAACAAAGACAATACTATACACGATTAATTGTTCTTTTTTTTTTCCCCAATCCGTTTCGTTTTTTCCCTCTCCTTCTTCTCCAAAACGTCAGTTTTCATCATTTCTGGTTTTCTTTATAAAACCCTACTCTCTTCCGGCCGCTGCTGAGTTACCCGTCGTCAATCTCCGACTTAAGAAGCTGTGTAAGGCTAATCAGCTAGACTCTCCACATTTTTTTACTGCTCTAGTGGTTCAAAACTCTCTTTAAGTTCTGTGCATACTTTTAAATTCTGCGGATCAGTTTCTGATTCCATTTTTTCGCTTTTGGTTTACGATTGATTGAAATGGAACTCTGTTATAGTTTTGAATTTATATGATAAATTTATTGCAAGAGACTATGAGAGAGAACAATCTTCTTATCTTAGATTGAGATTTGATCAACCAAGGTTTTGATTCTGCCCGTGAATGTAATATTTGTCTGAGCCCACTATCCAACTAATGATTTTGAATTCAGAATTTAAGAATGTCTGGTTTCTTAGAAGAATTATGTGTGAACAAACGTGAAAGCATGGTTAGTCATTATGCAAATGGTAATTTGTCAAGTATCAGTATGTTTCACTGCTATATTTGGTAATTCCTCTTTGCTTTCTCCTTGTTTGGATGTTTTTGGGGTTCATGTGTAATGATATTTAAGATAAAGAGCCCAATATAATTTACCGTTACCGGTGGTTGCGCTTACTTCATATTTTATGAACTTTTGCACACAAAAAAATCACTACTCTAGAAAAGCAATTTCCTTTGGTTTTCAATTATTCTCAAACTAACTGCATCTTTTCTATCCACCTTTGTTGGTAATCTTTGCAGATTCTGGAAGTTGTATCTAAGCACACCCTGCAACGAATTAACTTCCGGCCAGAATGTCTATCACATCATCTCTTACTTCAGCCAAACTTTATGGGGCCTCAGTTCTTCCTAAAGTATTAGCTTGCACCACGGAGTTCCCAAGCCATCTCTCAAGTTCTTTCGACAGTTCAAAGATTTGTTTTACTTCATTTCCTGTCTTTAAGGATTCCAAGAAAAATGCTTCCTTGAATCTGAACAATAATATTGCTCCACTCCAAGCGATCAGGTGTCATGCTATGAAAGTTGAGGCAAAGGAATTGTTTATGGCTGGGAAGAAATTTCAGCTTAGTGATGTGATAGAAGGGCAGCAATTTGATAGGGAGATGCTAAGTGCTATATTTGATGTTGCACGCGAAATGGAAAAGATAGAAAAGAGCTCTTCTCAAAGTGAAATACTCAAGGGTTATTTAATGGCTACCCTCTTTTATGAGCCTTCTACCCGGACCAGGCTCTCATTCGAATCTGCCATGAAACGCCTTGGAGGTGAAGTCTTAACTACAGAGAACGCTAGAGAGTTTTCATCTGCAGCTAAAGGGGAAACACTTGAAGGTATCCATCTTTACTGCGACATATTGTTTGTGTTAAGATTATTTACTCAAAACCTGTGGAGCTTTTTTCAGACACTATAAGAACAGTGGAGGGCTATTCAGATATAATCGTGATGCGACATTTTGAAAGCGGTGCTGCTAGAAAAGCTGCAGCTACTGCCAACATACCTGTCATTAATGCCGGTGATGGTCCCGGAGAGCATCCCACTCAGGTGTGTAGTGCTTCTAAACAAACATATTAGTTTCTTTACTTTTCTAGCTTTACATGCTTGTTTCTTATAGCTGTTGCTGTTTTTGTTTTGAAGGCTCTCTTGGACGTCTATACTATCCAAAGTGAAATTGGAAAACTAGATGGCATCAGTGTAGCCTTAGTTGGAGATCTTGCCAATGGAAGGACAGTCCGGTCGCTTGCATACTTGCTTGCCAAGTTCAAAGACGTGAAGATCTACTTTGTTTCCCCTGAAATTGTTAAGATGAAGGTTTGTATTACAAACTTGTCACAATATGGGTAACTCATTGATAGAGCTTGAAAGTTGAAGGAGATGGCTTAGTTTATCTGAAAACATCATTTTGTTTATTGCTTATCATCTTTAAATGTGTTTTTATTTTTAATTGTAGAATGATATAAAAGACTATTTGACATCAAATGGGGTCAAATGGGAAGAAAGTTCAGATTTAATGGAAGTAGCATCCAAGTGTGATGTAGTTTATCAAACCCGAATCCAAAGAGAGCGGTTTGGAGAAAGGCTTGACCTTTACGAAGCAGCTCGTGGGAAGTATATCGTAGACAAGGATCTGATGGGAGTGATGCAGAAAAATGCTGTTATCATGCATCCTTTACCGAGATTGGATGAAGTGAGTTGATTAAACCTCTCAGTTTTTGTTTCTTTCTCTATGAACCGCACGACACAAGCCTAACTCTGTAATTCTGTTGGCGTAGATCACTGCAGATGTTGACGCTGACCCAAGAGCTGCCTATTTCAGACAAGCAAAGAACGGTTTGTTTATCAGAATGGCTCTTCTGAAGTTACTGCTTGTCGGTTGGTGATGTATGATGAACTGAATCTCAAACCTCTGACACAGGTGACGTATCATCATTGCAAGGACTGCAATAAAAATCTGAAATTCATGGTTTTTTGTGTCTGTGTTCAGCTGTGATCTCGATATTACTGAAAAGAACATAATTGCAAAATCGGTTGGTTTGTTGATCTTGTTGACATTACATTAATTTACGAATAATTGATTTTGAGCTGCATTTCCTCATTTGCTGTCAAACACAAATGGCTTACCGCTTCTCCAAAGGGCGAAGCATTACAGAATAAAGGGATCGAGAGATGTTCTTCATTTCACTGTATACTTTGTGATTTTACGGAAATGCCCCCTCCTATATTGACGTGAGAAAGATTTACGCGAATCAATGGCTCGTATACCCGTAAAAGTTAAAAAATGCTCAAATGTCCCTTTTAATTTTTAACATTTATTTTTAATTGAAAAATGTAAGCAAAAGACAAAAAAATCTGAGAGTTGATCATAATTATCGATCCAACCACAGAAAATCCACCCAAACCCAGTAAAATCGGGTTGACCTAGTTGCATTTAAAAAAAAAAGAAAAATGACAAAATCGAAAAATTAGGGCACGATCGAAATCGGTTCGGTCATATTCTTCTCCACAATCGAAATCGGCCCTTTTCCTCTTCCTCACGACCGACCACACTTTTCAACACTTAAGTTTTTCACTCTCCTTCTTCTTTGCATTCTAATTTCTTTACTCCTCTCCCTTTGCATTCAACTCGAAATCTTCATCAACTCTCTTGTTGCGGCATTTCCCTCACCTCGAAATCGTTTTCTTCTTCTACAAATTCACCCAAAAATCAGCTTCAAATTCAACCCAGAAGATTGTTCATCGCCAAATCGAAGTAAAACTCCGTAGAACTAAGTTAATAATTTTGAAATTTCATAAGAGAACTTTGTTTGTGTCCATTTGGATTAGGTTTTATAAATTCCGGGTGTGCTAATTCGGTTGTTTTTTTGCATGATGGCTCGAACAAAAAATGCTAATTACGGATGTGGAGAAAGTCCGAATGACGGAGGAGAAAATCTGGAAAGAAGGATTGTTGTAGCTGGATCTAGAGTCGTTTACGAAGATCTAACTGATTCTGAATTGAGATCTAGCTGGATCTAGAGTCGTTTACAAAGATTCAATGGTACGTATCAATTTTTAGTGGTAAAACTACGTAGAATTGAGTAAAACTGTTATTCTTGGTAGTGATACTAGAAGAACTCGGTAAAACTATGTTGGAGATTGATGTTTTTTGGGTTAATAACACTAAGTGGAACTAGTAACACTAAGAAAAACTAGTAACACTAAGTGGAACTAGTAACACTAAAGAGAACTAGTAACACTAAGGTAAAACTATGTATTAAAATTGATAACTTTTGGGTTAGTAACACTGAGTAAAACTAGTAACACTAAAGGCAAATAGTAATACTGGTAGTACTAAGTAGAACTATGTTTCAAAAGTAGAATTAGTAACACTGAAATGACTCGGTAAAACTATGTATTAAAATTGATAATTTGTGTTTAGTAACACTGAGCAAAACTAGTAACAATGAACAAAAATAGTAGTACTTATAATACTAGGTAAAACTGTGTAGTAAATATATGTTTTTGAGAATAGTAACACTATGTAGCTAGGTAAAACTATGTAGCGAAACTTATGAATCTAAATTGTAACACTAGATAACAGTGTAAAACTGTATTTGTTTTGCAAGATTTTGGTGAGGAAACAGAGGCTTTACAGCCGATGCAAATGTATTTCCAGCCATCCGAGTACACAAAGAAAATTAAGATCCCCATGAGGTGTTATATCACTGAAGCGGTGGAGACGTTAGATAACTTGAAGTATCCCCTACGAGTGGACGAAAAAAGGTGGTTTCACCATCATCCACAATTGAAACATTTTTTTCATATATCCAAAGATAAGAACCACAAAGTGATGGGATTGTGGATGCTCTTGGTTCGCACTGTGCGAACGGAAAGAAAAAGAGAAGCTTGGTTCCTTGTAAACGGTACTCCCATCCAGTATGGGATAAGAGAACACGCACTAATCTCCGGGCTGGACTGCCGGAATTATCCCCTGAACTACCAAAGTATAGGTAGTATGGAATTTATTGAAAAGCATTTCGGAAGGGGTGCAAAGCTCAGATACACAGATGTAAAGGAGAAGCTAAAGGGTATGAGACCTTCGCAAGATAGGTTGAAGATGGCTGTCTTATATTTGCTATCAAGCATTATTATAGGACAGACAAAAACGGGAGAAGATGCACATGCCATCGAGCCATTCTTCCAACGAGCTGTGAGTGATCTCGATCTCTACAAGACATTTCCATGGGGGAGATTGTCTTTTGATCACATTATGCGAGAGATCTCGCATACAATGGATCATTTCTGAGGTTTGGTGAAGGGTACCCAGTGGACTATGCCCATATTTTGTTCACCGTTGGAGGTAAATATCATTTTAATTATTGCTAAATTGTACTTGTTTTATATTTGAAACTAATAATATTTGTTTGTGTAGCTTCTAGCGTTTGAGGCTATTCCCGAGCTTAGGAAGAAATTCTGGGAAGATGTTTCTGGTGCTGATAGCACATGTCCTCGGATGTGCAAGACGAAGTTCAAGCGTAGTGCTATGAAGGGCTTCACGTTGGATGAGATCAACGAAGCACTTGGTAGCACTAAGGTTAGTTTTCCGTAGTGTTACTATTTTATATTTTTAATATGTTAAACTAATGTTGAAATTTCTTTTTTTTAGGATATTGAGAGTATCTTGGTGGTATCTGCTGATGAAGAAGGACTACTTTCTGAAATCTATGAAGTAGAAGACATTGAGGATAATGACGATGTCATTATCCGAAGTTGGATGACACGTCTACTTCATGATAAGAAACTGGTATTCTTCGAGGAAATATTCAACGAAGACGTGACTTCGCGAGCAGAACCCGTAAATGCACCCGATGCACCTCATGCACCCCTTGCACCCCATACACCCCTTGCTGAACAAATGGAGAATGCAACTAGTGATAATGCGCACATTACTGCATTGGTAGAGCTCATGAAGAAGATGGAGGAGGGATTGAAAAAAGTCCATGAGAAAATAGAAAAATTAGATGAGAAAATAGAAAAATTGGATGAGAAAATAGAAAAATTGGATGAGAAAAATGCTGGGGTATACACAAAGGTCGTATTCATGGAAGAATACGTAAAAGACAAGTTAGAAACAACTAGGTTGTATGAAGAGATGTATCGCGGTGGTGTTGGAGAACACGAAACGGTAATATTAGGTGTTACTTAGTATTACAAACATTTAATAATACTTAATTTAATTGCTTTTGAATTGTAGGATTTGCAGAGAAGTCCAAGACAGGAGGATAGGCATGATGATGTGGACGAAGATAGGGCCGATGATACGAACATTGATACGGAGACGGTAAATATGTTTGTATGAAAAAGTAATACTGAGTAATACTGCGTAACACTAATTGTTTTGATTATAGTGTGAGAAGGACGGGGATGTGGAGAAAAGCGTTGAGAAAGGCGTGGAGAGAAGTCCGACAACAGATGATGATACAACCGTTGATATGAGAATGGTAAATATGTTTGCATTAGTTAGATTCGAGTAAGAATTAATAGTTTATATGGATATTGAGTAAAACTATTTGTTTTGATTATAGGGTTCAAAAGACGGAGGTGAAGCCATATGCGTTGGAGAAGGTGATTTGGAGGCGGAAAGCGCTAAAATTCTAGAACCGACGGAGATACCAACCGAAGATGCAACCGAGCGTACTATACAACGTACGTTCACTAGAAAGAGGAAAAGAAACCCTTCTGGTGCTGTGTAGACTCCATACACAAGGTGGCCAACGCGGAGAAGGAATGTTGATTGAGAAGATCATGGTTGATTGATTTCATAACTCTCTTGTTGTTATTTCGTAAAACTCGTATCGTTTGGTAGAACTACGTAAAACTAATGTTGTTCTTTTTCAGACTTATTTGAAATTTAAAATTTAAAAATTATTGTTGATTGATTTTCATTATATTAAAATGTTATAGATTAATATAATTTCTACAAACTTTAAGACTTTCAAAAATTTTAAAAATTATTTTTTTCTTATAAAAATTTTATAAATCTTATAAATTAATAAATTCATACAAATATTCTAAATTTTTGAAATTTAAAAAAATAAAATTTTTTTTGGCACTTTCTATTTTTGGCAACCGTCATTTTTTTTGTAGCCGCCATTTCCTTTTTTGGGAGCCGTCGATTTCAACTAGTTTTACAGAAGTTTTTAGTAATACGGATTTTGTACATAGTGTTATTTTAGTGTGTTTTCGATTTAAATTAGTTTTACCAACTAAAAATTGAAGTTTTTTAGTTTTATATTAGTTTATAATCAGTTAAATTATGATTGTTATCACTTTGTATATTAATATTTATTGAAAGTTCTGTTATGTGTGTTTTCGTTTTGAAATGAGTGATTATGAAAAAGTGGTTATAAAAGACTATTAATACATTATTATGGCTTGATTTTTAATTGTTATATTGAATATATGTTTTTGAGATTTTATAGTTCCTTATATAACAAAAATTGGTTTATGTTAACTTTTATATTTGTTTTGTGATAAATTTGTGAAATCAAATTGAATTCATTATTTACAAGTTTTGAATAACAGTAATACGAGTGTTACGTAGTTTTTCTTCATAAGTTCAGTAATACCAATGTTACCTAGTGTTCCGATATGATAGTAGTACAACCTAGTGTTACGTAGTTCTCCAAAACAGAAATTTGTCTTTTATAAATGTTCACAAATAAGCATTACTACAAATAACGTAATGAAAAATACAATTATTCATACACTATTAGTGTTACCAAATAACCAATATGACAAATTCCGTTTGGGTACCCTTCTATTATTAGTCCGTTTGCGGCGTTCTCCGGTAGATGGAAATTTCTTTAATCTTTTTCTTCCTTTTTTATTGTTATAGTTCGGAGGCATGATTTGCAATTCTTTGATGTAATCCGGGATATTCCACTCAAACTTATCCGGCACTACATAAATTGTCCTGCTATATGCTAGTGCCCACAACTCCACGGAATAATACTTTGAGCACAAATCATGAAAAAAGATATCCCGTGCTCTATCTTCACGCTTCATGTATTCTATGACAGCAGTTGTTGCATGTACGCAAGGGTACTTGTCGATATCAAAACGTTTACAACTACAAGTTTTCCTTATCAAATTCACCAAGTACGACTTTCCATCACTTCCGTTCCCAACGTACTCTAACTCAAAACTGTTTAGCTCCGTCAAAGTTAAGATAACTGTCTCTTTACATGTATTGTGAACTAAATTCTCCACAAAAGGCACTAGTTTATGGTAGTCCGATCCAGAAACCGCATCTTTCCTATGCTTGTTAAACCATTCAGAGATTTTTGAGATAATCACATCAATCATGGGTAGTAAGGAATACTTCATACAGTTCGAAAATGCACTATTCAATGACTCCCCACAGTTACTTGTGTATATGTCGTACCTTTCGCCTGAGAAATAACACCTCGCCCAATGTTTAACATCAGCTGTTTCATCCAAATACTTGGCCGCAAAAGGATATCTAGACCTAAATTCACCATAAACTCGCATGAACTCAGCATCTGTATATATCTTACAACACTCCATGAATTTCCAAGAAACTACGTCTTTGTTTACGTTAGAAACGTGCCCTTTCACATTTTTAGACAAATGCCATATGCAATACCCATGATGCGCATTCGGGTAAACTTCAGTAATTGTCTTGATGAGACTTGCATTTCTGTCACTAATAAATACCAAATCTGAAGAGTCGAGAACAACGATTTTCAGGCTTTCAAAAAACCATGTCCAACTTGCGTATTTCTCGCCATCAAGTACCCCAAAGGCTATGGGATAGTGGTGACAATTAGGATCTTGAGCTGTCGCAAAAATTAGGACACCACCATATCCATTCTTAAGAAAAGTTGCATCCACCGTTATCACTTTCCTCATGCATTGAAACCCTTCGATGCAAGCTCCCAATGCGAAAAATAGATATTTGAATTTTGTTGCTTCGTCCAATTTCACTCTTGTTACTGTACCATGATTAACCTTTTCCAACATATACAAATACTGATACAAAACCTCATAACTTTCTGCTGGAGTACCACGAACATCAGTAAGATATCCCTCTCAACGCTGTCGAATATGATACTTTCACACCAAATTTACCTTGAACGAGAGATACAAGACTTTTAGTAGTAGGGGTGTGCAATTGTCTTGGAAAATCTGCATGCAAAATATTTGCAACTAATCTTGGTGTGCTTTTTCTTTTATTGTTGCTT
Organism: Pugionium cornutum; assembly: GCA_018901935.1. Classification (NCBI taxonomy): domain Eukaryota; kingdom Viridiplantae; phylum Streptophyta; class Magnoliopsida; order Brassicales; family Brassicaceae; genus Pugionium; species Pugionium cornutum. Next base: position 5,770,029 of record CM032160.1, on the reverse strand, counting down.
GTACTTGAACTAGTCCGAGAGCATGTATGTATGTTGTTGTAAGTTCTAATCGAGAAATAATCTGATTTTCCAATCTTCGCAGCTCGTAAACGTCATTTGCAGCTTTCTTGATGACATTGTAAAAACTAATCTTGTTTTGTCAGATTTTTTTATCGTAAAACTAAAACAATCCTGAAATGCGGCTCTGTCCACCAAATCTTACAATGCATGCTTCGTTGTAAACTCTTGTCCGACCATAATACCCATACCGTCTTTCCATGCATATATAAAGTGACTATCCTGTGTAATCTCAACATAGTTATCATGTATAGCTGAGCTATCAAACTCGTTACCTATATATGCACCACGTCGTACATTCTCTCCATCTCTAGTACCATCCTCATCATTTTCGCCATCACATTGTTCTGCTTCACCTACGTAAGGTATAATGGCACTTGCATTAATTTCCTCATCTAGTTCACACCACACGAACTATCTCGGCCCACTTTTGAAAATTGCTCCAAGTAATGATCTGTTGTGATGACTTCCACATACAAAATACATCTACGCTTCTCATTATCCATGGTATCAAGATAAACAGACACATCCTCATCATCGGTAATAACTGATGGTATCTGAGCTCTCACTAACAATGGAATGTAACTCAATTTTAAACTTCGTCCTACTTTCATCTGTCACAATCTTTCTGCATATGCTAGCTTCTAACATCGCCAACGTTATATCCTTCGCACTTGTATTCTTAAACATTATAGCGTAGATACGACCTTTCGAATTCCATATATAATCATTTGCAATAAATTCCCCGTAGTCAAAATGTATGGTTACGTTCTTGCTCATTGTCTCCTACAGAAGAATATAAAAAAATAGTTAGCAAGTTCATTCAGTAATACTAGTTCTACTAGTAATACATTTTTATCTACCAAATATTCATTACGATTCTATCCATTAACTGCCAATGAAAAGTTTTACTACACCTACAACTTATGGATATACATTCAATGTGCATATAAAACTTCTCAAATTTAGTTAATATCTTCGATTACATATTCCCTTTAGTAATACTAGTTCTACTAGTTTTACTTTTTTTTGTAATACTTGTTTCATACTGTCATCAATAATACCAGTTTTACTAGTTTTACTTTCCTCATCAGTAATACCAGTGTTACTAGTTTTATTTTCCTTTTTAGTAATACTAGTTCTACTAGTTTTACTTTTCTCATCAGTAATACTAGTGTTAGTAGTTTTACTTGTTCTAGTAGTTTTACTATCTTCATCCCGTAAGTTCTAGTAATACCCAGTTCTACTTAGTTCTCCTACGACCGTACAATGATTTTGGCCTCAAATCTTTCTTAATTTCAAACGATTCGATACAATTCAACATCCACAATACATCCCATAGTAATGCGTTTGAGATCGACCCATACAACATAGTTATAACTTCAATGTAGATAAAAATAGTGGTTTTTATCCTAAATTTACAAATAATTTCTATTTTTACAAATCCTTAATGTAAACCTTAATTTAAGCTTGTTGAAGATCGTGGCAGCGTCGATGGCGAGCTGGATGATCGATTCAGTGGTGCTGGAGGAGAAAGGGAGAAGGAACGTGGCGGCATTGATGGTGGCCATCTTCTTTTCCTGCAGATTGGGGAAAGAGGAGAGATGAGAGGAGAGAGAAAGTGTGAGAGGAGAGAGAAAATCTTGAGGAGAGAGAAAGTGGAGAATTTTCATTTTCTATTTTAATTTTTTTTTAAATTTAATAGAAATTAGAATAATAAGATTAATTTAAAAAGAATTCATTAAAGGTATTTTTGGAATTGTATATTTTGGAGGGTATGTAGATTAGTGAGAGGTATTAGTGTTTGTTTTTTAAGATTTAAAGGCATTTCAGAGGATGCCTCGATTTACGTTTCGTATTTAGTTCTCTTATATATGCCTTCTAAATCTCAGGTGCTAGTCTTTGACGCCATTCTCAGATTCATATAAAGTGTGAGAGGAAAGAGAAAATCGTGAGGAGAGAAAAAGTGGAGAATTTTCATTTTCGATTTTAATTTTTTTTTTTTAAATATAATAGAAATTAGAATAATAAGATTAATTTAAAATGAATTCATTAAGGATATTTTTGGAATTGTATATTTTGGAGGGTATGTAGATTAGTGAGATGTATGAGTGTTTGTTTTTGAGGCAACATCTCAAATGCCCTTAATTTATAAAAAACAAACACTCATACTCCTCACTAATCTACATACACCCATAAATATAAACTTCCAAAACTACCCTTAATGAAACAAACACTTTTTTTTAAATTTATTTAACTTATAATTAAAAAAAACAAAAAAATCAAAAATTCAAAAAATTTCTCCCATTCTCTCTCCTCTCACGAGATCGAGCTCCTCTCTCTCCTCTCTCACGCGATCCTCCCTCCTGCTCTCTCTCCTCTCTCACGCGAAGAACAATGGGCGGCCGACGACATCATCTTCTCCAATCGCCATTTTCTTCTCCTCTTCTTCTCTGTCGCCATTGAATTCGATCCTCCATCTCGCCATAGACGTCGTCACGATCTTGAACAAATCCTCAACCAAATTAAGGTTTACATTAAGAAAGATTTGTGAAAAAATGATTTATTTGTAAATTTAGGATAAAAACCACTATTTTGATCCACATTGAAGTTATAATTACGTTGTATGGGTTGATCTCAAACGCATTACTATGGAATGTATTGTAGATGTTGAATTGTAGCGAATCGTTTGAAATTAAGAAAGATTTGAGGCCAAAATCATTGTACAGTCGTAGGAGAACTAAGTAGAACTAGGTATTACTAGAACTTACGGGATGAAGATAGTAAAACTACTAGAACAAGTAAAACTACTAACACTAGTATTACTGATGAGGAAAGTAAAACTAGTATAACTAGTATTACTAAAAAGAAAAATAAAACTAGTAACACTGGTATTACTGATGAGGAAAGTAAAACTAGTAAAACTGGTATTACTGATGAAAATATTAAACAAGTATTACAAAAAAAAAGTAAAACTAGTAGAACTGGTATTACTAAAGAGAATCTGGTAATGAATATTTGGTAGATAAAAATGTATTACTAGTAGAACTAGTATTACTGAATGAACTTGCTAACTCTTTTTAATATTCTTCTGTAGGAGACAATGAGCAAGATCGTAACCATATATTTTGACTACGGAGAATTTGTTTCAAATGATTATATATGGAATTCGAAAGGTCGTATCTACGCTATAATGTTTAAGAATACAAGTGCGGAGGATATAACGTTGGTGATGTTAGAAGCTAGCATATGCAGGAAGATTGCGACAAATGAAAGTAGGACGAAGTTAAAATTGAGTTACATTCCATTGTTAGTGGGAGCTCAGATACCATCAATTATTACCGATGATGAGGATGTGTCTGTTTATCTAGATACCATTGATAATGAGAAGCGTAGATGTATTTTGTACGTGGAGGTCATCACAACAGATCATTACTTGGAGCAATTTTCAAAAGTGGGCCGAGATAGTTCGTGTGGTGTGAACTATGACGTCTTGCATTCAATAGATGAGGAAATTAATGCAAGTGCCATTGTACCTTACGTAGGTGGAGCAGAACAACGTGATGGCGAAAATGATGAGGATGGTACTAGAGATGGAGAGAATGTACGACATGGTGCATATATGGGTAACGAGTTTGATAGCTCAGCTATGCATGATAACTATGTTGAGATTCCAGAGGATAGTCAGTTTATAGATGCATGGGAAGACGGTATGGGTATTGTGGTCGGACAAGAGTTTACAACGAAGCATACATTGCAAGATTTGGTGGACAGATCCACATTTCAGAATTGTTTTAGTTTTACGATAAAAAAATCTAACAAAACAAGATTAGTTTTACAATGTCGTCAAGAAAGCTGTAAATGGCGTTTACGAGCTGCGAAGATTGGAAGGTCAAATTATTTCTCGACTAGAACTTACAACAACATGCATACATGCTCTCGGGCTAGTTCGAATACAAGCAACAGTAAAAGAAAAGGCACACCAAGATTAGTTGCAGATGTTTTGCATGCAGATTTTCCAGGACAATTGCACACCCCTACTGCTAAAAGTCTTGTATCTCTCGTTCAAGGTAAATTTGGTGTGAAAGTATCATATTCGACAGCGTGGAGAGGGATAAAGAAAGCTCTTACTGATGTTCGTGGTACTCAAGCAGAAAGTTATGAGGTTTTGTACCAATATTTGTATATGTTGGAAAAGGTTAATGATGGTACAATAACAAGAGTGAAATTGGACGAAGCAACAAAATTCAAATATCTATTTATCGCATTGGGAGCTTGCATCGAAGGGTTTCAATGCATGAGGAAAGTGATCACGGTGGATGCAACTTTTCTTAAGAATGGATATGGTGGTGTCCTAATTTTTGCGACAGCTCAAGATCCTAATTGTCACCACTATCTCATAGCCTTTGGGGTACTTGATGGCGAGAACTACGCAAGTTGGACATGGTTTTTTGAAAGCCTGAAAATCGTTGTTCCCGACTCTTCAGATTTGGTATTTATTAGTGACAGAAATGCAAGTCTCATCAAGACAATTACTAAAGTTTACCCGAACGCGCATCATGGATATTGCATATGGCATTTGTCTCAAAATGTGAAAGGGCATGTTTCTAACGTAAACAAAGACGTAGTTGCTTGGAAATTCATGGAGTGTTGTAAGATATATACAGAGGCTGAGTTCATGCGGGTTTATGGTGAATTTAGGTTTAGATATCCTTCTGCAGCCAAGTATTTGGATGAAACAGTTGATGTTAAACATTGGGCGAGGTGTTATTTCCCAGGCGAAAGGTACGACATATACACAAGTAACTGTGCGGAGTCATTGAACAGTGCATTTTCGAACTATAGGAAGTATCCCTTACTACCCATGATTGATGTGATTATCTCAAAAATCTCTTAATGGTTTAACAAGCATAGGAAAGATGCGTTTTCTGGATCGCACTACCACAAACTAGTGCCTTTGTGGAGAATTTAGTTCACAATACATGTAAAGAGGCAGCTGTCTTAACTTTGACGGAGCTAAACAGTTTCGAGTTAGAGTACGTTGTGAATGGAAGTGATGGAAAGACGTACTTGGTGAATTTGATAAGGAAAACTTGCAGTTGTAAACGTTTTGATATCGACAAGTACCCTTGCGTATATGCAACAGCCGCTGTCATAGTATACATGAAGCGTGAAGATAGAGCACGGGATATCGTTTTTCATGATTTGTGCTCAAAGTATTATTCTGTGGAGTTGTGGGCACTAGCATATAGCAGGACAATTTATATAGTGCTGGATAAATTTGAGTGGAATATCCCGGATTACATCAAAGAATTGCAAATCATGCCTCCGAACTATAACAATAAAAAAGGAAGAAGGAGATTAAAGAGATTTCCATCTACCGGAGAATGCCGCAAACGGACTAATAATATAAGGGTGCCAAGACGGAATTTGTCATATTAGTTATTTGGTAACGCTAATAGTGTATGAGTAATTATATTTTTCATTACGTTATTTGTAGTAATGCTTATTTGTGAACATTTGTAAATGACAACTTTCTGTTTTGGAGAACTACGTAACACTAGGTTGTACTACTATCATATCGGAACACTAGGTAACATTGGTATTACTGAAATAATGAAGTAAAATTACGTAACACTCGTATTACTGTTATTCAAAACTTGTAAATAATGAATTCAATTTGATTTCACAAATTTATCACAAAACAAACATAAAAGTTAACATAAACCAATTTTTGTTATATAAGAAACTATAAAATCTCAAAAACATGTATTCAATATAACAATTAAAAATCAAGGCATAATAATGTATTCGAAGAATATATTTCACTAAACACTTTATACTTTTATAACCACTTTCTCATAATCACTCATTTCAAAACGAAAACACACATAACAGAACTTTCAATAAATATTAATATACAAAATGATAATAATCATAATTTAACTGATTATAAACTAATGTAAAACTAAAAAACTTCAATTTTTAGTTGGTAAAACTAATTTAAATCGAAAACACACTAAAATAACACTATGTACAAAATCCGTATTACTAAAAACTTCTGTAAAACTAGTTGAAATCGACGGCTCCCAAAAAAGGAAATGGCGGCTACCAAAAAAATGATGGTTGCCAAAAATAGAAAGTGCCAAAAAAATTATTTTTTAAAATTTCAAAAATTTAGAATATTTGTATGAATTTATTAATTTATAAGATTTATATATTTTTTTTTAAGAAAAAATTAATTTTTAAAATTTTCAAAAGTTTTAAAGTTTGTAGAAATTATATTAATCTACAACATTTTAATATAATGAAAATCAATCAACAATAATTTTTAAATTTTAAATTTCAAATAAGTCTAAAAAAGAACAATATTAGTTTTACGTAGTTCTACCAAATGATACGAGTTTTACGGAATAACAACAAGCGAGTTACGAAATCAATCAACCATGATCTTCTCAATCAGCATTCCTTCTCCGCGTTGGCCACCTTGTGTATGGAGTCTTCACAACACCGGAAGGGTTTCTTTTCCTCTTTCTAGTGAACGTACGTTGTATAGTACGCTCGGTTGCATCCTCGGTTGCATCTTCGGTTGCAACCTCAGTTGGAACCTCGGTTGGTATCTCCGTCGGTTCTAGAATTTTAGCGCTTTCCGCCTCCAAATCACCTTCTCCATCGCATATGGCTTCATCTCCGTCCTTTGAACCCTATAATCAAAACAAATAGTTTTACTTAATATCCGTATAAATTATTAATTCTTACTTGAATCTAACTAATGCAAACATATTTACCATTCCCATATCAACGGTTGTATCATCATCCAATGTTGGATTTCTCTCCACGCCTTTCTCAACGCTTTTCTCCACATCCCCATCCTTCTCACACTATAATCAAAATAATTAGTGTTACGCAGTATTACTCAGTATTACTTTTTCATACAAACACATTTACCGTCTCCGCATCAATGTTCCTATCATCGGCCCTATCTTCGTCCACATCATCCTGCCTATCCTCATGCCTTGGACTTATCTGCAAATCCTACAATTCAAAAGCAATTAAATTAAGTATTATTAAATGTTTGCAATAATAAGTAACACCTAATATTACCGTTCCGTGTTCTCCAACACCACCGCGATACATCTCTTCATACAACCTAGTTGTTTTTAACTTGTCTTTTACGTATTCTTCCATGAATACGACCTTTGTGTATATCCCAACATTTTTCTCATCCAATTTTTCTATTTTCTCATCCAATTTCTCTATTTTCTCATGGACTTTTTTGAATCCCTCCTCGATCTTCTTCATGAGCTCTACCAATGCGGTAATGGGCGCATTATCACTAGCTGCATTCTCCATTTGTTCAGCAAGGGGTGTATGGGGTGCAAGGGGTGCATGAGGTGCATCGGGTGCATTCACGGGTTCTGCTCGCGAAGCCACATCTTCATTGAATATTTCCTCGAAGAATACCGGTTTCTTGTCATAAAGTAGACGTGTCGTCCAACTTCGGATAATGACATCGTCATTATCCTCAACGTCTTCTACTTCATAGATTTCAGAAAGTAGTCCTTCTTCATCAGCAGATGCCACCAAGATACTCTCAATATCCTGAAAAAAAGAAATTTTAACATTAGTTTAACATATTAAAAATATAAAATAGTAACACTACGGAAAACTAACCTTAGTGCTACCAAGTGCTTCGTTGATCTCATCCAGCGTGAAGCCCTTCATAGCACTACGCTTGAACTTCGTCTTGCACATCCGAGGACACGTGCTATCAGCACCAGAAACATCTTCCCAAAATTTCTTCCTTAGCTCGGGAATAACCTCAAACGCTAGAAGCTACACAAAAAAATATTATTAATTTCAAATATAAAACAAGTACAATTTAGCAATAATTAAAATGATATTTACCTCCAACGTTGTACAAAATATGGGCATAGTCCACTGGGTACCCTTCACCACACCTCGGAAATGATCCATTGTAAGCGAGATCTCTCGCATAATGTGATCAAAAGACAATCTTCCCCATGGAAATGTCTTGCAGAGATCGAGATCGCTCACAGCTCGTTGGAAGAATGGCTCGACGATAGGTGCATCTTCTCCCGTCTTTGTCTGTCCTATAATAATACTTGATAGAAAATATAAGACAGTCATCTTCAACCTATCTTGCGAAGGTCTCATACCCTTCAGCTTCTCCTTTACATCTGCGTATCTGACTTTTGCACCCCTTCCGAAATTTTTTTCAATAAAGTCCATACTACCTATATTTTGGTAGTTCACGGGAATAATTCCAGCAGTCCAGCCCAGAGATTAATGCGTGTTCTCTTATCCCATACCGGATAGGAGTACCGTTTACGAGGAACCAAGCTTCTCTTTTTCTTTACGTTCGCACAGTGCGAACCAGGAGCATCCACAATCCCATCACTTTGTGGTTCTTATCTTTCGATATATGGAAAAAATGCTTGAATTGTGGATGGCGGTGAAACCACCTCTTTTCGTCCACTCGAAGGGGATACTTCAAGTTATCTAACGTCTCCACCGCTTTAGTGATGTAACACCTTGTGGGGATCTTAATTTTTTTGTGTACTCGGATGGCTGGAAATACATTTGCATCGGCTGTAAAGCCTCTGTTTCCTCACCAGAATCTTGTAAAACAAATACAGTTTTACCCAGTGCTACCAAGTGTTACAATTTAGATTCATAATTTTTGCTACATAGTTTTACCTAGTTTTACCCAGTGTTACTATCCTCAAAAACATATATTTACTACACAGTTTTGCCGAGTATTACAAGTACTATTATTTTTTTTCATTCTTACTAGTTTTGCTCAGTGTTACTAAACACAAATTATCAATTTTAATACATAGTTTTACCGAGTCATTGCAGTGTTACTAATTCTACTTTTGAAACATAGTTCTACTTAGCACTATCAGTATTACTATTTTCCTTTAGTGTTACTAGTTTTACTCACTGTTACTAATCCAAAAGTTATCAATTTTAATACATAGTTTTACCTTAGTGTTACTAGTTCTCTTTAGTGTTACTAGTTCAACTTAGTGTTACTAGTTCTCCTTAGTGTTACTAGTTCCACTTAGTGTTATTAACCTAGAAAACATCAATCTCCAACACAGTTTTACCGAGTTCTTCTAGTATCACTGCCAAGAATATCAGTTTTACTCAATTCTACTTAGTTCTACCACTAAAAATCGATACATCGAAATTTCTACTCCTATTTGGTTTATTAATTGGGTCAGTTTTTGGGTTTGTAGTAAATCTAGTTAGTTTCAATTGATCGTTATTTCCAAAAAATAACGATTTGTAAAATTATGAATAAATATCAATAGTTTATGTAAAAATTAAAATACGTCTGGTTAGTTTGTGTGTTCTAATAAAAATGTTTGAATTTCAAATGAAAAAACTGTTAACACTTATATGATTGGTAAAATAGTAACACCCTAAAATATAACATGTAATGGATAAATTTATGGCTTCATGGCCCAATGGGGTCCAAACTTATAAATTTTATAATTCTAATCCATTTGTCTAAAGGGTACATTCGGAAATCTATAAACGTTTCGAAGAAAGAAGACATGACAATCATCTGCTTAAAAATTCCATCGCATCAGTCTCAGTCTTCTTCTTCTTCTTCTTCACCTACCGTTCTCTCTATTCTTTTGTCCTTTTGTCGGCGCCGAAGAGAGTGAGATGACTTTTTCGGTCTTCAGATCCATAAACTCTCCAACATTCGACATTTCCGCCGCACGTTGCTCCGCTCGCCGTCCATTGGCCACCGCCGGTTTCGGCTGCGCAACGTTTGCTGATGCTTCCCTCTTCCAAATGTCTTCGAGATCTCCGCCTTTCGCTTCCCTCAGTGTCTCAGCTGCTTCTGGTAACGAGTTTTGATTTTTTGTATTCATCCTAAATCGTGATGTTGATGAATGTAGGAATGGAAAAGTTGAAAACTTTTTTTGATTATCTTCAAAACAAAATTTATATTCAAATGTTTGAGAATGGGGTTTTACTATAGAAATTGTAATGTTACGGGTTCTTAGGAGAGTTAGTGTTAAATCTAATATTGCAGGTAAGAAGGAAGCTGTGGCTACAGAGAAAGCACCAGCGGCTTTGGGGCCATACTCTCAAGCCATCAAAGCCAATAATAATCTTGTTTTCCTTTCAGGTGTTCTTGGACTTATACCTGAGGTTTGTTTCACGGATTTGAAGTAAAGTTCGTGATAACTCTTTTTCCTATGTGTGTTTTAACACTGCAAGATTCTCTTTGGTTTCGTGTGTGTTTAGACTGGAAAGTTTGTTTCGGACAGCGTTGAAGATCAGACTGAACAGGTGAAATAGCTTTCAAACTGTCATTATGATCTCTATAAAGATTGTTTTGTTTACAGTACCTGCCAGTTGCATCTCTGTTTTGATTGGTCGATTTATCCCAAGTTCAAAAGTTGTAGATTGCCTTGAATGTTGTTTGACAAATGCTGGTGAAGATGTAGTGACTAGTGAAGAACATAACAATTGCATCTTGTTTGGAATATTCACTTTCACGGCACAAAACTAAGCCTTTGAAACTAGTTTTCTTTTACTTTCGAACTTCTTGATTTGGTCTTCGTGAGTCTGAACTTCCAGTCTAGTTGAAGCAAGGCTGAGCTGCTCCATTTTTCTACTTCTGATTTTGTCTGTCTGCTTCTATTTGTTTTTTTTTTTTGGGATATCAAAGGTACTCAAGAACATGGGAGAGATATTGAAAGCTAGTGGTGCTGATTACTCCTCCGTAGTGAAGACAACAATCATGTACGCTTGGTTCAACAGAAACATTATCTATGTAAATTCTGAATCTGAACAAAAAAGAAACTTGATCATTTTGGTTTTTCTGTCACAGGCTTGCTGACTTGAATGACTTCAAGAAAGTGAACGAGATATACGCTAAATGTAAGTCCTTTAATAGGATTGTTAGTGTTCCTACTTCCTTGGAAATGCATGATTACTGGTTGTGGAATGGTATAATAGAAACTGGTGTGAAACATTTTGAACTATTTTCCTTCTCTTCTTCCTCTGGTGCAGACTTCCCAGCTCCTTCTCCAGCACGGTCGACTTATCAAGTAGCAGCTTTGCCTCTAAACGCTAAGATCGAGATCGAATGTATTGCAACACTCTAGAACTCTATGAAGGATATTTTAGTTTGGAAGATGTCGAAACAAATAAGAGAAACAATGGCTTGGGGCTTATCATATCAATCCCATTTTTAACCTACTCTTCATTTTGCTGCTTTGCAAAAAGAATGTTACTGATTATCAACCATTAGAGTTGTTGCAAAGCTTAAAGCCCCTAATCAAGAATAAATCATTTAGTCTTTGTTTTGTTCAGACCTTCATTTTCTGTTGATTTAATATGTATTAAACACATCATTTGATTAGAAAGATGTCATTCAATTTGTTAAGAATTACTATTGGAAAAAAAGAAAAGAAGAAGCAATTCACAAATATTTGCCCATGTGGCAGTAACTGGTAAGACAGAACAAGTCTTACATATTGCTGCTAAAGATGAAACCAAACATTATTATTATTATTTTTTTGTCATTTTATCATAAGCATTACAATTCTTATTTGATGCCAGGACGGTATTGAAGTGCTTATGTATGAGAAGATAGTATTCCTTTTCCGTGTTTGTTTGCATAGTGTGTCCGCTTATATATTTCTCTCCCTTGGTTGGAAGATGAGTGCGAACTCTGGATAGTCTTGTTAAAGCTCTTTGAATTCATCTATCTCCGTTGAAAAAGCTGGCCATTTGTCCCGATTGTTGATTAAATTGATAAGATCCAAGGAATCGGTACAGAAAAGTCTGCAGAATCTTCGCCTCTTATGTAGGCTAAACATCGCCCATCGAAGGCTAAAAAACTCTATATGTAACGGGGATTGCCCTCTATACGTGCCTCGTATTCCCAGAAGATCACTCGTCCCATCCTTTAGTTTCAGGATCCACCCTATCCCTGATGTGGTATTGTCCTCTTTCCATGAGCCATCGACGTAACAAGCTACTGGTGACGATTCCAGTGATGTCTCATCTCTTGGCATTTGTTCTCCTTTGGCACTGGCTTCCATGGCCAATTCCCAGAGCTTGTTTTCATTCTGGGTTTTTGCCAGGATTTCCATGGGAGTATGGTCAATGTTGTTGTATATCTTGTCGTTGCGAGCCTTCCAGATAAACCAAAGAATCCATGGAAAGATGATAGAATCTGGTTCTGTCCGTGATTCCGCCTTTTGCCTTCTTAGTAGGTAATCTATGTTTTACTATTTTACTATTTTTATAACTACCTTTTTAAACTTTTGTTAGGAGTAACATAATTATAGAGTGAGTCATTATTATCTTTTTTTACAAGTTAGAACGAACAACTTATTTGATACAAAATATCACCAATATTCAAGAGTATACAGAAAAATATGTATATTATAAAACTGTGTGATTTATAAATATAACACACTATTTGAGTATTTTAACTGAGTAACGTAATACAAATATTATATAATAAATAATTTATTAGATTATTTATGAAAAATTTTAATTAAATAAATAGTTAACAATATATTATATGTAAATTTTTAATATTTCCACATAAATATATTTTGACATAAAATACAAAAATAATATAAAACAAAATAGTATAGATTTTGAAAAATTAGTCAAATAAAATAAAAAAATTAATTTAATTAAATATACATATATATATATATATTTATCGCATCTATAATTTTTTATCTATTTAATAATATTGTTTATCCAAAATATAAACAATTTAAATCAATTCTTATAATTTGATTTTATTTTCTATTTCATTTGTATAATCAAGATTTAAAATTTCAGAAAAATTATTTTTAATAAAAAATAATTAATGTATATATCTAATTTATATTTATTAAATAAATAATTAAATATAATTTGGAATGGATGTAAATAGTGTGGTATGTGTTCCATACAAAATTTCTTTTTATTTTAAAAAATTACTAATTATTGAGATGTGCCCTTACAAGGGCTTGTAGACTATAATGTGTCGATATTTTTTTCTCACACTGAATCTAAATCTAGTAATACATTTATTAAGCATTCACATATTTGTTTACAACGCCAAAATTTTCTTACAAAAATTGTTGGAAAGGCATAATTTAATACTGTCTACTGTCTAGCATAAAACAAAACAATGACTGCTTCTTGCAAGCTTATTTACATAGATTTAATTGGGGTTTGGCAGATTAAGTTGTGTGTGACAAAGTTAATTATTGTATTAGCATCGATATGGTTGTAGATTTTTCTGACGAAGTAACAAACTAATTTTATATGTTTATTTTGTTCGTAGTATTGGATTTTTAGTTCCAAATTGTTATTTCAATAACGTAGACACAAAAAACTTTGACAAAATAACATTTATTGGTTTTAGCAACATACATATGTTGTTATTCATAAGTGTTTGATAATACAGCAAAGATGGAGATAGAATTATTTATCCATTAGTTAGAAAAATCTAACTAGGGAAATACATGGTCGTCGAAATGGCTTCCATTTCGACTTGAACTATCAACGCATCATTCACAAGGAAACCCCTTGATGAGTCTTTGAGATCAACCAAAGAGATAAACTCATTGGAACCCCAACCTCGACGTCCATATCCTGGAGCACCGTACCATTTATCGACTGCCAAAAGAAAACAAAAATGGTCAAAACTCAATGCGAATGTGTCCATATATATAGATATGATATGCTTACGTGGTCTTTCCATGTTATTGAGTTGGATTTGGTCAATAATTCGAAGCTTGGCTCGAACATATATCTTCTCATATGGTCTTAGTTCCTCGTTCTCAACAAGGACAAGATACATCGACAAGGCTTTTCCCTTACCGGTGGCACGACCACGTGGATACAATTGTAGCTTCCTGATCATCATCATCATCATCATACAGTTAATACTTGCTAATGCACTAAGATTGATTTCTGTTTTTAACATTTTAGACTCACCAAAGTCGTATTCCAATGGGGAACACATCTGAAATGTAAACATCTTCGTGCAACGTGGAGAATCTAGGAAGCGTCCAAGTGTATCTTGGGTTATCGAACTTCTTAGTGACAGAGAAAAGTTCTGACATTTTATAGAGTGCGGGAATGCTCACATCAACACCAAACTCACAGTGATGATTATCTCCATCGTAAAGGTACCCATTTTTCGAGTCTTTAAATGTATCAACTGGGAGGACCTTGGAGAATCCCCACATCGTTTTGAAAACATTGAATCGCCAAAGATTGGTATCTTCAATAACACAACAAAGATTGATCGGAATTACTTACTAACTATTTAAGACAAAATCTATCCTGTTTATAAAGATATTAGCAACCTGAGATGGTGAAGTACTTCCTCTCGTTATTGTTGAAGATGTAAAACCTGAGATCTGCGTAAACATCTTTATGTGCTTCCGCGAAAGTCGAATTGTCTATAGTTACGTAAAGTGAAAGATACCCTGAACCGCCATCCGCCTTGTTCCCGTTGGGATACACAACAAGAGTCCTGTATAAATTGATTTTTTCGTATATTAGATATGATTTTTTAGATCGGATAAAGATCAAAATCACACACTTACCAGTTGTATCCACCAACCGTAAAAGGACGAGATTGGTATCTCTGTGTGATTGACGTAAGGAGAATGTCGAAAGATTCCATCTTCATATTGTAGGAAGATGGTGGACGATCTCTCATACCAGTCACTGTAGTTGAAGCTGAGCCTTCATAATCACGTGATGAGATCTCTTGATCTTTATATAAGTAATGTGCTTCTTCCTTGTTTGGCTCTGGTGCTGCTACATTCTCCACTGTTTTGCATTTGAAAAACAATATAATAATAATAATTAAAAAAACATAGGAGAATGTCATAATGTATTATAATAGACAGTGCAGATGCAGAATCTAAAAGATACAGATGGATATTTGATTAAATCTTAAGAACAAAAAGATTAAAAAAATAACATACGCTGCAGATTTGTGTTGGAGTCATCGGTGAACTGTCGTATGAAGGAATGAGCAGACGCAGATGAGATGAAGAGACAAAACAAGAAGTAAGCAAGAGAAATGTTGTTTCTGTAGAGACTTGTCATCTTTTAGAGACACTCGTGAGACTTTGGTTTGATTGGCTATACATTTATAATCCGATCAATATTTATAGCCACGGATCGCTCCAACAGTACAACGTATTCGTACAAAAATTGTTACAAGGTGAAATCGAAATTTTGTTAATCAATCGTAAACATCATTACTGGCAAATTGGAGATGTTATACAAATGTTTATTTCCTCTATGCTCTTATGTGGAAACATTAATTTATATGATATTAAATTTAACATAGTTTATATATATATTAAAATTAAAAAATTATTATTATTTATTCCTTTATTATTTTCAAAATACTAATATAATAAATATATTTAATCATAATTTAAATATGTAAATAGAATTTTTTTATTATAAATCGTTAAAATAAAAAATATAAATATATATTATCATTTATATGATATTAAATCCGGAGGGAATAATTCATTTTATCTTAACGTGTCCTTTTTTTTTTGCTTAACCAATTTTGAGTACCACAAAATATTAATTGTTAAAAAAAAACAAATATATATTATCAGGAGGGAAAATTTATTCTAAAATAAAAAAGATATTTGACACAAACTGATTATAGTGCAAATTATTGGAATGATTTCATTTTATCTTGTCGTGCCCTTTTTTGCATGACCAATTTCAAATACCACAAAATATTGTTTTAAAAAAAACAAATCACATGTTGTTAAGGTGAATAATAAAGTATTAGATTCATACTCACACCATGTTTGGGGAAAAATATTCATAAATTATATTTTATTAGTAAATATAAATTAAATATTTATATAATTTTAACTTTTATTTAAAATTAATTTTAATATTAGTTTTGTATATACAAATTAAGAAAAGAAAAAGAATTATTTTTTACGAATTTAATAGTATTTTTTTTCTTAGCTTAATAAAATATATTAATTCTCTAACCAAATTAATAACAATGATATATTTGTAATTATTCTAATAAGTTAAACTCATTTATATATTTATTTAAAATTTATTGTAATTATTTTGTTAATAACACGTCAAAATAAGATTATTTTATTAAAATATTTTTCAAATAATATATTAGAGATTACGATAGTAATTTAAATATATTTATATTTATTTGAAATTATTTATAAATTAACGTATAAAAAATTGAAAGAAATAAAAATTATTGTTTTTGCAAATGTAATAATATTTTTTGGTTAGTTGAATAAATTATATTTATTATCTAACCAAATTAATATCAGTGGTATGTATTGTAATTATTCTAGTAAGTTAAACCCTTTTATATATTTAAGTTGAAACTCGATGTGGTGTTGACACGTCAGCATGATATTTTTGTTATTAACACGTAGGGTAAAGTTAATTTATTAAAAAGTTTCTCAAATAATATATTAGAGATAGGTTTAAAAAAATAGTGATTCAGTTGAATAATAATTTTAAATTGTATAATAACTAACTTATTTAAACTATATAACATAAAAAATAAAATCAAACAAAATGTAAAGAGTGTAATGGAAAGTGTGGGGAGACGTGCGCGTGTACTAAGTATGAATCCAATAATTGAAAATCTGGTGGGGGCATCTTTGGGCTCAGATATTTTGTTCCCTTTGGTTGCATTCACACTTCGAAGATGCCTAGGAAAGTGCTGTGTTCACACTACACTTCACTCCGATCTACATTTCTAAATTTTTACTTGTTATTAATATTATGTTCATATGTTATTAACAAAAAATTAATGTGTTATCACTCTAATTAATTTTAAATAAATATAAAAATAATTTTAAATTAATAGAATAATTATGATATATATATAATTATTATTAATTTATTAAAAAATCAATATATTTATTAAAATAATAAAAAATATTATTAAATTCATAAAAAATCATTTATTTTCCTTTAGTTTATATATAAAAATAATTTTAAATAAAATTTAAATTATATAAATATTTATTTTATATTTAATAATAAATAATATTATATAATTTACAAATATTTTTCCCATACAAAACATCCATATATATATCTAGTAATGCGATTATAAATCACATTTAGTGGTCATACCAAAAATAAATAAACAAAACATATGATTTACAGTTTAGTAATTCTGCTGTTCTCACTAACAATTAAGTAATCAAATTTCAACTTAGGTTTGTTATATTAGTGATTCAACCAATATTTATGTATGTTTGTTTGTCGCATATGTCGTCCAAAAATATGTATTTTCACTATGACAACATAATGTTTTCTAACATAGTACCATAATCTATCGAAAGTTTTTAAAATAAAAATCGACCACTTTCCGACTGATCAAGATATTCATCGGAATCTTAAAATTGCCGCTTCTAAATCAGAACAAAATATTCTAAAAGTGAAAAAACTTATATATAAACAAAATACACCGAAAATAGAAATTAAACATTTGGGTTATATATCCACGAACTGGCGTGAGGAGGATGGGAGCGGCGTGAGGAGGCTGGACTCGATGGAGGTATCGATGGCGGCCAGGGGTGAAACTAGGTGATAAATAGGTAGGACATGTGTCTCTTATTAATTTATTTAAATATCTTAGGTTTTTTTGTTTTTTTTTAATTAGTAAAATGATTTATAAAAAATACATTTGATTTAGATATTGTTTCTAATGTACCTCATTCTAAATAAATTTTTGGTAGGACAGCTTCGGCAACTGCTTTAGCGTCGGGTGTGGCGTGTGACAAAGATCGGTTCGATGGAAGTTTTGAGGGCAGTGTGAGGAGGCTGGTTCCTCTGTGATATCGACTACCCAAAAAAATTAGATTCGCATGAGGTATCAACGACAATTTTTCAATTAAAAAGGAATTTTTTTAGGTGGAAATATGTAAGATTGTAGGGCTAATTATTTATTTGTGTATTAACTTTTTTAGGTGGAAATATATAAGATTGTAGGGCTAATTATTTATTTGTGTATTAACTTTTTTAGGTGGAAATATATAAGATTGTAGGACTAATTATTTATTTGTATATTAACTTTTTTAGGTGGAAATATATAAGATTGTAGGGCTAATTATTTATTTGTGTATTAACTTTTTAGTTAGTTTTAAAAACTGTAACTTTTTCTATTTGTGCAAGCTTGTAAAAATTTTAATTTTAATTTTAATTTTGGTTTGGTCAAATTTCCAATTTATTCACTATTTTCTATAAATTTTCCAAACCTTGAACACTAAAAAAATTACAAATCTAAACGTTAGCCTTATCTCACGATACCTTAAACCTAATATGAATTTTGTAAACAAAGCTAAACTAGTAAAATTTATAACATTTAACAACAAAAACTATCAAACATTGAAACCGATTATATATAAATTATCAAGCTTAATATAAATTTGACATAAATTTTATTTATTTTGCTACACATATGGATTTTGTTAATAACCAAGAAATTTATGACATATTTGATGAATTTTTAGGTTGAATTAGTTGTATTCAGTGAGATGAAATTTAAATATATTAACATAGATTTATTTGTATTATGATTATGAATCTAATTTTAGTTTAAAATAGTTTTTCTAATATTAAATTTAAATTTAAATATTTGCAAAGCAGAATTTTGAAAATTTTAAATGTTTATAAGGAGATATCAAGAATCTGATTTGTATTTGTTTTTACAAAGAATACTTTTTCAAAATTTTGTCTTTCCATAAAACATACTTTATATTAAAAATTACAGAATAATTAAAAAATAAAATTTAATTGATATTTATCTGACATAAAAATGATTTTGTAATTTTTATATTAAATGATTTTTAGCAAATAATTTTAAAAATTTTATATTTGTATTTACACTCTAATTTTGAACTACTCTGAATATTTCTCTTTAAATAAAACACCATCAAAATATTTAAAAGAAAAATAACTAGAAAAGGTAAAAGAGGATGAGAATGGAAAGTATGGAGAGGCGAGCGCGAGCGCGAGCGCGTGAATTAAGTATGCTACATAAATCGAATAATTGAAAATGTGAGTAGTGGCATTGATTCTCTTGTCCTTTTTTGTTAATGGTTCCATAATACATTTCATAATTTATTCGATGTGGTGTGTTTTTTTCGTGTAAAAAGACAAAAAAGTACTGTTTCCTTTGGTTGCATTTCACAATTTGAAGCTGCCTCCCAAAATGCCGTGTTCACACTTCACTTCACTCCACTCCACTCCACTCAGGTTCCTTTCTAGGCTCGGCTCCATCCACGTTTCTAAATTTGTAGTTGTTCTATTCAAATAATGCGTTTATAAATCAAACATAGTTGTGATGCTATTACCAATCGTAATCAAACATTTGAGTCGGAATTTTTTGCGAATAGTAAAATCATACGTTCGAATTTAAACTATCATTCTCCCCAGCAAATAAAGCTTGTATTATTAGGTTTTCCAATTCAGAAGCAATTACTTTTAAACTCCAATTCGGAAGAATTGTTAGAATGCTATTTTCTACAATGTGGGTAATTGATAATTGTGAAAAAATTACATATAATAAAATATAAAATATCGATACAAAAATTAGGAAAAGACTGGATTTGCAGAGGGGAGACACTCTTTCCTTAATTCTGAAAACGCCCCGTAGTGTGACGGTTACATGGCGTTCTGAATCCCAGGATACAACTGCAACTATTCTGTCTTGCACAACTCAAGAACAGAATCCAACGAACGCTTTTCTATGTTGTACTCTCAGACTCAACATGTGAGTGATTTTTATGTATATTTTTTACACTTTAGAATGAGAAAACCAAAGGTTTATTTTCCTTTTTCTCTTTTCATTTTCCATCATTCATTTTCATCATTCTCAACCATTTTTCTTAATGATCAATATATGAGATTATAAAGAGGTTACTCTATTTTAATGAGAATTATTTTCCACTAAAAATCATTATGATTTTTATGTTACAAATGTTACAAAACAATAAACCAAATTAATTTGGTTGTAATTTGTAACTTAACTCAATAAGGAGATGTTGAATTTGACTTAGTCAACAAATAACAAATGAGGTTTGAACCAAACCACAATAAAAATTATACCGATCATTGGTTCATTTGCTAAATTCTGAAAACTCAAACTTGAGTTCGGTTATCTCCTTCCAATAATACACCAAAGTATATCCAAAATTTTGAATTTTGTAACAGTTTCTCCGCTTGATATACAAGAGAGATTTCACCTCTAAATTATAATATGGGACAAATTACATTTATTCATTTTATGCTTATCAAGCAACCCACTTTAAATATTTACTTCTCATTCAAACGAACTTTGGTTTTACCGTCTTCTTTAGAAAACTCACCGGAAAGTGATCGACAGTCATTTTTGTAAAACCGAATTCCAACAATCCCATACATGAATAGAAATGACTCTAAACACGTGACGACTCGATAGACTTAACTAACTATTTGGACAAGACTCGACAAGACTAGACAGAAAGACTTTCGAGAGTACAAACGAAAAATCTACTGTATATGAGTTGGTAGCATTTTTCAGCCTTGAACCAATCATTGTTAATAGCTATCGGATTTACTCGACCAGAAGGTGAACATGATGTCTTGAACCCTCTAGGCTTTTATGTAAACCGAGACAATAACTATAACACAATTTTTTCTTTCATAGAACTAGGTTCTCTATTGTGTTCATTTTGGCCGTGAACATGCCTGGTCAATCATGAGTGAACTTGGAGAATATAGCATTTCCTTCATCCTCCTAGAAACGGCCCTATTTCACACTCACAAGGTGATTTACCATTAGCTTTATTTTAAGGAGTATCCTGTAGTACTCCACTTATATCTCAAAGCTATGGTCTCAAATCATTAAAAACAATGCTTATCCTACACACATACAGGAAGCACTGTGCATCATCCTAGGAACTGGGTAGAGACGTAAGTCTCACAGTGCTCTTTCCGATTCCGTTTGACTTAGTTGTCCCTTTGAACCTTCATCTTGGGATCTCTAGTCACGTAGGTAGGGCTAACATCAAACTTCATCTTAAATCATAGACTTTAAACTCATTCCTATTGATGATTTTACAATTTAATCTCATGAAACCTTTAATTTTTGGATCTTAGGTTGTCATTCAATTAGATATAATCTATTGAGATTACACCATTTGAGATTAATTTTATAATAGT